>CM072088.1:23112500-24362500 GCA_036850905.1 Luffa acutangula | reverse complement strand
TCTTGAAAATATCATTTCAGTCCAGCCCGTTTTAATTAATTGTAGCCCATTTACCAATTTTACTCTCTAATATTCAAAATAAAAAAAAAAAAAGATAGAAAAGGAAAAAACAGTTCGTATATTCCATTTGAAATATATAAAATAATATAAAACAAAAAAGGAAAGAGAAATGATTTGAATTTTCTTCCTAAAATCGTGCAAATCAAGCGTGGATATCTTTCCTATTTTTTTCCCCCATTTTCTCTCTTATGCCATTTGTTCTTCACAAATTTTTTACCATTGCCGCCTCCAATCTTTTGCTTCTGGTTTTTGCTTCTGGGTTCTTTAGCTACCGGTAAATAACCATTTTTTGCTTCTGCGCTTTTTTTTTTTTTGGGCTACTGGAAAATAGTGTTTTTTAGTCTGAGTTTTTTTTTTTTTTTTTTTTTTTTTTGTCGTATAGATCTGGGTTTTTTTGCCGTATAGATCTGAGTTTTTTTTCATCTTCTACGATTCCTTGTTAAATACCCGGTATGGATTTATAAATACCGGGTATGAATTTTTAAATACCCGGTATGGATTTTGAAACTTGCAATATTTTTTTTTTTGCATATCGATCTGAGTTTTTTTTGTCGTATAGATCTGAGTTTTTTTGCCGTATAGATCTGGGTTTTTTTTTGCATCTTCTAAGATTCCTTGTTAAATACTCGGTATGGATTTCTAAATACCGGGTATGAATTTTTAAATACGCGGTATGAATTTTTTAATCAGATCTATACGACAAAAAAAACTCAGATCTATATGCAAAAAAAAAAAATTATTGCAAGTTTCAAAATCCATACCGGATATTTAAAAATTCATACCCTCTTTAAAACTGTCGGATGTATATCTTTAAATTGGATTTTCTTTTTTGTACAGGTGACCCTCTAAAATAAGCTAAAATGATAAATAACCTACATTTTCAATTTGAGGATATATGTCATTTTGCTTGCACCAGTCCCTAATAAAATTACAGTTTTAATCTCTACTCTAACCTCACTCTCTCTTGCTATTCTTGCTCTCATTGTGTGCTCTCTGAAAAGAGAAAATAAAGAGAGAGAAAAGGGGGAAGAAATAAATTGAGCGAGAAACGAGATGAGAGAAAAATACACGTTTTTATATATAGAGTAACATTGTAATTTTGCTAGGATAATGATGTAAGCAAAGGCGCATATAATCTTAAATTGGAAAGGTATGACATTTTTCATTTTGACCTCATCTATACAAATATTCCCTTCAAATTTGTTTGCCTCCTAATAACCATTGGATACAAAATCGAAGTAATTTTACAATTTCTCTCTCTAAAATCAAACGGTACAAATCTACTCTCATTGTACAGAGAACACCTAATAATTTTTCTATGGGGGGCATGATCTCCCACAATAGTTTTTTTTTTTCTTTTCCAATAAATTTATTGGTCTCAACTTCTTAAAATATTAGTATTTTTTTTCTTTTTTTAGAGGTTTCGAACTTCAAACTTTTTGATCGAGAGTACATGTAAATCAATGCTATTTGACGCTCTTGAAAATACTAGCTATTATAGTAAAAATATTCATTTTTATCGTAAAATATCTATTGATTCAGTGGTGAACCCTTCTGTTTGTAATTATTAGTTGTTGGGGCCAAAGCGAGCTTTGCTCAACGGTAATTGACATGTATCCTCGACTAAGAGGTCAGAGGTTCGAATCCCCCAACTTCCAAAGTTTGATTTGCAAACAATTGGTGGGTATATGTAAGTGGTTTTTTTAATACATATTTCAATATAAAAACTCAGTTTTTTTGTGTAAATAATTTAAATTATCTTTTAAGAACATCTTATAAATCATATTTGTATTAAATAATTCAAATCTAATTATAATATATTTACAAATATGAGATAATAAAAAATATTTAACTTGTTTTAATCCATTCTTAAAATTTTCTTTTGTTGATATCAAATGTAAATCAAAATCGATACAGATACTTTTTTGGGTAATTACACAAATGGGCCTATAGTAGTCTATTTATTCCAAAAGTGTCTATTTTGTTATAATTTTACATTTTTGTCGACTTACAACCAGATATTAAAGGAGTTTAAGATGTTCATTTTTGTATTTGCCATTACTGGTTAACAAACAAAAAAATATATAATATTAAAATAAATTAATAAAATAAGAGTTACCAAATTAAATAAGGACATTTTGGGAAGAATAAAAATTGAATTAATGCATGGAATCTTACCAATAATAAGTTTAGAAGATTTAAACAAATTTGAAATGAATGGAAGAAGCTCATCCACCAAAATTTCTGTACTTTTTAATTTCTAGAAATACAAATTATTTTTTAAAAAACTGATGACATGATAGGAAATTTAAATTCTTATAAAAAAAACACTCTTATTAGTTTAAGTTTGAATCTCTTATATAATATAAAAAATAAAAAAAAAAAACTGACACTTGCACGTATAGAAAAATAGGTTAAAATAATATAGCAAAATCTAAAACTATTCACAAATATAACAAAACCTAATAGCCAACCTGTGTAAATGACTAAAATGTTATCACCGATAGAAGTCTATCAGCAAGTATCAGTGATAGTCATTAATAGAAGTCTATTAGCGACTATCAACAATTATCACGGATAGAATTCTATTTGTACTGACGTTTATCAATGACTATCACATAAAATTTGGTTCATTTTGAGTATCTAATTTCATATTAACGTATTCATTTTATATCTTCTTTTTCTAGAATGTGCACGAGCTCACTTCTCAAAACCAACACTTTTAAGATATTCTCATATAGTAGCATTTATCAACTTTATTCATATCATATTTTATTCAAATTCATCCATTATACAAGCTTTTATACAACTAATATAAATATTTATGCTGCTTATAAAAATAGTAAAATACACACTTTCCATTACTAATAGTCACTTATAAATCAGTGATATCAATAACTATCACAATTAGAATTTCTATTAGTATTGAAGTCTATATTCACTAATAGACTCCTTCTATTATTTCATAGAATCCTATATGTATTGAGGTATTGAAATCTATTAGTGACTATCACCAATGATATTATTTGATTTATTAAATGATAGAAGTCTATCAATGACTGAACCATGTAAACCATCCCCATGGGGGTGGTAAAGGGAGAGCCCCAATTGGTAGAAAAAAACCCGCAATCCCTTGGGGTTATCCTGCACTTGGAAGAAGAAGTAGAAAAAGGAATAAATATAGTGATAATTTGAATGTTCGTCGTCGTAGTAAATAAGAGAGAAAATCGAATTTGTTTCTTTGTCTTTACAAACAAAAAAAAAAAATAGGAGGTAAAGATATATCTAATCTGTCCTACTATTGTGAATTTAGATAGGGCTTACAATGGAAGTCCTTCTATTTCATCTGTAATGTAATTTTGAATTGAATGTTGAATGAATAGAGAGATTAAATCAACAAAAAGAATGAAGGATTCAAAGAATACTTTAGAAAAAATAAAGAAACGAAAGAACAAAAGTCGTATGGATTCACAAAAACTACGTGGCGTGGATGGATAGGAACTACATAAGAGAGATTGAAATAGTTCTGACGATTGAAAAAGAGTAAAAAATATGTTGTAACAATCCTAAAAAAAAGTTCCACTCGACATTGGAATATGAAAGGGAAGGAAGAAGGCGAGTCAGTATGCTAATGCCTCATCCTCAAATCAATCCTTCTCATAGGTTATTGTCCCAACGAATAAGTAATTGTAGGAGTGAAAGCTTCATATAATTCGAAAAAGCAAGAGCAACAAGTCCAAGTAAATAAAATACAAAAAAAAAAAAAATACATGTATTGAAGTCTATAAGTGATATTCACTTATATAATTATATTTTTATTGAAGTTTTATACTGACTATCAACGATAGACTCAATACAAATAGAATTCTATTTGTGATAGTCATTGATAGACTTCAATAAATAAAATTTAGTTCAGTTTGAGCATTACTAATGTTTAGTTGATAGACTATCAATGTAAGTGATTTTTTTTTTTTTTTTTTTTGATAGAAACCTATCGTTGATAGACTTTAATCACTAATAACAATTATTAGTGATTAAAGTCTATCACCAATAAGTGAGAACTCAACTGATAAACTTCAAATACTATCAGTGATAGACACCGATAAACTTCAATACAGATAGAATTCTATATGTGATAGTCATTGATAAATTTCAATACATAAAATTTAGTTCAATTTAAGCATTTCAATTTCTTTTCATGTGGATTCCTCTAGCATTTCCGTTTTCCATCGGTGGCCATGACAAAAAACTAAATAAAATTCTAATAAATGATATCAATTTATCAATGACTATCACTAATAGAATAAAGGGGAAAACGAGAATAATAAAAATTTTATCAATGACTATCACTAATAGAATAAAGGACAAAATGGAAATAATAAAAATTCAATTAACAGATTCGCCATATTTATAATTTTTCTCAATTTTGCTATATTTGCAAATAAGAAATATAATTTGCTACGCATAACAATTTATAACAAATTTAACTTTTTGGAAAGGAAAATAGTGAGAAAAATGAACCCGACGTGATTCGAACACGCAACCTTCTGATCTGGAGTCAGACGCGCTACCATTGCGCCACGGATCCAATTGTTATAAACAATCAAATTCATTTATTATTAATAAAAACAAAAATAAATTGAGCAATAAAATGGGATTTTGAACCTGATGTGATTAAAGTGTACCATTGATAAGTGATAATTCAACTGATATCCTTTTTTTTACTGGCATATACCCTCTTCATCCCAAAGGCAAGACTCACACACAAACTTGCAGGAAATCAGACTCTCCCTAGCATAGCCTTACTCCTATCGGAGTGACAACAGGTTTATGAACCCCATAAAGCAGATCTAGCCCTTCAAGTCTAACTAAAGGACATGTCATGTGCTCAGATATGCAAGAAAATCAAGAAAGATTTAACAAGCCTCAAATTTATGCTAACAAGCTACACTTCACCAAAAAAAAAAAAAAAATAGAATTTAAGTCTTACTATAGTATTAATTTATTATTTACTCCTCAAATATTAAATAATCCAGTTGATTATACAAAATGTTCATAACTTTAGGTTAATTTTAGATTGAGACAAGCTACATAGATCAAGGACGACAAATCTATAAAGGGTCGAGGGGCACGTGCCCCTCCATCGTAAAAAGAAGTTCTCATTTAGTTTTTTTTTTTTCCTTTTATTTTATGCAGAAAGATAATGCTTTTTTTAACATAATAAATGGAGGTACGAGGATTTGAATCTCCAACTTTCTGAAAATGAATAGATGTCAATTACGACACTTTCTTTTTTACAACACGTGGAATGAGAGATTTGACATATAACATTTTGATCGAGGGTACAAGTTTTATGTCAATTGAGTTATGCTGTTGTTAGCTATCAATTACCACTTAACTATGCTTACTTTGAAAAAAATATAATTCACTTTTTTCAAAGAGATTATATATTTATATATTATTGTGTTCACATTTTAAGCAAACTGGTACATGGCCCATTGGATGTGATAAAGGAAACTACCTCAATTATGTTTGAGAACTCCCCTTATTTTAGATGAACCCCCACAACAATAATAAGAATAACCACAATTAACAAAATGATAAGACAACCCCAAGAAAGTTAAACAGATTTGCTTGGAATGATGATAAAAGATCAAGAAGAAAGGAGAACTCGTTCCTAACTTCAAGATTTCGAGCTCTTCACAATCTAATTGATCAAACTAGATTGAAAGTCCTAGGCATGCATTCTAGTTTGATCAATTAGATTGTGAAGAGATCGAAATCTTGAAGTTAGGAACGAGTTCTCCTTTCTTATTGATCTTTGATCATCCTTCCAAGCAAATCTGTTTAACTTTCTTGGGTTGTCTTATCATTTTGCTAATTGAGGTTATTCTTTTTATTGTTGTGGGGGTTCACCTAAAATAAGGGGAGTTCTCAAACATATTTGAGGTAGTTTCCTTTATCATTTGGTATCAGAGCTTTGGCTCTAAACAAATTATATCCTTGTTTTTCCTTTTTAGCTCATATTTCTTTCTTCTTTAAATCATTACATCTTTTCTCATTTTTTTATTTTTTGTGACTCTTGATCTTCTTATCTTTTCTTCATACATTTTACTTCCTGCAAAAAAAAAAAAAAAAAAAAGGAAAAAAAAAGGAAGTAAAGTGCAAAAAAAAAAAAAAAAAAACAAAAAAAATATATAAAAAGAAGGGTTACTTATCATCTACTTGTGACATTTCATATTCCATGTTGTTTGTCACTTGTTTTGCGTGTTGAAAAAAAAAGGTTGTATATATAGTAAGTTTGAAGCATTGTGAATTTCACTTTACATTTGAAGAGTATCTAAATTCATATATCTTGTTGTAATTCCCATCCTTTCATTCACATCTTTTCACTCATTTCTCTTCGTTTCCATCTCATTATTCTTGAACCATTTTGCTTCAAAAAAAAAAAAAAAAAAAAAACTTCCATTACACCTTTCCAAACTTGTTTCTAAATTTGGAATTTTTGTGACTTTTCACATTCTAGCTATATCGATGTGTTCTTCCATGATTCTCATAAGAACACTATAGACTTGCTAAAGTTTGAGAGATTAGGAGTATTTACTACATTTTTATGAGTGCAAACACGAGTGACCTTTCATCTTCCTAGAGAGACTTGTGAGGGAGCGCTTGTGAGGTCCATTATTTTTTTTTTTCCTTCTTACTTTGCTTTGTTTTACAGCATGGAAAATCAAGGTGAAGGTAGTAACATTTATGAGGCACGAATGAGAGAGGCGCAACAATGAGCTATAGAGCAATTGATTCGTAACGTAGCAGACTTGACAGAACGTATGGGAAGGTTGGAGGCTCAACGCCAAGTCCAAGAGAGAATACCACCTCCACCACCACCACGTGTTGTAGTTGATAACATCCCCTATGAGCATGATTATGAGGATGACGAATCTAATGAACATGAGGATGACCAAGTTACATTAGTTGGGTGTTATGGGTAAATTTGCACCTAACTCTAAGAAAGTAAGAGAAACAAGCCCACGAAGGCCCAATTGACCTAAATCAATCTCTAGGGCTACTCACCCTCCTAAAAGGAAGGGGAAACCCTAATTTCAGCTATAAATAGAAGAGGTTCACCCCAAGTCAAGGGGACTTCACTTGGTACTTGGTATCTATTTTCTTCCTCCATATTATGACTTTATTTGCTTCGCTTATGATTCCCAACTGACTTAAGCATCGGAGACGGTGTGGCAACCACACACCGGTGCTTAGTTTTCTCTTGTTTTGCAGGCCACGTCTTTCCCATTCAAATAAATTTACCGTTGATGTCATTGAAAGTCAGGTCAGTACCTTGGCCAAATTTTGGCATCAACAGTTGGCGCCGTCTGTGGGGAAGACAAACTTTTTATGGAGCTCGATTCAGAAGAGAAATTGTTGGGATTTACTCATTGTAACTCCCAATTCCATTCGAATTGAAGTTGCTCTCACCTCATATCCTAAACCGAATAAGATATCCCTCCAGCTTCGTGTTGTTCGAGCGGTGGTTGTTCCTTTTTATGTGCTTGCGTGAAATTGCAGCTTCGGTATGTTTTGCATCCCAATGAGAATTTATTCTAGCAGTATGTTAATCTTCATTATTGTTGTGCGTTTCTTTACGGCAGGACCAAGATGGTCACTTGTCAAGCTCAAAATTCTGATTGTGATTCTTGCATGTTGTAGTTTTCAGTTTTAATTATGTTTCATCGTTTCGTTAATCTTGCAAATTCATATTTCTTGGTGAATTCATTTAGTGGATTTTGGATATGTCTCTTATATGTTTTTAGAAATTTCTTCTATGAACATTAGCAAGTATTCGTCAGATTCATGGTGATTATGAATATGGACTTTGATTCTAATTTCATGCTATATTATTATACTATCTTGATTTGCGCTAAATTTTTAGCAAGATTTTATATGTTATTAAAATTCAAATAAATTAGATTAGGTTGAAGAAAGATTTGAATTGATAATGATTGTTTTACTCTTTAGCTTAGAATCTTTTTAATCATTAAGATTTATTTGAAAAATGGATTGAGATAAATCCATGTAGTTTTAAATGCATGATATTAGAACTAATTCAAATTAAGTTTAGATTTGATTTGCTCTCTTAATTTAGAATTTCAATTAGATATTTTGTTGAATATATTTTGCTGATAATTCATATTTTATATTGGATCTATCTAATTTAAAAATTGTAGATTTTATGTATCTATCATTTTGGTCATTTATTCAATAGACCAATTGGTCATATTTCAAGATTGAATAAAGAGTCTAAATTAAGTAGACTATGAATAAGTTATCTATTTACTTCATAAAGTGTTTTATGGCACCTTCATATTGCAAAGTTTGTTATTTATTTCCAATTCTGAGTTCAACAATATGGGATGAGAAATTCAAGTGGTTTGAAGATATAGCTCAAGTTAGTCCAACAAAGGGTCTTTACTATTTCACGGGCGGTATGTTCTCTACTTACCCTTATTTACGAAATATCTATTCTTATTACTTTATGTGTATCTATTGGTTTATTGAATGCAAACTATTCATAATTTGCAAGTTAATTATGTTTCAACCAATTATTAGTCTTTTTCCCACATCAGCGTAATGTTGTCTACTAATGTTGTTTCACGAGGGAACATGACATGTAGAAATCCTGAGCAGCTGGTCGAAAAGTCCTTGTAGGAGTGGCAATGCCTATACTCCTAGGGCGTGCCCCGGTGCATCTACTGTCAAAAAGTCCTTGTAGGAGTGGCAATGCCTATACTCCTAGGGCGTACGTGCCCCGGTGCATCTACTTGTCGAAAAGTCCTTGTAGGAGTGGCAATGCCTATACTCCTAGGGCGTGCCCCGGTGCATCTACTGTCAAAAAGTCCTTGTAGGAGTGGCAATGCCTATACTCCTAGGGCGTGCCCCGGTGCATCTACTTGTCGAAAAGTCCTTGTAGGAGTGGCAATGCCTATACTCCTAGGGCGTGCCCCGGTGCATCTACTGTCAAAAAGTCCTTGTAGAAGTGGCAATGCCTATACTCCTAGGGCGTGCCCCGGTGCATCTACTGTCAAAAAGTCCTTGTAGGAGTGGCAATGCCTATACTTCTAGGGCGTGCCCCGGTGCATCTACTTGTCGAAAAGTCCTTGTAGGAGTGGCAATGCCTATACTCCTAGGGCGAGCCCCGTGGCATCTACTAATCGAAAATGTCCTTATAGGAGTCGCGACACCTACACAGCGGGCTTCAAAACAGTAATCACACTTGTAGTTGAGACCAAGGCCTAAGATATTTCGCCAGAAAAGTCTTTTTGCAAGATAACAAATTGGCACAGGAGAGAATTATACTCTTAAATTGAGCTTAAGGTGTTTTGACTTATATCAACAGTGGTCATCCCTGAATCCCAATTCAAGAGTGGGGGCTTAATGTTATGGGTAAATTTGGACCTAACTCTAAGAAAGTCAGAGAAACAAGCCCATGAAGGCCCAATGGGCCTAAATCAATCTCTAGGGCTACTCACCCTCCTAAAAGGAAGGGGAAACCTTAATTTCAGCTATAAATAGAAGAGGTTCACCCCAAGTCAAGGGGACTTCACTTGGTACTTGGTATCTATTTTCTTCCTCCATATTATGACTTTATTTGCTTCGCTTATGATTCCCAACTGACTTAAGCATCGGAGACGGTGTGGCAACCACACACCGGTGCTTAGTTTTCTCTTGTTTTGCAGGCCACGTCTTTCCCATTCAAATAAATTTACCGTTGATGTCATTGAAAGTCAGGTCAGTACCTTGGCCAAATTTTGGCATAACATTGGGGATCCAAGGGGAGGAGAAAGGCGTCTTGGTCGAGGCTTACATAGAGCGAGAGGCCGAGGAAGAGGATATCAAAATTTCCAAAGGAGAACTCCATGGGATGAAGCTCAAGTTGATCGTAACTTGGGGAGCATCAAATTGAAGCTTCCAAAGTTTTATGGCAAAACTGATCCAGAGGAGTACCTTCAATGGGAGAAAGCGGTGGAATACGTGTTTGATTGTCATAGCTTTAGCGATGAAAAGAAGGTAAAACTTTGTGTTGCTCAATTTAAACAATACGCTCAAACATGGTGGGATAAGTTGATGTCAAGTAGGAGAAGAAATCTCGAGGCGGCAATCGATTCATTGTATGAATTCAAGGAGTCAATGAGGAAGCGGTTTGTTCCAAAGCATTTCCAAAGGGACATGGCGCAACAACTTCAAAGATTGAGACAAGGAAGTAAGTCTGTGGAAGATTACTACAAGGAGATGGACACTTTGATGGATCGACTAGATCTTAATGAAGACATAGAAAGTCTCATGGCACGATTCCTTGATGGCCTGAACAAGGAGATTGCAAACAAGGTTGATCTACAACCTTATGGTGACATAGAGGAGATGTTGCATCTTGCTATAAAGGTGGAAAAACAATTGAGTACTAGAAGAGCAAGGTACACTTCATCTAAACCCACTTCTTCTTTCAATTCATCATGGAAAAAGGAGAATAAACGTGATTTCAGAAGTAGAGAAAAGTTTGTGCAAGAAAAATCTAAAGAAAGGGGAGAGTCTTCTTTGAAAGGAAAGGCTAAAGTAGAAGAGCCTAGGGAAAGAAATAGGGATATCAAGTGCTGAAAATGTCAAGGGTTAGGGCATGTAAGTAGGGATTGTCCAAACAAAAGGACAATGATTATCAATAATGGAGAAGTAGTAACTGAGGGTGAGGAAAGTGAAAGTGAGGAGGGGAAGGAAGAAATTGTTGAATTAGAGGAGTCTAGTGATGGAAGTTATGAAGAACCAATTGTTGGGGATGTGCTTGTAACTAGAAGAGCTTTAAGTGCTCAAGTTAAAGAGGAACTAGTTGAAGAGCAAAGGAAAACATTGTTTCATACTCGTTGTCATGTGAACGGCAAGGCTTGTTGTGTGATCATAGATGGTGGAAGTTGGACAAATGTTGTTAGTTCATTGCTTATCAAAAGATTGGGTTTGCCTACAATACCACATCCTAGACGTTACAAGCTTCAATGGTTGAACAATTGTGGAGAAGTTAGAGTCAATAGACAATGTCTTGTTTCATTTTCTATTGGGAGATACAATGATAATGTTCTATGTGATGTTGCTCTTATGCATGCTGGAGAAATTCTTTTGGGAAGACCGTGGCAATTTGAAAGAAAAGTGATGCATGATGGTTATCTTAACCGCTACAAATTTACCAAAGATGGGAGAAAGATTATTCTTCTTCCTTTGTCAACTAGCGATGTGTTTGATGAGCAATGTAAGTTAGAGAAAATGAGAGTGGAGGCCGAAAAAAATGATAAAGAGGGTAAGAATATTTTGAGTGAGAAAAACAAAAGAGAAAAGAGTTTGAAAGAAAAAGAGAAGAATTCTAGTGAGTGTGAGAAAAACAAACGTGGAGAAAAAGAAAAGAGTGGAAAGAATGAGAAACGACCAAAAGAGAAAAAAGAAAAAAATGAGAGTCTTCTATTAGCTAGAAACAGAGAGGTTAGGAAAGCTTTGTTTTCAACAAAACCAATCTTTGTACTTTTGTGCAAAGGACCATGTTTTCTAACTAATGACTCAAAAACTTCTTTGCCTAGTGTTTTTTTTTTTTTTTTTTTTTTTGAGTTTGTTGCAGGATTTTGAAGACATATCCTAAAGAACTACCAAGTGGATTGCCACCGCTTAGGGGGATTGAGCATCAAATTGATTTCATTCCAGGAGTTGTAATTCCAAATAGATCAGCATATCGAGCTAATCCTACAGAGACAAAAGAAATTCAAAAGCAAGTTGATGAGTTGCTTGCCAAAGGATATGTGAGGGAAAGTTTGAGTCCTTATTCTGTTCCAGTCATTTTGGTTCCAAAGAAAGATGGTTCTTGGAGAATGTGTGTGGATTGTAGAGCCATCAACAAGATTACGGTAAAGTATCATCATCCTATACCTAGACTTGATGATATGTAAGATGAATTGCATGGATCTGTTTTATTTACTAAAATTGATCTTAAGTCTGGATACCATAAAATTAGGATGAAAGTTGGTGATGAATGGAAAACTGCCTTTAAGACCAAACATGGATTGTATGAGTGGTTAGTTATGCCTTTCGGTCTTACCAATGCACCTAGTACATTTATGCGTCTCATGAATCATGTTTTGCGTGAATTTCTAGGAAAATTTGTGGTAGTTTACTTTGATGATATTCTTGTTTACTCTAAGTCCTTGAACGAGCATGTAGAGCATGTTAGGAAAGTTTTACTTGCATTGAGGGAAGCTCAATTGTTTGAAAATTTGCAAAAGTGTGCTTTTTGTTTAGATAGAATTAATTTTCTTGGATTTGTTGTTTATGCAAATGGTATTGAAGTTGATGGTGATAAAGTTAAAGTTATCAAAGAATGGCCACAACCTAAAAATGCTAGTGAAGTTAGATCTTTTCATGGCTTAGCTAGTTTTTATCGGAGGTTTATTAAGGATTTTCGTACCATTGCTGCACCACTTAATGAGATGGTTAAAAAGAATGTTGTTTTCAAATGGGGAGAATCTCAAGAAAAGGCATTTACTATTTTAAAGGAAAAATTGAGTTCTGCACCTTTGGTTTCTTTACCTAATTTTGAGAAAATACTTTTGAAATTGAATGTGATGCTAGTGGCATAGGAATTGGAGTAGTTTTAATGCAGGAACAAAAGCCCATTATGTACTTTAGTGAGAAATTGAATGGTGCTGCTTTAAACTATTCAACATATGACAAAGAATTGTATGCTTTGGTAAGAGCATTACAAACTTGGCAACATTACCTATGGCCAAAAGAGTTTGTGATCCATACTGATCATGAAAGCTTAAAGCATCTCAAGGGATAAGATAAGTTAAATCGTCGTCATGCTAAGTGGGTGGAGTTCATTGAATCATTTCCATATGTTATAAGGTACAAAAGTGGTAAGGAAAATGTTGTTGCTGATGCATTATCTAGGAGATATAGCTTGTTGTCAACTTTATCTTCTAAATTGTTGGGATTTGAGTTTTTGAAAGAAATGTATGAAAATGATGATGATTTTGGAAAAATCTTTTCTCAATGTGTAAAGGGAATAGTAGTAAGTTAATTCTGTGTTTTTTTATGGTTTTCTGTTTAGGAAAGACAAACTTTGCATTCCTAAGGGTTCATATAGAGAGTTGCTTGTGAAAGAAGCACATGGGGGTGAAAGAAGCACATGGGGGTGGTCTTATGGGTCATTTTGCTGAAAATAAGATGTATGCTTCACTTAAGGATTATTTTTATTGGCCACACATGCAGCATGATGTTCATAAAGTTTGTAGTACATGCATTACATGTAGAGAAGCTAAGTCCAAGTCTAGACCACATGGCTTGTACACACCTTTGCCTGTTCCCAATACACCTTGGATTGATTTGTCTATGGATTTTATTCTTGGGTTGCCTAGAACTAGCAGAGGACATGATAGCATATTGGTGGTTGTTGATAGGTTTAGCAAAATGTCACATTTCATTGCTTGTCATAAAACTGATGATGCTAAGAACATTGCTGATTTATTCTTTAAAGAAGTTGTGAGATTGCATGGCATTCCTAGTTCCATTGTTAGTGATCACGATGTAAAATTTTTAAGTCATTTATGGAAAGTTTTGTGGGGAAAATTGGGAACTAAGTTGTTGTTTTCAACCACATGTCACCCACAAACTGATGGTCAAACAGAGGTTGTAAATCGAAAATTGATCACTTTACTTAGGGCAATACTTGACAAGAATCTTCGTATGTGGGAAGAAATGTTACCTTTTGTTGAGTTTGCTTACAACAGGGATGTCCATAGCACAACTAAGTGTTCACCTTTTGAGATAGTCTATGGATTTAACCCTAATACACCTCTTGATTTATTACCTTTGCCAACTAACAAGCTTGTTCATCGTGATGCCAATTCAAAAGCTGAGTTTGTCAAAAAGCTTCATAAACAAGTGAAAGAAAGAATTGAGAAGCAGAATGACAAAGTGGCAAAAAGAGTGAATCGTGGACAGAAACCCCTCATTCTAAAACCTGCAGATTGGGTTTGGGTTCATTTTCGAAAGGAGTGTTTTCCAAACCAAAGAAAGTCCAAGTTACATCCAAGGGGAGATGGGCCATTCCAAGTGTTGGAAAAGATCAATGACAATGCATACAAAATTGATCTTCTTGGTAAGTATAATGTGAGTGCTACATTTAATGTTGCTGACTTATCTCTTTTTGATGTAGGTGATTCAGATTCGAGGACGAATCCTTTCAAAGAGGGGGAGAATGATAAGGGAATAAGCAATCAAGAAGTGCAAGAAGAAGAATTGCAATCTCCATCAGCTCAAGAAGAACAACTTGAAGCTCCACCAGCTCAATTAAGCTCGAATGAAGCTCCATGGGTGTCAACTCCAATTCAATCCAATCATGGGGAAATCATTATGCCACAAGCTCCAATGACAAGATCTAGAGCTAAAAGACTACAAGAGGCATTAAATAGTTACTTCCAAGCTAAGGTGACTATCCATGACCAAGGGTTGCATCCATTCAAGCTTGGAAAGACACCTTTTCAACCAAAAGACACAATGTATCTAAAAATCCAGATTCATTCACATATTTAATGCATTATGTATCTTTTGAATTCATGAATTTGTATTTATGAAGGTTCATGAATGAATTTGAAAGGTTAGGGGTTGAATTTAGACCACATAGATGAAGGGTTACATCCTTTCATGATGTCTTTTCAATTAGTATAAATATGGATGTAATTTGTCATTTGAACACAAGTTGAATTTGAATGAAATTTCATATTGAGTTTAGTCTCTCTCAAGCTTTTAAGCTTTCTTTGTGTTCTTGTGTTTAGAATGCATGCCTAGGACTTTCAATCTAGTTTGATCAATTAGATTGTGAAGAGTTCGAAATCTTGAAGTTAGGAACAAGTTCTCCTTTCTTCTTGATCTTTGATCATCCTTCCAAGCAAATCTGTTTAACTTTCTTGGGGTTGTCTTATCATTTTGTTAATTGGGGTTATTCTTATTATTGTTGTGGGGGTTCACCTAAAATAAGGGGAGTTCTCAAACATATTGAGGTAGTTTCCTTTATCAGGATGCCTGCATGCAACACATGTTTCTCCTCATTGATTCAATTTTGATTGGATCTAAAATCCAAATTATTTGTGTTTTATTGCTTTAGTTTATTTTTAAATTTTGATCTTTTATATTTTTTTCCTTATAGATGACACGTAACTTCAAACAATGAGACATGTGGAATAATTCTGTATTTGTATTGATGTTGTATGCATGTGGATGTGCAATCTCTAATGTTAATCCTTTAATTCTCTCTCGTGTGTGTGTTTTGCTCGAGGGTTGGAATGCTTATTATTCTTGGATTTGAAGTCGTCTCAAGGGCTCTACAACTTGTTCTTGAGATTGAAGTTGTCTCGAGGGCTTTGTGAGCTTCAAAGAGTCTTCGAGTGCTTTAAGTTCTAAATTCTCTCTTTGAGATCTCCAACTTCTAACCTCACAAAATGAAGGAGAGCTCCTATTTTATAGAGTTCTTCATGGATATGGATTTGGGCTTTATTGACTTTGGACTTGGCCCATTGGACTCGAGCTTAGCCCATTGGACTTGGGCTCATTGATCTTGGGTCAAGTCATTTGGACTTGAGCTTTTTATTGACTTTGGCTAACCATTTGGATTTGGGTTTGACTTAAACTTGAACTAAATACCGTAAAGGGTATCTACAAGAATAGGCTAAAATCAACTCATATATTTCACTTTTGTCCAAAAATCTTGAAAATATCATTTCAGTCCAGTCCGTTTTAATTAATTGTAGCCCATTTACCAATTTGGCTCTCTAATATTCAAAAAAAAAAAAAAAAAAGATAGAAAAGGAAAAAACAGTTCGTATATTCCATTTGAATTATATAAAATAATATAAAACAAAAAAGGAAAGAGAAATGATTTGAATTTTCTTCCTAAAATCGTGCAAATCAAGCGTGGATATCTTTCCTATTTTTTTTCCCCATTTTCTCTCTTATTCCATTTCTTCTTCACAAATTTTTTACCATTGCCGCCTCCAATCTTTTGCTTATGGTTTTTGCTTCTGGGTTCTTTAGCTACGGGTAAATAACCATTTTTTTCTTCTGCGCTTTTTTTTTTTGGGCTACTGGAAAATAGTGTTTTTTAGTCTGAGTTTTTTTTTTTTTTTTTTTTTTTTTTTTTTTTTTTTTGTCGTATAGATCTGGGTTTTTTTGCCGTATAGATCTGAGTTTTTTTCATCTTCTACGATTCCTTGTTAAATACCCGGTATGGATTTATAAATACCGGGTATGACTTTTTAAATACCCGGTATGGATTTTGAAACTTGCAATATTTTTTTTTTTGCATATAGATCTGAGTTTTTTTTGTCGTATAGATCTGAGTTTTTTTTGCCGTATAGATCTGGGTTTTTTTTTGCATCTTCTAAGATTCCTTGTTAAATACTCGGTATGGATTTCTAAATACCGGGTATGAATTTTTAAATACGCAGTATGAATTTCTTAATCAGATCTATACGACAAAAAAAACTCAGATCTATATGCAAAAAAAAAAAAAAATTATTGCAAGTTTCAAAATCCATACCGGATATTTAAAAATTCATACCCTCTTTAAAACCGTCGGATGTATATTGTCGCAACGTCATCGCGACGCGGAGCGGCCGACATCCTTTCTTGGGTTTTTTAGAAGAAAATTGGAGTCGCCACCAATCATTGAGGGTGTGATTGGTCACCTTTAAAATAAAAAACAAAACTAGTCTTAGAAAACCAGAAATTAGGTTCGGGAGTCGTTTGAGTGTAGGGAAGGTATTAGCACCCTACAACACCCGTTTAAGAAAACGATTACCACAGTATCTTAAATTGTCCAATTAAATGAATAAAAACAGTCCTTTATTTTTATTTTTCTTAAAAAGAATGATAAATATGAAAATAAAACTCAAAATGCAATACTGAACACAAGATGTCTCATTCGTTTTTACCTTAACTTTAGAAATAAAGCAAGGATTAAACATTATGAGTTGGATATCCAATTTAATATAAATCATGCCTAATCTCCCTTTTAATTAAAGGAACATGGGTGTACATGATTATGTTTACTAAAAATATTTTTTTTAAAATAAAACGGATGTAAAAGAAAAAAAAAATTATTCAAAGAGTAAATTCTTTTAAAAGAGAAAATGAGAATTTTCATACGCCTACACGGGAGTTGGACTCCACGAAGGCACATTACTCAGTTCCCATAATCCCTTTCAAAAGAAAATCAAAACAATAACAATAATTGAAAATGACAAAGCAGAATTAAAGATTAGAATAAAGCAATTTGGAGAATGAAAGGGAAAAACAAATGAATTAGAAAGTTTAAAACAATGAAGTTGGCAAAGCGCAAAAGTGAACTAAAACGAGAGAGACATTAAAAATGATAATGATAATGATGATAATAATAATCATAATAATAATAATAACAATAATAACTAAACACAAAAAAAAAAAACAAAAAAAAAAAAACCCCACCTTTTTTACTTCTCTCTTTCTTCTTTTTTCCTTTTTTCTTACCCAATGTTTCCTCTCCCCGTATACTCCTTCCTCCCCCTCTTTTTTCCTCTTTTCCTCTTCCACTTTCTTTTCTCTCTTTTTCTATCACTCTCTAAGCTAAACTCTTGCTCAAATGCCTAAACTCTCTCAAGCTCACTTTTACTCTAAACTTCTTCTCTTTTTTTTCTCTCCTTTTCTATCACTCTCTAAGCTAAACTCTTGCTCAAATGCCTAAACTCTCTCAAATGCCTAAACTCTCTCAAGCTCACTTTTGCTCTAAAATTCCACTCATTCTTCTTGTCCTCATCCTCCATCTCCCCCCCTTTTTATACTTGAAGGGTTACTAAATTAGGGGGAGGATGGATGAGAAAATGGTGGTGAAAAGAAAAAAAATAAAAAATAAAAAAAATGAGAGCCATGGAAAAGCTTTTGAATAGGTAAGTTTCCCATTGAATAGGAATGGGGAAGACCAAAATAAAAATAAAAATTAAAAAAAATAAAAAATAAAATAAAATAAAATAAAAATAAAAAAAACGAATTTTTGATAAAAATATGTGAAAAGGAGGGTTTGAACCACAGACCTTATGATTATCAATACAATCTTATGCCAATTGAGCTATGCTCTTGTTGACATACAAGAAAAAACAAATTGACCACCAAATATTGGAAAACTTCAAACATTATTACTGAAAATCAAGCCGGACCAAATACGGTGTCTACAGTTTGCCCCCCTTTGTGTATCCTTGAAGGATTGAAAGGGTAGACAAAGGAAAGAGACTAAGTACTGGGGAGGCGAAGATTTGTTTAGTAAGAATTTGAATCAGGTATCGACCACAATTCAATAGTCAGGTTTGGTTCAACCGAGAGAAAAACTTAAAACAGACCTGGATTGACACAGGCTTCGACCTCGACTGAATAGTCGGGTTCGATTTAACCGAGATAAAAAATTGAAAACGGACCTAGATTGACACAGGCTTCGGCCTCGACTAAATAGTCGAGTTTGATTTAACCGAGATAAAAATTGAAAACAGACCTGGATTGACACAGGCTTCGACCTCGACTGAATAGTCAGGTTCGATTTAACCGAAAGAAAAAAACTTAAAACAGACCTGGATTGACACAGGCTTCGACCTCGACTGAATAGTCGGGTTCGATTTAACCGAGATAAAAATTGAAAACAGACCTGGATTGACACAGGCTTCGACCTCGACTGAATAGTCGGGTTCGATTTAACCGAAAGAAAAAAATGAAAATGGACCTGGATTGACACAGGCTTCGACCTCGGCTGAATAGTCGGGTTCGATTTAACCGAAAAAACTGGAAATGGACCTGGATTGACACAGGCTTCGACCTCGACTGAATAGTCGGGTTCGATTTAACCGAAAATAAATTTTCTTTGCAATGCACGCTAAACTTGAATGCTTGAATACATGGGGTGCGGATTTAGCATTATCTGAAAACTATGATACAAATTTCTTTAAAAGATATTTGATAGCTCGGGCACCCCATTCGCATCACCCTTGGTAATAGACCTTAATTGGATCATGAACTCGCTAAACAACTTGTTCTTTGTTTGATGACCAAAAATGTATCCATAACGACTTTGCTCCTGTAATAATAATGGTTTTGCCCCAGTTTGAGAAGACCAAAATAATCGTTTTGCCCCAGTTCAAGACTTTGTCATGTTGAAATGACGGTTTTGTCCTCCATGATGACATTCCATCAACCTTCATGATCACGGTGCTCTTGGAAAAATATTGTCTTTGGATTCTTTGTTTGGACATATGTATTTCACATCGAATCGTTTGAGTTACCACCATTGATTTGAAATATCGCGTTTATGTAACTTTTTGTTTATTCAATTGTAATGATAATACAGGTAAACATGCCAACATTCATAGTTGAGGAAATACTATGGAGAGTGGGGGAGAAAAATGGACAAGATATGCCATGCTTCGAGAAGGGAGCTTTGATTTATGACTAAAATTCAATAGACATATGTGTCAATGTTAAGGTTCTAGAACTTGAGACAAAAGTAACCTCTTAAACATGATATAGAAATTGAAGCGTAATTCTCCTAGACACTTGTTGAATTCCCGCAACTTTGCCGAATCCTTTGATACACAAGTAGCCTATGCGTAATATCTTCGAACTTGATCTGAATTAACTGGACTTGGCAGCTCATTACCATCCATGTTAGTCAAGACCAAAGCTCCTCCAGAGAAAGCTTTCTTCACCACGAATGGTCCTTCATAGTTTGGGGTCCACTTGCCTCGGTGATCTTTTAGAAAAGGAAGAATTCGTTTTAAGACTAAATCCCCTTCTCTGAATACTCTAGGACGCACTTTCTTATCATAGGCTTTCATCATTCGTCTTTGGTAAAGTTGACCTCTGCACAATGCTGTCAATCTCTTTTCTTCAACAAAGTTGAGCTGCTCATAGCGGTTTTGGATCCATTCAGCCTCTTCTAAATTAGTCTCCATGAGGACCCTTAATGATGGAATTTCCACTTCAATGGGAAGAACAGCTTCCATACCATAAACTAATGAAAATGGTGTTGCCCCAGTTGAAGTGCGAACCGATGTGCGATATCCATGTAATGCAAAAGGAAGCATTTCATGCCAATCCTTATACGTCACCGTCATTTTTTGCACAATCCTTTTTATGTTTTTATTGGCCGCTTCCACTGCTCCATTCATCTTTGGTCTATACGGAGTTGAGTTGACATGCTTGATCTTGAATTGCTCACATAACTCAGTCATCAATTTATTGTTCAGATTTCGTGCATTATCAGATACTATGGTCTCAGGAAGACCATAGCGACATATAATCTCCTTCTTGATGAATTTGATCACAACTCCTTTCGTCACCTCTCGATAGGACATTGCTTCTACCCATTTGGTAAAATAATCTATTGCCACCAAGATGAATCGATGTCCGTTTGAGGCTTTTGGGTCAATAGGGCCTATAACGTCCATTCCCCACATGGAAAATGGCCATGGTGTCGTCATAACGTGCAACTGAGATGCTGGAGCATGAGCTTTATCTGCGTAAATCTGACATTTGTGGCATTTTCGGGCATATTTGATACAGTCAGCTTCCATGGTTAACCAGTAATAGCCAACCCTTAATGCTTGTCTGGCCATCATGTGTCCATTTGCATGGGTGCCGCAAATTCCCTCATGAATTTCTTTCATAATCGTGTTGGCTTCATTTGTATCTACACACCTTAGAAGTACCATATCATGATTTCTTTTGTAAAGTATTTCTCCATTTAGGAAGAACTTCATTGCTAACTTTCTAAGTGTGCGCTTGTCATTTTCTGAGGCATTCAGAGGATAGGTTCCGCATTTCAAATAATGTTTGATGTCTTGAAACCACGACTTGTCATCAAACTCTTCTTCTATATTCATGCAGGAGGCTGAAACATCTACCCTTCCCATCTTAATAGGTTGTACCTCATGATTGGGGTCTATGTTGAACATGACTGCAAGCGTAGCCAAGGCGTCTGCTATCTGATTACTCTCCCTTGGTAAATAGTCAAAAGTGATTTCTTCAAATTTATGAGACAAATCTAATATAAGCTTTTTATAAGGCAGTAGCTTAGTGTCTCTTGTTTCCCATTCTCCTCTCAATTGGTGAATCACCAACATAGAATCTCCCAAGACTCGAAGTTTCTTTATCTTCATATCCAATGCAGTTTGGATACCCATAGAACAAGCTTCATATTCAGCCATATTATGAGTACAATCAAAACTTAATTTGGCGGTGAGAGGGAACAACTTTCCTTCAGGTGATATTAATACAACACCTATCCCATGACCTAACTCATTGGAGGCCCCATCAAACAACATGGTCCATGTTTCCAAGTCTGATATTTCTTTTTCCACCATTATAGTGGAGACAAATTCATCAGGGAAATCAAATTTCATTGGTTCATAATCGTCTATAGGTTGCTCGGCCAAATGATCAGCTAGTGCACTTCCTTTTATTGACTTTCGAGTAACATAAACGATATCATACTCGGATAAAAGAACCTGCCATCTAGCAATTCTACCAGACAAAGACGGCTTTTCAAAGATGTATTTGATAGGATCCATCTTTGAGATAAGCCATGTTGTGTAGTACAACATATATGGTCTCAAACGACGAGCGGCCCAAGCTAGAGCACAACAAGTTCTTTCTAAAAGAGAATATCTGGTTTCGCAATCAGTGAACTTTTTGCTTAAATAATATATGGCTTGCTCTTTTCTGCCTGAACTGTCATGCTGTCCCAGTACACACCCCATTGAATTTTCCGTCACTGTAAGATATAGGATAAGTGGACGATTTGGAGTTGGAGGTACAAGAACAGGAGGGTTTTGTAGGTATTGCTTGATCTTTTCAAATGCTTTTTGACAGTCGTCATTCCATATGCATGTATTGTTCTTACGAAGTAGCTTGAAGATTGGTTCACATGTTGCTGTAAGATGTGATATGAATCTTGCAATATAATTCAATCTTCCCAAGAAACCTCTGACTTCTTTTTGAGTACGTGGTGGTGGCATTTCTAGAATGGCTTTGACTTTGTCTGGGTCAACTCTAATTCCCTCATGGCTTACGACGAAACCCAACAACTTGCCAGAAGTGACCCCAAATGTGCATTTACTCGGATTCAGTTTCAACTTGAATTTTCTCAATCGCTCGAATAACTTTCGGAGAATGGTTGCATGCTCCTCCCCTGGTTTTGACTTAGCAATCATGTCATCAACATACACTTCGATCTCCTTATGCATTAGGTCATGGAAGAGAGTAACCATGGCCCGTTGGTAGGTTGCCCCAGCATTTTTTAATCCGAACGGCATGACCTTATAACAAAAGGTTCCCCATAATGTGATGAATGTAGTTTTCTCTTGATCTTCAGGTGCCATTTTGATTTGATTGTAACCTGAGAATCCATCCATAAAGGAAAAAGTTGAGAATCCAGCTGTATTATCTACCAGTACATCAATATGAGGAAGTGGGAAGTTATCCTTTGGGCTTGCTCGATTCAAATCTCTATAATCAACACACATTCGGACCTGTCCATTTTTTTTAGGTACTGGCACAATGTTAGCTACCCATTCTGGATAATTAGCAACTGTTAAGAATCCTGCATCAATTTGTTTCATGACTTCCTCTTTTATTTTGATTAACATGTCTGGCTTCATCTTGCGTAACTTCTGTCTCACTGGCTTGCATTCAGGCTTAAGTGGCAAATGATGCACCACAATACTTGTGTCTAAACCAGGCATATCTTGATAAGACCAGGCAAAAACATCAATGTATTCATGAAGCAATGTTATTAACCCTTGACGGCTTTCAGCAGACATGTTGGTCCCGATTTTAACTTCTTTAATCTCTACTTGAGATCCCAAGTTAATCGTCTCTATCAACTCTTCATGTGGTCCCAATATCCTCTCTTCTTCTTCAATCATTCTCAACAATTCAGGAGTAAGTTCTAGATCTTCCTCATTACCACTTGTTCTCTCATCGGACTCAACATCGTATGTAGGAGAATCAAGTTCGTATTTAAGATCATTAACGCTTTCAATCCCAATTTCGCTGTTTAAGAGAGGGATTATTCAGTGTGATGAAAGAAGATAAATGAAGGAATGGAATAAATGAATTCAATGCTAAAAGAAGTAGACACAAGAGAGATTCATTGGATGATAGGAAAGGAAGGAAAAAAAAATGCTTCTTCATTAACAAATGAAATATTGACATAGAACACATAAATCATCAAAACAAAAAACAAACAAAAAGTTTAAAAATTACTTTGATATCTCATTAACAAATGATGGTAGCTCCATTACAGTCCAATTACTGAGTTCAAAGTCTTCTGGGCACAAATAAACTAAGGGACCGGCTTCTTTGTTCTGTTCGATTATAGCCATGACTGCAGGGTCTTGAGATTCCGAATGAATTATTCCAGCAAAGATGAAGGTATCATGAAGATGAGGAATGATATTCATTTGATACTTCGGCTCACGGTTCTCCAATCTAGCCAGTCGTTTTTCTTTCTCCTGCCTGTGTGCTTTAATCATATCTTTTTTGCTTGGTTTATACCCCAAACCAAACCTCTTCATATTTTTCGACATATTCAACAAATTTTCGAGGCTTTGGTTGCTTCCTGTTAAGGAGAGTTTTGAAAGTTGCAGCTCCATTTTCCCTATCTCTCCGTATAAAGTTGTGGCATTTGCAATCTCAAAAGCTTGAAATGATGACTCAAAAACCTCTTCTGCTGCTTCTATGTAGGGCATTGAAGAGGGTCTTGACACTAAGATATCCTCTTGCCCAGATATGATTACTAGTTTGCGGTCGACCACAAATTTAAGTTTTTGGTGTAATGATGATGGGACCACTCCAGCTGAGTGAATCCAGGGACGCCCTAACAAGAAGCTGTAGGCCGAATTAATGTTCATGACCTGAAAGGTTATATCGAAGGTGCATGGACCTATCTGGATGGGCACTTCTATGTCTCCAACAACTTCACTACGTGCCCCATCAAAAGCTCGTACGATCATAGTGCTGGGCCTTATATGAGACATATCAACAGGCAATTTCTCCAACGTGGATTTAGGCATTATGTTCAAGGAGGAACCATTATCAACTAGAACTTTTGCCACAGCAAAATTTTTGCACTTAACTGTAATGTGCAAGGCTTTAGTGTGTCCGGTGCCTTCTGGTGGTAACTCATCATCTGTGAAGGTTACTGAACTGGATGCAGTTATGTTTCCAACAATGTTATCCAAGTTGTCCACCGTAATATCCTGCGGAACATAAGTTTGATTCAAAATGTCCAACAAAGTCTTACGATGCGTATCTGAAGCCAGTAACAAAGCCAGTATGGAAATCTTTGCAGGGGTTCGACCTAACTGTTCAACCACTTTATAATCACTTTGCTTAACCAACTTCAAAAATTCTTGGATGTCCTCTTCAGATGCTGGCTGTTTAACATTTAGGTTCTTCGCTACAATGGGCTCTTCTATTTTCTCCTTGATATCTTCAGTGATCTTGGCTTTTCCTTTTTCTTTACCCTTGGGTTTCAATAGGTCTTCTGGTGTATAGCACTTCCCGCTTCGTGTTAGACCTCCCATCCCACTGATATTATGGATTGGAAGGGGTTCAGAATCAACAGTTACCTTATATTCATAGTTCCAAGGTACTGCTTTTGAACTTTTATATTCAAATGGAGTCGGAATCTGGATGGTAATCGGTCTTGGCTTGGAATTTGGGGTACTGGGCTTCTCGCGATAAGAAATTGTTAACGGTTTTGGCTTGAGAGACAACCTTGAGCATTCTTCTATAATATCAACTTCCCCATACTGAGGGAGCTGAGTCATCTTTTGAGAAACTGTTAAAAAATGTGAATCTAACAACTCCTGGACCTTCAGACGAAAATGAGAACATTGGTCGATAGAATGCCCTTTTGCCCCAGTGTGATAAGAACACATCAAACTGTCATCGTATGTTCTGACACCCAAATCTGATTGGAAGCGCTCTACTCCAATGTATCCATTACTGAATAATATTTCGAATAGTTCTCCCATGGGAGTCACTACGCTCTCAACATTCTTTTTCAAATCAGCTTCATGAACCTCTATCGCATTTACTTGTGCATTTTGATGGTTTGGCAGAGGATTGTTGTTGACATCTGGCCCATCTTCTTTCTTAAAGTTCAACCATCCTGCCTTGATCAATGCTTGCACCCTATGCTTGAGTGCAGTACAGTTTTCAGTGGAATGTCCAATTGCTCCTGCATGGTAGTCGCAACGGGCATTTGGGTCATACCACTTTGGGTAAGGTGGTTTTACTGGGTCTATTGGCACGGGTGCCAGCTGATTATTCTGGAAGAGTTGGGGTAGAAGTTCGGTATATGTCATCGGAATCGGATCAAAATGAGTTTGTCTACGGACGCCTTTATTGTTTTGGTGTCCTTGGACATAAGGAGTGTTATGTTGATTCCGAGGCTGGTAGCCTTGAGTAGGACGAGGATTTTGGACGTAAGGGGATGAATATTGGGCTGACGTATTATTGATATAGGGTTGAGGGTAAACATATGGAGGTGGATAGTGATATTGTGGCACTCCGGCATTAGGGTATGGTTGTCTTGAATTGAAACCAATCATCTGAACTTCTCCCTCTTTTTTCTTCGATGGAACCCCCTTTTTTGTTGTCGATGATCCAGCCATATCAATTATCTTTCCATGCTTAATTCCGTACTCGATTCTCTCTCCAATTGTCATTATGTCAGAGAAATTGGTAGAGGCACTCCCAATCATCTTATCATAGAAAGGAGATTTGAGAGTATTAATAAACATGGTTGATAGCTCCTTATCTGCTAAAGGTGGTTGCACCTGAGCAGCAGTATCCCTCCACCTTTGGGCATACTCTTTAAAGCTTTCTGTGCTCTTCTTTTCCATCCTCTGGAGGTCTAGGCGGTCAGGAGCCATATCTATGTTGTGCTTATATTGCTTTAAAAATGAATCGGCTAGATTCTTCCATGAACATATATGAGTGCTGTCTAACTGCATATACCATCGAGAGGCTGGACCAGTAAGACTGTCCTGGAAGCAGTGAATTAACAGCTTGTCATTTTGGACGTATGCTGCCATCTTCCTGCAATACATGATGAGATGGTTTTTAGGGCAGGATGCTCCATCATACTTTTCAAACTCGGGCACCTTGAATTTTGGAGGGAGGATTACATCTGGTACCAAGCATAGCTTGGTCGCATCTATATTTCCGAAGACGTCTGTTCCTTCTACTGCCCTTAATCTTTCCTCCAGGACTTCAAGCTTTTCACTAGAAGAGACTTTCTCACCTCCCGTTAGCTCTTTTCTGATTTCAGGATCATCTAAATTGGGAACTGTAATGGTCACCTTGGGAGGTATCTCTGTGGGTAGTGAAAATCCAGGTTGATTGTGTACAGGCACTTGCTCATTCTTGAAAAATGGAAACGGGTGCTGCTCTACTGGAATATTGTACAATGGATGATATTTTGGAGTAGTACCCTCTGTTGATTGCCGGATTGGAGGGTCGTTCATTGTATGGCTGGACTGAGCAATATCAGGTATTATTTTGCCTCTTTCTAGGGCGACAAGAATGGCATCCATTTTTTCTCGTAACTCCTCAATATCTTTCCTTGTTTTCTCCATCTCAGTACTCTGCTCTTCCATGATCCTTGTCCTGTATCTTGTGACGTAGGTGCGGTGGATTCGAGGTGACCGAGCTATCTTATGATTCTGTTTATATTTTTAATGAAAAGAGATTTTAGTGTAAGAAAAGAGAAAGACAAAACGAAACAAAAAAAAAAAAAAAAAAAAAAAGTGATAGAAGAAAAGGAAAAAAAATGGCTTTGATATTAAATTGGAAAATGATAAAACAATGTAGCAGCAAAATTTGTGCAAAATTGAATTACAAGATATTTCAACTATCTAAATAAAACATAAACTAAAGTAAAGAGTTAATAAAATTGCCCCCAATACTCTAAACTTATACGAAGTTTTCCCAGAAACTTGAGCACATTCTTGCTATTCGGCTGTGTAGGTGCTATGACTTTAGAGAGAGTACGTGCATCTTCTGCTAGTTCATCTGCCCTTCGAGTGACTCTCCTAATCTGAGTGAGCATATGTTCCGCTTTACTTCGTAGTGTCGCGTGGTTCTGTCTCGCAAACCCAAAATCATCGCTTAATCTGTCGTACTGCTCCTTTAAATAGGTATAGTCTTTCATTAATCTATCAGTGGCATCCTGATACTTACCGAGGCGAACATTAAGTGACTGAACGGACTCTCTTAGACCCTTGTTGTCGTTGATGAGGTCCCCTAGTTGATCTTCTCTAATCTTGAGCGTTAATTGTAGGTCGTCAATTGTTCGACATAGCGTTCCATTTTTTCCTTCTACCTCAGTAATCGTTTGGTTCCTCAAACTAATGCAATCTTCGAGCTCTTTCATCAACTCATGAAGTGAGGCAATCTCAGATTGTTGCTTCAAAACTTGGTCATTCCTTGACTTGAGAGTTGCTTGGGAGACTTCATTATCCCTTCTTAATCGATGCATTCTTCTGTTCAGGTCGCGGGCCTCTGTGTCTAATGCTGAAATTTCTTTTTCTAACTGTTCTTGTTTGCTAACACTGCCCTTTAATCGGTTCAACTCTTTTTCTAGTTCAACATTGCGCAACAAACCTTGCTTTACCTCCAATTGCAACCTTTCATTTTCTTGAACCAATGATGAATTCGCTTTTCTCAATTCATCACATTCCTTTTCGCGTGCTGCTTGTTCTGTCTGTTGATCTGGTATCACCTTTGCATTAAGTTTTATCTTGGTTTTCATTTTTGGTGACACAAGCACGGTTTTAGCTCTGTTCGCATGCCATGTTTTGTACGCCTCTGTGGTATCATCATGAAACTGACCACTCTGGATTTTAGTGATCATTTTCCATGCTTTCACAATTTTCTGAATTCTATCTTTACAGAAGCCTTTATCATAAGCAAATTCGAAATCCTTCAACTCATGCGTAGCAGGGATGAATTGTCGGACCCAAATTTGGCGCACTACCAATAAAGGAGCATAAGATATACATCCCCAAGGACCCAAAAGAGGTAAACTTTGAAATTTACCACATTTATAGATCATTGGCCTAGTTGACATCCAAGGGGCTCTCCATATTACATCTTCTATCTTTAGTTCGGAGAAAAAGGCCTCCCAAGTGCTCCTTTCAGGGGAGGATGAACTCCAACCTGATTTCACGAACTCTGAGATGGGATTTTGCAGCTTATTCCAGGAACTTGAAAATTTGATCTCTGGACATTTGAATTCGGGTGGACACTTCACATGACTAAGGACCCAAATGTACAATAATGGTGCACACCCTATAAATCTTCCTGTTCCTTTTGTTCTGCAATAATTTAATGAACGAAAAGTTTCTGCCAATACAGGAATAATGGGATCAACTCCTATTTCTATCTTAGCAAACAACTTGACCACACGTTCCTCAACATATCCACATACTTTAGGAAACAAAACAACATTAAAGATACACAATGCCAGTAAAGTTAATTCCTTGTCTTCATTTGCAAATTTTTGTTGAAGAGTAAAGATGTAGTCCAGGGGTAGGCATGTGTTCTCTCCCTTTATCTTTACTTGTTTCTCAATGTCGCTTGTACGAATCTTGCCCAAAAGAGTAGATAATGCTCTTTTCATTGTAAGCTCTTGATCGTAAGAATAAGCTTCAACTTCCGTTCGTACTGGCATATGCAGAAGGGATTGATATTCCTCTATTGTAGGAGTCATGTCAATTGAGCCAAATGTGAAACATCTATAGGCTGGATCCCAATGTCGAATCAAAGCTTTTAATACAGAATAATTAACTTGTACATACATGAGCTGAGCTAGATGGCCATATTTGCTTGTAAATTTAGCCTTTCTATCTACAGTTAATTTTTCCCAAGCCTGTTTCACTGTTTCTAATTGACTTTCTGGAAAACTGACATCCTTAAATTGAGACATAGCATCTTCTACCAAAGAATCTCCGTGGATTTGTTGTACATTTTCTGACCATTGACGTACTGTTGTTTGATCTTCTATACTCATTTCTTGTATTGGAGGGGGTGATTTTATTTTACTCATACTTTAGTTTCTGCCAATGCAAATAATCGAAAAATCTTGTTAATTTAATTTGCACAATTTTCTTAACTACATTAAAAGAGATTTCAAAGGATACTTTCAATGAGCGAAAATTGAAAATTGATATAAGATACAAGGGAAAGAAGAAAAATAAATGAATAAATAAACTTTGACAATAATGCATGTAATAAGTCAAATCCTAGAACTATATGAGTGGAGTTTAACTCTAAGGCATCCTAGAAAAGGTCCCCAAGCTTACCCACCGATTTAACGATGTAGTAGGCTTGAGTGGAGAATTTCATGCACCTGCACGGGAATCGAAATTCCACGAAGGTCACACTACTCAGTCTCCGAGTCTAGTCCTAAGGTAGAGCCCGGGTAGAAGGCTAGTGAAAGTGTGTGAAATGCATGATTAATAAGATGACATACAAATGAATGACATAACAATTACAACATAAAAAAAAATGGTATCAATAAGATGACATGCAAATGAATGACATAACTAAGATAAAGTAATTACAACATAAAAAAAAATGGTAATAGACAAGTGAATAACAATATGTCAAACAAATCATATTATAAAGGAAAACAAAATAAATAAATAACAAAACAATAACAAAAGGACCTGAAGAAAAATTCAATTCAAAGGACAATAAAGATATTCATGGCTTGACGCTCAAAATCCCCAGCAGAGTCGCCAAGCTGTCGCAACGTCATCGCGACGCGGAGCGGCCGACATCCTTTCTTGGGTTTTTTAGAAGAAAATTGGAGTCGCCACCAATCATTGAGGGTGTGATTGGTCACCTTTAAAATAAAAAACAAAACTAGTCTTAGAAAACCAGAAATTAGGTTCGGGAGTCGTTTGAGTGTAGGGAAGGTATTAGCACCCTACAACACCCGTTTAAGAAAACGATTACCACAGTATCTTAAATTGTCCAATTAAATGAATAAAAACAGTCCTTTATTTTTATTTTTCTTAAAAAGAATGATAAATATGAAAATAAAACTCAAAATGCAATACTGAACACAAGATGTCTCATTCGTTTTTACCTTAACTTTAGAAATAAAGCAAGGATTAAACATTATGAGTTGGATATCCAATTTAATATAAATCATGCCTAATCTCCCTTTTAATTAAAGGAACATGGGTGTACATGATTATGTTTACTAAAAATATTTTTTTTAAAATAAAACGGATGTAAAAGAAAAAAAAAATTATTCAAAGAGTAAATTCTTTTAAAAGAGAAAATGAGAATTTTCATACGCCTACACGGGAGTTGGACTCCACGAAGGCACATTACTCAGTTCCCATAATCCCTTTCAAAAGAAAATCAAAACAATAACAATAATTGAAAATGACAAAGCAGAATTAAAGATTAGAATAAAGCAATTTGGAGAATGAAAGGGAAAAACAAATGAATTAGAAAGTTTAAAACAATGAAGTTGGCAAAGCGCAAAAGTGAACTAAAACGAGAGAGACATTAAAAATGATAATGATAATGATGATAATAATAATCATAATAATAATAATAACAATAATAACTAAACACAAAAAAAAAAAAACAAAAAAAAAAAAAACCCCACCTTTTTTACTTCTCTCTTTCTTCTTTTTTCCTTTTTTCTTACCCAATGTTTCCTCTCCCCGTATACTCCTTCCTCCCCCTCTTTTTTCCTCTTTTCCTCTTCCACTTTCTTTTCTCTCTTTTTCTATCACTCTCTAAGCTAAACTCTTGCTCAAATGCCTAAACTCTCTCAAGCTCACTTTTACTCTAAACTTCTTCTCTTTTTTTTCTCTCCTTTTCTATCACTCTCTAAGCTAAACTCTTGCTCAAATGCCTAAACTCTCTCAAATGCCTAAACTCTCTCAAGCTCACTTTTGCTCTAAAATTCCACTCATTCTTCTTGTCCTCATCCTCCATCTCCCCCCCTTTTTATACTTGAAGGGTTACTAAATTAGGGGGAGGATGGATGAGAAAATGGTGGTGAAAAGAAAAAAAATAAAAAATAAAAAAAATGAGAGCCATGGAAAAGCTTTTGAATAGGTAAGTTTCCCATTGAATAGGAATGGGGAAGACCAAAATAAAAATAAAAATTAAAAAAAATAAAAAATAAAATAAAATAAAATAAAAATAAAAAAAACGAATTTTTGATAAAAATATGTGAAAAGGAGGGTTTGAACCACAGACCTTATGATTATCAATACAATCTTATGCCAATTGAGCTATGCTCTTGTTGACATACAAGAAAAAACAAATTGACCACCAAATATTGGAAAACTTCAAACATTATTACTGAAAATCAAGCCGGACCAAATACGGTGTCTACATATATCTTTAAATTGGATTTTCTTTTTTGTACAGGTGACCCTCTAAAATAAGCTAAAATGATAAATAACCTACATTTTCAATTTGAGGATATATGTCATTTTGCTTGCACCAGTCCCTAGTAAAATTACAGTTTTAATCTCTACTCTAACCTCACTCTGTCTTGCTATTCTTGCTCTCATTGTGTGCTCTCTGAAAAGAGAAAATAAAGAGAGAGAAAAGGGGGAAGAAATAAATTGAGCGAGAAACGAGATGAGAGAAAAATACATGTTTTTATATAGAGAGTAACATTGTAATTTTGCTAGGATAATGATGTAAGCAAAGGCGCATATAATCTTAAATTGGAAAGGTAGGACATTTTTCATTTTGACCTCATCTATACAAATATTCCCTTCAAATTTGTCTGCCTCCTGATAACCATTGGATACAAAATCGAAGTAATTTTACAATTTCTCTCTCTAAAATCAAACGGTACAAATCTACTCTCATTGTACAGAGAACACCTAATAATTTTTCTAAGGGGGGGCATGGTCTCCCACAATAGTTTTTTTTTCTTTTCCAATATATTTATTGGTCTCAACTTCTTAAAATATTAGTATTTTTTTTCTTTTTTTAGGGGTTTCGAACTTCAAACTTTTTGATCGAGAATACATGTAAATCAATGCTATTTGACACTCCTGAAAATACTAGCTATTATAGTAAAAATATTCATTTTTATTGTAAAATATCTATTGATTCAGTGGTGAACCCTTCTGTTTGTAATTATTAGTTGTTGGGGCCAAAGCGAGCTTAGTTCAGCGGTAATTGACATGTATCCTCAACTAAGAGGTCAGAGGTTCGAATCCCCCAACTCCCAAAGTTTGATTTGCAAACAATTGGTGGGTGTATGTAAGTGGTTTTTTTAATACATATTTCAATATAAAAACTCAGTTTTTTTGTGTAAATAATTTAAATTATCTTTTAAGAACATCTTATAAATCATATTTGTAGTAAATAATTCAAATCTAATTATAATATATTTACAAATATGAGATAATAAAAAATATTTAACTTGTTTCAATCCATTCTTAAAATTTTCTTTTGTTGATATCAAATGTAAATCAAAATCGATACAGATACTTTTTTGGGTAATTACACAAATGGGCCTATAGTAGTCTATTTATTCCAAAAGTGTCTATTTTGTTATAATTTTACATTTTTGTCGACTTACAACCAGATATTAAAGGAGTTTAAGAAGTTCATTTACGTATTTGCCATTACTGGTTAACAAACAAAAAAAATATATAATATTAAAATAAATTAATAAAATAAGAGTTACCAAATTAAATAAGGACATTTAGGGAAGAATAAAAATTGAATTAATGCATGGAATCTTACCAATAATAAGTTTAGAAGATTTAAACAAATCTGAAATTAATGGATATTAAAGAAGCTCATCCACCAAAATTTATGTACTTTTTAATTTCTAGAAATACAAATTATTTTTTAAAAAACTGATGACATGATAGGAAATTTAAATTCTTATAAAAAAAACACTCTTATTAGTTTAAGTTTGAATCTCTTATATAATATAAAAAAAAAAAAAAACTGACACTTGCACGTATAGAAAAATAGGTTAAAATAATATAGCAAAATCTAAAACTATTCACAAATATAACAAAACCTAATAGCCAACCTGTGTAAATGACTAAAATGTTATCACCGATAGAAGTTTATCAGCAAGTATCAATGATAGTCATTAATAGAAGTCTATTAGCGACTATCAACAATTATCACAGATAGAATTCTATTTGTACTGACGTTTATCAATGACTATCACATAAAATTTGGTTCATTTTGAGTATCTAATTTCATATTAACGTATTCATTTTATATCTTCTTTTTCTAGAATGTGCACGAGCTCACTTCTCAAAACCAACACTTTTAAGATATTCTCATATAGTAGCATTTATCAACTTTATTCATATCATATTCTATTCAAATTCATCCATTATACAAGCTTTTATACAACTAATATAAATATTTATGTTGCTTATAAAAATAGTAAAATAGACTCTTTCCATCACTAATAGTCACTTATAAATCAGTGATATCAATAACTATCACAATTAGAATTTCTATTAGTATTGAAGTCTATATTCACTAATAGACTCCTTCTATTATTTGATAGAATCCTATATGTATTGAGGTATTGAAATCTATTAGTGACTATCACCAATGATATTATTTGATTTATTAAATGATAGAAGTCTATCAATGACTGAACCATGTAAACCATCCCCATGGGGGTGGTAAAGGGAGAGCCCCAATTGGTAGAAAAAAACCCGCAATCCCTTGGGGTTATCCTGCACTTGGAAGAAGAAGTAGAAAAAGGAATAAATATAGTGATAATTTGAATGTTCGTCGTCGTAGTAAATAAGAGAGAAAATCGAATTTGTTTCTTTGTCTTTACAAACAAAAAAAAAATAGGAGGTAAAGATATATCTAATCTGTCCTACTATTGTGAATTTAGATAGGGCTTACAATGGAAGTCCTTCTATTTCATCTGTAATGTAATTTTGAATTGAATGTTGAATGAATAGAGAGATTAAATCAACAAAAAGAATGAAGGATTCAAATAATACTTTAGAAAAAATAAAGAAACAAAAGAACAAAAGTCGTATGGATTCACAAAAACTACGTGGCGTGGATGGATAGGAACTACATAAGAGAGATTGAAATAGTTCTGACGATTGAAAAAGAGTAAAAAATATGTTGTAACAATCCTAAAAAAAAGTTCCACTCGACATTGGAATATGAAAGGGAAGGAAGAAGGCGAGTCAGTATGCTAATGCCTCATCCTCAAATCAATCCTTCTCATAGGTTATTGTCCCAACGAATAAGTAATTGTAGGAGTGAAAGCTTCATATAATTCGAAAAAGCAAGAGCAACAAGTCCAAGTAAATAAAATACAAAAAAAAAAAAAAAAAAATACATGTATTGAAGTCTATAAGTGATATTCACTTATATAATTATATTTTTATTGAAGTTTTATACTGACTATCAACGATAGACTCAATACAAATAGAATTCTATTTGTGATAGTCATTGATAGACTTCAATAAATAAAATTTAGTTCAGTTTGAGCATTACTAATGTTTAGTTGATAGACTATCAATGTAAGTGATTTTTTTTTTTTTTTTTGATAGAAACCTATCGTTGATAGACTTTAATCACTAATAACAATTATTAGTGATTAAAGTCTATCACCAATAAGTGAGAACTCAACTGATAAACTTCAAATACTATCAGTGATAGACACCGATAAACTTCAATACAGATAGAATTCTATATGTGATAGTCATTGATAAATTTCAATACATAAAATTTAGTTCAATTTAAGCATTTCAATTTCTTTTCATGTGGATTCCTCTAGCATTTGCGTTTTCCATCGGTGGCCATGACAAAAAAAATAAATAAAATTCTAATAAATGATATCAATTTATCAATGACTATCACTAATAGAATAAAGGGGAAAACGAGAATAATAAAAATTTTATCAATGACTATCACTAATAGAATAAAGGACAAAATGGAAATAATAAAAATTCAATTAACAGATTCGCCATATTTATAATTTTTCTCAATTTTGCTATATTTGCAAATAAGAAATATAATTTGCTACGCATAACAATTAATAACAAATTTAACTTTTTGGAAAGGAAAATAGTGAGAAAAATGAACCCGACGTGAATCGAACACGCAACCTTCTGATCTGGAGTCAGACGCGCTACCATTGCGCCACGGATCCAATTGTTATAAATAATCAAATTCATTTATTATTAATAAAAACAAAAATAAATTGAGCTAAATGGGATTTTGAACCTGATGTGATTAAAGTGTATCATTGATAAGTGATAATTCAACTGATATCCTTTTTTTTACTGGCATATACCCTCTTCATCCCAAAGGCAAGACTCACACACAAACTTGCAAGAAATCAGACTCTCCCTAGCATAGCCTTACTCCTATCGGAGTGACAACAGGTTTATGAACCCCATAAAGCAGATCTAGCCCTTCAAGTCTAACTAAAGGACATGTCATGTGCTCAGATATGCAAGAAAATCAAGAAAGATTTAACAAGCCTCAAATTTATGCTAACAAGCAACACTTCACCAAAAAAAAAAAATAGAATTTAAGTCTTACTATAGTATTAATTTATTATTTACTCCTCAAATATTAAATAATCCAGTTGATTATACAAAATGTTCATAACTTTAGGTTAATTTTAGATCGAGACAAGCTACATAGATCAAGGACGACAAATCTATGAAGGGTCGAGGGGCACGTGCCCCTCCATCGTAAAAAGAAGTTCTCATTTTGTTTTTTTTTTCCTTTTATTTTATGCAGAAAGATAATGCTTTTTTTAACATAATAAATGGAGGTACGAGGATTTGAATCTCCAACTTTCTGAAAATGAATAGATGTCAATTACGACACTTTCTTTTTTACAACACGTGGAATGAGAGATTTGACATATAACCTTTTGATCGAGGGTACAAGTTTTATGTCAATTGAGTTATGCTCTTATCAATTACCACTTAACTATGCTTACTTTGAAAAAAATATAATTCACTTTTTTCAAAGAGATTATATATTTATATATTATTGTGTTCACATTTTAAGCAAACTGGTACATGGCCCATTGGATGTGATAAAGGAAACAACCTCAATTATGTTTGAGAACTCCCCTTATTTTAGGTGAACCCCCACAACAATAATAAGAATAACCACAATTAACAAAATGATAAGACAACCCCAAGAAAGTTAAACAGATTTGCTTGGAAGGATGATCAAAGATCAAGAAGAAATGAGAACTCGTTCCTAACTTCAAGATTTCGAGCTCTTCACAATCTAATTGATCAAACTAGATTGAAAGTCCTAGGCATGCATTCTAGTTTGATCAATTAGATTGTGAAGAGATCGAAATCTTGAAGTTAGGAACGAGTTCTCCTTTCTTATTGATCTTTGATCATCCTTCCAAGCAAATCTGTTTAACTTTCTTGGGTTGTCTTATCATTTTGTTAATTGAGGTTATTCTTTTTATTGCTGTGGGGGTTCACCTAAAATAAGGGGAGTTCTCAAACATATTTGAGGTAGTTTCCTTTATCATTTGGTATCAGAGCTTTGGCTCTAAACAAATTATATCCTTGTTTTTCCTTTTTAGCTCATATTTCTTTCTTCTTTAAATCATTACATCTTTTCTCATTTTTTTATTTCTTGTGACTCTTGATCTTCTTATCTTTGCTTCATACATTGTACTTCCTGCAAAAAAAAAAAAAAAAAAAGGAAAAAAAAAAGGAAGTAAAGTGCAAAAAAAAAAAAAAAAAAGTATATAAAAAAAAAGGGTTACTTATCATCTACTTGTGACATTTCATATTCCATGTTGTTTGTCACTTGTTTTGCGTGTTGAAAAAAAAAGGTTGTATATATAGTAAGTTTGAAGCATTGTGAATTTCACTTTACATTTGAAGAGTATCTAAATTCATATATCTTGTTGTAATTCCCATCCTTTCATTCACATCTTTTCACTCATTTCTCTTCGTTTCCATCTCATTATTCTTGAACCATTTTGCTTCAAAAAAAAAAAAAAAAAAAAAAAAAAAAACTTCCATTACACCTTTCCAAACTTGTTTCTAAATTTGGGATTTTTGTGACTTTTCACATTCTAGCTATATCGATGTGTTCTTCCATGATTCTCATAAGAACACTATAGACTTGCTAAAGTTTGAGAGATTAGGAGTATTTACTACATTTTTATGAGTGCAAACACGAGTGACCTTTCATCTTCCTAGAGAGACTTGTGAGGGAGCGCTTGTGAGGTCCATTATTTTTTTTTTCCTTCTTACTTTGCTTTGTTTTATAACATGGAAAATCAAGGTGAAGGTAGTAACATTTCTGAGGCACGAATGAGAGAGGCGCAACAATGAGCTATAGAGCGATTGATTCGTAACGTAGCAGACTTGAAAGAACGTATGGGAAGGTTGGAGGCTCAACGCCAAGTCCAAGAGAGAATACCACCTCCACCACCACCACGTGTTGTAGTTGATAACATCCCCTATGAGCATGATTATGAGGATGACGAATCTAATGAACATGAGGATGACCAAGTTACATTAGTTGGGGATCCAAGGGGAGGAGAAAGGCGTCTTGGTCGAGGCTTACATAGAGCGAGAGGCCGAGGAAGAGGATATCAAAATTTCCAAAGGAGAGCTCCATGGGATGAAGCTCAAGTTGATCGTAACTTGGGGAGCATCAAATTGAAGCTTCCAAAGTTTTATGGCAAAACTGATCCAGAAGAGTACCTTCAATGGGAGAAAGCGGTGGAATACGTGTTTGATTGTCATAACTTTAGCGATGAAAAGAAGGTAAAACTGTGTTGCTCAATTTAAACAATACGCTCAAACATGGTGGGATAAGTTGATGTCAAGTAGGAGAAGAAATCTCGAGGCGCCAATCGATTCATGGTATGAATTCAAGGAGTCAATGAGGAAGCGGTTTGTTCCAAAGCATTTCCAAAGGGACATGGCGCAACAACTTCAAAGATTGAGACAAGGAAGTAAGTCTGTGGAAGATTACTACAAGGAGATGGACACTTTGATGGATCGACTAGATCTTAATGAAGACATGGAAAGTATCATGGCACGATTCCTTGATGGCCTGAACAAGGAGATTGCAAACAAGGTTGATCTACAACCTTATGGTGACATAGAGGAGATGTTGCATCTTGCTATAAAGGTGGAAAAACAATTGAGTACTAGAAGAGCAAGGTACACTTCATCTAAACCCACTTCTTCTTTCAATTCATCATGGAAAAAGGAGAATAAACGTGATTTCAGAAGTAGAGAAAAGTTTGTGCAAGAAAAATCTAAAGAAAGGGGAGAGTCTTCTTTGAAAGGAAAGGCTAAAGTAGAAGAGCCTAGGGAAATAAATAGGGATATCAAGTGCTGAAAATGTCAAGGGTTAGGGCATGTAAGTAGGGATTTTCCAAACAAAAGGACAATGATTATCAATAATGGAGAAGTAGTAACTGAGGATGAGGAAAGTGAAAGTGAGGAGGGGAAGGAAGAAATTGTTGAATTAGAGGAGTCTAGTGATGGAAGTTATGAAGAACCAATTGTTGGGGATGTGCTTGTAACTAGAAGAGCTTTAAGTGCTCAAGTTAAAGAGGAACTAGTTGAAGAGCAAAGGAAAACATTGTTTCATACTCGTTGTCATGTGAACGACAAGGCTTGTTGTGTGATCATAGATGGTGGAAGTTGGACAAATGTTGTTAGTTCATTGCTTATCAAAAGATTGGGTTTGCCTACAATACCACATCCTAGACGTTACAAGCTTCAATGGTTGAACAATTGTGGAGAAGTTAGAGTCAATAGACAATGTCTTGTTTCATTTTCTATTGGGAGATACAATGATAATGTTCTATGTGATGTTGCTCTTATGCATGCTGGAGAAATTCTTTTGGGAAGTCCGTGGCAATTTGAAAGAAAAGTGATGCATGATGGTTATCTTAACCGCTACAAATTTACCAAAGATGGGAGAAAGATTATTCTTCTTCCTTTGTCAACTAGCGATGTGTTTGATGAGCAATGTAAGTTAGAGAAAATGAGAGTGGAGGCTGAAAAAAATGATAAAGAGGGTAAGAATATTTTGAGTGAGAAAAACAAAAGAGAAAAGAGTTTGAAAGAAAAAGAGAAGAATTCTAGTGAGTGTGAGAAAAACAAACGTGGAGAAAAAGAAAAGAGTGGAAAGAATGAGAAACGACCAAAAGAGAAAAAAGAAAAAAATGAGAGTCTTATATTAGCTAGAAACAGAGAGGTTAGGAAAGCTTTGTTTTCAACAAAACCAATCTTTGTACTTTTGTGCAAAGGACCATGTTTTCTAACTAATGACTCAAAAACTTCTTTGCCTAGTGTTTTTTTTTTTTTTTTTTTTAGTTTGTTGCAGGATTTCGAAGACATATCCTAAAGAACTACCAAGTGGATTGCCACCGCTTAGGGGGATTGAGCATCAAATTGATTTCATTCCAGGAGCTGTAATTCCAAATAGATCAGCATATCGAGCTAATGCTACAGAGACAAGAAATTCAAAAGCAAGTTGATGAGTTGCTTGCCAAAGGATATGTGAGGGAAAGTTTGAGTCCAAAGAAAGATGGTTCTTGGAGAATGTACGTGGATTGTAGAGCCATCAACAAGATTACGGTAAAGTATCGTCATCCTATACCTAGACTTGATGATATGTAAGATGAATTGCATGGATCTGTTTTATTTACTAAAATTGATCTTAAGTCTGGATACCATCAAATTAGGATGAAAGTTGGTGATGAATGGAAAACTGCCTTTAAGACCAAACATGGATTGTATGAGTGGTTAGTTATGCCTTTCGGTCTTACCAATGCACCTAGTACATTTATGCGTCTCATGAATCATGTTTTACGGTAAAGTGTGCTTTTTGTTTAGATAGAATTAATTTTCTTGGATTTGTTGTTTATGCAAATGGTATTGAAGTTGATGGTGATAAAGTTAAAGTTATCAAAGAATGGCCACAACCTAAAAATGCTAGTGAAGTTAGATCTTTTCATGGCTTAGCTAGTTTTTATCGGAGGTTTATTAAGGATTTTCGTACCATTGCTGCACCACTTAATGAGATGGTTAAAAAGAATGTTGATTTCAAATGGGGAGAATCTCAAGAAAAGGCATTTACTATTTTAAAGGAAAAATTGAGTTCTGCACCTTTGTTGTCTTTACCTAATTTTGAGAAAATACTTTTGAAATTGAATGTGATGCTAGTGGCATAGGAATTGGAGTAGTTTTAATGCAGGAACAAAAGCCCATTATGTACTTTAGTGAGAAATTGAATGGTGCTGCTTTAAACTATTCAACATATGACAAAGAATTGTATGCTTTGGTAAGAGCATTATAAACTTGGCAACATTACCTATGGCCAAAAGAGTTTGTGATCCATACTGATCATGAAAGCTTAAAGCATCTCAAGGGATAAGATAAGTTAAATCGTCGTCATGCTAAGTGGGTGGAGTTCATTGAATCATTTCCATATGTTATAAGGTACAAAAGTGGTAAGGAAAATGTTGTTGTTGATGCATTATCTAGGAGATATAGCTTGTTGTCAACTTTATCTTCTAAATTGTTGGGATTTGAGTTTTTGAAAGAAATGTATGAAAATGATGATGATTTTGGAAAAACTTTGCATTCCTAAGGGTTCATATAGAGAGTTGCTTGTGAAAGAAGCACATGGGGGTGAAAGAAGCACATGGGGGTGGTCTTATGGGTCATTTTGCTGAAAATAAGATGTATGCTTCACTTAAGGATTATTTTTATTGGCCACACATGCAGCATGATGTTCATAAAGTTTGTAGTACATGCATTACATGTAGAGAAGCTAAGTCCAAGTCTAGACCACATGGCTTGTACACACATTTGCCTGTTCCAATACACCTTGGATTGATTTGTCTATGGATTTTATTCTTGGGTTGCCTAGAACTAGCAGAGGACATGATAGCATATTGGTGGTTGTTGATAGGTTTAGCAAAATGTCACATTTCATTGCTTGTCATAAAACTGATGATGCTAAGAACATTGCTGATTTATTTTTAAAGAAGTTGTGAGATTGCATGGCATTCCTAGTTCCATTGTTAGTGATCACGATGTATAATTTTTAAGCCATTTATGGAAAGTTTTGTGGGGAAAATTGGGAACTAAGTTGTTGTTTTCAACCACATGTCACCCACAAACTGATGGTCAAACAGAGGTTGTAAATCGAAAATTGATCACTTTACTTAGGGCAATACTTGACAAGAATCTTCGTATGTGGGAAGAAATGTTACCTTTTGTTGAGTTTGCTTACAACAGGGATGTCCATAGCACAACTAAGTGTTCACCTTTTGAGATAGTCTATGGATTTAACCCTAATACACCTCTTGATTTATTACGTTTGCCAACTAACAAGCTTGTTCATCGTGATGCCAATTCAAAAGCTGAGTTTGTCAAAAAGCTTCATAAACAAGTGAAAGAAAGAATTGAGAAGCAGAATGACAAAGTGGCAAAAAGAGTGAATCGTGGACAGAAACCCCTCATTCTAAAACTTGCAGATTGGGTTTGGGTTCATTTTCGAAAGGAGGGTTTTCCAAACCAAAGAAAGTCCAAGTTACATCCAAGGGGAGATGAGTCATTCCAAGTGTTGGAAAAGATCAATGACAATGCATACAAAATTGATCTTCCTGGTAAGTATAATGTGAGTGTTACATTTAATGTTGCTGACTTATCTCTTTTTGATGTAGGTGATTCAGATTCGAGGACGAATCCTTTCAAAGAGGGGGAGAATGATAAGGGAATAAGCAATCAAGAAGTGCAAGAAGAAGAATTGCAAGCTCCATCAGCTCAAGAAGAACAACTTGAAGCTCCACCAGCTCAATTAAGCTCGAATGAAGCTCCATGGGTGTCAACTCCAATTCAATCCAATCATGGGGAAATCATTATGCCACAAGCTCCAATGACAAGATCTAGAGCTAAAAGACTACAAGAGGCATTAAATAGTTACTTCCAAGCTAAGGTGACTATCCATGACCAAGGGTTGCATCCATTCAAGCTTGGAAAGACACATTTTCAACCAAAAGACACAATGTATCTAAAAATCCAGATTCATTCACATATTTAATGCATTATGTATCTTTTGAATTCATGAATTTGTATTTATGAAGGTTTATGAATGAATTTGAAAAGTTAGGGGCTGAATTTAGACCACATAGATGAAGGGTTGCATCCTTTCATGATGTCTTTTCAATTAGTATAAATATGGATGTAATTTGTCATTTGAACACAAGTTGAATTTGAATGAAATTTCATATCGAGTTTAGTCTCTCTCAAGCTTTTAAGCTTTCTTTGTGTTCTTGTGTTTAGAATGCATGCCTAGGACTTTCAATCTAGTTTGATCAATTAGATTGTGAAGAGTTCGAAATCTTGAAGTTAGGAACAAGTTCTCCTTTCTTCTTGATCTTTGATCATCCTTCCAAGCAAATCTGTTTAACTTTCTTGGGGTTGTCTTATCATTTTGTTAATTGGGGTTATTCTTATTATTGTTGTGGGGGTTCACCTAAAATAAGAGGATTTCTCAAACATAATTGAGGTAGTTTCCTTTATCAGGATGCCTGTATGCAACACATGTTTCTCCTCATTGATTCAATTTTGATTGGATCTAAAATCCAAATTATTTGTGTTTTATTGCTTTAGTTTATTTTTAAATTTTGATCTTTTATGTTTTTTTCCTTATAGATGACACATAACTTGAAAGAATGAGACACGTGGAATAATTCTGTATTTGTATTGATGTTGTATGCATGTGGATGTGCAATCTCTAATGTTAATCCTTTGATTCTCTCTCTTGTGTGTGTTTTGCTCGAGGGTTGGAATGCTTATTATTCTTGGATTTGAAGTCGTCTCAAGGGCTCTACAACTTGTTCTTGAGATTGAAGTTGTCTCGAGGGCTTTGTGAGCTTCAAAAAGTCTTCGAGTGCTTTAAGTTCTAAATTCTCTCTTTGAGATCTCCAACTTCTAACCTCACAAAATGAAGGAGAGCTCCTATTTTATAGAGTTCTTCATGGATATGGATTTGGGCTTTATTGACTTTGGACTTGGCCCATTGGACTCGAGCTTAGCCCATTGGACTTGGGCTCATTGATCTTGGGTCAAGTCATTTGGACTTGGGCTTTTTATTGACTTTGGCTAACCATTTGGATTTGGGTTTGACTTAAACTTGAACTAAATACCGTAAAGGGTATCTACAAGAATAGGCTAAAATCAACTCATATATTTCACTTTTGTTCAAAAATCTTGAAAATATCATTTCAGTCCAGCCCGTTTTAATTAATTGTGGCCCATTTACCAATTTGACTCTCTAATATTCAAAATAAAAAAAAAAAGATAGAAAAGGAAAAAACAGTTCGTATATTGCATTTGAAATATATAAAATAATATAAAACAAAAAAGGAAAGAGAAATGATTTGAATTTTCTTCCTAAAATTGTGCAAATCAAGCGTGGATATCTTTCCTATTTTTTTTTCCCATTTTCTCTCTTATGCCATTTGTTCTTCACAAATTTTTTACCATCGCCGCCTCCAATCTTTTGCTTCTGGTTTTTGCTTCTGGGTTCTTTAGCTACGGGTAAATAACAATTTTTTGCTTCTGCGCTTTTTTTTTTTTGGGCTACTGGAAAATAGTGTTTTTTAGTCTGAGTTTTTTTTTTTTTTTTTGTCGTATAGATCTGGGTTTTTTTGCCGTATAGATCTGAGTCTTTTTTCATCTTCTACGATTCCTTGTTAAATACCCGGTATGGATTTATAAATACCGGGTATGAATTTTTAAATACCCGGTATGGATTTTGAAACTTGCAATATTTTTTTTTTTTTTTGCATATAGATCTGAGTTTTTTTTGTCGTATAGATCTGAGTTTTTTTGCCGTATAGATCTGGGTTTTTTTTGCATCTTCTAAGATTCCTTGTTAAATACCCGGTATGGATTTCTAAATATCGGGTATGAATTTTTAAATACTCGGTATGGATTTTTTAATCAACCAAATCGAAAAGCAGGTGGCAAAAAACTAAAAAGGAATTTAAGAATTCCAAACTGGATGTGGGAATAAATTTGAAAATAATTGTTACATAAAATGAATGAATTGAGATAGATATTTAAAAGAATATCTATAATTAAATTAAAAAAAAAGATTCCATCTTGGGTAGCCGGCTTCTCGATTTGAAATCTCAAACGATTTGAAATCTCAAAAGATTGAAAAAAAAAATTGAAATCTCAAAAAACACCAAATTTTTGTTGAAAGTCTCAAAATAACAAAATTTGAAAATAAATTCCATGTTGGGATTGCCCCTTATTTTACAGAATCAACGATTTTAGAAGAATGATGCCAAAGTGAAAATTAGAAATTCCAAATTTTTGGTCGAAAAATATGAGCATACGACCAAATAGTGAAAATTGAAAGTAGAGTTGTTGTAGCGCATTACTCGAATGAGAATAAATTTAAAATTAATTGTAAATATTTGTTACATAACCAGTCGACAATGGGATTAAATTTCAAATTACTTATAAATATTGTTTACATAAAAGGAATTAATAGAGGTAATTATTTAAAATAATATATATAATTATATTTTAAAAAAAACATTCCATATATGGGTAGCCGGCTCGAATGTCAAAAAGAAAAATTAATATTTATTATAATTATATAATTAAATAAGGACAATTAAGGAAGAAAGAAATTGAAATAAATGTATGAAATCCTACAAATGAGAAAAACAAAAGATTATGACAAAGATGTAATTAATAGGTCAATTGAACTCATCTGCTATAATTTATGTACCGTAAAACCCAAACATCGCATGACACAACTTTGATCAAATTAAAGTTTTATTATTTGATCAAATTGTCGTATTCAAGACAAATAGTATTTCAATTTAAGATTTGCTATCTTCTAATTAAATTTGTGACACATGTCAATTTATAATTTGTCCTGAATTTAATTATTTATAATTTCGTTATTAATTTTGGATAACGACGCGATAATTTGTGTTTGACCAAAATTTCTCCTTCAACAAAAAATTTTAATTTTTATAAATCATGTAAAAAAAAGAAAATAATTACATTAAAAAAACGATAATTCTAATGAAAATAATAGGGTAAAATACCTTTTTGGTCCCTCATGTTTCAGGTCAGTTTCAAATAAGTCCCTAGGTTTTAAAATCGAACAATCAAGTCCCTACTATTCCGAAAATAGTTCAATTTAGTCCCTCCACCGTTAATTTTTTTAACACTGCTGACGTGGTAACGTTTCATAATAAAATATTATTTTTTCAAAACTTAATTTTTAATTAAAATAATAAATTAATAAAAAAAAAGAAAAAAAAATCTTTCACTCTCTCTCCATCCCCCAACCGTCGATCCCTTCCCCTTCCTCTTGCGGATCTTCGTCGCCCCCTTCTTTAACGGTGATGATCGCCGTCACCGCCGATCCTTCAAACGCCATCTCCCGCCACCGAAAAAGAATCTCTCCCTCTCACTTTTCTTTCCTGTTTTCACGAAAAAAATCCACACCCTCACCTCACCATCTTCTTCAACCCAAAGAAGACCCACACCCAAAAGAAAAAATCCACCTCTGCTACCATCTTCTTCAACCCAAAAGAAAACCCACACCACGGCATCAGCTGGTCGGCGTGGGAGCTGAAAGATAAGGGAAGGGAGGGAAGACGAAGGCGGCGCCGGCGAGGAGGAGGAAGGGAAGAAGAAGTGAGAAGGTGAGGGAGAGAGGGTTTCGGGTGGGGGAGAAAGAGGGGAAAGATTTCTTTATTTTTTATTATTTTGTTTAATTATTAATTATTTAATTTTAATTTAAAAATTATTTATTATTTTATTTAATTATTAATTATTTAATTTTAATTTACAAAATAGTATTTTATTATTTTTAAATGTCACGTCAGCACCGTTAGTTGCCACATCAGCACCGTTAAAAAAATTAACGGTGGAGGGACTAAATTGAACTATTTTCGAAATAGTAGGGACTTGATTGTTCGATTTTGAAACCTAGGGACCTATTGGAAACTGACCTGAAACATGAGGGACCAAAAATGTATTTTACCCAAAATAATATATTGAGTATTTCAAACTAATACTTTTTTTAAAATAAACTAATATCAAATTATATAGTCATATTTATTTAATATTTGTACAAAAACAAACTAACATCTTTCTCAAAAAAAAAATAATAATAATAATAATAACTAACATCTAATATTAATAGTTCGGTAATCAATATTTCTTAGTGAGAGTATCACATGTAATGAAATTTTCCATCAATGAGTTTAAAATTAAAATTTATGCCTTTCTAGCATATAAAGTTCTATGCATCCATCGTGGATACAAATCAAGGATATTTTGTATAATTCTAACATGAAAAAACTTAACTAGCTAACTAAATGTATACAAACTTAGCCTAATTTATATATCATCTCTACAACTTTGACCTATATATTTCTTATCTAAACTGCACATTATTATGAATATGATGATCAAACCTTTTCTACTTTTATTAACCATGGTTGGATGATTTTTAGAACCAACTCAAATGACATGAGTGGATATTAGAAGGAAAAAAAAAGTTTTGGTAAAGACTAGCCAAAATAATCCAAACCAACAAGGGGTTTTAATTGCATTTATTCATCCAAAAAAGGTTATTATGGTGGTAGGTTGGGGTGGTTGGACTTGCTCAAGTAAAAAGTGCAATGTGCATGATTAACAACCAAGAGAGTTAGATCATTTAACTCTTATGGTACAAAATTTTAGGTCATGCATATGTTGTAGAATTACTAAACATGCTAGTGTTTGTAGAACTGGAATTGGGAAATGTATTGGGTGATTTACTGTACGTCGATGTTTAGATAGACAATAATGTGAATGCAGTAAAGAATATACGAATGAAGAGTGATATAGAACATCGATATGATGCCTACCAGAATGCCATACTGAGGATATTTAAGTGATCTTTATTCCCTCTAAAAGTATAATATAATCGCAACTTGTTAATAGATGACAAGATAGGAGTTGGTAGTGCCACTCCAATGGGTGTGTATACCTTTCCAAAGCACATGAATGATGACGTGTCTAATGTTAGAAGCAATATTACTTTATACTTTAAAGGAAGTTACTTTTCTATTTTGTAGTTCAATATAAGAGGTAAAAGGATTCAAACTTTTGATTTTTTTAGAAGTAAAGTAGTACGTTTACCCATTGAACTATAGACTCGTGTTAGCTTAAAGGAAACTACTAATGTCTTTACTAGTTGAGTTATATTTAGATTCACCATAACCTTTTTTATTTATTTATGAAATGTTATCCATAACACAAAGTTTAATTTTTGAGAATATTAAGTTTAAACCTAATTTTATAATCATTATACTCTCAAGGATGTATTCTTTGTTTGGTCTAACACTATCAAAATTTCTATTTAAATCTTTGAACATTTTAAAAAAGAATCTTTTTCGTTTCTGAGCTTTCAAAATGCGCATATAATAGTCCTACAATTTTTTAAAAAACAACTATTTTAATCCTGTTAAACTGATCATAGCTCAACATGACATGTATTCCTTCCCTTGAGGCTAGAGATTCGAATCTTCATACCCCACATATGTTGTACCAGAAAAAATTAATCCTTACCATTATGCTACGAAATCTATTCAGCCATCATATGTGATTCCCAATACATGCTCACCTTAGCAGGTACACACATTTGGACGAGACACATTAGTCCGGTTGGTTTTTGGCAAAATATTAGAAGTGAGTTTGTCCCACATCAGAAAGGTTCAAGAAAGTGATGGGCTCCAAGTACTATAAAATGAGCCTTTGGCTTTAGTTTCAAAACATCTCATCTAGAATCACTTTAAGTTTGGTATACTCTATTAGTGTGATTGGTATAAAGCTTTGAGAGAGTGTTTCTTGTAATTAGGGTCGGGGAGAGAATTCTTTGTGATTGTAACAATTTTTCACATAGTGGTTTATTCTTTCTGTGAGCCGTGGTTTTAATTTCTCTATTGGTTTTTTTTTCCAACAAGTCCATCAATTAAACAATTAATATTTAGGCCAAAAGAGCAAAGTTAAGCGGTAGTTGACATATATCCTTGATGGAAAGGTCAGAGGTTCTAACTCTTTCAATCCAAAGGTTGTTGAACTTTTAAAAAAATAATTAGAAACTAAAATAGAAATTTTAGGCCCCGTTTGATAACCATTTTGTTTTTTGTTTTTGGTTTCTGAATATTGTGCTTGTTTTCTCTCAATATTCCTATAATGGTTTTCATTTTTGTTGAGGAGACATTTGAGTTCCTAGCCAAAGTCCAAAAACACAAAGCTTTTGAAAACTACTTTTTTTTTTTTGTTTTCAAATTTTGACTTAGTTTTTGCAAACATGGAAAAGGATGTAGATAAAAAACAAAGAAACTTGTGGGTAAAAATAGTGTTTATAGGCTTAATTTTCAAAAACCAAAAACCAGAAACGAAATGGTTATCAAACGGGATCTTAAAGTTTAGAGACTAAAATAGAAATTTTTTAAGATGAATACGAAAGAAGAAAAGAAAAGGAAAAAAAAAAACCAGCAAAAGTTTCCGCGTAAAACTATGTTAATAAGAAATTCCCATGATTTGATTACATTCCATCTTTGACTAAATTTAAAATTATACCACAATAGTCAACTTTCTATATATGCAAATCAAACCAAAAATTATTTAACAGATAATGGAAAGAAAGTCATCAACTTATCCCCACATGAATCACTCAACAGTTCAAATGAGATCAAGAATGTCTATTCTACAACTCTTCTTCACACCTCTAATCTTGGTCAAAAATTGGGCCTATCCCGATAAATATAATGTTTGACTCAAAACTTTAGGTACATTGAATAATTAATCTCTTGCACTTGGAGTATCATTTGGTGAATATGTCAAACTCTAAGGGATCGTTTGGTACAAGGTTTTTAGAGATGGGAATGGACAAAAGTTTCTAATACCCTTGTTTGTTTCAAGATTTCTGTGGTGGGCCCAGGAAATAACGCATTTCCAGACATCATTTATGCTCATAAGTAAGAGCTTTCTATGCCCTTGCAAAAACATGAGTTTTCTCTTTTCCCATCTCTTCTTTTTTATTTTTATATGCAATTTTATTTTGAATATAGTTAATTAATTAATTAATGGATACTAAATTAAAAATAATATAATAAATTATTTAATTAGTTTAAATAATAATTTGTCAAGAATTTCAATTTTTTTTTAAAACAAATACTTTTTGTAAAGACTTTTAAACAAATACTTAGTCTAAATTTATTAAAGGGATGTAATTGCATATTCACTAAAATTATAAATAATTAGTTAATATTATCGAAAATATATTTAATTATTGAATTAAAATCATTTAAATGATTTAGTATAAAAATTCATTTATTAATTACTTATCGATTATTTATAATCAATATTTATTTTTTTGGATTTCCTTACAATAAATAAATAATCATATTATTATTAAATATTTATCTAATTAATTTTTATGGATACAATATATTAAATTATTGTAGTTAAAGATATTTATTAAATAATTAATTAAATAATTTTAATTTGTTAAATTAACAATAGTTCATCCCATTAAAATTATTTCATGATTATTATTTCATTAATTTTTATTGATAGTTTGAATTAATTTTGATTATTTTATTGATTAATTTTTTAAAATTACATAAAGTTTACCTGATTAATTCTAAAAAATAAATACAAACATAATTTGTTTTCATAAAATCCTGATGACATTCCATGCACAACCAAACACAGTTATTATCTTTGATTCCCAGCAATCTTATTCCCCATAGTATTTCCAGGCATCATGTATTACCAGGCATCTATAAAACCTTAAACCAAACGGACCCTAAAGCACTAGTTTGACCGCTTTAGTTGCCAACATAACCATAGTTTAAATGGCATAAAGCTTTTACTCTCATTCAAGAGGTTAGAGGTAGTTCAAATCTTTCACCCAACATGTAGTAAAAAAGAAAAAACTTGACCGCTTTAGCAAGCAAGATGTGTATGTTTTTCAATAAATATGTGGATATCTTTTTTTTTTTAAGTTTAGTGAGGATTCGAACACTAAACTTCTTAAGATAAATATATATATTTTTTAATTAGTTGGTTAATATAAATGAATATAGCTATAAGTCGATAGTTCTTTTTCTTTTTCTTTTTTTCTTTTGAAAAGGATAGTTCTTTTTCTTTTTATGCTGCAAGATATGAAAAGTAGATTCTGCAAGATATGAAAAGTAGATTCCACATTCTACAGTAATTTTATTTGATCTACTTTAAATGAAAAATAAATAATTTTGTTATGAAAATAATACACCCGTAATATAAAATATTGTTTTAAATTATTCTTTTTCAAATTAATTATGAAAAACAAATTGCAAACCATGAATATATATAGAATCAAATGTCGCTGTTTAATTATTATTATTATTTTTTATTTTTAATGTTTTCAGGGATGGAGAGATTTGAGTACCGGGCAGATTTAAAGGGTCGAGAGGGTTACAAATTGTTGTGAGTGACTCTGGACCACCCCAGAATCCAAAGACTAAGCAGGATCACGCAGCACAACACGAAGGCTTGACCGGAAAGCGGACTCTAGAGGAGAGCGAGCCGACGGGATTGGGTCGTCTCGACCCAATCCCATGCTCGACCCTTCGTGTGGGCCAAGTTCCTTCCGCCTCCGTTCAGTCCCTGCTGCCCCGGTCCGCCCCATTCCACTCGGTTCAGCCCAGGATCACCTCCGAGTGCCTAGAAAGCCCTAATTGAAGACACATGTATAAATAGTGTCTCTCACACCCGAAAAAGGGTTGGGAACTTTAGCTACCAAAAATACTCTTACTGTTTGATCTGAGTTAGGCATCGGAGTGCAGGTGGCCTACACCACACCGGTGTGCAATAGTTTTGATTGGTTTTGCAGGTCACGTCTTCTCCATCTTCAACAAATTCACTGTTGATGTCACGTGAGGGTAAGGTGAGTAGCTTGGCCAGATTTTGGTATCAACACAAATTAGTAGGTGCTCTTAGTGTAATGAGACTCCTTCTTTAAAATTGTCGGATATATATCTTTAAATTGAGTTTTTTTTTTTTTTTTTTTTTTTTTTTTTTTTTTTTGTATAGATGACCCTCTAAAATAGGCGGAAATGATAAATATCCTACATTTTCAATTTGAGGATATATGTCATTTTGCTTGCGCCAGCCCCTAGTAAAATTATTTTTTTAATCTCTACTCTAACCTCACTCTCTCTTGCTTTTCTTGCTCACGCTCTCGTTGTGTCCTCTCTGAAAAGAGAAAATAAAGAGAGAGAAAGTGGAGAAGAAATAAATTGAGCGAGAAACGAGATGGGAGAAAAATATGTGTTTTTATATAGAGAGTAAAATGGTAATTTTGCTAGGATAATGATGTAAGCAAAAACGCATATAATCTTAAATTGGAAAGGTGGGACATTTTTCATTTTGGCCTCATCTACACATATTTCCTTCAAATTTGTCTGCCTCCTAATAACCGTTGGATACAAAATCGAAGTAATTTTACAATTTCTCTCTCTAAAATCCAACGGTGCAAATCTACCTGTCTCATTGCACTGAGAACACCTAATAATTTTTCTAAGGGGATGGTCTCCCAGAATAGTTTTTTTTTTCTTTTCCAATATATTTATTGGTTTCAACTTCTTAAAATATTAGGTTTTTTTTTCTGTTTTTAGGGGATTCGAATTTCGAACTATCGAACTTCAAACTTTTTGTTCGAGAGTACATGTAAATCACCGCTATGTTCTCTTTGACACTCTTGAAAATACTAGTTATTATAGTAAAAATATTCATTTTTATCGTAAAATATCTATTGATTCAGTGGTGAACCCTTCTGTTTGTAATTATTAGCTGTTGGGCCAAAGTTTGATTTGCAAGAAATTGGTGGGTATATGTAAGTGGTTTTTTTTTAATACATATTTCAATATAAAAACTCAGTTTTTTTGTGTAAATAATCTAAATTATCTTTTAAGAACATCTTATAAATCATATTTGTAGTAAAGAATTCAAATCTAATTATAATATATTTACAAATATGAGATCATAAAAAATATTTAACTTGTTTTAATCCATTCTTAAATTTTTCTTTCGTTGATATCAAATGTAAATCAAAATCGATACAGAAACTTTTTAATTCTAGAAATAGAAATTATTTTTTAAAAAACTGATGACATAATAGGAAAATTAAATTCTTATAAAAAAAAACACTTATTATTTTAAGTTTGAAACTCTTGTATAATATAAAAAAAAAGGACACTTGCAAGTATAGCAAAATAGGTCAAAATAATATAGCAAAATCTAAAACTATTCACAAATACAACAAAACCTAATAACCAACCTGTGTAAATGACTAAAATGTTATCACCTATGGAAGCCTATCAGCGAGTATCAGTAATAGTCATTAATAGAAGTCTATTAGCGACTATCAACGATTATCACGGATAGAATTCTATTTGTATTGACGTCTATCAATTACTATCACATAAAATTTGGTTCATTTTGAGTATCTAATTTCATATTAACGAATTCAGTTTATATCTTCTTTTTCTAGAATGTGCACGACCAACACTTTTAAGATATTCTCATATAGTAACATTTATCAACTTTATTCTTATCATATTCTATTCAAATTCATCCATTATACAAGCTTTTATGCAACTAATATAAATATTTATGTTGCTTATAAAAATAGTAAATTATAAGACCCTTCCCATCACTAATAGTCACTTATAAATCAGTGATATAAATAACTATCACAATTAGAATTTCTATTAGTATTGAAGTCTATATTCACTAATAGACTCCTTCTATTATTTGATAGAATCCTATCTGTATTGAGGTATTGAAATCTATTAGTGGCAATCACCAATGGTATTATTTGATTTATTAAATGATAGAATTGAAGTCTATCAATGACTGAACCCTGTAGACCATCCCCATGGGGGTGGTGAAGGGAGAGCCCCAATTGGTATAAAAAAAACTTGCAACCCCTTGGGGTTATCCTGCACTTGGAAGAAGAAGTAGAAAAAAGAATAAATATAGTGATTATTTGATTCTTCGTCGTCGTAGTAAATAAGAGAGAAAATCGAATTTGTTTCTTCGTCTTTACAAAAAAAAAAAAAAATAGGAGGTAAAGATATGTCTAATCCGCCCTACTATTGTGAATTTAGATAGGGCTTACAATGGAAGTCCTTTTGTTTCGTCTGTAATGTAATTTTGAATGAATAGAGAGAATAAATCAACAAAAAGAATGAAGGATTCAAATAATGCTTTAGAAAAGATAAAGAAATTGAAGAACAAAAGTCGTATGGATTCACAAAAACTACGTGACGTGGATGGATAGGAACTAAGAAAGAGAGATTGAAATAGTTCTCACAATTGAAAAAGAGTACAAAATATGTTGTAACAATCCTAAAAAATAGTTCCATTTGACATTGGACTAAGAAAGGGAAGGAAGAAGGCGAGTCAGTATGCTAATACCTCATCCTCAAATCAATCCTTCTCATAGGTTATTGTCCCAAAGAATAAGTAATTGTAGGAGTGAAAGCTTCATATAATTCGAAACAACAAGAGCAGCAAGTCCAGGTAAATAAAATACGAAAAAAATACATGTATTGAAGTCTATACGTGATATTCACTTATATAATTATATTTTTATTGAAGTTTTGTACTGACTATCATTGATAGACTCAATACAAATAGAATTCTATTTGTGATAGTCATTGATAGACTTCAATAAATAAAATTTAGTTCAGTTTGAGCATTACTAATGTTTAGCTGATAGACTATCAATGTAAGTGATTTTTTGTTTGTGATAGAAACCTATCGTTGATAGACTTTAATCACAATTACAATTATCAGTGATTAAAGTCTATCACCGATAAGTGAGAACTCAACTGATAGACTTCCAATACTATCAGTGATAGTCACCGATAAACTTCAATACATATAGAATTCTATATGTGATAGTCATTGATAAATTTCAATACATAAAATTTAGTTCAATTTGAGCATTTCAATTTCTTTTCATTTGGATTCCTCTTGCATTTGCGTTTTCCATCGGTGGCCATGAAAAAAAATCTAATAATTGATATCAATTTATCAATGACTATCACTAATAGAATAAAAAGCAAAATGGAAATAATAAAAAATCAATTAACAGATTTGCCATATTTATAAATTTTCTCAATTTTGCTATATTTGCAAATAAGAAAACATAATTTGCTACACATTACAATTTATAACAAATTTAACTTTTTGGAAAGGAAAATAAGTGAGGGTTTTGGAAAGGAAAATAAGTGAGAAAAATGAACCCAACATGAATCGAACATGCAACCTTCTGATCTGGAGTCAGACGCGCTACCATTGCGCCACGGATCCAATTGTTATAGACAATCAAATTCATTTCTTATTAATAAAAACAAAAATAAATTGGGCAATAAAATGGGATTTTGAACCTGATGTGATTAAAGTGTATCATTGATAAGTGATAACTCAACTGATATCCTTTTTTTTTACTAGCATATACCCTCTTCGTCCCAAAGGCAAGACTCACACACTAACTTGCAGGAAATCAGACTCCCTAGCATAACCTTACCCCTATCGGAGTGACAACAAGTTTATGAACCCCATAAAGCAGATCTTGTTGGGTTTTATGCCCTAAAACTCGTAGATAGTGAATGTAACCGTTGACCGGATATTAATGAAATAATATTGATATATTTTTTCCATTAATTGTTATTAGTTATTTTATATTTGTCTTTGCCTAATAATAACCCTAATCCAATAAACTAGACATCCTAGGCTGTAATATGAGTCTTGAACTATATGTAGCGACATATGGGATCATTGTTCAAGAAACAGCCTAAAAGGTCTATAGTATAGGGATAAGACTGGGTGCCTTATCCTGGTGACACTATGGATACGGCCCACTTTGTATTTGATACAAACGTTGCGATCCAACGCGTTCGTGTAGGAGACATGCGAGTGGGGGTATCCTATGCAATGAGTTTGCATAAGACCGAACCGCGAAATAGTAACCACTGGTTATAACACCGTTAACTAGTTGGTTTTCTATTTCACTAGGACGACCTAGACAACTTAGTCTTAATCTTGAGTTGATTATGGACTCCTGCTCATGAGAGATTGTCTTTTGATTTGTATGGGTGAGAGTGGCCAATACGCCGACTCAATAAGCCTACCACTTTGGGGACAAGACCGAATGGGGAGCTGGGAACATAATCGTACAAAATGGAATTCACTCCTTCCCGACTTTAGGGAAGCAGATGAGTGTTCCCTTAAGTGGTTACTCCGAGTCTTGAACAAAGGGCCCTACCCTCTCAATGGCACGAGAGGGTTTTTCTGTTTGATGGTTGGACCACAAACAGGTTGTTCATTAGAGGAGAATTGGTACTTAAGGAAATAGAGGTAACCCAGGGGTAAAATGGTAATTTGACCCAGCTGGTGTTACGGACACTCGTGAAGGACTAACTAGTCGATATTGGTCTAGATCCGTGGACACAGAAAATATGTCTGCAGTGAGAAGAGTGCAACTGTGAGTCTATAGTGGAATGTACACACAGTTAACGAATATTGATTAATGTGGTTAATGAGTTTGACCAATTAATCTCACATCGTTGGAGCTTCTGATCTGCAGGTCCATTAGGTCCCACTGGTAGCTCGTAAAGTAATTTGAGGCAACTAAGTAATAAAAGTAAATTGAAAATGTTCAGGAAACAAATATAATATATATTGATATATTATTATGAGAGAAATTAATATTTGAAAAGTTCAAATATAAATTTATGGAAGTTTGAAAGAGTTCAAAATAATGAATTAATTAATTTAAGGCCTAAAATGTGTTTGGGCAAATTAATTAATTCTAGGCCGGGAATTAAATATGTGATATTTAATTGGTGGTTAATTAATTAAAGAATTCATTAACCGGGAATTAATCAATTATGGAAATAATTAATCACTTAAGGAAGTGATTAATCATTTAAGGAAATGATCTAATCACTTATGGAAGTAATTAGTCATTTGTGGAAAAGATTAATCAATTATGGAATTGATTGATCATGATTGATTAATTAAGGAATAAAGATTGAATCAATTATGGAAAAGATTGATTTAATTGAATATTTTATTCATGGTCTCTCTTCTATAAATAGAACACTAGACCTAATTGGTCATGACACTTGACACTCTTGAAAGACAAGACCTAGAATTCTCTCTAGCCTCCCTCTTAGAGAAAGACTCCCACAAGTCTTTTGCTTCCTAGACTTAGAGACATACCGGTGTAACCTCTGTGGTTATTGTGTCGATCAAGAAGGAAATTCCAGCGATCAAGAGGCTAAGGCGGCTGCTGCGTTTTCGTTCGTGGAGCGTCGTTGGCGAAGAACGGTCAAGTCTACAACGGAGGTTTGTAACGGTTCTTCCTCTTTTCTTTAGAAAAGTATTAAAAAATAAATTTAGATTTATTTTAGCATGTTTAAACCAATTTTACAGCGGCTTTAAAGGTTGTTTAAAGTTTTGTTTGAGTTATCGTAACGGTATTTTAATGTTAATTAATATACGGCGTAAGGTCTAATCGATGCGCTTTCGCTGCGTGGGGACTTTTATTCCCTTCAGATCTAGCCCTTCAAGTCTAACTAAAGGACATGCCATGTGCTCAGATATGCAAGAAAATCAAGAAAGATTTAACAAGCCTCAAATTTATGCTAACAAGCAACACTTCACCAAAAAACCAAAGAGAGAGCATAGGACCACTAGAAGGCATTATCATGACTAAAAAGCCAAACAACTGAAACTCAGCAATTAGAACTCAAACAAATTTTACTTTTGTTTCCAAGGGAAAAAATGAAAAGATATGACCACTGCTCAAATGCATGGCCTCAAACTGAAACAGATAGAAGCAAATAAAACACATAATATGTATAAAGAGTCATCTGGTGCTCAGGTGCAATCAGCCTCAGCCTAGGATCCACTAGCATGCAAAAGCTTCCAACCCCAACCTAAATCATACAATACCCTCATGTAATCTAAAAAATGCACACATAAATATCAAAAGAAAGGGAAACAGAAAACCTTCCCTGATTGCAGATCCATCAGTTGGAGAGGAAACTGAAAGCTGCTTAGCCTAGTCCCCTAACTCAAGCCCCCCTACTTTTTGAGAGATCAAAGGGCATCCATATTATCAGAAGAAGCATCCCGAGCAATTACATCCGAAAGTTCCACCGGCCACTCTTCCAGCCAAGTATGGTCAGCATAGGTAAAGGATAACGAGGCCAGAGTATGAGCTGCCATATTCCCTTGCCTAGGTGTAAATAACACCTTACAATCCTGATCTTGGCAAAGCATCCCACACACCTCCTCCATGAGGGAACCCACCTCAGACACATCCACTTCCTTTCCATTCAAAATCTTCACTAACCTCAACGAATCTGATTCCAGATGGAACTTAAAGAAACCCATCTGCCGAGCCAACTAGACCCCTTTCAACATAGCCCAGCCTTCTGCCACATCAACACTCCAACACTTTGGAATGGTAACACACGCTGCCATCAACACATCGCCCTACCATTCCGCAAAATCAACCCGCCTCCTGTTAGGCATGAATCTGGCTTCACCGAGGTGTCTACATTCAGCTTTAACTCATTTTCTAGCGGCGGATTCCACATGGGTCTTCCTCCCCTTATACCCAAAGACAATCGGCCCTCTGTCGGACCGCCACTCGGCTTCACAGCCATCTGGAAAACCTACACATAATCTGAGGCCCATTGCATCAAATCATTTTCAATATATGGCTTGCCCCAAATCAAAGCAGTCCTTCTATTTTAGACAGCCCACCAGAAAACAACCACGAGCTCAAAATCTTGCAGATCCAATCTATCTTCAACAGTCCACAATATTTCATCAAAATTTAAAGCTACCAAAGATTGGTACAGAGCTCCAAAATTCGACCCACACCACATATGTTCAATAGCACGAAAGACCCAAAAAATATGTAAACAATCCTTAGAGGCAGTTTGACAGAAAACACATAAATTGGAAATGTCCATACCTCGCTTAAGGAAATTATTCTTTCTAGGCAGCTGATTGTGCATTAGACTCCATAGGAAGAACCTGATTTTGCTCGGGATATTTAACTTCCAAGCGTGCGACCACCAACTTTGCCACATAGTCGAATCAGACGATGAAGGTCGATCTTGAATATGAAGCCTATGGGCCAATTTATACCCACTCTTCATGGTAAACAAACCATTTTTCTCAAAGTGTCAGATTAATCAGTCCTCAGACAAACCATTACACAGCGGTATCCTCTGAATCACCTCACAGTCTGCAGCAGTGAAATGGTTCCTGAGCTTCTCCCCATCCCACTGACCTGATTCAGTAAACAGATCCTTCACTCGACTAGTCAAAGGTAAAGTAGGAAAAGAATGTACATGTAGGGCGTACTCGTTCGACAGCTAGTTGGAGGAGTAAATCGGGGCACTGCGTCCATTCCCTACCCTCTACCGACATCCTCGCACTAATAACGGACGACCCCACATAAAACTCCGCCACACGAAAGATGGTCGGTATCCTACCTCAGCCTCAAGAAACCTAAAGTTTCGAAAATATCTCCCTTTTAGAACCAGGCCACCAAGCAGGGAGGAGGGTTCACTAAAGATACGCCAACATTGTTTTGCCAGGAGGGCTTGGTTGAAAAGCTCCATATTCCAGAAGCCTAAACCACCCATACACTTAGGGAGACACATCGACTCCCAACTCATCCAATGAATTTGTCTAGACTCTTCTAAGCCCTCCCACCAGAAGTTAGCCATAAGTTGGTGAATTTCTTTGATCAGGACTTTTGGTTATCGGAAACAGTTCATCGTGTAACAGGGTATCGCTTGAACTATTGATTTCAGAAGGACCTCCTTACCGCCAGTGGAGAAGAACTTTTCCTTCCACCCTTGAACCTGCTTCCAAATCCAGTCTCTAACAAACTTCAATGTATCGGCCCTATTTCGTGGCATGAATGACGGAAGGCCTAAGTAGTGGTGGTGGCATGGTATGCAGGATACCGATAGAATCTGGCTAACATATTGTTGACACTCGATATTTGTATTCGGGCTGAATGCAACCACAAACTTCTCATAGTTTACCGTCTGCCTAGATGCTTTTCCATAATTCACTAGGATATCTCGAATAACCCTCCCCTCAGTTGCTTTAGCCTGGAAGAAAAGAAGGTTGTCATCTGCAAAAAACAGGTGTGACACTGGTGGGCTAGTGCGAGCCAAACAAAATCCTGAGATAAGAGATTGACGTTCAGCCCCCCGAAGCAAACTGGACAGGCCCTTCGCACATAGGAGAAATAAATAAGGCGACAGGGGATCTCCCTACCGAAGACCCCTAGTCGGAGACACATGCCCCAACTTCTCCCCATTCAGATTAAATGAGAAAGAAACGGTACTAACACATCTCAAAATCAGATCAACTCATGCCTACGCAAACCCCAAACGGAGCATGATGAAGGCACTTTGGTTTTGAGAGATGACTTTATCAGGGTACTCGAGTACCCCTGATTCAAGATTTTATAGAAGCTACCCAACAAACCATCAGGACCATTTATGAGGGTGTGTTTACTTCAATTAGCAGATTTTCCATATTTATAATTTTTCTCAATTTTGCTATATTTGCAAATAAGAAAACATGATTTGCTACACATTACAATTTCTAACAAATTTAACTTTTTGGAAAGGAAAATAAGTACATTACAATTTATAACAGATTTAACTTTTAGGAAAGGAAAATAAGTGAGAAAAATGAACCCGACGTGAATCGAACACGCAACCTTCTGATCTGGAGTCAGACGCGCTACCATTGCGCCACGGATCCAATTGTTATAAACAATCAAATTCATTTATTATTAATAAAAAACAAATTGAGCAATAAAATGGGATTTTGAACCTGATGTGATTAAAGTGTATAATTGATAAGTGATAACTCAACTGATAGACATTCAATACTATCAGTGATACTCACCAATAGACTTCAATATAGATAGAATTCTATACATGATAGTCAATAATAGATTTCAATATAGAAAAATTAATTCAATTAGAGCATTTCAATTTCTTTTCATTTGGATTTCTCTTGCATTTGCATTTTTCACTGATGGCTATGACAACAAAAAAAAAAAAAAAAAAAGATAAAATTCTAATAAATGACATGAGTCTATCAATAACTATTATAGATAGAATTCTATCAATAATAGTCACTGATAGACTTCTATCAATGACTATCACAGATAGAATAAAGGAAAAAATGAGAAAAATAAAATTCATTTTGCAGATTTTTCATATTTACATTTTTATTTTAATTTTTCTATATTTGCAAATATAATACAAAAATTTCCACCCATTAAAATAACTCTATAAAAAATTAATTCCAAACTAACAATAAAGACTAATTTTAAGACACATTGAAGATACAATGATCAAAATCATATTTTAAACTGGCTAATATTGATGTGTTCAAACTAAATCTGGTCATTGAGATTTAAACTAGTTTCAATTTGCTTCCTAGATTTTAGAAACTAACACTTTTAGTCCTTGATATTTGAACTTAGTTTATATTTTGTTTGTGAGGTTCCAAATGTGTCATGTTTTGTTCCTAAAGTTTAATCTAATTTTTAATTGGTCTCTAAAGTTTAAAAATGATTTCTAAAAAGTCCCAAGTAGAGTTGATCATTGGTTGATATAACCAAATGATGTTGTTGGCTTCCGAAACATATTAAAATTTGACCCCCCCAAACTATATTTTCTAAAACTGCCCAATTCTAGCCTCTAACTTTAGGAAGGTAAATAATTTTTTTTACCAAACTAAGCTATTTCATCTCCACAAAATGACATTTTAACATCCAAATAAAAACAATAGTTCAAGTCTTGTTTGATAACCTTTTCAATTTCATTTGATAACTATTTGTTTTTTTTTTTTTTTTGTATTTGAAAATTATGCTTGTTTTTGCCCAATTTCCATATAATAATTTGCATCTTTGTCAATAACATATTTGAATTCTTAACCAAATTGCAAAAACAAAAACTATAGTTTTGTTTGACAATCATTTGGTTTTTTGTTTTTAGTTTTAAAAAAGAACATTTCTTGGCTCCATATATACTGGTATGTAGGGATCTCCCAACATACATGATAGCATCTATTTCGTGCTATCTTATTACCGTTAATCTAAGCTTGTTAGTGTGTTTTTAATGATTAACTAGTCTATTTCGTGGTAGATTGGGCATAAGAGGTTTCAGGAGCCAATCGTGCAAATTGACGTTAATTCAGGTGAATTAACGTGTCTTGGAGTTACTTTTGAGTTCATGGGACAAAAAGTTGTGAAGGTAGAAGCTCTAGCATCTCATCCCAGAAAATAGCGACGAAACACCACAAAATTAGAGTTCCTATTGTGCAGACCCGAGAGCAAAGCATTGAGATGCTATCAGATTGTCCCGAGAGCATCTCAATGCTAGCCAAGCAAAAGAACCGCTCAAGATTGTCCAGCGTCTATCAGATTAATGCTTCAGACTTTCAAAGTATCTAGACGCTAGCCTTAGCGTCTTGACGTTGTCCCAATGCACGCACACAAAATATTTGTAAATATTTTTAAATCATGGTGTAGCGATAATTTGATAGTTTCAATAACATTTTAATCGAAATTCATCTTTTTTAAAAAAAAAAAAAGAAAAGAAAAACGATTTTCTAATTACAAAATAAAACTTTAAAATTATAATTAAAATCGTGAGGAATCTAAAACCAAATGAATTCTTCTTAGTACACAAAATATGTTGATTAATTCACAATACATAAGTTTTGTTTTTATATTAATAAATTTAAATAAAAAACTATTCAAAAATATAATAATATGATATTCAAGAATCATGGTCTAGATAAATGGACAGAATTCAAATTCAAATTATGTCCACTATATTCAAACTAAATCAGTGGTAAGTGAATTAATTTAGACTCTGTTATAGGCAATTTTGGATCACCCCGATGTACAAGGAGCTGACGAGGACAACCGGGGAGAAATCGGGCTGGGAGATGGACCCAAAAGGCGAAACCGACAAGTGGGACGGGCCAAGACCGAAGGGATTGGCACATTTGTGCAATGGTTATTATGTTTGCAATCTTGATTTAATGCTTTCAATTAATTGGCCATTAGTTGAATGATTTGAGTTTTTATTCTTGCTCGAGAGAGGGGATTAAATGTAGACTTACTCAAGATTGCATGACTAAGGTTTATTTTCTAATTCGTAACGGTTTTAGATTAACTTTAGAATTGGTCAAAAGATCTCATTGCCTTGCATGTTAATAAACTTAGATAGGGATATCAAGTAGATTAATTTGCATGAGAATCAATTATACTCGGGAGAGGTAGTTGTGATTAAAGGGTCTTAGCCTCATAATTCCATTGTGCATAATAACTTACTCCTTAAAATCAATCCTAGACTAAATCGGCGAAATCAATTCCCTAAGTGTTTTTCCAATTGAATTTCCACTTTTTACTTGCTTTGATTTAATTTTCATACCATTCATTCACTACTTTTTGATCCCTAAATAAAATTGAGCAAGATAATTCACAATACTTGATTTGCTTAAAAATCCAATCCAGAGGACGACACTCGTTTTTACGAACACTTTATTATTACTTGACCCATGCGCTTGCGGTAAGGAAAATTCCACATCAAGTTTTTGGCGCCGTTGCCGGGGATTGGCACATTTAGCTAGATTGATATTGTGAAAAAATTGTTTGATCTTAATTTAGGGGGTATTTTTACTTTTTTAGGTTGATTGCATTTTTTTCCTTATTTGTTTTTCTTTCCATATTTGTTTTTCTAGCTTAGTTTTTCTTTTAGTTGTGTAATATTTTCCTTATTTGTTTCTTGTTATTCCTTTTTAGATTAGTTTTTCCTTATTTGTTTGTTTCCTTATTTGTGTTTTGTCGTATTTATTTTTGCATTCCATATTAGGTTATTTTGTTTCCTTTTCTAGATTATAATTTCCATATTTAGATTAGTTGTTTTCTTTTCTTTATTTCTTTCCATAATTGTTTTCTTTCCTTTTTAGGGTAGTTTTGCTTTTGTATGCGTAGTAGTAGAGAATTGATACCGTTGGATCCCGAGATCGAAAGAACAATTCATAGGATTTGAAGAGAAAACAGAGAAATTATTCACATGGCTAACCAAAATCCACCTGAGGAGCCTAGGCCTATTAGAGACTACTTTCACCCCGTGTTTCAGGGGCAACAATCGAGGATTGTCTATGCCCCGATTAATGCCAACAACTTTGAGCTGAAGACCGGTCTCATTCAGATGGCCCGAGACTGTGCATACAGAGGATCGCCCACCGAGGATCCAAATTCCCATCTAAAATCATTTTTGGACATTTGTGGGACGGTAAAAATTAATGGAGTTTCTGAGGATGCTATTCGCTTACGCTTATTTCCTTTTTCTTTGCAGGATAAAGCACGAGATTGGTTGCAGTCCATTCCCCCTGGGAGTATCACCACTTGGGATGCTTTGGTCTAGGCCTTTTTGAAGAAATTTTTCCCTCCTGCAAAGACGGTCAAGTTGAGGACTGAGATTGGGACTTTCCAACAACAATATGATGAGTAGCTGTTCGAAGCCTGGGATCGATTTAAAGAGTTGTTGAGGAAGTGTCCTCAGCATGGATACCCAGACTGGCTTCAGGTTCAATTGTTTTATAATGGTTTAACTCCTAGTACAAAGACGACTGTTGATGCAGCTGCAGATGGGACTCTGTTGTCCAAGACCGTGAAAAATGCTCGCATACTTCTAGAGGATATGGCCACCAACAGCTATCAGTGGCCATCTGAGCGGTCTACACCCAAAAAGATTGCTGCTGGAGTGTTTGAGGTTGATAAAGTAAGTGCACTCCAGGCCCAGATGACCTCCCTTGCTAATGCTTTTATGAAATTTTCAGGTACAGGGAGTGCACAGTCAATTGAATCAGCTTCTGCTTTAGCATCTAGACCTCAGGAGGAGACCATTGAACAGGTTCAGTATGTATCAAATTCTAATTTTAGGGGATATAATAATAATTCTACACCTACACATTATCACCCTAACAATAGGAACCATAAAAATTTCTCTTATGCAAATACTAAGAATGTTCTTAACCCCCCTGGTTTTTCCCCTCAAACTCAAGAAAATAAAAAGTTAGAGGATCTTGTTGGAGCTTTCATTGCAGAGTCTAGTAACAAGACAACCAAATTGGAGGAGGCAGTCATTGTCATCAACTCAACAGTGAATGGCCACAGTGCTGCCATCAAGAATATTGAAACTCAGCTGGGACAATTGGTAAATGTTGTAAGCACCATGAATAAAGGTAAGGCCCCAGCTGAGCAAGAGAAAACACAGATGGAGTATTGTAAGGCAATCACTGTGCACCAGGAGGAAGCTGAAGAGGAACCTGAGTCTGAGGATTATGATACGCCTACATGGGAAGCTGAGGAGGACACATCATCAGATGAGGCTGAAAAACCTGAACCTGAGCCTCCTATTCCTTCTCTCACACTGAAGGTTCCCAAAGAAAAGAAAAAGAAAAAGAAGAAAAAGAACAATCAGGTTCAGTTTGACAAGTTTATGAATGCTTTTATGAATCTGAACATTAATATTCCTTTTGCAGAGGCGTTAGAGATGCCCCAGTATAACAGGTTCATGAAAGAGTGGTTAGCAAAGAAGCGAAAGGAAAATAAGGTTGACACTGTATATCTTGTGTCGCTACGGGTTTGCGACGCGGAGCGACTGACTTTGTTCCCAAGAGGAGGAAAATGAAGTCGCCACCAGTCTTGATTTAGAGGGTGTGACTGGGCAACCAACAATATGCAAAAATGGTCTGCAAATAAAAGATTTATGGTTCGGGGGTCTTTTGTGTATGGGGAAGGTATTAGCACCCCACAACACTCGTTCGAAGAACGAAATTTTATTTTTCTTGTGTTATTTAAGGAAATTGGCTATTGTAAATATCAAAGAAGATTTTTTTTGTTGACTTTTAAATGTCCCACATTTTAATTCTCATTATTCCATAAATAAATAATGAGCAAAAATTGTGGGTGGCATAAAGCCATTCAAAATTTGTATGAATTTAATTTGTCATCCCAAAATAAATTCATCAACAAGAATATTAGGAAAGTCAATATCTTGATTTCCCAATTTTCGTCATAGGAAAGATTATTTTTTAAAAAAACATTTGATTTATTAATTTTGAAAATTGTGTGAGTAAAGAATATTTCTTTTAAGGGAAACTCTTAATTAATTTTATTTTTGAAGAAAATGGCCTTTTATGAAAAATGGATTTTTGATTGATTTATTATTGTGAAAATAAAGTTTAGGAAATCAATTTTAGCAAAAGCTTTTAACACATTCCTTACAAAAATGCCATTTATGAAATATGCTTCTTTGGAAAAAGTTTTAAAAGAAAAATATGAAGAATTTTTATTTATGCTTTATATGGAAAGAAATATTAAAATAAAATCCCGGCATCGCAAGATTTTATCTTTTCCTCAAGAAACTCAAATATCGGCATCCCGAAAATTCAAGATTCCATCGTTGGAATATTTTTGTTTTGAAAGTATTTAATAAAAGGAAAAGAACTATAAGAAAATAATGACTTAAGTACGATATCATAACTTAGAGAAATACAAAATATATATATATATATATATATATATATATAATTGAGAGAAAATATCTAAAAATGGATGAAAACTATAATATACAAGAATTAAAACTTAATTGCTTTAAAGGAAACATATAAAAATCAAATCTTGGCATTCCAAGATATTGATGTTTTACCTCAAGAAAACTCAATATTGGCATTCCAAAAATTGAGATTCCGTCATTGGATATTCTTTTTTGATATTTTTTTAATACAAATAACAAAGGAATCGTGATTTAGGCAAAAAAAAAAAAAAAAACAAAAAATCTACATATTAATCCAATAATCCAATGACATCACATGATTAAATGATACAAGATTTAATTGTGAAATAAAATAAACAACATATAATAGTCAAATTTAAAAACAATAAAATTTGAAGAATATGCATGCATTTGTTAAATGTTAAGATCACATAACTTCCTAAATGTAAAAGAAAGAAATAAAACAAATGAAAAAAAAATATAGACTAACTTTATGAAAGCATGAAAAGTTTAATTTTATGAACAAAAGAAAACTATTGTAGAAAGAATTGAAAACAAAGATTAAAAAAATACTTACAGAAAAAACGCTTGTGACTACCGTTGGACAAAATGGCTATATGGAATTGAGAGGGAGAGTAATGGTGAGTGGGAGAAAAAAACGTGAGGAGTAGGAGGGGAAGGGAAAAAATCTTGAGAAGGAAGTTAGGTGGAAAAGGGATTGAAGTGTATCTAGGGTTTAGAAAGAGAGAGATTTAGGGATTGTATTTTTTAGCAAAAAAAAACGTGTAGGAGGCTTCTCCCCCGGCTAAAAATCGTGAAATGCAAGAATGAGAGGGCTCCCTATTTATAGCCAACTCTAACCACCACAAATTAGGAAGGTGATCAAATTAAATTAAAAAAAATAAAAATCTAATAGAAATGAAAAAGGAATCAAATAAATATTTACAAAATTTTATTGTCAATCAAATAAACATAATATTTTGTTTAATTAACCTTGCCAAATAAACATAATATTTGATTTGGCAAATCAATTAATCAAAATAAAATATTTGTCATAATTACTCCTACCAAGATTAATAAATATGATTGGACTATTTAAATGCTCTAGAATACTCATCTTTTTTTTCTTTTTTATTTAATTTTTTAAAAAGACAAAATCAATTAAAAGAATAAAATTTCAGACAAATTTAGGGGTCTACATCTTGCTTCCACATGCAGCACTAGAGTCCAACAGAAGGTACCTGAAAAAGTAGCAGATCCAGGGAGTTTTTCTGTTCCTTGTAGTTTTGGTACTTATTCTTTCAGAGCATTATGTGATTTAGGTGCTAGCATCAATATCATTCCTCTATCTCTGTGCAAAAAGTTAGATATAGGTGAGATTAAATCTACTCCTGTTAAGCTCCAATTGGCCGATCAGTCTGTGGTTAGACCAGTTGACATTGTAGAAAATGTTTTAATCAGAGTAGGTAGATTTTTCCTCCCTATTGATTTATATGTTATGGACATGATAGAAAATCCTTCAATGTCTGTCATATTAGGAAGACCATTCATCGCTACTGGGCGAGTGATAATTGATATTGAGCGCAAGGAGCTCACTCTTAGAGTCAAGAACGAAAAAGAAATTTTTAAAGCAGTTGAAGACTCTAAAGGACAATCTGAAGTGCTTTTCATGGGCTATAAGAAAGGTGCAAGAAAGAGCACCCAGATTCGAGATTACGTGAGTCTGGACCAACGAGTCTACCTCACCTCATCTGGCCTGAGAATCTTCACATCAGGCGAGCCTGGGCTACCAAGTCTACCTCGCCTCATCCAGATTGAGATTACATGAGCTTGGACCAACGAGTCTACCTCACCTCATCTCGCCTGAGAATCTTCACATCAGACGAGCCTGGATTGCCGAGTCTACCTCGCCTCATCCAGATTGAGATTACGTGAGCCTGGACCAACGAGTCAACCTCACCTCGTTTGCCCTGACCATCTTCACATCGGGCAAGTCCAGACTACCGAGTCTATCTCGCCTTGAGATTGCATGAGCCTGCACCACCAAGGCGTCTCAGTCAAGTCCACCTGGCTGAGGTAGAAACGGAGCACCTCTTGCCAAGGATGAACATAAACTTTAAAGGTATTATCCTCTTTACTCAACTACGTTTTATATTTTAGTAAAGTTTTACTTGAGATTGAGGGCAATCCAGGGGATATGCACTCCCTATTAAACGAAAAGCACACTAGCTTAGCATGCCTATGTTGGATTTTATGCCCTAAAACTCATGGATAGTAAATGTAAACATTTGACCGAACATTAATAAAATAATATTTCCTGTATTATTATTGTTTGTATTGTATCTTGCCTAAATAACCCTAATCCAATAAACTAAACATCCTAGGTTGTTAGTATGAGACTTGAACTAGTATGTGGGGACATACGAGGATCGCTGTTCAAGTTACAGCCTAAAGGGTCTATAGTATAGGGATAAGGCTGGGTACCTTATCCTGTTGACACTATGGATATGGCCCACTTCGTATTATGATATAAACACATTGATCTAACGCGTTCGTGTAGAGGACATGCGAGTGGGGGTATCCTGTGCAATGAGTTTGCATAAGACCGGACCACGAAATAGTTAACCACCAGCCGTAACACCGTTAACTAGATAGGTTTCTATTTCACTAGGATGACCTAGGCAACTTAGTCTCAATCTTGAGTGGATTATGTGTTGGGTTTTATGCCCTAAAACTCGTAGATAGTAAATGTACTTTTGACCGAACATTAATAAAGTGATGTATTATTCAATGTTTGTATTATATCTTGTCTTGTTAACCCTAATCCAATAAACTAAACATCCATGGCTAATAGAATGAGGCTTGAACTAGTATGTAGGGACATACGGGGATCAATGTTCAAGTTTTAGCCTAAAGGGTCTGTAGTATAGGGATAAGGCTGGGTACCTTATCCTGGTGACACTATGGATACGGCCCGCTTTGTATACTGATACAAACGTAATGATCCAACGCGTTCATGTGGTTGACATGTGAGTGGGGGTATCCTGTGTAATGAGTTTGCACAAAGACCGGACCGCGAAATAGTTAACCACTAACTGTAACACCGTTAGTTAGTTTGGTTTCTATTTCACTAGGATGACCTAGGCAACTTGGCCTTAATCCTGAGTGGATTATGGACTCCTGTCCATGAGGGATTGTCCTTTGATTTGTACGGGTGAGAGTGGCCTGTTCGCCGACTCAATAAGCCTACCATTTTGGGGACAAGACCGAGTGGGGAGCTGGGAACGTAGTCTTACAAGATGGAATTCACTCCTTCCCGATATTAGGGTAAGTAGAGGTGTGTTCCCTTAAGTGGTGTCTCCGGGTCTTGAACAATGGGCCCTACCCTCTTCATGGCACGAGAGGGATTTCTGTTTGCTGGTTGGACCACAAACAAGTTGTTCATTAGAGGAGCACTGGTACTTAAGGACCAAGAGGTAGCCCAGGGGTAAAACGGTAATTTGACCTAGCTGGGGTACGAACACACGTGAAGGGCTAACTTGCTGTTGACGGTCGATATCCGTGGACACAGAAATATATCTGCAGTGAGAAGAGTGCAGCTATGGTTCTATAGTGGAGTGAACCACAGTTAACGAACATTGATTAATTTGGTTAATGAGTTTAGCCAATTAATCTCACATCGTTGGAGCTTCTGATCTGTAGGTCCATAAGGTCCCACCGGTAGCTCTATAAGGGCGTTGAGGTAAATTTCTAAGGGAGAATTGAATATTCGAAGTGGTTTGAATAGTAAAATAAAATATGAATTTGATTCATATTATAAAACTATAGGTTATAATTAATGCACATTAGATGTACATTAATACTATAGTTTATTTTTGAGAGGAATATAATTAAATATGAGATATTTAATTATGATATTAATTAATTAGAGAATTAATTAATTATTGTTTTAATTCAATTCAATTAAATTTGATTTAATTGAATTAGATTAAAACTTTAGGTTATGTGGGAATGTTATGTAAATATATGATTTACATTAATTATAATGATTAGTTAATTTAATTGTTAAATTAATTATATTATTATAAATTGGTTAATGATTTAGAATTATTAATTATTTAAATTATCAGTTAGTTGAACTGATAAATGTGAACGTGTGAAGGGGAGTTAAATTAGGGAGTGGGAAGTTTCATCGGTAAAAATAACCACTCCCCAATTTAATCCCATTTTGTTGAGTTGGTTACAGAGCTCATTCACACGCCATTCTCTCCCTCTGACTCTCCAGATCTCTCTGCATTTTCTCTCTAGGATACAGAGAAGAAAAAATTCTCCCAAACCTTTTAGAAAATTTTGCTCCCACAAGCACTCTTCACACATCCTTCAAGAGAATACCGGTGCAACCATTTTGGTGGTGTTCGTGAATATTTTCCAGCGGAGAACCAAGGATTTTTGGCGAAGCAATTCAAGAAATCTTCAAGGGTAAGTCATTCTTGAATTCTAGGATCATTAGGATCCAATTTAGATTAGATCTAAATAAGAACTAGCATGTTTTATTATTAAAATTCAGTAGTTTTAATTTGATTTTACTGCTGTAATTTTTTTTTATGTTGCCAAACGTATTGGTATTTTATTCCAAATTAAATACTGAGAAAAGATTCTGTAAGTTTTCGCTGCGCAAGGGCTTTTATCCCTGCATTATGGACTCCTGTTCACAAGGGATTGTCCTTTGATTTGTATGGGTGAGAGTGGCCTACACGCCGACTCAATAAGCCTATCATTTTGGGGACAAGACCGAGTGAGGAGTTGGGAACATAATCACACAAGAAGGAATTCACTCCTTCCCGATATTAGGGTAAGTAGAGGTGTGTTCTCTTAAGTGGTGTCTCCGGGACTTGAACAAAGGGCCCTACCCTCTCTATGGCACGAGAGGGACTTATGTTTGTTGGTTGGACCTCAAACAGGTTGTTCATTAGAGGAGCACTGGGACTTAAGGATGTAGAGGTAACCTAGTGGTAAAATGGTCATTTGACCTAGCTGGGGTACGAACACATGTGAAGGACTAACTTTCTGGTATTGGTCAATATCCGTGGACACAGATATATATCTACAGTGAGAAGAGCACAACCGTGGTTCTATAGTGGAGTGAACCGCAGTTAACGAATATTGATTAACTTGGCTAATGAGTTTAGCCAATTAATCTCATATCGTTGGAGCTTCTGATCTGTAGGTCCATTAGGTCCCACCGGTAGCTTGTGTAAGGCATTGAGGTAAATTTACTAAGGAAAATTTAATATGAATTGGATTCATATTAAAACTATAGGTTAAAAATTAATGCCCATTGGATGCACATTAATTCTATAGTATATGTGAGAGAAAAATAATTGAATATGTGATATTCAATTTGATGATTAACTAATCATTTTAGTTTTATTAAATTTGATTTAATTAAAACTATAAGGTAAATGAAGGAAATTCATTTAAATAATAATTCAAATGAATTAACTAATTAAATGAGATTTTAATTAGTTATAATCAATTTAATTATTTTTTTTAATTAATTAAATTAGTCTTAGTTTAGATTTAATTTTAAAATTAAATTTAAATTAAAAAGGAATTAACTTATTTGATCAGTTTTACGGGTGCTTGATCGTGGGTGGTTACACGATTAAATCTCCTTCATTTACTCCAGGAGTTAAGAGAGTGGTTGAGTCTTCCTTGGGACTAGTTTTTTCGATTACTCTCTCTAGGTATCTCAGGGAACTCCCAAAAAATTTCCTCTAGAGAATTTGTTTTGCTCCCACAAGCAAGCCTCTTTTCAATCCTTAGAGAATACCGGTGTCATTCTCGTGGTGGTGTTCACAAAGGTTCGCTAGAAAATCTTCAAGAAAGTTGGTGATTTCGGTCAAGATCGTTAACGGAAGTAAGTATTCTTTATTTCTTTTGAATACCTTAAATTAATCTAGATTAGATCTAGGATTTCTTATTAATTATTAGCATGTTTTATAGCCATATGAAACATGTTTTAATTAGATTATTGTTGTTGAATTTTTGCCTTCGTATTAGTATTCGAATCATAAATTTAATTGGGCTTAGATCTCTGACCGTTTCCGCTGCGCATGGGATTTTAACCCTTCAGTCTAACCAATAGTTACATGTTCTAGCTTATTCTCTCATTACTTCCCTATAAGGATTGACTAATAAATGCAGGGAGAAAAGTTTCTAGCTAACAGAAACTTGAGGTCGAGGTCGACCCTAGCCTCTTCCCTCACTTTTCTTTTGCAGAAAACAACTTTTCGATGCAGGAGCTCGAAATCTTTTGTGTTTGCATATTTTCATGGACAAGCCCTGGATCTGAAGCACTCTGAACGACCAAGAGACATTGTTGTAATCTTTCAACTTTTCTCATTTTCATTTCACCTAACCCCTATTCAGGGAGTTTCTACGTTGTCCGGTCTGTCCTATCTTGCAGGATACACAAGGAATCCATACATAAGTCAGCATGGAACGAGAGTTATACTCTTAAATCGGACTTAAGAAGCTCACCCGATAGCACTAAGCTGCTCTGATCCAACGTGTTTGTGTAGGAGACATGCGAGTGGGGGTATCCTGTGCAATGAGTTTACATAAGACCGGACCACGAAATAGTAACCACTGGTTATAACACCGTTAACTAGTTGGTTTTCTATTTCACTAGGACGACATAGACAACTTAGTCTTAATCCTAAGTTGATTATGGACTCCTGCTCATGAGGGATTGTCCTTTGATTTGTATGGGTGAGAGTGACCAATACGCCGACTCAATAAGCCTACCATTTTGGGGACAAGACTGAGTGGGGTGCTGGGAACATAGTCGTACAAGATGGAATTCACTCCTTCCCGACTTTAGGGAAGCAGATGGGTGTTCCCTTGAGTGGTGACTCCGAGTCTTGAACGAAGGGCCCTACCCTCTCAATGGCACGAGAGGATTTTTCTGTTTTATGGTTGGACCACAAACAGGTTGTTCATTAGAGGAGAACTGATACTTAAGGAAATAGAAGTAACCTAGGGGTAAAATGGTAATTTGACCCAGTTGGTGTTACAGACACTCGTGAAGGACTAACTAGTCGTTATTGGTCTATATTCGTGGACACATAAAATATGTCTACAATGAGAAGAGTGCAACTGTGAGTCTATAGTGGAATGTACACACAGTTAACGAATATTGATTAATTTGGTTAATGAGTTTGACCAATTAATCTCACATCGTTGGACCTTCTGATCTGCATGTCCATTAGGTCCCACTGGTAGCTCATAAAGTAATTTGAGGCAACTAAGTAATAAATGTAAATTGAAAGTGTTCAATTTACTGAGGGAAACAATATAATATATATTGATATATTGTTATGAAAGAAATAAATATTTGAAGAAATTTCAAATATAAATGTGAATTTGATTCATGTTAAATTTATAGGAATTTGAAAGAGTTCAAATATGAATTTATTAATTTAAGGCCTAAAATTAATTTGGGCAATTAATTAATTCAAGGCCGAAAATTAAATATGTGATATTTAATTGGTGACTATTAATTAAAGGGTTAATTAATTGAAAATTAATCAATTATGGAAATAATTAATCACTTATGGAAGTGATTAATCATTTATGGAAATGATCTAATCACTTATGGAAGTAATTAGTCATTTGTGGAAAAGATTAATCAATTATGGAATTGATTAAATAAGAAATAGATTAAATCATTTATGGAAATAATTGATTTAATGTGAATATTTTATTCATGGTCTTTCTCCTATAAATAGAACACTAGACCTAATGGTTTGGTAGCCCTATTGCTCTTAGACTCACAAGACAAGACCGTAGAATTCTCTCTAGTCTCCCTTTTAGAGAAAGAATCTCACAAGTCTTTTGCCTCTTAGACTTAGAGAAATACCAGTGTTACCTCTGTGGTTATTGTGTCTTTGAAGAAGAAAATTCCAGCGAAGAAATCAAAAGGGGGCTGCTGCGTTTTTGTTTGTTGAAGCATCGTTGGCGAAGAACGATCAAGTCTACAACGAAGGTTTGTAACGGTTCTTTCACGTTTCTTTAGAAAAGCATGAAAATAAAAGTAGTTTTATTTTCTAGTTATTTTCAGCATGTTTATAGCATTTTGTAGTGGCTTTAAAGCATGTTTAAAGTTTTGTTTTGCCTTTTCGTAACGGTATTTTGATATTAATTAATATACGACGCAAGGTCCTATGGATGCGCTTCCGCTGCGTCAGGGCTTTCATCCCCTACAGGGATAATTTCAAGAGAGTTACCTGAAACGAACAATTCTAATTGTTTTGAATCAAATCATATATTGTTTTGAATTTTACTTAATTGTGAATTTTGATTGATATATGAGATTTAAAAATAATCTGATTTTGACTGATGTAATTAACTAAAATTTAAAGGGGTATTCTAGTCTAAAAATGTTTTTCAGAAATCCTTCCTTTTTAGTATAGTATATTATAGATATATGACTATCACTAATTTAATATTACCATCGATTTACTATATTTTTTGTTATTGATTCATGTTTAACAACAATTACTTTTTTTTCCCTTCTGATACGTGGTTATCAACAATTAATTGTGTAATTTATATATGGTAATCACTTATTTATAGTTATCAACCATTTACTATTTTATTTTGGTTATTTTTTTTAATTACTTTTCTATATTATTGTATTGATGCATGATTATTGTTATAGGTAATTTTGGACCACTTTGATGCACAGAGTGCAAACGAGGACAACCGGGTAGAGATGGGACCAGGAAACCAACTCAGAGGAAGACCATACCAAAGGATCGGGCCAAATTGGCCCGGCCCATATGATCGGCCTCGGCCTCGAGCCGAGGCTAACCATTCGGCCCGCTTGTGCGGGCTGAAACCGTTCGCCTCCGCTCGGTCCTTGTTGCTTCTGGCCACCCCGGTTTCGCCTGGTTCGTCCCATAACGCCTCCAAATTCCTAAAAAACCCTAGCGAAGAACATAGGTATAAATGGGGCCACCCACACCCAGAAAAAAGGGTTTGAAATTTATCTCTAAAAATTCTCTTGATTGTTTATCTCACTTAAGCATCGGAGTGCAGGAACCGTACACCACACTGGTATGCAACGGTTCTTACTTGTTTTACAGGTCACGTCTTTCTCGTCCTCAACAAATTCATTGTTGGTGTCACGTGAAGGTCAGGTGAGTTGTTTGGCCGGATTTTGACATCAACAGTTGGCGTCATCATATCAGATAATGGTAGGCAGTTCGACAATGCCGCTTTCAAGAAATTCTGTTTAGATTTGGGCATTACGTATCGCTGTTCATCCACAGCCCATCCGCAAGCTAATGGCCAGGTGGAGGCGGTAAACAAAATAATCAAGCAGAATCTGAAAATGAAGCTGGAGGGGCTGAAAGGATTATGGGCTGAAGAACTCCCACGCGTACTGTGGGAGTATCGAACGACGGCTAGAACCTCAACAGGAGAAACGCCCTTTTCCCTTCCATTCGGGGCAGAGGCAGTAGTTCTGGTGGAGGTCGACATACCCTCCCCAGGACAGAGCAGTTTAACGTGCATGGGAATGATGAAGCTATGAGTTTGAACTTGGACCTTCTGGACGAGCATCGTGAAATGGCACAACTCCGGGTTGCAGAGTATAAAAACAGGATTGCCAGGTATTATAACACAAAAGTGAAAAGGCGCACTTTCAAAGAAGAAGATCTAGTATTGAGGAAAGTCATGCAGAACACCAGAGATCCCAGTGCAGGTGCATTGGGACCAGCATGGGAAGGACCTTATCAAGTTAGCAAAGTGGTTCGCCCCGACACATATTCCTTGGTTGACAAAAACGGAAAACCAACTCCACACCCATGGAATGCAGAACATTTGATGATTTACTATCAGTGGTGTTGCCTTGTGCAAAGTGATTCTAAATATGCAAGAAAAACTCACAAACACACGTGCAAGTGCACACGATCAGCAGCAAGTGATAAGTATTTTTATATCGTTTCCACAGGGATTGATGCAACGAAAATCACTATTTCTAAGCCTATTTTCAATGAAATTCAAAGTAACCAAGGACCAAATATTTTTCCTTAACTAAGTGCAAGAGATTAAAATGGTAAACAAACTTAAAATGATAAGAACTTAAGTAAATTTCAATAAAAACAGTGAATCAACACAGAGAAGGCAAGATTCAGATTAGGGGTTGTCTACTCTCACAAGATGTTTGTTGTAGCAGAACTTTGTATTCACAACTCACCCAAGATTTTTCTACGGGAATTTTCCAACTCTCCTCTAGTTTAGGTGATTAAACTCTCATTTAACCCCTTCTTTTTAGCTCAACTGATTTAGTGCCTTAGGTGGTTACTTATCCCTAAATACCCACTCATTTTCATGACCTATAAAGGCTAAGGTAAAGCAAAGTAGTCGGTTATCAATTGTTTTCCCAAAAACTTAAGAACATTGCTAGAAAATGGTTGGCCAAACAAAATTCTAGCTTAAATCATGGAGAACACTTTACTTTAAGTTGCAATATATAAAGTTCCACAAAAACAAACAACAAGTTCAAGCTTAAGCACCCTAATTCTCACCTAAGAGGATTTAGCTCATGTTCAATATGGCGGCACGCGTTAGGGCTTCATCAGGCGCGGTTCAAGATGGTGGGTGAACCGATTCGGATCGGTTTGGCTGGGCTGGGACCTATTTGGTCCGGTTCAATCAATTTTTGGCATGGTTCGTGATTTTGGAGGCCGGTTCGAGGTGGTTTGGGGCGGTTCGTGCTGTCTAGACCAATTTTGGGAGCTGCAGAAGGATTTTAGGATAGAATTTAGCTAAAATTATTGTAATTTAATGCTTTATTTTATCCTAGGGGCCAAAATTAACCGGTTCAATTGTTATTTATATGCTTTATGGATGTCATATAGAATATTTAATCCCACCTTAGGATATAAACATGCTCATGCATTTTTTATATATTATAAATTTTTATAATGTATGTTTAAATGCATGGAATTGTTTTCATATTTTTTTAATATAAGTGTATATTAATTATATGGAAAAATTGGGAAGCATGAAGCATGTCATTACTTAAATTAAATATAAATAGTTATGTTTAATGTGATGAATGAAGCATGCTTGATTGATTTTCTTGATTGGCTTATAATTGTTATAATAAAAGAAAATCAAAATTGCATGAAGCATGAAACATCCATAGTTAATAATATAATTGTTATATTATTCATGCAATAAGTATGGTTTAATTATTTAATTTGAATGAGATTGTTGAATTAATTAAACCCTAGATTCTTGATTATGAGATTAATCATTAAAAATTTTGAAATAGTTCTTTATTATTAATGATTAGAAACCGTCAATCTATAATCAAGATTTGCATGCAAACATAAGATCATAGAATAAATTGGATTAATTTTAAATTGTTTAAAATTAATTAGACCTAGATCATTTTCTAATAGGATTAGAATCTTTTCTTACTTCAAATTAAAATAGTTTTAATTGACTAAGTAGGAAAAACATTGCTATGATTATAAGGGAACTCCACCGGTAATGTTCTGTCTAAGGCTGGGGGTATCTAAGTTGACGGTTTACGGAACACCTCCTACCTGGGAACTGACCTGAATACCGGAGTTGAATTAATCACAGTTAAATGTTAGCATGCAATATCACTAGGTTTATTAAAAGTGTTTAATGCACCTAGATCTTTAGAGTAAAGACCTTACATTACTGAGGTTATAGGGGAACTCTCACGGTAAAGTTCTGTCTAAGGCTGGGGGTATTTAAGTTGACTGTTTACGGAACACCTCCTACCTAGGAACTGACCCGAACATTGAGTTGAATTAACCATAGTAATGTTGACTTGCAATGTTGGGTTAATTAAAAGAAGTTTAATTCACCCAAAATATTGCAGTTGAATCCTTTCCATAATTGTTATAATAGGATTAGACTTAGATAGATTGACTTAGCCGAATACTATCTAAGTTAAACAACCCTATATTAACCTTAGGACATTTTCAGTGGGAGGAAAATTACAAAACGAGATTTAAATCAAGTTTTGCTCCTACATCCCTATATTCACAACGTGAGATTCATGCTCGGCTTCGAGTCGCCTTAGGAGCGGCCTCTCTTCTGAAAGTTTTTGCGTGAATTAATATCAAGGTGAATGGAAAAAATGTCTAGAGTAAGTGGGAGCGGGACACATGTCAACGTATCCCTCGATCTCCGCCCATAGTTCACACTGTGAGAGTCCTATGATCCGCCTGCAGGTTGTCCTGGCGCAACCATCCCTTCGGAGGGCCTGATCATAGGATTCAGAACATCGTGAACTCCTGAAAAGGATAGGAGCTCTTAGGCTAATCACCAACAGTTGTCTTTCCCTTCGGTAGCGTATTGGTGCGTGCCTCTGAGAGCTGAAAGTGGGAGGGTTACACTTACGAGGATGAGTTAAAAGTGTTAACAAATCCTTGACCGAACAACGGGGGCTAATGTCTATAGGAATATGAGTTATTCTGGAATTAGAATTAGCTGAGAGGTGTCTCATTTCAAAGGAGGAGTGTCTGATCACCCTTTGGTGGCTGATATTCTAAACCTCTGAAACATCGTTGCAAAACAAAATCAATAGTTTTAGGGTTCTGTGATTGTCTGTTTTGCTAAATTGATTGGATTATGTGCAATTGTTTGCTTGTATGATGGGTTAAGGCAAAGATAACTAATACAATCATTGTTTAAATTACAGCAATGTCTTCCTCAATTGTCTCTCTACTTAAAAATGAGAAATTAACCGGAGAAAATTACGCTACGTGGAAATCGAACTTGAATACAATTCTTGTTGTCGATGATCTGCGGTTCGTCTTAACGGAGGATTGTCCTCCAGCCCCTGCTCGTAATGCATCTCAAGCAGTTAAGGATGCTTATGAAGGATTAAAATTTCTTTTGGCAGCGGAAGCAATCAAGAACAATCTCGTTTTTAATTTCAGTTTTAGGAAAAACCAATACGTTGGCAAATCAAATTACAGAAACAATTTCTAAATTAAACAATTTGATTAAGCATGCTGGAAAAATTAGATCTAAAAACTTATTTAGATCTAGAAAACTTACTTGATTCGAAGAATACTGCACAATGCTCCAATGTACGTTCTTCTTCCTCCCAACGAGCACCACCACGTCGAATCACCCGCTATGACTGTTGGGACTTGAGATCCAGCTTGTGGGAACCAATTTTAGTCTTGGAAGGGAATGTTACAGCAAAGGGATTGCTGGAAAAATTTTGAGAGAAAAAACAAGGTAGAGAAAAAATCAACTCTGTTTCTATCGTAAAAATGGAAAGTGAGAGAGATCAGATGGGTAACCCCCTCTCCAATTAACGATAAGTGGGGGGAGTTAAAACCCTACTCCATCTAGATCGTTGGATCAAATCCAAACGATCTTGGTCGTCCATTAATTAAATAAAAATCATTTAATTATAATTAATTTAATTAAAACAATATTAATTAAATCAATTATAACATAAGGTATTTAATTCAATTTGAATCATATTAAATTGAATTAAATTGGTCATTCAATAAATCTAATTAATTGAATCCACATTAATTAAATATCCAATATTTAATTACAATTGAATCATATTCAATTTTGACCTCTCTCATTTAACCTATAGTTTTAATGTGCATCATAATGTACATTAATATAAACTATAGTATTAATTTGATTAAATCACACTTAACCAAATTAAGAGAAATTAATTAATTCCCCAATTAATTAATCCATGAATTAATCAAATATCGCATATTTAATTAAATTCATTATTCTCTCAATAATTAATTTCGAATCATATCCAAAATTAATTATAAAGTTTAATTCTTTAATTAAACTTTATTCTATAACGTATCTCCATACATTATATTAATTCCCTTTAATATCAAGACTAAATTATCTCAGAACCTGTTATGAGCTAGCAGGAGGACCTAATGGACCTACAGATCAGAAGCTCCAACGATACGAGATTGATCAACTAAACTCATTAACCGAGTCAATCAACATTCGTTAACCGTGGGTCACTCCACTAAAGACCCACAGTTGCACTCTTCTCACTGTAGAATATTTCTGTGTCCACGGATATCGACCAATTGCAGTAAGTCAATCCTTCACGTGTGTTCGTAACACCAGCTGGGTCAAATTATCGTTTAACCCCTAGGTTACCTCTGGATCCTTAAGTACCACTGATCCCTCTAATGAACAACCTGTTTAGGGTCCAACCACTAAACAGAAATTCCTCTCGGACCAAGAGAGGACAACACGTTTTTGTTCAAGCCCCGGAATCAGCCCTTAAGGGAACACACATCTACTTGCCCCAATAGGGGAAGGAGTGAATTCCATCTTGTACTGTTATGTTCCTAGCCCCCATTCGGTCTTGCCCCTAAAATGGTAGGAATATTGAGTCGGCGTGCAGACCACTCTCACCCATAAAAATCTAAGGACAATCCCTCCTGAAAAGGAGTTCATAACAGACTCAGGATTGAGATTGAGTTACCTAGGTCATCCTATTGAAATAGAAACCTAGACTAGTTAACGGCGTTACATCTAGTGGTTACTATTTCGCGGTCCGGTCTTATGCAAACTCATTGCATAGGATACCCCCACCCGCATGTCTCCTACATGGATGCTTTGGATCATTGCATCTGTATCGGATACAAGGTGGGTCGTATGACATAGTGTCACCAGGATAAGGTACCCAGCCTTATCCCTATACTATAGACCATTTAGGTTGTTACTTGGACATTGATCCCCATATGTCTCTACATACTAGTCCAAGTTTCATTTAAACAACCTCGGATCTTAGTTTATTGGATTTAGGTTTTATTAATGCAAACTCGATTTATTCAATAACCAAATTACTGAATCACTCAAATAACGCTTTATTGAGATCGATTAATTTGTTTCATTTACTATCTACGAGTTTTAGGGCATAAAACCCAACAGCTTATGACCGTTGGACAAAGGCCAATGATAAGACTCGCGTCTATATCCTAGCCAGCTTATCTGAAGTTTTGGCTAAAAGGCATGATGACATGGTAACAGCGAGGGAGATTATGAACTCTCTCCGGGAGATGTTTGGACAACCGTCCTACTAACTCCACCATGACGCTCTCAAATACGTTTATAGCTACCGCATGAAAGAGGGCACGTCTGTTCGGGAACATGTCCTGGACATAATGGTCCAATTCAACGTGGCAGAAGCAAACGGGGCGGTCATAGATGAGCGTAGTCAGGTTGCATTCATCTTAGAATCTCTTCCGAAGAGTTTTCTACAGTTTCGAAGGAGAGGCAAACATTATTCACTTTAAAAGAAAGTTCGAGAAGGGTTCATCCTCTGGAACTAAATTTGTAGCCACTTCTTCAAAGAAAAATCAGAAGAAGAAAGGAAACAAAGGGAAAGCTCCCGGTTCTGCTGCCAAAAACAAGGGAAAAACCAAAGCTATGGCAGACAAGGGCAAGTGTTTCCACTGCAATGTAGATGGACATTGGAAGAGAAACTGCCCAAAGTACCTTGCTAAGAAAAAGAAGGAAAAGGAAGGTAAATTTGATTGACTGGTTTTAGAAACATGCCTGGTAGAACATGATGAGTTTACCTGGATACTTGATTCAGGAGCAACTAATCATGTTTGCTCTTCTTTTCAGGAAAATAGTTTCTTTCGACGGTTGAACGATGGGGAAATGACACTCAGGGTCGGAACTGGAGAAGTCATTTCAGCTAAAGTAGTGGGAGCTGCGAAGTTATTTTTTAGAAATAGATTCTTACTTTTAGAAAGTTTGTTAATTGTTCCCAAGATTAAGAGGAACTTAATTTCTATTTCATGTTTGATTGAACAATCGTATACAGTTACTTTTGATATGAATGAAGCGTTCATTTATAAGAATGGTGTACTTATTTGTTCAACCAAATTAGAAAATAACTTGTATGTATTAAGACCAACCGAAAACAAAGCACTTTTAAATCACGAATTATTTAAAACTGCTGAAACTCAAAGAAAAAGGCAAAAGATTTCTCCAACAAGTAACAATACTCATCTTTGGCATCTTAGACTTGGTCATATAAACATCGATAGAATCGGTCGTTTGGTAAAGAATGGACTTTTAAGCAAGTTAGAAGATGATTCACTACCACCTTGTGAATCTTGTCTCGAGGGAAAAATGACCAAGAGACCCTTTACTGGAAAAGGTTACAGAGCCAAAGAACCCTTAGAGTTAATACATTCGGATCTATGTGATCCAATGAATGTAAAAGCTCGATGAGGGTACGAATATTTCATCTCATTTATAGATGATTATTCAAGATATGGTTACTTGTACCTAATGGGACATAAGTCTGAAGCCCTTGAAAAGTTGAAGGAGTTTAAGGCTGAAGTTGAAAACCTGTTAGGTAAATCTTTTAAAGTACTTCGATCTGATCGAGGAGGGGAGTATATGGATCAAAGATTCTAGGATTATACGATAGAACATGGAATCCAATCTCAACTCTCAATCCCTGGTACACCTCAGCAGAATGGTGTGTCAGAAAGGAGAAATAGAACTTTGTTGGACATGGTTCGATCTGAAGGGAATAAAAGTCCCCACGCAGCGGAAGCGCATCGATTGGACCTTACGTCGTATATTAATTAACATTAAAATACAGTTACGAAAACTCAATCAAACTTTAAACTCTTTTAAAGCTGCTGGAAATTCAGTTTAAACATGCTTTAAAAATAAATCTAAATTTATTTTCATGTTTTTCTAAAGAAAAGGGGAAGAACCGTCACATACCTTCGTTGTAGACTTGATCGTTCTTCGCCAACGACGCTCCAACGAACGAAAACGCAGCAACCTCCTCGCCTCTTGATCGTTGGAATTTTCTTCTTGATTGACACAATAACCACAAAGGTTACACCGGTATGACTCTAGGTCTAGGAGGCAAAAGACTTGTGGGAGTCTTTCTCTAAGAGGGAGGCTAGAGAGAATTTTAGGTCTTGTATTTTTAGAGTCTAAGAGCAAGAGCAAAGATTTAAGTGTCATGACCAATTAGGTCTAGTGTTCTATTTATAGAAGAGACGCCATGAATAAAATATTCAATTAAATCAATCTTTTCCAAAATTGATTCAATCTTATTCCTTAATTAATCAATCATGATCAATCAATTCCATAATTGATTAATCTTTTCCACAAATGACTAATTACTTCCATAAGTGATTAGATCATTTCCATAAATGATTAATCATTTCCTTAAGTGATTAATTATTTTCATAATTGATTAATTTCCGGTTAATGAATTCTTTAATTAATTAACCACCAATTAAATATCACATATTTAATTTCCGGCCTAGAATTAATTAATTTGCCCAAACACATTTTAGGCCTTAAATTAATTCATTATTTGAACTTTTTCAAACTTCCATAAATTTATATTTGAACTTCTTCAAATATTAATTTCTCTCATAATAATATATCAATATATATTGTATTTGTTTCCCTTAGTAAATTGAACATTTTCAATTTACATTTATTACTTAGTTGCCTCAAATTACTTTATGAGCTACCAGTGGAACCTAATGGACCTGCAGATCAGAAGCTCCAACGATGTGAGATTAATTGGTCAAACTCATTAACCACATTAATCAATATTCGTTAACTGTGGGTTCATTCCACTATAGACTCACAGTTGCACTCTTCTCCCTCAAGACATATTTTCTGTGTCCACAGATATAGACCAATATCGACTAGTTAGTCCTTCACGAGTGTCCGTAACACCAGCTGGGTCAAATTACCGTTTTACCCCTAGGTTACCTCTATTTCCTTAAGTACCAATTCTCCTCTAATGAATAACCTGTTTGTGGTGCAACCATCAAACAGAAAGCCCTCTCGTGCCATTGAGAGGGTAGGGCCCTTTGTTCAAGACTCGGAGTAACCACTTAAGGGAACACTCATCTGCTTCCCTAAAGTCGGGAAGGAGTGAATTTCATCTTGTACGATTATGTTCCCAGCTCCCCATTCGGTCTTGTCCCCAAAGTGGTAGGCTTATTGAGTCGGCGTATTGGCCACTCTCACCCATACAAATCAAAGGACAATCTCTCATGAGCAGGAGTCCATAATCAACTCAGGATTAAGACTAAGTTGTCTAGGTCGTCCTAGTGAAATAGAAAACCAACTAGTTAACGGTGTTATAACCAGTGGTTACTATTTCGCGGTTCGGTCTTATACAAACTTATTGCATAGGATACCCCCACTCGCATGTCTCCTACACGAACGCGTTGGATCGCAGCGTTTGTATCAAATACAAAGTGGGTCGTATCCATAGTGTCACCAGGATAAGGCACCCAGTCTTATCCCTATACTATAGACCCGTTAGGCTGTTTCTCGAACAATGATCCCATATGTCGCTACATATAGTTCAGGACTCATATTACAGCCTTGGATGTCTAGTTTATTGGATTAGGGTTATTATTAGGCAAAGACAAATATAAAATAACTAATAACAATTAAGGAGAATCTCTCATGAGCAGGAGTCCATAATCAACTCAAGATTAATACTAAGTTGTCTAGGTCGTCCTAGTGAAATAGAAAACCAACTAGTTTACGGTGTTATAACCAGTGGTTACTATTTCGCGGTCCGGTCTTATGCAAACTCATTGCATAGGATACCCCCACTCGCATGTCTCCTACACAAACGCGTTGGATCGCAGCGTTTGTATCAAATACAAAGTGGGTCGTATCCATAGTGTCACCAGGATAAGGCACCCAGTCTTATCCCTATACTATAGACCCTTTAGGGTGTTTCTCGAACAATGATCCCATATGTCGCTACATATAGTTCAAGACTCATATTACAGCCTTGGATGTCTAGTTTATTGGATTAGGCTTATTATTAGGCAAAGACAAATATAAAATAACTAATAACAATTAATGGAAAAATATATCAATATTATTTCATTAATATCCGGTCAACGGTTACATTCACTATCTATGAGTTTTAGGGCATAAAACCCAACAGGATCAATGATGAGCTATGCTCAATTGCCTAGCTCGTTTTGGGGTTATGCAGTAGAGACTACAGTATGCATCTTGAACAATGTTCCCTCGAAAAGTGTTTCTGAAATAGCTTTCGAATTATGGAAGGGGCGTAAACCTAGTTTGCATCACTTTCGCATCTGGGGTTGTCCAGCACACGTGCTTGTTACAAATTCTAAGAAACTGGAACCTCGTTCAAAACTGTGCCAATTTGTTGGTTACCCTAAAGAAACGAGAGGTGGTTATTTCTACGACCCACAAGAAAATAAGGTGATTGTATCGACAAACGCCACTTTCTTAGAGGAAGACCACATGAGAGATCATAAACCACGCAGCAAAATAATATTAGGAGAAGCTACTGAAGAATCATCAAGAGTTGTTGATGAAGTTGGACCTTCAACAAGGGTTGATGAAGGAACTAGTTCTTCAGATCCATCCCGTCCATCTCAAACATTGGGAATGCCTCGACGCAGTGGGAGGGTTGAATTACAACCTAACCGCTACTTGGGTTTAACTAAAACTCAGGTTGTCATACCTAATGATGGCATTGAGGATCCATTGTCCTATCGACGGGCAATGAATGACGAAGATAAGGATGAATGGGTCAAAGCCATGAACCTGGAAATGGAGTCAATGCACTTCAATTCTGTATGGGAACTTACAGATCTACCAAATGGGGTAAAACCCATAGGGTGCAAATGGATCTATAAGAGAAAAAGAGATGCAGCTGGAAAGGTACAGACCTTCAAAGCTAGACTAGTGGCAAAGGGTTATACCCAAAAGGAAGGGGTTGATTATGAGGAAACTTTTTCTCCTGTAGCCATGTTAAAGTCCATAAGAATTCTCTTATCCATAGACACATATTATGACTATGAAATATGGGAAATGGACATCAAGACTGCCTTTCTGAATGGTAAACTTGAAGAGAATATCTTCATGTCTCAAACCGAAGGGTTCATAGCCCAAGGTCAGGAACAAAAGGTTTGTAAGCTCAATCGATCCATTTATGGATTAAAACAAGCGTCCAGATCATGGAACATTAGATTTGATACTGCAATCAAATCTTTTGGTTTTGACCAAAATGTTGATGAGCCTTGTGTGCACAAGAAACTCAACAAAAGGAAAGTAGCTTTTCTAATACTTTATGTAGACGATATCTTGCTCATTGGGAATGATGTAGGATACCTCACTGACATTAAGAAATGGCTAGTAGCCCAATTCCAAATGAAAGATCTGGGAGAGGCTCAATATGTTTTGGGAATCCAAATCATAAGAGATCGAAAGAACAAAACGCTAGCATTGTCTCAAACAACGTATATTGACAAAATGTTGTCTTGATATTCGATGCAAAACTCCAAGAAGGGACTTCTACCCTTCAGACATGGGGTACACCTGTCTAAGGGACAATCTCCTAAGACACCTCAAGAAGTTGAGAACATGAGACACATTCCCTACGCCTCAGTTGTGGGCAGCTTAATGTATGTTATGCTATGCACTAGGTCTGACATATATTATGCAGTGGGAGTAGTCAGTAGGTATCAGTCTAATCAAGGGTTGGACCACTGGGGAGCGGTTAAGAATATCCTCAAGTATCTTCGGAGAACGAGGGACTACATGCTTGTGTATGGAGCTAAGGATTTGATTCTTACTGGATACACTGACTCTGACTTTCAAGCTGATAAGGATTCAAGGAAATCCACATCAGGGTCAGTATTCACCCTCAATGGAGGAGCAGTAGTATGGAGAAGCATCAAACAAGGATGCATAGCAGACTCAACCATGGAGGCTGAGTATGTAGCAGCTTGCGAAGCAGCTAAGGAGGCAGTATGGCTTAGAAAGTTCTTGACTGATTTGGAAGTGGTTTCGAATATGAACGTGCCCATAACACTATACTGTGACAACAGTGGGGCTGTAGCCAACTCAAAAGAACCTCGAAGCCACAAACGGGGTAAAAAAATCGAGAGGAAGTATCACCTGATATGGGAGATTATGCAAAGAGGAGATGTGATCGTCACTAAGATCGCCTCAGAACACAACATCGCTGATCCATTTACGAAGGCTCTCATGGCTAAAGTGTTTGAGGGTCATCTAGAGGGTCTAGGTCTACGAGATATGTATGCCATCTAATCAAGGGCAAGTGGGAGAAATGTATCATGGGTATAAGGATGCCCTAGTTCATTGTATTATTTTAATATACATGACATTCCCAGCTTTAGATTATTGCATTTATATCCCACTAACTAGTGCTTTAGTTCAAGTGGGAGTTTGTTGGGTTTTATGCTCTAAAACTCGTAGACAGTGAATGTAACTGTTGACCGGATATTAATGAAATAATATTGATATATTTTTCCATTAATTGTTATTAGTTATTTTATATTTGCCTAAAAATAACTCTAATCCAATAAACTAGATATCCAGGGCTGTAACATGAGTCTTGAACTATATGTAGCGACATATGGGATCATTGTTCAAGAAACAGCCTAAAGGGTCTATAGTATAGGGATAAGACTGGGTGCCTTATCCTGGTGACACTATGGATACGACTCACTTTGTATTTGATACAAACGCTGCGATCCAACGCGTTCGTGTAGGAGACATGCGAGTGGGGGTATCCTATGCAATGAGTTTGCATAAGACCTGATAACTGCCCAAAAGGTAGTTATTTAGGCCTCATTTATATAAGGATTTGTGTGTCTTTAATGCTTAATAGGGTTGGTTTTAGAGAGATATTATATGATTTAACCCATTTGGAAGAATGGAAGCTTTCGAAATCACTTTGTGCAGATTATGCTGCTGAGCGACTGGAAGGAGCAAATTCTATGCTACAGCAAAACTGGGAGCAGAAACTGCCACATCACAGTTCGTTAGCCAACTTCATGAACCGACTTCTATTGAGATATTTTCGTGATAAAGGATCAAGGAGAGCCTTACACGTGTCCTAGTTGACCTAATTCAAGCCTCCCATCATTCTATAAAAGGAATTAGCCGTCAAAGTCAAAGTCATTCCATGTTTTCCCTTGGAAGCCGAATAGTTAGGGAGATTGAAGATTATCAAGAACACCATCAACCGCAAGCTGATTAGGGAGTTTACCTTCTTATTTAACTTGTAGTTATGGACATGCATACTCAGATTGTAATTCGTATTCCTATGCTTATTATGAACTAAGTAGCTTAAGGTGTTGGTTAGGAATAATGTGATTACTGTGCTTCATCTCTAGTAATAAATTGACTATTGCATTTTGGTTAATTGTTGTGCTTATTCTTATTTTATGCCCGCCTGGCCAGCCGGTATGGATAGCTCTCTCTAGTTTCAGGGATGATTTAGAGAGTGTGTGGCAATTCTCCACACTACGATCATTGTGTATTGGTGAACGCCAGTGACTGAGCTAGGGATAGCCAGTTGCCTAGTGCTTGATCGGTCGCTCTTCATTGGGTTTGAAACATATCCCAAAAGATCCGGAGTTCCGGGAGGAATCCGCTAATAATACTGCGAGAAATGCATGAACAATAATATTGCTAGAGCATATCTTAAAACAATCACTAAAGCCTAACCAGCGCCTGTCTTTAATCTGTCTGCCTATTTGTTTACTCGTTGTTCTGTCATTTATTTTGCTTCAGCATAATTCCGATAAAACCCAACATTTTTATTATCTTCGAAACCATTAGAAAATTATACAAAATAGGTAAAGTGGAAACTCATTCAGACCTTGGATTGATAATATTACTTGCTGCAGACTGTGTATACTTGCACAGGAATTCTAGAGTATTTCATATCATATTTTTACTCACTCTAGGAACCCAACAAGTTTTTGGCGCCGTTGCCGGGGAGTTGGATAATTTTTTATCTGATCTGTTTTGTGTATGTGTTTTAGTGGTTTGGTGCTAGAACTTTTTGATTGCTTCTTTTTGTTTTTGCAGGTGTGATTTTGGTGCATGAGCGATCTGCCTGGGGTACGGTTTGAGCTTGATCCAGAAATTGAAAGGACATTTAGGAACATAAGGAGGGAGCAGCGCAGAAACTAGATGGAGAACGTGCCGCAACTCCCGCAGGTTCCTGAAGGTCCAGTAGCAGTGAACCCCCAGTAGAATCCATTGCTGCAGCAAAACCCACTGTTTGAGCAAAATGAGCAGCGAAATAATCAGGCTGAGAATCCTATCTTGATAGCGAACGATAGGACCAGAGCCATTCGAGCATATGCTGTCCCGATGTTTAATGAGTTGAATCCAGGGATTGCACGTCCCCAAATCCAAGCAGCGAATTTTGAAATGAAACCGGTAATGTTTCAGATGTTGCAAACCGTGGGGCAATTCCATGGTTTGTCATCTGAAGACCCTCATTTACATTTAAGTCTTTTCTAGGAGTTAGTGATTCTTTTGTAATTCAAGGAGTGCCTAGAGATGCTCTTAGATTAACTTTGTTCCCGTATTCTCTTAGAGATGGAGCAAAATCATGGTTAAACTCTTTTGCTCCAGGATCAATTAGGACATGTGATGAGTTAGCTGAAAATTTTTTGAGTAAATATTTCCCACCTAATAGGAATGCTAAATTAAGGAGTGAAATAGTAGGATTTAGGCAACTTGAAGATGAGACTTTTAGTGAGGCTTGGGAGAGGTTTAAGGAGCTTTTGCGAAAGTGTCCCCACCATGGGTTACCTCATTGTATTCAAATGGAAAAATTTTACAATGGTTTAAATGGAGTAACCCAAGGTATGGTCGATGCTTCGGCTGGAGGGGCCCTTTTGGAAAAAACTTTTGATGAAGCCTATGAAATTTTAGAGAGAATATCTATTAATAGTTGTCAGTGGTCGGATGTTAGAGGCACAAATAAAAAGGTTAAGAGTGTACTAGAGGTTGATGGTGTGTCTACCATTAGGGTCGATCTTGCTATGATTGCTAACGCTCTTAAGAATGTGACAGTGATTAGTCATCAGCAACCACCAGCTATGGAGCCTGCAGCAGTGGTGAACCAAGTCACGGACGAAGCATGTGTCTATTGCGGTGAAGACCACAACTACGAGTTTTGCCCCGGCAATCCAGCTTCTGTGTTTTTTGTAGGTAATCAGAGGAACAACCCTTATTCTAACTTCTATAATCCAGGTTGGCGCAACCACCCCAACTTCTCATGGGGAGGTCAGGGAAATAACGTACAAGCACAACAAAAGGTGAACCAGCCGGGATTTGCTAAAGCGCAGGTAATGCCCCAGCAAAATAAGCCGGCTTTGCCCCAGCAAAATTCGGGAAATTCTCTCGAGGCGATGATGAAAGAATTTATGGCTCGCACAGACGCCGCAATTCAAAGTAATCAAGCTTCGATGAGAGTCCTGGAATTGCAAGTGGGTCAGCTAGCTAATGAGCTAAAGGCGAGGCCTCAAAGGAAACTTCCTTCGGATACTGAACACCCTCGAAGGGAAGGTAAGGAGCATGTAAAGGCAGTAACTCTTAGGAGTGGTAAACCATTAGAAGAGTCTAGAAAGACCCAGGATTTAAATAGTAATAGAGATAATAATGTTGTTGTTGAGAAAGAGTTGGAGTCTGGTCAGGGTGCTGGAGGCAGCAAAGAAAATGCTGGAGCATCTGGTTCTGTGCCAGATGTAGAACCACCATATGTGCCGCCCCCACCTTATGTACCACCTCTACCTTTTCCACAAAGGCAAAAGCCTAAGAATCAGGATGGTCAATTTAAAAAGTTTTTAGAGATTCTTAAGCAGTTGCATATAAATATCCCTTTAGTAGAAGCTATTGAGCAAATGCCTAATTATGCTAAATTTCTTAAGGATATTTTGACTAAAAAGAAAAGGTTAGGTGAGTTTGAAACTGTATCTCTTACTGAGGAGTGTAGTGCTATTCTTAAGAATGGTCTACCCCCCAAGGCTAAGGATCCAGGGTCATTTACTATACCTGTGTCTATAGGTGGAAAGGAATTAGGTAGAGCACTCTGTGATTTAGGTGCAAGCATTAACCTTATGCCTCTTTCGGTCTATCGGAAGTTAGGTATTGGTGAAGCTAGACCTACCACAGTTACACTCCAATTAGCTGATAGGTCTATCACATAACCAGAGGGTAAAATTGAGGATATCTTAGTAAAAGTTGATAAATTCATATTTCCTGTTGATTTTATTATTTTAGACTATGAGGCTGATAAAGATGTCCCAATTATTCTAGGTCGTCCATTTTTGGCTACTGGTAGGGCATTAATAGATGTTCAAAAAGGAGAATTAACCATGAGAGTCTGTAATGAGGAAGTGAAATTTAATGTGTTTAAAGCCATGAAATATCCAGATGAAATGGAGGATTGCTCCTTCATCAGGATTTTGGAGAGCACAGTTATTGAGACAGCAATACAGGATTCGGCTGATAAGCATTCGGAAAAGCATGGAGAGGTTAGTATAGGAGATTTTGAGTTTTGTTCTTTAGATAGAAAAAATGAAAAAGAATTGTTTAGGTGTGAGGATATTTTTGAGTCTTTAGATTTAGATCAAAGAAAGGCTCCCCCAATTAAGTCATCCCTAATTGAGGCACCCACTTTAGATTTGAAACCTTTACCCGATCATCTAAAGTATGTGTATCTTGGGGAAAGTGATACGTTGCCCATTATTGTTGCATCAGATTTAATGCCGGAGCATGAGGAGGCCTTAATAAAATTGCTGCAGCAATACCGCAAAGTTATAGGTTGGACATTGGCTGATATTCAGGGAATTAGCCCATCTTTTTGTATGCACAAAATCACTCTAGAGGAGGGATCCTTTAGGAGTATTGAGCAACAAAGAAGGCTTAACCCTGCAATGAAAGAGGTTGTTAAAAAGGAGGTAATTAAATGGTTGGACGCTGGGATCATCTATCCGATTGCTGATAGCAATTGGGTAAGCCCTGTCCAATGTGTTCCTAAGAAAGGAGGTGTCACTGTGGTGAGCAATAAAGATAATGAGTTGATCCCCACAAGGACAGTAACTGGCTGGAGGGTTTGTATGGATTACAGAAGGCTTAATAAAGCCACCCGAAATGATCATTTCCCTCTACCATTTATCGACCAGATGTTGGATCGATTGGCTGGTCAGGCCTATTACTGTTTCTTGGATGGTTATTCTGGGTATAACCAGATTACTATTGCTCCTGAGGATCAGGAGAAAACCACTTTCACCTGTCCTTATGGGACATTCGCTTTTAGGAGAATGTCTTTTGGCCTTTGCAATGCTCCAGCAACATTTCAGCGGTGTATGTTAGCAATTTTTTCTGATATGATTGAGTCCACTATTGAAGTCTTTATGGACGATTTTTCAGTTTTTGGAGGGTCTTTTCAGAGTTGTTTAGAAAATTTAGGTAATGTGTTAAAAAGATGTGAGGATACCCATCTAGTTCTTAATTGGGAGAAGTGTCACTTCATGGTGAAGGAGGGCATAGTGTTAGGTCATAGGATTTCTAAAAATGGTCTAGAAGTTGATAGAGCAAAAGTTGAGGTTATCGAAAGACTAGAGCCACTGAATTCAGTAAAGGGAATTCGGAGTTTTTTAGGACATGCTGGATTTTATAGGAGGTTCATAAAGGATTTTTCCAAAATCCGTAAACCTCTTTGTAACTTATTGTGCACTGATCATGTTTTTTACTTTAATGCAGATTGTAGGAAGGCTTTTGAAACATTAAAGGTTGCTTTAATCTCAGCACCCATTCTCTGCGCGCCTAATTGGAATTTGCCATTCGAGGTAATGTGTGATGCGAGTGATGTTGCGGTAGGTGCGATGCTGGGGCAAAAGCAGGGCAAATTTATTCATCCTATATATTATGCAAGCAAGGTTTTAAATGAAGCACAGGTCAACTACACAACTACTGAAAAGGAGTTGTTAGCTGTTGTGTTTGCTTTTGAGAAATTTCGACCATATTTGGTTGGATCCAAAGTCACGGTGTTCACGGATCATGCAGCAATAAGGTATTTAATGTCTAAGAAGGATGCAAAGCCGAGACTAATTCGTTGGATTTTATTACTGCAGGAATTTGACTTGGAGATAAAGGACAAGAAGAGATCAGAGAATGTCGTTGCAGATCATTTGTCTCGTCTTGATCCATCATCATCTTTGCTGGAGCAATCTGCCATTTCCGATCCTTTTCCAGATGAGCAGCTTTTTGCTGTTCAGGTAAAGGTAGTCAGGGATGTCCCTTGGTATGTTGATATTGCCAACTTTTTAAAGGGAGTCACCCCTATTGATATGGATTGGAGGCAGAAGAAAAAGTTTAAGCATGATGTAAAATTTTTCTATTGGGATGAGTCGTTTATGTATAAGCAATGCTCTGACGGTATTATTCGTAGGTGTGTTTCAGGTGCTGAAGCAAAAGAAATCCTGGAGCAATGTCACTCTTCGCCGTATGGAGGTCATTTCAGCGGTTAGAGGACGGCTATGAGGATTTTGCATTGCGGATTTTTCTAGCCTACGTTATTTAAGGATGCCCATTGGTTCTACAAGCAATGTGACGTTTGCCAAAGGAGAGGAAATTTGGGGCCTAGAGATGAAATGCCGCTTACTTACATTTTAGAAGTTGAATTATTCGATGTATGGGGTATTGACTTTATGGGGCCATTTCCCCCTTCTAATGGCAATGTTTTTATCTTATTGGAAGTTGATTATGTGTCCAAGTGGGTGGAGGCCATCGCATGCCATCAGAGTGATGCCAAGACAGTAGCAAGGTTTCTTCAATCGCACATCTTTGCACGGTTTGGGACACCTAGGGCTCTAGTGAGTGATGAGGGTACACATTTTGTTAATAATATCTTAACTAAGCTTTTAGCTAAGTATGGGATTAAGCATAGGATAGCTACCCCTTATCACCCACAAGCAAATGGTCAAGCTGAAACTAGTAATAGGGAAATTAAAGCTATTTTAGAGAAAGTAGTCCATCCATCTAGAAACGATTGGTCCTTTAGGTTGGATGAGGCTCTTTGGGCTTATAGGACAGCTTATAAGACTCCTTTAGGTATGTATCCCTATAGGTTAGTATACGGGAAAGCTTGCCATTTACCATTAGAGCTTGAGCATAAAACATTTTGGGCTTTGAAAAAGTTAAATTTTGATCTGAGTCGTGCAGGAGCAATCAGAATGCTGCAGCTTAATGAGTTAGAAGAATTTCGTCAATTTTCTTACGAAAATGCGAAAATGTATAAGGAAAAGACTAAGCTGTGGCATGACAAAAAAAATTAAATCTAAGGAGTTTGTCAAGGGTCAAAAAGTTTTGCTTTATAATTCTAGATTAAAATTGTTTCCTGGAAAATTAAAATCCAAATGGTCAGGACCGTTTATTGTGATTGAGGTTTTCCCCAATGGAGCAATTACTTTGCAGGATGAAAAAGATGGGAGAGTATTCAAGGTGAATGGACAGCGTGTGAAGCATTATTGGGGTGAGGAATTTCAGGCGAAATATCCTTCCCTAAGGTTGGTCGATGTTTGAGAGAGCAGGACTTTTGCGGGAGCATTTCACAGAGTAAAATTTTGAGCTCCCGAAGTTTGAATTGATTTTATTTTTCGTTAATTTGATTTTAATTTTGGTTAGGATAGATGTAATTTCGAATGAGTTATTAGATTTTGAGTATTTTTATTGGTAGGATAGATTTGATCTATTTTGTTTTTTTTTTTATTTGATTTTATTTTCGAGTTATTTGTTTAGATTATCTTTTAATTATCTTTTAATTAGTTAGATTTTATTTTATTTTCAGTTATTTGAATTCTAATTAATAGAGATTTTCTCTAGTTATTCAGCTTCTTTTGAGAATAACAGGATAAGTTTGCTTTAATTGGTTTAATTTGAAAGGATTTGATTTGTCCATTTTTCAAATTCTGTATCTAAGATTCTTCAGGTTCGGCAGATTGTTGCGGCAAAGATATTGCTGGAGCAAAATATGCCGAGTTAGAAGGGTTTTCGTTGGAATTTATTATTGTTACCGTTGGGTTTGACTTTGAATTCATGCAGGTAAATGTGCGTGCATCGTCTGATGAGGCCACGTGGCGCAGAGTAATTATCCAACGGCTCCAATGATGACAGAGCATTAATCTTTACCATGGCTGTTTGAAATTTGCAATTTTACCGTTGGTAATTTTTGAATTTCAGGTTTGCATTTTTAATTGCAACGGTAATATTAGTTATGATCGGGCAAATCTTTTCGGTTAGGATTCATGTTTGCTGCAGCCCTATTTATTCACTACCGCTGGTAAGTTCCTCTCCACTTCGTCTTCTTGATCCAAATTTTTTGCCATCTACATTCTTTCTTTTTCCCTTGAATTCTTTGAAAAAATTGTTAAGACCTCCATGGCTAAGACTAAAGCTAGGAAGGAGAGGGAGAGTGAAGAGGAGGAGGTACCGATCACACCGGAAGTGCAAAAAGGCAAAACTAAGAAAAAGATAATGCCAGAGGAAAAGGAAGCAAAGAGAAGAAGAAGGCAGCAGAGGGCTGCAGAGGGCTGCAGAAGAGAAGGAAGTTCAGGAAGTGGCGGACGTTGTTGCCACTACTGCGAAGGAAGGAAGTACTCAAGAACCTGCAATCCAAAACCCAGATACGGTTCAAGAACAGATTGCTGAGAAAAATCAAGAAACAGAGGATGAAGGTGAGCATAACAAGGAGAAAACACCGGAGCCGGTGCAGGAGGCTCATGTTGAAATCATTATGCCTGAACCGCCCAAGCGCCGCCGCATCAAAAGGAAGGCGGGTCGCGTGAGGGTGGTTCGGACCACGCCATCACCTCCGACGTCGGACTCTGAGGAAGAAAGAAGGGAAGCTGAGAATAAGGAAAAAGAAGAAGAGGCGAGAAAGGCAGAGGAAGAGCGTTTGCGTATCCAGAGAGAAAGCAGGGGCAAAGGAATTGCCGAAGCATCAAGAGAAATTGAGGAGCCGAGGGCGCCATTCATTCGCTTCGTCAATGATCTTGCTCGAGCAAAATACCAGGAGGTACTGAAACGGGACTTCTTGTTCGAACGTGGATTTGGGAATGATTTACCTAGGTTTTTGGAGTCTGGAATAGTGAACCTCGGTTGGAGGCAATTTTGTGCGAAACCAGAACCTATGAATGCCAACATTGTTCGCGAATTTTATGCCAATCTTGACGTTAAGAATTATTTTGAGGTCATCGTTCGAGGAGTGCCTCTACAGTGGAGTCCTGAGGCCATTAATGAACTGTTCGATCTCCAAGATTTTCTGCATGCCGTTTTTAATGAGATGGTGGCTGCACCATCTAGTGATCAACTGAGTGCGGTTGTCCGGGAGGTAGGCATTGAGGGGGCCCAGTGGAGGGTGTCGCAGACAAGGAAGCATACATTTCAAGCTGCTTATTTGAAGAGTGAAGCCAACACCTGGATGGGTTTCATCAGGCTACGCTTGCTGCCGACAACACACGACTCCACAGTATCTCGTGACAGGGTATTGCTTGCTTTTGCCATTCTGCGCTCGATGAGTATTGATGTAGGAAAAATTATTTCTTCTGAGATTGTTGATTGCTGGAAAAAGAAGGTGGGGAAGCTGTTCTTTCCGAACACGATTACGATGTTATGCAGCAGGGCAGGAGTGCCCACGGTTCCAGAAGATATGATCATGACTGATAAGGGAATCATTGACACACCTAATCTGGTGCGGCTTCAGCGTATGCAAGAGGTTCGCCAGGGTGGACTTGTGTATGGCGTCAATCAAATCCTAGAGCAACTGTCAGTGTTGACCAGTAGGGTAGAGTTTGCTGAAAGGCAAGCTCAGACCTACTGGACTTATGCTAAAAGGAGAGATGATGCGCTCAGGGGGGCCTTGCAAACCAATTTCTCAACACCATATCCGGCCTTTCCAATGTTTCCCGATGATTTGTTTAATCTTTGGATACCACCCCCGCCTGTTGAACGAGAAGAGGATGTTAATGAGGAGCAGGGTCAGGAAGATTGACTGAAGGGATGACCTGGAGCGAGCATTACTTTTGTTTTTCCATTTTTGTTTGCTCGCGCATATTGACCCTGCTCACTGTTATAACTGCTTATCTTGTTTATTTCTAATCTTTTTAATTTTTACTTTGAAAAAAATATCTGCTTTGTAATATTTTTCTATGATTTTAATGAAATTTCTAAATGTTTCTATTCCATGAGCACTGACTAACTCTAACTTAACTATTTTCTTCTGAATTTTTGAAGCTTGGACTGATTACGCTTAGTTAGATCAAGGTATTCTGATCTCCAGAAACCTTTTGCTTGAGCATTTTTTCTAGCTTGGACTGTTGTTGCGGCAAAGAAGATTTTGACGGTAGTATTGACTTATATGATCCACTTTAAGCTTAATCCTACTCCCATGTTTAGTTTAAAAATTCAAATAGGAAAATTTAAGTTTGGGGGTATAATTACTTATTTAATGATTCATTGGGGACAATGAATAATTCAAGTTTGGGGGACTTTTTGCTACTCCAATTATTTTGCTCGAGCATTCCTCTCCTTCAAAATTAGAATTTGCTAGGTTATTGAGTAATCGGGGACATTTGTGATACCCACAGTTTGTCTTCGTGTCAAAAGATGACCTAGGAAATGAGAAATATAAGAAAAATTATTTGCTGAAAAATTATTTGTTGAAGATTTTGCTGAAAAATTGACAAAGCAAAAGTTTTGAGGGATGAATGATGATCCAGCAGTTTTCTGTCTTCCAGAACTTAGGTGAGCTTCATCACAAAATGTCGCAATTCTGAGGGGCAAGAGATGGAATAACTAAGGATTTTTTAGCTTTATAATGAGTATTGAGTCTAGTTGGTGATGAGCTTGAGGCAATGGTATACTGTACCATAAAGTGGGTCATCCCGTGCTTAAGAGCTTATGACTGTAAGACTGCTTTAAGTCTGATAAATAATGAAATAAATCCCTTTAAAAATATGTTTTGAAATGTCTGATAATAGAGCTAGGCTGTGGTGAGTTCTTAGAATTAAGTTGAAAAGTGGTGATTATTTGTCCCTGCTGAAGGAATCATTTTGCTGCAGCAGAGCTTGGTTTTGCAGAGTGCTCAGGTAAAGGTTAAAGGTAGTGTTGGACTGTTTGGTTTGATTAAGCTAATTCTTTGTCTAATGTTTTGAAATTCTTAAGGGAAGGCGAGTTAGTATTGCACGGGACGCGCAATAGTTCAAGTTTGGGGGTATGATAACTGCCCAAAAGGTAGTTATTTAGGCCTCATTTATATAAGGATTTGTGTGTCTTTAATGCTTAATAGGGTTGGTTTTAGAGAGATATTATATGATTTAACCCATTTGGAAGAATGGAAGCTTTCGAAATCACTTTGTGCAGATTATGCTGCTGAGCGACTGGAAGGAGCAAATTCTATGCTACAGCAAAACTGGGAGCAGAAACTGCCACATCACAGTTCGTTAGCCAACTTCATGAACCGACTTCTATTGAGATATTTTCGTGATAAAGGATCAAGGAGAGCCTTACACGTGTCCTAGTTGACCTAATTCAAGCCTCCCATCATTCTATAAAAGGAATTAGCCGTCAAAGTCAAAGTCATTCCATGTTTTCCCTTGGAAGCCGAATAGTTAGGGAGATTGAAGATTATCAAGAACACCATCAACCGCAAGCTGATTAGGGAGTTTACCTTCTTATTTAACTTGTAGTTATGGACATGCATACTCAGATTGTAATTCATATTCCTATGCTTATTATGAACTAAGTAGCTTAAGGTGTTGGTTAGGAATAATGTGATTACTGTGCTTCATCTCTAGTAATAAATTGACTATTGCATTTTGGTTAATTGTTGTGCTTATTCTTATTTTATGCCCGCCTGGCCAGCCGGTATGGATAGCTCTCTCTAGTTTCAGGGATGATTTAGAGAGTGTGTGGCAATTCTCCACACTACGATCATTGTGTATTGGTGAACGCCAGTGACTGAGCTAGGGATAGCTAGTTGCCTAGTGCTTGATCGGTCGCTCTTCATTGGGTTTGAAACATATCCCAAAAGATCCGGAGTTCCGGGAGGAATCCGCTAATAATACTGCGAGAAATGCATGATCAATAATATTGCTAGAGCATATCTTAAAACAATCACTAAAGCCTAACCAGCGCCTGTCTTTAATCTGTCTGCCTATTTGTTTACTCGTTGTTCTGTCATTTATTTTGCTTCAGCATAATTCCGATAAAACCCAACATTTTTATTATCTTCGAAACCATTAGAAAGTTATACAAAATAGGTAAAGTGGAAACTCATTCAGACCTTGGATTGATAATATTACTTGCTGCAGACTGTGTATACTTGCACAGGAATTCTAGAGTATTTCATATCATATTTTTACTCACTCTAGGAACCCAACAAGATCGGACCGCGAAATAGTAACCACTGGTTATAACACCGTTAACTAGTTGGTTTTCTATTTCACTAGGACGACCTAGACAACTTAGTCTTAATCCTGAGTTGATTATGGACTCCTGCTCATGAGAGATTGTCCTTTGATTTGCATGGGTGAGAGTGGCCAATACGCCGACTCAATAAGCCTACCATTTTGGGGACAAGACCGAATGGGGAGCTGAGAACATAATCGTACAAGATGGAATTCACTCCTTCCCGACTTTAGGGAAGAAGATGAGTGTTCCCTTAAGTGGTTACTCCGAGTCTTGAACAAAGGACCCTACCCTCTCAATGGCACAAGAGGGTTTTCTGTTTGATGGTTGAACCGCAAATAAGTTGTTCATTAGAGGAGAACTGGTACTTAAGGAAATAGAAGCAACCCAGGGGTAAAATGGTAATTTGACCCAACTGGTGTTGCGGACACTCGTGAAGGACTAACTAGTCGATATTGGTCTATATCCGTGGACACAGAAAATATGTCTGCAGTGAAAAGAGTGCAACTGTGAGTCTATAGTGTTATGAACACACAGTTAACGAATATTGATTAATGTGGTTAATGAGTTTGACCAATTAATCTCACATCGTTGGAGCTTCTGATCTGCAGGTCCATTAGGTCCCACTGGTAGCTCATAAAGTAATTTGAGGCAACTAAGTAATAAATGTAAATTGAAAATGTTCAATTTACTAAGGGAAACAAATATAATATATATTGATATATTATTATGAGAGAAATTAATATTTGAAGAAATTCAAATATAAATTTATGGAAGTTTGAAAGAGTTCAAATAATTAATTAATTAATTTAAGGCCTAAAATCTATTTGGGCGAATTAATTAATTCAAGGTCGGAAATTAAATATGTGATATTTAATTGGTGGTTAATTAATTAAAGAATTCATTAACCGGAAATTAATCAATTATGGAAATAATTAATCACTTAAGGAAGTGATTAATCATTTATGGAAATGATCTAATCACTTATGGAAGTAATTAGTCATTTGTGGAAAAGATTAATCAATTATGGAATTGATTTATCATAATTGATTAAATAAGGAATAAGATTGAATCAATTTTGGAAAAGATTGATTTAATTGAAAATTTTATTCATGGTCTCTCTTCTATAAATAGAACACTAGACCTAATTGGTCCATGACACTTTGCTCTTGCTCTTAGACTCTCAAGACAAGACCTAGAATTCTCTCTAGCCTTCCTCTTAGAGAAAGACTCCCACAAGTCTTTTGCCTCCTAGACCTAAAGTCATACCGGTGTAACCTCTGTGGTTATTGTGTCATTCAAGAAGAATTTTTCAGCGATCACAAGACAAAGGAGGCTACTGCGTTTTGTTCGTTGGAGCGTCGTTGGCGAAGAACGGTCAAGTCTACAACGGAGGTTTGTAACGGTTCTTCCCCTTTTCTTTAGAAAAGCATGCAAATAAATTTAGATTTATTTTTCAGCATGTTTAAACTGATTTTTCAGCAACTTTAAAGTATGTTTAAAGTTTGTTTGAGTTTTCGTAACGGTATTTTAATGTTATTTAATATACGGCGTAAGGTCCAATCGATGCGCTTCCGCTGCGTGGGGACTTTTATTCCCTTCACTTAGATCTCAGTTTATTGGATTTGGGTTATATTGTGCAATTTTAGACTTAAAATGACAATACCACTTTATTGCATAAAACCTCAAGAACAATGTATTGATACAAGTGTTGGGTTTTATGCCCTAAAACTCGTAGATAGTAAATGTACATTTGACCGAACATTAATAAAGTGATGTATTATTCAATGTTTGTATTATATCTTGTCTTATTAACCCTAATCCAATAAACTAAACATCCAAGGCTAATAGAATGAGGCTTGAACTAGTATGTAGGGACATACGGGGATAAATGTTCAAGTTTTAGCCTAAAGGGTCTGTAGTATAGGGATAAGGCTCGGTACCTTATCCTGGTGACACTATGGATACGGCCCACTTTGTATATTGATACAAACGTAGTGATCCAACGCTTTCATGTGGTTGACATGCGAGTGGGGGTATCCTGTGCAATGAGTTTGCACAAAGACCGGACCGAGAAATAGTTAACCACTAACTGTAACACCGTTAGTTAGATCGATTTCTATTTCACTAGGATGACTTAGGCAACTTGGCCTTAATCCTGAGTGGATTATGAACTCCTGTCCATGAGGGATTGTCCTTTGATTTGTACGGGTGAGAGTGGCCTGTTCGCCGACTCAATAAGCCTACCATTTTGGGGACAAGACCGAGTGGGGAGCTGGGAACGTAGTCTTACAAGATGGAATTCACTCCTTCCCGATATTAGGGTAAGTAGAGGTGTGTTCCCTTAAGTGGTGTCTCCGGGTCTTGAACAATGGGCCCTACCCTTTTTATGGCACGAGAGGGATTTCTGTTTGCTGGTTGGACCACAAACAGGTTGTTCATTAGAGGAGCGTTGGTACTTAAGGACCAAGAGGTAGTCCAGGGGTAAAACGGTAATTTGACCTAGCTGGGGTACGAACACACGTGAAGGGCTAACTTGCTGTTGACGGTCAATATCCGTGGACACAGAAATATATCTGCAGTGAGAAGAGTGCAGTTGTGGTTCTTTAGTGGAGTGAACCACAGTTAACGAATATTGATTAACTTGGTTAATGAGTTTAACCAACTAATCTCATATCGTTGGAGCTTCTGATCTGTAGGTCCATTAGGTCCCACTGGTAGCTCATTCAGGGCGTTGAGGTAAAATTCTAAGGATGGATTGAATGTTCGAAGGTGTTCGAATATTTAACTAAAATATGAATTTGGTTCATATTAAAACTATAGGTAATAATTAATATGCATTGGATGTATATTAATACTATAGTTTTGAGAGAGAAAATAATAATTGAATATGTGATGTTCAATTTTATTATTATTTTTATATATTAATTAATTTCGAATTAATTAATTGATTTAGTTTAATTAAATTTGATTTAATTGAACTATAGGTTAAAGAGGGATATTAGTTTAAATAGGATTTAAATTAATATTGATTTAATTAATATTGATTAATTAAATTTAATTAATTACAATTTATTTTTAATTTGTGATTAATTATTATCAGGTAACTGACTATTCAGTTACCTGATGATGCGTGAGGTGACTTAACCTTACCTTTATTATCGTGGTCTTCATTCGGTTGCTAAAGAGCCCAAGTCTCACGCCTCTCAATCTCCCTCTCATCCTCTCTCTCGTTCTGCACTCTCTCTGAGAATACAGAGTTCTTCTTCCAGGAAATATCCTTAGAATTTTTGCGCCCACAAGCTCCCAACGCAACATCCTATTCGAGAATACCGGTGAATCCTCGTGGTGGTGTTCGTGCTGTTTCTCCAACGAAAACAAGTATTGTTTGCTGCTGTATTTTGGGAGAAAATCAGAGAAAATTTGGCGAAACGATCAAGGGTTTCTTCAAAGGTAATATGTTCTTGAACTAGGATCATTAGGATCCAATTCTAGATTAGATCTAGATTTTTTTAATCTTTCGTCCAGCATGCTTTATGGTTGTTTTTACAGCATGATTTCTTATCATTTTGCTTGCTGTAAATTTATTTATTTTGTCGTCGTATTGGTATCTCAATCGGCGTTTTATTCGAAAAGGTCTCTGTTGTCTTCCGCTGCGAAAAGGGCTTTTATCCCTTCAACAAGTATATAATTCGTTAACATTCACTATCTAAGAGTTTTAGGACATAAAACCCAACAGTTGACGCATGTCCTCAACCTCCCCAGGTCTCCAACAGAGTGTACGCACTCTTGGGAAGGAATCAATTCTTGCAGAGAGGTTGACATATGTCCTCAACCTCCCCAAGTCCCCAACAGAGTGCACACACCCTTGGGAAGAAATCAATTCCTGCAGAGAGGTTCACGCATGTCCTCAACCTCCCTAGGTCCCCGACAGAGTGTACGCACCTTTGGGAAGAAATCAACCTCTTCAAGGCCACGGGTTTACCTCAATTCGTCTGGCTCGGTTCCATACATTCCATGTCTAAAGGGGATATGCACTCCCTATAAGTACATGTTTTAGCTTATTCTCTCATTATTTTCCAGCATGGACTAACATATGAATGTAGGGAGCTAAGTGTTGAGCTAACAGGGGCTTGAGGCTGAGACCGACCCTAACCTCCTCCCTCATTCTTCTTTTGCAAAAATTAACTTCTCAATGCAGGATTGGGAAGTCTTCTGTTTTTCCTATTTTTACTTGTGCATAAGTCCTGGATCTGGAATGAAGCACTTTGAATGACCAAGTACGTTGTGCTAGGCCTTTTCCCGAGGTCGAGGCCGACCAGAGAGGCCCTCTAGCCACTCTTGTAATCTCTCACTGTTCTCATTTCCATTTCACCTAACCCCTATTTAAGGAGTTTCTACTTTGTTTATTTCTATCCCATCATGTATGATAGTAATGAATCTGCACGCAAGTCAACACCGAGCAACAACACCGAGCAATGATCAATACTCTTAAATCGGGCTTAAGGAGCACGACCTATAACAATAAGTCACCCTGAATCCCAATTCAAGAGTGGGGGCTTAATGTTGTAGGTAATTTTGGAACACTCTGATGCACAGAGAGCAGACGAGGACAACCAGGTAGAGATGAGACTAGGAAACCAACTCAAAGGAAGACCAGACCAAAGGGTCGGACCAAGGCCCGCTTGGGCGGGTCGAAACCATTTGCCTCCGCTCGGTCCCGGGTTCCCCTGGCGGCCCCGGTTTCGCCTGGTTCGTCCCAAAACGCCTCCGAATTCCTAAAATACCCAGCAAAGAACGTAGGTATAAATGAGGCCACCGACACCCATAAAAAGGGTTCGAAATCTATCTCTAAAAATTCTCTTGACTGTTTATCTAACTTAAGCATCGGAGTGCAGGAGGCCTACACCACACTGGTGTGTAGCGGTTCTTACTTGTTTTGCAGATCACGTCTTCCCCGTCCTCAATAAATTCACTGCTGGTGTCACGTGAAGGTCAGGTGAGTTGCTTGGCCGGATTTTGACATCAACAATTATTATCAATGATCTACATGTATCATTGATTGAATAATATTTTTTCCAGTAATTTTGAAATATGGTGAAGTTTCTTTATAGTTGTTTTTTCACAATATTTGATGGGAGATGATAGACATCGTTATGTGAATTACAAATTTAAGTTTTAATAGTTCAAATAATCTTTGAGAATTTTGTAGACTTGTGATAACTTGCAAAAAGAAAGTTCTATATCCTTTAAACTTTAGCTAAAACAAGGCCAAAAGATACATTGATGCGTTACTTCAACGCAATAAGGAAGGAAAATGCGATAGTTTTCTGCGGTAGGCTATATTTATGGATGCGGTACGAAATTATAAAAATATAAGGTGCTAACGCAATTAATTCAGTTGTTTGTTGCCCAAGTTTTTCTCAGCGCAGGCACACATCCCAAGACGATCATGAACAGACAAGATGGATGAAAAGATCGGGCCGACACACTGGCGCGCAAGTGGGCTAAAGATGACTGAAACAAGTTTTCTAATTTCTTGGAGAAGTCAATTTCCTTCGCCTATAAATAGAAGCCACTTGCTCAAAGGAAAGGAGAGACGAGAGGGAGGAGACGAAGATCAAACAGCAAGGAGAAAGAGAAATCATAGAAAGTTGTGATTAAGAGTAGACTTGTGTTTGCGATGTATTGAGTAATGTATTGTTTTGCTCGCGTGAGCTAATTTTCTTCATCAAGGCTTAGCGCAAGCACCCATGCGGTGATAAGTCTATTTTGTAAGTGCATACTTTGATTTAATGAAACATTATTGTCTTCTACTTATATGCAATACTATTTTCATTACTAACTCCCGCTTGGCCAGTCGGATGCGGTAGTAACATGGTAAATCCCTGACAGGTAATACATGCAGACATATCTAAGTAGAACAAGCTAGCACATTACATGTAGTCTTGGTAGCATTAAATAAATACTACTGCCATAAGATAGTGCATGAATGAGCTTCGATTGCGTTAAGACTAACGCAGTCCCTTGTAAGTTGTTAGAGAACTAAGTCCACACATGAACTAGCCAAATAACCAATTGATAGTTTTATGCCAAACGCAGAAGGAGTACCGGAAGGGAAACTTGTGAATTTTTCTCACTTAGGCATTAATGGATCAATTAGTCATGGTATGCGCTACAAGGTTCTTATAAACGCATGAGGTTGCGACCGCAACAACCTTGATAATATTCTCCTTAATACTTCTTTTTCTACTCTCAACGCATGTTTTACTTTCCTGCAACATTTATTCTTCATACTCATTAACTCTCTTATTTAGTTTTTTATAATATCACACATTTTTTAGTTCAGATCAGTAAAAATTATTAAAGCTTTGCAAATAACCTTTCCCTGTGGATTCGACTCTAGACTCACTAGGTATTACTTGATTGTGTCGATTTATACTTGGATTGATATATATATGTGATAATTTTGTATTATTTTATTAAGCATACTGACAACCGATCAACTTGATATCAATGGAGTTTGATTTATCTCTTAATTTTTTTTGGTAAACTACATAGATAGATCATTTGAAACATCAAATTATATAATGTCAAGTTTCAAGAAAAATTTTAACTTTTCTCAAATGATTTTACATATTTGTCCACTAAATTTAAAAAATGAATGAAATAACCTAAATATAATTTCTATAACCATTTATTTAAAAATATCACTAAAATCAATCATAGTTTCTATAATTTTTTTTTTTTTTTTAGGACAGCATAGTTTCTATAACTTCCCTCCAACGTATATGGAAATTTACATGTTTATATTTTATATGTTGTTTTTATATAGTTGTTTCACATTCTATTTATATATTTTTCTAAATGTAGGGATATATTTGATAATATGAGGTATATATTGTTTATACAATCTTTATTTTTTGAATATATATATATATATATATATACCGAGTAGATATTTGCAAATGACATAATGGTCATGACAAACAAATATATTGAGTATATGTTTGAAAAATGACTTAAATATATCGAGTGTATATATAACGAAATTCATAATAGGTGGAATATATATCTCAATAAAGATGAAATAATATATATAAACTTAGTTTATATATTGGGTTATTATGGAGATAATTTGAAAGTAAATTATTAAAAAAAAAAATTGTCTACTTTTGAAAATCATAATGCTATGTAATTAAGAAATATTATATCTAATGATTAAAATAATATATTTTTTAATATTAGATTTATCAATAAATGTATGAAATAATTTCTCTAAATAAAAATATGTATTAAGAAAGGATAAACTCAAAACGAATAATTAAAATATGAAAAGATAATATTAAATGTGGGTAAAATAGTAAGAGAAAAAAAGGTAGATGCTCAAACCAAGTTAAAAGTCTTTTTATAATTTTTTCATACAACTCCCAATTTTGTTGGATAAAGTTTGTTTAAAGTGGATCTACATTTGCAATGCATCTTGCAATTTTTTATTTTATTTTATTTTATTTCACATTTTGATAGTTGTATATCAAGAATATAATGGTAAAAAAAAAAAAATGTAGTTATATACCATTAATAAAATATATCAAAACAACTTATATTATACCCATATGCCATTTTGAGGGTATTTTCATATTCTAAGAGTTTGGTTTAGCTCTATTCCACATTTGTAAATTATTTTTTTATGTGACAAATCTACTCTAAACCTAGCCTTTTTGCTATAACTACAACTACAAGCAACATCAATAATAATTAACATTTAAAATCTTCGCATCAACTTGTTGTTAAAATATATTTTTATTGTATATCACTAATTTGATTTATGGTTATTGTTAATGATTTACTCTTTTGTAAATCATTATTAACTCTTTTAATATATTACCATATATATCACTTGTCAAACATTTGGTGATTTAGCCATGCTGTTAAATTTTTATTTTGGATGAATTTCAACCTTTGAACTTTTGAACGAAGATACATGTTTTATGCTTTGATGATATTGTTGAACTTAAAATTTGCTATATTTGTAAAATCATTAAAAATTACCATATATACCAGCACAAAAAATATTTAATAATTATGAAATTGTACCTTTTTCTTAATGTAGCCCCAACAAAAACATAAATTCTAAAACCACCCCCAATTCATACACATACCAACAAAAGTCCACATTTCTCTGAACAACATTTACCCCTTTTACAAGAAATGAAGAACAAGAACTTTGAGTGAAAATTCTGAAGTATTTTTTTTAAAAAAATTATGTATTCAATTTTAATCTCTTATTGATTTATACATTTTCTTTGCCAAAAAAAAAAAGAAAAAAAAAATCCTCTGTGTTTCTCACCGTGATCGAGTTTGCAGATTCCGGCGGGAATTGTTATGCATCAAGAAAAGCTTCTTCAAAACCTTAACAATCCCCGTGGTCTTCCTCGTCGTCGCCACCGCGCCGGAAGTCTCGGATAGGTTCAATCCCGCCATCCGCCGCCGCGCCTTCACAATCTCAATCTCCTCCACCGATTCCATTTCCGCCGATTTCATCAACCTGGATCTCCGACTCCTCGATAACTCCTCGTTGAAATTCTCCCAAAGCACGTCCATCTTCTCCGCCGCCTCCTCCTCGCCGTCCGCGGCCGCGTCGCTCGAGAATCTCCTCCTCCTCTGCAAGGAGGCCGTAAATCTCACCGATGCGAACCGATCGCTGTTGTCGGCGGGCGGCGTGGACGGTCGGGAATTCCGATCGGAGGCGGGTTGTTGAGAGTAGGAAATGGGCGATGCGGCCGGAGAGAGGCGCCAGAGCGGCGGGGAGTCGATGCCGCAGCGGCTGAAGGGCTCCAAGGCGGTGGGGAAACTGAAGTCGTCTTCAACGGCCATGGATTTGGGATTGAAATTGAAATTATGGAATTGAGATGGAGATTGTGAAATTTGTGAAGAGAAATTGGAAGTTTGAGAGAAGAGAGAGAGAGAGAGAGGATTTTGGATTTTGGATTTAGGATTTGGTGGTGGTGATTTTGTGTGTTTGTGTTGTTTGGGTTTGGGGAATTTGCAGTTGAACTGCTTCAACTTCAACAAGGTGCTATAATTTCTCTTTATTTCTTATTTATATTGGGACCATTATGCCCATGGATTATTCCTTTTTCTTTCACACAACTCATATTTTCAAATTCACTTTCTTTATTATTATTATTATTATTATATCATCATTACAATATTATTATTATTCTTTTTATTTATTCTCTATTACTTTCAAAATTTCTATTTAGTTAAAAAGCACTTTTGGTTCCTAAACTTTTAGGAAAGTAGCAATTTAGTTTTGGAACTTTGATTTATAATGATTTTGTCCCCATACGTTCAATTTTGTAACAATTTAGTTCCTGAAATAATTTAGATCTTGTAATTTCAAATTTGTAAATGATTTAATCATTGTTGCAAAAAAATTCATCCAAATTAAATGTCAATTTTTATTATTTAATTATTAGACTTTGTAGTTTATAAACATATTGGGTCTCAAATTAGTCTTTTAATCTATTAGGCAAGAAATTTTATTGAATCTTTACACCATTTTGACGATAAGGACTAAATCATTACAAATTTTAAAGTATAGGGACTAAGTTGACATGAAAGTTCAATGGCTAAATTGTTACAAAATTGAAAGTTACAAATCAAAGTCCAGAGACTAAATTGTTGTTTTTATGAAAGTTCGGGACCAAAAGTGATTTTTAACCTTTTCATTTTCATCATTTATTTATTTTTTAAATATTCATTTGCGTGTTTTATATACTCTTGTTGTGATCAATTTTCGTTTGTTACCGATCAATTATACTTCTTTAGGTCTATTCGAGCAAAATCTAGTGGAAATGAAACATTTTGTGTTTGGGGACATTTGTTCCTTACTCTTACACTTGTTGAACTAAAAAAAAAAAAAAAAACCTACTTTTACTTTTAAACATATCAATATTAACATGTTAGTAGGTATATTTTAAGTCATGTCATTCCTGCGTCAAATAATTGAAAAATGAGTAGACGTGAAAAAAAAAAGTTGAAAAATGAATAACAATACAAACTAAAATGTTTTTTTTTTTTTTTTTTTTTTTTTTTTTTTAAGTGTACTGAGACTAAAATATATTTCAAACTTTATTTGAGCAAAAATGGAATAAAGTATTGAACTAAAATAATATTTACATACCTAAAATATAATATATACTTATATGTACTTTATGGCTCTTTTCATGTTTTGGTATGATCCTCATACTTCTGTTGATAATAATTTAATCATCATATCTATATATTTCAAAATCTCTTAAATATGGATTGAAAAGCAACCTAGGCATGAAATATGCACAAATAATGTATGATGCTTGAAAACCTCATGCAATCCTAAAATCAAATGTAGTTTTTAATTATTTATCATTTGTATAATTCAATTATAACAAATTCTTATAAAAAAAAATCAATTATAACAAATTGTCTAGTCATATTTTATCCAAAAAAAAAAAAAAAAAGTTATCTACGGTTACAAGAGCAAAAATATAGGAACTAAAAATGTGCTTTAACACTTCAATTTTATTATTTGACCCAATTTGATGATAACCATTTTAATAAAGGAGACAAATTAACTTTGATTTAGAAAAAAATGTCACTGTATATCATACTTTTATATGTGTATGTGTTAGATGTATAAAATTATTTTATATTAAGTAAGTAACCTGTTTCATTGTTGATGAAAATGTTCTCGAATATATCTATGTTAAACAGTTAGTTAAAAAGAAATGTTTGATTCTTAATTAACAATTTGGGCATATTATGAATGGAATAATTGTAAATTTTCTTTTTAGGAAAGAATAATTGTAAATCAAAATATGCTAGTTTTTGGGATTTATGTTAAAAAAAAGGTTCCAAATATTTATGTAAAGCATAGTCTAATATCCATTTAGATATAATGGAAATTATTCTCAAAAAAAAAAAAAAAAAATAATAATAATAATAATAATAATGGAACTAGTACTCGTACCACATTGATTAGCTTTAATGGAATTGGTTCACATTTTACGCTAATAATTTAAACTCAAATACGAGGTTGTTTCTAGCCGGCTTATAGGCAAAGGAGGTTTATTAACAAGCTACTCATCAATTATTTGGTGCTTCGAGTACAATGAGACAGATAGTTTTGTACCTTTGAATATAAGAGAGAAATTATAAAGGTGCTTCGATTTTGTATCCAATGGTTATTAGAGGTATACAAATTTGAAGATGTAAATACGACGGTTTTAAAAAGGGAATCACATTGTACCAAGACCTAATAATTTGCCCAAACTACTTCTAAGTATGTGACAAAAAGTTAAGAGAAAAAACTTAAAAGATTTTTAAAGTGGTTTAGATCGTATTTTGATTCTACACATTCAGGTTTTCTTCATTTTGAGTCTTTTACACTTTTATTTTTGGGAAATCCTTATAAATGGCCAAAAATTACATGGTAGTTTTGAAAAATGGCCAAATCGGATTTTTTAATGAAAAATGGCTAACCCATTTTTTAACCTATTTTTGTGAGGATCGTCTTTCCAATTATACCCTCGAGTCAAGTTTAAGATTTAATTTTAAAAAAAAAAAAAAAAAAAAAAAAAAAAAAACAAAACAAAACAGTTTATCCCATAAATCATGGAATTACTGTATCTATCTTCTCTCCTCAAACAAAACCGCAAATTCTGATTTTATCTTTATTAAAACTAAAAGATTACATAGAAATTAGGTTTTCATTTTTAATTTTCGATTAGATTCTTATATTTTAATTATCTAATTACCATCTTCATCGTTTTTCCAACTTTTTGCCATCCATCAATTTTTTGAACGATGATCTGTCGTTCATATCACCATTTGAAGGGTTATTGATCTACATCATAGGGTATGTTAAATATTGTATTTTATATCTATCATTATTTTCCTTCTTTGTATCCTATTTTCCAACACAAAGTATTTTTTATTAGGTTTCTCAAGAATTTCGTTTGTAATGGTTCGAAGGAGATGAGAATGGGAAAGACCACACAAAATGAAGAAAATTGAAAGAATCTCAAGGGTTTCAGATTTTTTTTTATAAAAAAAACAAGGTGAGTACTCAATCCCAATTTTCGAATTAAGTTGGAGGGAAATAGTGAGTAATGATTTTTTCTCGTTTTTAGATGATTTGATGTTTAGTTACACTGTATTTGCATAATTTGTTTACTGAATACACTGTATTTGCATAATTTTTCTTTTTTAAAAACTTGAATATTTTTTATTGTTCCAGTAACCATTTGTGAGTAATGATTTTTTATGTTTTTCAATATTGAAATTATTTGCAAGTTTAGTGAATAAATACTCAACTAGATAATATTTGGTGAGGGTTTGGAAAAGAAAATAGGGTTTTGCGTTAAATGAATTTAGTAATTTAAATACACACAATTAACCGATTCAATCATTTTTCATGGACTCTCTACTTTTAAGGTGAGAGTTAACAATTTTTTTTTTAAAAAAAATTCTACATCTTATTTGTTAAGTTTGTTATTGATTTTCTTTTCAACGGGCTTGGTAAACCCTAGATTCTCTCCTAAATTTAAGTGGTATTTTTATTTATAGTTGAATGCATCTGTATTTGAATTGATTGGTTAGGGGCATTTTCGTCAAAAAAATCTACTAAAAATAGCAATTGGCCATTTTTCAAATGGAAAAATTCATTTTTCAAAATGCCCAATTAAAATTAGTCATTTATCTAGTTGCCCCTTTATTTTTCACAGTATTTAATTTAATCCTTGTACTAAAAAAAAAAAAAATGCAAGTTCATTTGGTCAAACACAATTTCAACCTAACATTAAGTTAAGTTTCTTGAAAAATTATCACACAAAACTTATATTAAAATGTTTTCATAAGGTAAAGAACTTTTGTTAGAATTTTAACAATAGGAAGACTAAAACAATCACTTTTAAAAGTATAATAACAAAAATAAACGTTTCGAAAATGTAGGACTAAAATAAAGGTTAAAAATAGAGAGCCAAAATATGATTAAAATTTTAAATAAAATATGTTGAATTACAAGTTTACTTCCTCAACTTGTCAATTTGATTCATAAACTTTAAAATGTGTCAAATAAGTTCTTGAACTCCCAATTTTGTGTCCAATAAATCATTAAACTTTTAAAAGTATTCAATAAGTCCTTAGACTTTCACTTTCATGTGCAATAGATCTTTCAACTTTCAATTTTGTATTAGATAAATCCCTGACCTATCGGATGGTTTTTAAAATTGGTAGGCGTAGTACACATAAAATTAGAAGCTTGGGGTCCCACTAGACATAAAATTCAATTTTATATCTAATAGATTAGTTAGTTTTTAGACACAAAATTAAAAGTTCGAGATCTATTAGATATTTTAAAAATTCAGGAACCTATTCGACACAAAATTGAAAGTTCTTTGCCAAAGTGAGTTTAGCTCAACGGGAATTGGCATGTACCCTCGATCATGAGGTCAGAGGTTTGAATCCCCCACCCCCAAATGTTAATGTACTCAAAAAAAAAAAAAAAAAATTGAAAGTTCTTTCGAGAGTTATTAGACAGTTTTTAAAGGTTTAAAAACTAAACATGTAATTTAACGAATAAAATATCATATATATAAATAGATATAAAATTTGAGGAAAAGGAGAGGGTATAAATTACAATATATGGTTATGAATAAAGTAGATTAGGTGGAGATGAAAAAAAAGGAAAGAAAAAGGAGAGAATGAAAAATGAGGAGGGTAGTTTTAGTTGAAGTGACAGATGTGGCGCCGGATTGGGTGCAATAATTTGGAGGGCGTGGCATTGAATTTGACGTTCTTCTTTCCAAAAGTCTTGTTCACTTGGAAACGCGGTTGATGTCTTTACCAATCACCAAATCTCACTTCTCAATCCCACTCACCCAACTCTTTAGTAGACCATTTATTTTTGGGACGGATCTCTTGTGTTCCTTTTCCCTTTTCCTTTTCATCTTTTTATTTCAAAGCATACAAGGTGAAGCATTCCACGTGTAGAATTGTCATTTTTCTTCCGTTCGAGACAGAATCTTCAATTAGGGTGGGGGAGGCAAATGGGAAAAGTTACAATTTTGGTACTGAGGACTAGGATTATGACTTCCTCTTTGTTCCTTGTCTCACGCATGTGTCGTGGGGATTAACCTTTAAATTATGAAGATTTTTCATATGAAATTAACCATTCAAACGGGGATTCTCATGAAAAAAGAAGAAGATAAGCAGGAAAAAAAAATTCCTTGTACACAACTTGACTCTCGTGAATTCCACTCATGGAATCTCCACCTTGATTCCCATGATATTTAAAGGGAAATTTTGTGGGGACAGATGAAGATGTCATCCGTGTTCCTCACCCTACCTCATTGTTACGCCTAGCAATGAGTAGGGGTCAAGAGGTGGGGGAAGGGGAAGAAAAAAAAATGAGGGGCATACTTTACATTTTTGGTCCTTGAAACATTTGGGTTTAATATGTTTATTTGTTACCTGAAGTTTTAAAAGAAACGGTTTAATTCTTGAGGCTAGGAAGCGTAAGCTTACTTGCTCGTTAATTAACTGATGAAAAAGATGATGGGTAGTTGAATTCTAGTCACACAACTATTTTAGACCGATGAAGTGACAAATAAAAGTAATTTTTGTCCCTCCTTTCTTTCGACGAAGTTTGTCATTGTTATTGCACATCATGGAACGTTGCCCTTTCTCTATCTCTTTAGATGTGAAATAATGCTTCAAATCATGAGGCAACAATGTATAATTTACCTCTCACTAATGTACTGGTAGTGCAACTTTAACTAATAATTGTAGTGCAATGCTAACTCATGACCAGACAATGGAATCCATTATTCCTCAAAGTTGTTCGTTGACTTTTGGAATGTTAGATTCTTCACTAGAACTTGCCCACTTCCCTTCACCCTCTAAGTTGACAATTTGATAACTCCAAGATAGTTTGGAAAATGAAATCACAAATTTTTGTTCATGTTTTAGGGAGAAAATCCCTTACAAAAACCACCTCTTCAAGTTTCTCTAGATCTAGATCTAAATCTGAAGCATTTCAAATTTGGAAAGAGAGGGAGATGTCCAACAACGACGAGTGGTGAGAGATTCGAATCACTCCACAAGCATGATTGATCAAGTCAAGCTTGAATGATTCTCACCATGCAACCTAAACTACATAGAATTGCAAAGAAACTTAACTCAAGGCTAAAGAAAAGCTCAAAGGCTCCTTTTACTATACTAGTTTAGAAACACGTGCGATGCACATTAAATTTTACTGTTTTAATTAAAAATAATAATAAAAAAAATGGTGCCTAGAAGTCTAAAACTATATATTAATTGTCCTATGTTCATTTATAATGAATATGAAATACTTTTGGTTTGAAATCTTTGAAATATATTTTTTATGGTGAAAGTTAACTTTGGAATAAATATATTTTTCATAAAGTTCAAATAGTAAATATTTGACATTAAACTATAATGTAAGAGAAAAAAATAATAATAATAAAAGATATATAATTAAAATTAAAATACATATAATAGTTGTAAACTAAATTTGATAAAACATAAAAATGGCATCATAAAGATATTTTATTATCTCATAGGTAATTCATGGTATGCTTCGAAATTGTATTTTGGAGAAAAAGAAAGAAAGAAATATATTTCATGAGAATTATATAAGTTGATTTAAAAAAAAAACTAAAGTATTTAATAAAATATAACCTCTTAAAAAATAACATTTTTTGTATGTTTGGATGACAAATTTTGATCTTCAAGTGATTCGATAAGAATTTTTGTATTGACATTGAAAAAAGTTGTTAATGTGAAACTACATATTTAGAAATATATTTTCTAATATTCGGAACAATTTGTCCTTGTGTTTTGTTTAACATCATCACACAACATAATATAATAGAAAATCGTTTCCTTTTGAACTTGAATTGATATCATTTTGTGCCATTAGGTGGACTTAGTTAATGGAAATCATGATATCAAAACGTGTTTTCCATGTTCTCTCATAATTACTACTTCGACAATTTAAATATATTTCTTATATTTTTTCTTGAAAACTTTCTCCAAATAGGTAAATATAAATTACATAGGACTTTAAAAGAATGATACAAAATATTGCAAGAAAAAGTTATAAATTTAAGAAAAAGAAAAAAAAAATAATTGTATAATAATTAGACTATTAATATACTGATACCAAAAAATGTTTATTAGTGATTTTTTTTTTTAAAAAAAGAATTTAGTAAAAATAAAAAAGAATAAGTTTTTTTTTTTTAGAAATAAAAAAAAAAAAAAAGAATAAGTTAAATGCATGTTAATGAATGTGACAACTCAAATTTAATATACTAAGTGGATTTTTTTTTTAATTTATAACAATATACTAAGTGGAACTTGTGAGGACATTTGTGCAATAATTATTAAATAGAAGAATATTTTAATGTTATTCAAATCTTATATTTCAATCCAAATGAGTTTTAATTTTAATGAATATGGTACTTATTTTAATAAAATGATTTTTTTTTTTTGTTATTCTTTAAAATTTTAAAACATGTTTCATTTATATATTTTAAGTAAAATGAAGCGAGATATTCAACAAATTTTTGAAAAAAATAAAATGCACACTTAAAAAGAAATAGAGAATCTCACTTTATAACTAATAGAGAATGAATTAAAAAATTTGGTAAAAAACCACATTCTTACAATTTTTTTTTTTTTTTACTTCCACATTCTTACAACTATGTACCTTGAAAAGAGTAATTTCCACACGTATATAAGTTTATTACTTAATTTTTAAAACTAAAAATTTAAGATAGCAATGGGAACAATCGTTATATTTTATTGGTGCTTTATGCATTTTTTTTTGTTTTATATAGATTTTGATACAAAAAAATCCATACAGATCAAAATAGTAATGAAATTAGAGCCGGTGTGTAACTTCCTCTGCTTGAATAGTCGCGTCTCATTAGCAAAGATTGAAGGACACTTTAATTCGAAGGATTGTGTCTCTCTAAAAAAATATTAAAGGGCAAAATGGACATTTATTAAAATTATAAGGGCAAAAGAGGAAAGCAAAGATTCTCCTCCTTAAGCCCCTTTTATATATAGTAAGATTTCCAAGTCTTATTTTTACAAAGAAATTACATGGTTTTATATAGCTTTAAAATGAAACCCTAGACCTTCCATGAGGTATATCCATTCCATCTTTATGACAATAATCATCCATTAACTAAATGTAACCTAAAAAGTAAATAAAATGACCTAAAACTGAAAATACATTCAAAAGGCACCATAAATCCGAGTATAGGAGTTTTCAATCAACCAACTTAATGTTGGTAATGTTGGGTTTTATGCCCTAAAACTCATAGATAGTAGATGTAAACTATTGAATGTTCTCAATAAAACGCCATTTATTGTTATTCTATAAAGAGTTATGGAATTATTACTTATATGGTCTTATATAACCCTAAATCCAATAGACTTAATAAACTAACATCTTGGGCTGTTGAATGAGTCTTGAGCCTAAAGGGTCTATAGTATAGGGATAAGGCTGGGTACCTTATCCTGGTAACATTATGGATACGATCCACTTTGTATTTGGTACAAACGCAATAATCCAAAGCGTTCGTGTAGGGGACACACGAGTTGTAGGGATTGGAATTTCGTAATTCCGTAAAGCGGAAGCGAATTGGGATCGTTTGTAGTTAATTTTGTTTCCACCAAAATACCAATACATTGGCAAAAGTTTACAGAACATATTCTATAGAAACTTAAGGCTAAGCATACAAAAATTATTAGATCTAAATCTAATAGAAAGAAGAAAACATACCGTCGTTGTCGTCTCTGAAATATCAAGAACGCCTTTCTTGATTTCATAGGGACCAAGCGTCAACAATTGGGACACCACCTAATTGAGATCTTCCCCACTATAACTCTGAGATTAGGAACGTAGTTGTTAGACTACCTAATCTTGAATGGGAAAAACTTTAGAGAGAAAATTATCCCTAGAGTTCTTGGGTTGAAAGAAATATCTAAATTGGGAAGGCATTATGTCCTTTATATAGAGTGTCATATCCCTTTCCTATTCATTATAGATTAAGGATATATTTAATTAATTAATAATTAATTACTCTTCCCAATTTAGGACGGGGATTCATTTAATTAATTAATTAAATCAATAAATAAATCAAATTTAATTAATTTCATTTAAATCATATTTAAACGAATATATCCCACATAACATATAGTTTTTAATTAAATCAAATTCAATTAAATTAAATAATTAATTAATTCTCCAATTAATTAATTACTAAATCAAATATCTCATATTTAATTTAAGCCTACAATTAAATCGTATTTAATTGTATTTCTCTCATTTAATAAAGTTTAATCTTAAATTAAACTTTATATTATAACGTATCACATACATTATATTAATTGTATCTCATACAATTAACTTGATTTCCCATAATGGATTTTGAACTATTCAAATTTCTTTCAAGACTAATTGTTCCTAATTACCCTTTATGAGCTAGCAGAAGGACCTAATGGACCTACAGATCAGAAGCTCCAATGATATGAGGTAAACTGACTAAACTCATTAATCGAGTTAACCAATATTCATTAACTATGGGTCATAACACTAAAGACCCACATTTGAACTCTTCTCACTGTAGCACATTTTTGTGTCCATGGATATAGACCTATACCAGTAAGTCAATCCTTCACGAGTGTCCGTAATCACAGCTGGGTCAAAATATCGTTTTACCCCTGTGTTACATCTGTCTCCTTAAGTACCAGTGCTCCTCTAATGAACAACCTGTTTATGGTCCAACCAATAAACAAAAAGTTCTCTCTTGGGCCAGTGAGAGGGCAAGATCCCTTTGTTCAAGCCCCGGAGTCACCACTTAAGAGAACAATCATCTACTTCTCCTAGAAGTGGGAAGGAGTGAATTTCTTCTTGTGTTGTCGTGTCCCCAGCCCCTCACTCGGTCTTGTCTCCAAAAAGGTAGACATATTGAGTCGGCGTATTGGTCACTCTCACCCATGCTAATCAAAGGACAATCCCTCATGAGAAGGAGTTCAAGACACACTCAAGATTAAGACTGAGTTACCTAGGTTATCCTATTGAAACATTAACCTAACTAGTTAACGGTGTTATATCTAGTGGTTTACTATTTCATGGTCCGGTCTTATGCAAACTCATTGCATAGGATACCCTCGCTTGCATGTCTACTACATAGACGTTTTGGATCAATACGTCTGTATCAAATACAAAGCGGATTGTATCTCATAGTGTTACTAGGATAAGGTACCCAACCTTATCGTTGTACTATAGACCTTTTAGGTTGTTACTTGAACATCAATCCTCGTATGTCCCCACATACTAGTTCAAGTTACATACAAACAACCTTGGATCTTAGTTTATTGGATTTGGGTCAAATTGTGCAACATTTAACAATAACACTTTATTGTAGAAACTCAATAACACTTTATTGAAATAAGTATACAATTTGTTTACATTCACTATCTATGAGTTTTAGGGCATAAAACCCAACACGAGTGGGGGTATCCTATGCAATGAGTTTGCATAAGACCAGACTACGAAATAGTAATCGCTAGATGTAACTCCGTTGCTAGTAAGGGTTTTGATAGCGAGCATAGCTAGCTATTTTTCCTTAATGAATTTAGCTAGTCTTTCATGATTTATTGGCCAAATTTTATGCATTTTCATGTTGTATTAGTAGGAAATTAATATTGGAGCCAATTGGATGTTCAGGGGGCGAAAAGAGGTTAAAGAAGAAAAAAAGAATCAAAGAAGAAGAAGTCAAACTAGAAGCATTCGGAGACTAGCGTCGGGACACTGCTCCTTGAGCGTCTCGACGCTGCCTTTCCTTATCTGATTAGGCGCGAACAAGTCACAGTGTCGAGACGCTGCGACCCTAGCGTCTCAACGTTGTGTGTTTTTCCATTCCAAATTCTGCGATAAGGCGACAGCGTTGCGACACTGTCCCTATAGCGTCTCGACGCTACGACTAAATTTCAGCCTATTTATAGTTTTCGATTAGGGCTGATTGGGACTTCTTTTTGGACACTTTGGAGCCGTAAAACAGAGCAAAGAGACTGATTTGAGGGCTGAAGCAAGTGGAGTGAAAGGGAATTGAAGGCATTGTTCGTGGAGATCGTCTCAGGGACGTGCGGTTTCGGCCTACATAGTGTTTAATTTCCTTTATCCCTTACTTTAGTTAGTTTTTATGGCTGATTCATATTTAGTTTATGATGTAATAAAGATTATGTGTAGCTAAGTTGAATTCGTAGGGATTGATGTAGCCGTTGGGCACGTTATGGATTGATTTTATGGTTTTATGCTATTGATTTCATTTATGCATATTTGTGTCCTTAATGCTTTCAATTTACCGGCCATAAATTGATTGATGTTCGTGCTTGAATCTAACTCGGGAGAGAGGATTTAGCTTAGAAATCATTATGCATAACTAGGATTTAGCTAGAAATCGGGAGATTATAGTTAATTATAGAAATCGTTAAAAATGTTATCCTTATTGCCTTGTATGTTATTGAATTTAGATAGGGATATCGGGTTCAATTGCATGTGGGAGAATCATGTATGCTCGGGAGAGGTATGTGTGATTTTAGTTTACCAAGATTTATGAATCATAGCATGTTGTTAATCCATTAATTAATCCATAATCCCAATTGGTGAAATCACATCCCTAAGACCATTGTTTCCATTGGATTGTCATTTTTTGCATTGTTTTGTGTTTGCTTTACTTTCGTTCTCACTTCATTTGGTTCCCTAAATAAAATTGGGCAAGACTATTTTCGGTAATTAAAATTGATTAGAAACCAATCTAGAGGACGACACTCGTTTTTACGATCACTTTATTATTACTTGACCCGTACACTTGCGGTAAGCAATTTGCACATCAGGTTTCCATTTCACTACGATGACCTAGGCAACCTAGTCTCAATCCTGAGTGTATTATAAATTCCTGTTCACGAGGGATTCTCCTTCGATTTATATGGGTGAGAGTGGCCAGATCGCCAACTCAATAAACCTACCATTTTGGGGACAAGACCGAGTGAGTGACTGGGAACATAATCACACAAGATAGAATTCACTCATTCCCGACTTTCAGGGTAAGTAGATGAGCGTTCCCTTAAGTGGTGTCTCCAAGTCTTGAACAAAGGGGCATACCCTCTCAATAGCACGAGAGGGGCTTTTGTTTATTGGTTGGACCATAAATAGGTTGTTCATTAGAGAAGCACTGGTACTTAAGGATATAGAGGTAATCTAGGGTAAAATGGTAATTTGACCTAGCTAGTGTTATGAACGCTCGTGAAGGACTAACTTGCTGTTATTGGTCTATATCCGTGGACACAAAAATATTATGCAGTGAGAAGAGTGCAGCTGCGGGTCTATGGTGGAGTGTACCCATAGTTAACGAATATTGATTAATTTGGTTAATGAGTTTAGCCAATTAATCTCATATTGTTGGAGCTTCTGATTTGTAGGTTCATTAGGTTTCACTGGTAGCTCGTAAAGGGTAATTGAGGAAATTAAGTCTTGATTGTAAATTGAAGTGTTCAAATTTAATTAGGGAAATAATATCATGTATGGTGATTCATTTAATTTTGGATATGATTCAAAATTAATTAAATATTTGAAGGATTTCAAATATTAATTTTAATATGAATTAGATTCATGTTAAAACTATAGGTTATGTGGGAGATGTTCATTTAAATATGATTTAAATGAAATAATTAAATTTGATATAATTAATTGTTGATTTAATTAATTAAATAAATCACAATCCTATTACAACTGGGAAGAGTAATTAATTATTATTAATTAATTAAATATATCCCTAGCCTATTACGAATAGGAAAGAGATGTGACATTCTATATAAACCATAGAATTCCCCCTAGTTGAACATACTTACTTCACTCAATTCTCCCTATAATCAAGAAGAAGGTTCACTCGATTCTCCCTGTAATCAAGAAGAAGGTTCACTCAATTCCCCCTAGTTGAACATAATTACTTCATTCAATTCTCCCTATAATCAAGAAGAAGGTTCACACTGCCTTGGGCTCAAATTCCCCAGAGAATACTAGTGTTTTCCTGGGGTAGTGTTCCAAGTTGTTCATGATTTTTTCTTAAGCAGTTGGTGAAATTAATTTGGGTCGTCAACGAGAGTAAGTAACTTGTTACTCTATGTAAATCAGAATTAGATTCTATAGTTTTTTCAACATGCTTAATCTAGATATACAATAGATTATGAATGTATGTATGTTGCTAGTGTATTGGTATTTCATGATTCTAAATTAACTAAGAATTGTTCTTAAACTGCTTCTGCTGCGTCGGAACCTCTCATGCATAAATGAAGCCTCACTTGAAGTAGCTTGAAGTCTATATTCCATAAATGATGATTTGACTTTGTCTTCAATGAAGCTTTAGTTGAACTTGAGTTCATTAAATACAACTCGAGTTTTATTAGGGGCAACGAACACCACATATATATCCACAATGGTATGATATTGTCCACTTTGAACTTAAACCCTCATGGCTTTGCTTTTGGTTCATCCCAAATGTCAAATTCATTTAATGTAACTTGAGTTTTATTAGGGACAACAGACACCACACATATCTTCACAATGATATGATATTGTCCACTTTGGGCATAATAAGTCCTCATGACTTTGTTTTTGGTTCATCCAAAAATGCCTCATACCAATGGAGATACTTGTCCTCCCTTACCATGATTTTCTAATACTTTATGTAGACGATATCCTACTAATTGGAAATGATGTAGGGTACCTCACTGACATTAAAAAATGGCTAGCAGCCCAATTTCAAATGAAAGATCTGGGAGAGGCTCAATATGTTCTTGGAATCCAAATCATTAGGGATCGTAAGAACAAAACGCTAGCACTGTCTCAAGCAACGAATATTAGCAAAATGTTGTCTCGATATTCGATGCAAAACACCAAAAAGGGATTATTACCCTTCAGGCATGGGGTACACCTGTCTAAGGAATAGTCTCCTAAGACACCTCAAGAAATTGAGAACATGAGACACATTCCCTACGCCTCAGCTGTGGGCAGCTTAATGTATGCTATGCTCTGCACTAGGCCCGACATATGTTATGCAGTGGGAGTAGTCAGTAGGTATCAGTCTAATCCAGGGTTGGACCACTGGGGAGCAGTTAAGAATATCCTCAAGTATCTTCGTAGAACGAGGGATTACATGCTTGTGTATGGAGCTAAGGATTTGATTCTTACTGGATACATTGACTCTGAGTTTCAAGCTGATAAGGATTAAAGGAAATCCACATCAGGGTCAGTATTCACCCTCAATGGAGGAGCAGTAGTTTGGATAAGCATCAAACAAGGATGCATAGCAGACTCAACCATGGAGGTAGTCCAGCTTGCGAAGCAGCTAAGGAGGCAGTCTGGCTTAGAAAGTTCTTGACTGATTTGGAAGTTGTTCCGAATATGAACGTGCCCATAACACTATACTGTGACAACAGTGGGGCTGTAGCCAACTCAAAAGAACCTCGAAGACACAAATGGGGTAAACACATCGAGAGGAAGTATCACCTGATATGGGAGATTGTGCAACGAGGAGATGTGATAGTCACTAAGATCGTTTCAGAGCACAACATCGCTGATCCATTTACGAAGGCTCTCACGGCTAAAGTGTTTGAGGGTCATCTAGAGGGTGTAGGTCTACGAGATATGTATGCCATCTAATCTAGGGCAAGTAGGATAAATGTATAAGGGTATAAGGATGCCCTAGTTCATTGTATTATTATAGTATACATGACATTTCCAGCTTTAGATTATTGCATTTACATCCCACTAACTAGTGTTTTAGTTCAAGTGGGAGTTTGTTGGATTTTATGCCCTAAACTCGTAGATAGTGAATGTAACCGTTGACCGAATATTAATGAAATAATATTGATATATTTTTCCATTAGATGTTATTAGTTATTTTATATTTGTCTTTGCCTAAAATAACCCTAATCCAATAAACTAGACATCCTAGGCTGTAATATGAGTCTTGAACTATATGTAGCGACATATGGGGATCATTGTTCAAGAAACAGCCTAAAGGGTCTATAGTATAGGGATAAGACTGGGTGCCTTATCCTGGTGACACTATGGATACAACCCACTTTGTATTTGATACAAACACTATGATCCAACGCGGTGTAGGAGACATGCGAGTGAGGGTATCCTATGCAATGAGTTTGCATAAGACCGGACGCGAAATAGTAACCACTTGTTATAACACCGTTAACTAGTTGGTTTTTTATTTCACTAGGACGACCTGGACAACTTAGTCTTAATCCTCAGTTGATTATGGACTCTTGCTCATGAAGGATTGTCCTTTGATTTGTATGGGTGAGAGTGGACAATACGCCGACTCAATTAGCCTACCATTTTGGGGACAAGACCGAATGGGGAGCTGGGAACATAATCGTATAAGATGGAATTCACTCATTCCCGACTTTAATGTTCCCTTAAGTGGTGACTCCGAGTCTTGAACAAAGGGCCCTACCCTCTTAATGGCACGAGAGGGGTTTTTTTTTTATGGTTGGACCACAAAAAGGTTGTTCATTAGAGGAGAATTGGTACTTAAAGAAAATAGAGGTAACCTACGGGTAAAACGGTAATTTGACCCAGTTGGTGTTACGAACACTCGTGAAGGACTAACTAGTCGTTATTGGTCTATATTCGTGGACACAGAAAATACATCTGCAGTGAGAAGAGTACAACTGTGAGTCTATAGTGGAATGTACACACAGTTAACGGATATTGATTAATTTGGTTAATGAGTTTGACCAATTAATCTCATATCGTTAGAGTTTCTGATCTACAGGTCCATTAGGTCCCACTTGTAGCTCATAAAGTAATTTGAGGCAACTAAGAAATAAATGTAAATTGAAAGTATTCAATTTACTAAGGGAAACAATATAATATATATATTGATATATTATTATGAGAGAAATTAATATTTTGAAGAAATTCAAATATTAATACAAATTTGAGTCACATTAAATTTATGGAAGTTTGAAAGAGTTTAGATAATGAATTAATTAACTTTAAGGCCTAAAATCTATTTGGGCAAATTAATTAATTCAAGGCCGGAAATTAAATATGAGATATTTAATTGGTGGTTAATTAATTAAAAAATTCATTAATCGGGAATTAATCAATTATGGAAATAATTAATCACTTAAGGAAGTGATTAACCATTTATGGAAATGATCTAATCACTTATGGAAGTAATTAGTCATTTGTGGAAAAGATTAATCAATTATGGAATTGATTGATCTTGGATTGATTAATAAGGAATAAAGATTGAATCGATTTTGTAATAGATTGATTTAATTGAATATTTTATTTATGGCCTCTCTTTTATAAATAGAACACTAGACCTAATTAGTTCAGTACTCTCTTCTTGCTCTTAGACTCACAAGACAAACCCTAGAATTCTCTCTAGCCTCCCTCTTAGAGAAAGACTCCCACAAGTCTTTTGCCTTCTAGACTTAGAGACATACCGATGTAACCTCTGTGGTTATTGTGTATTTGAAGAAGAATTTTCCAGCGAAGAAACTACAAGGAGGTTGCTGCGTTTTCGTTCGTTGAAACGTTGTACGGTGAAGTCTACAACGAAGGTTTGTAACGGTTCTTTTCCGTTTCTTTAGAAAAGCATGAAAATAAATTTAGATTTATTTTTCAACATGTTTATAGCTATTTTCCAGCAACTTTAAAGCATGTTTAAAGTTTATTTTGCCTTTTTGTAACAATATTTTAATGTTAATTAATATACGGAGTAAGGTCCAATCGATGCACTTCCGCTGTGTGGGGGCTTTTATCCCCTTCAGAAATTCAGGCTATTTCAGATATTATGAAGTTGAAATCAGCCTTTACAACATACATGAGTTACAAAAGTCAAACATAGAGAGCTATAACTTCCGATGACTAAAAATTTAATCTGTAGAAATGTAACTGTTAAAATTAATTGTGTAACAGCCAACTTTTGCAAATTCCAAAGTGTAATAGTTGATATTGGATGCCTAAGGTCAAATTGAAACACCAAGATCAGATCAAAAAGGGATAATTTTGGATTCGACATGTTTTGGAAGCAAAAACAATAAGAACAAATTTAGAGCACATGCTCTCGGGTATAACAGTTTTCCAGGACAAATTACAAAAATGCACACTTTTCTCCCTAACAAAAGAGAGAAGTGCATAAATGACTTTGGAGTAAGCAAATGAATTTTCAAGCTAATCCATTCACAAGGGCATTCACCAAATTGAATCCCTCCAAGGAATTTAGCTACTTGATAAGCTAGACTTGTTGAGGGTCTAGATCAAACAACATTAATCAAAGCTTCTAAACCGAAATTGACTTTTTCCCTCTTACCCACTCTTAAAATCACTGGAAAAATGCTGCCAAAGGTCTGAACCACTGTTGCCCGCGCCTAAACCGAGTACCCGCTGGAATTGCAACTAAGTGAGTTGTTGCCTGCGGGAGATGAAGCTAGAAAACAGAGAGGGAAGTCACGAGAGAGAGAGAACGAAAATAAGAGAGAGATCAGGCTTGAAGGACGAAAAATCGAGAGCAAAACACTCACCCACGAGCTTTACCGTCGGCTACCTGAAACCCGTAATCGGTCACTGCCAAAACCAAACGTTGTCGTAATCGAACACGCCACTGAAGATGCTGAGCGGAGACGACGAGATTTGCATCTAGACGATGGTAGTGCAAAAACCCAGCAATAGAGAGCTTGAGGTAAAAGCAAAAAAGAAAAAACTGAAGATGGGTGTTCAAACGGCTGCAATCGTGGGGAAGAAGAGATGAAGATGAATTATGATGGTTTTCTTTGAAATGGAAGGGGGCAGAGGATTCCTCCTCCCTGTTTTCCCCTCTTTTCAGTTTTTTTTAAAAACAGGAAAATGAAGAGAAAGGAGAAGAGAAGAAAGTAAGAAGATGAGAGGAGAAAAAAATTGTTGCCAGCGGCCGGCAACAAGGTGGTGGTGAAGAACAAGAAGAAGAGAAGAGAGAGAAAAAAATAAAAATATTTTTTATTATTTTAATATATTTATATTTTAAAAAATTTAAAAATAATTCTTTTTAATAAAAAAAATTAGTGCCACGTTAGCAAACCGTTAGTTTTTAACAGAAAAATGAATGGAGGGACTAAAATGAAACTAAAACCAAACCTCAGGGGCTAAATTATTGAGTTTGAAAACTCAGAGACCAAAATGAAACCGAACCCAAACATCAGGGACTAAAAGGTATTTTTCCCTATTAATTAAATGTGAATTGGATAGGTTAAATTTAATATGAATGAGATTTATATTAAAACTATAGGTTATGATGAGGGAAACATACATTTGAATATGATTCAAGTGTAAGGTTAATTAAATATGTGATATTTAATTAAGGGATTAATTAATTGGTGAATTAATTAATTGATTAATGATTTAATTTTATTAAATGTGTTTTTTAATTGAATTAATTAAATTAATACTATATGATAAGAGAGAAATGTACATTTGTATATGATTGAAATGTAAGCTTAAATTAAATATGAGATATTTAATTTAATGATTAATTAGTTGATTAATTTAATTTAATGAAATGTGATTTAATTAAATTAATTGAATTAATACTATAGGTTAAATGAGAGATATTCATTTAAATATGATTTAAATGAATGAATTATTTAAATATGATTTAATTAATTATTTATTAATTTTATTTTATTTTATTTTAAAATTAAATCAAATTAAAAACTCCCAGCATCTGTCGGGAGTTGTAACTAAATTAATCAAATTAAAAACTACCACATGTAACTCCCTACCACTATCTCTCATCTTCAACCAACAGGATTTGGGATGTTGGTGGGTGATTCAACGCATGAACACAGAGAATTCCCATCCCAAGAAATTTCTCTCTATCACTCTCTCAATTCTCCAAAAAGATTACCAAAAAAAATTCTTGCTGTAATTCTTCCCTGATTCAAGAAATTGGGTTCCCACAAACCCCAATCTCAAGCACCTAGAGAATAGCGGGGAAGACATAGTGGTGGTTTTCTTGGTTTTGTTGATGTGAACGTGATTTTGGTTCGAGGGAAAATTCGTGCAGTAGATCGGTCTACACATGTAAATGTTACATAAACCCCTCAACAGCAAAAGTATGCTTAATCTTAATTAGAAAACATAGAATTTGTTCTGTATGTTGATGTGGATTTTTCCTACCGCAAGTGCAAGAGTCAAGTTTTAATATAGTGATTTTCGTGTTAACAAGTCTCGCTGTTGTCCTCTGGAGTGGTTAGAAATATGAGATAAATTAACTCCAAAACACTATGCAAGTGCACATAATCTGCATCAAGTAATATGTATTTTATCGGATCCACAAGGTTTTGAATAGTCTTACTTTACCTATATTTTGTTTGTCTTTTAGTGATTTCAAGGTTGATAAATTGATTGGAGATTTTAAAATGTTGGAACAAAAGAAATGATAAAGCAGAAATGTAAACGAATAAAGGAAACAGGTTGGAAACAGGTACAGGTTAAGACTTCTGTAATTGTTAAAAAGATGATCCATCAATTCTATTGATTAGGCAATCTCTTGCAGTCTTATTAGCAGGGTCCTCCTAGAACTCTGGATTTTTTGGAATAGGTTTCAAATCCAATTAAGTTTTACCGATCAAGCATTAGGCAATTGGTTATCCCTAGCTCAACTGCTAGCATTCACCAACTACAAAGGTCTAGTGTGATTACAAGTCACACAAGTTTTAAATCATCCCTGAAACTAAGAGAAGATAACCATATCGGGTGGCCAGGCGGGCACAAAATGAAATTAAGAACAACAAGTAATCACGATTCTCAAAGATCAATTAGAATCGCTAGATTATAAAGAAATGAAAATTACATTATTCTCAACCAATGCCTAAAGTAAATTAGTTCATACAAATAGAAACAACACACATTACAATCTGATTAAGCACACCCATAACTATATACTCTACAAGAAAGAACAACCCTCCTTGAGGAAATTCGTAGACAATGGTCTTCTAAGGTCTCCAATCGATCTTGACTCTATTTGGCCTCCAAAAGATGGAATGTTTTTGACTTAGACGGTTACTCTTTAAATAGGGTGAAGTCCGACCTAATTAGGTCAAACATGACGCGCGGAACTCTCTCCAAACCTCTCAAATTCGAGATTAGAGTTGGAAGCGACACCTCATTTAATGAATCACGTGCAGCTCACGTGCCCAGTTTTGCTTGCAGCTTTGCTAGATCAACGGACTTTGCTCACTCAATCTGGTCAGCATTAATTTTTCTGCAAAAGAACTCCAAAGCATCAATTCTTATAATTAGGCTAAAACACATTATATTCTCTGAATAATACACCCATTTGGCACAAATAACATATAAATCATCATAGAATAAGGTACAAATAACTCCCTTTTGGAGAGTTATCACACCCCCAAACTTGAACTATTGTGCGTCCTGAGCAATACTAACTCACTTCCTCAGAAAGTTCAAAGCATTGGTCATAACACACCCCAATTAAAGTAGATAATCCAACATTACCTTCAACCTTTACCTGGGCATCCTGCAAAACCACGCATTTCTGTAGCAAAACAATTCTTTCAGCATTGAACACATCATCACCACCTTTAACTCAATCCTAAGAACTACCACGACTTGGCTATATTATACAGGCATTTTTAACAAACTTTAGGGATTCATTCTTTTTTTCTTCAGACTTAAAGCAGCTCTACAGTCATAAACTCTTGTGCACGGGATGACCCATTTTATGATGCAGTATACCCTTGCCTTAAGCTTATCACCAACTAGGCTAAACACTCATTGCTAAACCCAAAAATCTTTAGTTATCTATCCCTTGCTTCTCAGAATGGCGACATGTTATGATGAAGCTCACCTAAGCCTTGAGAGATAGAAAATTGCCAGATTATCATTCATCCTTCAAACATTTTGCTATGTCAGTTTTTTTAGCAAAAAATGCTCTTTTTTCTGTTCTTTTTTTTTCTCTTTTTACTCAAATATTTTTTCATCATCATTTTTCTCAATATTCCCTAGGCCATCTTTTGACGCAAAGAAAAATTGTGGGTGTCACAGATGTCCTTGGTTACTCAATAACCTAGAAAAAATCATGAACGAGAGGAATGCTCGGGCAAAATAAGAGGAGTGGCTCTAAGTCCCCCAAACTTAATCTATTCATTGTCCCCAATGAATTAGCAACATATACTTAACTATCCCAAACTTACTTTTTTATTTTGAATTTTAAACTAAGCATGGGACTAAAACTAAGATTAACGTGGATCAAATAAGACAATGCTACCTCATAACTTCTTATCGCAGCGATGACTCGGCTAGAAGAAATGCTCAAGCAAAAGGTTTCTGGAGATGAGAATATATTGATCTAATTAAGCTAACTAGTCCAAGCTTAAAAAATTCAGAAGAAAAATAAGTTAGGAATACTCAGGTGTGCCAAGAAAAAAACTTCAACGATTTCATTAAAAAGATCAAATTTACAGTAGCAGGGATAATTTTTTAAGCCAGCAAAAATAAAAAACAAAAGAGACTGGAGCAGAATTCATAAAAGCAGAAAAACTTAGGCAGACAAACAAACGAGCAAACAAAATTTATCAGTCAAAATAAATGCTCGTTGAAACTTTCTTTCCTTCTCAATCTTCTTGGCCAGCTTCTTCTTCATCTTCATCTAGTTCCACTGGCGGGGGTGGGATTCGGGGGTTCATACGGTCATCGAGGAATACAGGGAAGGCCTGATATGGTTTAGAAAAATTTGCTTGCATGGGCTTCCTTGATGTGACATCCCTCCTTTTCGCATAACTCCAGTACGTTTGGAGTTGCCTTTTGGTGAACTCCAATCGACTGAGCACTAGTTGAAGCTGCTCTTGGATGCTATGAATGCCACAAACCAAACCACCTTGGCGCACCTCTTGAGTCCTTCGCAACCTCGCCAGGTTTGGTGTGTCGATTATCCCCTTATCAAATTATTTGATGTCTTTGTTGCTTTCCAGGACCCCTACACTCTGACACATCATTGTAATTGTATTTGGGAAGAAAAGTTTGCTGACCTTTTTCCTCCAGAAATTATGTATCTCGCTGGAGAGAATTTTTCCTACATCAATACTTAATGATTTGAGAATTGCAAAAACTAAAAGAACTCGATCTTTAGAGACTGTCGAATCATGAATAGTTGGAAGCAAGCGCAGCTTGACAAACCCAAGCCACGTATTCGCCTCACTCTTGAGGTATGCTGATTGGAAAGTTCGCTTCTCCATCTTCGGAAGCCGCCACTGAGCCCCTTCTATCCCCACTTCTCTCACGACCACATTAAGTTGCTCATTAGATGGCGCCACTGCCATCTTATTGTAACCTGCATGAGGGAAGTCTTGAAGATTGAACAGAGAGTTGATCGCTCGAAGACTCCAGTCCACTGCCACGCCGCGACCTATCACTTGGAAACCTTCTTCTTCATCAATATTCGCGTAAAACTCACACACCATATGCGAGTTTGCAGGCTCCAACTTGGCGTAGAATTGCTCCCAACTGTGATTTGTAATTCCAGCCCTTAAGAAGTGGGGTAGATCTTTGCAAACTCCAGGACTCCAGTCCACTGCCACGCTGCGAACTATCACTTGGAAACCTTCTTCTTCATCATCAATATTCTCGTAAAACTCATGCACCATATGCGAGTTTGCAGGCTCCGACTTGGTGTAGAATTGCTCCCAACCATGATTTGTAATTCCAGCCCTCAAGAAGTGGGGTAGATCTTTGCCAAATCCTCGCTCAAGCAAGAAATCGCTCTTGAGCATTTCACGATGCTTTGCTCGAGCAAGAACATTGACGAAGCGCTCATACGACCCACCTCTTTTGGTTCCTCTAATTCGTTAGCCACACCCTTGCTTCTGTCCTCGTTCATTTTTTCAACAATCTCAACAACCCCATCCTTTTCAAATTCTTTAACTTTTTCCACATTATCTTGATCTTCAGCCTCAACATTTTCTTTTTCAGAATTTGTGGTTGGAGGAGATGGAGTGTCAGTACGTACCCGTTTAATTCAACCACCCTTCTACTTATGTTGACGGTGTGGTGGCTCTGCTAGAACGACGTCCTCTTGTACCGCCTCTTGCTGTTCTTTCCCTTGCGAAATCTCAACTTGAGGTCCAGTCGGTTCTCGGGGATTTTGGTGGGTCTTCTCCAACCACTACTTCCGCAATGTCTTCAATATCTTTCTAAAGAACTTCAGTGATGGGAGACTGCTGTTGTCTCCTCAACCTCCGAGCTTCTTTCTCTTGAGGCGTCATTTTCTTTTTAGTTTTCTTCTTCAATGCCTTTGGTGTTATGGGCACCTCCTCTTCTTTAGCATCTATTTCTCTCTTTCCTCTCGTTTTTGCCATTTTGAATCACACAGAATATTCGCCAAACACTCAAGAAGAAAACTTAAGAAGAAGATGTAGTGGAAAGAAAACGTACCAAGGATTGAATATATAAAAAGGGCTCCAACAATTAAGATCCTAACCAAAAAATCTACCCTCATTAAATACAATATTACCGATCATTTTGCATGAAGATTAAAGCCCCCTAAAAAATGGTAAAAATCCATCAGTAATTGCTTGATGCGCTGGCTAATGGCTAGCTCTGTTGGATCGCCACTGTACGACACATGGAGGTTCCAGATGTTCCACGCGTTTCACCTGCCCACAGAAAAATTAAACCCTAACGGTAAAAATAATTAAACCCCAACAATTTCATTGCATCCTGACGAAATATTTTGATCCTAACCAAAAGATTACAAAAACAAACCCACCCTCAAAATTGATTCTTCTAGAAGGATCTTGTTTCCGAAAAATTCAAATTAATATAAAATCTGCCAAAATCAAATAAAATCTTCAGGTCGAACAATTTAAAAATACATTAAAATAAACTTAATCTAGATAGAAATTAAAATTGAAATAAAACTAAAATAAAGCATAAATTAATTCGATAAAATCAAAATCACATCAACCAAATTCAAATTAAATTAAACGAAAATAAAAATCCATTTTAACGAAAATTAAAATACACACGAATTAAAATAAATGAAAATAAAATAAATAAAACTCTAATTTGAAATAAAATCAAACCAAATCTGACAAAATCGAATAAAACAAAATCAAATCATTCACTGGGAGCTCTAAAGATATTGTTAAATGAAATGCTCCCTCAAAACCTTCGCTCTCTTATTCTTCGACCAATCTTAGAGAAGGATATTTCAAACGAAACTCCTCTCTCCAATAATGCTTCACTCTCTGCCCGTTAACCTTAAACACTCGTCCATCATTTTCATCTCTCAAAGTAATTACTCCATGAGGAAAAACGTCAATCACTACAAACGGTCCAGACCATTTAGATTTCATTTTTCTTGGAAACAATTTTAATCTAGAATTATATAACAAGACGTGCTAATCCTTCTCAAATTCCTTAGGTTTTAATTTCTTATCATGCCACCTCTTTGTTTTCTCTTTATACATCTTCACATTTTTCGTAAGAAAACTGACGAAACTCCTCTAACACATTAAGCTGCATCATTCTAATTGCTCTTGCATTATGCAAATCAAAATTCAACTTCTTTATAGCCCAAAATGTTCTATGCTCGAGCTTTAACGGTAAATGGCAAGCCTTTACATACACTAACCTATAGGAAAACATACCTAAAGGAGTCTTATAGGTTGTTCTATATGCCCAAAGAGCCTCATCGAATCGAAAAGACCAAACTTTCCTAGATGGATTGACTACCTTCTCTAATATAGATTTAATTTCCCTATTACTAACTTTAGCCTGACCATTTGCTTTTGGGTGATAAGGGGTAGCTATCTTATGCTTCACTCCATACTTAGCTAAAAGTTTAGCTAATACATTATTCAAAAAATGTGTACCTTCATCGCTCACAAGAGCCCTAGGTGTCCCAAACCGCACAAAGATGTGCAATTGAAGAAACCTCGACACCATTTTAGCATTGTTATGATGACATGCAATGGCCTCCACCCACTTGGACACATAGTCAACTGCCAACAAAATCAACACATTACTGTTAGAAGGGGAAAATGGCCCCATAAAATTGATACCCCATACATCGAATAATTCTAAGTCTACAACATATGTAAGAGGCATCTCATCTCTAGGTCCTAAATTTCCTCTCCTTTGACAAGTATTACATTGTTTATAGAACCAGTAGGCATCCTTAAATAAAGAAGGCCAGAAAAATCCACATTGCATAATTTTAGTAGTTGTCCTTTGACAACTGAAATGACCTCCATACGGGGAAGAGTGACATTGCTCAAGGATTTCCTTTTCTTCATCACCTGAGACACATCTTCGAATAATACCATCAGAACATTGTTTATAAATAAATGACTCATCCCAATAATAAAACATTGCATCATACCAAAATTTTTTAATATGCCTCCTATCCATATCCGTAGGAGTAACTTCACTTACCAGAAAATTAGTTATATCCGCGTACCAAGGAGTACTATGCACTACCTTTTGCATTAACAACAAAGAGCTGCTCATCTAGAAATGAATCTGAGATGACAATTTACTCAAGCAAAGATGATGTTTGGTCAAGACAAGATAAATGATATGCAATAACATTTTCTGATCTCTTCTTGTCCTTTATCTTGAGGTAGAACTCCTGTAATAACAAAACCCAACAAATTAGTCTAGGTTCCGCATCTTTCTTTGACATTAAGTACCTTATTGTTGCATGATCTGTAAACACCGTGACTTGGACCCCACTAAATATGGGCAAAATTTCTCAAAAGCAAACACGATTGCTAACAACTCCTTCTCAGTGGTTGTATAGTTGATCTGTGCCTCATTCAGAACCCTACTTGCATAATAAATAGGATGGATAACTTTGCCCTGTTTTTTCCCCAACATTGCACCTAATGCCACATCACTGGCATCACACATCACTTCGAACGACAAACTCCAATTCGGTGCACTAAGAATGGGATCTGAAGTCAAAGCAGCCTTTAAAGTCTCATAAGCCTTCCTACAATCTGCATCAAAGTCAAAAACACTATCAGCTTGCAACAATTTACAAAGAGGTTTACTAATGCTAAAGAAATCCTTTCTCAACCTCCTATAAAATCCAACATGAACTAAGAAGCTACGAATCCCTTTGACTGAATTCGGTGGCTTTAACCTCTCAATAACCTCTATTTTTGCTCGATCAACTTCTAGACCTCTCTTTGAAATTTTATGACCTAACACTATGCCCTCCTGATAGCAAGCATAAATGTTGCTATTTTATCCTTAAATTTACTAGCTTTTGTGTGCTTTTATTGTATTTTTATCATGCATATCCATTTAATTTTATAATTTTGTCCCTAGGAGAATTATATGGATAATTGGAGAAAAAGAGCCCAAGTTTATGGATTTCAAGTCTTAAATATCAAGTTAGGTCAAGAGAAAGAGCCCAAGATCCATCATATAAAGTGTTTGGGCCAAAGAAATAATGGGAAGCCCAAAATTCTGCCCAAATTCGCAGCTGGAACATTCTGGAAATGGGACAGCGTCGCGGCTGTCCCCTAGCGTCTCGACGTTGTCTTGACTTGCCGCCCAAGACAAGGTGACGTCACAGTGTCGTGACACTGTCCCTACTAAAGGCCTATATAAAGCGTGTTTTGCTTCCCATTTTCATCATCAATCATCATTTCAATCATTTCTTTTGTCCCTTCTAAGGCTCTCCAAGCCTGCCTTGAAGGTCGTGTTGTGAGGAAAGTGCGCAATCTTGTATCGAGCTATTTTTGAGTGCTCGGGAGCTTGTAACAGAGGGGATCCAAGGCGCAAGCAAGCGGTCTTCCTACGGTTCATCTCCTAACTCTCTTAATTGCTCTTTTATGCTTATTAGAATGTATTCTTGGGAAGTTTTGAACATTATGTATAGCTAAATCCCAATTGTGGGTCTTGAAATGAAAGGTTATAGTTGATTATTATCTTGATTGCCTATCTTTGTCCTTATATTGATTATTTGTGTGGATGGTCGTAATGCTCAATAGAATCTGACCAATTTTATAGTGAAAAGATTCTTAATGGAAACTCGACGGAAAGAAGTTAAGATAGATCATAATCCACTCAACTAGGCTTAACTACTCGTAGTGACAGTGAGATTAGTTGGTTAGGCTTAGAGACAAAAAATGAATCAGGAATAATTAATTAACAAATTTAATAGCGCTAAGGACACTTAGGTTATTAATATGAGTTAATTATAATTAGGGGAAACAGAAAGGAGAACCTATGTGCTTGATGTGGAATTTTCCTACCGCAAGCGCACGGGTCAAGTAATAATAAAGTGTTCGTATAAACGAGTGTCGTCCTCTGGATTGGATTTTTAAGCTAAATCAAGTATTGCGAATTATCTTGCTCAATTTTATTTAGGGAACACAAAGTGATGATTGATTGAAAGAAAACTAGATCAAAACAAGCAAATAACAAACAGTGGAGATGCAATTGAAAGAACACTTAGGGAATTGATTTCGCCAATTTTAGTCTAGGATTGATTTTAGGAATAAGTTATCATGCACAATGGAATTATGAGCCTAAGACCCTTTAATCACAACTACCTCTCCCGAGTATAATTGATTCTCATGCAAATTAATCAACTTGATATCCCTATCTAAGTTTATTAACATGCAAGACAATGAGATCTTTTGACCAATTCTAAAGTTAATCTAAAAACCGTCACGAAATTAGAAAATAAACTTTAGTCATGCAATCTTGAATAAGTCTACATTAAATCCCCTCTCCTGAGTTAGATTCAAAACTTAAATCATTCAACTAATGGCCAATTAATTGAAAGCATTAAATCAAGATTACAAACATAATAACCATTGCACAACTTAAACCATAAACCAATCCATAAACTAAATCAACTACATCAATCCTAAGCTACAAGTTTAGCTACTCATACATGTCATTACAAGCTCAACTAAACATGAAAAAGCCATAAATTCTAGCTAGAGAGAAGTAAAAGGAAAGGAAACACTTAATGTCGTCAATCCCGGCACGTCCCCGTCTCGATATCCACGCCACCAAGTGAGATTCCCGATCCTCGTCCTTGCTTCAGCTCCCACAGTAGGTCTCTAGTCGAAATTAGGGTTCAATTCTCTTAATTTGGCCTCCCCCAATCCGTAGCAAGAAAAGAAAGTTAAATAGGAAAATCTGCGACAGCGTCGCGACGCTGCCTCTAAAACGCGCGTTCTGAATAAGGGAAAAACAGTAGCGTCTCGACGCTATTGTCACAGCGTCTCGACACTGTGACGATGTCGCCTATTGTAATTAAGGAAAACCAGCGTCGAGACCCTCCAAGAGTGGCGTCTCGATGCTGATGGGCATAATGCCCTCTCTTGGCTCCTTGTTGCTTGAACTTTCCGGTTCTTTGGCATATTTTCGCTTCCCGACCACCCGATTAACTCCAATTCAACGTTTTAGCTCTAATAAACGCTATCCTACAAAATAAACAATTAAGTGCAATAAAATGACCAATAAATCATAAAAGACTAGCTAAATTAAATAAGTAAAAATAGCTAGCTATGCTCGCTATCAGTGCTAAACGGAGATTCTAGTTTTATAATTAGTCGGACATTGGATAGGATAATTAGGATAATCAATTAGCTATAATCCTACATTGAAAAGAACGTCGAGGAGGCTAGGTTTGTTGTAGGCAAAATAATATTCTGACATTGAAAAGAACGGACTGAGTATTAATTTAGGGTGTAAATATTTTCTTTTATTCTTTTTTAGAATACTTTATTTTTGATTAGCTTGGGGCTTTTGTATGCGAAGTGATAAGGAGGCTAATTTGTTTCCTCTAGATCTTGAGATTGACAGGACGATCAAAGCAATTCGCAGAGACAAAAGATTAACGGAAACAATGGCCCAGCAAGGTAATGCTCCCAAGTCTATCAAAGATTTTCTTCAGCCAATTCTCCCGACCGAAAATTTCGGTATTGTCTACGCTCCGATCCAAGCAAATAACTTCGAATTGAAGACGAGGTTAATCCAAATGGCAAGGGACAATTCCTTTAAAGAACAGCCCTCGGAAGACCCTCATTCCCATCTTCGCTCCTTTCTCGAGATTTGCGGAACGGTAAAAAAGAACAGAGTTTCGGCAGTCGCTATTGGACTAAGGTTGTTCCCTTTTTCTCTTCAAGATAAAGCCAAGGACTGGCTAGAGTCATTGGAACCGAGTAGCATAAACACCTAGGACGAGCTAGCTCAGACATTTCTTACAAAATTCTTTCCGCCTGCCAAGACAACCAAGCTCCGTACGGAGATTGGTATTGTTAGACAGCTTGACGATGAACAACTGTACGAGGTATGGGAAAGATACAAGGAGATGCTCAGAAAATACACGCAGCATGGCTTCAAGTACAATTATTCTATAATGGTTTGAATTCTTCCACAAAAACTGTTCTCGATACTTCTGCTGGTGGGAGTTTTCTATCCAAAACCATTACGGTCGCAAAAGAACTCTTGGAGGAGATGACTTCAACTAGTTACCAATGGCCCACGGAGAGGGCATCATCATCAAAGAAGGCTGGAATCTATGAAATGGATGAGTCAAGCTCGCTGAAAGTGCAAATGGCTTCTCTGACAAATGCATTGAACAAGTTGACTTCTTCTGAGGTGGTTAAGTCCATTTCCACCTTAGCAGAGGGATATTCAAAGAAGGAGAGCCAAGAAGTGGAAGAAGTTCAGTAAGTAGGCAACCGTGCATTCACTCAGACTCAAGGCCTACCGAATTTCTATCACCCATGTTTGTGCAATCATGAGAACTTTTCGTATTCAAACAATAAGAATGTTTTGCAACCACCACCGGGGTTTGTTTCGTCATGTACGCCATAAAAGAAGAGCAACCTGGAGGAGATGGTGGCACTCTTCATAAAGGAGCAGAAGGTACTGAATGTGAACCTCTAAACGTCATTGAACACCTTGGTAACATTTGTGAACAACCATGACATAGCTATAAAAATATGGAAGTTCAGATGGGGCAGATAACAACAGCAGTGAAGGCCCTTCAAAAGGGTAAGTTTCCAAGTGATACTGAAGTGAACCCACGAGAGCAATGCAAGATGATTGCACTTCGAAGTGGGAGACGACTGGAGAATTGCTCGGATGAAGAGAAGAAACAGAAGAAGGAAGAATAAATGAACCTGGATGAAGATGGACGGACTGAGGCACAAAAAACCTCCATAGTCAGGTCCCAAAGTCCTCGTTGCTCAATTGATTTAAATTTTAATTCTACTAACAGTTCTGCAGGTGAAAAGAAAAAGTTGGATGAAAAAGAGAAGCTGAAAGAAAAGATTAAAGAAAAAGAAGAAGATGTGGTCCCATGCAGACACCACGACAGATGATCGCACATCAGCCCGTCCAGGAGGAGGGGCGAATGTCCAAACTTTGATTACAAGGAGTTACCTTTTCCCCATAGGTTTAAAAACATTAAACTAGATGAGCAGTTTGCTAGGTTCTTAGTGAAGGATTGGAATTCCGTAATTTCGTAAAGCGGAAGCGTGATTGATACCGATTCGTAATTAATTTTGTTTAATCTAAAATACCAATACATTGCCAATAATCTTAGAACTATTCTAAATTTATATCAAGACTAAGCATACAAAAATATTAGATCTAAATCTAATTTATATAGTAACAAATTACTTACTCTCGTTGACAACTCAGATTAAATTCACCAACTGCTTGTGAAAGAATCACGAACTACTGCGAACACCACCACTATGGCTACACTGGTATGCCTCTGAGACTTCTAGAGGCAGGAGACTGGTGGGAGTCTAGAGGGAGCCTTCAGGGGAATTCTCTAAGAGTAGAAGAATGAATGAGATGCCTTTCACCCCACCCCAGTGGTCCTATTTATAGGAAAGAAGGCCAAGACCTTTTCCTTATAGGAAATAAATTAATAATTAATTAATTAATTCCATAATTAATTAATTACCCAATTAAATATCATATATTTAATCTTAGAGATTTTATTAAATTATTTATATTAATATGAATCCAATTCATATTAATTATTTGAAATCTTTCAAATATTTTCTCTCATGAATTAATTTTGAAATTAATTCAAAATTATATTATAAAGTTTCATAAACTTTATATTATAATTTTTCAATATACATTATATGATTCCCCTAAATAAATTGAACGCTTTCAATTTACAATTTATACTTAATTGCCTCAAGTGTCTTTACGAGCTACCAGTGGGACCTAATGGACCTACAGATCAGAATCTCCAACGATATGAGACTAATTAACTAAACTCATTGATAACTCTCCACAAGAGAGTTATTTAGGCCTTATTTCTATGGTGTTTTGTGTGTCATTTGTGTTAATTAGGGTTGCTTTTAGTTGAATATTATATGTTTTAACCCATTTGGAAGAATGGATGCTTTGCAAGTTATTTTGTGCAGAATATAATGTTGAGCGACTTGAGGGAGCAAAATCCATGATCCAACAAAGCAGGGAGCAAAAATTGCCACGTAAGTTGCACGTAATCCATTTAATGAGGTGGCGTTAGCTGAATTAATTTCGGATCTAGGAAGCTTGGAGAGCCCTCCACGTGTAAATGTAAATATTTATGAGTATAATTTTCCTGCGTTGAATTTAGAAGAGCATGTGATAGATGACATTTTTTAGTCTGGCATTGAGGAGTTAGATGATAGCTTTATATACAATCTGATTTGATTGCTGAGTCTCATGAGCATGTAGAGATTATGGTTGATGAATGATTAGTCTTAGTTGATAGACCACCCAGGACATGAGACCAGTAGACATTTTGATGCTGGATGACTCCGCTAACAACTGCTTAGTGAATAGAGACTTGGAGAAAAGTTTCGATACTGTTAAATTTTTCATGACTTCTTATTTTGATAATCTGTACAGCGAAGACGGGTCAGGGGAAATATTTTTTACTCCCCTGTTTGCAATGTGTGCTTCGACACGAGACTTTATTAAGGGCCTAGAGGAGGATGAAAACTTTTACTTCGAACCTCCATGAGCGTGCCAAGCCTCGTCTAGCTAAAGACGTTAAAGAAAACACTACGTGGGAGGCAACCCAAGGATTTAAAATTGTTTTTCTTTTTGCGGTTAATAAATCCCCCTTGCTTCGTGATCCAATTTTGTTTTGCAGGATTCGTGCAGCAAGCCCCAAGAATTCAAAAGATGCGCTTTCCCAACCTCGAAGGATGAGGACATTTTCTTCTGGACTCAGGGAAGTCTCAGTATCCCCTTTTATTCTTTATTGCTTTCAAACATTGAGGACAATGTTTAGTTTAAGTTGGGGGGGGGGCTTTTGTTCGTAGTTGTGTGTGTACGATTTACCGCAAGCGCACGAGTCACAAGTAATATAAAACGGAAAGTATTCCGAGTATCGGATCCTCAGGGAAGCGAAGCGAAAATTAAGCAAAGCAAAAATCTCTTTAGCACTAAAAATACTTGGGTGAAATAATATTTAGGGAATAGCTCATGCAAATAGGAGGAATTTAAAATTCAAAACAATTAAAAGAAAATAATTTGATCAATCAAAATAAAGTATGGAGAAAGAGTTTTCTTTGAATGGGAAGTGGGGTCTTGAAAATCAATTATTAGCTAAATAATTGCTATAATTATCTTATCTCATTGCCCAACTAATTATAATCCTAGAATCTCTGTTAATCACAAAGGTTCTCCTGTCGGTCTCCCCTAATTGTAACTAATTCATTTTAACAACCTAAGTGTCCTTAGCGCTATTAAAAATCATTAATTATTACGCTCTGATTCATTTTAGGAATCTAAGTTTAATCAACTAATCCCGGTGTCACAACGGGCAATTAAACTAGTTGCATGGATTACGATCTATCCTAATTTCTCTCCGTCGAGTTTCCATTAAGAATCGAATCATTACACAATTGGCCAGATTGAATAAAGCATTAAGCACATCCATACAAATAATTAGGAAATGGGCAAGAGACAAGAAATTACAACAATATTTGAACTATAATTTCATTTCAAGACCCCAAATTGAGGTTTAGCTACACATGGCTAAAATATCCATAATAATTACAATAGAAAGCATAATCAAGAGCATAAAAGGAAAGGAATTGACCGTCGAAAAACCCCTTGCTGACGCTCAGAGCTCCGCCGACTACTCCTTGAGCCTCCTAAGATGCTCCCCAAAAACTCCCAAAATATTTCCCACTAAAGAATTCTCTCAAAAAGGCTAGAAAGCCTTGAGAGAGGCTCCAAAGGAGCCAAAAGAGGGAGGAAAGGAAAGAATTGATGGAATGATTGATGGTAAATGAGGCACCCAAGGGTGCCTTTTTATAGGCCCGGATTGGGGGTAGCATCGCGACGCTGCCTTGCACGCGACTTGCTGTCCAAGAAATGGGTAGCGTCGCGACGCTGCCTTGCATAGAGTCTCGACGCTGACCCAAATTTCTGCATATTCAGCTTCCTTTTGGGCTGTTTTTGGGTCTTCTCTTCACTTCTTTTTTTGGGCTTTTTTTATCATGATTGTCTTCTTTGGGTCTCCATTTGATCAAGCTTGGATTTGGGCTTCATTTGCTTCATTTTTGGCACTTTTTCTCCCAAAATCACCAACTTTGCTCCTAAGGACCAAATAACAAAATTCATTAAATATTTTCATTAAAAACACGATTAAAGCACATAAAACCTTAATAAATTGGGACTAAAATAGTGACATTTCTGCTCGCTATCAACTTTCGCTGTGTTTGAGCATGTTTAAATTCTTTGGGATGCATGTTAGGATAGCGATGATAGCCGAGGATTTGGTTTTTGAATTTTTGTGGGATATGGTTTATATGATGTGCAATTTGGGAGCATAGCAGAAAATGATAAATTTTTGAAAATGTTTGCTTAGTTTTAATGTCTAAAGCATGGAATAAACTTATCTTATGAGATCTTTGAAAATTTAGATTCTTATTATATTTTTTAAAAGTTTGTTGTCACTCTGATAGACTTAGTTTCTAACATTAGGAGTTATGATTGACTTTTTTTAAGAACTAGGTGATAAGAAAAGAAAAAAAAATATATGATATGTCTGCAAAAAGAAAATGCAACACTGAAAAAGAATATTCTGTTGAAAAAAAAGGATAAAAAATTTTTTTTTTGCTTGCAAGAGAAAAAAAATGAACTAGGGGTAAAAAGAGCTACCTGCGGTGTGATCAGTTATGCCAACCAAGAATAAAATTCGGGTTATCGGTCTCTACATCGTAGTTTGAAAGCTAGTGCCATTAGAATCATAAAAAGCAAGTTTGTGGGAATCACCCTAAGAAAAAGAAAAGAATCAGGTGCCCTAGTTTCTTTGTTTGCATGATAGCTAAATTCTGACCTATTAGGACTCTTAGCCAGTGTAGGGGAAAACAAATGGAAAAAGTCGTAAAACTAATCTAGGTTAGCAAAAGAGCCATTAGATAAGTTTTGAGCATGCTATTCATTAATTATAAGTTTCATTTTTTAGATTTCTTTATGAGTATGTTGTGCTTGCTTAGTCCACTTGCATGTTTTCTGTATTCCTCTGAGAATTTTAAAATCATTGAGGCTACAACAATTCTTTTCATGCATCTTTAGAATTTATTTTTTCTCGGGACTAGCAAAAGCTTAAGTTTGGGGGTGTGATAGCAAGCATAAAATTGCTATTTTATCCTTAAATTTACTAGCTCTTTTGTGCTTTTATTGTATTTTTGTCATACATATCCATTTAATTTTATAATTTTGTCCCTAGGAGAATTATATGGATAATTGGAGAAAAAGAGCTCAAGTTTATGGATTTCAAGCCTTAAATAACAAGTTGGGTCAAGAGAAAGAGCCCAAGATCCATCATATAAAGTGTTTGGGCCAAAGAAATAATGGGAAGCTCGAAATTCTACCCAAATCTGCAGCTGGAACATTCTGGAAATGGGACAGCGTCGCGACACTGTCCCCTAGCGTCTCGACACTGTCCTGACTTGCCGCCCAAGACAAGGTGACATCATAGCGTTGCGAGGCTGTCTCTGCTGAAGGCCTATATAAAGCGCTTTTTGCTTCCCATTTTCATCATCAATCATCATTCTAATCCTTTCTTTAGTCCCTTCTAAGGCTCTCCAAGCCTACCTTGAGGGTCGTGTTGTGAGGAAAGTGTGCAATCTTGTATCAAGCTATTTTTGAGTGCTCGGGAGCTTGTAACAGAGGGGATCCAAGGCGCAAGCAAGGGGTCTTCCTACGGTTCATCTCCTAACTCTCTTAATTGCTCTTTTATGTTTATTAGAATGTATTCTTGGGAAGTTTTGACCATTATCTATAGCTAAATCCCATATGTGGGTCTTGAAATGAAAGGTTATAGCTGATTATTATCTTCATTGCCTATCTCTGTCCTTATATTGATTATTTGTGTGGATGGTCGTAATGCTCTATAGAATATGGCCAATTTTATAGTGAATAGATTCTTAATGGAAACTCGACGGAGAGAAGTTAAGATAGATCATAATCCACTCAACTAGGCTTAACTGCTCGTAGTGACAGCAAGAGTAGTTGGTTAGGCTTAGAGACCAAAAATGAATCAGGGCTAATTAATTAATGAATTTAATAGCGCTAAGGACACTTAGGTTATTAATATGAGTTAATTATAATTAGGGGAAACCGAAAGGAGAACCAATGTGCTAAACGGAGATTCTAGGTTTATAATTAGTCAGGCATGAGATAGGATAATTAGGATAATCAATTAGTTATAATATGACTTTCAAGATTCCGCCTCACAATAGATTCTTTCTCCACCTTTTACATTTGATTGATCAATTTAATTCTTTGATTGCTTTATTTTTTCATTGATTTATTCATCATGTTTAGGTCCCTAAATAATATTTTGTTCTAGTATTTTTAGTGTTCGATTTTTTATCCTGTCTAATCGCCATCCTCCCTGTGGAAATCGATACTCGGTATTACTGTACTATTTTATATTACTTGGGCAACCGTACGCTTGCGGTGATAGCATAACACCTCCTTCACCATGAAGTGGCATTTCTCCCAAGTGAGAACTAGATGGGTATGCTCACATCTTTTTAGCATCTTACCTAAATTCTTCCAACACTCTTGAAAAGATCCTCCAAAAACAGAAAAATCGTCCATGAATAACTCAACAGTGGTCTCAATCATATCATAAAAAATGGCTAACATACACCGTTGAACTATTGCAAGAGCATTACAAAGACCGATAAGCATTCACCTAAAAGCAGATGTCCCATACGGGCAGGTGAAGGTTGTTTTTTCCTGGTCCTCAGGAGCTATGGTAATCAGGTTATACCCAGAAAAACCATCCAAGAAACAGTAGTAAGCCTGACCAACTAACCTATTGATAACTCTCCAAAAGGGAATTATTTAGGCCTTAGTTCTATAGTGTTTTTTGTGTCTTTTATGTTAAATAGGGTTGCTTTTAGATGAATATTATATGTTTTAACCCATTTGGAAGAAGGGATGCTTTGGAAATTATTTTGTGCAGAATATAATGTTGAGTGACTTGAGGGAGCAAAATCTGTGATCTAGCAAAGTAGGGAGCAAAACTGCCACGTAACAACTCGTAATCCATTTTAATGAAGCAGCGTTAGTTGCACTATTTTCGGATCTAAGAAGCTTGGAGAGCCTTCCACGTGTTCAATTTGACCTAATTAGGGCTTGCCTTCACTCTATGAAAGGGAAGAGTCATCTCAAGTAAAAAATATTCCATTTTTAGAGAAGGACATTCCAAATTCCAATTTCCATCTTTGGAAGCCGAATAGAGGAGGAAAGATTGGAGACTTCAAGAAGACCATAAACTACGGATCTAATCAATGGAATTAATCTTTTCTTGTAATTTCTTGTAGTTATGGATGCACATACTCAGATTGTAGCGTGTGTTGTGATGAACCTTATGAACTAAATTTACTTAGGTGTTGGTTAGGAATTATGTAATTTTCGTGCTTCATTCTCTATGCAATATATGTTGGTTTGAGCATCTTGATTATTTGATGTGCATATTTCTATTTTGTGCCCGCCTGGCCAGCCGGTATGAATATCACTTCTTAGTTTCAGGGATGATTTGAGAAGTGTGTGGCATTTAATCGCACTAGACCATTATGTGTAGGTGAACGCCAGTGACTGAGTTAGGGATAACCAGTTTCCTAGTGCTTAATCGGTAGTATGTCATTGGAGTTGAAACACATTCTAAAAAATCCAGAGTTCCGGGAGGATCCTGCTAATAAGACTGCGAGAGAATTTCCTAATCAATAATATTGCTAGAACATCTTTTAAAACAATTACTGAAATCCTGACCAACGTTTGTTTCCAATCTGTCTGCTTTATTTGTTTACTTTATGTTCTGTCATTTCTTTTATTTCAGCATTATCAAAATCAATAATTTTAACCACTTTTGAAACCATTAAAAAGTTACACAAGATAGATAAAGTGAGAGTTATTCAACCTCGTGGATACGATAAATTACTTATCACTTGTTGCGGACTGTGTATGCTTGCACAGTATTCTAGAGTTTTTTTTTGCTATATTTTTACCCCACTCTAGAAGGCAACAAGTTTTTGGCGCCGTTGCCGGGGACTTGAATAAGTTTTTATCTGATTTGTTTTGTGTATGTGTTTTAGTGGTTTAGTGCTAGAACTTTTTTATTGTTTCTTTTGTTTTTGTAGGTGTGAGTTTGGTGCATGAGCGATCCGCCTGGGTGAGGTTCGAGCTTGATCCAAAAATTGAAAGGACATTCAGGAGAAGAAGGAGAGAGCAGTGTAAAAATCAAAATCCAATGGATAACGTGTCGTGTCTCCCAGAAGTTCCAGAAGATCCAGTTGATCCCCAGCAAAATCATGTGTTGCAGCCTAATCCACCGCTGGAGCAAAATGGACAGCAAAATAATCAGGCTGAGAACCCTATCTTGGTAGCAAACGATAGGGCCATAGCCATTTGAACGTATGTTTTTCCGATGTTTGATGAGTTAAATCAAGGAATTGCGCATCCTCAAATTGAGGCAGCAAATTTTGAAATGAAACTGGTAATGTTTCAGATGTTGCAAACTATGGGTCTATTCCATGGTTTGTCATCTGAAGACCCCCATTTACATCTTAAGTCTTTTCTAGGAGTTAGTGATTCATTTGTAATTCAAGGAGTGTCTAGAGATGCCCTTAGATTAACGTTGTTCCCGTATTCTCTTAGAGATGGAGCAAAGGCGTGGTTAAATTCTTTTGCTCAAGGATCAATTAGGACATGGAATGAGTTAGCGGAAAAATTTCTTAGTAAGTATTTTCCACCAACTAGGAATGCCAAGTTGAGGAGTGAGATAGTGGGATTTAGGCAACTTGAAGATGAAACTTTTAGTGAGGTTTGGGAGAGGTTTAAGGAGCTTTTGTGAAAGTGTCCCCACCATGATTTACCTCATTGTATCCAAATGGAAACATTTTACAATGGGTTAAATGCAACAACCCAAGGTATGGTCGATTCCTCGGCTGGAGGGGCCCTCTTGGCAAAAACCTTTAATGAAGCCCATGAAATTTTAGAAAGAATATCAACCAATAGTTGTCAGTGGTCAGATGTTAGAGGCTCAAATAAAAAAGTTAAGAGTGTGTTAGAGGTTGATGGTATGTCTTGAAGGTGTACATATTACACATGCGGAAGCAATTGAAGATCGAAAGCACTTAAGACATTCAATTTTACTCCTAAAGCATACATGTTCTAGAAAAGAGATAATAGAGAGTTTAGAAAACACCGACCTTTGTAGCTCACTTATGTTGAACTCCTTGAGGTGTTTGCCTCTCCTATGCTCCTTGGACAACCTCTAGAGTCTTCCCTACTATACTCTGGGCCAAGAACGACTTGTGGGAGTCAATATAAGATAGGCAATGGGAAGGGAATGCTTGAAGCATCAAGCAATGGAGAAGAATGAGAGATGAGAGAACTTTGAGTCCAAATTCCAGCAGTATAACATTAAGGAAATGACTCTCTCATGACTTTGAATCTGATTCATACTCCTTATATAGATATCTTCCATGCAAAGAGAAGCCTCATGACACTAGACACATGGTGAAATTGCAACTCAAAGTGGATTCTAGGTGTTTAATTCACAACACATGCAACTAGTGCATGGTTGTGTTGTTTTCCACTATGCATCAACATGCAAGATTGGGAATGCCACTAAATCCACTTAAAATTGAATCTAAATTCACAATTTTCAGCTTGCAATTCATTCATATTTCAATTCAAAATTGAAATTGATTTCTAGGCAATTAATTGGTACAATTCCAAGTAATTTTTACATGATTAATCCAATTAATCTTTATCACCTAGTGCCATGAATTATATATGATTCCTAATACATATATATCGTATTCAAAACACTTTTAAATACTTCATCTCTCATTTTCTAATTTAATTCATAATTAAATTATTGTGTCAAACACAATTTACGATAATACCCTTTTTCCCGATTTTGAACGATTCAAAGCTTCCTATCTTTTGTTCTAGGCTTAATTCCGATATGAGCTAGTAGGGGGACCTAATGGACCTATAGATCATGGGCTCCAACGATTCGAGGCTAACCGACTAATCTCATTATCTAAGCTAGCCAACATTCATTAACTATCGGGACACTCCACTATAGCCCGATAGTTGCACTCCCATCACTATCGATATATTTCCGTCCACTTGATTTAACCATGATTAGTAATCCAATCCTTCACAGGTTGTTCGTAGCTATAGCTAGGTCAAAAAGCCGTTTCACCCCTATAGTACTTATAGTTCCTTAAGTCCCACTGATCCTCTAATGAACAATTGGTTTATGGTCCAACCAATAAACCGAGTCCCTCTCGGGCCAATGAGAGGGTGGGATCCCTTTGTTCAAGCCCCAGAGTCAGCACTTAAGGGAACAACCTATCTACTCTCCCTAATTCGGGTAGGAGTGAATTCCTTCTCGCACGACTATGTCCCCAGCTATCTACCCGTTCCTATCCCTGAAATGGGAGGCTTATTGAGTCGGCGATACTGAGCCACTCTCACCCATGCAGATCTAAGGATAAGCCCGAATAAACAGGAGTTCATAGTTAGCTCAGGATTAAGATCGAGTTACCTAGGTCATCACATGAAATAGTCAGTCTCGTCAGTAAACGGTGTTATAAAGCGAGAGTGACTTATTTCTTGGTCCTGGTCTTATGCAAACTCATTGCATAGGACGCCCCCACTCGCATGTCTCTACATGGAAGATTTAGGATCACATCGTCTATACCATCTATAAAGTGGGCCGCGTCTCATAGTGTCCCCAGAATAAGGTACCCAACCCTATTCCTATACTATAGACCGTTTTGGCTATTACTCAAGCTTGATCCACTTTTATGTCTCTACATAAAGCTCAAGTGTTCATCCTATAGCCATGGATCTTAGTTTATTGGATTTGGGTTATTATATGTGCAATTTACTTTATTCCGTATTGACTTTTACTGAATCAATCTCGATAACGCCTTTATCGAATAAGTATATAATTCCTTTAACATTCACTATCTACGAGTTTTAGGGCACCAATCCCAACATGTCTACCACTAGGGCTGATATTGCAATGTTAGCTAACGCTCTTAAAAATGTGACAGTGGTTAGTCATCAGCAGCCGCCAACTGTGGAGCCTGCTGCAGTGGTGAACCATGTTACAGAGGAATCATGTGTCTATTGTGGTGAAGAGCACAACTACGAGTTTTGCCCCAACAATCCAGCTTCTGTGTTTTTTTTGTAGGTAATCAAAGGAATAACCCTTATTCTAACTTTTGTAATCCAGGTTGGCGCAACCACCCCAACTTTGCATGGGGAGGGCAAGGTAGCAATTCGCAAGTCCCTCAAGCACAACAAAAGGTGAACCAGTCAGGATTTGCTAAATCACAGGTATTGCCCCAACAAAATAAGCAGGCTTTGCCCCAGCAAAATTCGGAGAGTTCTCTTGAGGCAATGATGAAAGAATATATGGCTTGTACCGATGTCGTTATTCAAAGTAATCAAGCTTCAATGAGAGCCTTGGAGTTGCAAATGGGCAAGCTAGCTAATGAACTGAAGGCAAGGCCCAAAGGACACTTCCTACAGATACTGAGCACCCTAGAAGGGAAGGTGAGGAGCAGGTACAGGTAGTGACTCTAAGGAGTGGTAAGCCACTAGAAGAGAGAAAAGAGCCTAGTAAGACCCAGGATGTAGAGAAGAATTGTGATAAAAATGTTGTTGTTGAGAAAAAGTTGGAGTCTGGTAAAGGTGCTGGAGGCAGCAATAATGATGCTGGAGCATCTGGTCTTGTTCCAAATGTGGAACCACCTTATGTGCCGCCCCCACCTTATGTACCACTCTACCTTTTCCATAGAGGCAAAGGCCTAAGAATTAGGATGGTCAATTTAAGAAGTTTTTAGAGATTCTAAAGCAATTGCATATAAATATCCCTTTAGTAGAAGCCATTGAGCAAATGCCAAATTATGCTAAGTTTCTTAAGGATATTTTGACTAAAAAGAAGAGGTTAGGTGAGTTTGAAATTGTATCTCTTACTGAGGAATGTAGTGCTATTCTTAAGAATGGGCTACCAACCAAGGCTAAGGATCCAAGGTCATTTACTATTCCTGTCTCAATGGGTGGAAAAGGGTTAGGTAGAACACTTTGTGATTTAGGCGCAAGCATTAACCTTATGCCTCTTTGGCTTTATCGAAAGCTAGGTATTGGTGAAGCTAGGTCTACCACAATCACACTCCAACTAGCTGATAGGTCTATAACATATCTTGAGGGTAAAACTGAGGATGTCTTAGTGAAGGTACATAAATTCATATTTCCTGTTGATTTTATTATCTTAGATTATGAGGTAGACAAAGATGTCCCAATTATTCTTGGTCGTCCATTTTTTGCTACTGGTAAAGCATTGCTAGATGTTCAAAAAGGAGAATTAACAATGAGGGTTTTTGATGAGAAAGTGAAGTTTAATGTTTTTAAGGCCATGAAGTATCCAAACGAAGTGGAAGATTGTTCTTTCATTAGGATTCTGGAGAACACAATTGTTGAGACAACAATGGAGGATTTGGCAAACAAGTATTTGGAAGACTATGGAGAGATTAGTGTAGAGGATTTAGAAGTTTGTTCTTTAGAAAAAAAAATGAAAAAGAAGTGTCTAGGTGTGAGGATGTTTTTGAGTCATTAGATTCGGATGAAAGGAAGACTCCTCCTATTAAGTCATCCTTGATTGAGGCACCCACTTTAGATTTGAAGCCCTTGCCGGATCATCTAAAGTATGTGTATCTTGGGGAGAGTGAGATGTATCCCATTATTGTTGCATCAGATTTAATGTCGGAGGATGAAGAGACCTTAATAAAGTTGCTGCAGCAATATCTCTAAGCAATAGGTTGGATATTGACTGACATTCAGAGAATTAGCCCGTCTTTCTGTCTGCATAAAATCACTCTAGAGGAGGGATCCTTTAGGAGCATTGAGCAACAGAGAAAGCTTAACCCTGGAATGAAGAAAGTTGTTAAGAAGGAGGTGATTAAATGGTTGGATGCTAGGATTATCTATCCAATTGCAGATAGCAATTGGGTAAGCCCTGTCCAATGTGTTCCTAAGAAAGGAGGTGTCACGGTAGTGACTAATAAAGATAATGAGTTGATCCCAACCAGGACAGTAACTGACTGGAGGGTTTGCATGGATTACAGGAGGCTTAACAAAGCCACCCGTAAGGACCATTTCCCTCTACCATTTATTGACCAGATGTTGGATAGATTGGCTGGTCAGGCCTACTACTGTTTCTTAGATGGTTATTCTGGGTATAACCAGATTACCATTGCTCCTGAGGATCAGGAAAAAAACCACTTTCACCTGCCCTTATGGGACGTTAGCTTTTAGGCAAATGCCTTTTGGCCTTTGGAATGCTCCAACAACATTTCAACGGTGTATGTTAGCAATTTTTTCTGATATGATTGAGTGCACTGTTGAGGTATTTATGGACGATTTTTTAGTTTTTGGAGGGTCTTTTCAGCATTGTTTGGATAATTTTGGTAAGGTGTTAAAAAGATGTGAGGATACCCATCTAGTTCTTAATTGGGAGAAATGTCACTTCATGGTGAAAGAGGGCATAGTGTTAGGTCATAAGATTTCAAAGAAACGTCTAGAGGTTGATCGAGCAAAAATAGAGGTTATTGAGAAATTATAACCACCAAATACAGTTAAAGGGATTCAGAGTTTTTTAGGTCATGTTTGATTTTTTAGAAGGTTCATAAAGGATTTTTAAAAAAATTAGTAAACCTCTTTGTAACTTATTGTGTGCTGATAGTGTTTTTGACTTTAATGTAGATTGTAGGAAGGATTTTGAGACTTTAAAGGCTGCTTTAGTCTCAGCACCCATTCTGTGTGCACCTAACTGGAGTTTACCATTTGAGGCAATGTGTGATGCGAGTGATGTTGCAGTAGATGCAATGTTGTGGCAAAAGCAGGGCAAATTTAAACATCCTATCTATTATGCAAGCAGAGTTTTGAATGAGGCACAAATCAACTATACAACTACTAAAAAAGAGTTGTTAGTGATTGTGTTTGCCTCTGAGAAATTCCACCCATATTTAGTTGGATCCAAAGTCACGGTTTTCACAGATCATGCAACAATAAGGTATTTAATGTCTAAAATAGATGCAAAGCCTAGATTGATTCGTTGGGTTTTATTATTGCAGGAATTCGACTTGGAGATAAAGGATAAGAAGGGATCAGAGAATGTTATTGCAGATCATTTGTCTCGTATTGATCCAACATCATCTTTGCTGGAGCAATCTGTCATCTCAAATTCTTTTCCGGATGAGCAACTCTTTGCTGTTAATGTAAAGGTAGTAAAGGATATCCCTTCGTATGCTGATATTGCCAACTTTTTGGTGAAATGAGTCACTTCTAATGACAAGGATTGGAGGCAGATGAAAAAATTAAGCATGATGCAAAATCTTTCTATTTGGATGAGCCATTTATGTATAAGCAATGCTCTGATGGTATTATTCGAAGATGTGTTTCAGGTGATGAAGCAAAAGAAATCCTGGAGCAATGTCACTCTTCTCTGTATGGAGGTCATTTCAGCAAACAGAGGACGACTATGAGGACTTTGCAATGTGGATTCTTCTAGCCTTCCTTATTTAAGGATGCCCATTGGTTCTACAAGCAATGTGATGCTTGCCAAAGGAGAGGAAATGTAGGACCTAGGGATGAAATGCCTCTTACATACATTTTGGAATTAGAATTGTTTGATGTATGGGGTATTGATTTTATGGGGTCATTTCCCCCTTCTAATGGTAATGTCTTTATCTTATTGGCAGTTGATTACATGTCCAAGTGGGTGGAGGCCTTTGCATGCCATCAGAATGATGCTAAGACGGTTTCAAAGTTTCTTCAATCGCACATTTTTGCGCGGTTTGGGACACCTAGAGCTTTAGTGAGTGACGAGGGTACACACATTGTGAATAAGCTTTTAGCATAGGATTGCTACCCCTTATCACCTGCAAGCAAATGGTCAAGTTGAAGTTAGCAATAGGAAATCAAATCTATTCTAGAGAAAGTAGTCCATCCTTCTTGGAAAGATTGGTTTTTTCGGTTAGATATGGCTTTGTGGGCTTATAGGACAACCTATAAGACTCCTCTAGGTATGTCTCCCTATAGGTTAGTGTATGGAAAAGCTTGCCATTTACCGTTAGAGCTTGAGCATAAAACGTTTTGGGCTTTAAAGAAATTGAATTTTGATCTAAGTCGTGCAGGTGCAATACAAATGTTGCAGCTTAATGAATTAGAGGAATTTTGTCATTTTTCTTATGAAAATTCAAAAATATATAAAGAGAATACTAAACTATGGCATGATTAGAAAATAAAACCTAAAGAATTTGTTAAGGGTCAAAGAGTCTTGCTTTATAACTCTAGATTAAAATTGTTTCCTGGAAAATTAAAATCTAAATGGTCTGGGCCATTTGTTGTGATTCAAGTTTTTCCTCATTGAGGAATTACTTTGAGAGATGAAAAGGATGGAAGAGTGTTCAAGATTAATGGACAACGAGTGAAGCATTATTGGGGTGAGGAATTTCGTTTGAAATATCCTTCCCTGAAGTTGGTCGATGAATAAGCGAGCAAGAGTTTTGCAGGAGCATGTCATATAACAATATTTTTGAGCTCCCAGTGTTTGTTGCGATTTTATTGTTCGATGATTGAATTTGATTTTAATTCAAATTATTTTGAATTGGATTTGGTTTATTTGAATTTTAGCTGATTTATTTTATTTCGCTGGTATTTTTAATTTTAGTAGATTTTAAATTCGGTTTGTTTATTTTGGTCGATTTATTTTTAAATTAATCGGATTATATTAGATTTAATTTTAGTTTGTATTTTTGTTATTTGAAATTCTGTTTAGATTAGATTTTAATAATATTTATTTCTTAATTTATTCGGCTGAAGATAAAAAAAATAGAGATTTGATTTTGGCAGTTTGAATTTGAATTGGAGTTTTGCGTATAAAAGATTCTTCTAGAAGAAAATCTTTGTGGATCAGTTTATTTTTGCAATCTGTTGGGGGGATCAAATATTTCGTCCGATTTTAAGGGAATTGGTTGTGAATTAAATAATTTTACCGTTTGGAATTTAATTTTTCTATGGGCCGATAAAACGCGTGGAGCATCTGGCGCCTCCACGTGTCACGCAATGTTGATCCAATGATATATCCGTTAGCCTGCGCAAGGAAGATTTACCACGGGGCAAAATTTTACCGTTTTGAAATTTAATTTCCATGATTACATGCTGGAGCACTATTTATTCATGACCGCTGGTACGTTTATTTTCACTTCATCTTCTTGCCTTCATTCTTTGTTGTTTTTATTTTCCCTTTGCTTTCGATTACTGTGAAATTCTCCAAGTCCGAAATGGCTAAAACAAGAGGGAGGAAAGAGAGAGATACCGAGGAAGAGGAAGTTCCCATTACCCCTGAGGCACCGAAGACAAAAGCAAAAAGAAGGAAGACGCCGGAAGAAAGAGAGGCTAAGAGACGAAGAAGACAATAGAGGGATGAGGTTACGAAAGTCGTGAGAAAAGTGATCGAGGACATTGCTGATGAAGCGGTTGAAGAAGAACAACCAAAGGAACCTGAGGAAAAGAAAGATGTTGAGGAGAGTGAATCGATAGTGGAAAATCTGCAAGAAGTGCAAAAGAAGCAAGCGGAAGATGTGCAAGAACAAGGAAATGGACAAGAAGCTCAAGAACAGCAGATTCAGGCTGAAGTCGTTGTACCGGAGGTTCCACGTCGTCTTCACCGAAAGTAGAAGACCGATTGAATTAAAATGATTAGGACAAACAGTCCATCGCCGTTGACGATAGAATCTGAGAAAGAAAACTCTGTAAAAGAAGAACAAGAGAGAAAGGGAACAGAGGAACAGGAAAGAGAAGAAACAGAAAAGAAGACAGAGGAAGAAATTTTGGCGAAGCATCAAGAGGACAAGGGCAAGGGAGTTGCCAAAGCAACGGATGAAGGAGACGAGGAAGAAGCAGGAATGCCGTTCATTCGCTTCGTCAATGAACTTGCAAGAGCAAAATACAGAAAGATGTTGAAAAGAGATTTCTTGTTTGAGAGAGGCTTCGGGGAGGATTTTCCACATTTCTTGAGGGCTGGAATAGCAAATCATGGGTGGAGTCAATTTTGTGCGAAACCAGACCCACTAAATTCAAACATCGTTCAGGAATTTTATGCGAATATAGATGATCAAGAAGGATTCCAAGTCATGGTCCGAGGGGTGGCTGTCGATTGGAGCCCAAGAGCAATAAATTCTCTCTTCAACCTCCAAGACTTTCCGCATGGTGAATTTAATGAGATAGTGGTAGCACCATCTAACGACCAATTGAACGCGGTTGTTAGGGAGGTTGGTATTGAAGGGGCCCAATGGAGGTTGTCGAAGACGGAGAAACACACATTCTAAGTGGCTTATTTGAAGAGTGAGGCAAACACATGGTTGGGCTTCATCAAACTACGTTTGCTCCCGACAACCCACGACTCAACGGTATCCCAGGACAGAGTGCTTCTAGTATTTGCTATCCTACGTCCTTTGAGTATCGATGTTGGAAAAATTATTTCAAGTGAAATTTACAATTGCTGGCGGAAGAAGGTGGGAAAGTTGTTTTTCCCAAACACGATTACGATGTTATGCAGCAGGGCATGAGTGCCCACGAGTCCAGAGGATGTTTTTCTACTTGACAAGGGGATCATAGATAAGCCCAATTTGGCTTGGCTTCAGCACGCAGGAGGCACGCCAAGGTGGGCTGGTGTGCTGCATCCACCAGATTTTAGAGCAACTGGCACTGTCGGCCAGTAGGCAAAAGTATGCTGAAAGGCAAGCTCAAACCTACTGGACCTATGCGAAGATGAGGGATGCCAAACTTAGGAGAGCTTTGCAATCCAAATTTTCAAAACCTTATCAAGCCTTCCCTGTTTTTCCCGATGACTTGTTTAATCCCTAGATTCTATCGCTGCTAGTAGGGAGAGAGGAAGAGGAGGCAGATGAGTAAGGTTAGGAGGATTGACGAATATGATGACTTTGGGCGAGCATTATTTTTGTTCTTATGTTTTTGATTGCTCACGTATTCCTGACCCAAATTTCTTTTGATGTTTATGTTTTTTGTTTTCTTGTTTTTAATTTTCTGCTTCTAGGCCATCCAAAAATTATCTGCTGATGTAAATCTTTTTAGTTGTTTTTAATGAAAGTTCCAAAGTTGTTTTTGTTCTATAGCACTGAGCATTCCTAACTTAACTATTTTTCTTCTGAATTTTTGAAACTTGGACTAGTTAGCTTAACTAGATCAAGGTATTCTGAACTCCAGAAACCTTTTGCTTCAGCATTTCTTCTAGCCTGGTCATCGCTGCGGCAAGAAGATTCTGAGGTAGTGTTGACTTATTTGATCCACCTTAAGCTTAATTCTAGTCCCACACTTAGTTTAAAATTCAGATAGAAAAAAATTTAAGTTTGGGGGTATAATTTATCATGTTAATAATTGATTGGGGACAATGAATAATTCAAGTTTGGGAGACTTTTTGCTACTCCACTTGTTTTGCTCGAGTATTCCTCTCCTTCATAATTGTTTTTCTAGGTTGTTGAGTAACCAGGGGCATTTGTGACACCCACAGTTTGTCTTTGCGTTAAAAGATGTGCTAGACATGCAAGAGGACTGAGAGGTACCCATCATCCTTGGTAGACCATTCTTAGCTACTGGTAAGGCCGAAATAAGCGTGCACACTGGTAAGTTAACTCTTAACGTTGATGATGAGAAGGTAGTATTTAGTATCTTTGGCCAGGACAATTCTATGTGTAGTATATTGTTGGGCTCCTAGAGTGAGTAAAAATAAGATATAAAAAGACTATAGAATTCTGTGCAAGTATACACAGTCCGCAGCAAGTAATAAGTATTTATCGAATCCAAGGTCTGAACTAGCTTTCACTTTATCTATTTTGTTTAGTTTTTCAATGGTTTCAAAAGTGGTTAAAATGATTGGTTTTTATAGAATGTTGAAGCAAAAGAAATGACAGAACAGAAAGTAAACAAATAAGCAGACAGATTAGAAACAGGCGCTGGTCAGGATTTAGTAATTGTTTTAAAAAATACTCTAGCAATATTATTGATTATGCAAAACTCTTGCAGTCTTATTAGCATATTCCTCCCGGAACTCTGGGTTTTTTAGAATGTGTTTCAACTCCAATGACGCACTACCAATCAAGCACTAGGCAACTTCCTATCCCTAGCTCAGTCACTGGCGTTCACCAATACACAATGATCTAGTGTTATTAAATGCCACACACTTCCCAAATCATCCTTGAAACTAGGAAGTGATATTCATACCGGCTGGCCAAGCGGGCACAAAATGTAAATAAGCACAACAAATAATCAAGATGCATCAAATCAACTTATATTGAATAGAGATTAAGCACAACAATTACATATTCCTAACCAACACCTAAAATTACTTCGTTCATAGAGAACATGGCAACACACGTTACAATATGAATAAGTGCATCCATAACTACAAAATAATACAAGAAAATATTAATTCCCTTGATCAGCTTGTAAGTGATGGTCTTCTTGATATCCCTAATCTTCCTCCTCTATTTGGCTTCCAAAAGTGGAAATGAACTTCCTAAGAGTGGAATGTTCCTCCTAAGAAAGGAATGAATTTGACTTGAGACGGTTCCTCCTTTTATAGAGTGATAACAAGCTTGAATTAGGTTGACCTAGACACGTGGATGGCTCTCCTTGCTCCTTTATCTCGAGAATAGCTTAACAGAATTCAGTTCATTAAATTGGCTAACGAGCTGTGACGTGGCAGTTTTGTTCCCAGCTTTGCTCCAACACAGATTTTGCTCCCTCAAGTCGCTCAGCAATATATTCTGCACAAAATAACTTCCAAAGCATCCATTCTTCCAAATGGGTTAAAACATGTAATATATATCTAAAAGAAACCCTATTTGGAACAAAAGACACACCAATCAATACAGAAATAAGGTCTAAATAACTCCCTTTTGGAGAGTTATCATATACATACTTGTTTTTCCATTGGCTAAGATTTACTGATTGATGATGATGAGGAAGAAGAGTTAAACTTAGGCCTAGAGTAAGATGATTTGCCTATGGATGATGTAAATTTTGATCCTGATGAGTTCTTTGATTAAGCATTATTTGAAAATGAATTATTGAATGATATTGAGATGCCTGCTGTAAATATTTATGAGCATAATTTGTCTGCATTGAATTTAGAAGAGCATATGATAGATGACTATTTTGAGCCTGACATAGATGAATTTTTTGAGTATGATATTGATGAGTCAAATGATAGCTTTATGGAGTCTGATTTAATTTCTATGTCTCATGTGCATGTAGAGATTATGCCTGATGAATGGTTAGTCTTAGTTGATAAACCACCCCAGGACCCGAGACCAGTAGACATTATGATGCTTGATGACTCTGTAAATAATTGTTTTGAGAATAGAGATCTGGAGAAAAGATTTCATGTTGTTAAATTTTTTATGACTTGTTATTATGAGAATTTGTTTAGCAAAGACGAGCCAGGGGAATGTTCTTTTACTCCCTTGTTTGCATTGTGTGCTTCGATACGTGATTTTATCCAGGGCCCGGAGGATGATGAAAACTTTTACTTCGAACCTCCATGAGCGTGTCGAGCCTCGTCAAGCTAAAGACGTTTTTCTTTTTGCAGTAAATAAATCCCCCTTGCTTCGTGATCCAATTTTGTCTTGCAGGATCCACCTAGCAAGCCCCGAAAATCCAAAGATGCATTTTCTCAGCCCCGAAGGATGATGACGATTTTCTCCTGGATTCAGGGAAGTTTCAATATCCCTTTTTATGCTTTATTGTTTTTAAACATTGGGGACAATGTTTAGTTTATGTTTGGGGGGAGAGGCTTTCGCTGTGTTTGAGCATGTTTAAATTCTTCTGGATGCATGTTAGGATAGCAATGATAGCCAAGGATTTGATTTTTGAATTTTTTGGGGAAATATGGTTTATATGATGTGGAATTTGGGAGCATAGCAGAAAATGAGAAATTTTTGAAAATGTTTGCTTAGTTTTAATGTCTAAAGCATGCAATAAACTTATCTTTTGAGATCTTTGAAAATCTAGATTCTTTTTATGGTTTTTATAAGTCTGTTGTCACTCCGATAGGCTTAGTTTCTAACATTAGGAATTATGCTTGATTGTTTTAAGATCTAGGAGAAAAAGAAAAAGAAAAAGAAAAAAAAATGTTATGCCTGCAAAAAGAAAAGCAACGTTGAAAAAGAATATCTGTTGAAAAACACCATTAGAGATTACCAAGAACACCATTGTTCACAAGCTAGTTGAGGAGATTATTATTTTCTTTAGTATCTTGTGATCATGGACATGCCTACTCAGATTGTAATTCATATTTCCATGTTTATTATGAACTAAGTAGCTTAAGGTGTTGGTTAGGAACATGTAGTTGCTGTGCTTAAACTTTAGTAATATATTGAATATTGCATCTTGGTTAATTGTTGTGCCTATTTACATTTTATGCCCGCCTGGCCAGCCGGTGTGAATATCTCTCTCTAGTTTCAGGGATGATTTAGATAGTGTGTGGCAATTATCCACACTACGATCATTGTGTATTGGTGAACGCCAGTGACTGAGCTAGGGATACCCAGTTGCCTAGTGCTTGATCGGTCACACTTCATTGGGGTTGAAACACATTCCAAAAGATCTGGAGTTCCGGGAGGAATCCGCTAATAATACTGCGAGAGTTGCATGATCAATAATATTGCTCGAGCATCTGTTTAAACAACTACTAAACCTAACCAGTGCCTGTCTTTAATCTGTCTGTCTATTTGTTTATTCTTTGTTCTGTCTTTTATTTTGCTTCAGCATAATTCTTATAAAACCAAATCATTTTTACCATCTTTGAAACCATTAGAAAGTTACACAAAATAGATAAAGTGGAAGCTAATTCAGGACTCGGATTGATAATATTACTTGTTGCAGACTGTGTATACTTGCACAGGAATTCTAGAGTCTTTTAGATCATATTTTACTCACTCTAGGAACCCAACAAGTTTTTGGCGCCATTGCCGGGGACTTGAATAAGTTTTTATATGATTTGTTTTGTGTATGTGTTTTAGTGGTTTGGTGTTAGAACTTTTTGATTGTTTCTTTTATTTTTACAGGTGTGAGCTTGGTGCATGAGCGATCCACCTGGGGTAAGGTTCGAGCTTGATCCAGAAATTGAAAGAACATTCAGGATAAGAAGGAGAGAGCAGCGTAGAAATCAAATGGAGAACGTGTCGCGCCTTTCGGAGGGTCCTGAAGGTCCAGTAGACCCCTAGAATCGTTTGTTGCAGCAAAACCCCCTGTTTGAACAAAATGAGCAGCAAAATAATCAGGCTGAGAATCCTATCTTGATAGCGAACAATAGGACCAGAGCCATTCGAGCGTATGTTGTCCCAATGTTTAATGAGTTGAATCCAGGGATTGCACGTCCCCAAATCCAAGCGGCAAATTTTGAAATGAAACCGGTAATGTTTCAGATGTTGCAAACCGTGGGGCAATTCCATGGTTTGTCATCTGAAGACCCTCATTTAAATCTTAAGTCTTTTCTAGGAGTTAGTGATTCTTTTGTAATTCAAGGAGTGCCTAGAGATGCTCTTAGATTAACTTTGATCCCGTATTCTCGTAGAGATGGAGCAAAGACATGGTTAAACTCTTCTGCTCCAGGATCAATTAGGACATGGGATGAGTTAGCTGAAAAACTTTTAAGTAAATATTTCCACCTAATAGAAATGTTAAATTAAGGAGTGAAATAGTAGGGTTTAGGCAACTTGAGGATGAGACTTTTAGTGAGGCTTGGGAGAGATTTAAGGAACTTTTGCGAAAGTGTCCCCACCATGGTTTACCTCATTGTATTCAAATGGAAACAGTTTACAATGGTTGAAATGGAGTAACCCAAGGTATGGTCGATGCTTCGGTTGGAGGGGCCCTTTTAGCAAAGACTTTTGATGAAGCTTATGAAATTTTAGAAAGAATATCGATTAATAGTTGTCAGTGGTCGGATGTTAGAGGCACAAATAAAAAGGTTAAGAGTGTGTTAGAGGTTGATGGTGTGTCCACCATTAGGGCTGATCTTGCTATGATTGCTAATGCTTTTAAGAATGTGATAGTGATTAGTCATCAGCAGCCACCGGCTATGGAGCCTACTGCAGTGGTGAACCAAGTGGCAGAAGAAGCATGGGTCTATTGTGGTGAAAATCACAACTACGAGTTTTGCCCCAGCAATCCAGCTTCTGTGTTTTTTGTAGGTAATCAGAGGAATAACCCTTATTCTAACTTTTATAATCCAGGTTGGCGCAACCACCCCAACTTCGCATGGGGAGGACAAGGAAGCAGTGTGCAGACACAACAAAAGGTGAACCAGCCGGGATTTTCTAAAGCGCAGGTATTGCCCCAGCAAAATAAGTAGGATTTGCCCCAGCAAAATTCGGGGAATTCTCTCGAGGCAATGATGAAAGAATTTATGGCTCGTACAGATGCCGCAATTCAAAGTAATCAAGCTTCGATGAGAGCCCTGGAATTGCAAGTGGGTCAGCTAGCTAGTGAGCTAAAGGCAAGGCCTCAAGGGAAACTTCCCTCGGATACTGAACACCCTCGAAGGGAAGGTAAGAAGCAGGTAAAAGCGGTAACTCTTAGGAGTGGTAAGCCATTAGAAGAGCCTAGTAAAACCCAGATTATAGATAAAAATGGTGATGAAAATGTTGTCGTTGAGAAAGAGTTGGAGTCTGGTCAGGGTGCTAGAGGCAGCAATAAAAATGCTGGAGCATCTGGTTCTGTTCCAAATGTGGAACCACCTTATGTGCCGCCCCCACCTTATGTACCACCTCTACCTTTTCCACAAAGGCAAAAGCCTAAAATTCAGGATGGTCAATTTAAAAAGTTTTTTAAGATTCTTAAGCAATTGCATATAAATATCCCTTTAGTAGAAGCTATAGAGCAAATGCCTAATTATGCTAAATTTCTTAAGGATATTTTAACTAAAAAGAAGAGGTTAGGTGAGTTTGAAACTGTATCTCTTACTGAGGAGTGTAGTGCTATTCTGAAGAATGGGCTACCACCCAAGGCTAAGGATCCGGGATCATTTACTGTACCTGTATCTATAGGTGGAAAAGAGTTAGGTAGAGCGATCTGTGATTTAGGCACGAGCATTAACCTTATGCCTCTTTCGGTCTATCGAAAGCTAGGTATAGGTGAAGCTAGGCCTACCACAGTCACACTCCAACTAGCTGATAGGTCTATCACATATCCAGAGGGTAAAATTGAGGATGTCTTAGTAAAGGTGGATAAATTCATATTTCCTGTTGATTTTATTATTTTAGACTATGAGGCTGATAAAGATGTCCCAATTATTCTAGGTCGTCCATTTTTGGCTACTGGTAGGGCGTTAATAGATGTTCAAAAAGGGGAATTAACAATGAGAGTCTGTAATGAGGAAGTGAAATTTAATGTGTTTAAAGCCATGAAATATCCAGACGAAATGGAGGATTGCTCTTTCATTAGGATTCTGGAGAGCACAGTTATTGAGACAGCAATACAGGATTCGGCTAGTAAGCATTCGGAAGAGCATGAAGAGGTTGGTGTAGTGGATTTGCAAGTTTGCCTGTTAGAAAGAAAAAAATGAAAAAGAGTGGTTTAGGTGTGAGGATGTTTTTTAGTCTTTAGATTTAGATCAAAGGAAGGCTCCTCCTATTAAGCCATCCCTGATTGAGGCACCTACTTTAGATTTGAAGCCCTTGCCGGATCATCTAAAGTATGTGTATCTTGGGGAAGGAGAGACGTTGCCCATTATTGTTGCGTGAGATTTAATTCCAGAGCATGAGGAGGCCTTAATAAGATTGTTGCAGCAATACCGCAAGGCTATAGGTTGGACGTTGGTTGACATTCAGGGAATTAGCCCATCTTTTTGTATGCACAAAATCACTCTAGAGGAGGGATCCTTTAGGAGTGTTGAGCAGCAAAGAAGGCTTAACCCTGCAATGAAAGAGGTTGTTAAAAAGGAGGTGATTAAATGGTTGGATGCTGGGATCATTTATCCAATTGCCGATAGTAGGTGAGCCCTGTCCAATGTGTTCCTAAAAAAGGAGGTGTCACAGTGGTAAGTAATAAAGACAATGAGTTGATTCCAACCAGGACCGTAACTGGCTGGAGGGTTTGCATGGACTACAGGAGGCTTAATAAAGCCACCCGTAAGGACCATTTCCCTCTACCATTTATTGACCAGATGTTAGATAGATTAGCTGGTCAGACCTATTACTGTTTCTTAGATGGTTACTCTGGGTATAACCAGATTACTATTGCTCCTGAGGATTAAGAAAAAACCACTTTCACCTGCCCTTATGGGACGTTTGCTTTTAGGCGAATGCCTTTTGGCCTTTGCAATGCTCCAGCAACATTTCAGCGGTGTATGTTAGCAATTTTTCTGATATGATTGAGTCCACTGTTGAGGTATTTATGGACGATTTTTTAGTTTTTGGAGGGTCTTTTCAGAATTGTTTAGATAATTTAGGCAAGGTGTTAAAGAGATGTGAGGATACCCATCTAGTTCTAAATTGGGAAAAATGTCACTTCATGGTGAAGGAAGACATAGTGTTAGGTCATAGGGTTTCTAAGAATGGTCTAGAAGTTGATAGAGCAAAAATAGAGGTGATTGAAAGACTAGAACCACCGAATTCAGTGAAGGGAATTCGGAGTTTCTTAGGACATGCTGGATTTTATAGGAGGTTCATAAAGGATTTTTCAAAAATTAGTAAACCTCTGTGTAACTTATTGTGTACTGATCATGTTTTTTACTTTAATGCAGATTGTAGAAAGGCTTTTGAGACTCTAAAAGCTGCTTTAGTCTCAGCACCCATTCTTTGTTCGCCTAATTGGAATTTACCATTTGAGGTAATGTGTGATGCGAGCGATGCTGCGGTAGGTGCTATGCTGGGGCAAAAGCAGGGCAAATTTATCCATCCTATATATTACTCAAGCATGGTTTTAAATGAGGCACAGGTCAACTATACAACTACTGAAAAGGAGTTGTTAGCCGTGGTGTTTGCTTTTGAGAAATTCCGGCCATATTTGGTTGGATCCAAAGTCATAGTGTTCACGGATCATGCAGCAATAAGGTATTTAATGACTAAGAAAGATGCAAAGCCTAGACTAATTCGTTGGGTTTTATTATTGCAGGAGTTCGACTTGGAGATAAAGGATAAGAAGGGATCAAAAAATTTATTGCAGATCACTTATCTCGTCTTGATCCATCATCATCTTTGCTGGAGCAATCTGCCATTCAGATTCTTTTCCAGATGAATAGCTTTTTGCTGTTGAGGTAAAGGTAGTCAGGGATGTCCCTTGGTATGCTGATATTGCCAACTTTTTGGTAAAGGGAGTCATTCCTATTGACATGGATTGGAGGCAGAAGAAAAAATTTAAGCATGATGCAAAATTTTTCTATTGGGATGAGCCATTTATGTATAAGCAATGCTCTGACGGTATAATTCGTAGGTGTGTTTCAGGTGCTGAAGCAAAGGAAATCCTGGAGCAATGTCACTCTTCGCCGTATGGAGGTCATTTCAGCGGTCAGAGGACAGCTATGAGGATTTTACATTGTGGATTTTTCTGGCCCACCTTATTCAAGGATTCCCATTGGTTCTACAAGCATTTTGATGCTTGCCAAAGGAGAGGAAACTTGGGGCCTAGAGATGAAATGCCTCTTACTTATATTTTAGAAGTTGGATTGTTCGATGTATGGGGTATTGATTTTATGGGGTCATTTCCCCCTTCTGATGGCAATGTTTTTATCTTATTGGCAGTTGATTATGTGTCCAAGTGGGTGGAGGCCATTGCATGCCATCAGAGTGATGCCAAGACAGTTGCAAGGTTTCTTCAATCGCACATCTTTGCGCAGTTTGGGACACCTAGGGCTTTAGTGAGTGATGAGGGTACACATTTTGTTAATAATATCTTAACTAAGCTTTTAGCTAAGTATGGGATTAAGCATAGGATAGCTACCCCTTATCACCCACAAGCAAATGGTCAAGCTGAAATTTGTAATAGGGAAATTAAATCAATTCTAGAGAAAGTAGTTCATCCATCTAGGAAGGATTGGTCTTTTAGGTTGGATGAGGCTCTTTGGGCTTATAGGACAGCTTATAAGACTCCTCTAGGTATGTCTCCTTATAGGTTAGTATATGGGAAAGCTTGCCATTTACCATTGGAGCTGGAGCATAAAACGTTTTGGGCTCTGAAAAAGTTAAATTTGATCTGAGTCGTGCAGGAGCAATAAGAATGTTGCAGCTTAATGAATTAGAGGAATTTCGCCAATTTTCTTATGAGAATGCGAAAATGTATAAAGAAAAAACTAAGCTGTGGCATGACAAGAAAATAAAATGTAAAGAGTTTGTCAAGGATCAGAAAGTTTTGCTTTATAATTCTAGATTAAAATTGTTTCCTGGGAAGCTAAAATCTAAATGGTCAGGACCATTTACTGTGGTTGAGGTTTTCCCCCATTGGGCAATTACTTTGCAGGATGAAAAGGATGGGAGAGTATTCAAGGTGAATGGACAACGTGTGAAAAATTATTGGGGAGAGGAGTTTCAGGCGAAATATCCTTCCCTAAGGTTGGTTGATGATTGAGAGAGCAGGATTTTTGCAGGAGCATTTCACAGAACAAAATTTTGAGCTCCCTGTGTTTATATTAATTTTATTTTTCGCTGATTTGTTTAGATTTGATTTTGAATGATTGATTTGCAATTCGTTGGTATTTTTTCCGTAGAAGTTATTTTAGATTTTATTTTGTTTTGAATTTGATTTGATTTGATTTTTGGATTATTTATTTAAATTATCTTTAAATTATCTTTTAATTCGTTAGATTTTATTTTATCTATATTTTATCTTCAGTTATTTGAATTCTGTTTAGTCTTAATTAATAAAGTTTTTTCTCTACTTTATTTGGCTTCAAGAAAGATTAAAGTTGATTTGATTGGTTATTTTTAAACTTAGAAGATTTGGGTTCCTATTTTGAAATTTGAATTCCGTATCCAAGATTCTTCAGGTTCAGGAAGTTGTTGCGGCAAAAATATGGCTGAAGCAAATTGTCCGAATTAAAAGGGATTTCGTTGGAAATTTATTATTTTTACCGTTGGGATTTTCTTTGAATTTTAGCAGGTAAATTTGCATGAGTCATCATATGAGGCCACGTGTCACAAAGAGATGATCCAACGGTCTCATTAGTTGACAGCGCATATTTAATTACTGCGGGCGATTTGAAATCAGGAATTTACCGTTGGCAGATTTAAAAGATTGCAGGTGGTTTTGAACGGTAATTTTATTTAATGGGGAGCGAATCTTTTCAGTTAATAATTTAATTTGCTGGAGCTATATTTATTTGCAGACCCTGGTAAGTTTTTAGTTTTATTTTAGTTTTTTTCGATCCAACTTCTTGTTTCAATCTTGCTATTTGCATTCCTCTGTTTTCGTTGCTGTTATCCTTTCTCCTTGCAACCATCCCCTTGAATCCTTCATGGCAAAAACAAGAGCTAGAAAAGAGAGGGAAAGCGAGGAAGGGGAAATACCCGTTACCCCCGAAGTTCCGAAAGTAAAAACTAAGAAGAAAAGAACACCGGAAGAGAAAGAAGCTAAAAGAAGAAGACGACAACAGAGGGTGGAAGAACAAGAAAAGGCAACAGAGGATGAGGATGTTGCAGTGAAAGAAGGAGACCCAAAAGAATCTGATAAACAGAATCCAGAAGATGATGAGCAGGGAATGACAGCTACAAAAGAACTTCAAGAAGTGGAGGTTGAGAAGAATCAAGAAACGGAGACTGACGAAGTCCGAGGCGAACAGACCGTAGAGGGGCCTAAAGAAGGGAATGAGCAGGGATCAGTGTAGGAGGCTCGGGTTGAAGTAATCATGCCTGAACCGCCAAAGAGGCGCCGCATCAAGAGGAAGGTCGACCGTGTCAGGGTAATTCAAAATACCCCATCGCCTCCATCGTCAGATTCTGAGGAAGAAAAGAATGAAGCTGAAGACAAGGCGAGAGAAGAAGAAGCAAAAAAGGCTGAGGAAGAGATTTTACCCAAGCGAAGAGAAGACAAGGGCAAAGGAATTGCTGAGGCATCGGGTGAGACTGGCGAGATTGAGGAACCAAGGTTGCCTTTTCTTCGCTTCGTCAACGACCTTGCTCGAGCAAAATACCAGGAGGTGCTGAAACGTGACTTCTTGTTCGAACGAGGATTTGGCAATGATTTGCCCAGGTTCTTAGAGTCTGGAATAGTGAACCTTGGGTGGAGGCAATTTTGTGTGAAACCAGAACCTGTCAATTCCAACATTGTTCGGGAATTTTACGCCAATCTTGACGTTAAGGATGACTTCGAGGTTATTGTTCGAGGAGTGCCTGTACAGTGGAGCCCAGAAGCCATTAATGATTTGTTCAATCTCCAGGATTTTCCGCATGCAGCTTTTAATGAGATGATGGTTGCACCATCGAGCGACCAATTAAGTGCGGCTGTCTGGGAGGTTGGTATTGAGGGGGCTCAGTGGAGGGTGTCGCAGACGCGGAAGCACACGTTTCAAGCTGCTTATTTGAAGAGTGAAGCCAACACTTGGATGAGTTTCATTAGGCTACGCTTGCTGCCGACAACACACGACTCCACAGTATCTCGGGAAAGGGTATTGTTTGCCTTTGCCATTCTTCGCTCGATGAGTATTGATGTAGGAAAAATAATTTCTTCTGAGATTGTTGATTGCTGGAAAAAGAAGGTGGGGAAGTTGTTCTTCCCAAATACAATTACTATGTTGTGCAGAAACGCAGTGGTTCCAGTGGATGAGAATGATGTAATTCTGTTTGATAAGGGGATCATTGATACGCCCAATTTGGCGCGGCTCCAACGTACGCAGGAGATACGACAAGGAGGGCTGATCTATGACATGAATATGATTCTAGAAAAACTGGCACTGTTGGCCAGCAGGCAGGAGTTTGCTGAGAGGCAAACTTTAACCTTTTGGACTTATGTTAAGAATCGTGATGTTGGGTTGAAGAGGGCGCTGCAAGAAAATTTGTCAAAGCCATATCCAGCCCTCCCTGCATTCCCCGAAGACTTACTGAACCCCTGGATTCCACCGCCGCCTGCTGAGAAGGAAGATGAAGAAGAAGATTTGGGTCAGGAGGATTGAAGGAGGATTTGAGCGTGCAATATTTTTGCTGACATATTTTGTTTGCTAGCGCATTCCTGACCACATCTTCTTCTATAATTGCTTGTTGTTTCTTTTTAATTTTTCTGATGAAAAAAATATATCTGCTTTGTAATGTTTTTCTTTATGTTTTTAATGAAATTTCTAGATGTTTCCGTTCTATGAGCACTAAGTAACTCTAACTTAACTATTTTCTTCTGAATTTTTGAAGCTTGGACTGAATAAGCTTAATTAGATCAAGCTATTCTGATCTCCAGAAACCTTTTTGCTTGAGCATTTCTTCTAGCATGGACTGTTGCTGCAGCAAAGAAGATCTTGGAGGTAGTGTTGACTTTTATGATCCACTTTAAGCTTAGTTCTAGTCCCACGTTTAGTTTAAAAATTCAGATAGAAAAATTTAAGTTTGGGGGTATAATTGCAAAAATTTAATGATTCATTGGGGACAATGAATAATTTAAGTTTGGGGGACTTTTTGCTACTCCAATTGTTTTGCTCGAGCATTCCTCTCCTTCAAGTAAAAATTTGTTAGGTTATTGAGTAACCGGGGACATTTGTGATACCCACAGTTTGTCTTCACGTCAAAAGGTAACCTAGGAAATGTGAAAAAAAATGAGAATTATTATTTGCTGAAAAAAATTATTTGTTGAAGATTTTGCTGAAAAAATTGATGGAGCAAAAGTTTTGAAGGATGAATGATGATCCAACAGTTTTTTTGTCTCCCAGAACTTAGGTGAGCTTCATCATAAAATGTTGCCAACCTGAGGGGCAAGAGATGGAATAACTAAGGATTTTTGAGCTTTATAAAGAGTATTGAGCCTAGTTGGTGATAAGTTTGAGGCAAGGGTATACTGCACCATGATAGCGAGCATAGCGAGCTACTTTTACTTATTTAATTTAGCTAGTCTTTTATGATGTTTGGGCCATTTTATTGTGCTTAATTGTTTATTTTGTAGGAAAGCGTTGATTAGAGTTAAAACGTGGAATAAGAATTAATCGGGTGTTCGGGACGTGAAAAGATGCCAAAGAACATAAAAGATTCAAGTAACAAGGAGCCAAGAGAGGGCATTCTGCCCATTAGCGTCGAGACGCCACTCTTGGAGCGTCTTGTCGCTACGTTTCCTTAATGAGAATACGTAGCAGACTTACAGCGTCTCGACGCTGTGATAGGAAGCGTCCCGACGCTACCGCATTTCCTTTTCTGAAACGCGCGTTTTGAAGGTAGCTGCTATATAAGCTTCTTTTCGGCTAGGTTTGAAGGGACTTCGATTTGGGGACTTTTGGAGCCGACAATAGGACAGAATTGAGGGATTCTTGAGCTGAAGCAAAGGGGACGAGTTGGAAATCAACCCATTGTTCGTGGGGATCGTGACGGGGACGTTCGGTCTCAGCCTACAACGAGTCTATTTCTCTTTTCCCTTACTTTAGATAGTTTTTATGGCTTATTTAGACTTAGTTTATATTGTAACGAGGATTATGTGTAGCTAAGTTTAATTCTTAGGGATTGATGTAGCCGTTGGGCACGTTTTGGATTGATTTACGGTGTTTATGCTATTGATGTCATTTATGCATATGTTGTATCCTTAATGCTTTCGATTTACTGGCCATAAATTGATTGATGTTTATATTTGAATCAAACTCGGGAGAGAGGATTTAAATTAGTAATCAATATGCATAACTAGAATTTAGCTAAAAATCGGGAGATGAAGGTTAATTCTAGAAATTGTTATAAAGGTTAGCCTTATTGCCTTGTATGTTTATTGGATTTAGATAGGGATATCGGGTTCAATTGCATATGGGAGAATCATGTATGCTCGGGAGAGATATGTGTGATTTTAGTTGCCAAGATTTATGAATCATAGCATGTGTTAATCCGTTTATTAATCCATAACTCCAATTGGTGAAATAAAATCCCTAAGACCAATTCTTCCCATTAGATTGTCACTTTTTGCTTTAGTTTTGTATTTGATTAATTCATATTCTCATTTAATTTGATTCCCTAAATAAAATTGGTCAAAAGTATTTTCGATAATTAAAATTTGGCTAGACACCAATCCAGAGGACGACATTCGATTGCAAAATCACTATATTATTACTTGACCCGTACACTTGCAGTAAGCAAATTGCACACCACACCATAAAGTGGGTCATCCCGTGCTTAATAACTTATGACTGTAGGGCTGCTTTATGTCTTAAAATGAAAATATAAACCCCTTGAAAATATGTTTTGAATGTCTGATAATAGAGCTAAGCTGTGGTGAGTTTTTAGAATTAAGTTAAAAGTGGTGATTATTTGTCCATGCCGGAGGAATCATTTTGCTGCAGCAGAGCTCGGTTTTGCAGAGTGCTCAGGTAAAGGTCAAAGGTAGTATTGGATTGTCTGACTTGATTAAGCTATTTCTTTGTCTAATGTTTTTAAATTCTTAAGGGAAGGTGAGTTAGTATTGCTCGGGACGCGCAATAGTTCAAGTTTGGGGGTGTGATAACTGCCCGAAAGGTAGTTATTTAGGCCTCATTTCTATAAGGATTTGTGTGTCTTTTGTGCTTAAGAGGGTTGGTTTTAGATGGATATTACATGTTTTAACCCATTTGGAAGAATGGAAGCATTGGAAATTATTTTGTGCAGATTATGCTGCTAAGCGACTGGAGGGAGCAAATTCTGTGTTGTAGCAAAACTGGAAACAGAACTGCCACATCACAGCTCGTTAGCCAACTTCATGAGCCGACTTCTGTTGAGTTATTTTCGTGATAAAGGATCAAGGAGAGCCTTACACGTGTCCTAGTTGAACTAATTCTAGCTTCCCATCCTTCTATAAAACGAAGTAGCCATCAAAGTCAAAAGCATTCCAACTTTCTTTGGAAGCCGAATAGTATAGAGAGATTAGAGATTACCAAGAACACCATTGTTCACAAGCTAGTTGAGGAGATTATTATTTTCTTTAGTATCTTGTGATCAAGGACATGCCTATTCAGATTGTAATTCATGTTTCCATGTTTATTATGAACTAAGTAGCTTAAGGTGTTGGTTAGGAACATGTAGTTGTTGTGCTTAAACTTTAGTAATATATTGATTATTGCATCTTGGTTAATTGTTGTGCCTATTTACATATTATGCCCGTCTGGCCAGCCGGTGTGAATATCTCTCTCTAGTTTCAGGGATGATTTAGAGAGTGTGTGGCAATTATCCACACTACGATCATTGTGTATTGGTGAACGCCAGTGACTGAGCTAGGGATAGCCAGTTGCCTAGTGCTTGATCGGTCGCACTTCATTGGGGTTGAAACACATTCCAAAAGATCCGGAGTTCCGGGAGGAATCCGCTAATAATACTGCGAGAGTTGTATGATCGATAATATTGCTCGAGCATCTTTTTAAACAACTACTAAGCCTAACCAGCGCATGTCTTTAATATGTCTGTCTATTTGTTTATTCTTTGTTCTGTCTTTTATTTTGCTTCAGCATAATTCTTATAAAACCAAATCATTTTTACCATCTTTGAAACCATTAGAAAGTTACACAAAATAGATAAAGTGGAAGCTAATTCAGGACTCGAATTGATAATATTACTTGTTGCAGACTGTATATACTTGCACAGGAATTCTAGAGTCTTTTAGATCATATTTTACTCACTCTAGGAAACCAACAGTCGCGTCGCTACCCATTTCTTGGGCAACAAGACGCGTGCATAGCAGCGTTGCGACGCTGTGCAATGTAGCGTCGCGACGCTGCCCCCATTCCAGGCCTATAAAAGGCATCTTTTGGTGCCTCATTTTGCATCCAACAATCCATCAAGGAATCAATTCCTTTCCTTTCTTCCTTAGGCTCCTTTGGAGCCCCTCTCAAGGTTTTCTAGCCTTTTTGAGAGAATTCTTTAGTGGGAAATATTTGGGAGTTTTTGGGAGCATCTTAGGAGGCTCAAGGAGTAGTCGGCGGGGCTCCAAGCGTTAGCGAAGGGGTTTTTCGACGGTCAATTCCTTTCCTTTTATGCTCTTAATTATGCTTTCTATTGTAATTATTGTGGATATTTTAGCCATGTGTAGCTAAACCCCAAATTGGGGTCTTGAAATGAAATTATAGTTCAAATATTATAATTTCTTGTCTCTTGCCCTTGTCCTAATTATTTGTATGGATGCGCTTAATGCTTTATTCAATCTGGCCAATTGTGTAATGATCTGATTTTTAATGGAAACTCGACGGAGAGAAATTAGGATAGATCGTAATCCATGCAACTAGTTTAATTGCCCGTCGTGACACCGAGATTAGTTGATTAAACTTAGATTCCTAAAATGAATCCGAGCGTAATAATTATGATTTTTAATGGCGCTAGGGACACTTAGGTTGTTAAAATGAATTAATTACAATTAGGGGAAACCGACAGGAGAACCTATGTGATTAACGGAGATTCTAGGATTATAATTAGTTGGGCAATGAGATAAGATAATTATAACAATTGTTTAGCTATTAATTGACTTTCAAGACCCCTCTTCCCATTAAAAGAAAACTCTTTCTCCATATATATTTTTTTTTATAATTTGATTTATCAAATTATTTTCTTTAATTGCTTTAAATTTTAAATTCCTCTTTATCGCATGAGTTGTTCCCTAAATATTATTTCGCCCAAGTACTTTTAGTGCTCAAGAGATTTTATTTTTGCTTAATTTTCGCTTCGCCTCCCTGTGGATTCGATACTCGGTAGTACCTACCGTTTTTTATTACTTGTGACGACCCGTGCGCTTGCGGTGAGCAGTCCAACAAGTTTTTGGCGCCGTTGCCGGGGAAGCTTGATTCTTAAGCAAATTAATTTTTCTTGACATTGAAAAGAAAAGGATAAATAGTAATTTAGGTGTAAATATTTTTCTTTCATTTGTGAATATTATTTCATTTTTTTTTTGTTTTTGTTTGGTTCTTTTAATTGACTGGGAGCATTGTATGTGAAGGAACAAGGTGGTTAATTTGTTTCCGCTAGATCTTGAAATTGACAGGACTCTTAGATCCATTCGAAGAGAGAAAAGATTAACAGAAGAATTGGCCCATCAAGAGGAAGCTCCCAAAGCAATTAGAGATTTCTTACAGCCAATTCTTCCCACCGAGAATTCTGGAATTGTCTATGCCCCAATCCAAGCTACAAATTTTGAGTTAAAGACAGGATTGATTCAGATGGCACGCGATAACTCGTTTAGGGGACATCCTTCTGAGGACCCCCACTCACATCTGCGATCATTCCTAGAAATTTGTGGGACGGTGAAGATGAACGGAGTTCCGACAGATGCGATAAGATTGAGGTTGTTCCCATTTTCTCTACAAGATAAAGCAAAGGATTGGCTCGAATCAGTCGAGACGGGCAGCATTAGTACATGGGATGAGCTTGCCCAGGCTTTTCTGACGAAATTTTTTCCACCTGCCAAGACTACCAAGCTCCGGACTGAAATCAAAACGTTAGGCAGCTTGACGAGGAGCAGTTGTACGAAGCATGGGAAAGATACAAAGAAATGCTTAGGCGGTGCCCCCAACACGGATATCCTGATTTGCTTCAAGTACAGTTATTTTACAATGGATTGAATCCCTCCACAAAGACAGTCCTAGACACATTAGTAGGAGGAAGTTTTCTTTCCAAAACAGTGACAGAAGCCAAAGATCTGCTTGAGGAAATGGCGGCAACCAGTTATCAGTGGCCAACCGAGAGGGGAGCAATATCAAAGAAGGCTGGATTATATGAGTTGGATGAGTCAAGTTCATTGAAGGCATAGATGGCATCTCTGACTAATGCGCTGAACAAGCTGACTTCATCTGAGGTGGTCAAGTCCATTTCCACCTTAGCTGAAGGTCATTCAAAGAAGGAAGGTCAAGATGTGGAGGAAGTCCAGTACATAGGAAATAGACCATTTGCCCAAGGAGTACCGAAATTCTACCACCCCAGTCTGTGCAATCATGAGAACTTTTCATATTCAAATACGAAGAATGTTTTGCAGCCACCCCCAGGTTTTGCATCATCCAGTGCGCCTGAAAAGAAGAATAACTTGGAGGAGATGGTGGCTCTATTTATTAAAGAACAAAGAGTATTGAACGTGAATCTCCAGACGACAGTAAATAACCACGACACAGCTCTAAAAAACATGGAAGTGCAAATAGGACAGATCACTTCAGTAGTGAATGCCCTTCAGAAGGGAAAATTTCCAAGTGATACTGAACCTAACCCGAGAGAGCAGTGCAAGATAGTGACACTGAGAAGTGGTAGACAACTGGAGAACAGTTCAAGGAAGAAGAAGGAAGAAGAAAAGAGAAGGGATGAAGATGAAAGGGCTGAGGCACAAAAAGCCTCCTCTGAAAGGTCCCAACATCCTCCCAACTCTATTGATTTGAATTGTGATTTTTCTAACAATTTTGCAGGTAGAAAAGAAGATGAAAAGCAGTATGGCAGGCACAGAAAGAAACTGAGTGAGGAAGAAGTGGTTCCATGCAACCACCATGTAACACAGTGGTTTCCATGTGATTTTAGAAATTTTGGGAGAAAATGGTTTATAGGTTATGGAATCTGGGAGCACGGCAGAAATTGTGAAATTTTAAAATTTTTTGATACTTAGTTTTGATGTCTAAAGCATGCAATAGCCTTATCTAATGACGTCTTTGAAAATCTAGATTATTATTATGGTTTTTAAAGTTTGTTGTCACCCCGATAGGCTTAGTTTCTAACATTAGGAAGTTCATGCTTGATTGCTCTAAAGAGCTAGGTAGAAAAAATGCTATGCCTGCTGAGAGAAAAGCGAAAGCAACAAAAGAAAATGAGAGAAAAGAAAAATCTGTTGAAAAAGAAAATTTTTGCTTGCATAAAAGAAAAAGCCTAGGGGTAAAAAGAGCTACCTGCGGTGTGATCAGTTAGGCCAACCAAAGAATAAAATTCGGGTTAAGGGTCCCTGCACCGTAGTGTGAAAGATAGTACCATTAGAAATCAAAATGCAAGTTTGGGGGAATAGCAAAAGAAAAAGAAAAATCATTTGTGAGTTTTGCTCCCCCGTGAAAAAGAAAATGACAGGCACCCTAGGTTTTTTTTTTTTTTTTTTTGCATGATAGAAGGACTCCGACCTATTAGGGGCTCTTAGCCAGTGTATGGGAAAAGTACAAATGGAGAAAGCCATGAGACTAACCTAGGTTAGTAAAAAAATCAATAGATAAGTCTTGAGCATGCTATTCATTAATCTTAAGTTCAATCTAGTTTAAGATTTCTTCAAGAGTATGCGGTGCTTGCTTATTCCACTTGCATGTTTTCCATTCTATCTTAAAAATTCCAAAATCATTGAGACTTGAGCGATTCGATTTCATGCATCTTTAGAAATTATTTTGCTCGGGACTAGCAAAAGCTTAAGTTTGGAGGTGTGATAGCGAGCAGAAATGTAGCTATTTTAGTCCCAATTTATTAGGCTTTTCTGTGCTTTAATCGTGTTTTTAATGAAAATATTTAATGAATTCCGTTATTTGGTCCTTAGGAGCAAAGTTGGTGATTTTGGGAGAAAAAGTAGCAAAAGCGAAGCAAATGAAGCCCAAATCCAAGCTTGGATCAAAAGGGGATCCAAAGAGGACAATCATGATGAAAATGCCCAAAAAGAAGTGAAGAGAAGGCCCAAAAATCACCTAAGTATGGAGAAAAACAAACTAATTTGTTCCATTAACTCATTAGTGAAACCTTAGTGCCAGTGTAGAGGGAAGATGAGCTGAGAGTTTAATAAATCAATCCCGGGCTAGTAGAGTCTGGTCTTGTTGAGTTAGATCTCGCTTGTGCAAGTTAATTTTGGAAAAATTTTAATTTGTCTCCCTCATTGGTCCTTATGTGCATGTCTCTTGCTTGCTTGACTATTAACTTTTGAGCCTTGAGGATTGAGTTATGATTGTTGCATCCATTTTTCTACTGTATGTTTGATTTGTAGTTTGCTCGAGGACTAGCAAAAGCTTAAGTTTGGGGGTATTTGATAGCGAGCATAGCTAGCTATCTTTAATTATTTAATTTAGCGAGTCTTTTATGATTTTTGGGCTATTTTATTGTGCTTTAATGTTTATTTTGTAGGAAAAGGTTGATTGGAGCTAAAATGCAATAGTGGAGTTAATCGGGTGCTCAGGACGCGAAAAGATGCAAAGGAAGAAAAAGAATAAAAAGGAAAAAAATTCAAAATTCGGTCAAAAGGTGACTAGCGTCTTGACGCTAGCATTCCTTATTCGGATAGGCGCGAAATCATCGCAGCGTCGAGACGCTGCGACCTTAGTGTCTCGACGCTACCGTAATTTCCTTTCCAGAACGCGCGTGTTTAGAGGCAGCGTCTCGACGCTACGATGAAATTTCATAATAAATAGATCATTTCGGCTAGGTTTTGTGGGAACCAATTTTGGAACTTCTTGGGGCCGTAAACAGAGCAAAAAGAGAGGAATTCAAGGCTTAAGCAAAGGGGAAAATTCGGAAATCAACCCATTGTTCGTGGGGATCGTGACGGGGACGTTCGGTCTTGGCCTACAACGAGTTTAATTCTTCTTTCCCTCACTTTAGTTATATTTTTATGGCTTTTACATGTTTAGTGGAGCTTGTAATTTTAATCATGAGTAGCTAAACTTGTAAGCTTAGGGATTGATGTAGTTGATTGTGTTTATAGATTGATTTATGGTTTAAGTTGTGCAATGTTATTATGTTTGTAATTTTGATTTAATGCTTTCAATTAATTGGCCATTAGTTGAATGATTTAAGTTTCGAATCTAGCTCGGGAGAGGGGATTTGATTTGGACTTACTCAAGATTGCATGACTAAAGTTTAGTTTCTAATTCGTGACGGTTTTAGATTAACTTTAGAATTGGTTAAAAGATCTCATTGCCTTGCATGATTAATAAACTTAGATAGGGATATCAAGTTGGTTAATTTGCATGAGAAGCAATTATACTCGGGAGAGGTAGTTGTGATTAAAGGGTCTTTGGCTCATAATTTCATTGTGCATAATAACTTACTCCTTAAAATCAATCCTAAACTAAATCGGCGAAATCAATTCCCTAAGTAGTTTTCCCAATTGAAATTCCACACTTTCTTCGTGTTTTGATTTAGTTTTCTTATTATTCAATCATCACTTTTTGATCCCTAAATAAAATTGGGCAAGAAAATTCACAATACTTGATTTGCTTAAAAATCCAATCCAGAGGACGACATTCGAATTAGATTCACTATATTATTACTTGACCCGTGCGCTTGCGGTAGGAAAAGTCCACATCAAGTTTTTGGCACCGTTGCCGGGGATTGGCACATTTAGCTAGATTGATATTGTGAAATATTGTTTGGTCTTAATTCAGGGTGTATTTTTATTTTTTTTAGGTTGATTGCATTTTTTTTCTATATTTGTTTTTCTTTCCATATTTGTTTTTCTAGCTTAGTTTTTCTTTTAGTGTGTAATCTTTGCCTTATTTGTTTATTGTTATTCCTTTTTAGATTAGTTTTTCCTTATTTGTTAGTTTCCATATTTGTGTTTTGCATATTTATTTTTGTATTCCATATTAGGTTATTTTGTTTCCTTTTCTTTGATTATATTTTCCATATTTAGATTAGTTGTTTTCTTTTCTTTATTTCTTTCCATAATTGTTTTTCTTTCATTTTTAGAGTAGTTTTGCTTTTGTATGCGTAGTAGTAGAGAATTGCTACTGTTAGATCCAGAGATTGAAAGAACAATTCATAGGCTTCAAAGGGAAAATAGAGAAATTATTCACATGGCTGACCAAAATCCACCTGAGGAGCCTAGGCCTATTAGAGACTACTTTCAGCTTGTGTTTTAGGGGCAACAATCGGGGATTGTCTATACCCCGATTAATGCCAACAACTTTGAGCTGAAGACCGGTCTCATTCAGATGGCTCGAGACTGTGCATACAGAGGATCGCCCACCGAGGATCCAAATTCTCATCTTAAATCATTTTTGGACATTTGTGGGACGGTAAAAATTAATGGAGTTTCTGAGGATGTTATTCGCTTACGCTTATTTCCTTTTTCTTTGCAGGATAAAGCGCGAGATTGGTTGCAGTCTATTACCCCTGGGAGCATTACCACTTGGGATGCTTTGGTCCAGGCCTTTTTGAAGAAATTTTTCCCTCCTGCAAAGACGGTCAAGCTGAGGACCGAAATTGGGACATTCCAACAACAATATGATGAGCAGTTGTTCGAGGCGTGGGAGCGATTCAAAGAGTTGTTGAGGAAGTGTCCTCAGCATGGTTACCCCGACTGGCTCCAGGTACAATTGTTTTATAATGGTTTAACTCCTAGTACGAAAACGATTGTTGATGCAGCTGTAGGTGGGACTCTGTTGTCCAAGACCGTGGAAACTGCTCGCATACTTCTAGAGGATATGGCCACCAATCAGTGGCCATCTGAGCGGTCTACACCTAAAAAGATTGCTGCTGGAGTGTTTGAGGTTGATAAAGTAAGTGCACTCCAGGCCCAGATGACTTCCCTCGCTAATGCTTTTATGAAATTTTCAGGTACAGGGAGTGCACAGTCAATTGAATCAGCTGCTGCTTTGGCATCTAGACCTCAGGAGGAGACCATTGAACATGTTCAGTATGTATCAAATTCTAATTTTAGGGGATATAATAATAATGTTACACCTACACATTATCACCCTAACAATAGGAACCATGAAAATTTCTCTTATGCAAATACTAAGAATGTTCTTAACCCCCCTGGTTTTGCCCCTCAAACTCAAGAAAATAAAAGGTTAGAAGATCTTGTTGGAGCTTTCATTGCAGAGTCTAGTAACAGGACAACCAAATTAGAGGAGGCAATCATTGCCATCAACTCAACAGTGAATGGCCACAGTGCAGCTATAAAGAACATTGAGACTCAGCTGGGACAGTTGGTGAGTGTTGTGAGTACTATGAATAAAGGTAAGGCCCCAACTGAGCAAGAGAAAACCCAGATGGAGTACTGTAAAGCAATCACTGTGCACCAGGAGGAAGCTGAAGAGGAGCCTGAGTCTGAAGATTATGACACGCCTACAGGGGAAGCTGGGGAGGACACATCATCAAATGAGGCTGAAAAGCCTAACCCTGAGCCTCCTATTCCTTCTCCCACACTGATGGTTCCCAAGGAAAGGAAAAAGAAAAAGAAGAAAAAGAACAATCAGGTTCAATTTGATAAATTTATGAATGCTTTTATGAATCTGAACATTAATATTCCTTTTGTAGAGGCATTAGAGATGCCCCAATACAACAGGTTCATGAAGGAGTGGTTAGCAAAGAAGCGAAAGGAAAAGAAGGTTGACACTGTATATCTTGCTTCCACATGCAGCACCAGAGTACAACAGAAGGCACCTGAAAAAGTAGCAGACCCAGGGAGTTTTTCGGTTCCTTGTAGTTTTGGTACTTACTCTTTTAGAGCATTATGTGACTTAGGTGCTAGCATTAATATTATTCCTCTGTCCTTGTGCAAAAAGTTAGACATAGGTGAGATTAAATCTACTCCTGTAAAGCTCCAATTGGCTGATCAATCTGTGGTTAGACCAGTTGGCATTGTAGAAAATGTTTTAATCAGAGTAGGTAAATTTTTCCTCCCTATTGACTTGTATGTTATGGACATGATAGAAAATCCTTCAATGCCTGTCATATTAGGAAGACCATTCCTCGCTACTGGGCGAGTGATTATTGATATTGAGCGCAAGGATCTCACTATTAGAGTCAAGAACGAAAAAGAAATTTTTAAATCAGTTGAAGACTCTAAAGATAAAGTGCTTTTCATGGGCTACAGAAAAGGTGCAAGAAAGAGCACCTCTGTTGGATTCACAAAAAGGAAGCCTCCTTGAAGCACGGTCAACACGTTGAGCTAATGACGTTAAACAAGCGCTTATGGGAGGCAACCCAAGTAAGTTTAGTGTGTTTTCTTTTCGTTTTTTATTTATTGTTTGTTTTTGTTTTGTAGGTCTTGTTTTCTTTCTCTCCTTTGCTTTCAAGCTTTCAAGATTCCAAGCTTTTAGTCAAGAAGTCATCATTATTCCAGGCCAGTATTGTTCACTCCCTTCATTCTTTTATTGTTCTCATGCTTGTTTGTGCCTTATTTTCTTTATACATTGAGGACAATGCATGTTTTAAGTTTGGGGGTGGATTAGCATGTTTGTGGAGCCCTTGAGCATCTGAGTTCGGGCTATAGTTTTGAGCTTTCTTTGAATTATGCATATGGTTGTTGTCTGGATGTATTTTTGCATGATTATGATGTCCTAGGATAGGCTTTCTTGTCAATTTTCAAGCTTGTGATGAGTTGTAAGCATGAGTGCCCAAAAGGGAGACTTTTTAAAATTTTTCTAGGAGATGGCTTGCATGAGTAGAGTATTTGTCTTGGCTAGATTTGGATTTGAAGGCTTAGGAGCGAATTATTGGGTTCATATGCTTGTTGTCACCTCGATAGGTGTAGGGCAGAGCTAAAGAGTTAATTTTTTGCAAATTAGCATGTTTGATCTTGCTTAGGAGAAAAGAAAAGAATATCTGCTTATCATGTTCATAACGAAAAATCATTCTTGTTGTTATTGTTGAAAAAGAAAAAAGTCATGACTTATGCGTGTAATATGCAATGGTTAATAAAGATTAAGGCAAAAAAAGCTACCCCTGTTGTGATCAGTTAGGTCAACCAGAGAAAACTCAGGTTAAGGGTCCCTGCAATGGGTGTGTGAAAGCTAGTGCCACATATACATGCTTAATTCAATTGTTAATTAAAAGCACCTAAGTATGGAGAAAAACAAACTAATTTGTTCCATTAACTCAGTAGTGAAACCTTAGTGCCAGTGTAGAGGGAAGATGAGCTGAGAGTTTAATAAATCAATCCCGGGCTAGTTGAGTTAGATCTCGCTTGTGCAAGTTAATTTTGAAGAAATTTTAATTTGTCTCCCTCATTGGTCCTTATGTGCATGTCTCTTGCTTGCTTGACTATTGACTTTTGAGCCTTGAGGATTGAGTTATGATTGTTGCATCCATTTTTCTACTGTATGTTTGATTTGTAGTTTGCTCGAGGACTAGCAAAAGCTTAAGTTTGGGGGTATTTGATAGCGAGCATAGCTAGCTATCTTTAATTATTTAATTTAGCGAGTCTTTTATGATTTTTGGGCCATTTTATTGTGCTTTAATGTTTATTTTGTAGGAAAAGGTTGATTGGAGCTAAAATGCAATAGTGGAGTTAATCGGGTGCTCGGGACGTGAAAAGATGCAAAGGAAGGAAAAGAATAAAAAGGGAAAAAAGTCAAAATTTGGTCAAAAGGTGACTAGCGTCTCGACGCTAGCCCTTAGGCGTCTCGACGCTAGCATTCCTTATTCGGATAGGCTCGAAATCATCGCAGCATCGAGACGCTACGACCTTAGCGTCTCGACGCTACCGTAATTTCCTTTCCAGAACGCGCGTGTTTAGAGGCAGCGTCACGACGCTACGATGAAATTTCAGAATAAATAGATCCTTTCGGCTAGGTTTTGTGGGAACCAATTTTGGGACTTCTTGGGGCCGTAAACAGAGCAAAAAGAGAGGAATTCAAGGCTGAAGCAAAGGGGAAAATTCGAAAATCAACCCATTGTTCGTGGGGATCGTGACGGGGACGTTCAGTCTCGGCCTACAACGAGTTTAATTCTTCTTTTCCTCACTTTAGTTAGATTTTTATGGCTTTTACATGTTTAGTTGAGCTTGTAATTTTAATCATGAGTAGCTAAACTTGTAAGCTTAGGGATTGATGTAGTTGATTGTGTTTATGGATTGATTTATGGTTTAAGTTGTGCAATGTTATTATGTTTGTAATCTTGATTTAATGCTTTCAATTAATTGGCCATTAGTTGAATGATTTCAGTTTCGAATCTAGCTCGGGAGAGGGGATTTGATTTAGACTTACTCAAGATTGCATGACTAAAGTTTAGTTTTTAATTCGTGACGGTTTTAGATTAACTTTAGAATTGGTTAAAAGATCTCATTGCCTTGCATGATTAATAAACTTAGATAGGGATATCAAGTTGGTTAATTTGCATGAGAATCAATTATACTCGGGAGAGGTAGTTGTGATCAAAGGGTCTTTGGCTCATAATTTCATTGTGCATGATAACTTACTCCTTAAAATCAATCCTAAACTAAATCGGCGAAATCAATTCCCTAAGTAGTTTTCCCAATTGAAATTCCACACTTTCTACGTGTTTTGATTTAGTTTTCTTATTATTCAATCATCACTTTTTGATCCCTAAATAAAATTGAGCGAGATAATTCACAATACTCGATTTGCTTAAAAATCCAATCCAGAGGACGACATTCGAATTACATTCACTATATTATTACTTGACCCGTGCGCTTGCGGTAAGGAAAAGTCCACATCAATACCCCACCCCCAACATAAAAGGTTACATTGTCCTCAATGTAATAGATCATGCAAAACAGGACAAATGCATAAGGAAAGAATAGAAACTTGCCTGAATTTAAACTTGTGGGCGGTGCATCACGTTTGTATACAAATATGAGGGTTTGCTTTGGTACCGCCAATCTTAAAAAGAAACAAAATAACAAGCAAGAATCAAAAGCAACTAATCAAAATAAACTAAACTAAGAAAAAGAAATAACAGAAAGTAGTAAACTTATTCGGTGCAAATGTTTAAGGTCGTTTGCTCGACCAGATTCTCCTCGTTTTTCATCCAAAATCAATCTCTTTGATTTTCATTACATCCTTCTTATTTTTCTTCTTTTTTATTAGCTCCTGCACAGACAAATTAAACTTGCACACAGAGAACATAGCATAAGAAAATTCAAACCAATAATCCATCATCATCCCCAACATATTAATCAAAACACCTTTATATTTAGCAACAGACTGGTTAGCTATCGAAATTAGAAAATCTAACTCATACGAATCAAAATTTATAAGCTTAGGAGAAATGGCAATTGACATAGAATCAACTGAAGCTAACTCATCAACTATTTTCGACTCTCCTATCATGCATGGGGAATCACATGAATCAAACTCATAATACAAAGAATGCTCAACTTCAGGCTCACTAACCTCATTATACTTACCTTCTTGTTGTTGCTCAGAATCTTGGCTATTTGAGGAATGTGAAGAATTTACCTTTTGTGTCTGCCATATGATGAGTCCAACATATGTTGCCAAGCTCGAAATCATCTCTCTAGCCTCACTGGGTGTTTTGTCTAGTACATCATCACCACTCGCTATATCGAGCATCTTTTTATCTTCAGGCGCCACTCCCTCAACAAAGTGCATAAGTAAGGACTCCTCGGATAATGGGCGATGAGGAAGCGCACATAAGCCCGTGAAGTGATCCCAATACTTGTGAAATTCTACCTCAGGTGCTTGGGTGATGTAAATGATTTCTTTAGTGACTACAAGGTCGCTAAGAGATGAGAGATGACTTGGATCAGGAGCTTCTAGGTTATGCATCATATGTTCGGCCATGGGATCTTGATTTACCACGCCAAGGTTATGTTGCTTTCATCGTTAAGCTCTGCAAAAAGGAAATGAAAAAGCACAAAAACCTACAAACACTAGAAATATGCCCTTCCTCGACAACGACACCAATTTGGCGGGACAAGCTGTCGAGGCACGTGTCAAATAAATGTATATTCCACAACACTACAACTATTTTTTGTAGAAATAGTGGTCGAGGTCGAACACAGGGAAAGGGAATCTAGTGACTGCAGACTTTTGCATTTGACACGACAGGGGGGGTTTTTATAACAGACAGATCAAAGAAGTAAATAAAATGTCGAATGTAAATAATAGCTAAATAGGACAAACATGCATCAGAAGAAAAGATGGAATAAAATTCAATTTAGACAATGATCGCGGAATTGGGAATGTTATGCTCGAATATTTTATTACTTGGCTTCCTAGTTTTCTCTAGAAACTACCCCATGCGATTAATATGAACCTGATATAGCTTCTCGGTTACTCGGAGGACCCCCCTACACTAACCTGTGTCTAATTAATTAATCAACCCAGAACCCTGCAACCAATACAATTAATTAATTTGATTGATTGCCCGCTACCTCGCATGCATAGCCCAATGACCACTGTTGGGTTCCTAGAGTGAGTAAAAATATGGTATAAAAGACTCTAGAACTATGTGCAAGTATACACAGTCCGCAACAAGTAATAAGTATTATCAATCCAAGGCCTGAACTAGCTTCCACTCTATCTATTTTGTATAAATCTTTTAATGGTTTCAAGGTAGTAAAAATGATTGGGTTTTATAAGAATAATGTTGAAGCAAAAGAAATGACAAAACAACAAGTAAACAAATAGGCAGACAGATTATAAACAGGCGTTGGTTAGGTTTTATTGATTCTTTTAAAAGATGCTCTTGCAATATTATTGATCATGCAAACTCTCGCAGTATTATTAGCGGATTCCTCCCGGAACTCCAGATTTTTTGGAATGTGTTTCAACCCCAATGAAGTACGACCGATCAAGCACAAGGCAACTGGCTATCCCTAGCTCAGTCACTGGCGTTCACCAATACACAATGGTCGTAGTGTGATTAACCGCCACACACTCTCTAAATCATCCCTGAAACTAGAGAGAGGTATTCATACCGGCTGGCCAGGCGGGCATAAAATAGAAACAAGCACAACAATTAATCAAGATGCAATAATAAATATATATTACTAAAGTTAAGCACGGCAATCACATTGTTCCTAACCAACGCCTAAGCTACTTAGTTCATAATATGCATGGAGATGCACGCTACAATCTGAGTAAGCATGCCCATAATTACAAGATAATAAAAGGAAATGTTAATCTCTTCGTTCAGCTTGCAATGATGGTCTTCTAGGTGATCTCCAATCTTTCTTCACTATTAGGCTCCCAAAAATGGAAGGAACTTTCCAAGAATGGAATGTTTACTCCCAAAAGTGGAATGAATTTGACTTAGGCGGCTATTCCCTTTTATAGAAGGATAGGAGGCTTGAATTAGGTCAACCTCGACACGTGTAGGGCTCTCCTTGCTCCTTTATCACGAGAATAACTCAACAGAATTCGGTTTGTCAACTTGGCTAACGAGCTGTGACGTGGCAGTTTCTGCTCCCAGTTTTGCTGCAGCACAGAATTTACTCCCTCTAGTCGCCCAGAAACATATTCTGCATAAAATAACTTCCAAAGCTTCCATTCTTCCAAATGGGTTAAAACATATAATTTATATCTAAAACCAACCCTATTAAGCACAAAAGACACACGAATCCCTATAGAAATGAGGCCTAAATAACTACCTTTTGGACAGTTATCACACCCCCAAACTTGAACTATTGCCCGTCCCGAGCAATGCTAACCAACCTTCCCTTAAGAATTCAAAACATTAGACAAAGAATAGCTTATTCAAACCAGACGGTCTAACACTACCTTCAACCTTTACCTGAGCATTCTGCAAAACCAAGCTCTGCTGCAGCAAAATGATTCTTTTGGCATAGACAAATAATCACCACTTTTTAACTCAATTCTAAAAACTCGCCACAGCCTAGCTCTACATAAAACACATTTTCAAGGGGTTTATATTCTGGTTTTTCAGACTTTAAGCAGCCCTACAGTCATAAGCTCTTAAGCATGGGATGACCCACTTTATGGTGCAGTATACCCTTGCCTCAAACTCATCACCAACTAGGCTCAATACTCTTTATAAAGCTAAAAAATCCTTAGTTATTCTATCTCTTGCCCCTCAGAATGGCGACATTTTATGATGAAGCTCACCTAAGTTCTGGGAGACAGAAAAACTGTTGGAACATAATTCATCCTTCAAAACTTTAGCTCCATGAATTTTCTTAGCAAAATTTTCAACAAACAATTTTTTTAGAAAATAATTTTTCTCATTTTTTTCACATTTCCCAGGTCATCTTTTGACGCAAAGACAAACTGTGGGTATCACAAATGTCCTCGGTTACTCAATAACCTAACAAAATTTTAAATGAAGGAGAGGAATGCTCAAGCAAAACAATTGGAGTAGCAAAAAGTCCCCCAAACTTGAATTATTCATTGTCCCCAATGAATCATCAATTTTGCAAATTATACCCCCAAACTTAAATTTTTCTATCTGAAATTTAACTAAGTGTGGGACTAGAACTAGCTTAAAGTGGATCATAAAAGTCAACACTACCTCCAAAATCTTTTCGCCGCAGCAATAGACCAGGCTAGAAGAAATGCTCAAGCAAAAGGTTTCTGGAGATCAGAATACCTTGATCTAATTAAGCTTAACTAGTCCAAGCTTCAAAAATTCAGAAGAAAATAGTTAAGTTAGAGTTACTCAGTGCTTATAGAACCGAAACATCTAGGAAATTTCATTAAAAACATCAAGAGAAATTACATAAGCAGAGATATATTTTTTTAGAAGCAAAAATTAAAAACCAGCAGAGCAACAAAATAAGCAAAGATAGAAGAAGATGCGGTCAGAAATGCGCAAGCAACAAAAATATTTCAACAAAAAGATTGCGCGCCCAAATTCTCCTCCTTCAATCCTCCTGACCAGGATCTCCTTCTTCATCTCCGTCTCTCTCAACAGGCGGCGGCGGAATCCAGGGGTTCAGTAGATCATCAGGGAATATGGGTTGGAAAAATTTTATTGCAAGGCTACCCTCAATGCGGCATCCCTCCTCTTCACATAATTCCAAAAAGTATGGAATTGCCTTTCAGCGAATTCCATCCTGCTGGAATGCATTTGTAGCTGCTCCTGTATTTGGTGGATGCCACACACCAATCCTCCTTTGCGTGCTTCTTGAGTCCTTTGAAGCCTGGCCAAATTTGGTGTGTCAATTATTCCCTTGTCTATGAGAGACACATCATCCTCATCCTCTGGCACCCCTGCCCTTCAGCATAGCATCGTGATAGTGTTGGGGAAAAACAGCTTCCCCACCTTTTTCCACCAGCAGTCAAGAATCTCAGAAGAAATTATTTTACCCACATCAATTCTCATTGAACGAAGAATGACAAAGGCAAGAAAAACCCGGTCTCGAGACACCGTTGAGTCGTGAGTCGTCGGCAGTAAGGGCAGCTTAATGAAACCCATCCACGTATTGGCCTCGCTCTTCAAATAAGCAGCTTGAAATGTGCAATTTTCCGTCTTCGATAGTCTCCACTGGGCCCCCTCAATGCCAACCTCTCGGACATCCGCATTTAGTTGGTCACTAGACCGTGCAACCACTATCTCATTAAAGCCTGCGTGCGGAAAGTCCTGGAGGTTGAACAAAGAATTAATGGCTCCTGGGCTCCAGTCAACGGGCCCGCCTCGAACTATAACCTGAAATTCTTCCTGATCGTCAATATTTGCGTAAAATTCCCGAACAATGTTGGAATTAACAGGTTCCGGCTTCGCACAAAATTGACTCCAGCCGAGGTTCGCTATTCCAGTCCTCAAGAACCGTGGCAGATCATCGCCAAATCCTCGTTCAAATAGGAAGTCTCGTCTCAGCATCTCAACATACTTTGCCCGAGCAAGGTTATTGATGAAGCGATTGTACGGTAATCTTGGTTCCTCAATCTCGTCAGCTTCACCTGATGCTTCAGCAATGCCTTTGCCCTTGGCTTCCCTCTGCTTGGCCAAAATTTCTTCCTCATCCTTCTTTTCTTCTTCCTCTCTCGCTTTGTCTTCAGCCTCCTTCTTTTCTTGTTCTCTTCTCTCTTCCTCAGAATCCGACGACGGAGGTGATGGGGTAGTTCGAATCACCCTGATGTGGCCCACCTTCCGCTTAATGCGGCGACGCTTCGGCACTTCCGGCATGACTACCTCTACCCGAGCCTCCTGCACTGGTTCCTGTTCATTCCCTTCTTCAGACACAACCGCGGCCTGTTCGTCTCGAACATCGCCAGCCCGTGTTTCTTGATTCGTCTAAACATTCTCTTCTTGAACAGTATCTGTGACTATCAGTTCTATCTCAGGATTTTGAACTCCCTCCGTATCTGGGAGATTCACTGGTTCTTCTTGGATAGTTTCTTGATCTTCAACCCTCTATTGTTTCCTTCGCCTCTTGGCTTCCCTCTCTTCGGGTGTTCTCTTCTTCTTTGTTTTTGCTTTTTGTACCTCAGGACTAACCGGTACTGCTTCCTCCCCATTGTCCCTTTCTTTGTTTGCTCTCGTCTTTGCCATGGAAGACTCAAGGGTTTTTACAGAAAAGAGCAACGAAGGAAGAAGAAGAAGAAATACGAACAGGGAAGAAAGTAAATGCGAAGTTGAAGTGAAAAGAAACGTACCACTGTCTTCCAATAAATAAGCTTCAGCAAAATCAAATCCCAATTGAAAAGATATGTGCTGCATTAAATATTATTCCCGTTTAATTTTAAACGCATGCAAATTGGAAATTCAAAACCATCAACAGTAAATTTATGAAGTCCAATCGCCCACGGTAAATCCTCATGCGTTGTCCACCATCAAAGCCCTTGGATGATCTCTGTGTGACACGTGGCCTCATCAGATGACGCATGCAAATTTGCCTGCAATAGAAAATTTAAAATCCAAACGGTAAAAGATAATTAACCCAAAAAATCCCTTCCAAATCGGACGATTTGCTTCAGCCATAATTCTGCCGCAACAACCTTCTGAACCTGAAGAATCTTGGATACGGACTCTCAATTCAAAATCAAAGATCACACCATTAAATTCGAATTTAAATAAACCGATCAAATCAAATCTTATCTTTTATTTCCAATTGAAGCCGAATAAATTAGACAAAATCTTTATTAAACCTAAACTAATCAGAACTAAAAATAACTGAAAATAAAATCTAAATCTAAACTAAAATCTAATAAAATCTAATTTAAACTAATTCAAAGATAATTCAAAGATAATTTACAAAAACCGAAAATAAAATCAGAATCAAATAAAATTCAAATCGACACAGATAAAATCTAAAATAAATTCTACAAAATTAAAAATACCAACATACTGAAAATAAATCATGCAAAATTTAAACGAACTAAATCTAGAATAATCGAAATTAAAAATAAATCAGCGAAAAATAAAATCAAAGCAAACTCTGGGAGCTCAAAATATTGCTCTGTAAAATGCTCCCGCAAACATCTTGTTCTCTCAATCATCAACCAATTTTAGGGAAGGATATTTCGACTGAAACTCCTCACCCCAATAATGTTTCACACGCTGTCCATTCACCTTGAACACTCTCCCATCTTTTTCATCATGCAAAGTAATTGCTCCATGGGGGAAAACCTCAATCACAACAAACGGCCCCGACCATTTAGATGTTAGTTTCCCAGGAAACAATTTTAATCTAGAATTATAAAGCAAGACTTTCTAACCCTTGACAAACTCTTTAGATTTAATTTTCTTGTCATGCCACAGCTTAGTCTTTTCTTTATACATCTTCGCATTCTCATAAGAAAATTGGCGAAATTCCCCTAATTCATTAAGCTGCAACATTCTTATTGCTCCTGCACGACTTAGATCAAAATTTAACTTTTTCAAAGCCCGAAATGTTTTATGCTCTAGCTCCAGTGGTAAATGGCAAGCTTTCCCATATACTAACCTATAGGGAGACATACCTAGAGGAGTCTTATAGGCTGCCTTATAAGCCCAAAGAGCCTCATCCAACCTAAAAGACCAATCCTTTCTAGATGGATGGACTACTTTCTCTAGAATAGATTTAATTTCCCTATTACTAATTTTAGCTTGACCATTTGCTTGCGGGTGATAAGGGGTAGCTATCCTATGCTTAATCTCATACTTAGCTAAAAGCTTAGTTAAGATATTATTAACAAAATGTGTACCCTCATCACTCACTAGAGCTTTAGGTGTCCCAAACTGCGCAAAGATGTGCGATTGAAGGAACCGTGCTACTGTCTTGGCATCACTCTGATGGCATGCGATGGCCTCCACCCACTTGGACACATAATCTACTGCCAATAAGATAAAAACATTGTCATTAGAAGGGGGAAATGGCCCCATAAAATCAATACCCCATACATCGAATAATTCAACTTCTAAAATGTAAGTAAGAGGAATTTCATCCCTAAGCCCCAAGTTTCCTCTCCTTTGGCGAGCATCACATTGCTTGTAAAACCAATGGGCATCCTTGAATAAGGTAGGCCAGAAGAATCCACAGTGCAAAATCCTCATAGTTGTCCTCTGACCCCTAGTATGACCTCCATACGATGGAGTGACATTGCTCCAGGGTTTCCTTTGCTTCATCACCTGAAACACACCTACGAATAATATCGTCAGAGCATTGCTTATACATAAATGGCTCATCCCAATAGAAAAATTTTGCATCATGCTTAAACTTTTTCTTCTGCCTCCAATCCATGTCAATAGGAGTGACTCCCTTGACCAAAAAGTTGGCAATATCAGCATACCAAGGGACATCCCTGACTACCTTTACCTCAACAACAAAAAGTTGTTCATCTGGAAAACAATCAGAAACGGCAGTTTGCTTCAGTAAGGATGATGATGGATCAAGACGAGACAAATGATCTGCAATGACATTTTCTGATACATTCTTATCCTTTATCTCCAAGTCGAACTCCTGCAATAATAAAACCCAACGAATTAGCCTAGGCTTTGCATCTTTCTTAGCCATTAAATACCTTATTGCTGCATGATCCGTGAACACCGTGACTTTGGATCCAACACAATATGACCAAAATTTCTCAAAAGCAAACACCACAGCTAACAACTCCTTTTCAGTAGTTGTGTAGTTGACTTGTGCTTCATTTAAAACCCTACTTGCATAATATATAGGATGGATAAATTTGCCCTACTTTTGCCCCAGCATAGCACCTACTGTAGCATCGCTCGCATCACACATTACCTCAAATGGTAAATTCCAATTAGGTGCACAAAGAATGGGTGCTGAGATTAAAGCAGCTTTTAAAGTCTCAAAAGCCTTCCTACAATCTGCATTAAAGTCAAAAACATGATCAGTACACAATAAGTTACAAAGAGGTTTACTGATTTTGGAAAAATCTTTTATGAACCTCCTATAAAATCCAGCATGACCTAAAAAACTCCGAATTCTCTTCACTAAATTCGGTGGTTCTAGTCTTTCAATCATCTCTATTTTTGCTCTATCAACTTCTAAATCATTCTTAGAAATCCTATGACCTAACACTATGCCCTTTTTTACCATGAAGTGGCACTTTTCCCAATTAAGAACTAGATGGGTATCCTCACATCTCTTTAACACCTTACCTAAATTATCTAAACAACTCTGAAAAGACCCTCCAAAAACTGAAAAATCATCCATAAATACCTCAACAGTGGACTCAATCATATCAGAAAAAATTGCTAACATACACTGCTGAAATGTTGCTGGAGTATTGCAGAGGCAAAAAGACATTCGCCTAAAAGCAAACGTCTCGTAAGGGCAGGTGAAAGTGGTTTTTTCCTGATCCTCAGGAGCAATAGTAATCTGGTTATACCCAGAATAACAATCTAAGAAACAGTAGTAGGCCTAAACAGCCAATCTGTCCAACATCTGGTCAATAAATGGTAGAGGGAAATGGTCTTTACGGGTGGCTTTATTAAGCCTCATGTAGTCCATGCAAACCCTCTAGCCAGTTACTGTCCTGGTTGGGATCAACTCATTGTCTTTATTGCTCACCACAGTGACACCTCCTTTCTTAGGAACACATTGGACAGGGCTCACCCAATTGCTATCTGCAATTGGATAAATGATCCTAGCATCCAACCATTTAATCACCTCCTTTTTAACAACCTCTTTCATTGCAGGATTAAACCTTCTTTGTTGCTCAATACTCCTAAAGGATCCCTCCTCTAGAGTGATTTTGTGCATACAAAAAGATGGGATAATTCCCTGAATGTCAGCCAATGTCCAACCTATAGCCTTGCGGTATTGCTGCAGCAATTTTATTAAGGCCACTTCATGCTCCGACATTAAATCTGATGCAACAATAATGGGCAACGTCTCACCTTCCCCAAGATACACGTACTTTAGATGATCCGGCAAGGGCTTCAAAGCTAAAGTAGGTGTCTCAATCAGGGATGGCTTAATAGGAGGAGCCTTCCTTTGATCTAAATCTAAAGACTCAAAAACATCCTCACACCTAAACAACTCTTTTTCATTTTTTCTTTCTAAAGAACGAACCTCTAAATCTCCTACACTAACCTCTCCATGATCTTGCAAATGCTTATCAGCCGAATCCTGTATTGCTGTCTCAACAATTGTGCTCTCCAGAATCATAATGAAAGAGCAATCTTCCATTTCGTCTGGATATTTCATGGCTTTAAACACATTAAATTTTACTTCCTCATTACAAACTCTCATTGTTAATTCCCCTTTCTGAACATCTATTAACGCCCTACCAGTAGCCAAAAATGGACGATCTAAAATGATTGGGACATCTTTATCAGCCTCATAGTCTAAAATAATAAAATCAACAGGAAATATGAATTTATCAACTTTCACTAAGACATCCTCAATTTTACCCTCTAGATATGTGATAGACCTATCAGCTAGTTGGAGTGTGACTGTGGTAGGTCTAGCTTCACCAATACCTAGCTTTCGATAGACCGAAAGAGGCCTAAGGTTAATGCTTGCACCTAGAGCACTGACCGATTCGTAGTTAATTTTGTTTATCCAAAAATACCATAACATTGGCAAAAATAATAGAACAAATTCTATAGAAACTTAAGGCTAAGCATACAAAATTTTGATCTAAATCTATAATAAAGAAAAGAGAAGCAAACCTTCGTTGACGTCTCTGAAAATCAAGAATGATTCTTGATTACTCTGCAACAACGAAGAACACCACCATTTGATCTTCCTCGCTATAACTCTGAGATTAGGAACATAGTTGTGGGACTACCTAATCTTGAATGGGAAAAACTCTATGAGAGAAAATTCTCCCTAAAGTTCTTGAGTTGAGAGAATATGAGAGGGAGGCTAGAGAGAATGCAATAGCGCATTCTTGTGGCCTTATGTTGTTGTACCTAAACCCTAGGTTTAGTGTTCTATTTATAGGAGAAATGTCATGAATAAAATATTCATTTAAAATCAATTATTTCCATAACTAATTTAATATTTTCCATAATTAATCAATTCCATGACCAACCAATTCCATGACCAATCAATTCCATAATTGATTAATCTTTTCCATAAATGATTGATCACTTCCATAAGTGATTAAATCATTTCCATAAATGATTAATTACTTCCATAAGTGATTAATCATTTTCATAATTGATTAATTTCCAATTAATTAATTCTTTAATTAATTAATCACCAATTAAATATCATATATTTAATTTCAGACATTCTATTAGTTAATTGATTAATTACCCAATTAAATATCATATATTTAATTTGAGACCTTCAATTAATTAATTCTATAATATGAATCAAATTCATATTAAAATTTGAACTCCTTCAAATTCTCTTATATCCTATAAATTTAATATGAATCAAATTCATATTAATATTTGAACTTCTTCAAATATTTATTTCTCTCATAGACTATAGTTTAATTAAATCTCATTTAATTTAAACTAAATTGAATAATTAATTAATTCATCTTCTAATTAAATACCATATATTTAATTAGACATATATTTGAACTCTTTCAAATATATCAATCTCTCAATATTATAAAGTTTAATCTCAAATTAGACTTTATATTTTAATGCATCACTATACATTATATTAATTTGTATCTCGGTCAATTAACTTAATTCCCAATATGAATTTGAACTATTCAAATTCTCTCAAGATATATTTGTTCCTAATTACTCTTTACGAGCTAGCAGGGGGGCCTAATGGACCTACAGATCAGAAGCTCCAATGATATGAGGTTAATAGATTAAACTCATTAATCAGGTTAACCAATATTCATTAACTGTGGGTCATTCCACTAAAGACCCACAGCTGAACTCTTCTCACTGTAGAACATTTCTGTGTCCATGGATGTAGACCTATGCCGGTAAGTCAATCCTTCACGAGTGTCCGTAATCACAGTTGGGTCAAATTACCGTTGTACCCCTGTGTTACATATGTCTCCTTAAGTACCAGCGCTCCTCTAATGAACAACCTGTTTATGGTCCAACTATTAAACAGAAAGTCCCTCTCGGGCCAGTGAGAGGGTGGGATCCCTTTGTTCAAGTCCCAAAGTCACCACTTAAGGGAACACTCATCTACTTCACCTAGAAGCAGGAAGGAGTGAATTCCTTCTTGTGTTGTCATGTCCCCAGCCTCCCACTCGGTCTTGTCCCTAAAAAGGAAGGCATATTGAGTCGGCGTATTGGCCACTCTCACCCATGCTAATCAAAGGACAATCCCTCATGAGAAGGAGTTCATGATACACTCAGGATTAAGACTAAGTTACCTAGGTCATCCTATTGAAACAGTAACCTAATTAGTTAACGGTGTTATAACTAATGGTTGATTATTTCGTGGTCCGGTCTTATGCAAACTCATTGCATAGGATACCTCCACTTGCATGTCTACTACATGGACGTTTTGGATCAATACGTCTTTATCAAATACAAAGCGGACCGAATCTCATAGTGTTACCAGGATAAGGTACCTTATCCTTGTACTATAGACCTTTTAGGTTGTTACTTGAACATCGATCCTCGTATGTCCCCACATACTATTTCAAGTTACATACAAACAACCTTGGATCTTAGTTTATTGGATTTGGGTCAAATTGTGCAATATTTAACAATAACACTTTATTGTAGAAACTCAATAACACTTTATTGAAACAAGTATACAATTTGTTTACATTTACTATCTACGAGTTTTAGGGCATAAAACCCAACAGGTAGCCCATTCTTAAGAATAGCACTACATTCCTCAGTAAGAGATACATTTTCAAACTCACCTAACCTCTTCTTTTTAGTTAAAATATCCTTAAGAAATTTAGCATAATTAGGCATTTGCTCAATAGCTTCTACTAAAGGGATATTTATATGCAATTGCTTAACAATCTCTAAAAACTTTTTAAATTGACCATCCTTATTCTTAGGCTTTTGCCTTTGTGGAAAAGGTAGAGGTGGTACATAAGGTGGGGGCGACACATAAGGTGGTTCCACATCTGGAACAGAACCAGATGCTCCAGCATCTTTATTGCTGCCTCCAGCACCCTGACCAATCTCCAACTCTTTGTCAACAACAACATTTTTATCACTATTCTTCTCTATATCCTGGGTTTTTCTAGGCTCTTCTAGTGGCTTACAACTCCTAAGAGTTACTGCCTTTACCTGCTCCTTACCTTCCCTTCGAGGGTGTTCAGTATCTGATGGAAGTTTCCCTTGAGGCCTTGCCTTCAACTCATTAGCTAGCTGACCCACTTGCAATTCCAAGACTCTCATTGAAGCTTGATTACTTTGAATTGCAGCATCTGTACGAGCCATAAATTCCTTCATCATGGCCTCAAGAGAATTCCCCGAATTTTGCTGGGGCAAAGTCTGCTTATTTTGCTGGGGCAATACCTGTGCTTTCGCAAATCCCGACTGGCTCACCTTTTGTTGTGCTTGCATATTGCTTCCTTGTCCTCCCCATGAGAAGTTGGGGTGGTTGCGCCAACCTGGATTATAAAAGTTAGAATAAGGGTTATTCCTCTTATTACCTACAAAAAACTCTGAAGCTGGATTGCTGGAGCAAAACTCGTAGTTGTGGTCTTCACCACAATAGACACATGCTTCCTCTGTGACTTGGTTCACCACTACAGCAGGCTCCACAACTGGTGGCTGCTGATGACTAATCACTGTCACATTCTTAAGAGCGTTAGCAATCATTGCAAGATCAGCCCTAATGGTGGACACACCATCAACCTCTAACACACTCTTAACCTTTTTATTTGTGCCTCTAACATTTGACCACTGACAACTATTAGTAGATATTCTTTCTAAAATTTCATAGGCTTCATTGAAAGTTTTTGCCAAAAGGGCCCCTTCAACCGAAGCATCAACCATTCCCTAGGTTACTCCATTTAACCCATTGTAAAATGTTTCCATTTGGATACAATGAGGTAAACCATGGTGGGGACACTTTCGCAAAAGCTCCTTGAACCTCTCCCAAGCCTCACTAAATGTCTCATCTTCAAGTTGCCTAAACCCTACTATTTCACTCCTTAATTTAGCATTTCTATTAGGTGGGAAATATTTACTCAAAAAAATTTCAGCTAACTCATCCCATGTCCTAATTGATTCTGGAGCAAAAGAATTTAACCATGCCTTTGCTCCATCTCTAAGAGAATACGGGAACAAAGTTAATCTAAGAGCATCTCTAGGCACTCCTTGAATTACAAAAGAATCACTAACCCCTAGAAAAGACTTAAGATGTAAATGAGGATCTTCAGATGACAAACCATGGAATTGCCCCACGGTTTGCAACATCTGAAACATTACCGGTTTCATTTCAAAATTTGCCGCTTGAATTCGAGGAAGTGCAATCCCTAGATACAACTCATCAAACATTGGAAAAGCATAGGCTCGAATGGCTCTGGTCCTATCGTTCGCTACCAAGATAGGATTCTCAGCCTGATTATTTTGTTGCTCATTTTGCTCCAGCGACGGGTTTTGCTGCAGCAAACGATTCTGGGGGTCTGTTGGATCTTCAGAACCCTGCGGAAGACGCGATACGTTCTCCATCTGGTTTCTACGCTGCTCTCTCCTTCTTCTCCTGAATGTCCTCTCGATTTCTGGATCAAGCTCAAACCTTACCCCAGGTGGATCGCTCATGCACCAAACTCACACCTGCAAAAACAAAAGAAGCAATCAAAAAGTTCTAGCACCAAACCACTAAAACTCATACACAAAACAGATCAGATAAAAACTTATTCAAGTTCCCCGACAATGGCGCAAAAAATTTGTGGGTTCCTAGAGTGAGTAAAAATATGGTATAAAAGACTCTAGAACTCTGTGCAAGTATACACAGTCTGCAGCAAGTAATAAGTATTATCAATCCAAGGCCTAAACTAGCTTCCACTCTATCTATTTTGTATAAATCTTTTAATGGTTTCAAGGTGGTAAAAATGATTGGGTTTTATAAGTATAATGCTGAAGCAAAAGAAATGACAGAACAACAAGTAAACAAATAGGCAGACAGATTAGAAATAGGCGCTGGTTTGGTTTTAGTAATTGTTTTAAAAGATGCTCTAGCAATATTATTGATCATGCAAACTCTCCCAGTATTATTAGCGGATTCCTCCCGAAACTCCAGATTTTTCAGAATGTGTTTCAACCCCAATGAAGTACGACCGATCAAGCACTAGGCAACTGGCTATCCCTAGCTCAGTCACTGGCGTTCACCAATAAACAATGATCGTAGTGTGATTAACCGCCACACACTCTCTAAATCATCCCTGAAACTAGAGAGAGGTATTCATGTCGGCTGGCCAGGCGGGCATAAAATAGAAACAAGCACAACAATTAATCAAGATGCAATAATCAATATATATTACTAAAGTTAAGCACAGCAATCACATTGTTCCTAACCAACGCCTAAGCTACTTAGTTCATAATATGCATGGAGATGCACGCTACAATCTGAGTAGGCATGCCCATAATTACAAGATAATAAAAGGAAATGTTAATCTCCTCGATCAGCTTGCAATGATGGTCTTCTAGGTGATCTCCGATCTCTCTTCACTATTCGGCTCCCAAAGATGGAAGGAACTTTCCAAGAATGGAATGTTTACTTCCAAAAGTGGTATGAATTTGACTTAGGCGGCTACTCCCTTTTATAGAAGGATAGGAGGCTTGAATTAGGTCAACCTCGACACGTGTAGGGCTCTCCTTGCTCCTTTATCACGAGAATAACTCAACAGAATTCAGTTTGTCAACTTGGCTAACGAGCTGTGACGTGGCAGTTTCTGCTCCCAATTTTGCTGCAGCACAGAATTTGCTCCCTCCAGTCGCCCAGAAACATATTCTGCATAAAATAACTTCCAAAGCTTCCATTCTTCCAAATGGGTTAAAACATATAATTTATATCTAAAACCAACCCTATTAAGCACAAAAGACACACGAATCCCTATAGAAATGAGGCCTAAATAACTACCTTTTGGACAGTTATCAACCACCAAGCTATATCTAACTAATCTAAAATTAACAACCCGAGACCTCGCGATTGCTTACATACATTAGCCGCTTTAAACTCATGGTTCCAAAATTGCATTAATTAAATAGTGATAGACTAAATAGTGATGGACTTGCCTCAGCCTAGTGGCTATCTCAAATAACTGATAGAATACACAAAACTAATTTCCTAGAGTCGTCAATTCTAAGATATTAATCTCATGCATTGGTTTAAACAAGATTATATGAAAAGCTCATCAAAACAACAAAGAACAGCAAGAATAAACCAGAAAACTCAGCCAAACAATAATATATTCAAAGCATAGTCTCAATCCAACGAATCCAAGAGATTAAGCTACGTACAGAGAATGAAAAACAGCAAATAAATCCAAAGGAATGCATAAGAATTGGCCCTAAAATTTCTACACAACAGAGAGAAACGAAAAAAGGGAGAAAAGAATCATAAGAGCTCGAAAATTCTAACCTAACGGTGAACTAAATCGAAGCCCTATATTTATACTAAACGTCGTAGCGTCGAGACATCAGGTTCGACTGTCGACGCCACAAACTTTGTATTTTGTGTCGAATTCGCGTCGGCGGGCGTCTCGACGTCGACCCCTATCTCAACCCTGCTGCCTTTTTCTCGGTCTTTCTCGGTCTTTCTCGGTATGGGGCTTCAACCTTCAATTTTTGGTGTATTTCTTCAGGCCCGTTTCAATCCAGTTGGGTTTTTAACCTTCTCGTCATTCAAGAACATCGAGGTGGCTCCAAAACTCCCAATATCACCTATGCTCGAAGAGCCTGCAAATAAGACAATTAAACATAAAATCCTTCTAACAAGCTTAGATTAGAGGTAATAGAACGAATCAGGTGCTATCAAATACCCTTAACCTAAATCTTGCTAGTCCTCAAGCAAGGCACACACAAACCAAAGAAAGAAGATTGTTGTGCATATAAGTGTAAAGTGATTTAATCCTCAAAGCTCAAACATTCAAAAACTACAGCAATCAAGAGACATTCACATGAGACCCAATGAGGAGACAAATCAATAGTTTCCAAAGACAATCTTGCACAAGAGAGTTTTATCCCACCTAAAGAAGACTTTACTAACCAGGGATTGGTTTCCTAAACTCTCATCTTATCTTCGCCCTGTTGGGTTTTATGCCCTAAAACTTGTAGATAGTTGTTGGGTTCCTAGAGTGAGTAAAATATGATATAAAATACTCTAGAATTCCTGTGCAAGTATACACAGTCTGCAGCAAGTAATATTATCAATCCGAGCCCTGAATTAGTTTCCACTCTACCTATTCGTGTAACTTTCCAATGGTTTCAAGAATAGTAAAATGATTTGGTTTTATCGAAATTATGCTGAAGCAAAATAAATGACAGAACAATAAGTAAACAAATAAATATACAGATTAAAGACAGGCGCTGGTTAGGATTTAGTGATTGTTCTAAAGATGCTCTAGCAATATTATTGATCATGCATTTCCCGCAGTATTATTAGCGGATTCCTCCCGAAACTCCGGATCTTTTGGGATGTGTTTCAACCCCAATGAAGAGCGACCGATCAAGCACTAGGCAACTGGCTATCCCTAGCTCAGTCACTGGCGTTCACCAATACACAATGATCGTAGTGTGGATAATTGCCACACATTCTCTAAATCATCCCTGAAACTAGAGAGAGCTATTCACACCGGCTGGCCAGGCAGGCATAAAATGGAAATAAGCACAACAATTAACCAAAATGCGATAGTCAATTTATTACTAGAGATGAAGCAAAGTAATCACGTTATTCCTAACCAACACCTAAAGCTACTTAGTTCATAATAGGCATAGGAATACGAGTTACAATCTGAGTATGAATGTCCATAACCACAAGTTAATAAAGAAAATAAACTCCCTAATCATCTTGCGGAAGATGGTGTTCTTGATGATCTTCAATCTCTCTAAAATATTCGGCTTCCAAGGGAAAACATGGAATGACTTTGACTTTGACGACTACTTCTTTTTATAGAAGGATGGGAGGCTTTGAATTAGGTCAACTAGGACACGTGTAAGGCTCTCCTTGATCCTTTATCACGAGAATAACTCAACAAAAGTCGGTTCATGAAGTTGGCTAACGAGCTGTGATGTGGCAGTCTTGTTGCCAGTTTTGCTGCGGCATAGAATTTGCTCCCTCCAGTCGCTCAGCAGCATAATCTGCACAAAATAATTTCCAATGCTTCCATTCTTCCAAATGGGTTAAAACATGTAATATCTATCCAAAACCAACCCTAATAAGTATAAAGGACACACAAATCCCTATATAATTGAGGCCTAAATAACTACCTTTTGGGCAGTTATCATACCCCCAAACTTGAACTATTGCGCGTCCCGAGCAATACTAACCAACCTTCCTTCAAGAATTCAGAACATTAGACAAAGAATACTTAGTCAAACCAGACAGACCAACACTACCTTTAACCTTTACCTGAGCATTCTGCAAAACCAAGCTCTGCTGCAGCAAAATGATTCCTCCAGCACGGACAAATAATCACCACTTTTCAACTTAATTCTAAGAACTCACCACAGCCTAGCTCTATTATCAGACATTTCAAAACATATTTTTAAAGGGGTTTATATCATTATTTATCAGACTTAAAGCAGCCTTACAGTCATAAGCTCTTAAGCACGGGATGACCCATTTTATGATGCAGTATACCCTTGCCTCAAGCTTATCACCAACTAGGCTCAATACTCATTATAAAGCTCAAAAATCCTTAGTTATTCTATCTCTTGCCCCTCAGAATGGCGACATTTTATGATGAAGCTCACCTAAGTTCTAGGAGATAGAAAAACTGCTGGATCATCATTCATCCCTCAAAACTTTTGCTCCGTCAAAATTTTTAGCAAAATTTTCAACAATCAATTCTTTTCAGCAAATCATTTCATTATTTTTTCATATTTCCTAAGTCATCTTTTGACACGAAGACACACTGTGGGTATCACAAATGTCCCCGGTTACTCAATAACCTAACAAATTTTAATTTGAAGGAGAGGAATGCTCGAGCAAAATAATTGGAGTAGCAAAAAGTCCCCCAAACTTAAATTATTCATTGTCCCAAATGAATCATTAATTAAGCAACTATACCCCCAAACTTAAATTTTTCTATCTAAATTTTTAAACTAAACATGGGACTCAGATTTAAGCTTAAAGTGGATCGTATAAGTCAATACTACCTTGAAAATCTTCTTTGCCGCAGCAACAGTCCAGGCTAGAAGAAATGCTCCAGCAAAAGGTTTCTGGATATCAGAATACCTTGATCTAATTAAGCGTAATCAGTCCAAGCTTCAAAAATTCAGAAGAAAATAGTTAAGTTAGAGCTAGTCAGTGCTCATAGAACAGAAATATTCAGAAATTCCATTAAAAATATTCAAAGAAAAATTACATAGTAGAGATATATTTTTGTCAAGCAGAAAAATTAAAAAGAAAGACAAGCAGTTATAACAGAGAGCAGGGTCACTATGCGCGAGCAAACAAAAATGGAGAAACAAAAGTAATGCTCGCTCCAGGTCATCCCATCAGTCAGTCTTCCTGACCCTGCTCCTCATCAACATCTTCTTCTCGTTCAACAGGTGGGGGTGGTATCCAAAGATTAAACAAATCATCGGGAAACACTGGAAAGGTCTGATATGGTTTTGAGAAATTGGTTTGCAAGACCCCCTGAGCGCATCATCTCTCCTTTTAGCATAAGTCCAATAGGTCTGAGCTTGCCTTTTAGCAAATTATAACCTACTGGTCAACACTGTCAGTTGCTCTAGGATCTGATTAACGCCATACACCAGCCCTTGATAGCGAGCATAGCTAGCTATTTTTCTCTGATTAATTAAGCTAATCTTTTTCAATTATTTGCCCAAATTTATGCATTTTTATGTTTTATTTGTAGGAAGTATGTGCTTGAAGCTTAATTTAGCAATTGGAGTCAAATGGAGCTTCCAATCTTTAAAAAAAAAAAAACAAAAAAAAAAATCATAGCGTCGCGACGCTATAGAAAATTTTCCAAATTTGCGGATCGCGACAGCGTCTCGACGCTACGACGAAATTTTGCTATTTAAGCATCCTTTCGGCTAGGTTTTTGGGGACTTCGAATTGGGGACTTTTGGAGCCGACATTAGAGCAGAAAGAGGTCAGAATTGAGCTGAAGCAAAGGGGATTAGTTGGAAATCAACCCATTGTTCGTGGGGATCGTGACGGGGACGTTCGGTCTCGGCCTACAACGAGTCTATTTCTCTTTTCCCTTACTTTAGACACTTTTTATGGCTTATTTAGACTTAGTTTATATTGTAACGAGGATTATGTGTAGCTAAGTTTAATTCTTAGGGATTGATGTAGTCGTTGGGCAAGTTTTGGATTGATTTACGGTATTTATGCTATTGATGTCATTTATGCATATGTTGTATGTTTAATGCTTTCGATTTACTGGCCATAAATTGATTGATGTTTATATTTGAATCTAACTCGGGAGAGAGGATTTAAATTAGTAATCAATATGCATAACTAGAATTTAGCTAAAAATCGGGAGATTAAGGTTAATTCTAGAAATTGTCATAAAGGTTAGCCTTATTGCCTTGTATGTTTATTGGATTTAGATAGGGATATCGGGTTCAATTGCATATGGGAGAATCATGTATGCTCGGGAGAGATATGTGTGATTTTAGTTGCCAAGATTTATGAATCATAGCATGTGTTAATCCGTTTATTAATCCATAACTCCAATTGGTGAAATCAATTCCCTAAGACCAATTATTCCCATTTGATTGTCACTTTTTACTTTAGTTTTGTGTTGATTAATTCATATTCTCATTCTATTTGATTCCCTAAATAAAATTGGCCAAGAGTATTTTCGATAATTAAAACTTGGCTAGACACCAATCCAGAGGACGACATTCGATTGCATAATCACTATATTATTACTTGACCCGTACACTTGCGGTTAGCAATTTGCACATTAAGTTTTTCCCTCCCTGGCGAGCCTCTTGCATACGATGAAGCCGCGCTAGATTAGGTGTGTCAATGATTCCCTTATCAAGCATGATCATATCTTTTGGAACTGTGGGCACTCCTACCCTGCTGCATAACATTGTAATCGTGTTTGGAAAGAACAGCTTCCCCACCTTCTTGCGCCAACAGTCCGCAATCTCAGTAGCAATTATTTTTCCAACATCTATGCTCATTGATCTAAGGATGGCAAAAGCAAGCAACACTCTGTCCCGAGATATAGTGGAGTCGTGTGTTGTCGGCAGTAAGCGGAGCCTAATGAAGCCCATCCAAGCGTTGGCTTCACTCTTTAAATAGGCAGCTTGAAATGTATGCTTCCACGTCTGCGACACCCTCCATTGAGCCCCCTCAACACCTACCTCTCGGACCCCGCACTTAATTGATCGCTCGATGGGGCAACCATCATCTCATTGAAAACTGCATGTGGAAAGTCCTGGAGATCAAACAAATTATTAATGGTCTTTGGGCTCCATTGTACAGGCACTCCTCGCACTATAACTTCAAAATCATCCTTAAAGTCAAGATTGGCGTAGAATTCTCGAACGATGTTGGCATTGACAGAATCAGGCTTCGCACAAAACTGCCTCCACCCAAGGCTCGTTATTCCAGACTCCAAGAACCTGGGCAAATCACTGCCAAATCCTCGTTCGAACAAGAAGTCCCGCTTCAGCACCTCTTGGTATTTTGCTCGAACAAGATCGTTGACGAAGCGAATGAATGGTTCCCTCTGCTCCTCAATCTCACCCGATGCTTCGGCAATTCCTTTGCCCCTGCTTTCTCTTTGTTCGCGCAAACGCTCTTCTTCTGCCTTCCTTGCCTCTTCCTCCTTTTCTTTATTTTCAGCTTCCTTTTTTCTCTTTTTCCTCTCTCTCTCTGTATTGTCTTTTTCAGAGTCAGTAGGTGGAGGCGAGGGGGTATCAGTTCGAACTACCTGAATACAGCCAGCTTTCCGCTTAATGCAGCGACGCTTCGGTACCTCCGACATGATCACCTCCACTTGAACCTCTTTAACTGGCTCATTCTCAGTCGCAACCTCTGTCTGCGCACTTCCTTGCTCTTCCACCCGAACGTCCTCTGTATCCGCAACTCTCTGCTCAGCCTTCTCTGGGTTCCGTTCTTCTGGTTCTTGCGGGTCTTTTTCAACTATTGTGGCAGCCTCATCCTCTGTCACTTTGTCTTGTTCTTTCGCCCTCTGTTGTCGCCTTCTTCTTTTAGCTTCTTTCTCCTCCGGTATTCTTTTCTTCTTAGTTTTTACTTTCGGAACTTCGGGGGTAATGGGTATTTCCTCTTCACTCTCTCTCTCTCTTTCTTTCCTCGCTCTTGTTTTGGCCATGGATAACTCAAAGGGTTTTGCAGAGAATGAAAAGGAGAAAGAAAGAATGTAGATGGCAAGATAGAATCAAGAAGACGAAGTGAGGAGAAACGTACCAATGTCTGCAAATAAATAAGGCTCCAGCAATTTCAAATCCTAACCGAAAGGATTTGCTCCGTAATAAATGGTTTTACCGTTCATATTTACTTTGCAATTCAAATCCCTAACGGTAAAATCCTGGAATTTCAATCATCTATGGGAAATAACGGCATGTTGTCAACGGCTAAACCGTTGGATTATCCCTGCACGACATGTGGCAGCATCCCTGCAATTCACCTGCCCATAGAAATTCAAAAATCTCAACAATAATTACTCACACTAAAATCCTTCCTATTCGTACGAAAATTTGCTCCAGCTTTATCTTTGCCGCAACAACCTTCCGAACCTGAAGAATCTTGGATACGGAATTTAAGTTTCAAATCAGGAAAATCAAATCTTTTAAATTCATTTTTAAATTAACCGATCAAATCAAACTTAATTTTTTTCATTCTTGAAGCCGAATTAATTAGAGAAAATCTTTATTAATCCTAAACTAAACAGAATTCAAATAATATCGAGATCAAATCTAATAAAATCTAATTTAAACTAATTAAAAGATAATCCAAAGATAATCTAAATAAATAACCCGAAAATAAAATAAAATCAAATTCAAAAATGGATCAAATCTAAACTACCAAAAATAATAAAAATACTCTAAAGATAAAATCTAATAAATCATGCAAAATCAAATCTAACCTAACCGAAATCAAAATCAAATCAGCGAAAAATAAAATTAATACAACTCTGGGAGCTCAAAATTTTGCTCTGTGAAATGTTCCCGCAAAAATCCTGCTCTCTCAATCATCAACCAACCTTAGGGAGGGATATTTCGACTGAAACTCCTCACCCCAATAATTTTTCACACGTTGTCCATTCACTTTGAATACTCTCCCATCTTTTTCATCCTGCAAAGTAACTGCTCCATGGGGAAAAACCTCAACCACAGTAAATGGTCCTGACCATTTAGATTTTAGTTTTCCAGGAAACAATTTCAATCTAGAATTATAAAGCAAGACTTTTTGACCCTTGACAAACTCTTTAGATTTTATTCTCTTGTCATGCAACAGCTTAGTCTTTTCTTTCTACATTTTCGCATTCTCATAAGAAAATTGACGAAATTCCTCTAATTCATTAAGCTGCAGCATTCTTATTGCTCCTGCGCGACTCAGATCAAAATTTAACTTTTTCAAAGCCCGAAAAGTCTTATGCTCTAGCTCCAATGGTAAATGACAAGCTTTCCCATATACTAACCTATAGGGAGACATACCTAGAGGAGTCTTATAGGCTGTCCTATAAGCCCAAAGAGCCTCATCCAACCTAAAAGACCAATCCTTTCTAGATGGATCGACTACTTTCTCTAAAATCGATTTAATTTCCCTATTACTGATTTCAGCTTGACCATTTGCTTGTGGGTGATAAGGGGTAGCTATCCTATGCTTAATCCCATACTTAGCTAAAAGCTTAGTTAAGATATTATTAACAAAATGTGTACCCTCATCACTCACTAGAGCCCTAGGTGTCCCAAACCGCGCAAAGATGTGCGATTGAAGAAACCTTGCTACTGTCTTGGCATCACTCTGATGGCATGCAATGGCCTCCACCCATTTGGACACGTAATCAACTGCCAATAAGATAAAAACATTGCCATTAGAAGGGGGAAATGGCCCCATAAAGTCAATACCCCATACATCTAATAATTTAACTTGTAAAATATAAGTAAGAGGCATTTCATCTCTAGGCCCAAAATTTCCTCTCCTTTGGCAAGCATCACATTGCTTGTAGAACCAATGGGCATCCTTGAATAACGTAGGCCAGAAAAATCCGCAATGCAAAATCCTCATAGCTGTCCTCTGACCGCTGAAATGACCTCCATACGGCGAAGAGTGACATTGCTCCAGGATTTCCTTTGCTTCAGCACCTGAAACACACCTACGAATAATACAGTCAGAGCATTGCTTATACATAAATGGCTCATCCCAATAGAAAAATTTCGCGTCATGCTTAAACTTTTTCTTCTGCCTCCAATCCATGTCAATAGGAGTGACTCCCTTTACCAAAAAGTTGGCAATATCAGCATACCAAGGGACATCCCTAACTACCTTTACCTCAACAGCAAAGAGTTGTTCATCTGGAAAAGAATTGGAAATGGAAAATTGCTCCAGCAAAGATGATGACGGATCAAGACGAGATAAATGATGTGCAACGACATTTTCTGATCCCTTCTTGTCCTTTATTTCCAAATCGAATTCCTGCAACAATAAAATCCAGCGAATTAGTCTAGGCTTTGCATCTTTCTTGGACATTAAATACCTTATTGCTGCATGATCTGTGAAAACCGTGACTTTGGATCCAACCAAATATGACCGGAACTTCTCAAAAGCAAACACCACAGCTAACAACTCTTTTTCAGTAGTTGTATAGTTGACTTGTGCCTCATTTAAAACCTTGCTTGCATAATATATAGGATGGATAAATTTGCCCTGCTTTTGCCCCAGCATAGCACCTACCGCAGCATCACTCGCATCACACATTACCTCAAATGGTAAATTCCAATTAGGTGCGCAAAGAATGGGTGTTGAGATTAAAGCAACCCTTAAAGTCTCAAAAGCCTTCCTACAATCTGCATCAAAGTCAAAAACATGATCAGTACACAATAACTTACAAAGAGGTTTACTGATTTTGGAAAAATCCTTTATGACCCTCCTATAAAATCCAGCATCTCCTAAAAAACTCCGAATTCCCTTCACTGAATTCGGTGGCTCTAGTCTTTCAATAACCTCAACTTTTGCTCTATCAACTTCTAGACCATTTTTAGAAATCCTATGACCTAACACTATGCCCTCCTTCACCCATGAAGTGGCACTTCTCCCAATTAAGAACTAGATGGGTATCCTCACATCTTTTTAACACCTTTCCTAAATTATCTAAACAACTCTGAAAAGACCCTCCAAACACTGAAAAATCGTCCATAAATACCTCAACAGTGGACTCAATCATATCATAAAAATTTGCTAACATACACCGCTGAAATGTTGCTGGAGCATTGCAGAGACCGAAAGGCATTCTCCTAAAAGCGAATGTCCCATAAGGACAGGTGAAAGTGGTTTTCTCCTGATCCTCAGGAGCAATAGTAATCTGGTTATACCCAGAATAACCATCCAAGAAACAGTAATAGGCCTGACCAACCAATCGATCCAACATCTGGTCGATAAATGGTAGAGGGAAATGATCCTTTCGGGTAGCTTTATTAAGCCTTCTGTAATTCATGCAAACCCTCCAGCCAGTTACTGTCCTGGTTGGAATCAACTCATTATCTTTATTGCTCACCACAGTAACACCTCCTTTCTTAGGAACACATTGGACAGGGCTCACCCAATTGCTATCAGCAATTGGATAAATGATCCCAGCATCCAACTATTTAATCACCTCCTTTTTAACAACCTCTTTCATTGCAGGGTTAAGCCTTCTTTGTTGCTCAATACTCCTAAAGGATCCCTCCTCTACAGTGATTTTATGCATACAAAAAGATGGGCTAATTCCCTGAATATCAGCCAATTTCCAACCTATAGCATTGCGGTATTACTGCAGCAATTTTATTAAGGCCTCTTCATGCTCTGGCATTAAATCTGATGTAACAATAATGGGTAACGTCTTACTTTCCCCAAGATACACATACTTTAGATGCTCCGGCAAAGGCTTCAGATCTAAAGTAGGTGCCTCAATCAGGGTAAAGACTCAAAAACATCCTCACACCTAAACAACTCTTTTTCATTTTTCCTATCTAAAGAACAAAATTCAAAATCTTCTACACTAACCTCTCCATGCTTTTCCGAATGCTTATCAGTCGAATCCTGTATTGTTGTCTCAATAACTGTGCTCTCCAGAATCCTGATGAAGGAGTAATCATCCATTTCGTCTGGATATTTCATGGCTTTAAACACATTAAATTTCACTTCCTCATTACAGACTCTCATTGTTAATTCCCCTTTTTGAACATCTATTAACGCCCTACCAGTAGCCAAAAATTGACGACCTAGAATAATTGGGACATCTTTATCAGCCTTGTAGTCTAAAATAATAAAATCAACAGGAAATATGAACTTATCAACTTTTACTAAGACGTCCTCAATTTTACCCTCTGGATATGTGATAGACCTATCAGCTAGTTGGAGTGTGATTGTGGTAGGCCTAGTTTCACCAATACCCAACTTTCGATAGACCGAAAGAGGCATAAGGTTAATGCTTGCGCCTAAATCACAGAGTGCTCTACCTAATTCTTTTCCACCTATACACACGGGTATGGTAAATGATCCTGGATCCTTAGCCTTGGGGGGTAGCCCATTCTTAAGAATAGCACTACACTCCTTAGTAAGAGATACAGTTTCAAACTCACCGAATCTTTTCTTTTTAGTCAAAATATCCTTAAGAAATTTAGCATAATTAGGCATTTGCTCAATAGCTTCTACTAAAGGGATATTTATATGCAATTGCTTAAGAATCTCTAGAAACTTTTTAAATTGACCATCCTTATTCTTAGGCTTTTTCCTTTGTGGAAAAGGTAGAGGTGGCACATAAGGTGGGGGCGGCACATAAGGTGGTTCCACATCTGGAACAGAACCAGATGCTCCAGCAGTTTTATTGCTGCCTCCAGCACCCTGACCAGCCTCCAACTCTTTCTCGACAACAACTTTTTTATCACTATTATTATTTAAATCCTGGGTCTTTCTAGACTCTTCTAGTGGCTTACCACTCCTAAGCGTAACTGCCTTTACCTGCTCCTTACCTTCCCTTCGAGGGTGATCAGTATCCGAAGGAAGTTTCCCTTGAGGCCTTGCCTTTAGCTCACTGGCCAGCTGACCCACTTGCAATTCCAGGGCTCTCATCGAAGCTTGATTACTTTGAATCGCGGCATATGTACGAGCCATAAATTCTTTCATCATCGCTTCAAGAGAATTTCCCGAATTTGGCTGGGGCAAAGCCTGCTTGTTTTGCTGGGGCATTACCTGCGCTTTAGCAAATCCCGACTGGTTCATCTCCTATTGCGCTTGTACGTTATTTCCCTGACCTCCCCATGAGAAGTTGGGGTGGTTGCACCAACCTGAATTATAGAAGTTAGAATAAGGGTTGTTCCTCTGATTACCTACAAGAAACACAGAAGCTGGATTGCTGGGGCAAAACACGTAGTTGTGGTCTTCACCACAATAGACACATGCTTCGTCCGTGACTTGGTTCACCACTGCAGTAGGCTCCATAGCTGGTGGCTGCTGATGACTAATCACTGTCACATTCTTAAGAGCGTTAGCAATCATAGCAAGATCAGCCCTGATGGTGGACACACCATCAACCTCTAACACACTCTTAACTTTTTTATTCGTGCCTCTGACATCCGACCACTGACAACTATTAATAGATATCCTCTCTAAGATCTCATAGGCTTCATTAAAAGTTTTTGCCAAAAGGGCCCCTCCAACCGAAGCATCAACCATACCTTGGGTCACTCCATTTAAACCATTGTAGAATGTTTCCATTTGAATACAATGAGGTAAACCATGGTGGGGACACTTTCGCAAAAGCTCCTTAAACCTTTCCCAAGCCTCACTAAAAGTCTCATCTTCAAGTTGCCTAAACCCTACTATTTCACTCCTCAATTTAGCGTTTCTATTAGGTGGAAAATATTTACTCAAAAATTTTTCAGCTAACTCATCCCACATCCTAATTGACCCTGGAGCAAAAGAGTTTAACCATGACTTTACTCCATCTCTAAGAGAATACGGGAACAAAGTTAATCTAAGAGCATCTCTAGGCACTCCTTGAATTACAAAAGAATCACTAACTCCTAGAAAAGACTTAAGATGTAAATGAGGGTCTTCAGATGACAAACCATGGAATTGCCCCACGGTTTGCAACATCTGAAACATTACCGGTTTCATTTCAAAATTTTCCGCTTGGATTTGGGGACGTGCAATCCCTGGATTCAACTCATTAAACATCGGGACAGCATACGCTCGAATGGCTCTGGTCCTATCGTTTGCTATCAGGATAGGATTCTCAACCTGATTATTTTGCTGTTCATTTTGCTCAAACAGCGGATTTTGCTGCAGCAACGGATTTTGCTGGGGATTTGCTGCTGTTGGACCTTCAGGACCCGCCGGAAGTTGTGGCACGTTCTCCATTTGGTTTCTGCGCTGCTCCCTCCTTCTGCTCTTAAATGTCCTTTCAATTTCTGGATCAAGCTCAAACCGTACCCCAGGCGGATCGCTCATGCACCAAAATCACACCTGCAAAAACAAAAGAAACAATCAAAAAGTTCTAGCACCAAACCACTAAAACACATACACAAAAATAAATCAGATGAAAACTTATCCAAGTCCCCTGCAACGGCGCCAAAAACTTGTTGGGTTCCTAGAGTGAGTAAAATATGATATAAAATACTCTAGAATTCCTGTGCAAGTATACACAGTCTGTAGCAAGTAATATTATCAATCTGAGCCCTGAATTAGTTTCCGCTCTACCTATTTTCGTGTAACTTTCCAATGGTTTCAAGAATAGTAAAATGATTTGGTTTTATCGGAATTATGCTGAAGCAAAATAAATGACAGAACAATAAGTAAACAAATAGATGGACAGATTAAAGACAGGCGCTGGTTAGGATTTAGTGATTGTTCTAAAGATGCTCTAGCAATATTATTGATCATGCATTTCTCGTAGTATTATTAGCGGATTCCTCCCGGAACTCCGGATCTTTTGGGATGTGTTTCAACCCCAATGAAGAGCGACCGATCAAGCACTAGGCAACTGGCTATCCCTAGCTCAGTCACTGGCGTTCACTAATACACAATGATCGTAGTGTGGATAATTGCCACACATTCTCTAAATCATCCCTGAAACTAGAGAGAGCTATTCACACCGGCTGGCCAGGCGGGCATAAAATGGAAATAAGCACAACAATTAACCAAAATGCGACAGTCAATATATTACTAAAGATGAAGCACGGCAATCACATTATTCCTAACCATCGCCCTAGCTACTTAGTTCATAATAGGCATAGGAATATGAATTACAATCTGAGTATGCATGTCCATAACCACAAGTTAATAAAGAAAATAAACTCCCTAATCAGCTTGCGGAAGATGGTGTTCTTGATGATCTTCAATCTCTCTAAAATATTCGGCTTCCAAGGGAAAACATGGAATGACTTTGACTTTGACGGCTACTTCCTTTTATAGAAGGATGGGAGGGTTTGAATTAGGTCAACTAGGACACGTGTAAGGCTGTCCTTGATCCTTTATCACGAGAATAACTCAACAAAAGTCAGTTCATGAAGTTGGCTAACGAGCTGTGATGTGGCAGTCCTGTTGCCAGTTTTGCTTCAGCATAGAATTTGCTCCCTCCAGTCGCTCAGCAGCATAATCTGCACAAAATAATTTCCAATGCTTCCATTCTTTCAAATGGGTTAAAACATGTAATATCTATCCAAAACCAACCCTAATAAGCATAAAGGACACACAAATCCCTATATAATTGAGGCCTAAATAACTACCTTTTGGGCAGTTATCAATAGTGAATGTAAACAAATTGTATACTTGTTTCAATAAAGTGTTATTGAGTTTCTACAATAAAGTGTTATTGTTAAATATTCCACAATTTGACCCAAATCCAATAAACTAAGATCCAAGGTTGTTTGTATGTAACTTGAACTAGTATGTTGGGACATACGGGGATCGATGTTCAAGTAACAACCTAAAAAGTCTATAATACAAGGATAAGGTTGGGTACCTTATCCTGGTAAGACTATGTGATACGACCCGCTTTGTATTTGATACATACGTATTGATCCAAAGCATCCATGTAGTAGACATGCAAGCGGGGGTATCCTATGAAATGAGTTTGCATAAGACTGGACCATGAAATAGTAAACCACTAGATATAACACCATTAACTAGATAGGTTACTGTTTCAATAGGATGACCTAGGTAACTCAGTCTTAACCCTGAGTGTGTCATGAACTCCTTCTCATGAGGGATTGTCCTTTGATTAGCATGGGTGAGAGTGGCCAATACTCCGACTCAATATGCCTTCCTTTTTTAGGACAAGACCGAGTGGGAGGCTGGGGACATGACAACATAAGAAGAAATTCACTTCTTCCCACTTCTATGAGAAGTAGATGAGTGTCACTTAAGTGGTGACTCCGGGACTTGAACAAAGCGATCCCACCCTCTCACTGGCCTGAGAGGGACTTTCTGTTTATTGGTTGGACCATAAACAGGTTGTTCATTAGAGGAGCACTTGTACTTAAGGAGACATATGTAACACAGGGGTAAAATAGTAATTTGACCCAACTGTGACTACGGACACTCGTAAAGGATAGAAAATGGTTAAGACTGAGTGAGGAAGAAGTGGTTCCATCCAACAGAATTTAAATATGCTCAACACAGTGAAAGCCTCCCCCCAAACTTAAACTAAACATTGTCCCCAATGTCTTAAAAATAGCAAAGCATAAGAGGGATATTGAGACTTCCCTGAGCTAGGAGCGAATCATCTTCTTCTTTTGGATCCAGAAAAATGGGATATTTGGAATTTTGGGGTTTGCTAAGGTGATCCTGCAAAACAAAATTGGATCACGGAGCAAAGAAAATTATTTACCGCAAAAACATTTATCTAAACTTTAATCCTTGGGTTGCCTCCCAAGCAGCGCTTTCTTTAACGTCTTTAGCTAGATGAGGCTCGGCACGCTTACGGAGGCTCAATATAAAAATTTTCATCATCCTCCGGGCCCTGCAAAAAATCACGCACCGAATTGCATACTACAAACAGGGGAGGAAAAAAACTTTCCCCTGGCCCATCTTCACTAAAGAGATTAGAAAATAATCAGCTGCATCAAATCTCTTTTCTAAATCTCTATTCACAAAGCAATTGTTAACAGAGTCATCAAGCGTTATGATATCTACCGGTCTAGGATCTAAAGATGGCCTATCAATCATGCCAGTCCATTCATCAGAAAAAATATCTACATGCTCAGAAGATTCCTCGGACTCAGTGTTAAAAAATGATTCAACTAAGCTATCATATGACTCATCATCAGAAGAATTAAAGAATTCAAGAATTTCAGGATCAGACTCTATACTATGCACAGATTCGAGCTCCTCTGGGTCAGATTCTATGCTATATACATCATCAGGACACAAATCAAAAGTATTAACATTATCAGGGTTCATGCATTCAGGAATGTCAAGATCAGACTCAATGGATTCAGTGTAATCATTATCAGACTCAAAATTATCTATCAAGCAATCTTTTTTGTGCATTTCATGCTCATCCTCAATGTCAGGCAATTCAATATCATCATCAAAATTATCCATTTCAGGCAAATCCAATTCATTTTCAAAGGAAGGTAAATCATCAACTACAGATCTTTCATTCTCACAAGCAGGCAATTCTAAATCATTCTCAAAGTCAGGCAGTTCTAAATCATTCTCAAACAGAGGATCATCTAAATAAGCATCAAGATCAAAATCCCCATCATTCATAAGCATTTCTCCTAAGCCTAGGCCAAGATTATAGTCTACCTCTTCATCATCATCAGTCAAGTATTCAGGACCAACAGAAAAACATGTATGCAAACTACAAACAGATTCATCCTGGCCAAAAATATTAAACACGACTTTTTCATCATCAATGTTCAAGGTAAGTGATAACTGCCCAAAAGGTAGTTATTTAGGCCTCAATTATATAGGGATTTGTGTGTCCTTTATGCTTATTAGGGTTGGTTTTGGATAGATATTACATGTTTTAACCCATTTGGAAGAATGGAAGCATTGGAAATTATTTTGTGCAGATTATGCTGCTGAGCGACTGGAGGGAGCAAATTCTATGCCGCAGCAAAACTGGCAACAAGACTGCCACATCACAGCTCGTTAGCCAACTTCATGAACCGACTTTTGTTGAGTTATTCTCGTGATAAAGGATCAAGGAGAGCCTTACATGTGTCCTAGTTTACCTAATTCAAAGCCTCCCATCCTTCTATAAAAGGAAGTAGTTGTCAAAGTCAAAGTCATTCCATCTTTTCCCATGCAAGCCGAATATTTTAGAGAGATTGAAGATCATCAGGAACACCATCTTCCGCAAGCTGATCAGGGAGTTTATTTTCTTTATTAACTTGTGGTTATGGACATGCATACTCAGATTGTAATTCGTATTCCTATGCCTATTATGAACTAAGTAGCTTAAGGTGTTGGGTAGGAATAATGTGATTACTGTGCTTCATCTCTAGTAATAAATATACTATCGCATTTTGGTTAATTGTTGTGCTTATTTCCATTTTATGCCCGCCTGGCCAGCCGGTGTGAATAGCTCTCTCTAGTTTCAGGGATGATTTAGAGGGTGTGTGGCAATTATCCACACTACGATCATTGTGTATTGGTGAACGCCAGTGACTGAGCTAGGGATAGCCAGTTGCCTAGTGCTTGATCGGTCGTACTTCATTGGGTTTGAAACATATCCCAAAAGATCCGGAGTTCCGGGAGGAATCCGCTAATAATACTGCGAGAAATGCATGATCAATAATATTGCTAGAGCATATTTTAGAACAATCACTAAATCCTAACCAGCGCCTGTCTTTAATCTGTCTATCTATTTGTTTACTTATTGTTCTGTCATTTATTTTGCTTCAGCATAATTCCGATAAAACCAAATCATTTTACTATTTTTGAAACCATTAGAAAATTACACAAAATAGGTAGAGTGGAAACTAATTCAGGACTCGGATTGATAATATTACTTGCTGCAGACTGTGTATACTTGCACAGGAATTCTAGAGTCTTTTATACCATATTATTACTCACTCTAGGAACCCAACAAGTTTTTGGCGCTGTTGCCGGGGACCGAATAAGTTTTTATCTGATTTGTTTTGTGTATGTGTTTTAGTGGTTTGGTGCTAGAACTTTTTTTTTATTGTTTCTTTTTGTTTTTGCAGGTGTGAGTTTGTTGCATGAACGATCCGCCTGGGGTAAGGTTTGAGCTTGATCCAGAAATTGAAAGAACATTCAGGTTAAGAAGGAGAGAGCAGCGCAGAAACCAGATGGAGAACGTGTCGCGTCTTCCGCAAGATCCTGAAGATGCAGCAAATCCCCAGCAGAATCCGTTGCTGCAGCAAAACCCACTGTTTGAGCAAAATGAGCAGCAAAATAATCAGGCTGAGAATCCTATCTTGATAGCGAACGTTAGGACCAGAGCCATTCGAGCATATGTTGTCCCGATGTTTAATGAGTTGAATCCAGGGATTGCACGTCCCCAAATCCAAGCGGCAAATTTTGAAATGAAACCGGTAATGTTTCAGATATTGCAAACCGTGGAGCAATTCCATGGTTTGACATCTGAAGACCCTCATTTACATCTTAAGTCTTTTCTAGGAGTTAGTGATTCTTTTGTAATTCAAGGAGTGCCTAGAGATGCTCTTAGATTAACTTTGTTCCCGTATTCTCTTAGAGATAGAGCAAAGCCATGGTTAGACTCTTTTGCTCCAGGGTCAATTAGGACGTGGGATGAGTTAGCTGAAAATTTTTTGAGTAAATATTTCCCACCTAATAGAAATGCTAAATTGAGGAGTGAAATAGAAGGGTTTAGGCAACTTGAAGATGAGACTTTTAGTGAGGCTTGGGAAAGGTTTAAGGAGCTTTTGCGAAAGTGTCCCCACCATGGTTTACCTCATTGTATTCAAATGGAAACATTCTACAATGGTTTAAATGGAGTGACCCAAGGTATGGTTGATGCTTCGGCTGGAGGGGCCCTATTGGCAAAAACTTTTAATGAAGCCTATGAGATCTTAGAGAGGATATCTATTAATAGTTGTCAGTGGTCGGATGTTAGAGGCACGAATAAAAAAGTTAAGAGTGTGTTAGAGGTTGATGGTGTGTCCACCATCAGGGCTGATCTTGCTATGATTGCTAACGCTCTTAAGAATGTGACAGTGATTAGTCATCAGCAGCCACCAGCTATGGAGCCTACTGCAGTGGTGAACCAAGTCACGGACGAAGCATGTGTCTATTGTGGTGAAGACCACAACTACGAGTTTTGCCCCAGCAATCCAGCTTCTGTGTTTTTTGTAGGTAATCAGAGGAACAACCCTTATTCTAACTTCTATAATCCAGGTTGGCGCAACCACCCCAACTTCTCATGGGGAGGTCAGGGAAATAACGTACAAGCGCAACAGAAGATAAACCAGCCGGGATTTGCTAAAGCGCAGGTAATGCCCCAGCAAAACAAGCAGGCTTTGCCCCAGCAAAATTCGGGGAATTCTCTCGAAGCAATGATGAAAGAATTTATGGCTCGTACAGATGCCGCGATTCAAAGTAATCAAGCTTCGATGATAGCCCTGGAATTGCAAGTGGGTCAGTTGGCCAGTGAGCTGAAGGCAAGGTCTCAAGGGAAGCTTCCCTCGGATACTGAACACCCTCGAAGGGAAGGTAAGGAGCAGGTAAAGGAAGTAACTCTTAGGAGTGGTACGTCACTAGAAGAGTCTAGAAAGACCCAGGATTTAAATAATAATAGTGATAAAAATATTGTTGTTGAGAAAGAGTTGGAGTCTGGTCAGGGTGCTGGAGGCAGCAATAAAAATGCCGAAGCATCTGGTTCTGTGCCAGATGTAGAACCACCATATGTGCCGCCCCCACCTTATGTACCACCTCTACCTTTTCCACAAAGGCAAAAGCCTAAGAATCAAGATGGTCAATTTAAAAAGTTTTTAGAGATTCTTAAGCAGTTGCATATAAATATCCCTTTAGTAGAAGCTATAGAGCAAATGCCTAATTATGCTAAATTTCTTAAGGATATTTTGACTAAAAAGAAGAGGTTGGGCGAGTTTGAAACTGTATCTCTTACTGAGGAGTGTAGTGCTATTCTTAAGAATGGGATACCACCCAAGGCTAAGGATCCAGAGTCATTTACTATACCTGTGTCTATAGGTGGAAAGGAATTAGGTAGAGCACTCTGTGATTTAGGCGCAAGCATTAACCTTATGCCTCTTTCGGTCTATCGGAAGCTTGGTATTGGTGAAGCTAGGCCTACCACAGTCACACTCCAACTAGCTGATAGGACTATCACATATCCAGAGGGTAAAATTGAGGACGTCTTAGTAAAAGTTGACAAGTTCATATTTCCTGTTGATTTTATTATTTTAGACTACGAGACTGATAAAGATGTCCCAATTATTCTAGGTCGTCCATTTTTGGCTACTGGTAGGGCGTTAATAGATGTTCAAAAAGGGGAATTAACAATGAGAATCTGTAATGAGGAAGTAAAATTTAATGTGTTTAAAGCCATGAAATATCCAGACGAAATGGAGGATTGCTCCTTCATCGGGATTCTGGAGAGCACAGTTATTGAGACAGCAATACAGGATTCGGCTGATAAGCATTCGGAAAAGCATGGAGAGGTTAGTGTAGAAGATTTTAAATTTTGTTCTTTAGATAGAAAAAAAGAAAAAGAATTGTTTAGATGTGAGGATGTTTTTGAGTCTTTAGATTTAGATCAAAGAAAGGCTCCCCCAATTAAGCCATCCCTGATTGAGACACCCACTTTAGATTTGAAGCCCTTACTGGATCATCTAAAGTATGTGTATCTTGGGGAAAGTGAGACGTTGCCCATTATTGTTGCATCAGATTTAATGCCGGAGCATGAGGAGGCCTTAATAAAATTGCTGCAGCAATACCGCAAAGCTACAGGTTGGACATTGGCTGATATTCAGGGAATTAGACCATCTTTTTGTATGCACAAAATCACTCTAGAGGAGGGATCCTTTAGGAGTATTGAGCAACAAAGAAGGCTTAACCCTGCAATGAAAGAGGTTGTTAAAAAGGAGGTAATTAAATGGTTGGATGCTGGGATCATCTATCCAATTGCCGATAGCAATTGAGTAAGCCCTGTCCAATGTGTTCCTAAGAAAGGAGGTGTCACTGTGGTGAGCAATAAAGATAATGAGTTGATTCCAACTAGGACAGTAACTGGATGGATTACAGAAGGCTTAATAAAGCATGGATTACAGAAGGCTTAGCTACCCGAAAGGATCATTTCCCTCTACCATTTATCGACCAGATGTTGGATCGATTGGCTGGTCAGACCTACTACTGTTTCTTGGATGGTTATTCTGGGTATAACCAGATTACTATTGCTCCTGAGGATAAGGAGAAAACCACTGTCACCTGTCCTTATGGGACATTCGCTTTTAGGCGAATGCCTTTTGGCCTCTGCAATGCTCCAGCAACATTTCAGCGGTGTATGTTAGCAATTTTTTCTGATATGATTGAGTCCACTGTTGAGGTATTTATGGATGATTTTTCAGTGTTTGGAGGGTCTTTTCAGAATTGTTTAGAAAATTTAGGTAAGGTATTAAAGAGATGTGAAGATACCCATTTAGTTCTTAATTGGGAGAAATGTCACTTCATGGTGAAGGAGGGCGTAGTGTTAGGTCATAAAATTTCTAAAAATGGTCTACAAGTTGATAGAGAAAAAGTTGAGGTTATTGAAAGACTAGAGCCACCGAATTCAGTGAAGGGAATTCGGAGTTTTTAGGACATGCTGGTTTTTATAGGAGGTTCATAAAGGATTTCTCCAAAATCAGTAAACCTCTTTGTAACTTATTGTGTACTGGTCACGTTTTTGACTTTGATGCAGATTGTAGGAAGGCTTTTGAGACTTTAAAGGCGGCTTTAATCTCAGCACCCATTCTTTGCGCACCTAATTGGAATTTACCATTTGAGGTAATGTGTGATGCGAGTGATGCTGCGGTAGGTGCTATGCTGGGGCAAAAGCAGGGCAGATTTATCCATCCTATATATTATGCAAGCAAGGTTTTAAATGAGGCACAAGTCAACTATACAACTACTGAAAAGGAGTTGTTAGCTGTGGTGTTTGCTTTTGAGAAGTTCCGGTCATATTTGGTTGGATCCAAAGTCACGATTTTCACGGATCATGCAGCAATAAGGTATTTAATGACTAAGAAGGATGCAAAGCCTAGACTAATTCGTTGGGTTTTATTATTGCAGGAATTCGACTTGGAGATAAAGGATAAGAAGGGATCAGAAAATGTCATTGCAAATCATTTATCTCGTCTTGATCCGTCATCATCTTTGCTGGAGCAATCTGCCATTTCCGATTCTTTTCCAGATGAACAACTCTTTGCTGTTGAAGTAAAGGTAGTTAGGGATGTCCCTTGGTATGCTGATATTGCCAACTTTTTGGTAAAGGGAGTCACTCCTATTGACATGGATTGGAGGCAGAAGAAAAAGTTTAAGCATGACGCGAAATTTTTCTATTGGGATGAGCCATTTATGTATAAGCAATGCTCTAACTGTATTATTCGTAGGTGTGTTTCAGGTGCTGAAGCAAAGGAAATCCTGGAGCAATGTCACTCTTCGCCGTATGGAGGTCATTTCAGCGGTCAGAGGACAGCTATGAGGATTTTGCATTGCGGATTTTTCTGGCCTACGTTATTCAAGGATGCCCATTGGTTCTACAAGCAATGTGATGCTTGCCAAAGGAGAGGAAATTTGGGACCTAGAGATGAAATGCCTCTTACTTATATTTTAGAAGTTGAATTATTTGATGTATGGGGTATTGACTTTATGGGGCCATTTCCCCCTTCTAATGGCAATGTTTTTATCTTATTGGCAGTTGATTACGTGTCCAAATGGGTGGAGGCCATTACATGCCATCAGAGTGATGCCAAGACAGTAGCAAGGTTTCTTCAATCGCACATCTTTGCGCGGTTTGGGACACCTAGGGCTCTAGTGAGTGATGAGGGTACACATTTTGTTAATAATATCTTAACTAAGCTTTTAGCTAAATATGGGATTAAGCATAGGATAGCTACCCCTTATCACCCACAAGCAAATGGTCAAGCTGAAATCAGTAATAGGGAAATTAAATCGATTTTAGAGAAAGTAGTCCATCCATCTAGAAAGGATTGGTCTTTTAGGTTGGATGAGGCTCTTTGGGCTTATAGGACAGCCTATAAGACTCCTCTATGTATGTCTCCCTATAGGTTAGTATATGGGAAAGCTTGCCATTTACCATTGGAGCTAGAGCATAAGACGTTTTGGGCTTTGAAAAAGTTAAATTTTGATATGAGTCGCGCAGGAGCAATAAGAATGTTGCAGCTTAATGAATTAGAGGAATTTCGCCAATTTTCTTATGAGAATGCAAAAATGTATAAAGAAAAGACTAAACTGTGGCATGACAAGAGAATAAAATCTAAAGAGTTTGTCAAGGGTCAAAAAGTTTTGCTTTATAATTCTAAATTGAAATTGTTTCCTGGAAAACTAAAATCTAAATGGTCAGGACCATTTACTGTGGTTGAGGTTTTTCCCCATGGAGCAGTTACTTTGCAGGATGAAAAAGATGGGAGAGTGTTCAAAGTGAATGGACAACGTGTGAAAAATTATTGGGGAGAGGAATTTCAAGCGAAATATCCTTCCCTAAAGTTAGTTGATGATTGAGAGAGCAGGATTTTTGCGGGAGCATTTCACAGAGAAAAATTTTTGAGCTCCCAGTGTTATGTTAATTTTATTTTTCTGACTTGTTTTTAATTTTGATTAGGTTAGATTTAATTTTGCATGGTTTATTAGATTTTTATCTTTAAGTATTTGTTTATTTAGGATTTCATTTTGAATTTGATTTGATTTTTCAGGTTATTTATTTAGATTATTTTTAGGATTATCTTTTCATTAATTAGATTTTGTTTTATGTGGATTTTATTTTCAGTTATTTGAATTTTTTTAGTTAATAAAGATTTTCTCTAATTGATTCGGCTTTAAGAATAAAAAAATTAAGTTTGATTTGATCGGTTAAGTTAAATTTGAATTTAAAAGATTTGATTTTCCTATTTTGAAATTTAAATTCCGTATCTAAGATTCGGCAAGTTCAGAAGATTGTTGCAGCAAAGATAATGTTGGAGCAAATTTCTCGTACGAATAGGAAGGATTTTAGTGTGAGAAATTATTTTTACCGTTGGGATTTTTGAATTTCTATGGGCAGGTGAATTGCAGGGATGCTGCCACATGTCGTGCAGGGATAATCCAACGGTTTAGCCATTGACAACATGCCGTTATTTCCCATATATGATTGAAATTCCACGATTTTACCGTTAGGGATTTGAATTGCAAAGTAAATATGAACGGTAAAACCATTTATTACGGAGCAAATCCTTTCGGTTAGGATTTCAGATTGCTGGAGCCTTATTTATTTGCAGACATTGGTACGTTTCTCCTCACTTCGTCTTCTTGATTCTATCTTGCCATCTACATTCTTTCTTTCTCCTTTTCATTCTCTGCAAAACTCTTTGAGTTATCCATGGCCAAAACAAGAGCGAGGAAAGAAAGAGAGAGAGAGAGTGAAGAGGAAATACCCATTACCCCCGAAGTTCCGAAAGTAAAAACTAAGAAGAAAAGAACACCGGAGGAGAAAGAAGCTAAAAGAAGAAGACTGAGGAAGAGCAGTTGCTCAAGCGCAGGGCAGAGAAAGGCAAAAATATTGCTGAAGCATCGGAAGAACACGAGGCGATATAAGAACAGCAGGTTCCATTTGATCGCTTCGTCAACAATTTTGCCAGAGCAAAATACGTTGAGCTTCTGAAAAGGGATTTCTTGTTCGAGCGTGATTTCAGTGGTGATCTTCCACAGTTTCTGAGGACCGGTATTGCAGACCACGGCTGGGAGTTGTTTTGTGCGAAGCCTGAATCTGTAAACGCACAGGTGGTGCGTGAATTTTATGCTAACATTGTCAAGGAGGATGGTTTCCAGGTAATTGTCCGAGGAGTCGAGGTGGATTGGAGTCCAGTGCTATCAATGCACTGTACAACGTTCAAAACTTCCCCCATGCGGCATATAATGAGATGGTTGTGGCGCCATCTGATGAGCAACTAAGTGAGGTTGTAAGGGAGGTAGGAATTGAAGGGGCACAGTGGCAGTTATCCAAGACTCAGAAAAGGACATTCCAATCGACTTATTTGAAAAGGGAAGCGAACACATGGATGGGATTTATTAGACAGAAGATGCTTCCAACAACACATGACTCAACAATCTCCAGGGAACGGGTTCTCCTAGCTTTTGCCATCTTACGGTCTCTCAGTATTAACGTAGGGAGGATCATTGCGAATGAGATTTCTGGATGTTGGAAAAAGAAGGTGGGGAAACTATTCTTTCCGAACACAATCACGATGCTGTGCAAAAGAGCAGGGGTTCCGGTGGATGAGGGAGATGTGATCCTGTTTGATAAGGGGATAATAGACACGCCCAATTTGGCACGGCTCCAGCGTGTGCAGGAGGTACATCAAGGTGGGCTTATCTACGGCATCAACACGATTCTAGAACAACTGGCACTTTTGGCCAGTAGGCAGGAGTTTGCTGAGAGGCAGACTTTAACCTTCTGGAGCTATGTTAAGAATCGGGATGCCGGCTTAAAGAGGGCGCTGCAAGAGAATTTTTCAAACCCATACCCAACCCTTCCCATATTCCCTGACGATCTGTTGAACCCCTGGATTCCGCCCCCACTTGCTGAAAGAGGAGAAGAGAATGATGATGAAGAACAGGGTCAGGAAGATTGATGGATAAGATGATCTTCGGCGAGCATTAATTTTGATCCTATAATTTTGTTTGCTCGTGCATATCTGACCCCTTCTGCTTGTCTTTTTAATTTTTCAGTTTTAAAAAAATATATCTCGGCTATGTACTTTCTTTTCTTATGTTTTTAATGACATTTTTCGATATTTCTGTTCCATGAGCACTGAGTAATGCCTAACTTAACTAATTTTCTTCTGAAGTTTTGAAGCTTGGACTGATTACGCTTAATTAGATCAAGGTATTCTGATCTCCAGAAACCTTTTGCTTGAGCATTTCTTCTAGCCTGGACTGTTGCTGCGACAAAGAAGATTTTTAAGGTAGTATTGACTTATACGATCCACTTTAAGCTTAAATCTGAGTCCCATGTTTAGTTTAAAAATTCAGATAGAAAAATTTAAGTTTGGGGGTATAGTTGCTTAATTAATGATTCATTGGGGACAATGAATAATTCAAGTTTGGGGGACTTTTTGCTACTCCAATTATTTTGCTCGAGCATTCCTCTCCTTCAAATTAAAATTTGTTAGGTTATTGAGTAACCGGGGACAATTGTGATACCCACAGTTTGTTTCCGCGTCAAAAGATGACCTAGGAAATGAGAAAAATTATTTGCTGAAAAATATTATTTGTTGAAGATTTTGCATAAAAAATTGACAGAGCAAAAGTTTTGAGGGATGAATGATGATCCAGTAGTTTTTCTGTCTCCCAGAACTTATGTGAGCTTCATCATAAAATGTCGCCATTCTGAGGGGCAAGAGATAGAATAACAAAGGATTTTTTAGCTTTATAATGTGTATTGAGCCTAGTTGGTGATAAGCTTGAGGCAAGGGTATACTGCACCATAAAGTGGGTCATCCCATGCTTAAGAGCTTATGACTGTAAGGCTGCTTTAAGTCTAATAAATAATGATATAAACCCCTTTAAAAATATGTTTTGAAATGTCTGATAATAGAGCTAGGCTGTGGTGAGTTCTTAGAATTAAGTTGAAAAGTGGTGATTATTTGTCCATGCCGGAGGAATCATTTTGCTGCAGCAGAGCTTGGTTTTGCAGAGTGCTCAGGTAAAGGTTAAAGGTAGTGTTGGACTGTCTGGTTTGATTAAGCTATTCTTTGTCTAATGTTTTGAATTCTTGAAGGAAGGTTGGTTAGTATTGCTCGGGACGCGCAATAGTTCAAGTTTGGGGGTATGATAACTGCCCAAAAGGTAGTTATTTAGGCCTCAATTATATAGGGATTTGTGTGTCCTTTATACTTATTAGGGTTGGTTTTGGATAGATATTACATGTTTTAACCCATTTGGAAGAATGGAAGCATTGGAAATTATTTTGTGCAGATTATGCTGCTGAGCGACTGGAGGGAGCAAATTCTATGCCGCAGCAAAACTGGCAACAAGACTGCCACATCACAGCTCGTTAGCCAACTTCATGAACTGACTTTTGTTGAGTTATTCTCGTGATAAAGGATCAAGGAGAGCCTTACACGTGTCCTAGTTGACCTAATTCAAAGCCTCCCATCCTTCTATAAAAGGAAGTAGCCGTCAAAGTCAAAGTCATTCCATGTTTTCCCTTGGAAGCCGAATATTTTAGAGAGATTGAAGATCATCAGGAACACCATCTTCCGCAAGCTGATTAGGGAGTTTATTTTCTTTATTAACTTGTGGTTATGGACATGCATACTCAGATTGTAATTCGTATTCCTATGCCTATTATGAACTAAGTAGCTTAAGGTGTTGGGTAGGAATAATGTGATTATTGTGCTTCATCTCTAGTAATAAATTGACTATCGCATTTTGGTTAATTGTTGTGCTTATTTCCATTTTATGCCCGTCTGGCCAGCCGATGTGAATAGCTCTCTCTAGTTTCAGGGATGATTTAGAGGGTGTGTGACAATTATCCACACTACGATCATTGTGTATTGGTGAACGCCAGTGACTGAGCTAGGGATAGCCAGTTGCCTAGTGCTTGATCGGTCGTACTTCATTGGGTTTGAAACATATCCCAAAAGATCCGGAGTTCCGAGAGGAATCCGCTAATAATACTGCGAGAAATGCATGATCAATAATATTGCTAGAGCATATTTTAGAACAATCATTAAATCCTAACCAGCGCCTATCTTTTATCTGTCTATCTATTTGTTTACTTATTGTTCTGTCATTTATTTTGCTTCAGCATAATTCCGATAAAACCAAATCATTTTACTATTTTTGAAACCATTAGAAAATTACACAAAATAGGTAGAATGGAAACTAATTCAGGACTCGGATTGATAATATTACTTGCTGCAGACTGTGTATACTTGCACAGGAATTCTAGAGTCTTTTATACCATATTATTACTCACTCTAGGAACCCAACAGTAAGCTTACCTGTATGCACACTAATCATAGCCTTACCAGTTGCTAAGAAAGGTCTGCCTAGAATAATGGGCACCTCTTTGTCCTCCTTCATGTCCAGTACCACAAAGTCTACAGGAAAGATAAATTTGTTGACTTTCACCAGCACGTCCTCCACAACACTCATCGGGTGGGTAATCGATCGTTTAATCAGTTATCCTCATATCATTGGAGCTTCTGATATGTAGGTCTATTAGGTCCCCCTGCTAGTTCGTAAAGAGTAATTAGGAACAATTATATCTTGAGAGAATAGTTCAAATTCATATTGGGAATTAAGTTAATTGTATGAGATACAAATTCATATAATGTATAGTGATACATTAAAATGTAAAGTCTAATTTGAAATTAAACTTTTTTATTATGAGAGAAATAAATATTTGAAGAAGTTCAAATATTAATATGAATTTGATTCATATTAAATTTATTCGATATAAGAGAAGTTGAAGGAGTTCAAATTTTACAATGAACTTGATTCATATTATAGAATTAATTAATTGAAGGCCTGAAATTAAATATATGATACATAATTGGATAATTAATTAACTAATAAAAGGTCAGAAATTAAATATATGATATTTAATTAGTGATTAATTAATTAAAGAATTAATTAATTGGAAATTAATCAATTATGGAAATGATTTATCACTTATGGAAGTAATTAATCATTTATGGAAATGATTTAATCACTTATGGAAGTGGTCAATCATTTATGGAAAAGATTAATCAATTATGGAATTGATTGGTTATTGAATTGATTAATTATGGAAAAGATTAAATCAGTTATGGAAATAATTGATTTTAAATGAATATTTTATTCATGGCCCTTCTCGTATAAATAGAACACTAAACCTAAGGTTTAGGTACTACAACAAATGGCCACCATAAGGCAAAAGGTTTCATTCTTGCCTCCCTCTCATATTCTCTCAACACAAGAACACACTAGAGAGAAATTTTCTCTCTAAGAGTTTTTTCTCATTCAAGATTAGGTAGTCCCACAACTACGTTCCTAATCTCAAAGTTATAGCGGGGAAGATCAATTGGTGGTGTCTCAATTGTTGACGCTTGGTCCAAAATCAAGAAAGGCATTCTTGATATTTCAGAAACGACAACGACGGTATGTTCGTTTCTCCCTATTAGATTTAGATCTAATATTTTTGTATGCTTAGCCTTAATATAAATATAGAATAGTTCTAAGTTTATTGCCAATGTATTGGTATTTTAGATTAAACAAAATTAACTATGAATCGGTCCCAATTCGCTTCCGCTAACAAAATTAGAGAATTCCAATCCTACACCCCCTACACTAGCACTAAGGTCTTGCTAAAAGGCCTAAATGGAACAAACTAGGTTGCTTCCTCTTTGCCTAGGTGCTTGAATAAGGAATTCCTTTTCTTTCTTTTTTTTCTTTTACATTTCTTTTTAGGACGGGGCACTAGCTTTCACACTACAATGTAGGGATCCATAACCCGAGTTTAACCCTTGGTTGGCCTAACTGGTCACACTACAGGTAGCTCTTTTTACCCCTAAATGCTCAATACAATGCAAGCATGCTTTTTCTTCCAGGGAAACCAAACAAGGAAAGATTAACCTAAAAAATATTTACACAAAAGCTCATTATGATCGAGGTGTAGAGTATACGAGACTTGAGATTCCAAGACTATTTGATAGTACATGGGATCACATCCTAAACCTTATTTAGGAGAAATAGAACCCTATTGGATATGGTTCGATCCATGTTGAGCTATGCTCAATTGCCTGGTTCGTTTTGGGGTCATGTGACTGCAATCCATATTTTGAACAACATTCCATCAAAAGGTATTTCTGAAACATCTTTTAAGTTGTGGTGATGAGGTAGAGGTAGTTTACGTCACTTTAGGCTTTGGGGGTGTCCAACACACGTGCTAGTGACTAACCCAAAGCAACTGGAACCCCATTCAAAATTATGTCTATTTGTAGGCTACCCCAAGAAAATGAGAGGTGGATTCTTCTTCGATCCATAAGAGAATAAAGTATTTGTATTGAAAAATGTTTCATTCTTCGAAGAAGACCACATGAGAAATCATAAGCCACGAAGTAAGGTCATATTAAGTAATGAAGCTACAGAAACATCAACAAGAGTTGTTGATAAGACTGACTGTTCAACAAGAGTTGTTGATAGGGGTAGTTCACCTGATCAGTCACATTTATCTCAAGAGTTGAGAGTACCTCGATGTAGTGGGAGGGTTGTTTTACAGCCTGACCGTTACATGAGTTTAGCTGAAACTCATGTCGTCATATCTGATGATGACATAAAGGATTCATTGTCCTACAAATAGGAAATGAATGATGTTGGCAAGGACCAATAGATTAAGGCCATGAACTTGGAATTGGAGTCTTTGTATTTCAATTCCATCTGGGATCTTGTACATCTGCTTGATGGGGTAACACCTATAGGTCGCAAATGGATCTACAGTAGAAAACGAGACATAACCTTGTGGTTAGACTTGTGGCAAAGGGTTATTGTTGGGTTCCTAGAGTGAGTAAAAATATGATATGAAATACTCTAGAATTCCTGTGCAAGTATACACAGTCTGCAGCAAGTAATATTATCAATCCAAGGTCTGAATGAGTTTCCACTTTACCTATTTTGTATAACTTTCTAATGGTTTCGAAGATAATAAAAATGTTGGGTTTTATAAAAATTATGCTGAAGCAAAATAAATGACAGAACAACGAGTAAACAAATAGACAGACAGATTAAAGACAGACGCTGGTTAGGCTTTAGTGATTATTCTAAGATATGCTCTAGCAATATTATTGATCATGCATTTCTCGCAGTATTATTAGCGGATTCCTCCCAGAACTCCGGATCTTTTGGGATATGTTTCAAACCCAATGAAGAGCGACCGATCAAGCACTAGGCAACTGGCTATCCCAAGCTCAGTCACTGGCGTTCACCAATACACAATGATCGTAGTGTGGAGAATTGCCACACACTCTCTAAATCATCCCTGAAACTAGAGAGAGCTATCCATACCGGCTGGCCAGGCGGGCATAAAATAAGAATAAGCACAACAATTAACCAAAATGCAATAGTCAATTTATTACTAGAGATGAAGCACAGTAATCACATTATTCCTAACCAACACCTTAAGCTACTTAGTTCATAATAGGCATAGGAATACGAATTACAATCTGAGTATGCATGTCCATAACCACAAGTTAATAAAGAAAGTAAACTCCCTAATCAGCTTGCGGAAGATGGTGTTCTTGATGATCTTCAATCTCCCTATACTATTCGGCTTCCAAGGGAAAAACATGGAATGACTTTGACTTTGACGGCTACTTCCTTTTATAGAAGGATGGGAGGCTTGAATTAGGTCAACTAGGACACGTGTAAGGCTCTCCTTGATCCTTTATCACGAAAATAACTCAACAGAAGTCGGTTCATGAAGTTGGCTAACGAGCTGTGATGTGTTTCTGTTCCCAGTTTTGCTGCAGCATAGAATCTGCTCCCTCTAGTCGCTCAGCAGCATAATCTGCACAAAATAATTTCCAATGCTTCCATTCTTCCAAATGGGTTAAAACATGTAATATCTATCCAAAACCAACCCTAATAAGCATAAAGGACACACAAATCCCTATACAATCGAGGCCTAAATAACTACCTTTTGGGCAGTTATCATACCCCCAAACTTGAACTATTGCGCGTCCCGAGCAATACTAACTCACCTTCCTTCAAGAATTTAAAAACATTAGACAAAGAATTAGCTTAATCAAACCAGAAAGTCCAACACTACCTTTAACCTTTACCTGAGCACTCTGCAAAACCAAGCTCTGCTGCAGCAAAATGATTCCTTCAGCAGGGACAAATAATCACCATTTTTCAACTTAATTCTAAGAACTCACCACAGCTTAGCTCTATTATCAGACATTTCAAAACATATTTTTAAAGGGGTTTATATCATTATTTATCAGACTTAAAGCAGCCTTACAGTCATAAGCTCTTAAGCATGGGATGACCCACTTTATGGTGCAGTATACCCTTGCCTCAAGCTCATCACCAACTAGGCTCAATACTCATTATAAAGCTCAAAAATCCTTAGTTATTCTATCTCTTGCCCCTCAGAATGGCGACATTTTATGATGAAGCTCACCTAAGTTCTGGAAGACAGAAAACTGCTGGATCATCATTCATCCCTCAAAACTTTTGCTCCATCAATTTTTTTCAGCAAAATCTTCAACAAATAATTTTTCAGCAAATAATTTTTTTTCTCATATTTCTCATTTTTTCACATTTCCTAGATCATCTTTTGACGCGAAGACAAACTGTGGGTATCACAAATGTCCCCAGTTACTCAATAACCTAGCAAATTTTAATTTTGAAGGAGAGGAATGCTCGAGCAAAATAATTGGAGTAGCAAAAAGTCCCCCAAACTTGAATTATTCATTGTCCCCAATGAATCATTAATTTTGCAAATTATACCCCCAAACTTAAATTTTTCTAACTGAATTTTTAAACTAAACATGGGACTAGGATTAAGCTTAAAGTGGATCATATAAGTCAATACTACCGTCAAAATCTTCTTGCCGCAGCAACAGTCCAGGCTAGAAAAAATGCTCAAGCAAAAGGTTTCTGGAGATCAGAATACCTTGATCTAATTAAGCGTAATCAGTCCAAGCTTCAAAAATTCAGAAGAAAATTAGTTAAGTTAGAGTTACTCAGTGCTCATGGAATAGAAACATTCAGAAATTTCATTAAAATCATAGAAAAAACAGTACAAAGTAGATATATTTTTTTCGCAATAAAAGAAATTAAAAAGAAACAAGACAAGCAGTTATAACAGTGAGCAGGGTCAATATGCGCGAGCAACAAAAATGGAGAAACAAAAGTAATGCTCGCTCCAGGTCATCCCATCAGTCAGTCTTCCTGACCCTGCTCCTCATCAACATCCTCTTCTCGTTCAACAGGTGGGGGTGGTATCCAAAGATTAAACAAATCATCGGGAAACACTGGAAAGGTCGGATATGGTGTTCAGAAATTGGTTTGCAAGGCCCCCCTGAGCGCATCATCTCTCCTTTTAGCATAAGTCCAGTAGGTCTGAGCTTGCCTTTCAGCAAATTATAACCTACTGGTCAACACTGCCAGTTGCTCTAGGATCTGATTAACGCCATACACAAGCCCACCCTGGCGAACCTCTTGCATACGCTGAAGCCGCGCCAGATTAGGTGTGTCAATGATTCCCTTATCAGTCATGATCATATCTTCTGGAACCGTGGGCACTCCTGCCCTGCTGCATAACATCGTGATAGTGTTCGGAAAGAATAGCTTCCCCACCTTCTTTTTCCAGCAATCAACAATCTCAGAAGAAATAATTTTTCCTACATCAATACTCATTGAGCGAAGAATGGCAAAAGCAAGCAATACCTTGTCCCGAGATACTGTGGAGTCGTGTGTTGTCGGCAGCAAGTGTAGCCTGATGAATCCCATCCAAGTGTTGGCTTCACTCTTCAAATAAGCAGCTTGAAACGTATGCTTCCGCGTCTGCGACACCCTCCATTGAGCCCCTTCAATGCCTACCTCCCGGACAGCCGCACTCAGTTGATCACTAGATGGTGCAACCACCATCTCATTAAAAACGGCATGCGGAAAATCTTAGAGATCGAACAGTTCATTAATGGCCTCAGGACTCCACTGTACAGGCACTCCTCGAATGATAACCTCAAAATCATTCTTAACGTCAAGATTGGCATAAAATTCTCGAACAATGTTGGCATTGACAGGTTCTGGTTTCGCACAAAATTGCCTCCATCCGAGGTTCACTATTCCAGACTCCAAGAACCTGGGCAAATCACTGCCAAATCCTCGTTCGAACAAGAAGTCCCTTTTCAGCACCTCCTGGTATTTTGCTCGAGCAAGATCGTTGACGAAGCGAATGAATGGCGCCCTCGGCTCCTCAATTTCTCCCGATGCTTCGACAATTCCTTTGCCCATGCTTTCTCTCTAGACACACAAACGCTCTTCCTCTGCCTTTCTCGCCTCTTCTTCTTTTTCCTTATTCTCAGCTTCCCTTCTTTCTTCCTCAGAGTCTGACGTCGGAGGTGATGGAGTGTTCCGAACCACCCTCACGCGACCCGCCTTCCTCTTGATGCGGCGGCGCTTGGGTGGTTCAGGCATAATAATTTCAACATGGGCCTCCTGCACCGGCTCTGGTGTTTTCTCTTTTTCAGGCATACCTCTGACTTGTCTTTCGACCTCTGTCTCATGTTCTTTCTCAGCATTCCCTTCCTGAACCGTAGCAGAAACTATCGGTTCTGTCTCAAGATCCTGCAGAGCCGCTGTCTCTTGGATGACTTCTTGTTCCGCAGCCCTCTGCTGCCTCCGTCTTCGCTTTGCCTCCTTCTCTTCTGGCGTTCTTTTTTTCTTAATTTTCCCTTTTTATACTTCCGGTGTGACGGGTATCTCTTCCTCCTCACTCTCACTCTCTTTTCGCGCTCTTGTTTTAGCCATGGAAGGTATAATAGGGTTTTGCAAAGAAAAGAAAGTATAACACACGCACAAGGATTTGATCAAGAAAACGAAGTGAAATGTACTTACCAGAGATTGCGAATAAATAGGGCTGCAGCAAACAAGAATCCTAACCGAAAGGATTTGCCCTACCATAACTAATATTAGCGTTGCAATTAAAAATGCAAACCTGAAATTCAAAAATTACCAACGGTAAAATTGCAAATTCCAAGCGGCCATGGTAAAAATTAATGCTCTGTCATCATTGAAGCCGTTGGATAATTACTCTGCGCCACGTGGCCTCATCAGATGATGCACTCACATTTACCTGCGATAATTTAAAGCTAAGTCTAACGGTAACAATAATAAATTCCAACGGAAACCCTTCTATTGCGGAATATTTTGCTCCAGCAATATCTTTGCCGCAACAATCTGCTGAACCTAAAGAATCTCAGATACGGAATTCGAATTTCAAAATAGACAAATCAAATCTTTTGAATTCAAATTAAACCGATCAAAGCAAACTTAACCTGTTATTCCCAAAAGAAGCCGAATAAATTAGCGAAAATCTCTATTAATTAAAACTAGAATTCAAATAACTGAAAATAAAATCTAGATAAAATCTAATAAAATCTAACTAATTAACAGATAATTAAAAGATAATTTAAATAAATAACCCGAAAATAAAATCAAATCAAATTCAAAACGAAATAAAATCTAAAATAAAAAATACTGAGATCTAATAAACTATGCAAAAATCAAACCTAACCTAATCGGACTTAAAAACAAATCAACGAAAATAAAATCACTACAAATCCTGGGAGCTCAAAATTTTGCTCTGTGAAATGCTCCCGCAAATATCCTGCTCTATCAATCATCAACCAACCTTAGGGAAGGATATTTCATCCGAAACTCCTCACCCCAATAATGCTTCACACGCTGTCCATTCACCTTGAACACTCTCCCATCTTTTTCATCCTACAAAGTAATTGCTCCATTGGAAAAAACCTCAATCACAATAAACGGTCCTGACCATTTAGATTTTAATTTTCCAGGAAATAATTTTAATCTAGAATTATAAAGCAAAACTTTTTGACCCTTGACAAATTCTTTGGATTTAATTTTTTTGTCATGCCACAGCTTAGTCTTTTCCTTATAAATTTTCGCATTTTCGTAAGAAAATTGACGAAATTCTTCTAACTCATTAAGCTGCAGCATTCTTATTGCTCTTGCACGACTCAGATCAAAATTTAACTTTTTCAAAGCCCAAAATGTTTTATGCTCAAGCTCTAATGGTAAATGGCAAGCTTTCCCATATACTAACCGATAGGGAGACATACCTAGAGGAGTCTTATAGGCTGTCCTATAAGCCCCAAGAGCCTCATCCAACCTAAAAGACCAATCCTTTCTAGATGGATGGACTACTTTTTCTAGAATTGATTTAATTTCCCTATTACTTATCTCAGCTTGACCATTAGCCTGTGGGTGATAGGGAGTAGCTATCATGTGCTTGATTCCATACTTAGCTAAAAGCTTAGTTAAGATATTATTAACAAAATGTGTACCCTCATAACTCACTAGAGCCCTAGTTGTCCCAAACCGTGCAAAGATGTGCGATTGAAGAAACCTCGCTACTGTCTTGGCATCACTTTGATGGCATGCAATGGCCTCCACCCACTTGGACACATAATCAACTGCCAATAAGATAAAAACATTGCCATTAGAAGGGGGAAATGGCCCCATAAAGTCAATACCCCATACATCGAATAATTCAACTTCTAAAATGTAAGTAAGAGGCATTTCATCTCTTGGTCCCAAATTTCCTCTCCTTTGGCAAGCATCACATTGCTTGTAGAACCAATGGGCATCCTTGAATAACGTAGGCCAGAAAAATCCGCAATGCAAAATCCTCATAGCCATCCTCTGACCTTTGAAATGACCTCCATACGGCGAAGAGTGACATTGCTCCAGGATTTCCTTTGCTTCAGCACCTGAAACACACCTACGTATAATACCGTCAGAGCATTGCTTATACATAAACGGCTCATCCCAAAAGAAAAATTTTGCATCATGCTTAAACTTTTTCTTCTGCCTCCAATCCATATCAATAGGAGTGACTCCCTTTACTAAAAAGTTGGCAATATCAGCATACCAAGGGACATCCCTAACTACCTTTACCTGAACAGCAAAAAGCTGTTCATCTGGAAAAGAATCGGAAATGGCAGATTGCTCCAGCAAAGATGATGATGGATCAAGACGAGATAAATGATCTGCAACGACATTCTCTGATCCCTTCTTGTCATTTATATCCAAGTCAAATTCCTGCAGTAATAAAATCCAACGAATTAGTCTAGGCTTTGCATCTTTCTTTGACATTAAATACCTTATTGTTGCATGATCCGTGAACACCGTGACTTTGGATCCAACAAAATATGGCCGGAATTTCTCAAAAGCAAACACAACAGCTAACAACTCCTTTTCAGTAGTTGTGTAGTTGACCTGTGCTTCATTTAAAACCTTGCTTGCATAATATATAGGATGAATAAATTTGCCCTGCTTTTGCCCCAACATCGCACCTACCGCAGCATCACTCGCATCACACATCACCTCAAATGGCAAATTCCAATTAGGCGCGCAGAGAATGGGTGCTGAGATTAAAGCAGCCTTCGATGTTTCAAAAGCCCTCCTACAATCTGCATTAAAGTCAAAAACATGATCAGTGCACAACAAGTTACAAAGAGGTTTACTGATTTTGGAAAAATCCTTTATGAACCTCCTATAAAATCCAGCATGTCCTAAAAAACTCTGAATTCCCTTCACTGAATTCGGTGGCTCTAGTCTTTCGATAACCTCAACTTTTGCTCTATCAACTTCTAGACCATTTTTAGAAATCCTATGACCTAACACTATGCCCTCCTTCACCATGAAGTGGCACTTCTCCCAATTAAGAACTAGATGGGTATCCTCACATCTTTTTAATACCTTTCCTAAATTATCTAAACAACTCTGAAAAGAACCTCCAAAAACTGAAAAATCGTCCATAAAGACTTCAACAGTGGACTCAATCATATCAGAGAAAATTGCTAACATACACCGCTGAAATGTTGCTGGAGCATTGCAAAGGCCAAAAGGCATTCTCCTAAAAGCAAACGTCCCATAAGGGCAGGTGAAAATGGTTTTTTCCTGATCTTCAGGAGCAATAGTAATCTGGTTATACCCAGAATAACCATCCAAAAAACAGTAATAGGCCTGACCAGCCAATCGATCCAACATCTGGTCGATAAATGGCAGAGGGAAATGATCTTTTCGGGTGGCTTTATTAAGCCTTCTGTAATCCATACAAACCCTCCAGCCAGTTACTGTCCTTGTGGGGATCAACCCATTATCTTTATTGCTCACCACAGTGACACCTCCTTTCTTAGGAACACATTGGACAGGGCTTACCCAATTGCTATCGGCAATTGGATAGATGATCCCAGCATCCAACCATTTAATTACCTCCTTTTTAACAACCTCTTTCATTCCAGGGTTAAGCCTTCTTTGTTGCTCAACACTCCTAAAGGATCCCTCCTCTAGAGTGATTTTGTGCATACAAAAAGATGGGCTAATCCCTTGAATATCAGCCAATGTCCAACCTATAGCTTTGCGGTATTGCTGCAGCAATTTTATTAAGGCCTCTTCATGCTTCGGTATTAAATCTGATGCAACAATAATGGGCAACGTCTCACTTTCCCCAAGATACACATACTTTAGATGATCCGGTAAAGGTTTCAAATCTAAAGTGGGTGCCTCAATCAGGGATGGCTTAATTGGGGGAGCCTTTCTTTGATCTAAATCTAAAGACTCAAAAACATCCTCACACCTAAACAATTCTTTTTCATTTTTTCTATCTAAAGAACAAAATTCAAAATCTTCTACACTAACCTCTCCATGCTTTTCTGAATGCTTCTCAGCTGAATCCTGTATTGCTGTCTCAATAACTGTGCTCTCCAGAATCCTAATGAAGGAGCAATCCTCCATCTCGTCTGGATATTTCATGGCTATAAACACATTAAATTTTACTTCCTCATTATAGACTCTCATTGTTAATTCTCCTTTTTGAACATCTATTAATGCCCTACCAGTAGCCAAAAATGGACGACCTAGAATAATTGGGACATCTTTATCAGCCTCATAATCTAAAATAATAAAATCAACAGGAAATATGAACTTATCAAATTTCACTAAGACATCCTAAATTTTACCCTCTGGATATGTGATAGACCTATCAGCTAATTGGAGTGTAACTGTGGTAGGTCTAGCTTCACCAATACCTAACTTCCGATAGACCGAAAGAGGCATAAGGTTAATGCTTGCACCTAAATCACAGAGTGCTCTACCTAACTCCTTTCCACCTATAGACACAGGTATAGTAAATGACCCTGGATCCTTAGCCTTGGGGGGTAGACCATTCTTAAGAATAGCACTACACTCCTCAGTAAGAGATACAATTTCAAACTCACCTAACCTTTTCTTTTTAGTCAAAATATCCTTAAGAAATTTAGCATAATTAGGCATTTGCTCAATAGCTTCTACTAAAGGGATATTTATATGCAACTGCTTAAGAATCTCTAAAAACTTTTTAAATTGACCGTCCTGATTCTTAGGTTTTTGTCTTTGTGGAAAAGGTAGAGGTGGTACATAAGGTGGGGGCGGCACATATGGTGGTTCTACATCTGGCACAGAACCAGATGCTCAAGCATTCTCTTTGCTGCCTCCAGCACCCTGACCAGACTCCAATTCTTTCTCAACAACAACATTATTATCACTATTACCATTTAAATCCTGGGTCTTTCTAGACTCTTCTAGTGGCTTACCACTCCTAAGGGTTACTGCCTTTACCTGCTCCTTACCTTCCCTTCGAGGGTGTTCAGTATCTGATGGAAGTTTCCCTTGAGGCCTTGCCTTTAGCTCACTAGCTAGCTGGCCCACTTGCAATTCCAGGGCTCTCATTGAAGCTTGATTACTCTGAATTGCAGCGTCTGTGCGAGCCATAAATTCTTTCATCATCGCCTCGAGAGAATTTCCCGAACTTTGCTGGGGCAAAGCTGGCTTATTTTGTTGGGGCATTACCTGCGCTTTAGCAAATCCCGGCTGGTTCACCTTTTGTTGTACTTGTACGTTATTTCCTTGACCTCCCCATGAGAAGTTGGGGTGGTTGCGCCAACCTGGATTATAGAAGTTAGAATAAGGGTTGTTCCTCTAATTACCTACAAAAAACACAGAAGCTGGATTGCTGGGGCAAAACTCGTAGTTGTGGTCTTCCCCGCAATAGACACATGATTCGTCCGTGACTTGGTTCAATACTGTTGCAGGCTCCATAGCTGGTGGCTGCTGATGACTAATCACTGTCACATTCTTAAGAGCGTTAGCAATCATTGCAAGATCAGCCCTAATGGTGGACACACCATCAACCTCTAACACACTCTTAACCTTTTTATTTGTGTCTCTAACATCCGACCACTGACAACTATTAATAGATATTCTTTCTAAAATTTCATAGGCTTCATCAAAAGTTTTTGCCAAAAGGGCCCCTCCAGCCGAAGCATCGACCATACCTTGGGTTACTCCATTTAAACCATTGTAAAATGTTTCCATTTGAATACAATGAGGCAACCCATGGTGGGGACACTTTCGTAAAAGCTCCTTAAACCTCTCCCAAGCCTCACTAAAAGTCTCATCCTCAAGTTGCCTAAACCCTACTATTTCACTCCTTAATTTAGCATTTCTGTTAGGTGGGAAATATTTACTCAAAAAAATTTCAGCTAACTCATCCCACGTCCTAATTGATCCTGGAGCAAAAGAGTTTAACCATGACTTTGCTCCATCTCTAAGAGAATACGGGAACAAAGTTAACCTAAGAGCATCTCTAGGCACTCCTTGAATTACAAAAGAATCACTAACTCCTAGAAAAGACTTAAGATGTAAATGAGGGTCTTCAGACGACAAACCATGGAATTGCCCCACGGTTTGCAACATCTGAAACATTACCGATTTCATTTCAAAATTCGCCGCTTGGATTTGGGGACGTGCAATCCCTGGATTCAACTCATTAAACATCGGGACAGCATATGCTCGAATGGCTCTGGTCCTATCGTTCGCTATCAAGATAGGATTCTCAGCCTGATTATTTCGCTGCTCATTTTGCTCAAACAGTGGGTTTTGCTACAGCAACGGATTCTGCTGGGGGTTCACTGCTACTGGACCTTCAGAAACCTACGGAAGTTGCGGGGCGTTCTCCATCTGGGTTCTGCGCTGCTCCCTCCTTCTGTTCCTAAATGTCCTTTCAATTTCAGGATCAAGCTCAAACCGTACCCCAGGCGGATCGCTCATGCACCAAAATCACACCTGCAAAAACAAAAGAAACAATCAAAAAGTTCTAGCACCAAACCACTAAAACATATACACAAAACAGATCAGATAAAAACTTATTCAAGTCCCCGGCAACGGCGCCAAAAACTTGTTGGGTTCCTAGAGTGAGTAAAAATATGATATGAAATACTCTAGAATTCCTGTGCAAGTATACACAGTCTGCAGCAAGTAATATTATCAATCCAAGGTTTGAATGAGTTTCCACTTTACCTATTTTGTATAACTTTCTAATGGTTTCGAAGATAATAAAAATGTTGGGTTTTATAAAAATTATGCTGAAGCAAAATAAATGACAGAACAACGAGTAAACAAATAGACAGACAGATTAAAGACATGCGCTGGTTAGGCTTTAGTGATTATTCTAAGATATGCTCTAGCAATATTATTGATCATGCATTTCTCGCAGTATTATTAGCGGATTCCTCTCGGAACTCCGGATCTTTTGGGATATGTTTCAAACCCAATGAAGAGCGACCGATCAAGCACTAGGCAACTGGCTATCCCTAGCTCAGTCACTGGCGTTCACCAATACACAATGATCGTAGTGTGGAGAATTGCCACACACTCTCTAAATCATCCCTGAAACTAGAGAGAGCTATCCATACCGGCTGGCCAGGCGGGCATAAAATAAGAATAAGCACAACAATTAACCAAAATGCAATAGTCAATTTATTACTAGAGATGAAGCACAGTAATCACATTATTCCTAACCAACACCTTAAGCTACTTAGTTCATAATAGGCATAGGAATACGAATTACAATCTGAGTATGCATGTCCATAACCACAAGTTAATAAAGAAAGTAAACTCCCTAATCAGCTTGCGGAAGATGGTGTTCTTGATGATTTTCAATCTCCCTATACTATTCGACTTCCAAGGGAAAAACATGGAATGACTTTGACTTTGACGGCTACTTCCTTTTATAGAAGGATGGGAGGCTTGAATTAGGTCAACTAGGACACGTGTAAGGCTCTCCTTGATCCTTTATCACGAAAATAACTCAACAGAAGTCGGTTCATGAAGTTGGCTAACGAGCTGTGATGTGGCAGTTTCTGTTCCCAGTTTTGCTGCAGCATAGAATCTGCTCCCTCCAGTCGCTCAGCAGCATAATCTGCACAAAATAATTTCCAATGCTTCCATTCTTCCAAATGGGTTAAAACATGTAATATCTATCCAAAACCAACCCTAATAAGCATAAAGGACACACAAATCCCTATACAATCGAGGCCTAAATAACTACCTTTTGGGCAGTTATCAGTTATACCCAGAAACAAGGGACTATAAGGAATCCTTATCTCCTGTTGTCATGTTGAAGTCTGTTAGAACTCTTGTCCATTTTGAATGGATGTTAAGATTACCCTTTTGAATGATAATCTTGAGAAGAGTATCTACATGTCTCAACCAGAATGGTTCATTTAGCAACATCAAAAGCAAAAAGGTTTGCAAGCTTAAGTGATCCATTCATGGATTGACCTAAACATTTTGATCTTGTAATATAAGATTTGATTCAATGATCAAATCTTTTGGCTTTAATCAGAACATTGATAAGTCTTATGTCTACAAGAAGATCGTTAATAGTTCAGTAGCTTTCTTATTGTTGTATAGGATTGATATTCTACTCATTAGGAATGGAATAGGTTATCTTACTAACATTAGAAGTGGCAATCATCTCATTTCCAAATAAAAGATTTCGGAGAAGCTCAGTTTGTTCTTAGGATCTAAATTGTTAGGAGCTGTAAGAACAAAGTGCTAGCTCTGTCTCAAGCATCTTATATCTACAAAATGTTAGTTAGATATGAGATGCAGAATTCCAAAAAAGGTTCACTACCTAACCTAGAATTCTTTAGTCTAAGGAACTGTGTCCTTAGTCACCTCAAGAAGTTGAGGAAGTGAGACATATGCCCTATACAGTAGGGATTGTCAGCAAGTATCAATTCAATCCAAGATTTGATCAGTGGATAGTCGTTAAGAATATCCTCAAGTATCTTAGGAGAACGGGGGACTACATGCTGGTGTATGGGGCTAAGGATTTGATCCTTACAGGATACACCGACTGACTTCCATTCTCACAAGGATTCTTGGAAATCCACATCAGGGTCAGTGTTCACCCTTAACGGGGAGATGTAGTGTGGCAAAGCATCAAGCAAAGATGATATGCAGATTCCACTATAGCTACTTGTGAAACAACAAAAGAAGTAGTTTGACTTAGGAAGTCCCTAAGTGATTTGGAGGTCGTTCCAAATATGAACTTGCTCGACATCGTAGATCCATTTATGAAGGCTCTCTCGGCTAAAGTGTTTGAGGGTCATCTATAAAGTCTATGCCTACGAGATTCATACATAGTATAATCTAGGGCAAGTGGGAGAAGTGTAATGGGTATGAGGAAGCCCTAGTTTATTGTATTTGTATGTAATGTACTTATACGATTAACATTTCCATTGCTCTAGGTTATTTATTCTAATGGACATCCCACTAAATAGAGTTTTAGTTCAAGTGGGAGTTTGTTGGGTTTTATGCCCTAAAATTCGTAGATAGTAAATGTAAATTATTGACTGTTATTAATAAAGCGTTATTGAATGTTATTCTATAAAAAGTTATGGAATTATTAGTTGTTTTGTCTTAAATAACCCAAAATCCAATAAACTAACATCCTAGGCTGTTACATGAGTCTTGAACTGTATGTGGAGACATACCGGGATCAGTGTTCAAGATACAACCTAAAGGGTCTATAGTATAGGGATAAGGTTGGGTACCTTATCCTGGTAACACTATAGATACAACCCACTTTGTATTTGATACAAACGCAATGATCCAACGCGTTCATGTAGTGGACATGCGAGTTGGGGTATCCTATGTAATGAGTTTGCATAAGATTGGACTGCGAAATAGTAATCATTAGATGTAACTCCTTTGACTAGTAAGGTTTCTATTTCACTAGGATGACCTAGACAACTTAGTCTTAATCCTGAGTTGGTTATGGACTTCTGCTCCTGAGGGATTGTCCTTTGATTTGTATGGGTGAGAGTGGCCAAATCGTCGACTCAATAAGCCTATCATTTTGGGGACAAGACCAAGCGGGTTGCTGGGAACATAATCACACAAGATGGAATTCACTCCTTCTCGACTTTAGGGTAAGTAGATGAGTGTTCCCCTAAGTGGTGTCTCCAGGTCTTGAACAAAGGGTCCTACCCTCTCACTGACATGAAAGATGTTTCTGTTTATTGGTTGAACCATAAACAGGTTGTTCATTAAAGGAGCATTGGTACTAAAGGACATAGAGGTAACCTAAGGGTAAAATGGTAATTTGACCCAGTTGGTGTTACGAACACTCGTGAAGGACTAACTTGCTGTTATTGGTCTATATCCATGGACACAAAAATATTTTACAGTGAGAAGAGTGTAGTTGTGGGTCTATGGTGGAGTGTACCCACAGTTAACGAACATTGATTTATTTGGTTAATGAGTTTAGTCAATTAATCTCATATCGTTGGAGCTTCTAATCTGTAGGTCCATTAGATCCCACTAGTAGCTCGTAAAGGGTAATTGAGGAAAATATAGTCTTGATTAATAAGGAAATTAATATAATGTATAATGATACATTATAATTAATTTTGGATATGATTCAAAATTAATTAAATATTTGAATGAGATCAAATATTAATATGAATTAGTTTCATATTAAAACTATAGGATATGTGGGAAATATTCATTTAAATATGGTTTAAATGAAATGATTTAATTAATTATTTAATTAAATAAATCTCAATCCTACTACAACTGGGAAGAGTAATTAATTATTAATTAATTAAGTATGTCCCTAACCTATTATGAATAGGAAAGGGATATGACACTCTATATAAGTCATAGAATGTCTCCCAGTTGATGCATTCCAATCAATTCATTCTCTTTGAATTCATAGAATTCTCCCTAAAATCAAGAAGAAGGTTCCCACTACCTTGGCCTCAAATTCCCCATAGAATATCAGTGTTTCCTTGTGGTAGTGTTCCAAGTTGTTCGTAATTATTTCTCAAGTAGTTTGTGAATTTAATCTGAGTCGTCAACGGGAGTAAGTCATTTGTTACTATATATAAATTAGAATTAGATTCTATAGATTTTCAGCATGTTTAATCTAGATATTCATTAGATTATGAATGTATGTATGTTGCTAGTGTATTGGTATTTCATGATTCTAAATTAATTGCGAATTGTTCCTAAAACTGCTTCCGCTGCGTTGGGACCCCATTCCCTTCAGTTGGCTTCACAAGCATGTAACCATGAGAAAACGAAGGAATTATATAAAAGGAATTAGGGATGCAAATGGTGTTTGGTTTTCAAATAGGAAGGATATGAAACAGGCCTTTGAAACATATTTTGCTAATATGTTTACTTCATGTAATTCAACTGATGATATTATTGATACTGCGTTACAGGATATACAGTTGAAAGTGACAACTAGCATGAATGACAAGCTTCTTGCGCCGTTTACTAGAAGTGAAATTGAAAGAGCAATTCATCAAATGCATCTTTCCAAGGCACCTGGACCAAATAGTTTTCCAGCTCTATTCTACCAAACAAAATGGCATGAGGTTAGTGATACTACTATTTTAAATTGCATGGAAATTTTAAATAAAAAACAGTCGATTAAAGCATTGAATGATACTTATATTGCACTTATTCCTAAAGTGAATAATCCATAGTTAGCGTCTGACTTTAGGCCCATCAGTTTATGTAATGTGACATATAAGATTATTGCTAAAGTGCTGGTTAATCGAATGAAATGGGTCCTGCAAGATATTATATCAGAAAATCAGTCTGCTATTGTACCTGGTAGATCCATTTTTTGACAATATCATTGTGGGTCACAAATGTTTACATTCTATTAAAATGAGGAAAAATGGGTGTAAGGACTGGGTTGCTTTGAAACTAGATATGAGTAAAGTGTATGATCAGGTCGAATGGTGTTTTTTGAAGAGAATAATGTTAACGATTGGTTTCCATCCAAATTGGGTTGCACTGATTATGGATTGCATGAAAACTGCTAAATTTTCTATCGTGCTTAATGGCGTTCCGACTGGAAGAATTATTCCACAACGGGAGTTACGTCAAGGTGATCCACTTTCTCCATATCTTTTTTTTATATGCTCGAAAGTGCTATCTGCTTTGATTAAGGGGTTGTTTTTCGTAAAGCTATAAGTGGAATTAAGTCAAGTAAACATTGCCCAGAGATTTCTCATCTTTTCTTCGCAGATGACAACCTCATTTTCTGTAAGGCATCCATTGAGCAAATATGGGTGTTTCGCTCTTTGTTAAAAACATATGAGCTTGTTTCGGGTCAGATGGTTAATGTGGCAAAATCTGCATTATTTTTCTCACCTAATGTGAATGTAGACTTCTGGTTAGTGATATCTAATATGTTGGGTATGCCTATGGTTAATAATCTTGGAAAATATCTGGGAGTTCCATCTTCGTTTACTAGAAATCGTTGTGAAGATTTTAAAGCTATTAAACAACGAGTTTGGCAAACTTTGCAGGGATGGAAAGGGACTTTCTTTTCCGTTGGTGGTAAGGAAATCCTTATAAAAAGTGTGGCTCAAGCTATACCAACATACATAATGAGCTGCTTTCGCCTTCCCCAAACGTTTTGTGATGACATTCACAAAATGAGGGCTTGTTTCTGGTGGGGATCCACGGATACCAAAAAGAAAATGCATTGGAAGAAATGAGTGGACCTCTACCTTCCTAAAGAGTTAGAGGGACTAAAGTTTAGGGAATTGACAAGTTTCAACAAGGCTTTGTTGGCTAAATAGGTTTGGAGATTGTTCACCAACCTAGGGCTTCTAGTGTGAAGAGCCATACAAGGCCAATACGCCCATCATGCCTCGCTATTTGAAGCTCCAGTCAAGACAAACTGTTCAGTGTTCTAGAGAGGCCTAGTATGGGCACATGATATTTTGTTTGTGGGTATGAGGAAAAGAGTAGGAAATGGTCAATCCACCGTGTTTTTCAAAGATCCATGGATTCCAAAGGAAGCCACATTTAAACCTATGAAGGTTCAGGGATCTAATGCTCAGGAGGGACTGATGGTATCTGAGTTTATCACTTCATCTTTAGGATGAGATTTGAATAAACTCAGGAATGTTGTGACGGAGGATCATGTAAGGTGTATTGCTACAATTCCTATTGGTGCAAGTGATGCAGAGGATCAATGGATATGACATTATACTTCTACTGGGGCTTACTCGGTTAAAAGAGGATATAAAATTGTGTCAAGTCTAGCATTAGGTCAGATGTCAACAAGCTACAACAATCAAAGAAAATGGTGGAGAACTTTATGGAAAGCAAAGCTACCGTAAAAAATCAAGCTGTTTATTTGGAAAGCTTACCACTCTTGTCTACCAACTAATTGGTGTCTATGGAAAAGGGGAATTGATGTGTCTCCTATTTGCAAAACTTTTTTAAGTTGGAAACTGTTGATCATGCTTTATGCGGATGTAAACGATCTAAAATAATATGTGATAACATTTTTAATCGAGTGGATAGTAGGATTGTGGTAGCAAATAATTTTGCAGATCTCATCATATGGTTAGTTGCTCATCTACATAATGAGGATTTTGAAAAAGCATGCAATAACCTTTTGGACTATCTGGAATGATAGGAATGTTTTCTGCAGGGAAATGCCCTTAATGGATTGGGCTCATCAGTGTGATTGGATTCATTTCTATTAGATAGAGACTAGACTAACATCGGAGGTGATCACACAACGAACTGAGGTAGAAGATGGAGGTAATGTTCTTTTCCAAAATACTTTCAAATTATTTATGGATGTGATGTGCAATTTGCTAACCGCAACTGTACGGGTCAAGTAATAATATAGTGTTTTCGTGATTAAACGAGTGTCGTCCTCTGGATTGGTTTTCTAGCAAATTAAGTATCGTGAATACTTTTGTTCAATTTTATTTAGGGAGAAAAACTTGATGAGAAAGATAAATCTAAAGACAAAAAACATAAAATAAAGGTGGAGACTCAAATGGAAAGACTCTTAGAGAATTGATTTCATTGTTGAGATTGAGGATAAATTAATGGGATGAATTTAACATGCAATTATTCTACCAAGTCTAGGAACCTTTTATCACAACTATCTCTCCCGAGTATAATTGATTCTCATGCATGCAATCAACTTGATATCCCTATCTAAGTTCATTAACATGCAAGGCTTTGAGTTTAGTTCTTCAAGCAACTTCTAAAGTTATTCCAAATCCCGTCACAAACTTAGAATTTCTACTTTAGTCATGCAATTAAATAAAGTAAGTCTTAGGCCAAATCCCCTCTCCCGAGCAAGATTCAACACTTAAATCATTCAACTAGTGATCAAGTAATTGAAAGCATTTAACCATAATTGCATTGGTAAAATAAATGCATATTCATACAATCAATCCAACAAACTAAAACAACTACATCAATCCCTAAGACAAACAACTAGCAATTCATAGTCTTTAAACTACAAACACTAATTGAAAGAAAAGCCATAAAAACTACAAGAGTTAAGGGAAAGAGAAAGGAAACTCGAATCCGTCGAAACCGGCACGTCCCCGTCACGATCTCCACGTCTTCTCACTTGATTCCCGCTCCTTGGCCTTGCCTTTAGCTCTCACAAAAGGTCTCTAATCGAAATTAGGGCTAAAATCTCACCAATTGGGCTCCCCAAATCCGTAGCTGAAAAGAGGAATTTATAGAAAATCTGGCGACAGAGTCGAGACGCTGTCGCGATACCGCGTTTTTGGAAAATGTGTCGATAGCGTCGCGACACTATGAATTTTTTTTTTTTTTTTAGATTGGAAGCTCCATTTGACTCCAATGGCTGAATTAAGCTTCAAGCACATACTTCCTACAAATAAAACATAAAAATGCATAAATTTGGGCAAATAATTGTAAAAGACTAGCTTAATTAATCAGAGAAAAATAGCTAGCTATGCTCGCTATCAGGATGCGGCAGTGCAAGTGAATAAAGTAGGATCAAGATTCGGAACAGTAGTTCTTGGACCTAATGGAACCCTTATGGCGGCAATGGAAATGGTGGACCAGATAAGTTACTCGCCTTTGGCAGCAGAGTGTCAAGCCATCATGCAAGGAATCAGACTCTTAAAGCGAATGCAAATTAGAGATGCTTGTGTCTAACTTTGTAAACACTATAAAAATGATCAAAGGGGAGCATATTATTACATTGGAAGTGTACCATTGGGTGGTTCAAATCCACGATATGGCAAAAGAATTTTCTAATTTAACTTTCGCTTATATTTCTAGAAATAGAAATAGGAGAGTTGATTATTTAGCTAGAGAAGCACTAGCTCAAAATAGATCCATGTTATGGCTATCTCAGTCTCATCAGGGTTGTTGTCGATGGGTTCTTGCAAATGTACTACGGATTGTGACTGTTTAGATCAATGAAAATATAATTCAAATATCTTACCTCCAAAAAAAAAAAAAAACAAGATACTCAAAAATCAAAGTCATAAACATGTTCAAATGAAACTATAAATGCATGAACTTGACTACATAGGTAAAAAATGCTCAAATTTAACAACAGCATTCAAATAACAAGATGCTCAAAATCAAAGTCATAAACATGTTCAAATGAAACCATAAATGCATGAACTTGACCACATAATTAATTAGGTAAAAATTTCTCAAACTTAACAACAAAAATATTCAAATCTAGTAAAAAAAAACATTTATTCCTATATAACAATAGTAGTGTCTACCTACAAAGATACTTATGGTAAACCACAAATCTTTAAAAGGAAAATACCAATTTTAGGTTATATTGCGAATTTGGTCTATATGAATTAGACTTAGTCTCAATTTAGTCTCTCAAGTATTAAAAAAAAAGTCAACCATAGTTTGGTTAAATCTCTAAACCATTTCTAAAATATTTGCTATGGACTTAAAAACTCATTCATTTTCTCCTAATTTTTACTCATCTTTAAACTTAATTAGCCAAAATCAAATAGAAACCAATAGCTTATTGGCACGTAAGTAAAAAAATATATAGTACCAACTTAAACATAGTTGAGAAGTTAAAATATTTCTCTCCTAAGAGATTAGAAGTTACAAAATACGTCAAGCGTATTCGATATGACAACGACAAAAATGATCAATGAGCTTTCATCAAGCTATAATAACAACCCATTGAAATTCAACTAACAAAAAAAAAAATGAAATTCAGTCAAGAAAGACTCAAAGAGCCTCAAAATAAAATTGAAAATAACCTAAACTGCAAATACTAAATTGGTAATTTAGAATGGATGGTATCACACAAAGGTTTAAAAAAAAAAAAAAGAAAAAGACAACGAAAAAGAAAGTCTTTTTTCAAAACTCACACAACCCTCGGCCATGGCTATAAAGTTAGAAAAGTTGATCCACTCGTAAAAGCCTTTCGTGACATTTGGAGCAAAAATCACTCCAATTTCCACGCGGATTTGAATAACGAAACCCCACAATTTCAAAAGTTGAAAGCGGAGACTTGGAATTCGAAAGCAGGGTGGACTCTCTGACGCTCAAGAATGTTCAACCACACCCCTGTTTTCACTCAAGTCTTCGTCTTCGTCTTCGTTTTCCTTTCCAATCCATCACTGTTGTCTTCTCTTCTCACCATTTTCTTTCCCCCTTAAACTCAAATCCCATTTCCCAAATCTTCCCTTCTTCATTTCCTTCTCAATCGACCTCCATCGCTAGCGATTTTGAGACGATCAATTTTGTCTGATCACCACTAGAAATGAGGTGTTCAGAGCGAATTTTGTATCCCCTTTTCTCTTTGTTCCTCATTTCTTGTTTCCCTTTTGCGAAATCTGAGCTCCCTGCAACTCAACATGCTACCATGGTTGAGCTCTCCCGGCTTCTCCGTTTTTGGGATGTTAACAAGGAGCCGAATCCGTGTTCGTGGAAGGGGGTTGGATGCAATTTTGATAATTCCTCTGTTACTGACATTTATCTTTCTGGTTCTTCTCTTTCTTCCGACAGCTTTTTGCCTGTTGTTTGCCAGATTGATACACTACAGACACTTGATTTCTCACAGAACACCTTGAACCGTATTCCGGAGCAGTTCATCAAAGATTGTGGAGGGATTTCTGGGTTGAGATTGCTGAATTTCAGCAACAACAGGTTAGTTGGTTCTTTGCCTACTTTTGTCGGTTTTAAAAGGTTGGAGTTCTTGGATTTGTCTTTCAATTCCATGAATGGAAATATTGGTTTGCAGTTGGATGAACTGGTTAGCCTTAAATATCTGAACCTTAGTTCCAATAATTTCAGTGGGCCTGTTCCCATTAAACTTGGAAGGGACAGGGCCTTAGAACAGCTTCAGCTTTCTAAGAATAGATTTCAAGGGACAATCCCAGAAGATATCACTAGTTATGTGAACTTGACTTTTATTGATCTTAGTGCAAATAATCTTTATGGGTCTCTTCCTTTGCAAATTGGGAATCTCTCCAAGTTGGAGTTTCTGATTCTATCTGCAAATTCTTTGGAAGGAGAAATTCCAGAAAGTCTGTCAAGAATCAGCTCTCTTGTGAGATTAGCAGCTCACCAAAATAGGTTTATTGGTAAGCTTCCTAATGGGATTACAAATTATGTCAAGAATTTAGATCTTAGTTACAATAATATTAGTGGTTCCATTCCAAGAGACCTCTTGTCCAAACCACATTTAGAGACTGTGGACTTGTCTCAGAATCAATTAGTGGGGCCAATTCCTGGAGATGTATCTTCTAGTTCTAACTTGGTTAGGTTGAGACTGGGAAGCAACATGTTGAATGGGACGATCCCTGTAACATTTGGAAAACTTCAGAAATTGATGTACTTGGAATTGGACAATAATGGGCTGACTGGTGTGATACCTAATGAGTTGGGCGTTTGCAAGAGTCTGTTGCTGTTGAATTTGGCCCAAAATAATTTGAGGGGTACACTGCCAACACAGTTGGGGAATCTTCAAGGTCTTCAACTCTTGAGACTTGAATCCAACAATCTGTCTGGAGAAATTCCATTAGAGATTATGCAACTAAGAGAACTGATGATTCTAAATATTGGTCAGAATTCTCTCAATGGCTCGATACCACCTTCAGTAACAGTCTTACACAAGCTTGTTAAATTGAATTTGCAGGATAATTATTTCGCTGGTGCCATACCCAATACGATTGGTAACATGAGTTCATTGATGGAACTCCAACTGGGTAGTAACCAACTAACTAATCCAATTCCACCAATGCCAGCAAGTTTGCAGATTACTTTGAACCTAAGCAGCAACCGTTTTGAAGGGCCAATTCCAAAAAAATTTGCTGGACTTATTAACTTGGAAGTGTTGGACCTCTCAAACAACCAGTTTTCAGGTGAGATTCCTGCGTATCTTGTTCAGTTGCCATCCTTGACAGAGCTGAATCTTACTAACAATCAGCTCTCTGGCGTCATTCCACCATTTAAGGATTGGGTTTTGGTTAGCACAAAAGGAAACAGAAATCTCATTAACGAAACGGCCTTTGACACTTCTCCCTCATTTGAAAAGAAGAGAAAACCAATCACTGTGACAATCTTCATTGTGGTTGTAGCTTTGTTTATTTTTGCTGCATTAGTAATTTTTGTTATCTTCATCTTCATGTCGAGACATAAGTATAAGGGGAATGTCAAGGAATCTCATGGGGAAGATCCTCCTACGACAACGGTTATTCAGGGGACACTATTGTCTCTTAGTGTCATCCACCGCTCAAATATCGACTTTGCTGAAGCCATGGAGGCAGTGTCTGACCCGACCAACATTAATGTGAAAACTCGGTTTTGTACATACTACAAAGTTGTAATGCCATGTGGTTCAAGCTATTATGTCAAGAAGCTCAAATGGAATGACAAATTATTTCAGCCGGGAAGTCAAGATAAGTTTGGAAAGGAACTGGAGGTCCTTGGGAGACTCAGCAATTCAAATATCATGACTCCTCTGGCTTATGTTTTGACCACTGAAAGTGCTTACCTCTTCTTTGAATATGCTCCCAAGGGCACTCTTTTTGATGTTCTCCATGGTAGCTCGGCAAGCGTCCTTGATTGGTCGAGTCGATACAGCATAGCAATAGGAGCAGCTCAGGGTCTTGCGTTTCTGCACGGATGTGCATCTGGTCCTGTACTTCTCCTTGATTTATCAAGTAAAAACATTTTTCTCAAGTCCCTCAAGGAGCCTCAAATTGGTGACATTGAGCTTTGCAAGGTGATCGATCCCTCAAAGAGCACTGGAAGCCTTTCAACTGTAGCTGGTTCTGTTGGCTATATTCCTCCAGGTAAGAGAACTGTTGCCTCATTTTCAAAAATAAAAACTTGACTTAGCAAATCTAATATACCCTATCCTCTATTACTCTAAGACTGTAAGTAGAGCTATACTCAGTTCCTGTATGCCCATCAGTTTGATTTTCGTGTTTCCACGACGATATTTCCATTGAGAGCTGACCATAGTGTTTGAGTTTGTGACTTGTTTTTCTTTTTTGGTCCTTTTGGTGTGATTGCAGAGTATGCTTACACAATGAGGGTATCACCAGCTGGTAATGTCTACAGTTTTGGTGTGATTTTACTCGAATTACTAACAGGGAAGACAGCAGTTAGTGAGGGAGCCGAGTTGGCGAAGACTGTGCTAGGTTACCACTCCAAGCAGCAACAGAAATGGGAGCTGCAAATTCTGGACAATAGTATCAGCAAAACATCATCGTACGTTCGAAGCCAGATGAGCGCGGTCCTTAAAGTAGCCATTTCATGTGTGTCTCCTTATCCTGACGCAAGGCCGAAAATGAAAACTGTTCTGAGAATGCTCCTTAATGCAAGATAAAATAGAGTGTTTCTGCATACTATGGACTGGAAAGAAGATTTCCATGTATGAGGTGATAATCTTACCTCCAGTTATTTAGTTTGTCATATTAGGAATTGAAATGTGATACTAGCCACTAGGCTTTATAAAATATAGTCAAAAGAAACTTGTAGAGTAGAAATATGATGAGTCTTAATGTTGTAATAGGTTAGTTTTTGTTTATTTATCCATCAATAAATATGTATGTGTATATAGATAAGTGTTCGAAGGCACATGTAGTAAGTTAAGTACTGAGTTTTCAATTGTATTAAGGTTTCTGTTAAAAAGTATGAAAGTTTTGGGACCAAATAGAAGCCGTTTGGTAACGTTCTCGTTTTTGTTTCTTGTTTCCAATTTTATTAAGAAATCTAAGCATTTAATAACTATGTATGTTTCTTGTTTCTCATTTTTTAGAAACACTCCCAAAATTTGTATAGAACTTTTGGGAACAACTAAAACTAGTTTCTCCTTTTTTGTTCTTGTTTCCAATTTTTTCCAAACATAAATAAGAATATAGGTTTATTATTATTGAATGTATAGGTGTTAGGGTCATGAAATTCTATTTTTCTTTATTCAAAATGAAGAAACGGAAACAAGAAACGAAAACGTTACCAAACGGGCCCTAAATAATGGTGTCCTACTTTTTTATCTTTCTGTCTTTCCAATCAAAATCTAAGTTCTCACATAATCGTTGAAGGTATGTATTGCATACCCTTCGTCTCTGTCCTTATCCGTTATGCTAATTCATCGGTGATTTGTTCGTCAAATCGTTTATTTATTTATTTATTTATTGTCTGACTCTACCACATTTGATTGTCAAGGAAACTCGTATGATATTAAATCTTAGATGGTGGCCATCATGGATTGAATCCATTCTCTCACTCTTTAGTTTTTTTATGGTCGTCCCGTGATGGTTTGTTGTTCACCCTTCCTGTTATTTCACTCAAACCTTTCACTCCCCATCCTTGTGAGAACTAGGGATGATGTTTTGATGCAGGTGAAAAATATTTTGTTGTGTAGAATGGTTTTTAAGAGTTGTGATATGGTGAATTGTAAGCAGCAACTTTTTAAAATACTATATTTATAATACAAATCGGAACCTAACGCTATATTATTGAAATGCTGTAGTGGTACAAGCCCCACCTGGAATCCTCTCGGTCTCGTGTTCAAGCCCCACACACGCGTTCTTTTCCCTTTTTTTTTTCCGTTTTTTTCCTTCTTTTTTTTTTTTTTTTCCGTTTTCTTCTTTTTCTTTTACATTTTTTTCCGTTTTTTTTTTCGGTTTTTTTTTTTCGCTTCTTTTTGTTTTTTTTCCGTTTTATTTTTTCCCCGTTTCCTTTTAGTTTTATTTTTTCTTCTTGTTTTTGTTTTGTTTTTTCTTTTTTTTTTCGTTTTTTTCTCCCCGTTTTGTTTTTTGTTTCCATTTTTTTCCATATGTTTAAAATAGTTTAAATTAAATTTTAATTGTTGTATTTACAAATATAAAATAATAACAAGCATATGTATTAGAGTTCTTTCTCAATTTTATTTTTTAATTTTCTTTATATTTTTTAGTCAAATAAAGGTGGAACAATACAAATATTTTAAAATTTTAGTAATAGGCTTTTGGATTATAAAAAAAAAAAAAAAAAAAAAAAAAAAAAAAAAAACGTGCAATTGTCCTCTAAACTTACAATTTTGTATCTAGTAAGTTTCCAAGTTTTCAATTTAATGTCTAATAGATATGTGACCTAATAAACTAATAAATTGTGTGTCTTTTAGTTCAAAATTCTATTAGATACAAAATTAAAAATTCAAAATCTTATTAAATAGAAAAATGAAAGTTTAGGGACTTAGTATAAACTTTCAATGATTTATTAATCATAATCTTGAAAACTTAATAACTAAATTTATAATTTAGAAAATTTAATATCAAAATATATGAATTGATATTAACATATATCAATGTGTTTAAAATATCATTTTGGTTGTACTCTGGGTTTTGTTTCATTTAGTCGTTGTACTTTGAAAGGTCCAATGTTAGTCTAAGTATTTTCAATATAATGTCTCTACAGTGAATTTATTGTTAATTTTTCTAAAAATATTAATCTCTATAAGTATTTTTTTTCTATAAAGTTTAGAAATATATTCATGACGTGTCTCTTATTGTATGAAAATTATTATTTAACAAATTTTGATGAAAATTAACTTAAACTTATGGTATGGACCAATTTTAAGCATAGACTAAAAATATTTCTATATGGAGTTCTGGATCTGCCACTGTTTGTAAGGGTTGTGATTACTACCTTCTGATTTTAAGCAAGAACAACTTCTATTACTTAAAAAATGGGCTAAACTATAAAAAATACCGGGGCAACAAGAAAAATGACTACAAATAAAAAGGTGGCTTGAAAAATGGCTACAAACGTTTGTAAATTAAATAGATGACTAAACCATTTATTAATTAATAATTCCCTAATTATACAAGACAAAAATGCCCCTCAACAAACTTCCTAACGTGTTGTTAACGTTTAAAACCAAAATCATTTAAGAGAGATAAAAAAACACCCTAAAAATAGTTGGAAACATTTTAGGAGGTTTAAAAATACGAAAATAAAAAAGACACACAACTATTTTGAAACCCAAATGTACCAGACCCTAGTTGTTCCCCGGGAATAGGAGTAAATACCTTGTCGGACAATGAGTACAAAGTTCAACCACCCCGTCAGTAGAGAGAAACACCTCTGAACTCCATTGAGAACCTCTGAAAAATTAAGAAACCGGAATTATGACACATCTGCTGAAAAATTAAGAAACCGGAATTATGACACACCAATGAGTACAAAGACCCTAGTTGTTCCCCGGGAATAGGAGTAAATACCTTGTCGGACAATGAGTACAAAGTTCAACCACCCCGTCAGTAGAGAGAAACACCTCTGAACTCCATTGATCAGGAACAACATCCATGTCCATCTGCATATTTACTACCTGCACCTAAAACCTGTCCATCTGCATATTTACTACCTGCACCTAAGAACCTTGAACTTTGTACTCCTTCCCCAATAAAGGTATTTACTCCTTTATTTATTTATAGCCATTTTTCTTGTCAAAGTTCAACCCCCTTCAGTAGAGAGAAACACCTTCGAACTCCATTAATCGGAAACAACAGTCCTGTCAATAGGAAGATTTACTACCTGCAACTAAGAATACCTGAAAATTTTTAAAAACAAATAAGAACACAGTAATTATGATACCTTAGCTGCTGCAATTATGAGTTGTCATAACACTGCCCACCCTCCCACCAGAACCGCCTTCATGCACCAGCCCGTCCGTCCATCTTCATCTTCCACAACCCTCCCTTCCCACCATTGCCCCCCTTGAAAGACTTAATCCTCCATTTCCCACCATTTTCCACCCCCCAACACAGAGTGTATCCCAATCCCTACCTCTCGCATCGCGCCGGCGACCCACATCCGCCGTGTCGACGACCTTCTTCCGTCGTGCCGTCGAGACTCTTGTTTGCCCCACATCCTCCATCGATTCTCCTTCTGCACGAGGACTGTACAATTTCTCAGAAATTCAAACCAAGGTAACAACTTCATTCTCATTCCCTTATATTAGCAACAAACTGATACATTCCCCCAAGATTTTAGGGATTTCGTTATTACATTCCCCCGAGTGGTATGTACTGATAAATACCATTTCTATTAGACATGAACAACTTCATTCCGATTCCCTTATATTAGCAACAAGCTGATACGTTCCCCCGAGATTTTAGGATTTCGTTATTACATTCCCCCGAGTGGTATGTATTGATAAATACGATTTCATCGTTATTACAACTTCTCTGGAAAAAGTGTGCTTGCGGTATACTCATATGTATGTGTGCGTACACATTGACATGTTTAATAGAAAAAATGCTTTGATTTGTCTGTACTATTATATACATCCATGGAATGGTCTAATGTGTCTACTTGTGTGTGTATACACTTAATCCCCCTGTATTTGAGTTAATCACCCCCTGTATCGTGTATGTCTGGAATGCCCAATAAAAATACACTTTGTCTTTGTCTGTGTTGCTATATGCAACCATAATAACCCATGTACCATGTTCACCTGAATGCAAATACCTGATGAAATGCCATAACTGATATCTGTATATAGTATTACATACATACGTGTTCCGCATGCATCCTGTGTGTATGCATACTTACCCTAGTCCCACCCCCATATGAGTTATATATACGCTGTAGTTTATATGTACTGTCATCTGTCTGTATGTACTGCTACTTACGACTTTTATTGTTGTTCTTTTGTAACATGGATAATGAGGGGCAAAATGTGAGGGATAAAATCTTTTTTTTATCGTTGGAAACGCTGAACCTAAGCCTAAAAAATAGGTAGATTTTTTTATACACTTGAACACAAACTGCCAACTGAACTCCCTATAAATCGGGATTCATCCATCCCGAAAAAAGGGGGGAGAAACTGAATGAAAACAAAAAAAATCTGTTAACGGCGTTTGTCTATAGTCGTATATACTAGGGGTAAAAATGTCAAAAAAAATCTAGAAAACAGTTCCTACTATTCCGGTAGCCACGCCTGCAAAGACCAAACTTCCGTAGCCAAAAATCAAGACCGCTTTTTTTTTTTAGCCATTTAACACAATTCCCCAAAAATACCCTTCATCTATGGGGCTTGTTTCAAAAATACCCATGTCCTTTAAAAAGTTTCAAAAATAACCTTGAATTTTAATAAGTGTTCAAAAATACCCTTATTGAAAAATGATTATGTTTTTCTCTCTCTAAATTCTTCCTCCATGAGAATTAATGCAAAACTTTGTTTATAAAAGCTATGTGCAACACAACACCATATGAAAACAAAGTTTGAAATCAAGTTTTCTCTTCTTAAAAGTGTAAAGAAGATAAGTGGAAGAAAAAAACATTTTTTTTTTCTTTTTGTTCTCTTTGTTTGTGTATGTTAGTGATAAGTAGAGAAGTGTTAAGACTGCGGGTTTGAATCAGTTTACATGATTAATTAATAATTAATTTTCCTTGAGAGCAAGCAACACATGAAAATTCATTAGATTGAAGAATCTTTTGGTTCTTCAATGGATGTCCATGTGAGTTTTCAATAATCTTTTTCATCATTATTGACCCAGGATGACCCAATCGATCATGCCAAACAGAAAATATATCTGGATCATTGAACTTCAGGTTCATTATTGCATATGTTTCAATAACACGAATATACGTGTAATATAATCCAGAAGAAAAAGCAGGCAACTTTTCTAATATATGTTTTTCATGTGAGACAGTTGATATAATATAAAGATATTCTATATTATTCTTCTCATCAGTCTCGATATGATAACCATTACCACGTATATCTTTAAAGCTTAAAAGGTTTCTTTTTGATTTACTGGAGAACAAAGCATTATCAATTGTAAATTTTGTTCCTCTAGGCAAAATAATATTTGTTTTTCCAAAACCTTCAATCAAGTTTGCAAGACCTGATATTGTTGATAGCGAGCATAGCTAGCTACTTTTACTCATTTAATTTAGCTAGTCTTTTATGGTGTTTGGGCCATTTTATTGTGCTTTATCGTTTATTTTGTAGGAAATGGTTGATTGGAGCTATAATGCAATATCAGAGTTAATCGGGTGCTCGGGGCGTGAAAAGATGCAAAGGAATGAAAAGAGTAAAAGTGGAGAAAAGTCAAATCTCGGTCATCAGCAGGCTAGCGTCGAGACGCTAGCTCTTGAGCGTCTCGACGCTCACATTCCATATCAGATTAGGCGCGTAAAGCTTACAGCGTCGAGACGCTACGATAGGAAGCGTCCCGACGCTACCGTTTTTCCTTATTCAGAACGCGTGTATAATAGACAGCGTCGCGACGCTGTCTTGACAGCGTCTCGACGCTAAGACGAAAAATCAGAATAAAAGCTTCACTTCGGCTAGGTTTTAAGGGAGATTGATTGGGGACCTTTTGGAGCCGTAAACAGAGCAGAACAGAGGACTTTTGGAGCTGAAAACAAAGGAGGAACTTGGAAATCAACCCATTGTTCGTGGGGATCGTGACGGGGACGTCGGGACTCGGCCTACATTGAGTTTTCTTTTCCCTTTTTCTTCCTTTAGTTAGATTTATGGCTTTCCCATGTTTAGTGGAGTTTGTATTTACATTCATGAGTAGCTAAACTTGTAGCTTAGGGATTGATGTAGTTGATTAAGTTTATGGATTGATTTATGGTTTAAGTTGTGCAATGTTATTGTGTTTGTAATCTTGATTTAATGCTTTCAATTAATTGGCCATTAGTTGGATGATTTGAGTTTCGAATCTAGCTCGGGAGAGGGGATTTGATCTAGACTTGCTCAAGATTGCATGAATAAAGTTTACTTTCTAATTCTTGACGGTTTTAGATTAACTTTAGAATTGGTTAAAAGATCTCATTGCCTTGCATATTAATAAACTTAGATAGGGATATCAAGTTGGTTAATTTGCATGAGAATCAATTATACTCGGGAGAGGTAGTTGTGATTAAAGGGTCTTTGGCTCATAATTTCATTGTGCATAATAACTTATTCTTTAAAATCAATCCTAGACGAAATCGGCGAAATCAATTCCCTAAGTAGTTTTCCCAATTGAAATTCCATTCTTTTTACTTGCTTTGATTTGTTTTTATCATCATCTTTTCATCACTTTTTAATCCCTAGATAAAATTGAGCGAGATTATTCATAGTACTCGATTTGCTTAAAAAATCCAATCCAGAGGACGACATTCGAATTTACTATTCACTATATTATTACTTGACCCGTGCGCTTGCGGTAGGAAAAGTCCACATCAATTGTATTGACTTTTGCTTCAAGCATTGTCAATTTAGAAAAGTATTTCCTACTTTTAAGTATTGTGTGCGTAGTTGCACTATCTGCCAAACATAAATCTTCATTGTTCATCTTGGAGTCAACCAAATGTGAAATATTCATGTTTCTTCAGGAAAATAAAATAACACATAGTGAGCCTCAGAAAAATAAATTGAATATAAAATTGAACTTAATAAATAAGCATAAATTAAACATTAAATAAAACGATATTCACATAATCTAATATAATATTTGTTGCTCATTTAATAATGTTCATTTTCTCTTCAGAAGATTTAATGAGATTTGCAACATGTGTTTCATATTTCCAAGATTAATTATCTCTTCAGGAGAATTCTAAAGTTTGTTTTCACACATGGTTCTCATTTTCGTACAACAGGTACAAAATTAATGCTATGAAACATTTTCTTTTAGTAACCATATGTGTGGTTTTCCAAATGGTTCACGATGACCATTGGATGGGTAATTGCTTCTTCGATCATGATCTCGACATTGACCATAATTATTTGATATTACAATATTCACTTCAGGGAATAATGTTGAAACAATTCATTGAGATTCATGATTTTTCATCAAATGCTCATTTGATTGCTTTAATTTCAAGAAGACAAGGTGTTTGCTCATCACAATATTAAAAACTTTCTTTCTCAATATTGCTACTACAGGAGCATATTCTATAATTGGAAAGAAAGATTAACAACATTATTCTTACCATATGCTCACTTATTTACAATCACTTATTGATTAAGATTATGCAACTACGAGTGCATTTAATTAAAGTGAGCATTTCTTAATTTAAACTTTTGCAACTACAGGCGCATTTAATCATGAGCAATTCTTGATTTGAAATTATGCAATTAAAGGTGCATTTAATCACACAAGTACTTCTTGATTTGAAATGGTACAACTTCAGGTGCATTAAATCAAAATGAGCATTTTTATGCAACTTCATGTGCATAACATCAAAATTAACTTTAGAACGAGCAATTATTTACTATATAAGTTTGCAAACTTTGTCATAGGAGAATTTAAACTAATGCATGTGTCTACCATGAATTTCAAAATTTAATCAACATAAACAAAAATATTCAAATGTATATATGACATATACACAAAGAAATATCTCATATATGCGTTCTAAAAAAAACTGTAGGTAAACAACGTATTGCAATATATATATAAGATATATTACAACATATATAACATGTTTTGTACATCAAGGATCTATGATAGTATATCAAATATGTCCACTATATATATATATTAAATTTACACATGATATAAAATATACAAATGATCATGTGAAAATTATATTGGACAAAGAATACATAAACTAACGAGATCAATATACATTAGCTGATTAGCAAAACGAGCAATTTTAGTAGATGTATATGATTCAAAAATAAGATATATACATGGGTATATATGTGCATCATGTTTATCGAATATGTATAAACATTCTAGATCATTACAATAATAAGGATATAAACATACTATCAACATTTCAATTATTGTAATTAACATACATATTATTATAATTAACATACATATCATTGGCAAATATAGAATCACGATGTTAATATCATCATAAACAAACATGATACTTAATAATCTCATATAGTATGCACAATAATGAAGAACGTGCTAATATTGCATAGAATATTTGTTGTCAATGTTCAATACACAGTGTATATACGAGGTATATATAATACATACACACTGTATATATGAAACGTACCGAAGATAATTGCATCTAATAAAGATGAACCCTACCTTCAACCGAACAAAAATGGCAGAGACTCGTGCTGATAACGTGTTATAAAACGTGGAAAGCAATAAAACAACTAAGAGAGAATTTGAGAGAGCAAAGTAGAGAGAAAAGAGAGCTAATGCTTTTCATTCAAGTGTGTTTTCCATACCTCATACAACCCCTATTTATACTAATGCAATGGGGTAGGTTACAAGCTTCAAAATGCTGAAAATAGAAGAGGGTGAGAGTCTCTTGGCTATTCCTAAGGGAGTGGGAGAGTCATGGGGAAGAATGCATACAAATATGGGTTGACTAAGACTAATGGATATCTAATATATACCTATATATACCGGGTATATATATTTACAACACATTCTTATTTATTGTGCAAAACATAAAACTTGTAATTTCACATTATGAATTGAGTAAACGAACTAGCTCTAATAATTTAATTCAGCTCTACTGTGTTAATGAACCAAAGCACCTTCTCCAAAAAAATTAAGGGTTTCTACAAGAATGGGCAGAAATCAGCCTATATATTTCACTTTTGTCTGAAAATCTTATAATTTTCATTTCAGTCCAGCCCGTTTTATTAATTATAGCCCATTTACCAATTTGACCCTATGATATTCAAAATTTTAAAAAAAATACAGAAAAGAACTAAATCAAAAAGAAAAATGCTCATTCAGATTCAATCAATTTGGAAAAAAAAAACCCTAAAACTGCGCACTCCCCTTCCAAGTGATCTTCATCCTTCTCACAATTTTCTTCTTACCTTCCTTCAGCAGTCTTTCTTCACCATAGCAGGTCGGTAAGGTTTCTTCATCTTCCCCATTCTTGATTTTTTTAGGACACTGAAAAATACCCGATTTTTGTTTCTTCATCTTTCCCATCTGGTTTTTTTTTTTTTTTTTTCGCCTGCTTCCCTGTTCTCCATCTGTTTTTTGTTTCATCTTGAGTAGTTCATTTGGGTTTTTTATGTCAGTTTTTTTTTTTTTAAAAATTTGCGTCTGCATTTGGTTTCATCTTCCCCGTTTTTTTTTTTTTGCGTCAGCAAAGTCAGAAGAAAAATACCCTCTTTTTTTTTGTTGCTTCTGCATCTGAAGCGTTTGGTTTCTATTTTTTTATCGTTTGCGTCTGTTTTTTTTTTTGGTTTCTATTTGGTTTCGTCTACATCTAGTTTTTTTGTTTCTGTGTTTTGGTCCATTCCCATGACAATAAGCATAAGAACCTGTGTGTTTTTTCCTTTCTGTGTTTTGGTTTCTATTTGATTAAGTTTGTGAAGCTGGAAAAATACCCATTTTTTGTTGTTGTGACTGATTTTCTTATGTACATCTTTGTTTCTGCTTCTTCTTCGTTTCTTAGGTAAATACCGGTCAAATATCTGGTATGGGTTTTTAAATACCCGTTAAATACCCCCCATATGAAGGTCACTATTTCTCTAAACTTCTCCATAATTAGTTTTGTTTGCCTCAAATTTTAGTTTCTTAGAAATAAAATAGGTAAGATCAGTAGTTTTAGAGAGGAAGGTACTTGGTTGTTATTGTTCATACCCGGTATGAATTTAGGTATATAAAAGGTATTAAACACATACATTATAAATTTGTAAATATATATACCACATACAAACAGGTATGAAATTAGTCAAATCATAATTTTAACGGGACTCACCCGGTATGAACGAGACTCTACTATGTTTTTCGAATACCGTAAGGTTGTTATTGTTCATACCCGGTATAAATTCAGGTATATAAAGGGTATTAAACACATACATTATAAATTTGTAAATATATATATCACATACAAATAGGTATGAAATTAGCCAAATCATAATTGTAACGAACTCCTGATAATTATGCAATAATATATACCATTTACAAAACAGTATGAAATTCGTTAATTTCATACCCCTCCTTATAGAATATTAGGGTCTTATGCATGAAAAATAAGAAAATGAACAAATACAAGAGAGATACATACCTATGTACAAAACTAAAAAAGTAACTTGTGGAAATCCTAAAGGAATAAGCTGCAAATTGGTCACAGGGAGGGATGAAAATTGAGAACCATGATAAGTGAAAGAGCAACCAGTGCACATAAGCACAATAAAAAATTGGACGGAAAATTAAAAAGAAAAATGAAATTTGAAATAAATCAAAAAGGATAAAAAAAATCTTATGGCGAGAAAAAGATTTAGGAAGATAAAATCTATAATAATAATAATTTATAAAGAAAAAATCTACACTAATAATTTGCAAAATTTGATTTTTTTAGTAGGGATAAATAAAATCTCCATAAAATTTGCTCTCGAAATATTTGTCTATTTTTGGAAAAAATGGCATCTGAATTATATTCCCCAAAATTCTTTAATTGAAAATGTGATATTTATATTCTAATATATTATTAAATTAAATTTATTTTATTCATTTAATGGAAGGACATTTTGGTAAGAAAAATAACTCAATTAATGTGAAAAAACCTACCAATAATAATTTTGATTATTAAGGACATTTGTGAAATTTGGGGATCAATTTGACCCATCCGCTATAATTTCTGAAAAATTAAACTAAATTATAGGCCTTGTTTGATAACCATTTCGTTTTTTGTTTTTTGTTTTTGAAAATTATGCTTGTTTTCTCTTAAATTTTCTACAGAAATTATAGCGGATGAGTCAAATTGATCCCCAAATTTCACAAATGTCTCTAATAATCAAAATTATTATTGGTAGGTTTTTTCACATTAATTGAGTTATTTTTCTAACCAAAATACTCTTTCATTTAATGAATGAAATAAATTTAATTTAATAATAAATCTCAAATTTTCAATTAAAAAATATAGAGGAAGAGCCTTTTTTTCCTTAAATATTGCCCCAGATTTTATCCTTAGTAAAAAATCTAATTTTACAAATTATTATTATAGATTTTATATTCCTAAATTAGCTTTTTTTTTCAATTTTATTTCCACATCCAATTTTGGTATTTTTAATTTCCTTTTTCTTAGTTTTGGCACCTGCTTCTCGATTTGGCAGGAATATTTTCGATTTTCATCTTTTTTTTCTTCTTAAATCGTTGAGATTTCAACCAAAATGTTGTGTTTCTTGATTTCAACCAAATTGAATATCCCTTATGTCCCCAACTTGGAATTTCTTATCAAATTTTATTATTATGAGATTTCAACCAAAATTCTGTGTTTCTTGAGATTTCAAATTGTAACCCCATTTTTTTTCTGTCGTCTCTACCAAAATTTGAGATTTCAAATTTTAAACCAATTTTTAGTCTCTTGCTTCTTGATTTGGCTGATTCAAAAACTCGATTTTCATGTTTTTTCTTCTAAAATTTTTTATTTTTCAAATCATTTGAGATTTCAAATCGAGGAGTCGGCTACCCAAGATGATTTTTTTTAATTTAATTATAGATATTCTTTTAAATATGTATCTCAATTCATTCCTTTTATGTAACAATTATTTTCAAATTTATTGTCACATCCAGTTTGGAATTCATAAATTCCTTTTTAGTTTTTTGCCACGCTTTTCGATTTGGTTGATTAAAAAATCCACACCGGGTATTTAAAAAATTCATACCCGGTATTTAGAAATCCATATCGGGTATTTAAAAATTCATACCCGGTATTTAGAAATTCATACCGGGTATTTAACAATGAATCCAGATCTATACGACAAAAAAAACTCAGATCTATAGGACAAAAAAACCCAGATCTATATGCAAAAAAAAAATTATTGCAAATTTCAAAATCCATACCGGGTATTTAAAAATTCATACCCGGTATTTAAAAATTCATACCAGGTATTTAACAAGGAATCGTAGAAGATGCAAAAAAAACTCAGATCTATTCGGCTAAAAAACCTAGATCTATACGACAAAAAACCCGAGATCTATACGCAAAATATATATATATATATATATATATATATATATATATATATAGCGTGAAACCAACCTCTTTAACACGTGAAGCCCTAACACTACAATGGAGAAGACGAGAGAAGACGAAACCCACCTGTTTTCGAAAGGAAGAAGACGATAGCAGGGGAAGTGGCAACAGAAGCAGTAAGGAGAAACGGTAGCAGCGACAAAGGAAGGAAAGATAACCATTTTCATGCTTGATTTGCACGATTTTAGGAAGAAAGTTGAAATCTTTTCTCTTTCCTTTTTTGTTTTATATTATTTTATATATTTCAAATGCAATATGCAAACCATTTTTTCCTTTTCTATTTTTTTTTTTATTTTGAATATTAGAGGGTCAAATTGGTAAATGGGCTACAATTAATTAAAACAAGTTGGACTGAAATGATATTTTTAAGGTTTTTAGACAAAAGTGAAATATATGTGTTGATTTCAGCCTATTCTTGTAGATACCCCAATTTTCTATCATAGCTTTCATCCTTGTTAATGATCCATTTGAATTCCTAGTCAAATTCTAAAAACAAAAACAAGTTTTTGAAAATTACTTTTTTTTTTTTTTTGTTTTCAAAATTGGACTTGGTTTTTGAAAACAAGGAAGAAGGTTAATACTCAAGTGAAATTAGGTGTGTAAAAGCTTCATTTTCAAAAACCAAAAACAAAAAATGAAATGGTTATCAAACGGGACCTAAGTAAAAAAAAAAATAAATAGTTATTCAATCCAATAATTTTGTCGCACATAGCAGTCCAACATGACAGAAAATAAGTTTATGAATTCCACGTGAAAATAAGTTCTCAAAACAACTCAATTTCCAAAAAGAAAAAAAAAAAAAGATTAAAAAAACAAAATCATAAACTTAGTTCATCCTTCTTCAAAATTTTGCTTCTATTCTTCACAGAACATAGACAACAAATTGAGAAAACAATTTCTTACTTCTACCACTTTCCATAGAGAACACATTTGACTTATGTATGAAAAGAAACATCAAATCCTTAGAAGAAAACTAAATAGAAAAAGAAAAGAAATCTGGGGTTAAAATGCAAAGTAAAACTATAGTGTTAGGTCTTTAGGGTCCTCAATGATTTTTGCCAAGGTTTGCAAGAAAGTAGCTAGATCCGCACCGTAGATTACTCGATGGTCCGCGGTTACATTTACCTACAAATTTTCGAGACCCGAAAAATAAGAATACAGAGGCCTACTCTGGAAAATGTACATTAAGATTCAAGAATAGTGTGAGCTTGTTACCTGCATTTGGTTTTTCTTGCCGATCCGACCATCCTTAGTACCTACAACCGTGGGGATAGATGCTCCTACTGCCATGATTGCTCCCTGCATAAATTAGGTTCCTAATATTAATAACTAGGCTGAGAGAAGAGAGGAATATGCCAGAAAGGTACTCGGGCCGAAAACGAAATAGGGAGAGAAAAGCAGAAGAGTAACAATACTAACAGTTCCGGGTGGCAGAATTGCGTCAAAACGATCCACACCGAACATTCCAAGGTTAGAGAGAGTGAATGTACCTGCGCAAGGAAGAGGCAGAGAGAGGAGAAGAGAAGCTTTAGAGTGCATGTGCAACTTTGATGAACTTGGAAAAGCAACAAAGAAAAATTATTCTGTCATTTTGACCAAGCTACAAGACTAGTACTCTGAACTGTGTAAACTACACTGATTAAACCAAATTTTCTCAGAGCTCCTCCTATAATGTATTGCTTTCAGTTTTCTGTTTTCTGTGAAGTCATCGACCAATTATCTCTCTCAAGGCCCTAACTATCAAGACCAGAATCTTAGTAAGATCATTTGGAAAGGCACTAGTCCTAAGAAAACCAATTTTTTTTTTATATGGTGCCTTGCTCAGGTGGCCTTAGTACTTAGGAATTTGTATAAGATTCAAAAAAGAAGACCGCACATCTCCATCATATCTCCTCAGGTTTGCCACAAGTGCAGCAATAGTGATGAATCGTAAGATCACCTTTTCTCCAATGTTCTTTGGCTAGAAAAGGTTTGAATCTATCTACAACCTTTTCAACTAAGCTTGGAGCCCTCCCAAGAGGCAAGAGATAAGATGATTGTGGCTGGAGCTAAATGTTAGAGAAAGGGTGCTTTGGGTCTAATGATGCTGTAAGTAAAGGAAAAAAAGAAAAATAAAAAAAAAAATAAAATAAAAAAAAGAAAAAGAAAAAGACAAAAAAAATTAAACTAAAAAGGCTCCTAGAGAAGGGAAGGAACTTCATAATCTTCACAGATAAGTTCGATTTTTGTTGTTAATTTCAAACAGGGTACAGAACATGTGCGGGGTATGCAAAAGACAAGCTCACAATAGGAGTCCAAACCCTGATTACAAAAAACGAACTTCAATCCAAAAGAATCATATCAAGCTCATAACTACGAAAAGATAGGTCGAATGACCATAAAGAGGCAATAAACTTAGCTACCTCCCAAGCCTCCTCACACGATCTCTCAAACTCCCTAAAGATTCTGTTGTTCCTCTCCAGTCAAATTCCCCATAAAACAGCAAAGTAACAAGCATGCCGCAAGACTATCTCCTTTATCCTAATTTAGGAGCCCCAGATCATAGTATAACAACCTCTGCTATGAGCCAAGCATGACCTAAATGAGCTCAAACACTTGTTCCAAAAGGACTAAGCAAACTGGCCCTCACGTCAATATCCTCCTTATGCCTTTCCTATAAAGAATGCCCCAGTATATGGGGCCTAAGAAGCACAGATACAGACACGAGACACGGATACAACACGACCCAGACATGGTGACACGTCATTTTTTAAAAATCTAGGACACGGACACGGCAAAGACACGTTTAGAAAAATATATATCTTTTAAAACATATATCGTTTTTATACCAAAAGGAAATTCAAAATCAATAAGTTTATGCATTTGTATGCTTGAAAAAATGAATTTAATGTATTTTACTTAAATTTTATTATTTTTGTCATTTAAGCATTGTGTCTATTTAGTATACTTAACAAGGGTTTGAAATGAACCTACAACTAGTGTTTGCCACATATCAATTGTACTAACAAGTGTCTGATACGTGTCCAACAAGTGTCGGAGTGTCGGAGTGTCCAACACGTGTCAGACATAGACACGCTAGCCAAACTAAAGTGTCCATGCTTTTTAGTATGGGACAAACGTTGAACAAGGGAGGTACACATAACCTTAAATGGGAGAGAGTTAGGCTTCCTGTCAAGGAAGGGGGCTTGGGGATTATTGACCTAAAGCAGAGAAACACTTCCTTACCATCCAAGTGGATTTGGAGATTTCATCTTGAAAAACCTGCGCTCTTTGGAGGAAAGTAATTGCCAACAAATTTGGCTCCCAACGTTTTGACCTCAAGCTTCGGACCTTTTGCATACATCAAAGGGCCCATGGAAAGACATACAGATGCTCAAAGATTGGGTATATTCACATATTTCTTGCAAAGTTGGAAGGGGAGATGGCACTCGTTTTTGGACCGATGCTTGGTTGGGAAATGTGGCTCTCAAGGAAAAGTTTCCCTCTTTATTTGCTATATCTCAAAGGAGAGAAGCCTCTGTGTCTGATATGTGGTGTCCCCTAACGGCTTGTTGGAATATTTTCCCTAGGAGACACATGACAGACAGTGAAATTATGGAATGGGCTATTCTTATAGATACTCTTGATGTGGTCATCCTCAATGAATCCTCTGATATTTGGTGCTGGAATTTGGAGACGGATGGTACCTTTTCTTCAAAATCTCTCTCTAGACATCTTTCTTCGAGAGGTTTTTATGGCTGCAAAGATTTTTACTTATCTATATGTAAAGGATTTTATCCAAAGAAGGTCACGTTCTTCATTTGGGAGTTAAGCCATTTATGCCTGAATACTTTTGATAAGCTCCCATCGATCTCCTTGGATCGCCATCCCCCCAAACTGCTGTATTATTTGTAAAAGCAGTGGTAAATCACAAAACCATCTTCTATATCGTGCTAACAGGCCAGATTATTTTGGGATTTTATTCTACATGCTTTTGGGTGGCAGATTGCTTTTCCTCAAGATATTAGTGACCTCCTTCATTTGTTGTTCTCTGGTCATCCTTTTAAGAAAGAAAAAAAGGTCCTTTGATTGATTTCATTCGGGCTTTTTTATGGACCATTTGGTTGGAGCATAATTCTCGTATCTTCACGGGTCAGCGAGATTCTCATTCATTACTTACATCTATCATCTTTTTATCTCTTAATTGGTATAAATTGGTTTCCCTCTTTTGTAATTATAGTTTTACTAATTTGATATCCAGTTGGAAGAGTTTTTTGTAATCTATTTGGAAAGGATCTTCCCTTTTGTAATTTCATTTTATCAATGAAATATTCCCTATTTCCTTAAAAAAAAATGTTGAACAAGGATTATGAATAGCACCAAGATTCTGATTTCCAAATAAGGTGATGGGCTGCAAAGATGAATGCATAGGAATTGGTCCTGGAGAGACAGGAACCAAAACTGGGTATGAATACAGGAAGGCTATAACAATGGAAAGATCCTTTGTTAGTACAGGGAAACATGACCCTCAGTCATTGCTGATACAGAGCATTTAGATTTTGAATATCTCATTTTAATGAAGCCTTCTATTCGCTAAGCTCATCCTTTTCCTGGGTTAGCTCACGTGATTGTTCAGAAAGAGCTGAATACCTTCAATCCATTGACTCCGGCAGTTAAATCCTTCAGCATTTGGATAGTCTGTAAGGATGGTAGCCTTGCCATTTTTTGGGCTTATGTGGATCCATTATCCAATGTGTTTCCTTGTTCAAGAAAGTGTTCATTCAGTCTCTCTCCAAAATTTACACGATCTGCCTTCTGAAATTTTTTCACTGCTATTCGATCTTACTTCCGCATCAGTTCTTAACATGGACTAAGGGAGCTGGTTATGGTGGTAACTTGAGGGTAATGAGAGAGGCTGGGGCTGAAGAGATGGGGAAGGAACTACTCCAGTCTTCCATTGATCCATGACGATGCCAAAAGGGTCTCAAACAGAGCAGAGCAGGGAGTGAATCTCAGGAATTAATCCTCTAATTCCTCCATCAGAGAAAAAGAAAGAGGAGAAAGCCAACATCTCTACTACACCACGAAATCCAGCACAAAATTGAGCACTCCACGAGCCACATCACACTTATCACGATATAAAAGCATGGCAAATTGATAGATCTGGATCCCCTCAGTTATCCTTTTATATGCAAGACCATCTGAAATTATACCCCAAAAAAGTGTAATTTTTATCATGGGGCTTGGAGTTAGGAGGGAAAACACTCATGATAAGGTGCAGGATAAGTGGTACTTCATCCTAACTAGTCTTGCTAATGCTTATTTAGGGAGGATAAACACCATGAACTGTATTCATAGAACCTCTTCTCTATCCTTGGCCCAAGTCAGTGCATTATGTGTAAGGGCATCTTCAAAGATTTAAACCAATTATTGGTTAAGGTTATGCCCCTTTGCCCCCTGAGAACTTTCTTGGGTATCGATAGATCTTGGAAAGAGCTGCTAGAACTCACTTCATTACTGTTTCTGACAAAATAGGGAGGAGGAAGAAAGAAACCAATCGCTTAGTTCTTCAAATTCCCTTTTAGCACATCCTATTTTATCATCTTGATTTATTCATTTCCTCAAGTTTGTCTCTCTTTAGAAGAATTTCATTAAGTACACTTGGTTATACAAAGTTGAGTTTCTTTTTCATGCTTTGTATTGGGTAAATGTAAACAACTTTTCTCTGATTATAATCTTTCTTTTTTTTATTTCGAATTGGAAGGCTTTTTTGTAAAAACACCTTTAGGTGTTGGAGTTTTACTCCACTATTTCATTTATCAATGAAATTTGTTTCTTTTCTTAAAGAAAGTTGTTTCTTTTCCTTTCACAAGCTTTATACTATAGAACTCTTTTTTTGGAAATTCTTTCTTCCACTTTTTGGTGCTTCTGGAGTCCTCTGTTCAACTACATATTACTTCATGAAATTATAATTCCTTTTCAAAAAATATTAACGAAATAAAATAACTTTCACCGTAGATATGAATGCAAGTGAAGTACTAATTATTCCATATTGAAAGGAGTTTCAAAAAGTACCGGTGTTGTATTCCTGAGGCTGCAGCTGCTTGGCTCTGGCTTTGTCAACTAACTCCTTCCACTTTCTAGACAAAGAATAAATGTCCACCTAAAGCACAAATCAAGTAACAATCAAAGATTAAATAATTAACATATCATTTGAAAGAAAGCAGAACAACTTAAGGAGACTAACATAACCTTATCTGCATCTTGAAGCACTGGTGTGATCAAGCCACCATCAATGGCCACGGCAACTGCAATATTGATGCTGCTATTATAAGTAAAGCTCTTACCATCCCTACAACTAGAATTTACTACAGGATGTTTAGCCAATGCTAGAGCTGTAGCCTTTGCAAGCAATGCTGTCATGGTCACTCCCTTTGATTTAATCTAAGAAACATAAATCACTACCAGTTATTAGCAGGGTAGAAGGCCTATCCTTTCATAAAGAAACTTGGTTTCAATTTCTTTCAAACTGCGAAATAATTCTAAATTCTAACTAATAACATGTCCAACATATGTTAGAAAGCCAGTTTCATAGAATGAAAAGACAATGATTGTCTCCAAATCGATTAATTTACCTTTTTGTAAAGAGCATCAAGCGCATCTGTGGTAATGGTATACCCCACTCTGAAAGTGGGAACCGCGAGACTCTCAACCATGTTCCTACTCACCGCCCCTTGCATTGTGGTAAATGGCACAGTGGTTCCCAACTCCACGGATGGTGCCTGCTGCATTCCTGGAGCCGAAACTGGCGTAGCAGCATCAGATTTCAAAACAGCTGCAGAAGCCGCAGCTTCAACATCCTTAGCCACAATTCGCCCCAATGGCCCAGTCCCCACTACTGTCCCCAGCTCCACATTCAACTCCTTAGCCAGCTTCTTCGCATACGGAGACGCCACAATTCTCTTCCCCCCCTCAGATGCAGGATGAGTGGAAGCCACTACCACCGGAGCCGCCTTTGCCACCGCAACCGGCGCGGCGGCAGCAGCTACATTGTCAGGAACCTTCTCCGGCGGAGGTTCCGAAGGCGGAGCACCAGAAGCAGAAGCAGGTGAAGGATTCGCAGCTCTGGACTTGGCCTCAGAAATCTCATCCTCAGTCTCAGCCAAAAGCGCGATTGCAGATCCAACAGGCGCAACGCCTCCTTCATCGACCATAATGGCAGCGAGATAGCCATCGTAGAAGGTCTCGACGTCCATGTCGGCCTTGTCGGACTCGACGACGACGACGCTCTCGCCCTTGGCGAGCTTGTCGCCCTCGGTCTTGATCCAGGACACAATCTTGCCCTCGGTCATGGTGGAGCTGAGAGCAGGCATGAAGATCTCGCGGATCTTGGCGTGGAGTCGGAGAGGGCGGCGGGTGGGGTGGAATGGCGGCGGGAGAAAAGGCCTCCGGCGGAGGGATGGGGAGGAGGCGGGGAGGAAGGAGGAGTTGAGAAGATGGGCCATTGAATGGAATCTGCAGAGAGAAAGAGAGAAATGGAAATGGAGAGTGGAAACAGTTGGAGTGAGTTTCTATGGAAGGATTTGTATGAAGTTGAAGAGTGAAGTTCTCGAACTCATCGAAATTGGGCGGAGGTCTCAACGACCTTACCTGCTCAACATCAAAACCTTTTGGTTTTTTTGTCTTTCCCATTTTCTTCTTTACTAATTTGTTCTCAACCATTTTTTTACTCTTTCATCAATTAAGTCAAACCGGTTTCGCATTTCTGACCTTTTGATCAAGAATATATATTATTGGGGATTAATTTTCACCCATCAATTATCTTGAAACTAAAGACGAATTAGTTATGAAGAATGAAAGTAGAAATAAAGACTAGAATTAACCCCAAAACAAGTTGAGACAAGTTGAGCCAAGTTGACTAGACCCGACTCGGTTGAAAGAACTATTATGCTAAGTCCAATAGCTCACCACGATCAGAGTTGAGGTCGGGGCAGACCAAAGTCACACGAGCCCTCTGTTCAAGTGTAACCTTAGAGAAAGAACTATTGGGCTAGTTTCACCTCGACCAGAGGCAAAGGTTGAAGTGGACTGAAGGCACACAAGTCCTCTATTCAAATTCATTTGAGCAACTTGTGGTCCAACAAGCTCCTTGTTCGGTTCCTCAATGGATATGAGAAATCCTACGTCAAGCCATTCTATAAATACATTATAAATTAGTAAAAGGTAAAGTAATTCTTAGATTCTATTTTTCAAAAAAAAAAAAAATCTTAGGTTATAAACACTTGCTACCCTCCTAACACTCTAATCCAACTTAAGCATCAAAGTCTGTGTGGCATGTACACCGGTAAGCAATTCTTTCTCATTTGCAGGTCAAATTTTCCCTTGTTAAAGAAATTTGTCATCGAGACACGTGCAAATCAAGTGTGTTCCAGGGTGTGTTCCTTGTGTCTGGATTTGCGCATCGACATATATTTCAACCATCTAAGTTATGTTGCAATGCATAAATCATCTATGAATTATAAGGGTGTGTTTGGGGGAAGGTTTTTGGAAGTGGGGGTTTTGGAAAACACCCCATTTTTGGAAGTTGGTGTTTGGACTCCCATTTTTAGAAACCCCTATTTCCCAAACCCCCCACTTCACAAATCACTCCTCCTTTCTCTCTCCATTTTCCAAGATCACTCTCCCATTTTCCAAGATCACTCCTTCTTCTTTTTTTTTCTTTTATTATTTTTTTTTTAAAAACTCTATTTACCAAACCCCCACTAACCCTTATTATTTTTATTATTTTATTTAATTATTAATTATTTAATTATTAAGTTTATTATTATTTTAATTTAGAAAATATTATTTTATTATTTTTAACTGCCACGTCAGCACCGTTACTTCTCACATTTGCCACACTAACTATTTTTTATTATGATATTATTTGCATGATTTAATATTTGTGTATTACTTCCAATTTTAGTTAATTTCAAATGATTGAAGTCATAAGGTAGGATATTCAACCTTCAAAATCAATTTTCCAATGTGTTTTCAAATAGGAGGCAATTAAATAAAAATGAACTCGATTTCCCAACAATGAGGTAATAAGAAAAATAAAAAGTAAAGTCACATATTATATTCAACTGTGCCAAAAGTTTTGTTTTATTTTTTATTTTAAAAAAAACACAATAGACCAAACGTTGGGTCAATTACAACGTAATCAATTTTCAAGTTAAATAAAGAAAACTAAAAAAAATGTTTTCTATAGTGAGTTAATATAAGATTCAAATGCGTGTATTTAATTTTTAAACATTGGGCTTAATTTGAAAGAAAAAAAAACTATTAAACTTAGAGTTAATTAAAATAAAAAGAATTTAATCAATTTTAAGTTAAGATAATTATGTGTCAATTGGCAAACTTAACCGTGATCAATTTGCAAATTAATATATGTAAAACTTTTTTTTTTTGTAATGTAACAAAGTTTTTGACCATGCAGTGACAAACCTTCAAAATTAATTTTTCAATCAATTTGATTTATTTTTTGACCGTGAGTTTTGACAATATTTATGTTCAGAACAAATACAGGAAATGTAACAAGTGTGGAAAAAAATTGAATGGAAAATGATTTTTTTTTTTGAAACTTTGAATTTTTTTTTATCAAAATTGTGACTTAAAATCCCAAATTTACAATTAATTGAAAGAACATTTTAATTTATTAGTTTTAGAAGAATTGTATAACATTGAAAAAAAAAACTAGGAAATGTAACAAGTGTGGGAAAAAATTGAATAGTAGAAAATGATTTTTTCTTCTTTAGAATTGGAATCTTTTTATCAAAATTGTGAGTTAAAATCTCAAATCTAGAGTTAGTGGAAAAATAATTTTAAATTATTAATTTTAGAACAATTGTATACCATTGGTAAAAAATTAAAAAAAAAAAATCAGAAACTCAGACTTCAGAAATCAGCACCCCAAACACAGACTTCCGAAATCAGACTTCAAAAATCAGCACCCAAACACAGACTTCCAAAATCAGATTTCAGAAATCAACCCCCCAAACATAGACTTCCCAAATCAGATTTCAGAAATCAACACCTCAAACACAGACTTCCAAAATCCCCAGATTTCCCAAATCACCCTATTTCCAAAACCCCCACCTCCAAAACCCAAACCCTTCCCCCAAACACCCCCTAAGGGTTGTTCTAATCCAACTATAAAATTGTTACAATCAACATTTTTTACATTAAAATTCAACTTCAATTACAAAACCAATGTTTTTTTAAGGGTTAATATTATACTTTTCAAATTTTCAAATTTTCTTCTTTTAAAAAAAATAATTAAATTGTAACAATTTTATAATTCAAGAATATATATATATATATATATATATATATATATATATAAATAAAAGAATAGCTACTAAGAATAGCTACTATTATAAAAATGTTCATCTTCTACGGTATATAAAATTGACAAAACCTTGAAATATATAATTGATGTATTTTGGTCGTGAACCGTGTCACAATAAAACCTTGAGAATTCATATATTTTGATCGTGAACCGTGTCACAATAAACCCTTGAGAATTCAAAATTTTATTTTTGTCGATAAAGGAGTATTGTTATCTATCATTTTTTATATTTATAATGTAATCAAATGTTATTTACATCCACATCAATTCTTTTATATATATATACAATTTTGGATAAATCATAAATTCTCTTAAGTAAATATAATTTTTTAAAGATTGCAATACACATTTTAAGATCTCAACATTTTAAATTTTGTATTTAATAAAATTTAATTATATTCCCAACAAAATTAGTTGTTTAAAATTATAGTATCAAATTTCAATGTGCCTCAAAGATTACTTTTGTTTGTTGTATTTTGAATTTCGATTGCTTAATTATTGCATAAATGATTTTCCAAGAGTTTTAAACATTGGAGTTTATGATTTCTTTAGTACTAGAACCTAAGTTGTTTATTTTAGGGAAAAATACACTTTTGGTTCTTGAGGTTTGGGTTAGGTTTCAGTTTGGTCCATGAGTTTTCAAACTCAACCATTTAACTCCTGAGGTTTGATTTTCGTTACGTTTTTAGCCCTCCGTCAAATTTTCTACAGATGGTTGACGTGACATTAGTTTTTAGGGAAAAATACACTTTTGGTCCCTGAGGTTTGGGTTAAGTTACACTTTAGTCCCTGAGTTTTCAAACTCAACAAAAATACCCCTAAGGTTTGAGATAAGGAGCACTTTGGTCCCTGCCGTCTATTTTTCTGTTAAATCCTAACGGCTGCTGACGTGGCACTATTATTTTAATAAAAAAAATTGTTTTTTTATTATTTTAAAATAAAAACAAATAAAAAACAATAAAAATATTATTATTTTAATTATTTTTATAACTCAACCCTCAACCATCTTCTTCATCCTCTTCCCTCAACCCCTCCATCTTCATCTTCAAATCTCCGGCAGCCGCGCCGCCCACATGCTGTCGCCGGCCGCCGCTCGCCGGCGGTCGGCCGTCGCCGACGGTGACGAATTTTTTTTTCTTTCTTTCCTTCCTTATTCTTCTCTTCTTCTTCTCTTTCCTCAAAGCTTCAGCTGCTGTTTTTCTTTTTTTTTTTTACTTCTAAAATCTTTCTTTCTTTCTAAGAAGACCACCACCACCATCATACTCACAGGAAGGTGAAGAAGAAGACGGCTTCATTCAAGCGAGGATGCCAGTCGCCGAGACCCACGGAAAGATTTGTTCGTTGAGATCCAAATCGCCAAGATCTGTTCGCATGAGGTTGCCGGTTGTCGAGACCCACAGAACGACGGGACGATTCAGAAGTCGATTTAGAAAGAAGCTTCGCGTGAGGATGTCGGCTTGTTCCAGATCTGAGAGAAGAAGACGATTCAACAGTCGATTAAGAAAGAAGCTTCGCGCGAGGATGCCGACTCGTTCCAGATCTGGGAGAAGAAGACGATTCAACAGATTTGTTCGTGCGAAAACAAGCCCAAAAACCCTATTCGTTTCGGCACTATAGAGATCGAGGAGAAGAGGACGACTCGTTCCGCCAGAAACTGTATCGTCGATTTGTTCTCGTGAAGAAAAAATCTCTGCTCGTGACCACCGAAAATCGAGCCCCAAATAATGAAAAACAATGAAGAGGAGATGGAGAAAGGGGAAGGAAAAAAAAAGTTGTCGGCGGCTGGCCGACGGCGACAAGCGGTGGTCGGCCGCCGGTCGTCGATCGCCGGAGACTTGGAGAAGAAGAAGGAAGAGGTAGGAAGAGATGAGGGAGGGTGGAGGGTGGGGATGAAGAAGAAGGGAAAAAGAGAGATATTGAAATATAATAATATTATAATAAATAATAATAATATTTTCATTTTTTTATTTAAGAATAAAAAAAATGAATTTTTTTCATTAAAAAAATGTGGCCACGTCAGCATTCCGTTAGTATTTAACGGCAAATTGGATGACAGTGACTAAATTACTCCTTATCTCAAACCTCAGGGGTATTTTTGTTGAATTTGAAAACTCAGGGACCAAAGTGTCACTTAACCCAAACCTCAGGGACCAAAAGTGTATTTTTCCCTAGTTTTTATTATATATATATATATATATTTATTTATTATTTTTTAAAATAAAATAATAGATTAAATATGTTTTTATTATTTTATTATTTTTCTTTTCTTTTCTTCATTCATCTCCTTTTTCCCCAAACATCATACCCTAATAAAAAATTGCACAAAACTGACGGGACCAAAATGAAACTAAAACCAAACCTCAGGAGCTAAACGGTTGAGTTTGAAAACTCAGGGACCAAAATGAAACCTAACCCAAACCCTAGGGACTAAAAGTGTATTTTGCCCTTTTATTTTTATTTTTTATAAGATAATTATTAAACTTTGAAATTTTTGTAAGATAACTATTAAACTTATTGTCAGAGTTTACATTTTAAAAAAATGTGTTATGTACGTGTGTGCTACTATTATGTCTGTATACGTACTATATAATAAGAAATCTTTTGTTTTTATCTCTAACTTTCAAAAGTTTATGGTAATTAAAACAAAGTTATATGGTATTTTTTATTACATATACTAAAAAAACTACTATTTTCTCTTATTTTAATTTAAGACTTTAAGATTCCACGTGCATTGCACGTGTTACTTGACTAGTACATATATATGATGTATATATATAATATATGCATATATATGTATGTATTTTATACATATTTCAACCTAAAAACTTTGTTTCTTTCCATAAATAATTAAAATTGTCTTTTAAAAAAAACTTATAAAATCATATTTGTGGTAAATACTTTTAATCTAATTAGAATATATCTACAAATATGAAACAATAAAAAAAATTAATATCATACTTTTTGTTTTAATATATTCTTAAATTTATTTTTTAATCAAATACAAATAAAAAAAAGTCAAAGCATAGCTTAACCATAATTGGTATATACTCATTCTTTCTTTGAGGTTGTGTTGAATGAGAAATTTCGGCCAATCACAAATGGTCATATCATTAATTTAAATTAATGATAAAATAAATTTGAGACCAATTACAAATTTACACGTGTCCCTAAATTAAATTAAAAGACATGAAAAATTGACAAATTATATAATGTCACATGTTTGTTATTGACAACATAAGCAAATCCAATCAAATTATGCCACGTGACAATTGGACTTGAAGCTAATATAACCCGAGATCATTAAAAGATATTGGGCTAAATTTAAATAATCCAAGCTTGTTAAAAAAAAAGGATTAAAGCTCAAATAAGTCCAAGGCCAGAAATTGGGCCCAAAGTCAACCAAGTCCAAGCCTATACAATGTCCATTAAACTCTATAAATAGGAGGTCACCCTTATTTTATTCATTGAGACAGAGTTAGAGAACTCAGAGTCCAGTGCATTCACATTCAGACTCAGATGCATTCAGGCATTTAGAGAATTCAGAAGCTTCAAGTTCAGTCAGAGAATCTAGAAGAGTCAGAAGCCAAAAAGTCTAGAGAATTTAGAAGAATCCGAGATTCAGAATTCAAAAGATTTAAGACTCAGAAGATTTCAAGACTAGAACATTTCAAGAACAAATCATCAAGCCAATAGACCGATCCAAAAGATCATCAAGCCAGCAGGCCGATCATCCAAAAGGATCAACAAACCAACAAGCCGATCTAAGAGATCATCAAGCCAACAGTCCGATCCAAGAGAACATCAAGCCAGCAGGTCGATCATCCAAGAGGATTAACAAACTAACGAGTCGATCCAACAAATCATCAAGCCAATAGGTCGATCCAAGAGATCATCAAGCCAGCAAGTCGATCATCCAAGAAAATCAACAAGCCAATAAGTCGATCTAAGAGATCATCAGGCCAACAAGCTGATCATCCAAAAAGATGAGCAAACCAACAAAACCGACCCAAGAAGAGCAACAACCCAAAGGCTAAAGTAATTTATATATTTGTAAGAAAGAATCATATGATAAATATTAGAGACTAACAATTATACATCAAATTCAATAAAATCAAGTTCATTTCCATGAATCAAATTTTCCTGTTGAAATCTCGTGTGCACAGTTGGAAGTTCAAGTCCCTGTACCCCACACTTTTTTTTTTTTTTTTTTTAAGAAGAAGAAAAGATTTCATTAAATCGAACAAGCACAAATGTCAATACATTTGCAATGGACAGCATTGCCCAAAGCCACTAACCATGGTAGGAAGTCTGACAATCACAACATGGTACTCTTGTGTGCTAAAGTATTTTTAGCTAAAACATCTGCTCGTAAATTTTTATTTCTAGGAATGTAATGAAACGAAATAGACCGAAAGTTTTTACACATATCCTGTATGCTAATTAATCTAATAAGAATTGATGGATTATAAGCTTAATTCTATCATAAGCCTTGAATGGATTTCAAATTCTATTATGTTACAAATTGAGAATGGATGGATTTGAGTGGTATGAAATATTAGGTTGTTTATTCATTTTTTAATTAATAAATACACACACACACATATATATATACAGAATTTGAAAAAAAAAAAAAAATTACACGTGCAATGCACGTTACTATATTCTAGTTAACCTAAAGTGGTGTCATGCTTCATTCAATTTCAATTTCCATTTAATAAATATCGATTATACCAATTAAATATCCACGAAATAAAATTGCATGATTGTTGACATTAATTTAATATAACTCTTAGGGTCCGTTTAGATTGAGGTTTTATGAGGGGGAATGGGCTTAGGGATCTGAAGCTCATGTTTGGTTGGAGAGTTCAATTTATTTGCCTGAGAAATCTAATTTTATCCCAGGCATCGTTAATAAACGTAGAGCGAGGGTTTTGTTAACCTATCGAGAAGCATGGGTTTCGTTAACCTATTGACGTGGGTTTGGCCGAAAGCGAAACAACGCTCTCTTCTTCCATTATGTATTCTCTCTTCTTCTTTGGTTCTTCTTCAATCCATCAACAAAAGCTCCAAGTACAATCTCTCTGCAATTTCCCTTTTTCTCTCTCAACCATTTATTTGCAATTTTTCGTTTTCTATCTACAATTTTCCTTCTTCCATATGAGATATTCATATTAGTTTCCAACACAGTGAAAAAATATTCCAAAAAATCTTTGTTCTTTGTTCTTCGATCCATAAAAAAAAATCTTTGTTTAAAAAAAAGTATCCATCAACAAAAGGTCAGGTTCTTTGTTCAGTCTATGATTTTGAATAGGCACAACACAGTGAAAAAGTATTCCAAAAAAAATCTTTATTTCGATTAGTTTCCAAGCTGGTGCATCTAATGTTAGAATGGTGAAATAAGAAACATATTTTTCTTTAGTTGTAAAACCACTTATAGATGCTGGGTGGGGTAACTTTAACCTCAGTTGGTGTATGGTACTCCCTTACTGTGTAGATTGTTTTTTTTTTTTTTTTTTAATGTAGTAATCACAAAATTTTATTTTCTCTGTTTTCCCCCCTGAGAATTTTTAGAAAATGAAGACCTTATGCTTTGATTTTTTTTGGCTTTAGTTCAAGTTGAAGATCTGCTGGGGCTAAATTTTCTTGAAGTATCAACACTGACTCACTGAGTGTAGAACCTATCATTCTTTCTTTATTGTTATCCATCTGGGCACTGGTTTTTTTTACTTACTTTCTGTTGGAAATAATATTTAGGGAATAGAAATTTCTGAAATAATCAACGTAAATATATTAGTAAATAAGACATCAATTAAATAAGAGATAAGGAAAGACTATAATATCTGGATTGAGGCACGTTAATAAACGCTGTCCATAGAGAAGATGTGCCCCCACTCTGAGTTATTTGGCACTCCACTCCGAAGATACAACAATCCTTCAAGAGAACTTGTGTGCAGCTAAGCCCTCTTACGAATCCCCGATTAGCGTATGCTCAAAATCAAATAAATCAATAACAAAAGCATTTTTGTTTTACAGGAAAATGACAACCCAAAGATCGACTACATGAGTCAACTGACAAAATTACTTCACTGTAAAGACTCTCAAAGTTTCCATTTATAATAGGAAGATTTGTTAGTCAAGTCAGTTAAACCACTGGCTATTTAACCTCCTATTTACAGGGAGAGTCAATTGACTAGTTAAAAATAGTAATGACAAATAATAAATAATAATAAATCAAAATATCTTAAAAATATCCAACAATCCCCCACTATTTTTAAGATTTTGAAAACAAAAAAATATAAATAAAAATGAGCATTTTTACTATGCAATGGGTGTAGGTACCTTCCGGGTTTGAACCTCCACTTAGTGTTAGCAAGTGTACATTTGAAAGAACCATAGTGAACTGAGTCTTGAACTAGGTCTTTTTAGCAAAATTTCCACTTACCACACACATAGTACAAGCAATATGTAGGGTATTCTTTCATCTGGCTTGCGCGTTAGACGGTCATGCACACGTATCTTATTCATGAGTGTTTTAAGGGAGTAGTCCAAACCCTATTGTAGCGACCTCACTACAACACCCCACATAAGTGAAAACCTCCCAAGGGTTGTTTGTGACCAACACCCTGCATAAAACATGCCTTGGTTTTCATTCAGAGTTTAAAACTCTTCCTGATCGTCACATTATGAGAGCACTACCACCTTAGGAATGGGATGAGAGATTTTAATTAATCAGTGCTCTCCCTAGTCACACTTCAACTTCGTTTTTACCCATTGAACCTCTTTCATGGGATCTCCAATCTTTGAGGTTGGGTGTCCATTGTGGTGACTATCTTATGGACTTTAGTCTCATTCCCCTCGATGTTTCAACAATTTATTTGATTGGTCCAATCAAGCTATCTTTTCATATACACCTTCACAACTCAACTAACATTCATCAGCAAAATCAAATGATTTTTTTTCTCCTTTTATGTTGATTGTTGGATTTAAACTATTTTAGCCCCCACATTTGTAGATATATTGCATATATGCTTTAATCTCTCAAACATATAATTTATGCACACATGCATAATTATGAACACCACAATAAAATTGATACATACTATTATAAAAATGGGCGTAAGAAGTGCATCACAAATTAATTACTCTATCAATAATTAATTAAATTTAACATAGATATCAATACACTCCATCAATATTGCCCATAATATATCTTCTAAATCTGCTATTTAAATAGCAAAATCATATAACACCATAAATAATTAATCAACAGAGATGGATCTTTATATATATAACAATACCTGGAACATCTCAATAACATGTATTCACAATTTACCATTTAAAGCTCGTGTCTATGAATATTATTAAAAAGAACAATTATCCACTATTTAACGACCAATTTTATTTTCATTTTTCATGATCCTACATGCTCCATAAAATATTCATTACGAATAAATCACATATTTCCAATCAAATGAAAATATACACATAATCAGCCATCAAGATCAACAAGATCTAATAGTACCTTTGCTTTTTGCAACACACTTTACATATATTGGAAAAATTTTAAACTAACACCAATTTCTACAAGCTCCACATATAGTTGAGATTTTATTCATTTTTATGCTTCCAACAAGTAATAAGCAAAGAATAATATTATAACTCAAACTCAAATAATAGAAATAGTTTTAATTTTCAATTTCATGAAAATTAATAGAGGTAAAATATCACAATTTTGAGATCTAGGGTCATACACTTTAAATTGTCAATAAAAATACCTCATTGCCTCAACCTTCATTACCTTCACAAGTTCAAGAGCTGCATAATGCTAAACAACTTTAAACTTCATCAGTAATGTCACATAAGCTTTGTTAATAATAATATCCATAATATTCCAAAGGAACATTATTTCCATACATGGCAACATGATAATTAAGCTTGCCGAATTGATCACTATAACTGCAACTTGAGATTTGCAAAATAATGCAAAATAATTCTTACTTCATCTCCAAGAAAAAATATACACATTAAATATGTATGGAATCTCATGCTTAAATAGCAATGGAATAAAATTGTTAAATAAAAAATTAAACTCAATTCCACTTAATAATAATAATAATTAACACAATATCCATATATAGATTCAGCCTTGAAGATTAAAAAAGATATCAACATCTTCTAGATAGGAGAAGATAAAAAATATCTATATGCAACCAAAAGATTTTAACAAATTCAAATTGGAGAAACACATTTAATGAATATATATATATATATATATATATATATAATCAAATCTTAATGCTAAGCCAATAATTTGTCACCATACAACCATATATCCCACAGCGTCAACAATATATTAAAACGAAAAATCAAATCAAGAAAATCTTGAACCACAATATATCATACAATTCAACATATGGTTAGATTCTCACAAATCATACAAAAATCCAAAATCTCGAAATATAGGAAGCTAAGCCTATCTAAAAAAAACTCATTCAAAATTAATGAAGTGTTCAACAACTTAGCTTGCATTTGTGGAGATAATATATTTACCTAACAAAAATTTAGAAATATCTATCAAATATATTATAAGGCTACAAGTTCACATAAGGTAATTAATCACATAAAATGTGAATTCCACCACTGGAGTAAACATAGTGTCGCAACGTCATCGCGACGCGGAGCGGCCGACGTCCTTTCCTAAGGATCTATTTCAAAGTTAGAGGTTTGGAGTCGCCACCAATCATCTTGGGGTGTGATTGATCACCCGTTTTAAAGAAAAATCGGTCTTTGAAAACCAAAAACTAGGTTCGGGAGTTGATTGAGTGTAGGGAAGGTGTTAGCACCCCTACAACACCCATTTAAAAAACGGTTACCACATTTTATTTTTAAGTTATCCTTTTATAACATGAAACGGTCCTTTATTTTGAAGGAAAAAAAATCAGATAACAAATGTCCCACTTGATCTTACCTTAGCTTCACAAATTAAAGTAAGGTTTTGATGTAGTGAGTGGAGTTATACCCAATAATTGTTTGTCATGTTGAAATCTTCTTTTAATTAAAAGAAAATTTGTCACCTCAAGAATTTGAGAACTTATCTCAACTCCGTCATAGGTTTTACATGATATTATTTGTCTCATGTCTATTATTTCACATTTTAGGAATAAAATGTGAATTAATAATTATGAGTGGTATGACACCATTCAACAAAAAGAAATATTTTTTTTTTATATTTTCCAAATTTAAAAAACTAATTAGAAATTTTAAAGTTAAAAAATTAACAAAGAATTTGAAATAATCAATTGAAAGAAAGTTAAATCATTTAGAAATTCGAACTAAAACCAAATTGAAATTCAATTGGAAATCTCAGTTTAAGTCATTTTGAAATTGTTTTGAGAATTCCAATTTAAAGTCAAATTGAGGTTGATTTCAAAAATTTTAAATTAAGACCAAATTCAAGTTGATTGCAAAATATCTAGAGGCTAATTTCCAGGCAGGGTGTTCCCTTTCGGTCAGCTTAAATACCCGTTCTTAGACAAAATTAGCCTAAAGTTTCCATAATCAACTTAAAAAAACTTTCCTTGAAATCCAATTTGAAACTTCAAATTAAATCCCATTTGAGATATATTTAAATAGTTCAAATTTAAATACCAAATTAAAATTCACTTTGAAATTCATGGGTATTTCAAATTTAAATCGTTTGAAGGAACTCAAATATTAACCAAATTAAGATTGACTTCAAAAATTTCAATCAAAACCTATTTTGAAATTTATTTAAGAAACCCAATTTACATCCAATTGAAATCAATTTTGAAAATCTAAATTAAAATCAAATTGAAATTCATTTGTGAATATCAAAATCACAAATTGAACCAATTTGTGATTTTATTCAAATTAAAATCAATCAAAGGAAAATTAAAATTCTATTTGAAAATTTCAAACCAAAACTAAATTGAGATTGAGTTAATTTAAAACCAAGAATGAAATTGAATTGAAATCCAAATTAAACCAAATTGACATTGATTTTGAAATTCTACATTAAAACCTATTTTGAATTTTACTTAGAAATTCCAAATTAATTAGATACATTTGAAATTCATTTGAAAAAAATCCAAAATCAATTTGAAACTCTTTGAATTCGAGATTAAAACCAATTGAGGAAAAATTGAAATTCCAAATTAAGTTCCAATTTAAATTCATTTGGGCAATGTCAAATTGAAAATAAAGGAAAGTTGAAATCCCAAATTTAATTTCAAACTTAGACCAAAACTAAAAATGATTACGAAAATTTAATTTAAAATCAGATTGAAATTATTTGGTTAATTGAATAAAAAATAAATAAAAAATGAAAAAACATAAACTAAATCAAATTGGGATTAATTTCTAAAATTCCAAATTAAACCAAATTAAATTGGATCAATTTAAAACTAAAATGAAATTGAATTGGAAATCTGAATTTAAAATCAAAATGAAATTGAAACCAACACTTCAAATTAAAATTAAATTAGAATTGAATTGTGATCCAAATCAAGTCAATTTAAATTAATTTAAAAATTCAAATTAAAAACTTTAAGTTAAAATCAAAAATGGAAAGAAGAAAAAAAAAAAAAAAACCTCATTTTAAACTAAAGAAAAAAAAACTACTTCCATGCAAATAAGGAAAAGAAATAATAAATAATAATAAAAAAAACAAATAAAAAAAATGAGGGAGATTCTTTAATTCATTCTCCCACCAACCTTTCTTCTCACCTAATCCATGGATCAGCTCACCAGAATGAAGTCGTGGGCCATCGGAGGTTGTGTGCGCAGGTTCGTTGCAAATGAAAGCATAGGTTCATTGGATCATGACTATGATGGAGGCGGCGTTGCGTTCGTCGGAACGGTGGTGGACAAATAATGGTGGCGAGATGTAGGATTAGGAGGAAAAAAGAAAAATGGAGAAGGTTTTCACCATTGAAATGTTTCTTCCCTTTCGTTCTTCCTAATTTTTTTGTGTTATTCTCCTCCCGGCCCCTTCGTTCCTTGTTCCTAGTATTTTTTTCTCCTAGGTAGTTCTTGTCTTCATTCTACTCCACAAGCTCTCCTTTTATAGGAGAGCTTCAAGAGTGGTTGGAGAGAATAAGGTGGGGAGTTGAGAAAAGGGTGTTGGGTTTTATGCCCTAAAACTCGTAGATAGTGAATGTAACTGTTGACCAGATATTAATGAAATAATATTGATATATTTTTCCATTAATTGTTATTAGTTATTTTATATTTGTCTTTGCCTAATAATAACCCTAATCCAATAAACTAGACATCCAAGGCTGTAATATGAGTCTTGAACTATATGTAGCGACATATGGGATCATTGTTCAAGAAACAGCCTAAAGGGTCTATAGTATAGGGATAAGACTGGGTGCCTTATCCTGGTGACACTATGGATACGACCCACTTTGTATTTGATACAAACGCTGCGATCCAACGCGTTCGTGTAGGAGACATGCGAGTGGGGGTATCCTATGCAATGAGTTTGCATAAGACCGGACCGCGAAATAGTAACCACTGGTTATAACACCGTTAACTAGTTGGTTTTCTATTTCACTAGGACGACCTAGACAACTTAGTCTTAATCCTGAGTTGATTATGGACTCATACTCATGAGAGATTGTCCTTTGATTTGTATGGGTGAGAGTGGCCAATACGCCGACTCAATAAGCCTACCACTTTGGGGACAAGACCAAATGGGGAGCTGGGAACATAATCGTACAAGATGAAATTCACTCCTTCCCGACTTTAGGGAAGTAGATGAGTGTTCCCTTAAGTGGTTACTCCGAGTCTTGAACAAAGGGCCCTACCCTCTCAATGGCACGAGGGAGTTTTCTGTTTGATGGTTGGACCACAAACAGGTTGTTCATTAGAGGAGAATTGGTACTTAAGGAAATAGAGGTAACCTAGGGGTAAAACGGTAATTTGACCCAGCTGGTGTTACGGACAATCGTGAAGGACTAACTAGTCGATATTGGTCTATATCCGTGGACACAGAAAATATGTCTGCAGTGAGAAGAGTGCAACTGTGAGTCTATAGTGAAATGAACACACAGTTAACGAATATTTATTAATGTGGTTAATGAGTTTGACCAATTAATCTCACATCGTTGGAGCTTCTGATCTGCAGGTCCATTAGGTCCCACTGATAGCTCATAAAGTAATTTGAGGCAACTAAGTAATAAATGTAAATTGAAAAGGTTCAATTTACTAAGGGAAACAAATATAATATATATTGATATATTATTATGAGAGAAATTAATATTTGAAGAAATTCAAATATAAATTTATGGAAGTTTGAAAGAGTTCAAATAATGAATTAATTAATTTAAGGCCTAAAATGTGTTTGGGCAAAATTAATTAATTCTAGGTCGGGAATTAAATATGTGATATTTAATTGGTGGTTAATTAATTAGAGAATTAATTAACCGGGAATTAATCAATTATGGAAATAATTAATCACTTAAGGAAGTGATTAATCATTTATGGAAATGATCTATTTCACTTATGGAAGTAATTAATCATTTGTGGAAAAGATTAATCAATTATGAAATTGATTGACCATGATTGATTAAATAAGGAATAAGATTGAATCAATTTTGGAAAAGATTGATTTAATTGAATATTTTATTCATGGCATCTCTTCTATAAATAGAACACTAGACCTAATTGGTCCAAGATACTTGACACTTTGCTCTTGCTCTTAGACTCTCAAGACAAGACCTAGAATCCTCCCTAGCCTCCCTCTTAGAGAAAGACTCCCACAAGTCTTTTGCCTCCTAGACCTAGAGTCATACCGGTGTAACCTCTGTGGTTATTGTGTCATTCAAGAAGAATTTTCCAGCGATCACAAGACAAAGGAGGCTGCTGCGTTTTGTTCGTTGGAGCATCGTTGGCGAAGAACGGTCAAGTCTACAACGAAGGTTTGTAACGGTTCTTCCCCTTTTCTTTAGAAAAGCATGAAAATAAATTTAGATTTATTTTTCAGCATGTTTAAACCAATTTTCCAGCAACTTTAAAGAATGTTTAAAGTTTGATTGAGCTTTCGTAACAGTATTTTAATGTTAATTAATATACGAAGTAAGGTCCAATCGATGCGCTTCCGCTGCGTGGGGACGTTTATTCCCTTCAAAGGGGGGAGTGAGGTTAGAAAGTTAGAGAAAGAGGGGGAGAAGGAAGGTTGGGAGGAGAAGGGGGAGAAGGAGAAGGGGGAGAGGGAGAAGGAGAAGGAGAAGGAGAAGGAAAGGGGAGTGGAAGACCAAAGAAAAAAAAAATAAAAAAAAGGAATAAATTAAATAAAAACAAAAAAGAAAATAAAATAGAATGAAAATAAACAATGCAAACCAAAAAACAATTTTTTTTTGATAATATGTGGGAAGAGAGATTCGAACCACAGATCTTATGATTATCAATATAATTTTATGCCAGTTGAGCTACGCTCTTAGTTGCATACCAAAAAACAAATTGACCACCACATATTGGAAAATTTCAAATATTAATACTAAAAATCAAGCCGGACCAAATACGGTGTCTACAGTTTGACCCCCATTGTGTATCCTTGAAGGATTGAAAGGGTAAACAAAGGAAAAAGACATAGTATTGGGAGGGCGAAGATTTTTAGTTAAAAATAAAAGGAAGGGTTTCATGCTTAAACCAAGCATAACCTAAAATTGGAAAAAGGAAAATGAACCTTACTTTGACCAGACTTTCATCTCTAATCAAAGATAAGGTTCGATTTAACCAAAAGAAAATGAAATGGACCTGACTCTGACCAGGTTTCGACCTTTAAACAAGAACGTGGTTTGATTTAACCAACAAAGTGAAATAGGAAATGGACCTGACTCTGACCAGGCTTCGACCTCTACTAGCTAGCAGGGTTCGATTTAACCAAAAAAAAGAGGAAATTGACCTAACTCTGACTAGGCTTCGACCTCTATTAACTAGCAGGGTTCGATTTAACCAAGAGAAAATGAGAATGGACCTGACTCTGACCAGGCTTCAACCTCTACTAGCTAGCAGGGTTCAATTTAACCAAGAGAAAAATTCAAAACGGACCTGGATTGACATAGTCTTCGACCTCGACTGAATAGTCGGGTTCTATTTAACCGAGAGAAAAACTAAAAACAGACCTGGATTGACACAGGCTTCGACCTCTAAACAAGAATAGGGTTCGATTTAACCAAAAGAAAAGGGAAATGGATCTGACTCTGACCAGGCTTCAACCTCTACTAGCTAGCAGAGTTCGATTTAACCAAAAAAAAAGAGGAAATGGACCTAACTCTGACTAGGCTTCGACCTCTATTAACTAGCAAGGTTCGATTTAACCAAAAGAAAAGGGAATGGACCTGACTCTGACCAGGCTTCGACCTCTACTAACTAGTAGTGTTCGATTTAACCAACAAAGTGAAAATAGGAGATGAACCTGACTCTGACCAGACTTCGACCTCTACTAGCTAGTAGGGTTCGGTTTAACCAACAAGATGAAATGGACCTGACTTTGATCAGGCTTCGACCTCTACTAACTAGTAGGATTCGATTTAACCAAAAGAAAATGAACAAGGATTTCATATTTCATAAATTGACAATGGTTATTATTTCAAAACTTAGTTTCCAAAAATGAAAGATTTTAAAACAGAGATTTCGTATTTCAGAAATTTGCTTTAAAATGAGACAACGGTTTCTATTTCAAAACTTAGTTGTCAAAAAGGAAAAGATTTTAAAACAAGGACTTTATATTTCAGAAATTTGTTTTAAAATGAGACAACGGTTTTTATTTCAAAACTTAGTTGCCAAAAATGAAAGATTTTAAAACAGGGATTTCGTATTTCAGAAATTTTTTCTAAAATGAGACAACGGTTTTTATTTCAAAATTTAGTTGCCGAAAAGTGAAAGATTTTAAAACAGAGACTTCGTATTTCAGAATTTTGTTCTAAAATGAGACAACGGTTTTTATTTCAAAACTTAGTTGTCAAAAATGAAAATGTTTTAAAACAGGGACTTTGTATTTTAGAAATTTGTTTTAAAAGGGAGACAACGGTTTTTATTTCAAAACTTAGTTGCCAAAAAGAAAAAGATTTTAAAACAAGGACTTCGTATTTCAGAAATTTGTTTTAAAATGAGACAACAGTTTTTATTTCAAAACTTAGTTGTCAAAAAGGAAAAGATTTTTAAAACAGAGACTTCGTATTTCAAAAATTTGTTTTAAAATGAGACAACGGTTTTTATTTCAAAACTTAGTTGTCAGAAAAATGAAAGATTTTAAAACAGGGACTTCGTATTTCAGAAATTTGTTTTAAAATGAGACAATAGTTTTTATTTCAAAACTTAGTTGCCAAAATTGAAAGATTTTAAAACAGGGATTTCATATTTCAGAAATTTGTTTTAAAATGAGACATCAGTTTTTATTTCAAAACTTAGTTGTCAAAAAGGAAAAAAAATCAATTATAAGAAAAAAAGATTTTTTTCAACATATTGGGAATTCTCGCGAATGGAGTATACGCACATGCATGAAATGTGAGTTTTACATATGAAAAACCGTATTGAAATGAGAGATAACACACTCAAACGAGGTTGTGTAGATATGCAAATTCAAGCTATAACATTTATGTAAGATATGATGCACTATGAATATCCTACGTGAAATATATGCGTGCTTTTGCCCCAGTGTCATGGATTGAACATACTCATTGACCACTCTAAACAATGATAATGCAACTAACCATGTCTGACGACGTATGCCCTGATGATGAATTGAGTAAGTCAATAATTCGACCCTAAAGGATGATGTAGCGATGCATATGCATGCTCAGGGTAGATCAATGAGTGCCATGTATGCACTGTTGGGTTTTATGCCCTAAAACTCGTAGATAGTGAATGTAACCGTTGACCGGATATTAATGAAATAATATTGATATATTTTTCCATTAATTGTTATTAGTTATTTTATATATGTCTTTGCCTAATAATAACCCTAATCCAATAAACTAGACATCCAAGACTGTAATATGAGTCTTGAACTATATGTAGCGACATATGAGATCATTGTTCAAGAAACAGTCTAAAGGGTCTATAGTATAGGGATAAGACTGGGTGCCTTATCCTGGTGACACTATGGATACGACTCACTTTGTATTTGATACAAACGCTGCGATCCAACGCGTTCGTGTAGGAGACATGCGAGTGGGGGTATCCTATGCAATGAGTTTGCATAAAACCGGACCGCGAAATAGTAACCACTGGTTATAACACCGTTAACTAGTTGGTTTTCTATTTCACTAGGACGACCTAGACAACTTAGTCTTAATCCTGAGTTGATTATGGACTCCTGCTCATGAGAGATTGTCCTTTGATTTGTATGGGTGAGAGTGGCCAATACGCCGACTCAATAAGCCTACCACTTTGGGGACAAGACCGAATGGGGAGCTGGGAACATAATCGTACAAGATGGAATTCACTCCTTCCCGACTTTAGGGAAGCAGATGAGTGTTCCCTTAAGTGGTTACTCCGAGTCTTGAACAAAGGGCCCTACCCTCTCAATGGCACGAGAGGGTTTTCTATTTGATGGTTGGACCACAAACAGGTTGTTCATTAGAGGAGAATTGGAACTTAAAGAAATAGAGGTAACCCAGGGGTAAAACGGTAATTTGACCCAGCTGGTGTTACGGACACTCGTGAAGGACTAACTAGTCGATATTGGTCTAAGATCCGTGGACACAGAAAATATGTCTGCAGTTAGAAGAGTGCAACTGTGAGTCTATAGTGGAATGTACACACAGTTAACGAATATTGATTAATGTGGTTAATGAGTTTGACCAATTAATCTCACATCGTTGGAGCTTCTGATCTGCAGGTCCATTAGGTCCCACTGGTAGCTCGTAAAGTAATTTGAGGCAACTAAGTAATAAAAGTAAATTGAAAATGTTCAATTTATTAAGGAAAACAAATATAATATATATTGATATATTATTATGAGAGAAATTAATATTTGAAAAGTTCAAATATAAATTTATGGAAGTTTGAAAGAGTTCAAAATAATGAATTAATTAATTTAAGGCCTAAAATGTGTTTGGGCAAATTAATTAATTCTAGGCCGGGAATTAAATATGTGATATTTAATTGGCGGTTAATTAATTAAAGAATTCATTAACCGGGAATTAATCAATTATGGAAATAATTAATCACTTAAGGAAGTGATTAATCATTTATGGAAATGATCTAATCACTTATGGAAGTAATTAGTCATTTGTGGAAAAGATTAATCAATTATGGAATTGATTGATCATGATTGATTAATTAAGGAATAAGATTGAATCAATTATGGAAAAGATTGATTTAATTGAATATTTTATTCATGGTCTCTCTTCTAGAAATAGAACACTAGACCTAATTGGTCATGACACTTGACACTCTTGAAAGACAAGACCTAGAATTCTCTCTAGCCTCCCTCTTAGAGAAAGACTCCCACAAGTCTTTAGCCTCCTAGACTCAGAGACATACCGGTGTAACCGCTGTGGTGATTGTGTCAATCAAAGAAGAAATTTCCAGCGAAGAAAAGCAAAGGCGGCTGCTGCGTTTTCGTTCGTGGAGCGTCGTTGGCGAAGAACGGTCAAGTCTTCAACGAAGGTTTGTAACGGTTCTTCCTCTTTTCTTTAGAAAAGTTTTAAAAATAAATTTAGATTTATTTTAGCATGTTTAAACCAATTTAACAGCGGCTTTAAAGGTTGTTTAAAGTTTTGTTTGAGTTATCGTAACGGTATTTTAATGTTAATTAATATACGGCGTAAGATCCAATCGATGCGCTTCCGCTGCGTGGGGACTTTTATTCCCTTCAATTGGCATCAGAGCCATCGCTGTCCCTATTAATTAATTTTAAAAGTTGTGATAGGCTCTAATAGGTGGGATTTATGCATAATGTATGTTCGGTTTGCATTGAACTGTTTGGGTTAATTTTATGGCCATAGATTTTATTTTTATGTGATTTTGATCATGTAAGGCCCGGTGTTTCGGGTATTTTATGTAAAATCGAGTCCTATGTAAGTCCGGGTCTAGAATAGGTTTTTATGAGATGAAAATCGGAGCAATCGCCGCTGAAATCGGGGCCAAAATCGGAGAATCGATGCTGCTGCTGTCCAGATTCTGCCTCCAGACACAACAGCGTCGGGACGCTACTTCAACAGCGTCTCGATGCTGTCTCGATACCGAAGGCGCTCGGTAAGGAAAGCACACAGCGTCGGGACGCTACCTCAACAGCGTCTCGACGCTGTCTCGATTACGCAGGCGCCAGATAAGGAAAACGCACAGCGTCGGGACGCTATCAACACAGCGTCTCGACGCTGTCACGATGGAGGCGCGACCTAGGGTTTCAAAAGGTGCGGTTCAAGGCATGGCCGATTCGGTTCGGACCGGTTCGGCTGGGCTAGGACCTATTTGGTCCGGTTCAGCCAATTTTTGGCATGGTTCGTGATTATGGAGGCCGGTTCGAGGTGGTTCGGGGCGGTTCGTGCTGTCTAGACCAATTCCGGAGCTGTACATGGATTTTTAGGATAGAATTTAGCTAAATTAATGTAATTTAATGCTTTATTTTATCCTAGGGGCCAAAATTAACCGGTTCAATTGCTATTTATATGCTTTATGGATGTCATATAGAATTTTTAATCCCACCTTAGGTTATAAACATGCTCATGCATTTTTTATATATTATAAATTGTTATAATGTATGTTTAAATGCATGGATTTGTTTTCATATTTTTTAATATAAGTGTATATTAATTATATGAAAAATTGGAAAGCATGAAGCATGTCATTACTTAAATTAAATATAAATAGTTATGTTTAATGTGATGAATGAAGCATGCTTGATTGATTTTCTTGATTGGCTTATAATTGTTATAATAAAAGAAAATAAAAAATTGCATGAAGCATGAAATATCCATAGTTAATAATATAATTGTTATATTATTCATGCAATTAGTATGATTTAATTATTTAATTTGAATGAGATTGTTGAATGAATTAAACCTTAGATTCTTGATTATAGGATTAATCATTAAAATTTGAAATAGTTCTTTATTATTAATGATTAGAAACCGTCAATCTATAATCAAGATTTGCATGCAAACATAAGATCATAGGATAAATTGGATTAATTTTAAATTGTTTAAAATTAATTAGACCTAGACCGATTTCTAATAAGATTAGAATCTTTTCTTACTTAGTATTTAAAAATAGTTTTAATTGACTAAGTAGGAAAAACATTGCTATGATTATAAGGGAACTCCACCGGTAATGTTTTGTCTAAGGCTGGGGGTATTTAAGTTGACGGTTTGCGGAACACCTCCTACCTGGGAACTGACCTGGAATACCGGAGTTGAATTAATCATAGTTAAATGTTAGCATGCAATGTCACTAGGTTAATTAAAAGTGTTTAATGCACCCAGATCTTTAGAGTAAAGACCTTACATTACTGAGGTTATAAGGGAACTCTCTCGGTAAAGTTCTGTTTAAGGCTGGGGGTATTTAAGTTGACGGTTTACGGAACACCTCCTACCTGGGAACTGACCCGAACATTGAGTTGTTAACCATAGTAATGTTGACTTGCAATGTTGGGTTTATTAAAAGAAGTTTAATTCACCCAATAGATTGCAGTTGAATCCTTTCCATAATTGTTATAATAGGATCAGACTTAGATAGATTGACTTAGCCGAATACTATCTAAGTTAAACAACCCTATATTAACCTTAGGACATTTTCAGTAGGAGGAAAATTACAAAACGGGATTTAAATCAAGTTTTGCTCCTACGTCCCTATATTCACAACGAGAGATTCATGCTCGGCTTCGGGTCGCCTTAGGAGCGGCCTCCCTTCGGAAAGTGTTTGCATGGATCAATATCAAGGTGAATGGGAAAAATGTCTAGAGTAAGTGGGAGCGGGACACATGTCAACGTATCCCTCGGTCTCCGCCCATAGTTCACACCGTGAGAGTCCTATGATCCGCCTGCAGGTTGTCCTGGCGCAGCCATCCCTTTGGAGGGCCTGGTCATAGGATTCGGAACATCGTGAACTCTTGAAAAGGATAGGAGCTCTTAGGCTAATTACCAACAGTTGTCTTTCCCTTCGGTAGCCTGTTGGTGCGTGCCTCTGAGATCTGAAAGTGGGAGGGTTACACTTACGAGGATGAGTTAAAAGTGTTAACAAATCCTTGACCGAACAACGGTGGCTAATGTCTATAGGAATATGAATTATTCTGGAATTAGAATTAGCTGAGAGGTGTCTCATTTCAAAGGAGGAGTGCCTGATCACCCTTCGGTGGCTGACATTCTAAACCTCTGAAAGTCGTTGCAAAACTAAATCGATAGTTTTAGGGTTCTGTGATTGTCTGTTTTGCTAAATTGATTGGATTGTGTGCAATTGTTTGCTTGTATGATGGGTTAAGGCAAAGATAACTAATACGGTCATTGTTTGTTTAAATTTCAGCAATGTCTTCCTCAATTGTCTCTCTGCTTAAAAATAAGAAATTAACCGGCGAAAATTATGCTACGTGGAAGTCGAACCTGAATACGATTCTTGTTGTCGATGATCTGCGGTTTGTCTTAACGGAGGATTGTCCTCCAGCCCCGGCTTGTAATGCATCCCAAGCAGTTAAGGATGCTTATGACCGCTGGACAAAGGCCAATGATAAGACTCGTGTCTATATCCTAGCCAGCTTATCTGAAGTTTTGGCTAAAAGGCATGAGAGCATGATAACAACGAGGGAGATTATGAACTCTCTCCAGGAGATGTTTGGACAACCGTCCTACCAACTCCACCATGACGCTCTCAAATACGTTTATAGCTGTCGCATGAAAGAGGGAACGTCTGTTCGGGAGCATGTCCTGGATATGATGGTCCAATTCAACGTGGCAGAGGCAAACGGGGCGGTCATAGATGAGCGTAGTCAGGTTTCATTCATCTTAGAATCACTTCCGAAGAGTTTTCTACAGTTTAGAAGCAATGCAATGATGAATAAAATAACATTCAACCTGACTAGCCTCCTGAATGAGCTACAACTCTATCAGTCTCTTCTTAAGAACAAGGGACAGATAGAAGGAGAGGCAAACGTTGTCCACTCTAAAAGAAAGTTCGAGAAGGGTTCATCCTCTGGAACTAAATCTGTAGCCACTTCTTCAAAGAAAACTCAGAAGAAGAAAGGAAACAAGGGGAAAGCTCCCAGCACTGCTGCTAAAAGCAAGGGAAAAGCCAAAGCTATGGTAGACAAGGGCAAGTGTTTCCACTGCAATGTAGATGGACATTGGAAGAGAAACTGCCCAAAGTACCTTGCTGAGAAAAAGAAGGAAAAGGAAGGTAAATTTGATTTACTTGTTTTAGAAACATGCCTGGTAGAACATGATGAGTTTACCTGGATACCTGATTCAGGAGCAACTAATCATGTTTGCTCTTCTTTTCAGGAAAATAGTTCCTTTCGGCAGTTGAACGATGGGGAAATGACACTCAGGGTCGGAACTGGAGAAGTCATTTCAGCTAAAGCAGTGGGAGCGGCGAAGTTATTTTTTAGAAATAGATTCTTACTTTTAGAAAGTTTGTTAATCGTTCCCAAGATTAAGAGGAACTTAATTTCTCTTTCATGTTTGATTGAACAATCGTATACAGTTACTTTTGATATGAATGAAGCGTTCATTTATAAAAATGGTGTACTTATTTGTTCAGCCAAATTGGAAAATAACTTGTACGTTTTAAGACCAACCGAAAACAAAGCACTTTTAAATCACGAATTATTTAAAACTGCTGAAACTCAAAGAAAAAAGCAAAAGATTTCTCCATCAAGTAACAATACTCATCTTTGGAATCTTAGACTTGGTCATATAAACATCGATAGGATCGGTCGTTTGGTAAAGAATGGACTTCTAAGCAAGTTAGAAGATGATTCACTACCACCTTGTGAATCTTGTCTCGAGGGAAAAATGACCAAGAGACCCTTTACTGGAAAAGGTTACAGAGCCAAAGAACCCTTAGAGTTAATACATTCGGATCTGTGTGGTCCAATGAATGTAAAAGCTCGAGGAGGGTACAAATATTTCATCTCATTTATAGATGATTATTCAAGATATGGTTACTTGTACCTAATGGGACATAAGTCTGAAGCCCTTGAAAAGTTTAAGGAGTTTAAGGCTGAAGTTGAAAACCTATTAGGTAAATCTATTAAAGTACTTCGATCTGATCGAGGAGGGGAGTATATGGATCAAAGATTCCAGGATTATATGATAGAACATGGAATCCAATCTCAACTCTCAGCTCCTGGTACACCTCAACAAAACGGTGTGTCAGAAAGGAGAAATAGAACCTTGTTAGACATGGTTCGATCAATGATGAGCTATGCTCAATTGCCTAGCTCGTTTTGGGGGTATGCAGTAGAGACTGCAGTATACATCTTGAACAATGTTCCCTCGAAAAGTGTTTCTGAAACACCTTTCGAATTATGGAAGGGGTGTAAACCTAGTTTGCATCACTTTCGCATCTGGGGTTGTCCAGCACACGTGCTTGTGACAAATCCTAAGAAACTGGAACCTCGTTCAAAACTGTGCCAATTTGTTGGTTACCCTAAAGAAACGAGAGGTGGTTATTTCTACGACCCACAAGAAAATAAGGTGATTGTATCGACAAACGCCACTTTCTTAGAGGAAGACCACATGAGAGATCATAAACCACGTAGCAAAATAATATTAGGAGAAGCTACTGAAGAATCATCAAGAGTTGTTGATGAAGTTGGACCTTCAACAAGGGTTGATGAAGGAACTAGTTCTTCAGATCCATCCTGTCCATCTCAAACGTTGGGAATGCCTCGACGCAGTGGGAGGATTGTATTACAACCTGACCGCTACTTGGGTTTAACTGAAACTCAGGTTGTCATACCTAATGATAGCATTGAGGATCCATTGTCCTATCGACAAACAATGAATGACGAAGATAAGGATGAATGGGTCAAAGCCATGAACCTGGAAATGGAGTCAATGTACTCCAATTCTGTATGAGAACTTACAGATCTACCAAATGGGGTAAAACCCATAGGGTGCAAATGGATCTATAAGAGAAAAAGAGATGCAGGTGGAAAGGTACAGACCTTCAAAGCTAGACTAGTGGCAAAGGGTTATACCCAAAAGGAAGTGGTTGACTATGAAGAAACCTTTTCTCCTGTAGCCATGTTAAAGTCCATAAGAATTCTCTTATCCATAGCCACATATTATGACTATGAAATATGGCAAATGGACATCAAGATTGCCTTTCTGAATGGTAATCTTGAAGAGAATATCTTCATGTCTCAACCCGAAGGGTTCATAGCCCAAGGTCAGGAACAAAAGGTTTGTAAGCTCAATCGATCCATTTATGGATTGAAACAAGCGTCCAGATCATGGAACATTAGATTTGATATTGCAATCAAATCTTTTGGCTTTGACCAAAACGTTGATGAGCCTTGTGTGTACAAGAAAATCAACAAAAGGAAAGTAGCTTTTCTAATACTTTATGTAGACGATATCCTACTCATTGGGAATGATGTAGGATACCTCACTGACATTAAGAAATGGCTAGCAACCCAATTCCAAATGAAAGATCTGGGAGAGGCTCAATATGTTCTGGGAATCCAAACCATTAGGGATCGTAAGAACAAAACGCTAGCCCTTTCTCAAGCAACGTATATTGACAAGATGTCTCGATATTCGATGCAAAACTCCAAGAAGGGACTACTACCCTTCAGACATGGGGTACACCTGTCTAAGGAACAGTCTCCTAAGACACCTCAAGAAATTGAGAACATGAGACACATTCCCTACGCCTCAGCTGTGGGCAACTTAATGTATGCTATGCTCTGCACTAGGCCTGACATATGTTATGCAGTGGGAGTAGTCAGTAGGTATCAGTCTAATCCAGGGTTGGACCACTGGGGAGCTGTTAAGAATATCCTCAAGTATCTTCGGAGAACGAGGGACTACATGCTTGTGTATGGAGCTAAGGATTTGATTCTTACTGGATACACTGACTCTGACTTTCAAGCTGATAAGGATTCAAGGAAATCCACATCAGAGTCAGTATTCACCCTCAATGGAGGAGCAGTAGTATGGAGAAGCATCAAACAAGGATGCATAGCAGACTCAACCATGGAGGCTGAGTATGTAGCAGCTTGCGAAGCAGCTAAGGAGGCAGTATGGCTCAGAAAGTTCTTGACTGATTTGGAAGTGGTTCCGAATATGAACGTGCCCATAACACTATACTGTGACAACAGTGGGACTGTAGCCAACTCAAAAGAACCTCGAAGCCACAAACGAGGTAAACACATCGAGAGGAAATATCACCTGATACGGGAGATTGTGCAACGAGGAGATGTGATCGTCACTAAGATCGCCTCGGAGCACAACATCGCTGATCCATTTACGAAGGCTCTCACGGCTAAAGTGTTTGAGGGTCATCTAAAGGGTCTAGGTCTACGAGATATGTATGCCATCTAATCTAGGGCAAGTGGGAGAAATTTATAATGGGTATAAGGATGCCCTAGTTCATTGTATTAATATACATGACATTTCCAACTTTAGATTATTGCATTTACATCCCACTAACTAGTGTTTTGGTTCAAGTGGGAGTTTGTTGGGTTTTATGCCCTAAAACTCGTAGATAGTGAATGTAACCGTTGACCGGATATTAATGAAATAATATTGATATATTTTTCCATTAATTGTTATTAGTTATTTTATATATGTCTTTGCCTAATAATAACCCTAATCCAATAAACTAGACATCCAAGGCTGTAATATGAGTCTTGAACTATATGTAGCGACATATGGGATCATTGTTCAAGAAACAGCTTAAAGGGTCTATAGTATAGGGATAAGACTGGGTGCCTTATCCTGGTGACACTATGGATATGACCCACTTTGTATTTGATACAAACGCTGCGATCCAACGCGTTCGTGTAGGAGACATGCGAGTGGGGGTATCCTATGCAATGAGTTTGCATAAGACCGGACCACGAAATAGTAACCACTGGTTATAACACCGTTAACTAGTTGGTTTTCTATTTCACTAGGACGACCTAGACAACTTAGTCTTAATCCTGAGTTGATTATGGACTCCTGCTCATGAGAGATTGTCCTTTGATTTGTATGAGTGAGAGTGGCCAATACGCCGACTCAATAAGCCTACCACTTTGGGGACAAGACCGAATGGGGAGCTAGGAACATAATCGTACAAGATGGAATTCACTCCTTCCCGACTTTAGGGAAGCAGATGAGTGTTCCCTTAAGTTGTTACTCCGAGTCTTGAACAAAGGGCCCTACCCTCTCAATGGCACGAGAGGGTTTTCTATTTGATGGTTGGACCACAAACAGGTTGTTCATTAGAGGAGAATTGGTACTTAAGGAAATAGAGGTAACCCAGGGGTAAAACGGTAATTTGACCCAGCTGGTGTTACGGACACTCGTGAAGGACTAACTAGTCGATATTGGTCTAAGATCCGTGGACCCAGAAAATATGTCTGCAGTGAGAAAAGTGCAACTGTGAGTCTATAGTGGAATGTACACATAGTTAACGAATATTGATTAATGTGGTTAATGAGTTTGACCAATTAATCTCACATCGTTGGAGCTTCTGATCTGCAGGTCCATTAGGTCCCACTGGTAGCTCGTAAAGTAATTTGAGGCAACTAAGTAATAAAAGTAAATTGAAAATGTTCAATTTATTAAGGGAAACAAATATAATATATATTGATATATTATTATGAGAGAAATTAATATTTGAAAAGTTCAACTATAAATTTATGGAAGTTTGAAAGAGTTCAAAATAATGAATTAATTAATTTAAGGCCTAAAATGTGTTTGGGCAAATTAATTAATTTTAGGTCGGGAATTAAATATGTGATATTTAATTGGCGGTTAATTAATTAAAGAATTCATTAACCGGGAATTAATCAATTATGGAAATAATTAATCACTTGAGGAAGTGATTAATCATTTATGGAAATGATCTAATCACTTATGGAAGTAATTAGTCATTTGTGGAAAAGATTAATCAATTATGGAATTGATTGATCATGATTGATTAATTAAGGAATAAGATTGAATCAATTATGGAAAAGATTGATTTAAGTGAATATTTTATTCATGGCCTCTCTTCTATAAATAGAACACTAGACCTAATTGGTCATGACACTTGACACTCTTGAAAGACAAGACCTAGAATTCTCTCTAGCCTCCCTCTTAGAGAAAGACTCCCACAAGTCTTTAGCCTCCTAGACTCAGAGACATACCGGTGTAACCGCTGTGGTGATTGTGTCAATCAAAGAAGAAATTTCCAGCAAAGAAAAGCAAAGGCGGCTGCTGCGTTTTCGTTTGTGGAGCGTTGTTGGCGAAGAACGGTCAAGTCTTCAACGAAGGTTTGTAACGGTTCTTCCTCTTTTCTTTAGAAAAGTTTTAAAAATAAATTTAGATTTATTTTAGCATGTTTAAACCAATTTTACAGCGGCTTTAAAGGTTGTTTAAAGTTTTGTTCGAGTTATCGTAACGGTATTTTAATGTTAATTAATATACGACGTAAGGTCCAATCGATGCGCTTCCGCTGCGTGGGGACTTTTATTCCCTTCATGCACGATATTCATGTGATCTATTTTCACCAACTCCATGGTATGAAAACGAATTTTTTGTGAGAAATAGCGTTGCAAACGATGATGAAGAGCTTGATTTGTGAAATCAATTAAGATAACCAAATGTGTTTTCCATATTTAACAAAATGATCATCATTGCTTACTTTCATCATTCTTATCAATCAATATTTAGAAAGAAATCAAAGGAGAACCTCGTAGTCATCATTGGAGGGAAACATTTTTTCTCTTTTTTTCTTTCATTTCTTTCTTTTTGTTTATCTTGTTTCTTTTCTCTATTTTTGAATGCCTTCACTTGAAAGGGATCATGTATGTTAATCAGAGATTGCTCAATCTGAAAGGAAACATATATGTCAATCATAGATTGCTCAATCATACTGGGTATGGTAGGCTGTTTTAGAAGTGTCTCATGTGCTAGTTTAGAGAACTACCAATGGTAATTCGTAGCATTAGACATCTTACTTGATTCAACTGCTTCATAACCTTAGCCTTGTAGTGGACAAAAAATTGGATACAGGAAGATGAATTTGGCCTAGAGACAAACAAGGATGATAGTCGAACAAAGGAACCAAGTTTCTTTTTCGAAGAAAAAAAGAACGAAGAAGGAAAACATGGATCACAAATGCCTTTATAAAAAATCTCTTGAACAATAAGAGATTGAACATAATTTTGAACATTCACATACTAGAATATGATTCAAATGAAAATATGTGCTAAGGTGACCCCATCTCTTTGGACAACCACTGTGAGAACAAGGAGTAGCTCCTCAATAGATCATCTCATATATCTCTTACTTTCTTTAAGTCAGCTCGAGATATTTGATGAAAACCCCTCATTATTGTGATTGTCCTTTTCCTAAATGTGATTCTTCTATGAAAATATGATTCAACTTTCTATTCTTGAATGTGGAGAATCGCTTGAGATTGAAAGATTTTTCGTAAGAGAAGTGTGATTCTCTTAACTTGGCCTTTGCCCCAGTCTAAAGGAACTTGCATAAATGACTTTGCCCCGGTGTAGCAATGAAGGTTCTTGCTCCAATTTAATAATGACGACTTTGCTCTAGTGTAATGATGAAAGCTTCGCCCTAGTGTAGTTATGAAGAATTTACTCTCACGTAGTGACGATGACTTTGTCTCGCCAGTATAGTGATGAAGGTCCTTGCTCCAATTTAATAATGTTGGCTTTGCCCCAATTTAGTGATGATGGCTTTGCCTCAGTCTAGTGGTGATGGCTTTGCCCCAGTGTAGCAATGAAAATTCTTGCTCAGTTGATGATTGAGAAAGAAAATCTTCAAATCGTTTGTAGGTGTGACCTCTTGATCTATATTGATTGCCCCAATCATGCAATTTAAAAATTATCTTGGCCTTGTACATTTCTTTTTTCTTTTCTTTTTCTCCTTTCATTTTTCTCTTTTTCTTTTCTTCTTTTTTTTTCTTCTCTTTTTTTTAGGCCAAATAAATGCTTCCATGACTAGCAGATGATGCAATCACATATAGAAGATCAATCATGCGTAAGTCATCCTTTGCCAATTTCAATAATCACTCCATGTCTCAATAATCACTCCATGTTGTTTCTTTGTCGATGTTCCTTGGTACCATGATAGGGTTATTTCTCAGACAAAACTCATTGAAAGAATTTGAGACTTCGAGATAATTTCTCAAGTTACTAAGTCCAAGTTCTCAAGATTATCGTCCTTAGTCCTGAGTCACCTTCTAATAAAAGGAGAGAAGACAAAAGATTGAGAAAAAAAAATTGAAATATAGGAATATTCAAACAACTACAAGTCTTAATTATGAAGCAGTAAATCATAAGAGTTTAATTCCTATTTCATTACTATTGAAGGTCTCTAGGTAATATTGGGTGGATATTTTGAAATGTTTGCCACATGGTTAGATGTGACAGGCTTAGTAAAAGGCTTTCAAATGGGTAGACAAATATGAAGATTCACCGCAGCTATACGTGATGAGTTTAACAAACGGTTTGATGGTGAATCAGAAATTCATGCTGGCTTACCACAAAATCACATGTGTGGTGGGTTAGGCTCAAGGTTTTTCAGTGAGTGATCTTGGATCCTCACTTCAAGAGGGGTATTGGCCCTAGTGTGAAAATTGAAACCATGTTCGGTGAGGTATTGGAATATGAATTCTTTAACACATGAGAAATATGCATGTCAAAATAAAATTGCCTTTAATGGAGACTATGATTTTGCAGCAATGGAGTGAAAGATATTTAGAAGGAAACAAAAATGATTGAGACTTGACTATTTTTCCCTTTTTCTCGATGAAAGTAGTGAGAGCATTCTTTTTCTTTTTCTTTTTCTTTTTCTTTTTCTTTTCTTTTTCTTCTTTTTTTCTTCTTCTTCTTTTTATATTTCCTCCAAATGGAAACTCACTACGGTTGTCCAAGATTCTTGCTAAGCTCTCAACTGACAAGAATGATCAAAGTAAGCTTTGATTCTAAAATTTTATGGAAGAAACATGTGATTTTACTTTTGTTTGCAATAAAAAATCACTTTCTTTCTTTTGAAAAAAAACATATGAAATGAATGATGCATAAATGCATGTAGGATGAAACCTTGACCAAAAGAAAATAGCTCAATTTTCACATGCCCACGTTCTTCCCGACTACTTAGCTAACTTATGATAATCATATTTCATACCTGTGTTCTTGAGTCATGAGCCCTTGTCTATCTTTGAATTTCCATAATTTTAAAGGCAATTCAAAGAGAAGAAGAGACTTTATTACTAATGAAGAATAATTAGATACACTAAATATTTCTTCTCATGATGAATAGAAGCTTCAAACTCTAGTGATTAATGCCTAAACTGCCTTCATTCGATTTTGCACATGAAACTTTGATTTTTTCAAGCATGGCCTAAAGCTCTTCCATGATATTGGGATCACACTACTTTGGGTATGGAGAGATTGAGTTGGTATTGTAAGCATGAGCACCAATAGGTTTTTCCTCAATAAGCACGACGAAGCCTCGATAAATGCAATTGGTACTGGATGAACATTCACCATCTTTGATGCTTCTTACCATTATGATTGTAAGATACAATTAACCTTGTTGGTTGTGGATTATGCTGCAAAATAGGTGAATAAGCAAATGGCTTTGAGGAGAACTTTACGATTTTCTTTGTAGTTGTGCATGAGTCTTGGCGTAGAAAATATTACTTGGACTTGTTGATCCTTTGAGCAGTCTTCTTCATCTTCGATTCCATTGCATTATCGAATATCCTTCCATGCCCCCGTATTCTATTCTTTCTCCAATTATCATGATGTCTGAAAAATTGGTGGATGCACTTCCTATCATTCTATCATAGTAGGGAGATTCAAGGGTATTAAGGAACATAGTTGTCAATTCCTTGTTAGTTAAAGATGGGTGAGTACTTGTGCAGTTGTATACCTCCACCTTTAAACATATTATGTAAAGCTCTCGACTTCCTTCCTCCCCATGTTCTGCAAGTATAATCGATCAGAAGTCATGTCTACATTATGCCTATATTTCTTCAAAAAGGAATCAACCAAGCTCCTCCAAGAACAGATATGTCTACTGTCTAATTGGATATACCAACGAGATGCTAGACCAATTAAACTATCTTGAAAATAGTGCATGAGGAGCTTTGTCATTTTGAGAATGTGCTGACATCTTTCTGCAATACAGAACGAGGTGGCTTTTGAGACAAGACGTCGCATCATATTTTCCAAACTTAGGTACTTTGAATTTGGGTGGAATAACCAAGTTCGACACCATACATGATTGGGTAAGACCAACATTACCAAAGATGTCAGCTCCTTCAATCACATTTAATCTTTTCTCAAGCATTTCAACCTTTTCTTGGTAATAACTTTTTTACCCTTTTCTAGTCAAGGCCCTTCAAATTACAGGATCATGAAGTTTGGGAACATTGGAAGTTGCTTTCAGTGGGATAGGTTTCTGGAACGCAGATTCAGTTTGACGGCTTATGCTAGATTGACCCTCTTGAAAAACATGAAAACTGATAGCTTGTTGAATGGGAGGTGATGACTGTGGTTGAGTGAAATCTCTAGTTGGCTGACAAAGAGATATTTCTGACTTGTGCGAATGAGGTGAGTCACCAGGATTATTGACTGGGATGGCAGATTGAGAGACATCTGTCACTGTTTCACCATTCTCCAAAAGAGAGAATTTCATGGCTTGTTCATGAGACTGCTCAACATTATGTCATTCCATGTCTTTGCCTTGTAGTTTGTAAGAACGACGAGCATGTGGTTGTTGAGCCATTCGCTTTTAGAAAAAAGACGAAATAAAAGAACTATGCAAGTTTTTTTTTCATGAAATGCAACTAAATGATGTGATCGAAGAATGAATATTGATGCATGAGAAGATACTATGCCATTATTGAGTAAAAAATGCAAGAAGTTTTTTTTTTTTTAAATGACCTTAACATGGAATATGAGATAATGATGTATGGGAGAAATGTGTAAACTGTAAACATGGATTGAAATGCATGAAAAATGCCTACTATGTTCTAAATGCATCTTTTGAAGAGAAAAAATGTCTCCTAACCATAAACATGAGTGAAATATTCTTTGTGTTTGCATGAGAATCAATGTGTCACAACTTTACGCAAATGTGAACATGGATCCACATGCATGACACTCTTGTTCTAAAGATGAACCCGGGATCCTTATGATGAATGAGTGGATATATATGAAGAACGAGAGTATTAAAAATTGACACTACTCTATCGTACAAATGTTCTAACCCTAGATGATAGTTTATGAAGAAAATGTTGTGATGAAGGGTGAAATGAAGATTATTCTAACCCTAATAAAGTGAGAAATTCGAACCTCTAAAGGTTCCCAAAAAATAATTTCAATGTTATAAAATAACAAAGAAGTAACTTGAGTGAAGATTATTCATGTGTCTGCACGGGGGCAATTATATCCCCTCGAAGTTCGACACTACTTCATCACGGAAAGTATGATCCCAAAGGTCGTGAATGAGATGAACCTAAATTATATGCATGACTCCTAAGACTCAAATATTTGCTAAATGTGCAACTTAAATCTATAAGGAGGAAAGAAAAAAAAAATCTAAGAAGTTTTCCTTTTTCTGAAGACATATAGAGAATTTATTTCAAGGTGAAAATTTATCTCCACAATTTATTTCTTAAAAAAATGGAAAAATAAAAATTTTAAAATGAGAGATTCACTCAAGTTAAAAGGGGCTTTTTCTTTTTCTTTTTTTTTTAAAAAAAAAACAATAAAAAGTTAATAAAAGAAATTCTTTTTGCCCTCTTTTCCTTTTAACAAAAGATCCTATTGTTTCCAAAAACAAAAATATTAATAATCCATTTTTTTTTGTTTCACAAGAAATGATAAAATGAAAATAAGCAAAGATATATATTTTTCAAATAACAAAAGATATTTGACCAAAGAATTGTAAAAGCGAAGAGGATGATTCAAACCCTGATAAGGGACCTCAAAATCAATTCAATGTTATAAAATAACAATTGAATTAACTTGATTGGTGAAATGGTGTGAGGATAAAGCTCTAATCATAGAAAACAAAGGATCTTCAAATTAATTTCAATGTTATAAGATAACAATTGAATTAACTTGACTTGAAACAAATGATCTCAAGTCAATTTCAATGTTATAAGTAACAATTTAATTAACTTGAGTGGAGGAAAATGATCTGAGGATAATGTGAAATTCAAATTCTAATCCTAGGAAAAAAAAATGATATCAAGTCAATCTCAATGTTATAAAATAACAATGGAATTAACTTGAGTGATGGAGAATGGTGTGAGGATAAAATTTTAATCCTAGAAGGAAAAATCGTCTCAAATTCATTCAAATGTTATAAAATAACAAATGAATTAACATGAGGGGTGTGGATAATGTGAGATTAAAATTCTAATCCTAGAGAGAGAAAAAAAATTCTCAAATTAATTCAATGATATAAAATAACGATTAAATTAACTTGAGAAAAAAAATTCTTGCGCCTACACGAGGGCAATGATGTCCCTTCGAAGGTCAGCATTACTAATTTTGAATGTGATGCATGACTTAAGGGGAATGAAAAAAAATGGCCTAGAACTGAACTAGATGGGATATAATTGAAGAAGAGGAAAAAAACCTTTATTTCGAAGATATTTTCTCCCTCTAAAAAAATCCAAAAGAAAGGGAAGAGATAAGAATACTTGATTTTTTTTTTAAACAAAAACAAGTGAAGATAGAAAAACTTTTATTTTTAAATAAATCTTAAAAAAAAACAACAAAAATAAGAAGACTCCTTATTTCTTAAAGAAGTTTTTTTTTTTTTTTTTTTTTTCAAAACAACGAGGATAAGATAACTTTGTTTTTTTAATAAAAGTCTTTTTTTAAAAAATGAAGGTAAGATGACATCAAAAAGAAAGAGTTGAAACCTAATTACCATGATTAACCCATTTTTCTTTTTTTAAAAAACAAAAACACACAAAAATAATGGTAATACAAAATAAATGATCCAGAATTATGAGAATGAAGTAAGGGTAAAAAGATTCTAACTCTAATGGATAAAAAGCTCCCAAATTAATCCAGATGTTATAAAATAACAGATGAACTAACTTGAGTGAAGATTTTTCGTGCGCCTATACGAGGGCAATTATGTCCCTTCGAGGGTCGACACTACTACATCCTCGATTCTAATCCTAAAGGGTATAGCCCGAGTATAGAGCTGTGATTGTGTGAAATGCATGATGATGTAAAAAAGTAAAATTACATAAATATATTATAAAAAAAATAAAATAACATTATGAACCAAATAAATTAATAAAAGGATAATAGAAAAATAAAATTGAAGTGGCTTGACTCTCTAAAGTCCCCAGCGGAGTCGCCAAGCTGTCGCAACGTCATTGTGACGCGGAGCGGCCGACGTCCTTTCCTAAGGATCTATTTCAAAGTTAGAGGTTTGGAGTAGCCACCAATCTTGGGGTGTGATTGGTCACCCGTTTTAAAGAAAAATCGGTCTTTGAAAACCAAAAACTAGGTTCGGGAGTCGATTGAGTGTAGGGAAGGTGTTAGCACCCCTACAACACCCGTTTAAAAAATGGTTACCACATTTTATTTTTAAATTATCCTTTTATAACATGAAACAATCCTTTATTTTGAAGGAAAAAAAAATCAGATAACAAATGTCCCACTTGATCTTACCTTAGCTTCACAAATTAAAGTAAGGTTTTGATGTAGTGGGTGGGGTTATACCCAATAATTGTTTGTCATGTTGAAATCTTCTTTTAATTAAAAGAAAATTTGTCACCTCAAGAATTTGAGAACTTATCTCAACTCCGTCATAGGTTTTATATGATATTATTTGTCCCATGTCTATTATTTCACATTTTAGGAACAAAATGTGAATTAATAATTATGAGTGGTATGACACCATTCAACAATTTTTTTTTTTTTTTTTTTTTTTTATGTTTTCCAAATTTAAAAAACTAATTAGAAATTTTAAAGTTAAAAAATTAACAAAGAATTTGAAATAATCAATTGAAAGAAAGTTAAATCATTTAGAAATTCGAACTAAAACCAAATTGAAATTCAATTGGAAATCTCAGTTTAAGTCATTTTGAAATTGTTTTGAGAATTCCAATTTAAAGTCAAATTGAGGTTGATTTCAAAAATTTTAAATTAAGACCAAATTCAAGTTGATTGCAAAATATCTAGAGGCTAATTTCCAGGCAGGGTGTTCCCTTTCGGTCAGCTTAAATACCCGTTCTTAGACAAAATTAGCCTAAAGTTTCCATAATCAACTTATAAAAACTTTCCTTGAAATCCAATTTGAAACTTCAAATTAAATCCCATTTGAGATATATTTAAATAGTCCAAATTTAAATACCAAATTAAAATTCACTTTGAAATTCATGGGTATTTCAAATTTAAATCGTTTGAAGGAACTCAAATATTAACCAAATTAAGATTGACTTCAAAATTTTCAATCAAAACCTATTTTGAAATTTATTTAAGAAACCCAATTTACATCCAATTGAAATCACTTTTGAAAATCTAAATTAAAATAAAATTGAAATTCATTTGTGAATATCAAAATCACAAATTGAACCAATTTGTGATTTTATTCAAATTAAAATCAATCAAAGGAAAGTTAAAATTCTATTTGAAAATTTCAAACCAAAACTAAATTGAGATTGAGTTAATTTAAAACCAAGAATAAAATTGAATTGAAATCCAAATTAAACCAAATTGACATTGATTTTGAAATTCTACATTAAAACCTATTTTGAATTTTACTTAGAAATTCCAAATTAATTAGATACAATTTGAAATTCATTTGAAAAAAATCCAAAATCACTTTGAAACTCTTTGAATTCGAGATTAAAACCAATTGAGGAAAAATTGAAATTCCAAATTAAGTTCCAATTTAAATTCATTTGGGCAATGTCAAATTGAAAATAAAGGAAAGTTGAAATCCCAAATTTAATTTCAAACTTAGACCAAATTAAAAATGATTACGAAAATTTAATTTAAAATCAGATTGAAATTATTTGGTTAATTGAATAAAAACTAAATAAAAAAATGAAAAAACATAAACTAAATCAAATTGGGATTAATTTCTAAAATTCCAAATCAAACCAAATTAAATTGGATCAATTTAAAACTAAAATGAAATTGAATTGGAAATCCGAATTTAAAATCAAAATGGAATTGAAACCAACACTTTAAATTAAAATTAAATTAGAATTGAATTGTGATCCAAATCAAGTCAATTTAAATTAATTTAAAAATTCAAATTAAAAACTTTAAGTTAAAATCAAAAATGGAAAGAAGAAACACAAAAAAAAAAAAAAAAACCTGATTTTAAACTAAAGAAAAAAACAAAACTACTTCCATGCAAATAAGGAAAAGAAATAATAAATAATAATAAAAAAAAACAAATAAAAAAAATGAGGGAGATTCTTTAATTCATTCTCCCACCAACCTTTCCTCTCACCTAATCCATGGATCAGCTCACCTGAACGAAGTCGTGGGTCATCGGAGGTTGTGTGCGCAGGTTTGTTGCGAATGAAAGCATAGGTTCATTGGATCAAGACTATGATGGAGGCGGCGTTGCGTTCGTCGGAACGGTGGTGGACAAGTAATGGTGACGAGATGTAGGATTAGGAGGAAGAAAGAAAAATGAAGAAGGTTTTCACCATTGAAATGTTTCTCCCCTTTCGTTCTTCCTCCTTTTTTTTGTGTTATTCTCCTCCCGGCCCCTTCGTTCCTTGTTCCTAGTATTTTTTTCTCCTAGGTAGTTCTCGTCTTCATTCTACTCCACAAGCTCTCCTTTTATAGGAGAGCTTCAAGAGTGGTTGGAGAGAATAGGGTGGGGAGTTGAGAAAAGGGGGGAGTGAGGTTATAAAGTTAGAGAAAGAGGGGGAGAAGGAAGGTTGGGAGGAGAAGGGGGAGAGGGAGAAGGAGAAGGAAGGTTGGGAGGAGAAGGGGGAGAGGGAGAAGGAGAAGGGAGGGGGAGTGGAAGACCAAAGAAAAAAAATAAAAAATTGAATAAATCAAATAAAAACAAAAAAGAAAATAAAATAGAATGAAAATAAACAAAGCAAACCAATTTTTTTTTTTATTTTTTTGATAATATGTGGGAAGAGAGATTCGAACCACAGATCTTGTGATTATCAATATAATTTTATGCTAGTTGAGCTATGCTCTTAGTTGCATACCAAAAAACAAATTGACCACCACATATTGGAAAAAATCAAATATTAATACTAAAAATCAAGCCGGACCAAATACGGAGTCTACACATAGTATATGCAAATATATTTAAACTCCAATTAGTGAATAATTCTGCTTCACTAGATTGTGAATTTACCATGTGAAAGCCTCCATGCCATGACAATTATTTGCATACAATTAAAGGAGATGATGTGGTTCGTTAGCTTAATCCTTCTTTGGAGCAACAAACCCATTCAACATTTCGAAATTGAACCAACATTGCTTCTCCTCCACACTAACAATGTCATCGACATCAATTAAATTTCAAAGGTTTGCTCTTTGTAATGAGCTCTGTTAGAATATAGAAACTTGGCTCATATAAAATTCATACAAATTTAATTCGAAAAGGCTTAACAATTTAAGCTATATTTATATCTTCAATTGAATGAATTTTAAATAACTTACCTGAGTCTCACAACAACTGCCAACAAAATTATTAGAATACCACATATAATCCACCATAAACAATCATTCATATATATATATAAATAAATAAATAAAGATATTAAGAGAAAATAGATGATGAAATCAAGGAAACCTCCAACTGCCACCATCTGATTGGACAGATAACATCATCCATTTGAATTCCTCTCAAAATGGACAACAAAATCAATTTGCAAACAGATTGCATGAGTCCTGCTTTCTAGCATCCCAACAAGACCCAAATTCACATACATTTCAATCAGTGCATTCATCACAAACAATTGTTCTCCAGACCAAGTTTTATAGCATGAACACGAACCTACTCTTCTTCTAGAATCCCAACACTATTGCTACGAATACTGATTGGGCACTAACCTTTTGTCGTGGATCACAGAACAAAACCTCGTGAAAGAATCTGTAGGGAAATGGCAAAAAATGAGAACTCACATGAACATGCTGGTCAAAATTTTGAAAGCCATGATCTCCAACACTTGAAAGTCAAACTCCACCAAGACGACAACAGCAACCGACTTCATCGGCTAGACCATCATCAAGAAAATTATACCTCGTGAAAGGATATTTCTAATTATAACTCATAATAAGTTGGACAGGTGTAATACGTCCAAAACTGGATTTTACTGCAACATCACATAAACCAAAATTGTTTAGTTTAATTAATAAAACACAAAATCTTAACCAATTGATTTTTTCCTTTAAACCCAGCAAAATCAATCTTTGGTCCCAAGAAAATTCCTTTGAAACAATGGTTCTAACAATTTTCCACTTTAATTCACATCAAATGGAAATCAACAAAAACAAGCACATAATTTATATCATACTAAAATTTCAGAAATTTCCATACTCATCTTCTCTATGATTGTTGGAAATAATATTTAGGGAATAGAATTTTCTGAAATAATCAACGTAAATATATTAGTAAATAAGACATCAATTAAATAAGAGATAAGGAAAGACTATAATAGCTGGATTGAGACACGTTAATAAATGTTGTCCATAGAGAAGATCTGCCCCCACTAGCACTGAGTTATTTGGCACTCCACTCCGAAGATACAACAATCCTTCAAGAGAACTTGTGTGCAGCTAAGCCCTCTTACGAATCCACGATTGCTTGTATGCTCAAAATCAAATAAATCAATAACAAAAGCATTTTTGTTTTACAGGAAAATGACAACCCAAAGATCGACTACATGAGTCAACTGAAAAAATTACTTCACTGTAAAGACTCCCAAAGTTCCCATTTATAATAGGAAGAATTGTTAGTCAAGTCAGTTAAACCACTGGCTATTCAACCTTGTTAGCTTTACGAGCTTCAATCATACTATATGTTTTGATGATAATAAACTTTAATTTACTAATAATTTTAGTGTTTTAAAGTGTTCATAATGTAGAGCTTGGAAAGACGATTCCAACGCATTTTGAATCGCTGAAATCGGAGTTCAAACGAAAAAGTTACAAGCCAAAGAAGATTGGAAGAAAAAGACTACATGACAGTGATGTGGCACTTACGTGGCATCCGATGTGGATCTCATTTTGAATGGTTGGCTGAATCAATTCCTACCATTTTTATCTCAATTTTAATTCTCATTATCTCCTAAATTCAATCATTTCACATCTCTTTCTTTAATTCAAATTTTCTCCTAATTTCCATCATTTTCAAATCACATATTTTAATCTCATTTTTAATTTTTCAATTACTCCAAAATTCCATCAATTACACTTCATTCAAATTTGAATTCTTTCAAAATCTCATTTCCTTCAAATCCTCATTCTAATTTGAAATTCCCCTAATTTTAATATATTCTCAATCTCATTTTTAAATTCAAATTCTTTCCTAAATTTTCATCATTCAAATCCTTGATTTATTCTCATATCTAAAAAATTCCAATCCTTCAAAATTCTCTCTTAATTTTGAAATCCCTTCATTTTCTATTTTAAATTCAATCTCCACCCTCCATCTTTAGTTTGATCTAACGGCTAATATTTATCCTCCTCGCCTATAAATTTGATTTGATTTTACTCTTCATTCACACACCAAAAAGCTATCAAAGCTTATTCTCTCAAGTCTCCCTACTCGGGATTTAAATACACCCAAGGCGCACGGGGCGTTACAGATAATTTAGCAATTGAGATGTTTGAGGAGTGGAGAGGCATTAGACATTAGTATTGTTATCTAGGGAGTGTTTGATTGATGATGTAAACATTCATATTTTTTCTTTTTTAGATCTTACTAGTTGAAAACACGTGCGATGCACGTGATATTTTATAGTTTTATTTTTAAAGTATAAAAGATATAAAAATAAATTCAAATTTTCTAATCACTAATTTATACCATGCAATACATTTTCTTATTGTTAAACTCACATGAGCTTGGACGAAATATTCAATGGTTTGACCCCATCTATTAGCGCTTGTGCTTCTGCCCATTCCACCGAGCAACACGTTCTCCTGAACATTTTAGCAACCGCCATCGTCTTTCTTTTGAAATTTTGAATTATAATGATCTTGGTCAACTATTAATCTAGTATACATATAAGGAATGAATGAAGACAAAAAGAATCCAATAGGAAGATTTTTTTCCCTCTTTGTATCCTCTATTAATTGTCATTTTAAACAAATTATTGACATTAAACTTAAATAAAACGCATATTAAAAAGTCCATCCACTCCATGGGGCCAATAATCCTGGCCATTTATTAAAAAAATAAAACCCTAGTTGTGACCCTCTTCATCTTCCTCGTAATCACACATTGTTGACTTCATGTAGCCTCACCTTCATCTTAGAAGCTTCAACCTTCCTTGCTCAGTGATCTTGTCGCCCACTCCATTTTAGACGTTTGTGTTGCCTCTTTAGTCGTCCTTCTCACCTCTTTGTCTCTCTATTGCTTGTGTTGTCACGCTGCCACCTACATCTTTCTCGCACTCATGTCGTTGTTGAAAGCTTTCCCATATTTCAACAATCCCTGCTCGACTCAATGCTCAATGAATTAGTTTCCATGTAACTCAAATGTTGGGTTATATATAGAAGATAATTGTGGGAATGGAAAGAGTCTAACCTCATCTAATTCCAATTACGAGCTCTTGGTGAAATTAAGAAAAATTGTTCATTTTCTTTTGCAAATTTTATGGCTTCCCTAATTATTGTGGTTTCCATTTTCATGGATTGAATTACGGAAATGATGAATGCTATGGAAGTTAGCTATAGAAGTTGAAGAGATTGTCTTTAAACAGGTCCAAATTGAAAAAATGTATAATTATAAAGGGAAATTTAAAAAGTTCTAATGGCAAATTTGGTAACAAAAAATTATTCTCAAAGGAAAAATTTGACATATAATTTAAAATGAGAAAAATGTATAATTATAAAGGGAAATTTAAAAAGTTCTAATGGCAAATTTGGTAACCAAAAATTATTCTCAAAGAAAAAATTGACATATAATTTAAAATGAAAGGATAAAATTGACAAATAAAGTATCTCCTCTATTCTGCCTTTTATATATACAAGTGAAATAGACCGGTTTCCATTTTTATTGCAATAATTAAATTAATAAATTGTATAATTAATGAGATATATTTTTGGTATGTAATTTTAAATGAAATGGCAAAAGTGGAACACAAAGTTTTTCCTCATCGTAGCTTTTATATATACTATAGATAAGACTTTATGAAATGTTACGAACTATTAGTTTGCTACTTATTTTTGAAATTTATGATATGTATTCATGTATGTTTTCTCACATATTATGTTATATATGAAATTTGAGTTTTAATAGTTTAATACATTATGTGAATCATAGATATGGATGATAATGAACAATCTAAAGCTGGTTCAAGGTAGGAAACGCATGTGGAGTAGGCAGAAGATGAAAAATTAGTGGAATGTTTACTGGAGCTATCTAATATTGGCACTTGGAAAGCTGATAACGATACTTTCAAACCAGGATTTCTCATTCAAATAGAAAAATGGATGGTTGAAAAAATTCCTAACTGCGATCTTAAGGCTCAACCTCACATAGAGTCTAGAGTTAAAATATTGAAGAAGCAATGCAATGCAATAGCTGAAATATTAGACCCAAATTGTAGCGGCTTTGGATGGAATGATAGAGATAAGTGCATAGAAGCAGAAAAACATATATTTGATGAATAGGTGAAGGTAAGTAAAATTTTTTTTTATTTAATAGTTTATGATATAAATATCAAAGTGCATTAAAATGGATTTATATTTGTTTTTACAGAGTCATCCAACTGCAAAGGGACTCAGAAACAAGCCTTTTCCATTCTTTGAACAATTAGCCATTGTTTTTGGGAAAGATAGGGCCAATGGAATTGGTGCAGAAGGTCCAACTGATATGTTTGAAGCAGTGGAACGAGAAACGACTGACAATGAATTTTGGAGAGGAGACAACTCTTATGTGCCTACTCCACCAATAGTTGGAGGGGAAGAAGTGGATGAACAAACCTTAATGAGTGAAGCACCAATAAATACACAATCTACTGCACATACATCGAATATGTCTAGTAAGAAAAGAGCAAAGAGTGTGGATCCATTGGTAGCGGCAGTGAATGGACTTGAGAATGTTATGAGCAGTCATCTTTCAAATGCTAATGAAAATATTTAAGAGATTGCTTTGTTTTATCGACAAGTAGCTGAACGAGAATCTACAAGAGAAGAACGTCGAAACTCATTAGTTAGTGAAATTAGAAAGGTGGATGGATTGAGTGTTCGACAAAGAGTTTGAGCTGGTAATCTTATCACCAAAGATCAATCCCAGATTGATTACTTCTTTAATCTTCCAACTGATGAAAGGTATGAATTTCTAATGGAAGTTTTAGAAGAGAATACTGATCTTTAGTCTATGTGTGAGTGTTGACTCTTCAATGTAATAGGAAACTATATAACATGCTATGTATGGGCATTTAGATTTTTTGGGCCCCTATCAGATGATGTATATATCACCTTTATTTGGAGTTAACATGTCATTGACATGCTATGGACGAACATTTATATTTTTTGTGCCCTATCAGATGATGTAACATTCTTATTTTGGGTTAGCATGTTATTGACATGCTATGGACGAACATTTATATTTTTTGTGCCCAATCTGATGATTAAATATCCTCATTTTTTTTAGTACATCAACATTTGGGGGTGAGAGATTCGAACCTCTAACCTCATGGTCGAGGGTACATGTCAATTACCGCTGAGCTAAACTTGCTTTGACTTAAATATCCTCATTTTGAATTAGTTTGTCACTATATCTTGTATTTGTATGGTCCATTATGAAGATAAATGTTCATTTTGTGTATGTTTAGTAGTCACTTTGATATTGATTATCCATTATTTTTTAAATATAATATTTATCATTAAGATTCAATTTGATTGTTGCGCTAATTAAGTAGGATTGAAAGTTTATATAATTTTATTAAATACATTTCTTTGAAGATAATTATTAATATTCATTGCTAAATAAAATCAACGGCCTAAAATTTAAGGTATATTATTTCGAATATTTACTAATGAATGACATTTTAATTGTTTAAAATAATTTTAATAATTTGAGTTAATAAAAAATAAATTAACTAACAACAATTAATTTATTTAAAATTAACTAATATAATTTTTTTTAAACACACTAAGGTAAATTAATTGTTGGAAGTTAATTTTGATTAATTTTAATGTTTTATAATTTCATTAAATTGTTGAAAGTAATTGCATGAACCAAGTAAAAATATCATTTATTTATACGCAAATTTGACAACATTCTCATGCAACACCAAACACATATATCATTTATTCCCAGGAAATGTGATGACATTCTCTGGCACAACCAAACATAGTTATCTTTGATTCCCAGACATATTATTCCTAGGCATCTTATTCCCAGGCATCTGTAAAACCTTAAACCAAACGGGCTCTTATATTAATCTAATTAAACCAAACATGCTCAATGCTTTTCCATTTTCATCTAATTAATATAACACTTTATATTAAACCATCCATGAAAAACTAGCATTGAATTTTATTATTTCCATCCATAATATAACTAATTACATTATTGCTTATGAAAATAATTATAAACATACATGCTACATTAATTAAATATAACTCTAATATTTATCTAAATTAATGCCATGCATCATGCTTCTCAATTTTCATAACATTTACATTAAATATTCATGAAAATTGCACCATACATATTTATCATATATTATAACACTTATAATTATAAAATATGCATGGTTCATGCTTAACCTATGGTGGGATCTAGCTAAATGACATTCATATAAAGCAATAAATAGTTGAATAAATGGGTATATTGGCCCCTATGATAATAAAAATAATAAAATTACATTAATTTTATCAAAATTATCCAAAAACATCTTTGAATCGCTGCAGAACCATGTCAAAACAGCTCGAACCGTACCAGAAAAATGTTGAACCAGGTCAAAACTACTGGAAAAGTCAACGAACCGGTCTAAAAACCTGAACCAATCAACGAACCTAATGAACCAAGAATGAACCGCGTGCGAACCGATGAACTATAGCTGAATTGCGCGTTGACATCATCTTGACGTCAGCCTTGCGTCATTCTCCACGAACCAGCGTCGTTTTGCCTTTTTTTTGGGAAAAATAAACTTTTGGTCCCTGAGGTTTGGGTTAGGTTTCATTTTGGTCCCTGAATTTTCAAACTCAACAATTTAGTCCATGAGGTTTGGATTTAGTTTCATTTTGGTCACTCCATCCATTTTTTCATTAATAATTAACTGATTGCTGACGTGACACCTACTTTTCATTTAAAAAATAATTTTCTTAATTTTTAAAATAAAAATAATATTAAATTAATAAAAAGTATTATTTTTTAATATCTTATTCCTTTCTCTCTCCCTCATTCTTCTTCTTCACCCACTTATCACCCACCCACCACCACTATGCCTGTAACTGTCGGCGGGCGACACTGACCACCGACCATCGTCGCTCACTGGGGGCCGCCGCCGACAACTTCTTTATTTTTTCTTCATTTTCTTTCCATTTTTCTGGTGCAAAAAACGAGCTCATGAAGACAATGGCATTTAAAGCCCAGATGCGTGCTGGTGCCAGCGAGAGAGAGAACTCGAGCGATTGGGAGAACACGAGCGCTGAAAAGAGGGAGAAATCTCCCAATTAAAAAACAAAAGGGAAAAATACACTTTTGGCCCTTAAGGTTTGAGTTAAGTAACACTTTGGTCCCTGAGTTTTCAAACTCAACAATTTAGTCCCTGAGGTTTGGTTTTAGTTTCATTTTGGTCCCTCCATCCAATTTTCCGTTAATAATTAACGGTTTGCTGACGCGACACTTATTTTTTTAAAAAAAATATTTTTTCAATTTTAAAAATAAAATAATCATAAAATATTTTTTAAAAACATTTTTTTTATTTTCATTTTCCCTCTCAATTTTTCCCTTTTTTTCTTCTTCTTCCTTTTTACAATCATCACCTTCTTCTTCTTTATACTCAACAACCTCACCAGAACCTGTTGCCACCGGCCGCCGGTCGCTGGCGACCACCGCTCGCCGGCGGCCGGATTTTTATTTTCCTTTCTTCTTCTTTCCTCCATTGTTTTTCCTTATCTTCTTTTCTTCACCCAGTCCGACCTTCGCGCGAATCTCCAACCTTCCTCCTTCCGTCCGAGCGTCTTCTCCAGTCCGTTAGCGAGCAGCACTGTGACAACAACCCACGCACGACCTTCACGCGAATCTCCAACCTTCAGCGTCAGATCTCAACGACTGCACGTCTTCTCCTTCGATCAGCGAGCAGCACTGTGACAGCAACCCACACACGACCTTCGCAGTCCAGATCTGACCTTCGTGCGAGATGATAAACGTTGGCGAGCTTCATCTTTCTCCAGTTATCCGACCTTCGCGCGAGACTGATGAACGCAATAGCCCTCGATCAGTTTCGTCCCTCTTCGTCCAGATCTGTTGGTTCAATCCGACGGGGAGGCTTCTCCTCCCCTCTTTTCTGTGTTTTTTTAAAGAAAGTGAAGTGAAAGAGGGAAAAAAATTATGCCAGCGGCTAGCGATGGCTGGCAACGACGACCGATGGCAAGGTGATGGTGATGGTGGTGATGGTGAAGAAGAAGGAAGAGAAGTAAAGAAGAAAAAGAGGAGTGAGGGGAGGAAAAAGAAATTAAGAAAAAACTTTAAAAATAATATTATTTTATTATTTTAATATTTTTTATTTAAAAAAATTAAAAAAATATTTTTTTTATTAAAATAATAGTGCCACGTCAGCAACGGTTAAAATTTAATAGAAAAGTTGACGGTAGGGACCACAATGCTCCTTATCTCAAACCTCAGGGCTATTTTTGTTGAGTTTGAAAACTCAGGGACCAAAGTGTCACTTAACCCAAACCTCAGGGACCAAAAGTGTATTTTTCCTAAAACAAAAAGAAAGGGCGCCGGTGTACTGCTAGATCTAAAACGAGCTACCCCCTTGAATCCCTAGATCTGAAACACAAGGGAGAGCGTGGACGCCAGCGAGAGGGAGAACGCCAGCTACCCCTTGAATCTGTAGATTTGAAATGAGCGCCCCAGATCTGAAACGAAACGGCGCTGGCACACTACTACCTGCTATGTTTGCATGGATGAGTGAGAGAGACGACATCGTCGGGAGGGAAACACTACCTGCTGCCAGATCGGGAACGAAACGACGTCGTCGAAAGGGGGAATGTGAGCTACCGGTGGCTCGTAGCTTTATCGTACAGTGACCGGAGGCTAAGAGGAGAACAAGTGAGAGAGAGAAGGACAAATGAACTTGAACAAAAAAAAAAATTAAAGAGCTGTAACACCCCTTTGTTCTGGTTTGAAAGTCGGTTGTTCAGTTTTTTTTTTTAAAATAAAAAACAGAAAGACAAGAAGGAAGAAGGGAGGAGAAAAAGAAAAGAAAGAAAAAAAAGGTCGTTGCCGGCCGGCGAGCGGTGGGTGGTGGCTAGGTTATGGAAGAAGAAGGATTGGAAGAAGAAGTGTTGTGGAGAAGAAGAAGAAAAAAAAAAGAAAGAGAAAAGAAATAATAAAAAATAGTATTTTAATTAATTTATTATTATTTTATTTTAAAAATTAAAAAATAAAAATTTTAATAAAAAAATAGTGCCACGTCGGCATGTCGTTGGTTTTTAACTGAAAAATGGATGGAGGGACTAATAAAATGAAACGAAATCCAAACCTTAGGGACTAAATTGTCGAGTTTGAGAACTCAGGGACCAAAATGAAACCTAACTCAAACCCCAGGGATTAAAAGTGTATTTTTTCCCCTTTTTTTTTTATTCCTACACTTGTACAGTGCTTCCAGCCATGGTTTTCTTTGAATTTTAGCCGTTTTTTGGCCACGTTAGGTCTCGATCTTCGTCGATTTTCAATCCAATTGAAGCCTAATCTAAGACACGAACTTACAGAAACTCGCTTTACTGATTTAAATGCCCAAAAACGCAGGGGCCTTTACAAATTGATCGAATCAAATGTAGTAAATCTAAGGCCAAATACCAAAACAGTTTATTAGCAAAATTCCCATTCAAAATGCAGAATTAATCCCACCAGAAATCAACACAATTTTTATATAATTGAAATCAAATAACGAGATGGCTCTGATACCATTTGAAGGATTAAAATTCCTTTGGCAACGGAAACAATCAAAACCATACTCGAATTGAATTTCAATTAAGAAAAACCAATACGTTGGCAAAACAGAAACTATTTCTATGTACTAGATTAAGCATACATGAAAAATAATCTAAACGATTTAGATTTGAGGAGACTTACATTTTGCAGACTGAATTCACTGCACTATGCTCCTTTGGTGAAGACAACGATCACGACGAGCACTACAACAAGCCTTCATTAGTATTCTCTAAGGGACTAGAGAAGGTGAGAATGGTGGGATTCTCTCTAGCAAGGGAAGGATCTAATCTTCAGAGACCAAATATTTTTCTCAAGGAGACCTTTCTGTCGACAACCACTGAATGAGAGAGAGAGAGTTACATGGCCTCACAACACGTCTGAATGTAGGAGAATCTTCTAACTTCCCAGACGTGTACCACACCGTTAATGGAGATGGAAGACCAAAACGTGGAACCAACCACGCGTGTTTAATTTAATTTAAAATTAAATTAAATTAAATTTATTTAATTAATTAAAATAATAATCAATTAAATCCAATTGAATTGATTTTTCATTTAAATCACATTTAAATGTGCATCTCCCTTATAACCTATAGTTTAATTCAATTCATTTAATTAAATTGAATTAAATTAAATTAAATAATTAATTAATTCACCAATTAATCAATTATTAAATTAAATATCACATATTTAATTTAACTCTATAATTGAATCCCATTCAATTATCTTTCTCTCATATAACCTATAGTTTTAATGTGCATCTCATGCGCATTAATTTTAACCTATAGTTTCAATATGAATCTAATTCATATCAAATTTAATATTTGAAATCCTTCAAATATTTAATTCTCCCATAAATTAATTTTGAATCTATATTCAAAATAAATTTATATTATAAAGTTTAATTAAAATATAAAATTTATATTATAATGTATCACCATACATTACATTGTTTCCCTTAGTAATTTTGAACATTTTGTAGACCCCTAAATTTGTCCGAAATTTTATTTAATTTTATCCATTTTTTTTGGAAATGAAAAAAAAAAGAAGAGAGAATATTCTAGATCTTTAATTTAGCCAATTCAAATGTTTTTTTTATTATTATTATTAGGTCAAATATTTTATTTTGATTAATTAATTTGCCAAATCAAATATTAGGTTTATTTGGCAAGGTTAATTAAAGAAAATATTTTATTTCCTTGGGGGATTGATGGTCAAATAATATCTTGTAAATTTTGGAGGGTAGAATTTGTGTATTTATTTAATTCCCTTTTCATTTTTATTTTATTGAATTTTTATTTTATTTGATCACTTTCCAAATTTATGGTGGTGGGAATTGGCTATAAATAGAGAGCCATTATCCTTGCAATTCACGATTTCTCTAGCCTCGGGATACCTCTCTACACGTTTTTTTTGGCTAAGAATAGACTCCCCAAATCTCTCTCCCTAAAAAACCCTAGATACACTTTTCCCTCTTTCCCACCTAACTTCCCTCTCCTACTCCTCAAGATTTTTTTTCCCTTCTCACGTTTTCTCTCCTCGCCATCGCTCTGTCTCAACCTCACGTTGCCACTTCATAAAGTCTTATTCCCAATCCAACGGTCACAAGTATTCTTCGTAAGTGTTTTTTTTTTCTTAACCTTTGTCTTCAATTCTTTCTTCAATAGTTTTCTTTCTTTTCATGAGGTTAATATTTTTTTTATTCTTTTCATAAAGTTTAGTTTATTTATTGTTTCTTTCGCTTTATTTTAATATGCTTTTTTTTTTTTTTAGCATTTATAAAGTTATGTGATTTTTCTTTAGGGAGCATTGGACAATTGCATGCATGTTTCGATTTCAATTTTATTATTTTCATTTTTATGTACTTAAAAATTGATTATTATATTTTGCTTATGTGCAACTTGTTAATTTTGTTTTATTTTGTAATCTAGTATTATTATTTATGGTTTAGTCATATATTTTCATTAAGCCAATATGTGGTTATTTTGCCTAAAACCAATATTTCTTTTGTTAATTGTGTTAAAAAAAATAAAGGAGTCTCCAACGACGGAATCTCAATTTTTGGAATGCCAATGTTGAGTTTTCTTGAGGTAAGAAATCAATGTCTTGGAATGCCGAGATTTGATTTCAATATGGTTCCTTTCAAGCAAATGAATTTAATGAATTTTTAATTATTACGTATGGTAGTTTTCTTCTCTTTTTAAGCCTTTTATCTCAATTGTATATTGCTGAATTTTATTTACTTTATTTTCACTACGTTATGATATGATATTTAATCCATAATTTCCTTGTAAATTTCTTTCCCTTAATTAAATATTTGCAAAACAAAAATCTTCCAACGATGGAATCTTGAATTTTCGGGATGCCGATATTTGAGTTTCTTGAGGAAAAATAAGATCTCGGGATGCCGGGATTTGCTTTTAATATTCTTTCCATTTTTATATTTTTTTTTCTTTTTAAAAAAAGCATTTTTTTCCAACGAAGCATATTTCATAAAAGGCATTATCTTAAGGAATGTTTTAAAAGCTCTTGATAAATTTATTTCATTAACTTTATTTCCAAAATAATAAATCAATCCAAAAATCCATTTTCCATAAAAGTCACCTTGCTTTAAAAATAAATTTAATTAAGAGTTTTCATTAAAAAATATTCTTTACTCACACACTTTTCAAGATTAATAAACCAAACGTTTAAAAAAAAAGAATAAACTTTCCTATGACGGAAATTAGGAAATCGAAAATATTGATTTTCCTAATATTCTTGAGGTATAATGAATTTTAATTTGGGATGCCAAATTAAATTCATACAAATTTTGAATGGCTTTGCCACTCACAATTATTGCTCATTATTTATTTATGGAATAATGAGAATAAAAATGTGGGACATTTAAAATCAACAAAAAAAAATCTTTTAGTATTTACCATAGCCAATTTCCTTAAATAACACAAGAAAAATAAAATTTCGTTCTTTGAGCGAGTGTTATGGGGTGCTAATACCTTCCCCATACACAAAAGACCCCCGAACCTTAAATCTTTTATTTGCAGACCATTTTAGCATATTGTTGGGTGCCCAGTCACACCCTCTAAATCAAGACTGGTGGCGACTCCATTTTCCTCCTCTTGGGAACAAAGTCGGCCGCTCCGCGTCGCAAACCCGTAGCGACAGCTTGGCGACTCCACTGGGGACCTCTTTAAAGCGGGTCATTTTATTTTTCTTGTGTTGTTATTTTATATGTATTGGCTTTTTGTATTTTATTCTCTTTTTTATTTTTTTTTAAACACACACGTACACAAGCCTCCTACCCGGGCTTTACCATTAGGATTAGGATCGAGGATGAGTAGTGGTGACCTTCGTGGAGTTTTAACTCCCGTGTAGGCACATGAAAACCCTCACTCAAGTCGACCTTATTCAGGATGCTGATAAGGGTGCCTCTGATTTATTTTCTTGAAAAAGGAAATGAATCGAGGATAGCTTGGGGACCTTTTCTCCGTTAGACATTAGGGCCTTACCACACATGTTTGATATAATGATGTGTGTATATTATCCATTGATTTATTTTAATGTATGTGTTATTTATTTAATTTACTCTTGTTTATCATGTCTATTTATATTATTGATTTTAGCATAATTTTATAGGCATACTTCATGAACATACTCTTGTGCTTTCCTTAGATTTTTTTTCCATGTCATGCTCGTATATTGTTGTGCGAAAAAAAAATTTTAAGAGTTTTTTTTTTTTAAAGAAAGAAAATATATCAATCTTCATTATTTGAAATATAGAGGAATACAAGGACCACAATGGAAGGAAAGTCATTGGTTTCCATTGAAAGCCAAAAAATAGTACGTGAATGGTCTGAGAGGACACAGGCCAGATCTGAAATAAAGCTACCAAAAGAGAACTCAAATCAACCTCCAACAACGGACGTCTTCAATTGTTCCACCAGAAGTATCGAGAAACTAAAGGAGGTATGGGAAGAATTTTCACCAGAGCAAAAGTTCGCATTCACAAACAAGTATGGATATGTGGCCAGCCTTTTGTACATTCAAGTTGATGCGAATGCTTTAGCAGCCGCTCTACACTTTTGGAGTCCTACCTATAAGTGTTTCACATTTGGTTCTCATGATTTGTCACCAACTGTGGAGGAATATCAGGAACTACTTCGAATGCCAATAATGTTCGAAGCGAAGCTGTATTTTTATGACAAGAGACTGACAGGTAAGAGGGCTTTGGCGAAAATTGCTGGTAACTTGACTGCCACCGAGATAGAGCACCAGCTCAAAAAGAAGGGTGGAAATGAAGGGATACCTTTGGACTACCTCATAGATCTAACTCGACGATGCATGAATGAAGAAGTGAGTTTGGAACTTTTCGCGCTAAGCATGTTTGGGACGATCTTATTCCCAAATCTTCAAGGATATGTAGATGTAAAAATCGCTAAGTTATTTCTACAAATCCAGCATGGTATTAATCCAATTAACCCATCCTCAATAAGATCGTTGGATTTCTGCAAAACAAAAGGGAAAGGCAGGTTCATTGGTTGCTCTTCTTTATTGTACATTTGGTTCATGAGTCATCTGAAATGTCCGGCAGAGTTCGGTTATCCACAGGTAAAGTTTTCCAATCCATGGAATCTTGCTAGAAATCCTATCACTGAATTCGGGGTTGTAGAACGCAGGAGAAATGCTGTGAGTAAAGAAGCATGGATAACATTCTTGGAAAACTTGACAAATGATGATGTGATATGGAGGGCCTTATGGATGCCTCTAAAGCCAGTGATCTATAGATGCGGGAAGTTCCACTACGTTCCATTACTAGGTCCATGGGGAGGTGCCAGCTATAATCCTTTGTTGGTCCTACGTCAAATGTGGATAGAACAGTTTGTTCCCGTGATACATGGACCAGGTGACTTCGATTTTGGTTATGAGTTAGAGGATTCAGAAAAGAAGGTGTTACAGGCAATAAAAGCTTGGAAGGAGGTCAAGAAAGTTAACATCGAAAAGCATAGCGAAGAAACCACGCCAGAATATAAAACGTGGTATGAGACTCACCGGATAGCTCGTACCACTCAAAAGAGAAAGAGGACAGAAGAGAAAGGAGAACCATCAGTTCAAGGGCAAAGTGCGGATGAATATATCCTCCTAAAGGCTGAGAATATGTCGCTTCACCAGCAAAATGAGAAGCTACTTCGAGAAATAGACCAATGGAAGCAACAGGCTGCAGAAACAGAGAAAGATCTGATCGAAACAAGGAGGTTGTTGAAAAACCAAGTCAGGATCGAGAGAGAAGGCAAAGAATTAGATCTTGAAAACAGGCAGTTAGATAAAAAGACCAGGAGGATGAAAGAAGATAAGGTTGCTTTACAGAAATCTTTGAAGGAGAAGGATGCACGAATTGTCAGCTTAGAAAGCAGTATTGCATCATTTCGACAACTTGTTTCTGAATTAAATGCTTCAATCGATGCACGAACCAGACAAATTGTTGAGTCTGAAGAAAATAATGGGGCATTGCGTATCGTCATTGATAATTTGGAGTATCGAATTCGGAGGGTTCAAGAGTCAGCAGCGAAGATTCTATCAGAGCATAACCAGTTGAAGGGGAGCTACGATTTACTGTTGAGCAATCAAGCTAATTCGGAGATTCTTCGTCAAGAAAACCTCAGTTTAATCAGAGATTGTGAGAGTATGAGAGCCCAAATAGATAGCGCTGTGGAAAGAATAAGAGTAATAGCCAGAAGAGCTGGAATTTTCGCTGAATGGGGACTTGAGCTTAGGGGAGGTATTTCACCGCTGCAATCTAACAGTGAAGAGTTAGGAGAATTTTTAGCTATCTTATGTAGGGAATTATCTTACTTCAGTCGTTTCTTTTAGATTGTTGGCTTTATTTCTTTAGTAGTTTGGGATTAAGTCATGTATTTCTTTCGGTTATTATCTTTTAATGAAGTTTGATGTCTTTTCTTTCCAATTTCGCACAACAAGTTGAGCCAACTAGCATTCTATTTCACGCTCATTTCTTTTTTCATACATTCATCCCACTTCACTAAAATTACAAAAAAAAAAAAATTACAAAAAAACAAAAAAAAAAAAACAAAAAATATATATATTAATAAATGTAAAAATGAGCATTTGTTTTCATTTTACAGAAAAAGAGGGTTAATAATAAAGATTTAAGATAGCCCGACAACCTCCAAATCGACATCCTTACCAAACTAGATCACAATCTAGAGTCATGAGTGAGCAAAATAATGACCAGAACCAAGAACTGAGACAGGATGTAGAATCTCTGAAAGAGCAAATGTCAAAAATCCTGGAGATCCTTACTGCGCAAAAGGGAAAATCTACGGCCGAAACTCATGAACTAGAAGATGTTGCACCTCCAGGTTTTACCCCATCAGTACCTCAGCATAGCGGGGCATCGGCTACATCTGTGCAACCGATATTCTATACTCATGCACCTCAAATGCCTCCATTAGGAGGAGGGGCAAGTCAAAACCCCACATTTCCCATTCCTGAGCAAGTCCACTCCTATGCACAACAGGGGCAATATAAGGTTGATCCCATTCGCGAGTCAGGAAATTTGGGAAACGGGCTAGAGAATAGTGAAAACACTTCATCTAAAGGGAAGTTGGATTTTTTAGAGGAAAGATTGAGGGCAATAGAGGGTGCTGACGCATTTGGGAGCATAGATGCAACACAACTATGTTTGGTTCCTGATGTTGTTATCCCTCAAAAATTCAAGTTACCCGAGTTCGAGAAGTATGATGGGACATCTTGTCCAAGAAACCATTTGATTATGTATTGCAGGAAGATGGCTGCACACGTCCAAGATGAAAAGTTACTTATGCATTTTTTTCAAGATAGTTTGACAGGACCAGCATCCCGATGGTACATACAATTGAATAGAGCTCATGTTCAAAAATGGAAGGACCTGGCAGATCTTTTTCTCAAACAATATAAACATAATCTGGATATGGCTCCAGACCGTTTAGATCTCCAGCGACTAGAAAAGAAGAGTACTGTGAATTTTAAGGAGTATGCGCAAAGATGGAGAGAAATGGCAGCCCAAATTCAGCCGCCACTTACAGATAAAGAATTAACGACCATGTTCATACATACGCTTCGATCCCCTTACTACGATCGTATGATTGGGAACGCTTCCACGAATTTTTCAGATATCATAACTATCGGAGAAAGAATCGAGTATGGAGTGAAATATGGAAAAATTGTTGACATAGTATCAGACTCGAACCAGAAAAGAAGTATTCTTCCAAAAAAGAAAGAGGGTGAAGTCCATGAGATAAGTTATAGTCAAAAGCTACCATTTAGCAGTCAAACGATGGTACACCACCCAGCAGCAAATAACATGAACCAGAGTTCATATAATAACTCATATGTGTCAGGACAGGGTTGTCAGACGGTACAGGGACAAATGAATTATTCGTCAGGTACTCAAAATTCCAACTCGTCGAGTGCTCAACGAGTTTTTAGAAGCAATTTGAGGAGCTTTGATCCCATCACTGTAACTTATACAGAGCTTCTCCCCCAGTTGATTCAAAATAAGCAGCTTGTTCCAATACATATGGAACCTGTGCAACCACCATACCCAAAATGGTACAAGCCAAATGCAAGATGTGACTATCATTCGGGAGCAGTGGGACATTCAACAGAAAATTGTTTTACTCTCAAGGGAAAGGTGCAAGATTTGATAAGATCCGGTTGGCTGAAATTTAAAAAGGCAGAAGAGACACCAGATATCACACAAAATCCACTCCCTAATCATGGCAACCCAGCAGTCAATGCCATTCATGTCTCATCAGAATGTGAGGGACGGTCGAACTTTGTATATCAATGTCCAAAGGATGATTGTTTATCCTACAGTGAAGTAGTGATGTGCCTAATGCAGGAAGAGGAACCAGAAATTCATTCTGTAAACATGATCATTGGAGAAGATACCGCAGTAAAAGATTTGTGTAAGCCAAAACCCCTGGTAATATTTTTTAAGGAACAACTTTCAGGTGTCCAAACTGATTTGACCATCTCACAACCGTTAACTATCCAAATCCCTAGTTCTTACAAATATAAAGACAACAAAGCAGTACCATGGAATTATGGTTGTCATGGCCTCAATGAAGAAGCTGCTATCGTCACCAACATTTCGGGAATCAGTGGTATGACAAGGAGTGGAAGGTGCTATAAGCCAGAAATCTTAAAAGCACCACCAGTGGAAAGCCAACAAAACCCCCAAGTTGAAAAAGGAAAAGAGAAGGAATATTTTATAGAAGATCAAGAGGAAATTTGGAGTGAAGAGCCTATCATAACTAAGGGTAGCTCATCCAAGAAAGTTGTATCTGATGAAGAGGCTTGTGAATTCTTGAAGTTGATCAAGCACAGTGAATATAAGGTGATCGAACAACTGCATCGCACACCAGCTCGCATATCCATATTGTCACTGTTCTTAAATTCAGAGCCACACCGTAAAGCTTTAATGGATGTTTTGAACCAAGCACATGTGAATCATGACATCACTGTAGAAAAGTTGGGTGGAATTGTGGGAAACATCACTGCTTCCAACACTATTACTTTTACAGACGAAGAGATTCCACCAGAAGGTATGGGTCATACTAAAGCACTGCACATAGTTGTAAAGTGCAAAGATTATGCGATAGCTAAAGTCCTTGTTGATAATGGGGCCTCTTTAAACGTGATGCCAATGTCCACACTACTAAAGCTACCTGTAGATCCATCCCATATTAAACACAGCAGCACTGTAGTAAGAGCTTTCGACGGGACTCGTAGAGAAGTTGTGGGCGAAATTGAGTTACCCATTAAAATTGGACCTCGCACCTTCAACGTGACATTTCAAGTGATGGACATAACTTCGGCCTATAGTTGTCTATTGGGGAGGCCTTGGATTCATTCAGCTGGGGTTATTCCATCAACTCTGCATCAGCGTTTAAAGTTTGTTTTCGAGAATACTCTGGTAAGCATATTCGGCCAAGAAGATGTGTTGGTCACTAAATCTACTGCAACCCCTTATGTGGAGGCAGCAGAAGAAGCTTTGGAATGTTCTTTCCAATCTTTTGAGATAGCAAATGCTACTATTTTTACCCATGCTGAGGATCGAGGTCTAGAACAGTCTTTGTCAAGAGCTTCAATGATGGTTGCAAAAACCATGATGAAAGAAGGATTTGAACCTGGTGAAGGCCTAGGAAAATATCAACAAGGGAGAAAACAACCAATATGTCTGCCCAAGGCTGTTGAAAAGTTCGGTTTAGGTTATAAGCCAACTGTTGTGGACTGGAAGAATGTCCAAGAAGAAAAAAGAAAGCAAAGGAGCGCCAGATTAGAAAATCGAGAAGTAAGTACCAAAAGGATGAGCATACCTCATCTCTACGAGACTTTTAAGAAGAGCAAAACCGAAGCAGACAAGTTAGTATTAGAGATGTCAGATTTATCCATCACCGCCATCATTGAAGAACATGTGGAATCTGTAGATTCCTTGGTATACAAGTGCCCTCCAGGTTTCGAACTATGCAATTGGGAATCCACAGAATTGCCTATTCATTTTGAAGAAGCCCAAGAGTAATTTAGTTTCCTTCATTTTGTCATTATTTCCTACTAGTTATGCCCAAGACTATAGGAATTTTCATTTTTGTAATAGGGCGTCCTACTTTGCATTTTCAATAAAGTTGTTTCTCATTTTGATTTCACATCATTTACTAGTCTTTTCTCTTTTCCTCTTCTTCCCCTCTTGTCTCTCTCACGAATTAATTCAGGATTGATAACAATTCATTTGAAAGCAAAAGCGATAGTGATTTCAGGCTTGATTTCAATGTTCCAATCTTGAATGTTGAATATGATGAAGAAGATAGTGACATTACCGAGGAAATATCTCCTGAGTTGTTACGTTTAGTACAAGAAGAGGAAAGGATCACTTTACCTCACCAAGAAATAATAGAAACTATCAATCTAGGAACGGGTGAAGAAATTAAAGAGGTTCGGGTTGGGAATACCTCTAAAGGTGAAAGCCGAAGTCAACTCATAGCTTTACTACATGAGTATAAGGATGTATTTGCATGGACATACCAAGATATGCCAGGTTTGGATACGAATATAGTTGTACACCATCTACCACTAAAGGATGGATGCGGGCCAGTTCGACAGAAATTGAGAAAATTAAAACCAGATATGTTGTTAAAAATTAAAGAAGAAGTGAAGAAGCAATTGGATGCGGGTTTCCTCACTGTGGCTAAATACCCCGAATGGGTAGCAAACATAGTCCCTGTTCCGAAAAAAGATGGAAAAGTTAGGATGTGTGTGGACTACAGGGATCTGAACCGAGCAAGTCCCAAAGATAATTTTCCTTTGCCACATATTGACGTTTTAGTAGATAACACGGCTGGATATTCAACATTTTCCTTCATGGATGGTTTCTCGGGGTACAACCAAATCAAAATGGCACCTGAAGATCAAGAAAAAACAACGTTCATTACCCTATGGGGAACGTTCTGCTACAAAGTTATGCCTTTTGGTTTAAAGAATGCTGGGGCTACGTATCAAAGGGCCATGGTTACATTATTTCATGATTTAATGCATAAAGAAATCGAGGTATATGTCGACGATATGATTGCCAAATCTCGACCTGGGGAGGAGCATGTGGTCACATTACGCAAGTTGTTCGAGCGTTTGAGAAAGTATCAACTTAAACTCAATCCATCAAAGTGCATCTTTGGAGTTTCTTCGGGAAAACTGCTAGGCTTCATTGTGAGTCAGGAAGGAATTAAAGTTGATCCAGATAAAGTCAAAGCCATAGTTGAAATGAAACCTCCCCAAACCCAAAAAGAGGTTAGAAGTTTTTTAGGGAGACTAAACTATATATCAAGATTCATTTCACATTTGACGGCAACATGTGAACCAATTCTAAAGCTCCTTCGTAAAAGTAATACGACCCAGTGGAATGAGGAATGTCAAGTTGCATTTGACAAAATCAAGGGTTATTTACAAAATCCGCCAATACTTGTCCCTCCAACGCCAGGTCGACCACTCATTCTATATCTGACGGTACTCGACGAATCCATGGGTTGTGTTTTGGGATAACATGATAGCTCAGGCAGAAAAGAACGGGCCATCTACTACTTGAGTAAGAAGTTTACAAATTATGAGGCCAATTATTCGTTACTCGAAAAAACATGTTGTGCGTTAGCTTGGACGGCCCATCGACTTAGGCATTATATGTTATATTATACGACATGGCTCATCTCTAAAATGGACCCTATAAAATACATATTTGAGAAACCATCCTTATCAGGAAGGATTGCTAGGTGGCAAGTTTTGCTTTCAGAATATGATATAGTTTATGTCACGAAGAAAGCAATCAAGGGGAGTGCTCTTGCTGATTATCTAGCAGATCTGCCTTTAGAGGACTACGAACCTATGAGCTCAGATTTTCCTGACGAAAGTATCATGGCTATTGATGCAGAAGAAGAAGGCTTGGATCCTGAATTATGGGTTATGTTATTTGACGGAGCTTCAAACGAATTAGGACATGGAATTGGGGCAATCCTGATATCTCCAGAAAATAAGTTGTTTCCACTAACAGCCAAATTGTACTTCGATTGTACGAACAATATTGCAGAATATGAAGCATGTAGTATGGGAATTCGAGCAGCATGTGATATGAATGTGAAAAAGCTGCAAGTTTATGGAGACTCTTTATTAGTCATACATCAGTTGAATGATGAATGGGAAACTCGAGACCCAAAATTGATTCCTTACAAAAAATATATACTTCAGTTATGCCAGGATTTCAGGATGGTTGCTTTTGATCATATTCCACGTGACAATAACCAAGTGGCTGATGCCTTAGCTACATTGTCTGCCATGTTTACAATTGAGCTAAATGAAGAAGTAGAGCCAATTAGAATTGAGAAAAGAGAGGTCCTCGCATATTGCCTTCATATTGAAGAAGATCTAGATGGGAAACCATGGTATTTTGACATTAAGCGATACATACAAAGTAGAGACTATCCTGAAGGAATTTCAGAAAATGACAAGCGAACTATAAGAAGGTTAGCTATGAAATTCTTTTTGAATGGGGAGGTATTGTACAAAAGAAATCATGATATGGTCCTTCTCAGATGTGTCGATGCGAGAGAAGCAAACAACATTATGAAGGAGATTCATGACGGTATTTGTGGAACACATGCAAATGGTCATATGATGTCTAGACAGATTCTCCGTGCTGGATATTTTTGGCTCACAATGGAGTCAGATTGTATCAAGTATTCTAGGGAATGTCACAAGTGCCAAATATACGCAAACAAGATTCATGCCCCAGCGTCGTCCTTACATGTGTTGTCAGCACCCTGGCCCTTTTCAATGTGGGGAATAGATATCATTGGTCCAATAGAGCCCAAAGCTACAAATGGACATCGTTTTATTCTTGTAGCCATTGACTACTTCACAAAATGGGTTGAGGCCGCTTCGTATCGAAATGTCACAAGTAATGTGATTGTTAAGTTCATCAAGAAAGATTTAATTTGTCGGTATGGTCTACCGGAGAGAATAATCACAGACAATGGAAAAAATTTGAACAGTAAAATGATGGATGAATTGTGCAAGCACTTTCAAATCAAGCATTCAAACTCGACAGCCTACCGACCAAAGATGAATGGTGCAGTAGAGGCAGCCAACAAGAATATTAAGAGAATTGTAGAAAAGATGACAATCACATACAAAGACTGGCATGAAATGTTGCCATTTGCATTGCATGGATATCGTACTGCAATTCGCACATCAACTGGGGCAACCCCATTCTCTCTAGTATATGGAATGGAAGCAGTTCTTCCAATGGAAGTAGAAATACCTTCCCTTAGAGTCTTGATGGAAACAGAACTGGAAGAAGCGGAATGGTTACGAACAAGATATGAACAATTGAACTTTATTGAAGAAAGGAGATTGACCTCCTTATGTAGAGGACAACTATATCAACGGAAAATAATGCGAGCACACCATAAGAAAGTGCGTCACCGTCATTTTCGAGAAGGAGATCTGGTTTTGAAAAGGATACTCCCTATCCAGAAGGATCATCGAGGAAAATGGACTCCAAGTTACGAAGGCCCTTTCGTCGTGAAGAAAGCCTTTTCAGGAGGGGCATTATTATTAACAACCATGGACGGAGATGATTTGACAGGACCAATCAATTCTGATTATGTCAAGAGATATTTTGCATGAACCTGTATCTCCACGGATGGTGGGACATTGACAAGATTCTTTAAAAGCTGTCGCTTTGCTTTCAAATTAGTTATCAAATCCATGTATCTTTTCTATTATCAATAAAATTATCCCCCTTTGTTCCTTTCTCTCTCAAAGTTAGTTAGTTTTTCTTTTGAATGAGTCATTGTGAGAATGCAAAATAGGGGGGACCCAAAAAAAAAAAAAAAAAAAAAAAAAGGCAAAATGAAGGTCGCACAAATTAAGGGCGTGTTTACAAGGCAAAGTATGATCCTCAAGATAAAAGATAGGACGTAAGATTTATTTCACAACTAATCAAGACAAACAGCAGATGAACATTCATATCAGCCAGTTTCGGCCAAAATTTTTTGCTCACTCATGAGTCATTGGGAGTGCTTATTGGCATGGAAGGAAGATATGGAGTTTTAAAAAAATAATAATAAATAATAATAATAATAATAAACACACAGACATACGCGAAATTTTTTCTTTCTGAAGAAAGCGTCATAAAAAAAAAAAAAAAAAACAAAATACTGGGGCAAATTGCAGATAAGAATGCCTATTAGAAGCCATTTATCAAAAGAACCCTTTCATGATTTGATTCTTAAAAGGATGAAAACTTCTTTAAAAAGTTACTTTTCTTGAAACTATGCTTTAAACTTCATGCATAAACACTGGGGCAATTTTTGGATGAAAGTCCGTATCACAAAGTGTTTTATTATGAAAAAACTCATGCATTCATAAGCATTGTAGGCTAAAATTTTGTCCGTGGAAGTTTTCTCACCATATTAATACATCATCGAGTGCTTGTTTACCCCTGGCTCGATACCTTTATCATGGAGGTGCTTGTTTACCCCTGGCCTCCAGCCCTTTTAATATATCATCGGGTGCTTGTTTACCCCTGGCCCGATACATTTATCATGGAGGTGCTTGTTTATCCCTGGCCTCCAGCTCTTTTAACACATCATCGAGTGCTTGTTTACCCCTGGCTCGATACCTTTATCATGGAGGTGCTTGTTTACCCCTGGCCTCCAGCCCTTTTAATATATCATCGGGTGCTTGTTTACCCCTGGCCCGATACATTTATCATGGAGGTGCTTGTTTACCCCTGGCCTCCAACTCTTTTAACACATCATCGAGTGCTTGTTTACCCCTGGCTCGATACATTTATCATGGAGGTGCTTGTTTACCCCTGGCCTCCAGCTCTTTTAACACATCATCGAGTGCTTGTTTACCCCTGGCTCGATACATTTATCATGGAGGTGCTTGTTTACCCATGGCCTCCAGCTCTTTTAACACATCATCGAGTGCTTGTTTACCCCTGGCTCGATACATTTATCATGGAGGTGCTTGTTTACCCCTGGCCTCCAGCTCTTTTAACACATCATCGAGTGCTTGTTTACCCCTGACTCGATACCTTTATCATGGAGGTGCTTGTTTACCCCTGGCCTCCAACTCTTTTAACACATCATCGAGTGCTTGTTTACCCCTGGCCCGATACCTTTATCATGGAGGTGCTTGTTTACCCCTGGCCTCCAGCCCTTTTAATACATCATCGAGTGCTTGTTTACCCCTGGCTCGATACCTTTATCATGGAAGTGCTTGTTTACCCCTGGCCTCCAACTCCTTTAATATATTATCAGACGCTTGTCTATCCCTAGGATGATACATTTATCAAAAAAAAAAAAAAAAAAAAAAAATCTTAAGGTTTACCTTGGGTTGTTAATTTATTTTGCTAACTCTAAAATTTCGAACAAATGAGGTCTACGCCTTTGTCCATCCTTTTATTCTATAAGAATGAACAAAGGGGGGCAAACTGTAGACCCCTAAATTTGTCCGAAATTTTATTTAATTTTATCCATTTTTTTTGGAAATGAAAAAAAAAATAAGAGAGAATATTCTAGATCTTTAATTTAGCCAATTCAAATGTTTTTTTTATTATTATTATTAGGTCAAATATTTTATTTTGATTAATTAATTTGCCAAATCAAATATTAGGTTTATTTGGCAAGGTTAATTAAAGAAAATATTTTATTTCCTTGGGGGATTGATGGTCAAATAATATCTTGTAAATTTTGGAGGGTAGAATTTGTGTATTTATTTAATTCCCTTTTCATTTTTATTTTATTGAATTTTTATTTTATTTGATCACTTTCCAAATTTATGGTGGTGGGAATTGGCTATAAATAGAGAGCCATAATCCTTGCAATTCACGATTTCTCTAGCCTTGGGATACCTCTCTACACGTTTTTTTTGGCTAAGAATAGACTCCCCAAATCTCTCTCCCTAAAAAACCCTAGATACACTTTTCCCTCTTTCCCACCTAACTTCCCTCTCCTACTCCTCAAGATTTTTTTTCCCTTCTCACGTTTTCTCTCCTCGCCATCGCTCTGTCTCAACCTCACGTTGCCACTTCATAAAGTCTTATTCCCAATCCAACGGTCACAAGTATTCTTCGTAAGTGTTTTTTTTTCTTAACCTTTGTCTTCAATTCTTTCTTCAATAGTTTTCTTTCTTTTCATGAGGTTAATATTTTTTTTATTCTTTTCATAAAGTTTAGTTTATTTATTGTTTCTTTCGCTTTATTTTAATATGCTTTTTTTTTTTTTTAGCATTTATAAAGTTATGTGATTTTTCTTTAGGGAGCATTGGACAATTGCATGCATGTTTCGATTTCAATTTTATTATTTTCATTTTTATGTACTTAAAAATTGATTATTATATTTTGCTTATGTGCAACTTGTTAATTTTGTTTTATTTTGTAATCTAGTATTATTATTTATGGTTTAGTCATATATTTTCATTAAGCCAATATGTGGTTATTTTGCCTAAAACCAATATTTCTTTTGTTAATTGTGTTAAAAAAAATAAAGGAGTCTCCAACGACGGAATCTCAATTTTTGGAATGCCAATGTTGAGTTTTCTTGAGGTAAGAAATCAATGTCTTGGAATGCCGAGATTTGATTTCAATATGGTTCCTTTCAAGCAAATGAATTTAATGAATTTTTAATTATTACGTATGGTAGTTTTCTTCTCTTTTTAAGCCTTTTATCTCAATTGTATATTGCTGAATTTTATTTACTTTATTTTCACTATGTTATGATATGATATTTAATCCATAATTTCCTTGTAAATTTCTTTCCCTTAATTAAATATTTGCAAAACAAAAATCTTCCAACGATGGAATCTTGAATTTTCGGGATGCCGATATTTGAGTTTCTTGAGGAAAAATAAGATCTCGGGATGCCGGGATTTGCTTTTAATATTCTTTCCATTTTTATATTTTTTTTTCTTTTTAAAAAAAGCATTTTTTTCCAACGAAGCATATTTCATAAAAGGCATTATCTTAAGGAATGTTTTAAAAGCTCTTGATAAATTTATTTCATTAACTTTATTTCCAAAATAATAAATCAATCCAAAAATCCATTTTCCATAAAAGTCACCTTGCTTTAAAAATAAATTTAATTAAGAGTTTTCATTAAAAAATATTCTTTACTCACACACTTTTCAAGATTAATAAACCAAACGTTTTAAAAAAAAAGAATAAACTTTCCTATGACGGAAATTAGGAAATCGAAAATATTGATTTTCCTAATATTCTTGAGGTATAATGAATTTTAATTTGGGATGCCAAATTAAATTCATACAAATTTTGAATGGCTTTGCCACTCACAATTATTGCTCATTATTTATTTATGGAATAATGAGAATAAAAATGTGGGACATTTAAAATCAACAAAAAAAAAATCTTTTAGTATTTACCATAGCCAATTTCCTTAAATAACACAAGAAAAATAAAATTTCGTTCTTTGAGCGAGTGTTATGGGGTGCTAATACCTTCCCCATACACAAAAGACCCCCGAACCTTAAATCTTTTATTTGCAGACCATTTTAGCATATTGTTGGGTGCCCAGTCACACCCTCTAAATCAAGACTGGTGGCGACTCCATTTTCCTCCTCTTGGGAACAAAGTCAGCCGCTCCGCGTCGCAAACCCGTAGCGACACATTTCAAATTACTTTATTTACCTCAATACCCTTCACGAGCTACCAGTGGGACCTAATGAACCTACATATCAAAAACTCCAACGATATGAGATTAATTGGCTAAACTCATTAACCAAGTTAATCAATATTCGTTAACTGTGGGGCACTCCACTAAAGACCCACAACTGTACTCTTCTCACTGTAGAATATTTCTATGTCCACGGATATCGACCATAACGGTAAGTCAATCCTTCACAAGTGTTCATAACGCCAGCTAGGTCAAGTTACCGTTTTACCTCTGGGTTACCTTTGGATCCTTAAGTACCACTGATTCCTCTAATGAATAATCTCTTTATGATCCAACCAATAAACAAGAGTTCATCTTGGGCCAGGAGAGGTCAGCGTGCCTTTGTTCAAGACCTAGAATCAACCCTTAAGGGAACACACGTCTACTTACCCCAATAGGAGAAGGAGTGAATTCCATATTGTACTGTTATGTTTCCATCCCCCACTCGGTCTTGCCCTTAAAATGGTAGGATTATTGAGTCGGCTAACTGACCACTCTCACCCATACAAATCTAAGGATAATCCCTCCTTAAAAAGAGTTCATACTAGACTCAGGATTGAGATTAAGTTATACCTAGACCATTCTATTGAAATAGAAACCTAAACTAGTCAACGGGGTTATATTTGGTAGTTACTATTTGCAGTTCGGTCTTATGCAAACTCATTGCACAGGATACTCCCACTCGCATGTCCAATACATGGATGCTTTGGATCAATGCATCTATATTGAATACAAAGTGGATCGTATCACATAGTGTCACCAGGGTAAGGTATCCAACCTTATCCCTATACTATAGACCATTTAGATTGTTACTTGAACACTAATCCTCGTATGTTCCCACATACTAGTCCAAGTTTCATTTAAACAACCTTGGATCTTAGTTTATTGGATTTTAGGGTTAATTAATGCAAACTCGATTATTCAATAACAAATTATTGAATCACTCAAATAACGCTTTATTGAGGTCGATTAATTTATTTCATTTACTATCTACAAGTTTTAGGGCATAAAACCCAATACTAAGGTTGTTTAAATGAAACTTGTGTTGGGTTTTATGCCCTAAAACTCGTAGATAGTAAATGTAAACAAATTGTATACTTGTTTCAATAAAATGTTATTGAGTTTCTACAATAAAATGTTATTGTTAAATATTGCACAATTTGACCCAAATCCAATAAACTAAGATCCAAGGTTGTTTGTTTGTAACTTGAACTAGTATGTGGGGACATACGAGGATCGATGTTCAAGTAACAACCTAAAAGGTCTATACTACAAGGATAAGGTTGGGTACCTTATCCTGGTAACACTATGAGATACGACCCGCTTTGTATTTGATACAGACGTATTGATCCAAAGCGTCCATGTAGTAGACATGCAAGTGAGGGTATCCTATGCAATGAGTTTGCATAAGACCAAACCATGAAATAATCAACCATTAGTTATAACATCGTTAACTAATTAGGTTACTGTTTCAATAGGATGACTTAGGTAACTCAGTCTTAATCCTAAGTGTATCATGAACTCCTTCTCATGAGGGATTGTCCTTTGATTAGCATGGGTGAGAGTGGCCAATATGCTGACTCAATATGCCTTCCTTTTTGGGGACAAGACCGAGTGGGAGGCTGGAGACATGACAACACAAGAAAGAATTCACTCATTCCCGCTTCTAGGTGAAGTAGATGAGTGTTCCCTTAAGTGGTGACTCCGAGACTTGAACAAAAGGATCCCGCCCTCTCACTGGCCCGAGAGGGACTTTCTGTTTAATGGTTGGACCATAAACAAGTTGTTCATTAGAAGAGCGCTGGTACTTAAGGAGACAGATGTAACACAGGGGTAAAACGGTAATTTGACTCAGCTGTGATTACGGACACTCGTGAAGGATTGACTTACCGGCATAGGTCTACATCCATGGACACAGAAATGTTCTACAGTGAGAAGAATTCAACTGTGGGTCTTTAGTGAAATGACCCACAGTTAATGAATATTGGTTAACCTGATTAATGAGTTTAATCTATTAACCTCATATCATTGGAGCTTCTGATCTTTAGGTCCATTAGGTCCCTCTACTAGCTCGTAAAGAGTAATTAGGAACAAATATATCTTGAGAGAATTTGAATAGTTCAAATTCATATGGGGAATTAAGTTAATTGTACGAGATACAAATTAATATAATGTATAGTGATGCATTAAAATATAAAGTCTAATTTGAGATTAAACTTTATAATATTGAGAGATTGATATATTTGAAAGAGTTCAAATATATGTCTAATTAAATATATGGTATTTAATTAGAAGATGAATTAATTAATTATTCAATTTAGTTTAAATTAAATGAGATTTAATTAAACTATAGTCTATGAGAGAAATAAATATTTGAAGAAGTTCAAATTTTAATATGAATTTGAACATCACTCGCATCACACATTACCTCAAATGGTAAATTCCAATTAGGTGCACAAAGAATAGGTGCTGAGACTAAAGCAGCTTCAAAGTCTCAAAAGCCTTCTTACAATCTGGATTAAAGTCAAAAACATGATCAGTACACAATAAGTTACAAAGAGGTTTACTGATTTTGGAAAAATCTTTTATGAACCTCCTATAAAATCCAGCATGTCCTAAAAAACTTCGAATTCCCTTCACTGAATTCAGTGGTTCTAGTCTTTCAATCACCTCTATTTTTGCTCTATCGACCTCTCGACCATTCTTAGAAATCCTATGACCTAGCACTATGCCCTCCTTCACCATGAAGTGACATTTCTCCCAATTAAGAACTAGATGGTTATCCTCACATCTCTTTAATACCTTACCTAAATTTTCTAAACAATTCTGAAAAGACCCTCCAAACACTGAAAAATCGTCCATAAATACCTCCACAGTGGACTCAATCATATCAGAAAAAATTGCTAACATACACCGCTGAAATGTTGCTGGAGCATTGCAGAGGCCAAAAGGCATTCGCCTAAAAGCAAACGTCCCATAAGGGCAGGTGAAAGTGGTTTTCTCCTGATCCTCAGGAGCAATAGTAATCTGGTTGTACCCAGAATAACCATCCAAGAAACAGTAATAGGCCTGACCAGCCAATCTATCCAGCATTTGGTCAATAAATGGTAGAGGGAAATGGTCCTTACGGGTAGCTTTATTAAGCCTCCTGTAATCCATGCAAACCCTCCAGCCAGTTATTGTCCTGGTTGGAATCAACTCATTGTCTTTATTGCTCACCACAGTAACACCTCCTTTCTTAGGAACACATTGGACAGGGCTCACCCAATTGCTATCGGCAATTGGATAAATTATCCCAGCATCCAACCATTTAATTGCCTCCTTTTTAACAACCTCTTTCATTGCAGGGTTAAGCCTTCTTTATTGCTCAATACTCCTAAAGGATCCCTCTTCTAGAGTGATTTTGTGCATACAAAAAGATGGGCTAATTCCCTGAATGTCAGCCAATGTCCAACCTATAGCCTTGCGGTATTGCTGCAGCAATTTTATTAAGGCCTCCTCATGCTCTGACATTAAATCTGATGCAACAATAATGGGCAACGTCTCTCCTTCCCCAAGATACACATACTTTAGATGATCCGGTAAGGGCTTCAAATCTAAAGTAGGTGCCTCAATCAGGGATGGCTTAATGGGAGGAGCCTTCCTTTGATTTAAATCTAGAGACTCAAAAACATCCTCACACCTAAACAATTCTTTTTCATTTTTTCTATCTAACAAACAAATTTCTAAATCTTCTACACTAACCTCTCCATGATTTTTCGAATGCTTATCAGCCGAATCCTGTATTGATGTCTCAATAACTGTGCTCTCCAGAATCCCGATGAAGGAGCAATCCTCCATTTCGTCTGGATATTTCATGACTTTAAACACATTAAATTTTACTTCCTCATTACAAACTTTCATTGTTAACTCCCCTTTTTGAACATCTATTAACGCCCTACCAGTAGCAAAAAATGGACGACCTAGAATAATTGGGACATCTTTATCAGTCTTATAGTCTAAAATAATAAAATCAACAGGAAATATGAATTTATTCACTTTTACTAAGATGTCCTCAATTTTACCCTCTGGATATGTGATAGACCTATCAGCTAATTGGAGTGTGACTGTGGTAGGTCTAGCTTCACCAATACCTAGCTTCCGATAGACCGAAAGAGGCATAAGGTTAATGCTTGCACCTAAATCACAGAGTGCTCTACCTAATTCTTTTCCACTTGTAGACACATGTATGGTAAATGATCCTGGATCCTTAGTCTTGGGAGGTAGCCCATTCTTAAGAATAGCACTACACTCCTCAGTAAGAGATACAATTTCAAATTCACCTAACCTCTTCTTTTTAGTTAGAATATCCTTAAGAAACTTAGCATAATTAGGCATTTGCTCAATAGCTTCTACTAACGGGATATTTATATGCAATTGCTTAAGAATCTCTAAAAACTTCCTAAATTGACCATCCTGATTCTTAGGCTTTTGCCTTTGTGGAAAAGGTAGAGGTGGTACATAAGGTGGGGGCGGCACATAAGGTGGTTCCACATCTGGAACAGAACTAGATGCTCCAGCATTTTTATTGCTACCTCCAGCACCAACGCTCTTATCACCATTTTTATCTATATCCTGTGTCTTACTAGGCTCAATTCTTTCTTCTAATGGCTTACCACTCCTAAGAGTTACTGCCTTTACCTGCTCCTTACCTTCCCTTCGAGGGTGTTCAGTATCCGAGGGGAGTTTCCCTTGAGGCCTTGCCTTCAGCTCATTAGCTAGCTGACCCACTTGCAATTCCAGGGCTCTCATCGAAGCTTGATTACTTTGAATTGCAGCATCTGTACGAGCCATAAATTCTTTCATCATCGCCTCGAGAGAACTTCCCGAATTTTGTTGGGGCAAAGCCTGCTTATTTTGCTGGGGCAATACCTGCACTTTAGCAAATCCCGGCTGGTTCATTTTTTGTTGCGCTTGCACGTTATTTCCTTGACCTCCCCATGAGAAGTTGGGGTGGTTGCGCCAACCTGGATTATAAAAATTAGAGTAAGGGTTATTCCTCTCATTACCTACAAAAAACACAGAAGCTGGATTGCTGGGGCAAAACTCGTAGTTGTGATTTTCACCATAATAGACACATGCTTCCTCTGCCACTTGGTTCACCACTGCAGCAGGCTCCATAGCTGGTGGCTGCTGATGACTAATCACTGTCACATTCTTAAGAGCATTAGCAATCATAGCAAAATCAGCCCTAATGGTGGACACACCATCAACCTCTAATACACTCTTAACCTTTTTATTTGTGCCTCTAACATCCGACCACTGACAACTATTAATAGATATTCTTTCTAAAATTTCATAAGCTTCATCAAAAGTTTTTGCCAAAAGGGCCCCTCCAGCCGAAGCATCGACCATACCCTGGGTTACTCCATTTAAACCATTGTAGAATGTTTCCATTTGAATACAATGAGGTAAACCATGGTGGGGACACTTTCGCAAAAGCTCCTTAAACCTTTCCCAAGCCTCACTAAAAGTCTCATCCTCAAGTTGCCTAAACCCTACTATTTCACTCCTTAATTTAGCATTTCTATTAGGTGGGAAATACTTACTTAAAATTTTTTCAGCTAACTCATCCCATGTCCTAATTGATCCTGGAGCAAAAGAGTTTAACCATGCCTTTGCTCCATCTCTAAGATAATACGGAAACAAAGTTAATCTAAGGGCATCTCTAGGCACTCCTTGAATTACAAAAGAATCGCTAACTCCTAGAAAAGACTTAAGATGTAAATGAGGGTCTTCAGATGACAAACCATGGAATTGCCCCACGGTTTGTAACATCTGGAACATTACCGGTTTCATCTCAAAATTCGCCGCTTGGATTTGGAGACGTGCAATCCCTGGATTCAACTCATTAAACATTGGGACAACATACGCTCGAATGGCTCTGGTCCTATCGTTCACTATCAAGATAGGATTTTCAGCCTGATTATTTTGCTGCTCATTTTGTTCAAACAGCGGGTTTTGCTGCAGCAAACGATTCTGGGGGTCTGCTGGACCTTCAGGAGCCTCTGGAAGACGCGGCACGTTCTCCATCTGGTTTCTGCGCTGCTCTCTCCTTCTTATCCTGAATGTCCTTTCGATTTCTGGATCAAGCTCAAACCTTACCCAGGCGGATCGCTCATGCACCAAACTCACACCTGCAAAAACAAAAGAAACAATCAAAAAGTTCTAGCACCAAACCACTAAAACACATACACAAAACAAATCAGATAAAAACTTATTCAGTTCCCCGGAAATGGCGCCAAAAACTTGTTGGGTTCCTAGAGTGAGTAAAAATATGGTATAAAAAGACTCTAGGATTCCTGTGCAAGTATACATAGTCTGCAGCAAGTAATATTATCAATCCGAGTCCTGAATTAGCTTTCACTTTACCTATTTTGCGTAACTTTCTAATGGGTTCAAAGATGGTAACAATAATTTGGTTTTATAAGAATTATGCTGGAGCAAAATAAATGACAGAACAAAGAATAAACGAATAGGCAGGCCGATTAAAGACAGGCGCTGGTTAGGATTAAGAGTTGTTTAAAAATATGCTCTAGCAATATTATTTATCATGCAACTCTCGCAGTATTATTAGCGGATTCCTCCCGGAACTCCGGATCTTTTGGAATGTGTTTCAACCCCAATGAAGTGCGACCGATCAAGCACCAGACAACTGGCTATCCCTAGCTCAGTCACTGGCGTTCACCAATACACAATGATCGTAGTGTGGATAATTGCCACACACTTTCTAAATCATCCCTGAAACTAGAGAGATATTCACACCGGCTGGCCAGGCGGGCATAAAATGTAAATAGGCACAACAATTAACCAAGATGCAATAATCAATATATTACTAAAGTTTAAGCACAACATCTACACGTTCCTAACCAACACCTTATGCTACTTAGCTCATAATAAACATGGAAACATGAATTACAATCTGAGTAAGCATGTCCATAATCACAAGATAATAAAGAAAATATAAATCTCCTAAGTTAGCTTGCGGATGATGGTGTTCTTGGCGGTCTCCAATCTCTCTATATTATTCGGCTTCCAAGGAAAGTTAGAATTCTTTTGACTTTGACGGCTACTTCCTTTTATAGAAGGATGGGAGGCTTGAATTAGGTCAACTAGGACACGTGTAAGGCTCTCCTTGATCCTTTATCACGAGAATAACTCAACAAAATTCGATTCATGAAGTTGGCTAACGAGCTGTGATGTGGCAGTTCTGTTCCCAGTTTTGCTGCAGCACAGAATTTGCTCCCTCCAGTCGCTCAGCAGCATAATCTGCACAAAATAATTTCCAATGCTTCCATTCTTCCAAATAGGTTAAAACATGTAATATCCATCTAAACCCAACCCTCTTAAGCACAAAAGACACACAAAACCTTATAGAAATGAGACCTAAATAACTACCTTTTGGGCAGTTATCAGTAGCCCAGGGGTAAAAAGGTAATTTGACCTAGCTGGGGTACAAACACACGTGAAGGGCTAACTTGCTGTTGATGGTCGATATCCGTGGACACAATATCTACAGTGAGAAGAGTGCAGCTGTGGTTTTATAGTGGAGTGAACCACAATTAACGAATATTGGTTAACTTGGTTAATGAGTTTAGCCAATTAATCTCATATCGTTGGAGCTTCTGATCTGTAGGTCCATCAGGTCCCACCGGTAGCTCTATAAGGGCGTTGAGGTAAATTTCTAAGGGTGAATTGTATATTCGAAGGGGTTCGAATATTATATTAAAATATGAATTTGATTCATATTAAAAACTATAGGTTATAATTAATGCACATGTGATGTATATTAATTCTATAGTTAATTTGAGAGATAAATATTTATACATAATTGAATATATGATATTTAATTGTGATATTAATTAATTGGTGAATTAATTAATATTTTGGTTTTAATTTTAATTAAATTTGATTTAATTAAAGCTATATTAAAACTATAGGATAAATGGAGTTTATTTTGTATAAATAGGTTTATACAAATAACATTTAATTAAATTAATAGTTAATTTAATTAAAAGATTAATTAATATTATTTAATATTAATTAAATCTTTCCCATCAGTTAGGTTAACTGATGGGAACGTGTGCTCCATCTTTTCCTGACTCTTGCGTGAATGGGAGGGTTTTAAGGATGTAGTTGGGAATTTTTACGGTAACGCTTCATTATTCAGTTTTTGACTCTCTCCCTGGGATTCACACAGTTTTTTTTCTCTCTAGCTCTCCATTCCAAGAATTCTCTCTGCAATTCTCTCCCAAGAAGAATACAGAGAACTTTATTCACCAAAACCCTTAGAGATCGCGCTCCCACAAGCCCCTAACGCACATCCTTCAAGAGAATACCGGTGCAACATTGGTGGTGGTGTTCGTAACGATTTTACAGCAAGATCAAGGACCATTTGTTGTTGTTTTTTGGGTGAAAATCTAGCAAATTTGGCTAAACGGTTCAAGAATTCTACAAAGGTATAGTATTCTTGACCTTAGATCAATAGGATCTTTCTTAGATTAGATCTAGGAGTTTTTCCTTTTGATCTCAACATGTTTTATAAACTGTTACAACATGTTTTATTTTAGATTATTCTGCTGTAATTTGTTTGTCGTCGTATGGGTATCCCAATTGGCGTTTAAATCGAAAAGATCTCTGACGTCTTCCGCTGCCTAGGGTTATTTATCCCTACACTGGGAACATAACATTACAAGATGGAATTCACTCCTTCCCTTATGGGTCAAGTAGACGTGTGTTCCCTTAAGGGTTCATTTCGGGTCTTGAACAAAGGCATACTGTCCTCTCCTGGCCCGAGAGGAACTTCTGTTTATTGATTGTACCATAAACAACTTGTTCATTAGAGGGATCGATGGTACTTAAGGATCCAGAGGTAACCTAAGGGTAAAACGGTAATTTGATCGAGCTGGCATTATGAACACTCGTGAAGGATTGACTTACCAATATAGTAGATATCCGTGGACACATAAATATTCCATAGTGAGAAGAGTGCAGCTGTGGGTTTTTAGTCGAGTGACCCACAGTTAACGAATGTTGATTAATTTGGTTAATGAGTTTAGCCAATTAATCTTGTATCGTTGGAGTTTCTGATATGTAGGTTCGTTAGGTCCACTTGCTAGCTCGTAAAGGGTCCTGAGATTAATTAGTCTTGAATAGAAGTTGAAGAGTTCAAATTCATTAAGGGAATTTTAGTTAATTGTATGTGATGTAATTAATATAATGTATGAAGATACATATATTATAATATAAGTTTAATTATTGAATTAAACTATATAAAATTAAATATTTTGGATGTGATTCAAAATTAATTAATGAGAGAATTAAATATTTGAATGAGTTCAAATATTAAAATATAAATTAGATTCATATTTATAATTTATGTTAAAATTAATATGAATGAGATTCATAATTAAAACTACAGTATATGAGAGGATTATTTGAATATGATTCAAATGATAAATTAATTAAATATATGATATTTAATTAAGGAATTAATTAATTGGAGAATTAATTAATTAATTTAATTTAATTAAATAGGATGTAGTTAAATTAATACTAAAGTTTATAATTAATGTGCATTTGATGCACATTAAAACTATAAGTTAAAAGAGAGAGATATTCGTTTAAATATGATTTAGATGAATACATAAATTAAATATGATTTAATTTTTTTTTTATAACATCAACCTTTCATTGTAACCATGCAGATTGCCCAAGCGGCAAACCAATACAAGCGACAAACAGAAGGGAACAAAACTCTACACATTGAGGAAACATCATCCTTCCAAGCCAGACAAAACACTCTCCTTTCTTTGACGAGTATGTGGTGACACGCTAAGCACCAGTTAGCAGAAATCAGCCGGATTCAGCTAGCCATCCAAAACCTCCATCCTCTTGCCTCCTTACATAAATATGGATTCTTCCATGTGGGTTTGCGGCCTTAGGCACGCCACCTGCAACAGAACACCCGAATAGAGCATTTTAAGACATCCAAGAAAAAAAAACAGTTTAGACAGAAAGTCAAATCCCATCACCCCTAAACTAAACCCCATCAATTCACATGCAGAACCATACCCACTGAATGAACCGCCAATAGCAGAATTTAGGGGGGTTGAAACATACTCACTATCCTGGAATACATCCACTTAACCTTTAGCCTAAGAGAAGTTATCACAAGCTAGTAAAATATGGAAACAGATCAAAAACTTTCCAAGAAGCTCGCGTGTGTGTGTGTTTAGCCTTCCTAAAGAAGCCTCTAATGATCCAGATACAGATTTATGGGCTCCTCCACCTATCTTCCCCCTACACTGGCAACTAAGGTTTCGCATGGAAGACCGATCGGAGCATATTTAGCATGCTATCCCAAAGCCCAGGAACCAGAAAAGGATTCATTTTCCTTTCCCTTATCCTAATGCACACTGATGCTAAAATCAAGGGCACTAGCTTTCACACTACAGTGCAGGGACCCCTAACCCAGGTTTCAGCCCTTGGTTGGCCTAACTGAACACACTGCAGGTAGCTCTTTTTACCCCATGCTTATGTATAATCAAAGACACAAAATAAGCTTTTAGGGAAAACAAAAGTGTGCATATACCCCCAAATAAACCCCCAAGCCTCAAACCACTCAAACTTTTCAATTCTTTTCTTTCCATTTCGTATTTTCACTTTTCCATTTCTTTCTTTTCTTTTTCTTTTTTCCTTTTTTCCTCTTTTCCTTTTTCCTTTTTTTCAAGCCTCTCAATTCCCCAAAGGCCAAGGCAACACCCTACCTGGCAGAAATCATATGCTCCCAAGCGAAACCTTACCCCTATCGAAGTGACAACATACTTATGAACCCCATAAAGCAGATCTAGACCTTCAAGTCTACCTAAAGGACAGACCAAGTGCTCAAAAAGTGCAAGACAATCAGAAAGCAATAAACTAGCCCCAAAATTATACTAGCAAGAAAACTTCACCTATACACTAAAGAAAGAGTGTCTGAGTACTCAAAACAGCAGTATCCTGGCTCAGAACCCAAACACCCAAAACTCAGCTATTAGGCTCACCACAGTTTTCACTAATCCCAGAAGCAAAAAGGTCATATGCTCAGATGCATGGCCTCCAACCAAGCTTCATAGCAACAAGTAAGCAAAACATGAATTAATAAAGCCCAGGTGCTCATATGCAACCCTCGTCAGTCTAATCCACTATCATGCAAGATACAACCCAAACCCCATGAAACATGCAATCTCCTCAATGTAGTCCGCAACAAGCCAACATAAACACAAAGGAAAGGAAAACAGAAAAACCTTCCCTGATTGTGTTTTCACGTCAGTTGGTGTAAAAGTGGAACTTGCATAGCTTAGTTCCCCACCTCATGCCTCCATGTACGCTATATCGTTCAAAATTACGTCCTCCAGACACATAGGGTAGGTCTCCATCCATACCTCATCACTCCCTTGACCTATTGCTAACCTCGCCAATCGGTGCGCCGCCTGATTCCCCTCACGGTGAGTGAAACCAAACAATACCTGCAAATAAGAAGGAAAAACCATTAGTGCATCTGCAATAGTCATACCTAGCTCAGACGCATCCTCGCGCTCTCGATTAAGGAGCTGGCAAACTCTACTCGAGTCCGTCTCAAGAATTGATGGGCCGAAACCCATATCTCTCACCAGCTCCAGACTTTTCACAGGTGCATATCCTTCAGCCATGTCGACATCTCTCACATTATCCTTAGTGAAAGCCGCCGAAAGCATCACTTGGCCCATAGGGTCTCTCACAATTATCCCTAGGCCAGCCCTGGACAAATCAGACAGAAAAGAGGCATCAAAATTCACCTTATACCAGCCATTCCTCGGTGCCCGCCACACTATCCTCTCACGACAAATCGTCTCTCGACCTTCCTCCCTATTCCTCCCAACCTCACGGAAAGCCATTACATACCCTTTAGCCCATTCCACTAGCCCACTCGGCCTTTCAGCCCCTTGAAGACGAGCTTTGTTCCAGGTCGACCACATTGCCCACCATAACACCACCAACTCCTCGAAGCTCTCATCCCCTATCCCTTCCTTAATGTCCCTACAGAGTTGTAGACAACACCCTGCTCGGACTCTCTCCAAAATCCCCCCAAACCCTGCTTCTCTAAGGATTGATCTGGCCCATTTGCATTCCCAGAAAAGGTGGATGCTAGATTCCCCTCGTCTCCCGCAGAAAATGCATACATCTAGCAGGTCTATGCCCCTTCTTATCAGATTATCAATCATCGACAGCCTATTCAGACACACTCTCCAAAGGAACATCTTTATCTTACTTGGAATCATCAACTTCCAACATCCCTTCCACCAGCCATGGATAGAGTTAGGGGAAGAGGACGAGGCCCCCGTGCCAGGATAACTGACTGAGCCAACTTGTATCCGCTTTTGACTGAGAAGAGCCCAGATTTTTCATAATGCCAGATAACTAAGTCCACAGGGAAATGTTGTCTAATGGGGATAGATAAGATGAGGCTTACCTCCGCGACATTAAAGTGCTGTTCCAACAGGGTTTGATCCCACCCTCTCGAGGCCATCATCAGTTCTGCCACTGTGGCATCTGAAGGTAAGGATATCAGTGAGCTGACTTTCAAATTCGTGTCCCTTGGAATCCAGTTAGATCCATAGATCTTGATCCGTTCCCCATTCCCAACTCGCCAACGCACACCCATCTCTAAAAGCTCCTTGCCCCACATTAGGCTCCTCCATATGAACGATGGACGGGCCCCTATTCCTGCCTCCAAGAAGCCAGAATAAGGGAAATACCTCCCTTTTAGCACTCGGGCAAGGAGAGAAGCATGCTCATGCAATATCCTCCAGCATTGTTTCGCCAGGAGGGCCTGATTAAAGACTTCTAGGTCCCTAAAGCCTAGCCCCCCATAGCACTTCGGCTTACACATACCTTTCCAACTCACCCAATGTATCTTTCGGTCCTCCTCCCCTCCCCTCCACTCCACCAGAACCGAGCCATCATACTACTAATATCCTGGATGAGCTTTTTTCGGGAAGCGAAAGCAGTTCATGGAATAACATGGGATAACTTGCACAATGGATTTAAGTAAGATCTCTCGGCCTCCAATGGAAAATAGTTTCCCCTTCCACCCCTGGATCTGCTTCCAAACCCGCTCCTTCACAAACTTCAACGTGCCTGTTCTGTTCTTCGACATGAACGAAGGGAGCCCCAAATATTGGTTATGAGATGCTGAAATCTGAACCTGAAGAATCTGACCTATGCCCTCCTACACACTGGGTGCCGTACAGGGGCTAAAAGAGATGACAGATTTGTCAAAATTGATAGTCTGTCCGGACGCTCGTTCGTATCTTCCCAAGATCTCCTGCACTCTACAGGCCTCTCCCTCCTTAGCCTTAAAGAAAAGTAAGTTGTCGTCTGCGAAAAACAGGTGGGATATTGTCGGGCATTCTCTAGCCAGCTTCAGACCCGAAATCCTGTTAGTGGCCTCAGCATCCAAAAGTAGACTAGACAGCCCTTCCGCATATAGTAAGAAGAGATAGGGGGACAGAGGATCCCCCTGTCGCAGTCCCCGACTAGGCGTCACATCACCACATCTAAACCCATTTATGTTGAAGGAGAACCGCACCGTGGACACACAACGCCCAATCAGATCGACCCATCCCTGCTCAAATCCCATTTTCAACATAATCTGTTCCAAATACCCCCATTCCACTCGATCGTAGGCCTTACTCATGTCCAGCTTGAGTGAGGCCCACCCAGTTTTCCCCCTCCTTTTCTTAAAGGCATGGATGCATTCATACCCTAGTATGGCGTTATCCACCACACATCGACCCGGAATAAAGGCACTCTGATTTTGGGAGATCAACATGTTGAGGATTCCTTTCATTCTGTTCACCAGAGCTTTGGAGACTAGCTTGTACACCACATTGCAAAGGGATATGGGTCTAAACTCCGAAACTCTACAGGGGTTTTTGACTTTCGGAATCAAGACAATCATGGTCTCGTTGACTGGCCCAGGAGAGACCCCCTCATTCAGAATACTCAGACAGCACCTCACTACATCCGGTCCAACCACCTCCCATGACTTCCTGAAGAAAGCCCATCCGGGCTTGGGGCCTTATTAGGGTGTATAATATGATTTAATTAATAGTTTAATTAATTACAATTTAATTTAATTTTAATTTTAATTAAAATTGAATTAATTTTATTTTAAAACTAAATCCGTTTTTTTATAAAAAAAAAAAAAACTTACGTGTGAGTGGTTGGGAAGTTATCCCAGACCACTATCTCTCTCACGCAAAAGGGGGCAAGGGTTACTAAGGTTGTGTTTGGCATTGATTTTGGAGGCCATCAAAGTGATTATCAAATAATTTTAACCGTTTTTAGTGTTTGGTAAATCTAATTATAAATTAATTTATATAAAAGTACTTTTTGAATTAAGTTGATTTGCAAAAGCCATCAATAGTAGCTTATGGATTTAGCTTTCCTAAAAATCTGGTAGATTCTCTAACTAACCATTTATCTCTTCCATACTCCACGTTCATGATACATGATTCACCATTCAATTATCTTATTTCAATACATTTGAATTTGATTTTTTCTAACCTTTTTAAAGATTGAAATAACATGATTCAAACTTCTCAAAAAAAAAAAAAAATAATAATAACATGATTCAAAAAAAAAGATTGAAATAACATTTCTTCTTAAAAAAAAAGATTGAAATAACATTTTTTTTCTTTTTTCTTTTTAATCAAAATATAGAAATACCTAACATAATGTTATAATTTAAATCATATGAAATTTAAATTAATTGTCTTATTATAAGAATTTTGAAATCATATAACAACCTAACATTATGGAATTATTGAAATATTGTTAATATTTTGGTTATTATTATAGGTAAGTTGCAATAATCTAGTATTAATTTACCAAACACCTGAACTTTTTTTTTCCTTTTTAAAGCTAAAACTTACCAAACACTAATTTACTTCGTACTACAGCTGATTTTCTTTAAAGCACAGTTGACATCAATTATTTTAAAAGCTACTGCAACCCCAAACTAAGCCTAAGAATAGTTCTAAGATTTTTGCGACTGATCTTCCTCTTGCTCTCTCCATCCTCTAGTGAGTGATCTCTCTCAATTCTCTCTAAGGTAGAGAATAACCATTCTTGTTGTAGGATTATTCCCTTTCAAGCATTTGGGGTTCCCACACAACCCAAATCTCAAGTAATCCAAAGAATAGAGAGTGAACACAATGATGGTGTCATTGGAACCTCTGTACGTGAAATCCAAAGGGAGCATAGTGCTGAAATTCGTCTTCACAAGTAAGTCTCCCTAATTCTAAAGAGTTTAGAATTGATTATACAACATGCTTGATCTAGGAATTTTCTATAGAAATCGTTCTATTGAATTTGCCCAATGTATTGGTATTCTAAGTAATTAAAATTGAATTTACAATCGATTAATTTTGCTTCTATTGGGATTCAATTCCTTCACTTAGTGGAGTGGGTGGCCAACGAACAAACATCACAAGCTCTCTCTTTTTCTCAACCTGCATTAAGAGAATGAACTAGTTTAGAAAGTTCAGAAAGCTCGGTTCACAACTCACTTACCTCACTCTTGGAAGTAGCCTACACAGGTGTTATAGGATCATAAACCATGCAAGAAGAATAAAGCACAAAAACCCAAAAACAAAAGAAAAATGTGCCCTTTCCCAACAGCAGTGCCAATTGGATCGGTTAGGTTTGTCGAATGCCCAGGACCAAATAAAATTTATAAACTCCGGCGCCTAGCTACTTTACAGTAGTAGTGGTTGGGTTGTCCACAAGGAAGGGGGTTCTCTTATTGAAATTGAGTTTTTATGTGAGAACACAAAAAAGGGGGTTTGAAATAATTTTTGTCACAAAATATAATTAAAAAAACATGAATGACAAAAATGTCAAAATGAAAGCAAGACTCACAACGTCTTTCAATGACGAAAAATCCTAAGCAATTTTTCGATATGTATTTGCTTATTCATTATTTCATTTATTCATAATCGGTAGGGTTTTATTTTTAATTTCTTTTTTTTTTTTACTTCTCATTTTCAATTTTGTTTACACGTTTTTCTTAATTTCTTTCTAAACTTCTACCTCTACCAATTCATTTTTTCAATTGTAAGTTTATTTAAAATACTTGGATGAAGAATAATATTTTGTACATAAACATCTTTATCGAAGGTTTCTAATGACCTTCAATTAAAAGTTAAAAAAAGGGCCAATAACATTTGTCGCAACGTCATCGCGACGCGGAGCGGCCGACATCCTTTCTTGGGTTTTTAAGAAGAAAGTTGGAGTCGCCACCAATCATTGAGGGTGTGATTGGTCACCTTTAAAATAAAAAACAAAACTAGTCTTAGAAAACAAGAAATTAGGTTCGGGAGTCGTTTGAGTGTAGGGAAGGTATTAGCACCCTACAACACCCGTTTAAGAAAACGATTACCACAGTATCTTAAATTGTCCAATTAAATGAATAAAAACAGTCCTTTATTTTATTTTTCTTAAAAAAATGATAAATATGAAAATAAAACTCAAAATGCAATACTGAACACAAGATGTCTCATTCGTTTTTACCTTAACTTTAGAAATAAAGCAAGGATTAAACATTATGAGTTGGATATCCAATTTAATATAAATCATGCCTAATCTCCCTTTTAATTAAAGGAACATGGGTGTACATGATTATGTTTACTAAAAATATTTTTTTAAAATAAAACGAATGTAAAAGAAGAAAAAAAAATTATTCAAAGAGTAAATTCTTTTAAAAGGGAAAATGAGAATTTTCATACGCCTACACGGGAGTTGGACTCCACGAAGGCACATTACTCAGTTCCCATAATCTCTTTCAAAAGAAAATCAAAACAATAACAATAATTGAAATTGACAAAGCAGAATTAAAGATTAGATTAAAGCAATTTGGAGAATGAAAGGAAAAAGCAAATAAATTAGAAAGTATAAAAAAATGAAGTTAGCAAAGTGCAAAAAGTGAACTAAAACAAGAGAGAAATTAAAAATGATAATGATAATGATGATAATAATAATCATAATAATAATAATAACAATAATAACAAAACAAAAAAAAAACAAAGGAAATAGAAAAACAAAATCCCACCTTTTTTACTTCTCTCTTTCTTCTTTTTTCCTTCTTTCTTACCCAATGTTTCCTCTCCCCGTATACTCCTTCCTCCCCCTCTTTTTTCCTCTTTTCCTCTTCCACTTTCTTTTCTCTCTTTTTCTATCACTCTCTAAGCTAAACTCTTGCTCAAATGCCTAAACTCTCTCAAGCTCACTTTTACTCTAAACTTCTTCTCTTTTTTTCTCTCCTTTTCTATCACTCTCTAAGCTAAACTCTTGCTCAAATGCCTAAACCCTCTCAAATGCCTAAACTCTCTCAAGCTCACTTTTACTCTAAAATTCCTCTCATTCTTCTTGTCTTTCCATCCTCCATCTCCCCCCCTTTTTATACTTGAAGTGTTACTAATTTAGGGGGAGATGGATGAGAAAATGGTGGGGAAAATAAAAAATAAAAAAAGTAAAAAAAATACTAACCATGGAAAAAGCTTTAGAATAGGTAATGGGTGAGTTTTTCATGAAAACTTCCCATTGAATAGGAATGGGGAAGACCAAAAAAAAAAAAAAAAAAAAAAAAAAAAGATAATGTGTGGGGAAGGGGATTTGAAACACAGACCTCGTGATTATCAATACGACTTCATGCCAGTTGACCTATGCTCTTGTTGGCATATCATAAAAACAAATTGACCACCAAATATTGGAAAACTTCAAACATTATTACTTAAAATCAAGCCGGACCAAATACGGTGTCTACAGTTTGCCCCCCTTTGTGTATCCTTGAAGGATTGAAAGGGTAGACAAAGGAAAGAGACTAAGTACTGGGGAGGCGAAGATTTGTTCGGTAAAAATTTGAATTTAGAAAGGAAAATGCGCTTGACTTAATCACGTCTCAACCACAATTTAATAGTCAGGTTTGGTTTAACCGTGAGAAAAACTGAAAACGAACACGGATTGACACAGGCTTCGACCTCGACTGAATAGTCGGGTTCGATTTAACCGAGAGAAAAATTGAAAATGGACCTGGATTGACACAGGCTTTGACCTCGACTGAATAGTCGGGTTTGATTTAACCGAGAGAAAAAACTGGAAATGGACCTGGATTGACACAGGCTTTGACCTCGACTGAATAGTCGGGTTCGATTTAACTAAGAGAAAAACTTAAAACGGACCTGGATTGACACAGGCTTTGACCTCGACTGAATAGTCGGGTTCGATTTAACCGAGAGAAAAAACATAAAACGGACCTGGATTGACACAGGCTTCGACCTCAACTGAATAGTCGGGTTCGATTTAACCGAAAGAAAAAACTAGAAATGGACCTGGATTGACACAGGCTTCGACCTCGGCTGAATAGTCGGGTTCGATTTAACCGAGAGAAAAAACATAAAACGGACCTGGATTGACACAGGCTTCGACCTCGACTGAATAGTCAGGTTCGATTTAACCGAGAGGAAAACTGAAAACGGACCTGGATTGACATAGGCTTCGACCTCGACTGAATAGTCGGGTTCGATTTAACCGAGAGAAAAAACATAAAACGGACCTGGATTGACACAGGCTTCGACCTCGACTGAATAGTCGGGTTCGATTTAACCGAGAAAAAAAAAACTTAAAAAGGACCTGGATTGACACAGGCTTCGACCTCGGCTGAATAGTCGGGTTCGATTTAACCGAAAAAACTGGAAATGGACCTGAATTGACACAGGCTTCGACCTCGACTGAATAGTCGGGTTCGATTTAACCGAAAATAAATTTTCTTTGCAATGCACGCTAAACTTGAATGCTTGAATACATGGGGTGCGGATTTAGCACTATCCGAAAACTATGATACAAATTTCTTTAAAAGATATTTGATAGCTCGGGCACCCCATTCACATCACCCTTGGTAATAGACCTTAATTGGATCATGAACTCGCTAAACAACTTGTTCTTTGTTTGATGACCAAAAATGTATCCATAACGACTTTGCTCCTGTAATAATAATGGTTTTGCCCCAGTTTGAGAAGACAAAAATAATCGTTTTGCCCCAGTTCAAGACTTTGTCATGTTGAAATGACGGTTTTGTCCTCCATGATGACATTCCATCAACCTTCATGATCACGGTGCTCTTGGAAAAATATTGTCTTTGGATTCTTTGTTTGGACATATGTATTTCACATCGAATCGTTTAAGTTACCACCATTGATTTGAAATATCGCGTTTATGTAACTTTTTGTTTATTCAATTGTAATGATAATAAAGGTAAACATGCCAACATTCATAGTTGAGGAAATACTATGGAGAGTGGGGGAGAAAAATGGACAAGATATGCCATGCTTCGAGAAGGGAGCTTTGATTTATGACTAAAATTCAATAGACATATGTGTCAATGTTAAGGTTCTAGAACTTGAGACAAAAGTAACCTCTTAAACATGATATAGAAATTGAAGCGTAATTCTCCTAGACACTTGTTGAATTCCCGCAACTTTGCCGAATCCTTTGATACACAAGTAGCCTATGCGTAATATCTTCGAACTTGATCTGAATTAACTGGACTTGGCAGCTCATTACCATCCATGTTAGTCAAGACTAAAGCTCCTCCAGAGAAAGCTTTCTTCACCACGAATGGTCCTTCATAGTTTGGGGTCCACTTGCCTCGGTGATCTTTTAGAAAAGGAAGAATTCGTTTTAAGACTAAATCCCCTTCTCTGAATACTCTAGGACGCACTTTCTTATCATAGGCTTTCATCATTCGTCTTTGGTAAAGTTGACCTCTGCACAATGCTGTCAATCTCTTTTCTTCAACAAAGTTGAGCTGCTCATAGCGGTTTTGGATCCATTCAGCCTTTTCTAAATTAGTCTCCATGAGGACCCTTAATGATGGAATTTCCACTTCAATGGGAAGAACAGCTTCCATACCATAAACTAATGAAAATGGTGTTGCCCCAGTTGAAGTGCGAACCGATGTGCGATATCCATGTAATGCCAAAGGAAGCATTTCATGCCAATCTTTATACGTCACCGTCATTTTTTGCACAATCCTTTTTATGTTTTTATTGGCAGCTTCCACTGCTCCATTCATCTTTGGTCTATACGGAGTTGAGTTGACATGCTTGATCTTGAATTGCTCACATAACTCAGTCATCAATTTATTGTTCAGATTTCGTGCATTATCAGATACTATGGTCTCAGGAAGACCATAGCGACATATAATCTCCTTCTTGATGAATTTGATCACAACTCCTTTCGTCACCTCTCGATAGGACATTGCTTCTACCCATTTGGTAAAATAATCTATTGCCACCAAGATGAATCGATGTCCATTTGAGGCTTTTGGGTCAATAGGGCCTATAACGTCCATTCCCCACATGGAAAATGGCCATGGTGTCGTCATAACGTGCAACTGAGATGCTGGAGCATGAGCTTTATCTGCATAAATCTGACATTTGTGGCATTTTCGGGCATATTTGATACAGTCAGCTTCTATGGTTAACCAGTAATAGCCAGCCCTTAATGCCTGTCTGGCCATCATGTGTCCATTTGCATGGGTGCCGCAAATTCCCTCATGAATTTCTTTCATAATCGCGTTGGCTTCATTTGTATCTACACACCTTAGAAGTACCATATCATGATTTCTTTTGTAAAGTATTTCTCCATTTAGGAAGAACTTCATTGCTAACTTTCTAAGTGTGCGCTTGTCATTTTCTGAGGCATTCAGAGGATAGGTTCCACATTTCAAATAATGTTTGATGTCTTGAAACCACGGCTTGTCATCAAACTCTTCTTCTATATTCATGCAAGAGGCTGAAACATCTACCATTCCCATCTTAATAGGTTGTACCTCGTGATTGGGGTCTATGTTGAACATGACTGCAAGCGTAGCCAAGGCGTCTGCTATTTGATTACTCTCCCTTGGTAAATAGTCAAAAGTGATTTCTTCAAATTTATGAGACAAATCTAATATAAGCTTTTTATAAGGCAGTAGCTTAGTGTCTCTTGTTTCCCATTCTCCTCTCAATTGGTGAATCACCAACATAGAATCTCCCAAGACTCGAAGTTTCTTTATCTTCATATCCAATGCAGTTTGGATACCCATAGAACAAGCTTCATATTCAGCCATATTATGAGTACAATCAAAACTTAGTTTGGCGGTGAGAGGGAACAACTTTCCTTCAGGCGATATTAATACAACACCTATCCCATGACCTAACTCATTGGAGGCCCCATCAAACAACATGGTCCATGTTTCCAAGTCTGATATTTCTTTTTCCACCATTATAGTGGAGACAAATTCATCAGGGAAATCAAATTTCATTGGTTCATAATCGTCTATAGGTTGCTCGGCCAAATGATCAGCTAGTGCACTTCCTTTTATTGACTTTCGAGTAACATAGACAATATCATACTCGGATAAAAGAACCTGCCATCTAGCAATTCTACCAGACAAAGACGGCTTTTCAAAGATGTATTTGATAGGATCCATCTTTGAGATAAGCCATGTTGTGTAGTACAACATATATGGTCTCAAACGACGAGCGACCCAAGGTAGAGCACAACAAGTTCTTTCTAAAAGAGAATATCTGGTTTCGCAATCAGTGAACTTTTTGCTTAAATAATATATGGCTTGCTCTTTTCTACCTGAACTGTCATGTTGTCCCAGTACACACTCCATTGAATTTTCTGTCACTGTAAGATATAGGATAAGTGGACGATTTGGAGTTGGAGGTACAAGAACAGGAGGGTTTTGTAGGTATTGTTTGATCTTTTCAAATGCTTTTTGACAGTCATCATTCCATATGCATGTATTGTTCTTACGAAGTAGCTTGAAGATTGGTTCACATGTTGCTGTAAGATGTGATATGAATCTTGCAATATAATTCAATCTTCCCAAGAAACCTCTGACTTCTTTTTGAGTACGTGGTGGTGGCATTTCTAGAATGGCTTTGACTTTGTCTGGGTCAACTTTAATTCCCTCATGGCTTACGACGAAACCCAACAACTTGCCAGAAGTGACCCCAAATGTGCATTTACTCGGATTCAGTTTCAACTTGAATTTCCTCAATCGCTCGAATAACTTTCGGAGAATGGTTGCATGCTCTTCCCCTGGTTTTGACTTAGCAATCATGTCATCAACATACACTTCGATCTCCTTATGCATTAGGTCATGGAAGAGAGTAACCATGGCCCGTTGGTAGGTTGCCCCAGCATTTTTCAATCCGAACGGCATGACCTTATAACAAAAGGTTCCCCATAATGTGATGAATGTAGTTTTCTCTTGATCTTCAGGTGCCATTTTGATTTGATTGTAACCTGAGAATCCATCCATAAAGGAAAAAGTTGAGAATCCAGCTGTATTATCTACCAGTACATCAATATGAGGAAGTGGGAAGTTATCCTTTGGGCTTGCTCGATTCAAATCTCTATAATCAACACACATTCGGACCTGTCCATTCTTTTTAGGTACTGGCACAATGTTAGCTACCCATTCTGGATAATTAGCAACTGTTAAGAATCCTGCATCAATTTGTTTCATGACTTCCTCTTTTATTTTGATTAACATGTCTGGCTTCATCTTGCGTAACTTCTGTCTCACTGGCTTGTATTCAGGCTTAAGTGGCAAATGATGCACCACAATACTTGTGTCTAAACCAGGCATATCTTGATAAGACCAGGCAAAAACATCAATGTATTCATGAAGCAATGTTATTAACCCTTGACGGCTTTCAGTAGACATGTTGGTCCCGATTTTAACTTCTTTAATCTCTACTTGAGATCCCAAGTTAATCGTCTCTATCAACTCTTCATGTGGTCCCAATATCCTCTCTTCTTCTTCAATCATTCTCAACAATTCAGGAGTAAGTTCTAGATCTTCCTCATTACCACTTGTTCTCTCATTGGACTCAACATCGTATGTAGGAGAATCAAGTTCGTATTTAAGATCATTAACGCTTTCAATCCCAATTTCGCTGTTTAAGAGAGGGATTATTCAGTGTGATGAAAGAAGATAAATGAAGGAATGGAATAAATGAAATCAATGCTAAAAGAAGTAGACACAAGAGAGATTCATTGGATGATAGGAAAGGAAGGAAAAAAAAATGCTTCTTCATTAACAAATGAAATATTGACATAGAACACATAAATCATCAAAACAAAAAACAAACAAAAAGTTTAAAAATTACTTTGATATCTCATTAACAAATGATGGTAGCTCCATTACAGTCCAATTATTGAGTTCAAAGTCTTCTGGGCACAGATAAACTAAGGGACCGCATTCTTTGTTCTGTTCGATTATAGCCATGACTGCAGGGTCTTGAGATTCCGAATGAATTATTCCAGCAAAGATGAAGGTATCATGAAGATGAGGAATGATATTCATTTGATACTTCGGCTCACGGTTCTCCAATCTAGCCATTCGTTTTTCTTTCTCCTGCCTGTGTGCTTTAATCATATCTTTTTTGCTTGGTTTATACCCCAAACCAAACCTCTTCATATTTTTCGACATATTCAACAAATTTTCGAGGCTTTGGTTGCTTCCTGTTAAGGAGAGTTTTGAAAGTTGCTGCTCAATTTTCCCTATCTCTCCGTATAAAGTGGTGGCATTTGCAATCTCAAAAGCTTGAAATGATGACTCAAAAACCTCTTCTGCTGCTTCTATGTAGGGCATTGAAGAGGGTCTTGACACTAAGATATCCTCTTGCCCAGATATGATTACTAGTTTGCGGTCGACCACAAATTTAAGTTTTTGGTGTAATGATGATGGGACCACTCCAGCTGAGTGAATCCAGGGACGCCCTAACAAGAAGCTGTAGGCCGAATTAATGTTCATAACCTGAAAGGTTATATCGAAGGTGCATGGACCTATCTGGATGGGCACTTCTATGTCTCCAACAACTTCACTACGTGCCCCATCAAAAGCTCGTACGATCATAGTGCTGGGCCTTATATGAGACATATCAACAGGCAATTTCTCCAACGTGGATTTAGGCATTATGTTCAAGGAGGAACCATTATCAACTAGAACTTTTGCCACAGCAAAATTTTTGCACTTAACTGTAATGTGCAAGGCTTTAGTGTGTCCGGTGCCTTCTGGTGGTAACTCATCATCTGTGAAGGTTACTGAACTGGATGCAGTTATGTTTCCAACAATGTTATCCAAGTTGTCCACCGTAATATCCTGCGGAACATAAGTTTGATTCAAAATGTCCAACAAAGTCTTACGATGCGTATCTGAAGCCAGTAACAAAGCCAGTATGGAAATCTTTGCAGGGGTTCGACCTAACTGTTCAACCACTTTATAATCACTTTGCTTAACCAACTTCAAAAATTCTTGGATGTCCTCTTCAGATGCTGGCTGTTTAACATCTAGGTTCTTCGCTACAATGGGCTCTTCTATTTTCTCCTTGATATCTTCAATGATCTTGGCTTTTCCTTTTTCTTTACCCTTGGGTTTCAATAGGTCTTCTGGTGTATAGCACTTCCCGCTTCGTGTTAGACCTCCTATCCCACTGATATTATGGATTGGAAGGGGTTCAGAATCAACAGTTACCTTATATTCATAGTTCCAAGGTACTGCTTTTGAACTTTTATATTCAAAGGGAGTCGGAATTTGGATGGTAATCGGCCTTGGCTTGGAATTTGGGGTACTGGGCTTCTCGCGATAAGATATTGTTAACGGTTTTGGCTTGAGAGACAACCTTGAGCATTCTTCTATAATATCAACTTCCCCATATTGAGGGAACTGAGTCATCTTTTGAGAAACTGTTAAAAAATGTGAATCTAACAACTCCTGGACCTTCAAACGAAAATGAGGACATTGGTCGATAGAATGCCCTTTTGCCCCAGTGTGATAAGAACACATCAAACTGTCATCGTATGCTCTGACACCCAGATCCGATTGGAGACGTTCTACTCCAATGTATCCATTACTGAATAATATCTCGAATAGTTCTCCCATGGGAGTAACTATGCTCTCAACATTGTTTTTCAAATCAGCTCCATGAACCTGATCTATCGCATTTACTTGTGCATTCTGATGGTTTGGCAGAAGATTGTTGTTGACATCTGGACCATTTTCTTTCTTAAAGTTCAACCATCCTGCCTTGATCAATGCTTGCACCCTATGCTTGAGTGCAGTACAGTTTTCAGTGGAATGTCCAATTGCTCCTGCATGGTAGTCGCAACGGGCATTTGGGTCATACCACTTTGGGTAAGGTGGTTTTACTGGGTCTATTGGCACGGGTGCCAGCTGATTATTCTGGAAGAGTTGGGGAAGAAGTTCAGTATATGTCATCGGAATCGGATCAAAATGAGTCTGTCTACGGACGCCTTTATTGTTTTGGTGTCCTAGGACATAAGGAGTGTTCTGTTGATTCCGAGGCTAGTAGCCTTGAGTAGGACGAGGATTTGGGACGTAAGGGGATGAGTATTGGGCTGACGTATTATTGATATATGGTTGAGGGTAAACATATGGAGGTGGATAGTGATATTGTGGCACTCCGGCATTAGGGTATGGTTGTCTTGAATTGAAACCAATCATCTGAACTTCTCCATCTTTTTTCTTCGATGGAACCCCCTTTTTCGTTGTCGATGATCCAGCCGTATCAATTATCTTTCCATGCTTAATTCCGTACTCGATTCTCTCTCCAATTGTCATTATGTCAGAGAAATTGGTAGAGGCACTCCCAATCATCTTATCATAGAAAGGAGATTTGAGAGTATTAATAAACATGGTTGACAGCTCCTTATCTGCTAAAGGTGGTTGCACCTGAGCAGCAGTATCCCTCCACCTTTGGGCATACTCTTTAAAGCTTTCTGTGCTCTTCTTTTCCATCCTCTGGAGGTCTAGGCGGTCAGGAGCCATATCTATGTTGTGCTTATATTGCTTTAAAAATGAATCGGCTAGATTCTTCCATGAACATATATGAGTGCTGTCTAATTGCATATACCATCGAGATGCTGGACCAATAAGACTGTCCTGGAAGCAGTGAATTAACAATTTGTCATTTTGGACGTATGCTGCCATCTTCCTGCAATACATGATGAGATGGTTTTTAGGGCAGGATGCTCCATCATACTTTTCAAACTCGGGCACCTTGAATTTTGGAGGGAGGATTACATCTGGTACCAAGCATAGCTTGGTCGCATCTATATTTCCGAAGACGTCTGTTCCTTCTACTGCCCTTAATCTTTCCTCCAGGACTTCAAGCTTTTCACTAGAAGAGACTTTTTCACCTCCCGTTAGCTCTTTTCTGATTTCAGGATCATCTAAATTGGGAACTGTAATGGTCACCTTGGGAGGTACCTCTGTTGGTAGTGAAAATCCAGGTTGATTGTGTACAGGCACTTGCTCATTCTTGAAAAATGGAAATGGGTGCTGCTCTACTGGAATATTGTACAATGGATGATATTTTGGAGTAGTACCCTCTGTTGATTGCCGGATTGGAGGGTCGTTCATTGTATGGCTGGACTGAGCAATATCAGGTATTATTTTGCCTCTTTCTAGGGCGACAAGAATGGCATCCATTTTTTCTCGTAACTCCTCAATATCTTTCTTTTTTTTCTCCATCTCAGTACTCTGCTCTTCCATGATCCTTGTCCTGTATCTTGTGACGTAGGTGCGGTGGATTCGAGGTGACCGAGCTATCTTATGATTCTGTTTATATTTTTAATGAAAAGAGATTTTAGAGTAAGAAAAGAGAAAGACAAAACGAAACAAAAAAAAAGTGATAGAAGAGAAGGAAAAAAAAAATGGCTTTGATATTAAATTGGAAAATGATAAAACAATGTAGCAGCAAAATTTGTGCAAAATTGAATTACAAGATATTTCAACTATCTAAATAAAACATAAACTAAAGTAAAGAGTTAATAAAATTGCCCCCAATATTCTAAACTTATACGAAGTTTTCCCAGAAACTTGAGCACATTCTTGCTATTCGGCTGTGTAGGTGCTAGGACTTTAGAGAGAGTACGTGCATCTTCTGCTAGTTCATCTGCCCTTCGAGTGACTCTCCTAATCTGAGTGAGCATATGTTCCGCTTTACTTCGTAGTGTCGCGTGGTTCTGTCTCGCAAACCCAAAATCATCGCTTAATCTGTCGTACTGCTCCTTTAAATAGGTATAGTCTTTCATTAATCTATCAGTGGCATCCTGATACTTACCGAGGCGAACATTAAGTGACTGAACGGACTCTCTTAGACCCTTGTTATCGTTGATGAGGTCCCCTAGTTGATCTTCTCTAATCTTGAGCGTTAATTGTAGGTCGTCAATTGTTCGACATAGCGTTCCATTTTTTTCTTCTACCTCAGTAATCGTTTGGTTCCTCAAACTAATGCAATCTTCGAGCTCTTTCATCAACTCATGAAGTGAGGCAATCTCAGATTGTTGCTTCAAAACTTGGTCATTCCTTGACTTGAGAGTTGCTTGGGAGACTTCATTATCCCTTCTTAATCGATGCATTCTTCTGTTCAAGTCGCGGGCCTCTGTGTCTAATGCTGAAATTTCTTTTTCTAACTGTTCTTGTTTGCTAACACTGCCCTTTAATCGGTTCAACTCTTTTTCTAGTTCAACATTGCGCAACAAACCTTGCGTTACCTCCAATTGCAACCTTTCATTTTCTTGAACCAATGATGAATTCGCTTTTCTCAATTCATCACATTCCTTTTCGCGTGCTGCTTGTTCTGTCTGTTGATCTGGTATCACCTTTGCAATAAGTTTTATCTTGGTTTTCATTTTTGGTGACACAAGCACGGTTTTAGCTCTGTTCGCATGCCATGTTTTGAACGCCTCTGTGGTATCATCATGAAACTGACCACTCTGGATTTTAGTGATCATTTTCCATGCTTTCACAATTTTCTGAATTCTATCTTTACAGAAGCCTTTATCATAAGCAAATTCGAAATCCTTCAACTCATGCGTAGCAGGGATGAATTGTCGGACCCAAATTTGGCGTACTACCAATAAAGGAGCATAAGATATACATCCCCAAGGACCCAAAAGAGGTAAACTTTGAAATTTACCACATTTATAGATCATTGGCCTAGTTGACATCCAAGGGGCTCTCCATATTACATCTTCTATCTTTAGTTCGGAGAAAAAGGCTTCCCAAGCGCTCCTTTCAGGGGAGGATGAACTCCAACCTGATTGCACGAACTCTGAAATGGGATTTTGCAGCTTATTCCAGGAACTTGAAAATTTGATCTCTGGACATTTGAATTCGGGTGGACACTTCACATGACTAAGGACCCAAATGTACAATAATGGTGCACACCCTATAAATCTTCCTGTTCCTTTTGTTCTGCAATAATTTAATGAACGAAAAGTTTCTGCCAATACAGGAATAATGGGATCAACTCCTATTTCTATCTTAGCAAACAACTTGACCACGCGTTCCTCAACATATCCACATACTTTAGGAAACAAAACAACATTAAAGATACACAATGCCAGTAAAGTTAATTCCTTGTCTTCATTTGCAAATTTTTGTTGAAGAGTAAGGATGTAGTCCAGGGGTAGGCATGTGTTCTCTCCTTTTATCTTTACTTGTTTCTCAATGTCGCTTGTACGAATCTTGCCCAAAAGAGTAGATAATGCTCTTTTCATTGTAAGCTCTTGATCGTAAGAATAAGCTTCAACCTCTGTTCGTGTTGGCATATGCAGAAGGGATTGATATTCCTCTATTGTAGGAGTCATGTCAATTGAGCCAAATGTGAAACATCTATAGGCTGGATCCCAATGTCGAATCAAAGCTTTTAATACAGAATAATTAACTTGTACATACATGAGCTGAGCTAGATGGCCATATTTGCTTGTAAATTTAGCCTTTCTATCTACAGTTAATTTTTCCCAAGCCTGTTTCACTGTTTCTAATTGACTTTCTGGAAAACTGACATCCTTAAATTGAGACATAGCATCTTCTACTAAAGAATCTCCGTGGATTTGTTGTACATTTTCTGACCATTGACGTACTGTTGCTTGATCTTCTATACTCATTTCTTGTATTGGAGGGGGTGATTTTATTTGACTCATACTTTAGTTTCTGCCAATGTAAATAATCGAAAAATCTTGTTAATTTAATTTGCACAATTTTCTTAACTACATTAAACGAGATTTTAAAGGATATTTTCAATGAGTGAAATTTGAAAATTGATATAAGATACAAGGGAAAGAGGAAAAATAAATAAATAAATAAATAAAATTTGACAATAATGCATGTAATAAGTCAAATCCTAGAACTATATGAGTGGAGTTTAACTCTAAGGCATCCTAGAAAAGGTCCCCAAGCTTACCCACCGATTTAACGATGTAGTAGGCTTGAGTGGAGAATTTCATGTGCCTGCACGGGAATCGAAATTCCACGAAGGTCACACTACTCAGTCTCCGAGTCTAGTCCTAAGGTAGAGCCCGGGTAGAAGGCTAGTGAAAGTGTGTGAAATGCATGATTAATAAGATGACATACAAATGAATGACATAACAATTACAACATAAAAAAAATGGTAACAATACGATGACATGCAAATGAATGACATAACTAAGATAAAGTAATTACAACATTAAAAAAAATTGTAATAGACAAGTGAATAACAATATGCCAAACAAATAATATTATAAAGTAAGGAAAACAAAATAAATAAATAACAAAACAATAACAAAAGGACCTAAAGAAAAATTCAATTCAAAGGACAATAAAAATATTCATGGCTTGACCCTCAAAAGTCCCCAGTGGAGTCGCCAAGCTGTCGCAACGTCATCGCGACGCGGAGCGGCCGACATCCTTTCTTGGGTTTTTAAGAAGAAAGTTGGAGTCGCCACCAATCATTGAGGGTGTGATTGGTCACCTTTAAAATAAAAAACAAAACTAGTCTTAGAAAACAAGAAATTAGGTTCGGGAGTCGTTTGAGTGTAGGGAAGGTATTAGCACCCTACAACACCCGTTTAAGAAAACGATTACCACAGTATCTTAAATTGTCCAATTAAATGAATAAAAACAGTCCTTTATTTTATTTTTCTTAAAAAAATGATAAATATGAAAATAAAACTCAAAATGCAATACTGAACACAAGATGTCTCATTCGTTTTTACCTTAACTTTAGAAATAAAGCAAGGATTAAACATTATGAGTTGGATATCCAATTTAATATAAATCATGCCTAATCTCCCTTTTAATTAAAGGAACATGGGTGTACATGATTATGTTTACTAAAAATATTTTTTTAAAATAAAACGAATGTAAAAGAAGAAAAAAAAATTATTCAAAGAGTAAATTCTTTTAAAAGGGAAAATGAGAATTTTCATACGCCTACACGGGAGTTGGACTCCACGAAGGCACATTACTCAGTTCCCATAATCTCTTTCAAAAGAAAATCAAAACAATAACAATAATTGAAATTGACAAAGCAGAATTAAAGATTAGATTAAAGCAATTTGGAGAATGAAAGGAAAAAACAAATAAATTAGAAAGTATAAAAAAATGAAGTTAGCAAAGTGCAAAAAGTGAACTAAAACAAGAGAGAAATTAAAAATGATAATGATAATGATGATAATAATAATCATAATAATAATAATAACAATAATAACAAAACAAAACAAAAAAAAAAAAAACAAAGGAAATAGAAAAACAAAATCCCACCTTTTTTACTTCTCTCTTTCTTCTTTTTTCCTTCTTTCTTACCCAATGTTTCCTCTCCCCGTATACTCCTTCCTCCCCCTCTTTTTTCCTCTTTTCCTCTTCCACTTTCTTTTCTCTCTTTTTCTATCACTCTCTAAGCTAAACTCTTGCTCAAATGCCTAAACTCTCTCAAGCTCACTTTTACTCTAAACTTCTTCTCTTTTTTTCTCTCCTTTTCTATCACTCTCTAAGCTAAACTCTTGCTCAAATGCCTAAACCCTCTCAAATGCCTAAACTCTCTCAAGCTCACTTTTACTCTAAAATTCCTCTCATTCTTCTTGTCTTTCCATCCTCCATCTCCCCCCTTTTTATACTTGAAGTGTTACTAATTTAGGGGGAGATGGATGAGAAAATGGTGGGGAAAATAAAAAATAAAAAAAGTAAAAAAAATACTAACCATGGAAAAAGCTTTAGAATAGGTAATGGGTGAGTTTTTCATGAAAACTTCCCATTGAATAGGAATGGGGAAGACCAAAAAAAAAAAAAAAAAAAAAAAAAAAAAAGATAATGTGTGGGGAAGGGGATTTGAAACACAGACCTCGTGATTATCAATACGACTTCATGCCAGTTGACCTATGCTCTTGTTGGCATATCATAAAAACAAATTGACCACCAAATATTGGAAAACTTCAAACATTATTACTTAAAATCAAGTCGGACCAAATACGGTGTCTACAACATTCATATGATTTCTAAAAGTTTTTTCGAAGGAGCTGGTTGATGGCCCTCGATAAATATAATATATTTATTAAAGATTTTTGATAAACTTAGATAAAAAATATATATTTTTTGAAGGTTCTTAATAACCTTCGATAAAAAATATATATTTTTCTAAGGTTTTTTCAAAACTTTTAATAAATGATAATATAATTTTCAAAGCCTTTTAATATCCTTTGATAAATACACATCTTTTTCAAAAAAAATTTAATAACCTTATATAAAGGACAATATAATTTTCAAACGTTTTTAATATTATTTGATAAATATTATATTTTTTTCAAAGGTTCTAAACCTTTGATAAAGAGTAGATATTTATCAAAGGTTTTTTAAATACATTCGATAAAGGATAATATAAATTTCAAAGGTTTTTAATGTCCTTCGATATATATTATATCTTTTTCAAAGGTTTTTAATAACCTCTGATAAAAGTAGATATTTATCAAAGGTTTTTTAAATACCTTCGATAAAGGATAATATAATTTTCAAAGGTTTTTAATTTCCTTTGATAGATATTATATCTTCTTCAAAGGTTTTTAAGAACCTTCGATAAAAGTTGATATTTATCAAAGGTTTTTTAAATACCTTCGATAAAGGATAATATAATTTTCAAAGGTTTTTAATTTCCTTTGATAGATATTATATCTTCTTCAAAGGTTTTTAAGAACCTTCGATAAAAGTTAATATTTTTCAAAGGTTTTTTAAATACCTTCGATAAAGGATAATATAATTTTCAAAGGTTTTTAATTTCCTTTGATAGATATTATATCTTCTTCAAAGGTTTTTAAGAACCTTCGATAAAAGTTGATATTTTTCAAAGGTTATTTAAATACCTTTGATAAATGCATATCTTTTTCAAAGGTTTTTTATAACCTTCGATAAAACATGGTCGAAATAGGCCAACTTTTTTGTAGTGAACCATGCAAGAAGAATAAAGCACAAAAACCCAAAAACAAAAGAAAAATGTGCCCTTTCCCAACAGCAGTGCCAATTGGATCGGTTAGGTTTGTCGAATGCCCAAGACCAAATAAAATTTATAAACTCCGGCGCCTAGCTACTTTACAGTAGTAGTGGTTGGGTTGTCCACAAGGAAGGGAGTTCTCTTATTGAAATTGAGTTTTTATGTGAGAACACAAAAAAGGGGGTTTGAAATAATTTTTGTCACAAAATATAATTAAAAAAACATGAATGACAAAAATGTCAAAACGAAAGCAAACACACAAAAGATAAAAATTGGATGAAAATAGATGAAGGAAATGGTCATTAGATTTGGTTTTTCCTACTAGACCACTTGTGACGTGGCTTCCTAGTTTGATCTTAATATTAATTTCATGAATTTCAATTCGAGCTCGGTATTACTTCTTGGTTACTCAGAGGGCCCTCCTAACTAACCTGTGTCTAGCCAATTATTTAACTTGTAACCACGTAATTAAACTAATTGAATAATTAAGAATACGTCTGCTACCACTCATGCATAACCCGATAACCATCTAAGTTATTTCTAATTAATTCAACATAAACAATTCAAAACCTCGCAATTGCCCATCTAAATTAATTGCATGATGTACAAGGGTTCGAAATTGAGATGATTAATTCGAAATTACATTCAAGTTAATTTACAACAATTTTCTCATGCTTCTTAGGTCTATCAAGAAGCTATGCTAAGAACCGCAAAGGTAGAGTAACGTTGTTCGTGCCTCAACCTAGAGGCTATCTAAAATAACAAGTAGAATGCATTCAACCTATTCCTATGAGGCGTCAATTCAAAGGAAAATATAAAATGCATTGGTTTAAATAAGAAACATGAGAAACTTCAAATAAAATCCATGAAATTCTGATAAAAATTCATCAAACTCAGCCAAGAACACAAAAGATATAACAGTCAACCAAACCCAACGATACAATATGTTTAGCTACGATAATGTAAAAAAACAACATGATTAAACCAAAAGAATACATATAAATTGATCTAAAAATCTAAGGGAATGAAAGGGAATAGAGAAAAACGAGCTAAAACAAGAATACTATCGAAATTTTGACCTAATAGCGAAATAAAATTAAGGTTTTAATTTATAGAATCGTTGGAGCGTCGAGACACTCAGCCTCTGTGTTATGAAACTCCAAAGAAATGGATCTAACAACCTTGCTGAAAAACAAGACCTTTAGATCTCAAATCTGAAAACCCCAAAATTGATTTGAAAATCAACCCAAGGAAAGTAAAAACTAGATTACCTTATTGATCAAATATCTCAAGGCAAGAAAACTTATTTGAGATTCGAATCATTCCACAAGCATGATTGATCAAGTCAAGCTTGAATGATTCTCAACATGCAACCTAAACTACATAGAATTGCAAAGAAATTTAGCTTTAGGCTAAAGGAAAAGCTCAAAGGCTCCTTTTTCTACATTTCCAAGTCTCATTTTGTACAAAGGAATTACATGGCATTATATAGCCTTAAAATTGAACCCTAGACCTTCCATGAGGCATTTCAAGAGTTGTAACATTCCAACTTTATGGCCATAATCAGCCATTAACTAAATGTAACCTAAAAAGTAAATAAAATGACATAAAACTGAAAATACATTCAAAAGGCACCATAAATCCGAGAATAGGAGTTTTCAATCAGCCAACTTAATGTTTGTAACCTCCCATGCATAAATGAAGCCTCACTTGAAGTGTCTTGAAGTCCATGTTCCATAAATGACGCTTTGACTTGTCTTCAATGAAGCTAGAGTTGAACTTGAGTTCATTAAATACAACTTGACGTCAAATTTATGTGACTCAACTTCATTTAATGTAACTTGAGTTTGACTTTGGTTCGTCATAAATGAAACTCAAGTGCATTTAATGCATCTCCTTTTTGAAGCTTTTCTTTAGTTTTGGATAGCATGGTAGGATTCATATTATCCTCCCCTTCTTCAAGAGAATTTGTCCTTGATTTTTTTTGTTAAACATTGCTGAAAAAACATGTTAAGAAAACACAAAAGACCTCATAGCAATACTCTCTCATATGTTTTCACTCATAAAAATTTAGGTCACTCATGTTTGCTCTCATTTTGACCAATCACTCTATAAACTCTCATTCTCACCTCTCAAATTTTGAAATAGGGAAGCCAAGATTGTTTGCAATTGAATGAATAGTAGCACACTTTGAATATGCAAACTGACTTAACTATGGAAATATTTAGAACCCAAACATGTAATAAGATAGACAAGATATGAATGACCAAAGATGCATTCAATGCAATTGATAAATGGAGTTTAAAGAGGTAAGAATGTAACTCTTAAAACAATGAACTCCAACGGCTATTTGACATATTATGAAATTGAAATCAGCCTTTACAACATACATGAGTTACAAAAAAAAAAAAAAAAATCAAATATAAAGAGCTATAACTTCCAATGGCTAAAAATTAAATTTGTAGAAATGTAACAATCAAAATTAATTGTGTAACAGCTAACTTTTGCAAATCTCGAAGGAACAACTAAGTTTGGATGCCTAAGGTCAAATTAAAACACCAAGATCAGATCAATTTCGGATTTGGCATGTTCTAGAAGCAAAAACAACAAGAACAAATTTAGAACACATGCTCTCGTGTAAAATAGTTTTCCATAACAGATTACAAAAACGCACAATTTCTCCTTAACTAAAGATGAATTTGAGAATATCATAGAAGACAAAGTTTTAGCTTAGATCTTGATCTAAAATATCTTAAAAGACAAAAGGATAAAAAGACCTACAAAAATACAAGTTTTTTGTAGCTTTTAGACAGACTACGAAACAAAACAGATTAAAAAAGTAACCAGAAAAATAAAAAAAAAATCAAGAGAAACACAAATGAAACATATATCCGATCTTGAGCCTAAAACTCTGATACCAAATGTTAAGAATCAAAGCAGCTTTGATACCAAATGATATGAAACCCTTGATGATTGGATCTAAAAACCTTACTAGCAAACAAGACCCATAGAACTCGATATCAAACCCCCCAAAACCAAGATGATTTCATCCCAAGGAAGAAGATAGAAACGGATTTACCTTGATGATCAATATCAAGAGTAGAGAAAACTCGTTCTAAACTCAAGATTCGAATCACTCCACAAGTAGTTTGATCAACACTACTTGAATGATCCTAGCATGCAAATCTAAACACAAGATATGCAAAGAAAGTTGTTCATGGCATTTAGGCTCAAAAGACTCAATTTTCATTGTAATTCCATAAAAACAAATCTGATTTGTGTTGCATCAAAGATGGCTTTTTATAGCCTTCAAAATATAACCTAAATTCAGCTAAAATGACATATTTAAGAGTGTAACCTCCACAATATTAAAAGCCATAATCAGCCACTACTCAAATGTAACCTATAAGTTATGAAAAAGACTTAAAAACGTAAAATTACATAATGGAGGGCCATAAATCCGAGAATTAAGCTCCTGATAGCGAGCATAGCTAGCTATTTTTCCCTAATTAATTTAGCTAGTCTTTTATATTTAAATGGCAAAAATTATGCATTTTCATGTTCTATTTGTAGGAAATAAGTTTTGGAGCTAATCGTGTGTTCGGGACATGAAAAGAGGCTAAAGAATTGAAAAGAATCGAAGTTGGAAGCACTGTGGACTGACCTTGCCGAGGACCAGCGTCAAGACCCTTGTTTAGGGCGTCTCGACGCTGGCATTCCATTTTTGATCAAGCGGCAAAAGGTCACAGCGTCTCGACGCTGTGAGGTTTTCCATTCCAGAATCCGTAGTATCGTGACAACGTCGCAACGCTGCCCCTATAACATCGTGACACTGTGATGATTTTTCAGCCTATAAATATTTTGCAATTAGGTTAGATTTGGGGACTTATTTTGGGCCATTTGTGTCCGAAAACTCAGAGAATAAGCTGCTGTGGAGGCTGAATCAAGTGGAGGAGAGCGGGATTCAAGGCTTTGTTTGTGGAGATTGTGACGGGGACGTGCAGTCTCGGCCTACTTAGCATCTATTCCTCTTTTCCCTTTACTTTAGTAGTTTTAATGGCTGATTTATACTTAGTTTAATTCTTAGGGATTGATGTTGGACACTTATGGATTGATTTATTGGATTTTTGCTATTGATTACATTTATGCATAATGTGTGTTTAATGCTTTCAATTTACCGACCATGAATTGAATGTTGTTTGTGTTTAAATCTAACTCGGGAGAGGGGATTTAGCTTAGAAATTGTTATGCATAACTAGGATTAACCTTGAGATCGGAAGATAATAGATAATTCTAGAAATCGGTAATATGACTAGCCTTAATGCCTTGCATGCTAAATGAATTTAGATAGGGATATCGAGTTCATTGTATGTGAGGGGATTATGTATGCTCGGGAGAGATATGTTTGATTGTAGTTTCCTTGATTTATGAATCTTAGCATGTCAATAATCCATTAATTAATCCATAATCTCAATTGGTGAAATCAACTCCCTAGGACTTTTGCCATCATTAGATTGTCACACTTTTTATTGTTTTGTGTTAGATTTCCATTCATTCTCACCTTGTTTGGTTCCCTAAATAAAATTGGACAAAAGTATTTTCGGTAATTAAAATTGATTAGAAACTCAATCCAGATGACAAAATTCGAATTTCACATTCACTATATTATAACTTGACCCGTACACTTGCAGTTAGCAAATCGTGCATCAGCTCCTTTGGTCAGCTTTGATTTGTTTGTAACCTCCCATGTATTAATGAAGCTTCACTTGAAGTAGTTTGAACTGTAGTTTCATTAATTGATGTTTGACTTGTAGTAAATCTAGTTTTAATGCAACAGATGTTTCTTCAATGCAACTTAACTTCAACATTAATGTGATGAGACTTCATTGAATGTTACTTGAGTTAAGCTTTGTTTGTCATAAATGAAGCCGAAGTTCATTTAATGTGTTCCATCTTGTAGCTCATGTAACTGAAATCAACACCTTGATCTCCACTGTAAATCTTTATTGTAGAATTCATATCACTTTGTCTGCGCGCATTTTCCCTTTTTCGAGGTAGCGTCTCAATGCTACGTGCAATTCCAGCATCCTTGCTCATTCTCTAACGTTGAGAAGCCTTGAGCTAGCATCTCAACGCTAGACTCTTGGGTTTCTTGGCTTGAGGCTGATCACTTTGACTCTCTGGCATCATTTTTTGGGGTCGCTACACTCCGCTCGAGTCTTTTCACCTCATCTTCATTCGTAGACTCCAAGATGACTCAAAAGCTCTCTAATTTCCCCGATTTAACGACAATTCGTGCAATTTTCTCCTGAAACCTCTAAAATTCGACTCACCTATAAAATAGACAATTAAACCATAAAAAGGGATCTAATAAATTTAGATTAAAGCTAATAAAATAGCACAAATTAGGTGCTATCAACTTCTCACAAACTCTATTTTTCTCAAAATCCCTCCTGAACTTTCCTCTGCAAAAACTCTCTAAACTTATCCAATTTCTTCTATGTTTTTTACTATTCTTCACTTTCCTATTTATACTATAAGGATTTTCTAATTTGGGAGGAGTGATGGGTGAGGTTTTAATTGGAAGCCATGAAAATGACTTTTGAATAGGAAGAGGAAGAAAGAATCGGGGAAGAATGAGAGTGAGGTGGAGGAAAAAAAAAATAACAAATCAAAATAAAATAAAATCAAAATAAGAAAAAATCAAAATAAATAAATAAAATCAAAACAAAAATCAAAATCAAAATCAAAATTAGAATGAAATTAAAACCTGTATGTTGTTTTATTTTAACAAAACCAAAAAAAATAACATTAAATTTTGGAGGGACTCGAACATTATTAAAAGCTCAGTCGGACCAAGTACAATGTCTACATCATTCTATTTAAAGAAGATAATTGACATGCCCCAACCTAGAATGTCATACATCATACAACACGACAATACATGCAGAAGAGTTATTATTATTATTCTTGGGCATTTGTGTTAGTACATTCAGTTTGAACATGTCGTCAGTCATATAGCCTTTTTCCACATACATACCCTTTTGTTAGAACAAATTTATTTGACTCAAACTCATTTTTATTAAGTAGAGTTCCTGACACTAGATTCTTTCGAATCCTTGACACGTGTCACACATCGGTAAAAGTTAATTTCAGCAAGATCTAACTTTACTTTCCACATAGGCAATTGAAGCATTTCTCATGTTCAACTTATCACCATCATCTAGCTTCTCATATGTGGTGAACAAGGACTTATTTTTACAAATGTGTCTAGTAGCACCAGTATCAATCTACCAGCATTTGGTGTCAGTAGCCACATATACCTAAAAAATGATAGCAACTAAATCATCATTTTCCACAACATTGACATAATTGTTGGAGGTCGCTTTTGTGTCTACACACTGCAACAATATGGCCACTATTACCACAAACCCAAAAAATTCCACAAACAAGCTTGTTAATGTCATTCCTCGATCGAATATCCACATTCCTCTTCATGAATTTTTGCTTCTTGGGATCACGCCTTGAAACTTTAGCAACATGAACATTGGCTTCATTTCCAGTAGAGGTTTGTCACATTTTCTATTATCCTCTTCTACATGGAATTTAACAACAAGATTCTCCATGGAAAGTTCCTTTCGCTAGTGTTTGAGATAGCGTCCTTCCAGGAAGGAAGCAATTTTCCAAGCAGAAACTTGAAATGGTTCACTAATGTTCAATCCTTCACTAATGTTCAATCCTTCACTTTGCAAATCTCACTAATGATAATTTGTAATTCTTCCATCTGATTGACTACCAACTTGGTAGCAATCATCTTGTATTCTAAGATTTTTTCCACAAGAAATTTCTTAGTACCGGCATCTTCCAGTTTATTATACTTCTTGTCCAATGTCACCCATAATTGCCTTGAAGTATTGTAGGCAATTGCAATAGACATTTTACAAGATGTCTTTAAGATCACTAAATATATAATTGCTACATATGAGGTCTGAATGCATCCACACATGCTTGGCAACTTTAATTTCAGGACTGACAACTTCTTGTGGTTTTTTTTTTTGGCATTATTCCTTCAAGATGTGAGCAAGGTTATACATGGTGAGATAAAAGATCATCTTGAGTTGCCATCTTTTGAAGTTTTCTTCCTTGAATTTCTCTAGTTTTTAAGCATGAGTTTTGAGGATGGACGATCCCATCATGGTAGGAGCAATAACATTAGTGGAAGAGTATGTAGCCATCAGTTCAGATAATTTGTCTTCAGATTGTTGAAAATATGTTGTATATAAGAATTGAGTAACATTACCAAACTAATTACACCTTAACTAGATACTAACAATTTCAGTGTAAAATAACAATACAAACACTATATATATATATATAACAAATGTTGTAAAATGTTAGATTGACTGTAGCAAAACCTCAAGATCTTGTGATAGAGTCAATAAGTAGTTGAAGCACGCTTACAAAGTGTTGTCCTAAAAACAATTATTCACTCTGCACAAGTTGTAAGTAGACTACAATGATTACTTCAGTTAGATACAACGACTAATTGCAGTAGAACAACAACTTCCCAAATCTAGCAAAATTCTTGGATATTTGCTCTCGACTAAACTCAATATCAAGAGAAAGAAAGAGAGGAGAATACTTCAAATGGAATGAGATCATCCAAATGAAGAAACAAGTGGATATTTATAGACTAGCAACTTAGTAATTCCAAAAAAATAATAATAATAATAAATAAAAATAAAAATAAACATTGAAACATATGTCAAACCTAACTTAGGTTTAGTTTGGGATTGTTGTAGCTTTTAAAATAATTGTTGTCAGCTGGCTTCTAAGAAAATCAGCTACCATAAGAAGTAAATTAGTGTTTGGTAAATTTCAGATTTAAACATGGAAAATCAAGTTACAGTGTTTGGTAAATTAATATTAAATTGTTGAAAAATAGGTATAATGACCAAAATATACATATTTCAATTTAGCATGAGATTGCATTAATATTTACATTCAAAACTTTTCTAAGATAATTAGGTAAATTACTTTAAAAAAAAAGGTAAATTTATATAATTTATATTATAAATTATATTTTGTTTACTTTAAGTAAATTGAAAAAAAAATATATCAATTATAGAAAAAAGACAGTGGTCTCTACCAACATTGTTTTCACACGCGTTGGCAGAAGTGGCCTCTAAATGTCGTCGGCAAAAGTGGCCAATTTCAAATCTCTCTCGACACCTTTTTAACGACATCGATAAATGTTGCTTTGCTCGACACGTTTTTTGTGACGAAAGAAACTAATTTTCTTGTAGTGTCAGTATATACTATATTCTCTGTGTATAATATATATACATAATACATAATGTATATACTGTCTATAGATCCTTTATGTACCAAGTATGTTATATATATTGTTTATATATTTTATATACAAATTGCAACATGTTGCTTACCAACAATATTTTAGAATTCATATATGAGATATAACTTTGTGACTATTTTGCCATTCGAGTTGAAACTCTTGCTATATCATGAATACTTGAGTATTCTCATATGGATGATTTTTTAAAATCCAAGGTGTTATATGTATATTTAAATTATCTAATGGAAAAATTTGAGAGTTATATAGTTAATTACTCTTCCTAAAGCTACTTTTGATTTGATACACACAAAGTTGCATACAAATTGCTCATTTTGATTTAATGCACCTAAAGTTACATAATTTCAAATCAAGAATTGTTCATGATTAGATGTATTTGTAGTTGCATAGTTTTAAATAAAAAAGTGCTCATTTTTATTAGATGCACATGTAGTTGCATAATTTTTAGTCAATAAGTGATTTTAAACAAATGAGCATATGTTTATAATGATGTTTCTTTATTTCATTTATAGAATATGCTCTTGTAATAGAAATATTAAGAAATAAAATTTTAAATATTGTGATGAACAAACATCATATCTTCTTGAAGTTGAATAGGTCAAATGAGTATTTAATGAAAAATCATGAATTTCAACCAATTATTTCAATATCATTCACTGATGCATCTAATAGATGGTCTCATGTGTGCTTATTATCAAGTTGAAATCTTCTAGCTGCAAAATTACTTGTTGGAATAATTAAGTTAAGAACACATGATTATGGAATTAAGAAAATTTGTCTTGATAATGCTAATAAGTTTACATGCCAATGATTTAGTAATTGTATGTCAATTGGGATTAGTGTTAAACATTTTGTAGCTCATGTTCATATACATAATGGTCTATTAGAATCATTTATAAAATGTTTGCAATTAATTGCTAGACAAATGCTTATGAGAGCAAAATTTTCAATATTTGTATGGAGTCATACAATTTTGCATGTCTCGTTGCTTATATGCAATAGACCAGCAACCTATCATAAGTAGACTCTAATATTGAAAACCGAAATATTCAGTTCAGGTTTACTGTTTAGTTTTTTAAAAACTAGAAAACTTAATTGAACCGAATAAATCATTAAAAAGAACAAAAAAAAAAAAAACAAAAAAAACAAAAAGAAGCTCTCCCTGGAAGCCCAACCCACCTATCAAGAAACCCTAACTTTTCTTTATTCATTTCTCTCTCTTGGGTCATTGTCACGCCAGTCATCAATTTTCCATATTTTTCTCTTTTGTCTCTTCCTTTTGTCTCTCTCTTTTCTCGTGTCTTTCTTGTTTCCTTCTCCATTTTCTCTCTCTTTTTTATTGCCTTTCTTTTCTTTGTCTCCTCATTTTCTCTCTTGCCTTTCTTCTTTACCTCTTCATGTCATGTAACTTTCTTCCTCTCCCATCTCCCATCTCTCCCCTCCCATTTGTCCCACTTCTCTCACAAATGGCAACCATAGTGAAAGTGCAATAGCTACGACGAAAAACCCATGGAGTCTCCTCCCTCTTCTCTCACTCTCTTCCACGCATTCTCTTACCGACGACGACAAAACCCATGATAGCTTCCTTCAATCTCGTCAGTGGTCGTCTCTCACAAGCTAACGATTTTGATTTACAACCCACATCCACTATTTTTTTTTTCAAAAAATAGTTAAAAATTGAAACAAACCGAGTAAACAAAAAATGATTTGGTTCGATTTAGAACCAAAATTGAAGAATGCTTCGGTTTGCTCAGTTTAGCCATCTAAAAAATTGAGAGGTTCGATTCGGTCTTTGGTTTCGACCAAAATTGGACTGAATCGAACCATGCCCACCCCTAACCCTAATGCAGTAAATTATCATAACTAATGAGTCTGCAACACGCCAAAAGCGTGGTAGACCAATAGGTTCCAAAGATAAAAATTTTCGAAAAAGAAGAGTAGTTAATGATCAAAATTGTAACGCCCCGCATTTCCAGGTACGAATAACTCTGTTAATTATATTTTAATTTGGAGTTTAGTTCCTGTTTGGCTGCTTTAAGTTATTTGTTTTTTGTGGTTGCCTGGAGTGGGTTAATTTTATTTAAGCCAAGAAATTATTTTTCCTTCGAGAATTAAATTTAAAATTTGGCCTAAATCCTTTTAGCTAATCTAAGATTTGATTGGGGTTTTGGAGACCTTAATTGAGTCTTTAAATATGAGGCTTAGGTTATTATTTTCAATTTAAGAAAAGAAAAGAAGGAAGCCCTAAAATAAACTCTTTCTCCCTCATTCTTATCGTGAAGCAGCAGCCGCAAGCCCCCTTCTTTTTCTTCCCGTTTTTCTTCCTCTCCCGCGCAGCCAAGCGTCCCCGAAGGTGGACTCCGGCGTCTCCCTCTCTGCCATGTGTTGCGCCGCCACCAGCAGTCAAGCCCTGCGTCCCCTTCGTCTCTTCCTCTCTCCGTGCGTCGCTTGTTGCACCGTGGGTTGGTCTTCGTCGATCTCTCTCTCTCCCGTGTTCAGTCGCCGGCAGCAGCAGTCCTGTGACCCTTGTCTTCGCGTGCGTCGACCGGTACCTCCAGCCCGAGTTTTCTTCTCTGTTTCTCGTGCGGTAATATCTCTTCCTCTCTTCCGTTCTCTCTTCGTTCAGCATACCCGCACGTAAACCTTCTTTTTCTCTCTCGGTTTTGGCCAGGACCCGCGCGATTAACCATCGAGTTCATGGGTCTTTGCGCGTTTGGTTCTAACTGAAGGGAATAAAAGTCCCCACACAGCGGAAGCGCATCGATTGGACCTTACGCCGTATATTAATTAACATTAAAATACCGTTACGATAACTCAAACAAAACTTTAAACATGCTTTAAAGTTGTTGTAAAATCGGTTTAAACATGCTAAAATAAATCTAAATTTATTTTAAAAACTTTTCTAATGAAAAGAGGAAGAACCGTTACAAACCTCCGTTGTAGACTTGACCGTTCTTCGCCAACGACGCTCCAACGAACGAAAACGCAGCAGCCGCCTTTGTTTTTCTTCGCTGGAAATTCCTTCTTGATTGACACAATAACCACAGAGGTTACACCGGTATGTCTCTAAGTCTAGGAGGCCAAAGACTTGTGGGAGTCTTTCTCTAAGAGGGAGGCTAGAGAGAATTCTAGGTCTTGTCTTTCAAGAGTGTCAAGTGTCATGACCAATTAGGTCTAGTGTTCTATTTATAGAAGAGAGGCCATGAATAAAATATTCAATTAAATCAATCTTTTCCAAAATTGATTCAATCTTATTCTTTAATTAATCAATCATGATCAATCAATTCCCCAATTGATTAATCTTTTCCATAAATGACTAATTACTTCCATAAGTAATTAGATCATTCCCATAAATGATTAATCACGTCCTTAAGTGATTAATTATTTACATAATTGATTAATTCATGGTTAATGAATTCTTTAATTAATTAACCACCAATTAAATATCACATATTTAATTTCCGGCCTTGAATTAATTAATTTTGCCCAAACACTTTTAGGACTTAAATTAATTAATTCTTTCAATCTTCCATAAATTTATATTTGAACTTCTTCAAATATTAATTTCTCTCATAATAATATATCAATATATATTATATTTATTTCCCTTAGTAAATTGAACATTTTCAATTTACATTTAATTACTTAGTTGCCTCAAATTACTTTACGAGCTACCAGTGGGACCTTATGGACCTGCAGATCAGAAGCTCCAACGATGTGAGATTAATTGGTTAAACTCATTAACCACAATAATCAATATTCAGTTAACTGTGTGTACATTCCACTATAGACTCACAGTTGCACTCTTCTCACTGCAGACATATTTTCTGTGTCCACAGAACTTAGACCAATATCGACTAGTTAGTCCTTCACGAGTGTCCATAACACCAGCTGGGTCAAATTACCGTTTTACCCCTGGGTCACCTCTATTTCCTTAAGTACCAATTCTCCTCTAATGAACAATCTGTTTGTGGTCCAACCATCAAACAGAAAACCCTCTCGTGCCATTGAGAGGGTAGGGCCCTTTGTTCAAGACTCGGAGTAACCACTTAAGGGAACACTCATCTGCTTCCCTAAAGTCGGGAAGGAGTGAATTCCATCTTGTACGATTATGTTTCCAGCTCCCCATTCGATCTTGTCCCCAAAGTGGTAGGCTTATTGAGTCGGCGTATTGGCCACTCTCACCCATACAAATCAAAGGACAATCTCTCATGAGCAGGAGTCCATAATCAACTCAGGATTAAGACTAAGTTGTCTAGGTCGTCCTATTGAAATAGAAAACCAACTAGTTAACGGTGTTATAACTAGTGGTTACTATTTCGCGGTCCGGTCTTATGCAAACTCATTGCATAGGATACCCCCACTCGCATGTCTCCTACACGAACGCGTTGGATCGCAGCGTTTGTATCAAATACAAAGTGGGCCGTATCCATAGTGTCACCAGGATAAGGCACCCAGTCTTATCCCTATACTATAGACCCTTTAGGCTGTTTCTTGAACAATGATCCCATATGTCGCTACATATAGTTCAAGACTCATATTACAGCCTCAGATGTCTAGTTTATTGGATTAGGGTTATTATTAGGCAAAGACAAATATAAAATAACTAATAACAATTAATGGAAAAATATATCAATATTATTTCATTAATATCCGGTCAACGGTTACATTCACTATCTACGAGTTTTAGGGCATAAAACCCAACAAACTCCCACTTGAACTAAAACACTAGTTAGTGGGATGTGAATGCAATAATCTAAAGCTGGAAATGTCATTTATATTAAAATAATACAATGAACTAGGGCATCCTTATACCCATTATACATTTCTCCCACTTGCCCTAGATTAGATGGCATATATATCTCGTAGACCTAGACCTTCTAGATGACCCTCAAACACTTTAGCCGTGAGAGCCTTCGTAAATGGATCAGCGATGTTGTGCTCCGAGGCGATCTTAGTGACGATCACATCTCCTCTTTGCACAATCTCCCGTATCAGGTGATACTTCCTCTCGATGTGTTTACCCCGTTTGTGGCTACGAGGTTCTTTTGAGTTGGCTACAACCCCACTGTTGTCACAGTATAGTGTTATGGGCACGTTCATATTCGGAACTACTTCCAAATCAATTAAGAACTTTCTGAGCCATACTGCCTCCTTAGCTGCTTCGCAAGCTGCTTCATACTCAGCCTCCATGGTTGAGTCTGCTATGCATCCTTGTTTGATGCTTCTCCACACTACTGTTCCTCCATTGAGGGTGAATACTGACCCTGATGTCGATTTCCTTGAATCCTTATCAGCTTGAAAGTCAGAGTCAGTGTATCCAGTAAAAATCAAATCCTTAGCTCCATACACAAGCATGTAGTCCCTCGTTCTCCGAAGATACTTGAGGATATTCTTAACCGCTCCCCAGTGGTCCAACCCTGGATTAGACTGATACCTACTGACTACTCTCACTGCATAGCATATGTCAGGCCTAGTGCAGAGCATAGCATACATTAAGCTGCCCACAGCTGAGGCGTAGGGAATGTGTCTCATGTTCTCAACTTCTTGAGGTGTCTTAGGAGATTGTTCCTTAAACAGGTGTACCCCATGTCTGAAGGGTAGGAGTCCCTTCTTGGAGTTTTGCATCGAATATCGAGACAACATCTTATCAATATACGTTGCTTGAGACAGAGCTAGCGTTTTGTTCTTACGATCCCTAATGATTTGGATTCCCAGAACATATTGAGCCTCTCCCAGATCTTTCATTTGGAATTGGGCTACTAGCCATTTCTTAATGTCAGTGAGGTATCCTACATCATTCCCAATGAGTAGGATATCGTCTACATAAAGTATTAGAAAAGCTACTTTCCTTTTATTGACTTTCTTGTATACACAAGGCTCATCAACGTTTTGGTCAAAGCCAAAAGATTTGATTGCAGTATCAAATCTAATGTTCCATGATCTGGATGCTTGTTTCAATCCATAAATGGATCGATTTAGCTTACAAACCTTTTGTTCCTGACCTTGGGCTATGAACCCTTCGGGTTGAGACATAAAGATATTCTCTTCAAGATTACCATTCAGAAAGGCAGTCTTGACGTCCATTTGCCATATTTCATAGTCATAATATGTGGCAATGGATAAAAGAATTCTTATGGACTTTAACATGGCTACAGGAGAAAAGGTTTCCTCATAGTCAACCCCCTCCTTTTGGGTATAACCCTTTGCCACTAGTCTAGCTTTGAAGGTCTGTACCTTTCCAGCTGCATCTCTTTTTCTCTTATAGATCCATTTGCACCCTATGGGTTTTACCCCATATGGTAGATCTGCAAGTTCCCATACAGAATTGGAGTACATTGACTCCATTTCCAGGTTCATGGCTTTGACCCATTCATCCTTATCTTCGTCATTCATTGCCCGTCGATAGGACAATGGATCCTCAATGCCATCATTAGGTATGACAACCTGAGTTTCAGTTAAACCCAAGTAGCGGTCAGGTTGTAACACAACCCTCCCACTGCGTCGAGGCATTCCCAACGATTGAGATGGACGGGATGGATCTGAAGAACTAGTTCCTTCATCAACCCTTTTTGAAGGTCCAACTTCATCAACAACTCTTGATGATTCTTCAGTAGCTTCTCCTAATATTATTTTGCTTCGTGGTTTATGATCTCTCATGTGGTCTTCCTCTAAGAAAGTGGCGTTTGTCGATACAATCACCTTATTTTCTTGTGGGTCGTAGAAATAACCACCTCTCGTTTCTTTAGGGTAACCAACAAATTGGCACAGTTTTGAACGAGGTTCCAGTTTCTTAGGATTTGTCACAAGCACGTGTGCAGGACAACCCCAGATGCGAAAGTGATGCAAACTAGGTTTACGCCCCTTCCATAACTCGAAAGGTGTTTCAGAAACACTTTTCGAGGGAACATTGTTCAAGATGTATACTGCAGTCTCTACTGCATACCCCCAAAACGAGCTAGGCAATTGAGCATAGCTCATCATTGATCGAACCATGTCCAACAAGGTTCTATTTCTCCTTTCTGACACACCATTCTGTTGAGGTGTACCAGGGGCTGAGAGTTGAGATTGGATTCCATGTTCTATCATATAATCCTGGAATCTTTGATCCATATACTCCCCTCCTCGATCAGATCGAAGTACTTTAATAGATTTACCTAATAGGTTTTCAACTTCAGCCTTAAACTCCTTAAACTTTTCAAGGGCTTCAGACTTATGTCCCATTAGGTATAAGTAACCATATCTTGAATAATCATCTATAAATGAGATGAAATATTCGTACCCTCCTCGAGCTTTTACATTCATTGGACCACATAGATCCGAATGTATTAACTCTAAGGGTTCTTTGGCTCTGTAACCTTTTCCAGTAAAGGGTCTTTTGGTCATTTTTCCCTCGAGACAAGATTCACAAGGTGGTAGTGAATCATCTTCTAACTTGCTTAGAAGTCCATTCTTTACCAAACGACCGATCCTATCGATGTTTATATGACCAAGTCTAAGATGCCAAAGATGAGTATTGTTACTTGATGGAGATATCTTTTGCCTTTTACTTTGAGTTTCAGCAGTTTTAAATAATTCGTGATTTAAAAGTGCTTTGTTTTCGGTTGGTCTTAAAACATACAAGTTATTTTCCAATTTGGCTGAACAAATAAGTACACCATTTTTATAAATGAATGCTTCATTCATATCAAAAGTAACTGTATACGATTGTTCAATCAAACATGAAATAGAAATCAAGTTCCTCTTAATCTTGGGAACGATTAACAAACTTTCTAAAAGTAAGAATCTATTTCTAAAAAATAACTTCGCAGCTCCCACTGCTTTAGCTGAAATGACTTCTCCAGTTCCGACCTTGAGCGTCATTTCTCCATCGTTCAACTGCCGAAAGGAACTATTTTCCTGAAAATAAGAGCAAACATGATTAGTTGCTCCTGAATCAAGTATCCAGGTAAACTCATCATGTTCTACCAGGCATGTTTCTAAAACCAGTAAATCAAATTTACCTTCCTTTTCCTTCTTTTTCTCAGCAAGGTACTTTGGGCAGTTTCTCTTCCAATGTCCATCTACATTGCAGTGAAAACACTTGCCCTTGTCTGCCACAGCTTTGGCTTTTCCCTTGCTTTTAGCAGCAGTACTGGGAGCTTTCCCCTTGTTTCCTTTCTTCTTCTGAGTTTTCTTTGAAGAAGTGGCTACAGATTTAGTTCTAGAGGATGAACCCTTCTCGAACTTTCTTTTAGAGTGGACAACGTTTGCCTTTCCTTCTATCTGTCCCTTGTTCTTAAGAAGAGACTGATAGAGCTGTAGCTCATTCAGGAGGCTAGTCAAGTTGAATGTTATTTTATTCATCATTGCATTGCTTCGAAACTGTAGAAAACTCTTCGGAAGAGATTCTAAGATGAATGCAACCTGACTACGCTCATCTATGACCGCCCCGTTTGCCTCTCCCACGTTGAATTGGACCATCATATCCAGGACATGCTCCCGAACAGACGTGCCCTCTTTCATGCGACAGCTATAAACGTATTTGAGAGCGTCATGGTGGAGTTGGTAGGACGGTTGTCCAAACATCTCCCGGAGAGAGTTCATAATCTCCCTCGCTGTTACCATGCCCTCATGCCTTTTAGCCAAAACTTCAGATAAGCTGGCTAAGATATAGACTCGAGTCTTATCATTGGCCTTTGTCCAGCGGTCATAAGCATCCTTAACTGCCTGGGATGCATTACGTGAAGGGAATAAAAGTCCCCACGCAGCGGAAGCGCATCGATTGGACCTTACGCCGTATATTAATTAACATTAAAAAACCGTTACGATAACTCAAACAAAACTTTCAAATAACTTTAAAGTCGCTGTAAAAACGGTTTAAACATGCTAAAATAAATCTAAATTTATTTTAAAACTTTTCTAACGAAAAGTGGAAGAACCGTTACAAACCTCCGTTGTAGACTTGACCGTTCTTCGCCAACGACGCTCCAACGAACGAAAACGCAGCAGCCGCCTTTGTTTTTCTTCGCTGGAAATTCCTTCTTGATTGACACAATAACCACAGAGGTTACACCGGTATGTCTCTAAGTCTAGGAGGCCAAAGACTTGTGGGAGTCTTTCTCTAAGAGGGTGGCTAGAGAGAATTCTAAATCTTGTCTTTCAAGAGTGTCAAGTGTCATGACCAATTAGGTCTAGTGTTCTATTTATAGAAGAGAGGCCATGAATAAAATATTCAATTAAATCAATCTTTTCCAAAATTGATTCAATCTTATTCCTTAATTAATCAATCATGATCAATCAATTCCCCAATTGATTAACCTTTTCCATAAATGACTAATTTCTTCCATAAGTAATTAGATCATTCCCATAAATGATTAATCACTTCCTTAAGTGATTAATTATTTACATAATTGATTAATTCATGGTTAATGAATTCTTTAATTAATTAACCACCAATTAAATATCACATATTTAATTTCCGGCCTTGAATTAATTAATTTTGCCCAAACACATTTTAGGACTTAATTTAATTAATTCATTATTTGAACTCTTTCAATCTTCCATAAATTTATATTTGAACTTCTTCAAATATTAATTTCTCTCACAATAATATATCAATATATATTATATTTATTTCCCTTAGTAAATTGAACATTTTCAATTTACATTTAATTACTTAGTTGCCTCAAATTACTTTACGAGCTACCAGTGGGACCTTATGGACCTGCAGATCAGAAGCTCCAACGATGTGAGATTAATTGGTTAAACTCTTTAACCACAATAATCAATATTCGTTAACTGTGTGTACATTCCACTATAGACTCACAGTTGCACTCTTCTCACTGCAGACATATTTTCTGTGTCCACGGAACTTAGACCAATATCGACTAGTTAGTCCTTCACGAGTGTCCATAACACCAGCTGGGTCAAATTACCGTTTTACCCCTGGATTATCTCTATTTCCTTAAGTACCAATTCTCCTCTAATGAACAATCTGTTTGTGGTCCAACCATCAAACAGAAAACCCTCTCGTGCCATTGAGAGGGTAGGGCCCTTTGTTCAAGACTCGGAGTAACCACTTAAGGGAACACTCATCTGCTTCCCTAAAGTCGGGAAGGAGTGAATTCCATCTTGTACGATTATGTTTCCAGCTCCCCATTCGATCTTGTCCCCAAAGTGGTAGGCTTATTGAGTCGGCGTATTGGCCACTCTCACCCATACAAATCAAAGGACAATCTCTCATGAGCAGGAGTCCATAATCAACTCAGGATTAAGACTAAGTTGTCTAGGTCGTCCTATTGAAATAGAAAACCAACTAGTTAACGGTGTTATAACTAGTGGTTACTATTTCGCGGTCCGGTCTTATGCAAACTCATTGCATAGGATACCCCCACTCGCATGTCTCCTACACGAACGCGTTGGATCGCAGCGTTTGTATCAAATACAAAGTGGGCCGTATCCATAGTGTCACCAGGATAAGGCACCCAGTCTTATCCCTATACTATAGACCCTTTAGGCTGTTTCTTGAACAATGATCCCATATGTCGCTACATATAGTTCAAGACTCATATTACAGCCTCAGATGTCTAGTTTATTGGATTAGGGTTATTATTAGGCAAAGACAAATATAAAATAACTAATAACAATTAATGGAAAAATATATCAATATTATTTCATTAATATCCGGTCAACGGTTACATTCACTATCTACGAGTTTTAGGGCATAAAACCCAACAAACTCCCATTTGAACTAAAACACTAGTTAGTGGGATGTGAATGCAATAATCTAAAGCTGGAAATGTCATTTATATTAAAATAATACAATGAACTAGGGCATCCTTATACCCATTATACATTTCTCCCACTTGCCCTAGATTAGATGGCATATATATCTCGTAGACCTAGACCTTCTAGATGACCCTCAAACACTTTAGCCGTGAGAGCCTTCGTAAATGGATCAGCGATGTTGTGCTCCGAGGCGATCTTAGTGACGATCACATCTCCTCTTTGCACAATCTCCCGTATCAGGTGATACTTCCTCTCGATGTGTTTACCCCGTTTGTGGCTACGAGGTTCTTTTGAGTTGGCTACAACCCCACTGTTGTCACAGTATAGTGTTATGGGCACGTTCATATTCGGAACTACTTCCAAATCAATTAAGAACTTTCTGAGCCATACTGCCTCCTTAGCTGCTTCGCAAGCTGCTTCATACTCAGCCTCCATGGTTGAGTCTGCTATGCATCCTTGTTTGATGCTTCTCCACACTACTGTTCCTCCATTGAGGGTGAATACTGACCCTGATGTCGATTTCCTTGAATCCTTATCAGCTTGAAAGTCAGAGTCAGTGTATCCAGTAAAAATCAAATCCTTAGCTCCATACACAAGCATGTAGTCCCTCGTTCTCCGAAGATACTTGAGGATATTCTTAACCGCTCCCCAGTGGTCCAACCCTGGATTAGACTGATACCTACTGACTACTCTCACTGCATAGCATATGTCAGGCCTAGTGCAGAGCATAGCATACATTAAGCTGCCCACAGCTGAGGCGTAGGGAATGTGTCTCATGTACTCAACTTCTTGAGGTGTCTTAGGAGATTGTTCCTTAAACAGGTGTACCCCATGTCTGAAGGGTAGGAGTCCCTTCTTGGAGTTTTGCATCGAATATCGAGACAACATCTTATCAATATACGTTGCTTGAGACAGAGCTAGCGTTTTGTTCTTACGATCCCTAATGATTTGGATTCCCAGAACATATTGAGCCTCTCCCAGATCTTTCATTTGGAATTGGGCTACTAGCCATTTCTTAATGTCAGTGAGGTATCCTACATCATTCCCAATGAGTAGGATATCGTCTACATAAAGTATTAGAAAAGCTACTTTCCTTTTTTTGACTTTCTTGTATACACAAGGCTCATCAACGTTTTGGTCAAAGCCAAAAGATTTGATTGCAGTATCAAATCTAATGTTCCATGATCTGGATGCTTCTTTCAATCCATAAATGGATCGATTTAGCTTACAAACCTTTTGTTCCTGACCTTCGGCTATGAACCCTTCGGGTTGAGACATAAAGATATTCTCTTCAAGATTACCATTCAGAAAGGCAGTCTTGACGTCCATTTGCCATATTTCATAGTCATAATATGTGGCAATGGATAAAAGAATTCTTATGGACTTTAACATGGCTACAGGAGAAAAGGTTTCCTCATAGTCAACCCCCTCCTTTTGGGTATAACCCTTTGCCACTAGTCTAGCTTTGAAGGTCTGTACCTTTCCAGCTGCATCTCTTTTTCTCTTATAGATCCATTTGCACCCTATGGGTTTTACCCCATATGGTAGATCTGCAAGTTCCCATACAGAATTGGAGTACATTGACTCCATTTCCAGGTTCATGGCTTTGACCCATTCATCCTTATCTTCGTCATTCATTGCCTGTCGATAGGACAATGGATCCTCAATGCTATCATTAGGTATGACAACCTGAGTTTCAGTTAAACCCAAGTAGCGGTCAGGTTGTAATACAACCCTCCCACTGCGTCGAGGCATTCCCAACGATTGAGATGGACAGGATGGATCTGAAGAACTAGTTCCTTCATCAACCCTTGTTGAAGGTCCAACTTCATCAACAACTCTTGATGATTCTTCAGTAGCTTCTCCTAATATTATTTTGCTTCGTGGTTTATGATCTCTCATGTGGTCTTCCTCTAAGAAAGTGGCGTTTGTCGATACAATCACCTTATTTTCTTGTGGGTCGTAGAAATAACCACCTCTCGTTTCTTTAGGGTAACCAACAAATTGGCACAGTTTTGAAAGAGGTTCCAGTTTCTTAGGATTTGTCACAAGCACGTGTGCAGGACAACCCCAGATGCGAAAGTGATGCAAACTAGGTTTACGCCCCTTCCATAACTCGAAAGGTGTTTCAGAAACACTTTTCGAGGGAACATTGTTCAAGATGTATACTGCAGTCTCTACTGCATATCCCCAAAACGAGCTAGGCAATTGAGCATAGCTCATCATTGATCGAACCATGTATAACAAGGTTCTATTTCTCCTTTCTGACACACCATTCTGCTGAGGTGTACCAGGGGCTGAGAGTTGAGATTGGATTCCATGTTCTATCATATAATCCTGGAATCTTTGATCCATATACTCCCCTCCTCGATCAGATCGAAGTACTTTAATAGATTTACCTAATAGGTTTTCAACTTCAGCCTTAAACTCCTTAAACTTTTCAAGGGCTTCAGACTTATGTCCCATTAGGTATAAGTAACCATATCTTGAATAATCATCTATAAATGAGATGAAATATTCGTACCCTCCTCGAGCTTTTACATTCATTGGACCACATAGATCCGAATGTATTAACTCTAAGGGTTCTTTGGCTCTGTAACCTTTTCCAGTAAAGGGTCTTTTGGTCATTTTTCCCTCGAGACAAGATTCACAAGGTGGTAGTGAATCATCTTCTAACTTGCTTAGAAGTCCATTCTTTACCAAACGACCGATCCTATCGATGTTTATATGACCAAGTCTAAGATGCCAAAGATGAGTATTGTTACTTGATGGAGATATCTTTTGCCTTTTACTTTGAGTTTCAGCAGTTTTAAATAATTCGTGATTTAAAAGTGCTTTGTTTTCGGTTGGTCTTAAAACATACAAGTTATTTTCCAATTTGGCTGAACAAATAAGTACACCATTTTTATAAATGAACGCTTCATTCATATCAAAAGTAACTGTATACGATTGTTCAATCAAACATGAAATAGAAATCAAGTTCCTCTTAATCTTGGGAACGATTAACAAACTTTCTAAAAGTAAGAATCTATTTCTAAAAAATAACTTCGCAGCTCCCACTGCTTTAGCTGAAATGACTTCTCCAGTTCCGACCTTGAGCGTCATTTCTCCATCGTTCAACTGCCGAAAGGAACTATTTTCCTGAAAAGAAGAGCAAACATGATTAGTTGCTCCTGAATCAAGTATCCAGGTAAACTCATCATGTTCTACCAGGCATGTTTCTAAAACCAGTAAATCAAATTTACCTTCCTTTTCCTTCTTTTTCTCAGCAAGGTACTTTGGGCAGTTTCTCTTCCAATGTCCATCTACATTGCAGTGAAAACACTTGCCCTTATCTGCCACAGCTTTGGCTTTTCCCTTGCTTTTAGCAGTAGTACTGGGAGCTTTCCCCTTATTTCCTTTCTTCTTCTGAGTTTTCTTTGAAGAAGTGGCTACAGATTTAGTTCTAGAGGATGAACCCTTCTCGAACTTTCTTTTAGAGTGGACAACGTTTGCCTCTCCTTCTATCTGTCCCTTGTTCTTAAGAAGAGACTGATAGAGCTGTAGCTCATTCAGGAGGCTAGTCAGGTTGATTGTTATTTTATTCATCATTGCATTGCTTCGAAACTGTAGAAAACTCTTCGGAAGAGATTCTAAGATGAATGCAACCTGACTACGCTAATCTATGACCACCCCGTTTGCCTCTGCCACGTTGAATTGGACCATCATATCCAGGACATGCTCCCGAACAGACGTGCCCTCTTTCATGCGACAGCTATAAACGTATTTGAGAGCGTCATGGTGGAGTTTGTAGGACGGTTGTCCAAACATCTCCTGGAGAGAGTTCATAATCTCCCTCGCTGTTACCATGCCCTCATGCCTTTTAGCCAAAACTTCAGATAAGCTGGCTAAGATATACACGCGAGTCTTATCATTGGCCTTTGTCCAGCGGTCATAAGCATCCTTAACTGCCTGGGATGCATTACGAGCAGGGGCTGGAGGACAATCCTCCGTTAAGACGAATCGCAGATCATCGACAACAAGAATCGTATTCAAGTTTGACTTCCACGTAGCATAATTTTCGCCGGTTAATTTCTCATTTTTAAGCAGAGAGACAATTGAGGAAGACATTGCTGAAATTTAAACAAACAATGACCGTATTTGTTATCTTTGCCTTAACCCATCATATAAGCAAACAATTGCACACAATCCAATCAATTTAGCAAAACAGACAATCACAGAACCCTAAAACTATTGATTTAGTTTTGCAACGACGTTTCAGAGGTTTAGAATATCAGCCACCGAAGGGTGATCAGGTACTCCTCCTTTGAAATGAGACACCTCTCAGCTAATTCTAATTCCAGAATAACTCATATTCCTATGGACATTAACCACCGTTGTTCGGTCAAGGATTTGTTAACACTTTTAACTCATCCTCGTAAGTGTAACCCTCCCACTTTCAGATCTCAGAGGCACGCACCAACAGGCTATCGAAGGGAAAGACAACTGTTGGTGATTAGCCTAAGAGCTCCTATCCTTTTCAGGAGTTCACGATGTTCCGAATCCTATGACCAGGCCCTCCGAAGGGATGGATGCGCCAGGGCAACCTGCACGCGGATCATAGGACTCTCACGGTGTGAACTATGGGCGGAGACCGAGGGATACGTTGACACGTGTCCCGCTCCCACTTACTCTAGACATTTTTCCCATTCACCTTGATATTGATCCATGCAAACACTTTCCGAAGGGAGGCCGCTCCTAGGGCGACTCGAAGCCGAGCATGAATCTCACATTGTGAATATAGGGACGTAGGAGCAAAACTTGATTTAAATCTCGTTTTGTAATTTTCCTCCCACTGAAAATGTCCTAAGGTTAATATAGGGTTGTTTAACTTAGATAGTATTCGGCTAAGTCAATCTATCTAAGTCTGATCCTATTATAACAATTATGGAAAGGATTCAACTGCAATCTTTTGGGTGAATTAAACTTCTTTTAATAAACCCAACATTGCAAGTCAACATTACTATGGTTAATTCAACTCAATCCGGTTAGTTCCCAGGTAGGAGGTGTTCCGTAAACCGTCAACTTAAATACCCCCAACCTTAGACAGAACTTTACCGAGAGAGTTCCCTTATAACCTCAGTAATGTAAGGTCTTTACTCTAAAGATCTAGGTGCATTAAACACTTTTAATAAACCTAGTGACATTGCATGCTAACATTTAACTATGATTAATTCAACTCCGGTATTCCAGGTCAGTTCCCAGGTAGGAGGTGTTCCGTAAACCGTCAACTTAAATACCCCCAACCTTAGACAGAACTTTACCAGTGGAGTTCCCTTATAATCATAGCAATGTTTTTCCTACTTAGTAAATTAAGACTATTTTTAATTCTAAGTAAGAAAAGATTCTAATCCTATTAGAAATCGATCTAGGTCTAATTAATTTTAAACAATTTAAAATTAATCCAATTTATCCTATGATCTTATGTTTGCATGCAAATCTTGATTATAGATTGACGGTTTCTAATCATTAATATTGAAGAACTGTTTCAAATTTTAATGATTAATCCTATAATCAAGAATCTAGGGTTTAATTCATTCAACAATCTCATTCAAATTGAATAATTGAGCCACATCAATTGCATGAATAATATAACAATTATATTATTAACTATGGATGTTTCATGCTTCATGCAATTTTGATTTTCTTTTATTATAACAATTATAAGTCAATCAAGAAAATCAACCAAGCATGCTTCATTCATCACATTAAACATAACTATTTATATTTAATTTAAGTAATGACATGCTTCATGCTTTCCAATTTTTCATATAAATTAATATACACTTATATTAAAAAATATGAAAACAAATCCATGCATTTAAACATACATTATAACAATTTATAATATATAAAAAAATGCATGAGCATGTTTATAACCTAAGGTGGGATTAAATATTCTATATGACATCCATAAAGCATATAAACAGCAATTGAACCGGTTAATTTTGGCCCCTAGGATAAAATAAAGCATTAAATTACAATAATTTAGCTAAATTCTATCCTAAAAAATCCATGTACAGCTCCGGAATTGGTCTAGACAGCACGAACCGCCCCAAACCACCTCGAACCGGCTTCCAAAATCACGAACCATGCCAAAAATTGGCTGAACCGGACCAAATAGGTCCCAGCCCAGCCGAACCGGTCCGAACCGGACCGGTTACACCTTGAACCGCGCCTTTCGAAACCCTAGGTCGCGCCTCCATCGTGACAGCGTCGAGACGCTGTGTTCATTAGCGTCCCGACGCTGTGCGTTTTCCATATCTGGCGTCTGCGTAATCGAGACAGCGTCGAGACGCTGTTGAGGTAGCGTCCCGACGCTGTGTGCTTTCCTTATCGAGCGCCTTCGGTATCGAGACAGCGTCGAGACGCTGTTGAAGGAGCGTCCCGACGCTGTTGCGTCTGGAGGCAGAATCTGGGCAAAACAGCAACGATTTCTCCGATTTCGGCCCCGATTTCAGCGGCGATTGCTCCGATTTTCATCTCATAAAAACCTATTCTAGACCCGGACTTACATAGGACTCGATTTTACATAAAATACCCGAAACACCGGGCCTTACATGATCAAAATCACATAAAAATAAAATCTATGGCCATAAAATTAACCCAAACAGTTCAACGCAAACCGAACATACAATATGCATAAATCCCACCTATTAGAGCCTATCGCAACTTTTAAAATTAATTAATAGGGACAGCGATGGCTCTGATGCCGATTGAAGGGAATAAAAGTCCCCACGCAGCGGAAGCGCATCGATTGGACCTTACACCGTATATTAATTAACATTAAAAAACCGTTACGATAACTCAAACAAAACTTTAAACTAACTTTAAAGTCGTTGTAAAAACGGTTTAAACATGCTAAAATAAATCTAAATTTATTTTAAAACTTTTCTAATGAAAAAAGGAAGAACCATTACAAACCTCCGTTGTAGACTTGACCGTTCTTCGCCAACGACGCTCCAACGAACGAAAACGCAGCAGCCGCCTTTGTTTTTCTTCGCTGGAAATTCCTTCTTGATTGACACAATAACCACAGAGGTTACACCGGTATGTCTCTAAGTCTAGGAGGCCAAAGACTTGTGGGAGTCTTTCTCTAAGAGGGAGGCTAGAGAGAATTCTAGGTCTTGTCTTTCAAGAGTGTCAAGTGTCATGACCAATTAGGTCTAGTGTTCTATTTATAGAAGAGAGGCCATGAATAAAATATTCAATTAAATCAATCTTTTCCAAAATTGATTCAATCTTATTCCTTAATTAATCAATCATGATCAATCAATTCCCCAATTGATTAATCTTTTCCATAAATGACTAATTTCTTCCATAAGTAATTAGATCATTCCCATAAATGATTAATCACTTCCTTAAGTGATTAATTATTTACATAATTGATTAATTCATGGTTAATGAATTCTTTAATTAATTAACCACCAATTAAATATCACATATTTAATTTCCGGCCTTGAATTAATTAATTTTGCCCAAACACATTTTAGGACTTAATTTAATTAATTCATTATTTGAACTCTTTCAATCTTCCATAAATTTATATTTGAACTTCTTCAAATATTAATTTCTCTCACAATAATATATCAATATATATTATATTTATTTCCCTTAGTAAATTGAACATTTTCAATTTACATTTAATTACTTAGTTGCCTCAAATTACTTTACGAGCTACCAGTGGGACCTTATGGACCTGCAGATCAGAAGCTCCAACGATGTGAGATTAATTGGTTAAACTCATTAACCACAATAATCAATATTCGCTAACTGTGTGTACATTCCACTATAGACTCACAGTTGCACTCTTCTCACTGCAGACATATTTTCTGTGTCCACGGAACTTAGACCAATATCGACTAGTTAGTCCTTCACGAGTGTCCATAACACCAGCTGGGTCAAATTACCGTTTTACCCCTGGATTATCTCTATTTCCTTAAGTACCAATTCTCCTCTAATGAACAATCTGTTTGTGGTCCAACCATCAAACAGAAAACCCTCTCGTGCCATTGAGAGGGTAGGGCCCTTTGTTCAAGACTCGGAGTAACCACTTAAGGGAACACTCATCTGCTTCCCTAAAGTCGGGAAGGAGTGAATTCCATCTTGTACGATTATGTTCCCAGCTCCCCATTCGATCTTGTCCCCAAAGTGGTAGGCTTATTGAGTCGGCGTATTGGCCACTCTCACCCATACAAATCAAAGGACAATCTCTCATGAGCAGGAGTCCATAATCAACTCAGGATTAAGACTAAGTTGTCTAGGTCGTCCTAGTGAAATAGAAAACCAACTAGTTAACGGTGTTATAACTAGTGGTTACTATTTCGCGGTCCGGTCTTATGCAAACTCATTGCATAGGATACCCCCACTCGCATGTCTCCTACACGAACGCGTTGGATCGCAGCGTTTGTATCAAATACAAAGTGGGCCGTATCCATAGTGTCACCAGGATAAGGCACCCAGTCTTATCCCTATACTATAGACCCTTTAGGCTGTTTCTTGAACAATGATCTCATATGTCACTACATATAGTTCAAGACTCATATTACAGCCTAGGATGTCTAGTTTATTGGATTAGGGTTATTATTAGGCAAAGACAAACATAAAATAACTAATAACAATTAATGGAAAAATATATCAATATTATTTCATTAATATCCGGTCAACGGTTACATTCACTATCTACGAGTTTTAGGGCATAAAACCCAACATTACGAGCAGGGGCTGGAGGACAATCCTCAGTTCAGACGAACCGCAGATTATCGACAACAAGAATCGTATTCAGGTTCGACTTCCACGTAACATAATTTTCGCTGGTTAATTTCTCATTTTTAAGCAGAGAGACAATTGAGGAAGACATTGCTGAAATTTAAACAAACAATGACCGTATTAGTTATCTTTGCCTTAACCCATCATACAAGCAAACAATTGCACACAATCCAAACAATTTAGCAAAACAGACAATCACAGAACCCTAAAACTATTGATTTAGTTTTGCAACGACGTTTCAGAGGTTTAGAATATCAGCCACCGAAGAGTGATCAGGTACTCCTCCTTTGAAATGAGACACCTCTCAGCTAATTCTAATTCCAGAATAACTCATATTCCTATGGACATTAACCACCGTTGTTCGGTCAAGGATTTGTTAACACTTTTAACTCATCCTCGTAAGTGTAACCCTCCCACTTTCAGATCTCAGAGGCACGAACCAACAGGCTACCGAAGGGAAAGACAACTGTTGGTGATTAGCCTAAGAGCTCCTATCCTTTTCAGGAGTTCACGATGTTCCGAATCCTATGACCAGGCCCTCCGAAGGGATGGATGCGCCAGGGCAACCTGCAGGCGGATCATAGGACTCTCACGGTGTGAACTATGGGCGGAGACCGAGGGATACGTTAACACGTGTCTTGCTCCCACTTACTCTAGACATTTTTCCCATTCACCTTGATATTGATCAATGCAAACACTTTCCGAAGGGAGGCCGCTCCTAGGGCGACTCGAAGCCGAGCATGAATCTCACGTTGTGAATATAGGGACGTAGGAGCAAAACTTGATTTAAATCTCGTTTTGTAATTTTCCTCCCACTGAAAATGTCCTAAGGTTAATATAGGGTTGTTTAACTTAGATAGTATTCGGTTAAGTCAATCTATCTAAGTCTGATCCTATTATAACAATTATGGAAAGGATTCAACTGCAATCTTTTGGGTGAATTAAACTTCTTTTAATAAACCCAACATTGCAAGTCAACATTACTATTGTTAATTCAACTCAATCCGGTTAGTTCCCAGGTAGGAGGTGTTCCGTAAACCGTCAACTTAAATACCCCCAACCTTAGACAGAACTTTACCGAGAGAGTTCCCTTATAACCTCAGTAATGTAAGGTCTTTACTCTAAAGATCTAGGTGCATTAAACACTTTTAATAAACCTAGTGACATTGCATGCTAACATTTAACTATGATTAATTCAACTCCGGTATTCCAGGTCAGTTCTCAGGTAGGAGGTGTTCCGTAAACCGTCAACTTAAATACCCCCAGCCTTAGACAGAACATTACCGGTGGAGTTCCCTTATAATCATAGCAATGTTTTTCCTACTTAGTGAATTAAAACTATTTTTAATTCTAAGTAAGAAAAGATTCTAATCCTATTAGAAATCGATCTAGGTCTAATTAATTTTAAACAATTTAAAATTAATCCAATTTATCCTATGATCTTATGTTTGCATGCAAATCTTGATTATAGATTGGCGGTTTCTAATCATTAATATTGAAGAACTATTTCAAATTTTAATGATTAATCCTATAATCAAGAATCTAGGGTTTAATTCATTCAACAATCTCATTCAAATTGAATAATTAAGCCACATCAATTGCATGAATAATATAACAATTATATTATTAACTATGGATGTTTCATGCTTCATGCAATTTTGATTTTCTTTTATTATAACAATTATAAGTCAATCAAGAAAATCAACCAAGCATGCTTCATTCATCACATTAAACATAACTATTTATATTTAATTTAAGTAATGACATTGATGTGGACTTTTCCTACCGCAAGCGCACGGGTCAAGTAATAATATAGTGAATAGTAAATTTGAATGTCGTCCTCTGGATTGGATTTTTAAGCAAATCAAGTATTGCGAATTATCTTGCCCAATTTTATTTAGGGATCAAAAAGTGATGAAAAGGTGATGATAAAAACAAATCAAAGCAAGTAAAAAAAATTGAATTTCAATTGGGAAAACTACTTAGGGAATTGATTTCGCCGATTTCGTTTAGGATTGATTTTCAAGAATAAGTTATTATGCACAATGAAATTATGAGCCAAAGACCCTTTAATCACAACTACCTCTCCCGAGTATAATTGATTCTCATGCAAATTAACCAACTTGATATCCCTATCTAAGTTATTAATATGCAAGGCAATGAGATCTTTTAACCAATTCTAAAGTTAATCTAAAACCGTCAAGAATTAGAAAGTAAACTTTATTCATGCAATCTTGAGCAAGTCTAGATCAAATCCCCTCTCCCGAGCTAGATTCGAAACTTAAATCATCCAACTAATGGCCAATTAATTGAAAGCATTAAATCAAGATTACAAACACAATAACATTGCACAACTTAAACCATAAATCAATCCATAAACTTAATCAACTACATCAATCCCTAAGCTACAAGTTTAGCTACTCATGAATGTAAATACAAGCTCAACTAAACATGTGAAAGCCATAAATCTAACTAAAGAAAGAAAAGGGAAAAGAAAACTCAATGTAGGCCGAGTCCCGACATCCCCGTCACGATCCCCACGAACAATGGGTTGATTTCCAAGTTCCTCCTTTGTTTGCAGCTCCAAAAGTCCTCTGTTCTGCTCTGTTTACGGCTCCAAAAGGTCCCAAATCAATCTCCTCAAAAAACCTAGCCGAAAATAAGCTTTTATTCTGATTTTTCGTCTTAGTGTCGAGACGCTGTCAAGACAGCGTCGCGACGCTGCCTCTTATACGCGCGTTCTGAATAAGGAAAAACGGTAGCGTCGGGACGCTTCCTATCATAGCGTCTCGACGCTGTAAGCTTTACGCGCCTAATCTGATATGGAATGTGAGCGTCGAGACGATCAAGAGCTAGCTTCGAGACGCTCAAGAGCTAGCGTCGAGACGCTAGCCTGCTGTTGACCGAGATTTGACTTTTCTCCACTTTTACTCTTTTCATTCCTTTGCATCTTTTCACGCCCCGAGCACCCGATTAACTCTGATATTGCATTATAGCTCCAATCAACCATTTCCTACAAAATAAACAATAAAGCACAATAAAATGGCCCAAACACCATAGAAGACTAGCTAAATTAAATCAGTAAAGATAGCTAGCTATGCTCGCTATCAGACATGCTTCATGCTTTCCAATTTTTCATATAAATTAATATACACTTATATTAAAAAATATGAAAACAAATCCATGCATTTAAACATACATTATAACAATTTATAATATATAAAAAATGCATGAGCATGTTTATAACCTAAGGTGGGATTAAATATTCTATATGACATCCATAAAGCATATAAACAGCAATTGAACCGGTTAATTTTGGCCCCTAGGATAAAATAAAGCATTAAATTACATTAATTTAGCTAAATTCTATCCTAAAAATCCTTGTACAGCTCCGGAATTTTGTCTAGACATCACGAACCGCCCCGAACCACCTCGAACCGGCCTCCAAAATCACGAACCATGCCAAAAACTGGCTGAACCGAGGCAATAACACAGAAAATCGGGCTGAACCAAAAAAAACGAACCAGACCGATTTCCTGGTCTGGATCCCGGTCCGGATCCTGGTCTGGATCCCGGTCCGGATCCTGGTCCGGATCCCGGTCCCGGTCCGGATCCCGGTCCCGGTCGGGATCTCAGTCTCGGTCGGGATCCCGGTCACGATCCCGGTCGGGATCCCGGTCTGGATCCCGGTCCCGACCGGGAAATTTTCCAGTATGCCCTAAAATGTCGATTCCACTGTTCTGCACTCTGTTTTTCCGAATTCCAGCGCCGTTCTTCATGATTTTCGCCCAAAATCATCTCGATCTTCATCAATAACAACCCTAAATCTAGACACGGACTTACAAGGACTCGATTTACATAAAAATTACCCGAAACACCGGGCCTTACATGATCAAAATCACAAAAAAAATCTATGGCCATAAAATTAACCCAAACAGTTCAATGCAAACCGAACATACATTATGCATAAATCCCACCTTTTAGATCCTATCGCAACTTTTAAAATTAATTAATAGGGACAGCGATGGCTCTGATGCCGATTGAAGGGAATAAAAGTCCCCACACAGCGGAAGCGCATCAATTGGACCTTACGCCGTATATTAATTAACATTAAAATACTGTTACGATAACTCAAACAAAACTTTAAACATGCTTTAAAGTTGCTGTAAAATCGGTTTAAACATGCTAAAATAAATCTAAATTTATTTTAAAAACTTTTCTAACGAAAAGAGGAAGAACCGTTACAAACCTCCGTTGTAGACTTGACCGTTCTTCGCCAACGACGCTCCAACGAACGAAAACACAGTAGCCGCCTTTATTTTTCTTCGCTGGAAATTCCTTCTTGATTGACACAATAACCACAGAGGTTACACCGGTATGTCTCTAAGTCTAGGAGGCCAAAGACTTGTGGGAGTCTTTCTCTAAGAGGGAGGCTAGAGAGAATTCTAGGTCTTGTCTTTCAAGAGTGTCAAGTGTCATGACCAATTAGGTCTAGTGTTCTATTTATAGAAGAGAGGCCATGAATAAAATATTCAATTAAATCAATCTTTTCCAAAATTGATTCAATCTTATTCCTTAATTAATCAATCATGATCAATCAATTCCCCAATTGATTAATCTTTTCCATAAATGACTAATTACTTCCATAAGTAATTAGATCATTCCCATATGATTAATCACTTCCTTAAGTGATTAATTATTTACATAATTGATTAATTCATGGTTAATGAATTCTTTAATTAATTAACCACCAATTAAATATCACATATTTAATTTCCGGCCTTGAATTAATTAATTTTGCCCAAACACTTTTAGGACTTAAATTAATTAATTCTTTCAATCTTCCATAAATTTATATTTGAACTTCTTCAAATATTAATTTCTCTCATAATAATATATCAATATATATTATATTTATTTCCCTTAGTAAATTGAACATTTTCAATTTACATTTAATTACTTAGTTGCCTCAAATTACTTTACGAGCTACCAGTGGGACCTTATGGACCTGCAGATCAGAAGCTCCAACGATGTGAGATTAATTGGTTAAACTCATTAACCACAATAATCAATATTCAGTTAACTGTGTGTACATTCCACTATAGACTCACAGTTGCACTCTTCTCACTGCAGACATATTTTCTGTGTCCACGGAACTTAGACCAATATCGACTAGTTAGTCCTTCACGAGTGTCCGTAACACCAGCTGGGTCGAATTACCGTTTTACCCCTGGGTCACCTCTATTTCCTTAAGTACCAATTCTCCTCTAATGAACAATCTGTTTATGGTCCAACCATCAAACAGAAAACCCTCTCGTGCCATTGAGAGGGTAGGGCCCTTTGTTCAAGACTCGGAGTAACCACTTAAGGGAACACTCATCTGCTTCCCTAAAGTCGGGAAGGAGTGAATTCCATCTTGTACGATTATGTTCCCAGCTCCCCATTCGATCTTGTCCCCAAAGTGGTAGGCTTATTGAGTCGGCGTATTGGCCATTCTCACCCATACAAATCAAAGGACAATCTCTCATGAGCAGGAGTCCATAATCAACTCAGGATTAAGACTAAGTTGTCTAGGTCGTCCTAGTGAAAATAGAAAACCAACTAGTTAACCGTGTTATAACTAGTGATTACTATTTCGCGGTCCGGTCTTATGCAAACTCATTGCATAGGATACCCCCACTCGCATGTCTCCTACACGAACGCGTTGGATCGCAGCGTTTGTATCAAATACAAAGTGGGCCGTATCCATAGTGTCACCAGGATAAGGCACCCAGTCTTATCCCTATACTATAGACCCTTTAGGCTGTTTCTTGAACAATGATCCCATATGTCGCTACATATAGTTCAAGACTCATATTACAGCCTCGGATGTCTAGTTTATTGGATTAGGGTTATTATTAGGCAAAGACAAATATAAAATAACTAATAACAATTAATGGAAAAATATATCAATATTATTTCATTAATATCCGGTCAACGGTTACATTCACTATCTACGAGTTTTAGGGCATAAAACCCAACACTAACAGTGGTAGATTCGACATTCCACATCCATTCCATCGTGTGTGGACTCTGTCGGTAAGTATTCGACACTAACCCATGCTTTATAAACCTCAAATTCAGCTTACCCACTCTTGTTCGGCCTTAGAATTGAGTTTCGTGATTGATTTCTTGACTTTCCAGCGCTGTGTAGTGTCGTCTTGGGTTCGGAATCATCTTTACTTTGTGACCCATCGTCCGTTGAGCCTTAATCTCGAACACCCATTGTCTAAGGACTTTAAACAAGTGGTTTCAAATCACTGGGTTCGTTGGACAACAAGTGTTTGGGGTCATTTGGACACTGAACGGTAAATTCCAGCACTTCTAGTTCTTTTTCTCAAGTCTATTAGGTGCTTTAAATTATTTCCTAACCCTTGGTAATCATTGCTTGTAGTTTGAGCTCTCTAGGCTCTTCCGGTTGGTTCTGTTAGTCTTTTAGGATCGTTTAGGAGCGTTAGAGCTTCCGGTAAGTAGTTCCTATCTAATGTAGTCTGTTTGATTGTGTGATGCATGTTGAATGTTTACTCGCTTTATAATTATTCTCATGTTTATTGTTTCTCTGAATATATGTGTATATATGAAATCGTTGAAAGCATGATTGTTGTTACGTGTTGATTGGATGTAAAACATGTTGGTTCTGTTTTGCATTCATGAGTTAAGCATGAGTTGAGAGCATGTGGGTTACGTATATGCTTAGTGGGCATAGTACGTGAGTCTAGAAGCATTGCAGGGCATATGCATTCTAGATAGATGCGTGATAGAGATCAGAGACCTAAAGTGTGAAATAATTGAAAGTTGGGTGAGTGTCAGTGCACCTCGAGTACAAATGGTCGAGGGGTGGCACGTCACCATTGGTTTAAGAGGAGCATCGAGGCCTTGGGTACAAATGGTCAAGGGTCGGTGTGATGAGTCTAGAAAGCAAGTGTTGGGCGTCTGGGGAAGGGCCAATACCTTGCTAAGTCATCGGTGCACCTTGGGTACAAATGGTCAAGGGGCGATGCACAGTTCGGGGCCTTGGGTACAAATGGTCAAGGGTCGAACGCCGAGCTCCGTAGAGAGCATTATAGCCCTGGGTACAAATGGTCAGGGGACAGTGCGACTCGAAGGGTTAGTCTTGGAGAGCCATGTGAGGGCTAAATATGAGCGTTGAGTGATCTCGTGGAGCTTGAGTGGTTAGAAAGTTGCATAGAGAGATGCATGAGTTATGGCTTAGGAGAGTCATTTGTTTTACTAGCTTTTGAGCATGATTTTGTGTTTACCGCTTTTAAGAAGCATGTTGTTTGCGCGTGAAGAGCATATTGTTTGCTTGTTGCTATTTGATGGTGTTATGACGAAACAGTAACAACGTAACAAGAACGAAAGGGCGAAGAGAAACAACACACAGATATACGTGGTTCACTAACGGTGTGTTAGCTACGTCCACGGACAGAGGGAGAGAACGATCTTATTATGTGAGGAGTATTCAGAATACAGAGAGATTAGGGCAAAGAATAGGTTAAGAGGGTTTATATATGGCACCACTCTTAACCCTAACATAATAGGCCCAAAATAAAAGCCCAAAACGAAATATCATATCTAATCCCTATACATAATTTAGCTTAGGGGGTGTTGCCCCCGAACCCCCACCGGGTCGTTCGGAGCGCTTCATATCAGATTCAAGGCATATCAACAGATGGCTTCTCAGGTAGGGGTTGCTTACCAGTACCTTAGTGTACTGACCCCCTCCCCTCCCTCCTCCCAACTACCAGATTTTGCAGGTTATGAGGACTGCGATGACCATGGTGATGCGGAGGAGACTTATGAGGAGGGACCGTAGCTAGTAGCATTGTTCTTGCCCTTTATTTTCTTTGGTTATGGTTAGGGTAGTTGTTGCTTGTTATTGCTAGATAGTTGTTGTCCCGTTGGGTTAGTTCTGGAATTGTTATTGTTGAACTCCAGGACTAGTTGTCTTTGTTTAAAGAACTATATTTATTCATTCAGTTATTAATTATTAAGTTTGTTCCGAATGAGCTAATGTTTATAAGCTTTGTTAAACTCGTGTTCCTGGTTAGTTAGTAGTTGAAAATGCTAGACCTGACTCGCAGCTGGTTTTGTGAATGTTCTGTTTGGTTGTAGTTTGGTGGAGGCGTTTGATAATGTTATATAGAAGTGTTTTATGCTTAGCAGGTTAAAGAAAAAAATTTGGGTTAGTCCTATGTATGTCGTTATGCTGCTGAAATTTTCGGTGCACACGGCTAATTTGGGGTTAAGAGTTAGTAATGTCGCTAGGATAGCTATTAAAATCCTGGGGCGTTACAAAAATGACTTAATTGATAATGTGGATAAAAGAAATTCTGGACATACTCATAAGAATATCGAAGAAGGTCAAGTATCTGACGATAATAATGAAATTTTGATAAATTATGTAATGACTGGAAAAATATGGAACCAAAATAATATAGTAATTGACAACGTTTTTCCTTATAATGTTGCTTATGACATCATTCCTGAAAATGATGATTGTGAACCAAAATCTGTCAAAGAATGTTGACATAGAGATGATTGACTTAAGTGAAAAGAAACAATCCATGCAAAATTAAACTCGCTTTCAAAATGTGATGTTTTTGGATCAGTAGTTCAGACGCTAGATGATGTCAAACCTATGTGATACAAATGGGTATTTGTAAGAAAAAAAAGAAAGGAATGATGTCACGATATATAAAGAAAGACTTATTGCATGCACAAAGATTCTCACAAAGACATGATATTGATTATGAGGAGACATATTCTCCTATTTTGGATGCAATAACAATAAGATATCTAATTAGTTTGACTATGTATAAAAAGCTTGACACATCCATAAGATGCATGCGTCCATCTCTAGTTATCTAGTTACAACATATTTATATAGATCTCTTGAAAATGATATTTATATGAGAATCCTCAAGGATTAAAGATGTCAAGTTATATAATTCAAATGCTAAAGAATTATATTCAATCAAATTACAAAGATCTTTATATGGATTAAAACAATTAGGACGAATGTGGTATAGTCGTCTAAGTGAATATTTATTGAAAGAAGAGTATCAAAATAATCTCATTTGTTAATGTGTTTTTATAAAGAAATCACATCTAGAATTTTCTATTATTACTGTATATGTTGATGATTTGAATATAATTGGAACTTCTGAAGAGTTTCCAAAGGTAATAGAATATTTCAAGAAATAATTTGAGAGGAAAGATTTAAGAAAAACAAAGTTTTGCCCTGACTTACAAATTGAGCATCTAGCAATTGAAATATTTATTCATCAATCAATTTATGTATAAAATATCTTAAAGAGATTTTATATGGACAAAGTACATCTATTGAACGTTCCAATGATAGTTCATTCACTTGATATAAAGAAAAATGTCTTCCGACCTCGAGAAGATAATGAAGAACTTTTTAGTTCAGAAGTATCATATCTTAGTGAAATAGGTGTACGTATGTATCTTACTAATAAGACACAACCTGAAATAACATTTTTAGTAAATTTATTAGCTAAAGATATCTTTCCCTTATCTTCGAGGGACAATTCATATGAGTTTATTTTACTCTAATATTAAATTTTGATCTAGTTGGTTATGCAGATGCAAGTAATTTATCTGACCCACATAAAACTAGATCTCAAACATGTTATTTATTTACATATGGATGAAATGTTATATCATGACGGTCAATGAAATAGACAATAATAGCTACTTTCTCAAACCATGTTGAGATTTTAGTATTCATTAGGTTAGTCGAGAATGTGTATGACTAAGATCAATAACTCAACGCATTTTATGAAACATGTGGATTGTCTTCTAACAAAGATAGTCCAACAACATTATATGAAGACAATACAACATATATAGCTCAAATCAAAGGAGGATACATTAAAGGAGATAAAACGAAGCATACCTCACTGAAGCTCTTCTTACACCCATGATCTTGAAGAAAATAGTGATACCATTGTTCAACAAATTTATTCAAAAGACAACTTGACAGACTTATTTACAAAGACATTACCTATTGCAACATTTGAGAAGTTGGTACATAACATTAGAATGCGACGACTCAAAGATTTCAAATGATGTTTTCATGAGAGGAGTAAATATACTGCACTCTTTTTCCCACTGGGTTTTCCAAACAAGGTTTCTAATGAGACAATTGTTAAAGAATATGAATAATGTACTTTTTCCCTTCACTATTGTTTCCATTAGGTTTTTCCTAGTAAGGTTTTAACGATGCTTATATTTTTATATCCAATTGATATCTAAGGAAGAGTATTGTAAATACTATTGTAGATATCAAACTTGACTTTTCTCCATTTAGCTCGTTCAACCCCATCGTTTGAGCTATTCTCCCCCAGACTCTCCCTTAAGCTTCTAATTTAGAAAAATTGAGGTTGTAACGTACTCTATTGTAACATTATAAATAGGGGTTCTTTGAAGTCTTTGTAAGTCACAATTCAATAGAGAATAGACAATTGCTCTCTCAATCTCTTCTTTTAGTGTTCTTGTTCTTCTTATTTGTGTATCACATCCTTTTTATAATGAGAAACATTTTATTTAATAGTTGTTGGTTAGTTTGTCTAGGTCGAATATGAATATCATAATAGTAGATATAATCATGACTTAACGGGTTAGGTCTTTTTTTTTTTAAGTGAATTTGAATCTTTATAATTGATTGGAATCATGAAAAATAGGAATATTTGGAACTTCAATGAAATGACCATGATTCTAATGTATTTTTTTTTTTTTCAAGGTTAATTTATTCTCCTGAATGATCATTAAAAGAATTAAATGTTATTGCAAGTCAAATGATTTGTAAACGATCGTGATTCCTATTTGGAAAGAAATCAATCAAATAGTGATCATGAAACTTTTAACAATAATCAAAAGGTTTGTGGTTCGAATCCCCTTACCCCACATGTTGTGAAAAAAAAAAAAAATGTCTGAGCATAGAGATTTAACTAATAGACAAATCTGATCTAATTTTTGAAACCTTGAGGCTAGTACAATTTTCTTTTTTTTTTTTTTTGATTCAGTACAATTCTAATTTATTATTCTATAGGCAGAAAAATAAGAAATTTGAAGGCTTGAAACAAAATAACATTGACCGATTTTGTTTATTCAAAAGTAGCGTCACTATCAAACTAAAAAAGAAACTTATATAATAAAAATAAGTTTATAATTGTTTGGAACATTTTTTTTTATGCTCACACAAACATTATGAATATTAGTCAAGGTGTGTACAAGTTGATTCAGACACTCATAAATAAAAAATAAATAAATAAATAATGAGAGAAAAAAGATATCTAATTACCTATTTATCATTCTTTTTTAAAAAAATAAATTACCTATTGTCATTGTAACTAAGTAAAGATTCACATTAATATAGCCAAACAAACTATTTTGTAAAACTCAAGTTAAATCATAACTTTTGAAAACTCAAACCACCAAATAATCACATATTTGAAAATTCAATTTAGGGTTTTAATTAAAACAATTATTAGTTTGGAGTTTTAATTGATTCGATCTAAAATTTTTTAAAGAATATAAATTATTTTTTCTCCTAAATAGTATGGACACACAATCAATTAAAAAAAAACATATCTTTCTGATTTAAATATATATATATATATATATATATATATATATATATATCTTTCTGATTTCAAAAAAATATATATATATCTTTCTGAAATTGCAAGGGATGAAAAAGTCACAACAATAGTGTTCATATGAAAAAAAGCAACTTAAGAAACATAACCTAGAAGGTTTCAAAGAAACATTATTATTAATTTCAATTACTATTTTAAAACATTATATTTATGATCTTTTATAAAAAGATATATTTACAAATATTGTTAAAAACAAAGATACTAATTCAATTTTTTTTCTTTTTTTGAGGTACCATACACAACATATGGATCATGATACTTTTCATCCATAGCTCTAATATGCTCGTCTAATACATTAATAAATGTAAATTCGCATTTTCAACAAAATCAGTAGAGAAGCTACCAGGGCCATGATCATCATCTGTTTTTAGATTTCACAGGAACTCCTTTGTACATCTCCACGCGCTCCTTCAATGCATCTCGTCTCGGCCGAGCAAGCTTGTTGTTCGGATCAAAAAGAAGAACTTCTTCAAAAGCTTTCAGAGCCGACTTGTATTCTTTCTTTTTCTCATATGCATCTCCAAGATTGTTCCAAGCTGTAACATACCCAGGTTGCAGCTTCACAGCAGTTTCGAACTGGGTAATTCCCTTGTCAAGCTTATCGTCACGCACATAACTAACCCCAAGTGCATTGTAAACCTGCAAACACATATGAAAGAAACGATAACAATGAGATCATTAATACTGACACCTGATCTACCCAACGAGTCAACTAGTGCTTGGCTTCCATTTCTTTTCATGGAAATTTGCTCAATGAATAGCCACAAAGAACAGTAGAACACACCGGGTAAATATGAAACATGAAGAAGAGAACAACAAATTGTATGGGAAATTAACTAGTTTCCAAGTAGAACACACCTAAAAATATGAAACTTGATCAAGAGAACAACCGATTTTGGTAAGCTAGACACGAGGAAGCATGTTCTGGATACATTAACGCATTATCAATAATCATCCATCTTTGCTTTTTTTTTTTTTTTTTAAGGAGACGTCAACAGGAATCCATTCCAAAGCAACCAGAAACAGCCTAAGGGCCGGGTAGAGAGAACCCCGCCGCCCCCCAAAAGAAAATATACAAAAAGAGCTTTCCAATCAATAATAATCATCAAAAGGTGGTAATTATTCTAAGATTAAAATCGACGAAAGTAAAGCAGAGAGAATCAAATTTTATAATATATATGATAGGGCACTCTAGATATTCTAAGATTCTGAAATCAGTGAGTAAGTAGACTGTGTCAAACCTGTGCAAGATCTTGATCGTCCCCGTCCCACTTATCGATTGCCTGAAGCAAAAACTTTGTGGCAGCGGGATAAAACTTCCTCCTCAGCATCACTGCACCAAGTTCAAAATATTCCATAGCACTGGCATCACCACTTCTTACTTGTTCCTGTGATCCAACAAAATAATACAGAGGGGACGTGCGTTAGCACAGCTAGACAGACTATCAATGTCCTCCGCCAATCACCTGCTTCAGGGGCCAATTTCAAATGCATATTTTTCATTTAAAAACTCAGTATAAGTTCATGGGCTTTCAAAGACTTGGTAGACGTCAAATTTGAACTAAGAGCTTACCCACCAAATGACATGATCAATAAATGTGGACTCTTACTTGCAATTCTTTAGCAGAAAGATCAAGCTCTCTACGAACAAGGACTTGACGTATAACGAAGAAGGTTCCGACCCCAAGAAGACCTAATAGTAATAATAGATAAGATAGCTGTATTCCTAATTCAAATAACTCCCCCATCTCATAAACTGCATTCATTTTGATGTCTTCCCTAGCAAATGCTGCTTCAGCAGAAATCAGCCATAAAAATTGCCCTGATGAGAAAGCAGATACAAATACTGCTGATCCTTTTTCTGGTTGACAATCTGCAAAAATGAAAAAGGCTCTTCAAACATTCACCACTAAAGGATATTATGTAATAAAATAAACAATGTCCAAGTAACGACGGAGGAAATTATTCTTTTATAGATATCATAATTCTTTCAAGTGAAATATCTTTCTTTTTTCCTAGTGAAATATACCTCAATGAATTCATTTCACAGGAATGAGAACTTTCTACTTTCATTTCAGGATAGCACGCATTTTGGGTAATATTAACATTCCCTCGTATCATTTACTACTTATCTTTCTAATCCCTCTAGGAATAACATTCCCTTGCCAAGTTTTGCTATGTTTCCATCTATACAGAAAGTTTCGAGAAAAGATTTTACACTCGTTTTTTCTTTTCTAAGTACCCTTCCACAATGCCAAAATGTGTTTGCACCATGTTTCTTTTCTGTTGAGAAACGAACTTTCATTAAGAATAATGAAAAAACATACCAAGAAAGGGGTGAACAAAAAGAAAACCAGCCCCAAAGAAAGGTGCCAAAATGTGTTTGCATCATGTTATCATTCTAATCAAGATTTTAAAATTACAATATAATGGTGCATTATATTTATAGTGTAGAGGTATACGTATAATTAATATAATTATATAAATTATATAAATATGCTTGTATAATATTAGAAATATATACTACAATTTTTTTTATATAAAAAAAAATCAATTATTAACATAATTTTCGTATAGATTATCATAAAGATATGTTTTGATTATACCAAAAAGGGATGAATAACACGATTAACAAACAGTAATCTTTATAAATACCCACCAGAGGAAGGCAAGCCAAATTCATTGAATAGTTTCAGGGAAAATAATGTGCAATCTCAAATCAAGCTCTTTATGTTGATAACATGAATAGGCAACAGTTTTTAAACCCTTTCATAACTTTTGAATAGTTAGAATGGGTCATAAACTGACATAGTAGCCTCAATAACATGCAAAGTCACAAATCCCTTCCATGACCTGGGGATGACACTTATGGAGTCATAAACATGTATGCATATCATCTTCATGTTAAAATCAACAACGATTGACAAAGAAGAATGTTTACGTGACCAAGGAAACAAAGTAACAAGATATGACAAAATATAACATGACAACACAGAATTTTCCAAAAACTAGGACACAGATAAAGAAGGGAAATGCTGAAAATAAATATATTTTTGTAATAAAAATATAATTTGCATACATAACATTTTGCATTATAAGATATCTAATAGCTCATAGTTGTACATGCATAAACTTTTCATGTGTTATCTAAATTCAAACAACAAATACGTACAAGAAGACTATTTATATTCCTTTAGGGTAAGGAATTCGTTTAGCAATGTCTCGAGACACTTCAGTAATAGCCATAACCTTCAATTAGCCCCCAGATAAAGGATGCAAATTAAGAGAGAGATAAAGGTGAGAGACATATCGATGAAAGGTCAAATGTATCCATAGATTGTTCAAGAAATGTCAGTATGACATCCAAAGTAGAAAAGAGTGGAAGGTGAGTGAGAGAATCGAGCCCTTTAATTTGATGGGTTAAAGACATCATATCTCTAACCTAGAATTCTTAGAGGCAATGGTTTCAAACCATTGCAGTTGACAGTTAGAGTACCATTATGATAGAAGTTAGAAATATTAGTCGAGTATTAAGAGTATATTGGTCATTAGTCAAGGAAATGATTATAAATAAATGGAGTAGGAGGAGATGTAGGTAGACATTGCTTTAGTCGGTTTAGGCTTGAGAATAACCGGAGGGAGTTCCAAGTACCTCAAATACTTTGAGAGTGATTGTATTTCTATACCTTTTATCTTTTAATATAAACTCAGTTCTCTGTTCCTATCAGTGAGTTATCTAGTTTAATGAGGTATGTTTGAATCTAGTTCAATATATCTTGCACTGTGTCTATGAATCTAGTTTAATAATGTATGTGTCAAATCTAGTTTAGCTCAGGTATTAGTAACATTAAAAATCAGCATGTGTATATTTTGAACTTAAGTCATAGTCTACAGACCACTTGAAAGATAGCAGCCACAAAATTAATGAAAACAATTTGATTATAAAGAAAGTTGAATCAGAGAACAAATTACTCTCAAACAGTGTCGATGATTGAGATTCCATTGCCAATTCCCTTTGAAACATCTGCCTTCATCCAGAGTGTAGGAAAAAAAAGAAGTTAATAAAGAGACAATAATTTGGAGATTTCTCTATTCAATAGATAAAAATATATCAACTTACGGAACATATAAATTTGAGTCAAATTCAAAATTCAAAAATGGAAAATTTTGTACACAACTCTTAAGCACAGCCTATTTTGTATAGTAACAAAATTGGCAAATATCATTGAAGAATTTGCAAGAATTATTGAGGATTTCAAAAGTGAGAGGAATGTGGCAGGGGGTTACCAAGTTCTGGAGGGTGGATAAAAGCAATGCTTCAGGCGGTGGACGATGTTTTCAAGCAAATTTACTGGCTGAAAAAGGGTTGAAGGTCCATGTCATGTTAAAGGAGGAAATTTCATTATTAGATGATAAAATCAAGGAACCCCATCCACTGGAAGACAAGAGAATGGGGCAGTTATGGAGTATTTCATTAGGATGAATATTCCAAATAATTTGGAGAAGGATAATAAAAGGAACAAGAACAATGATATGGTAGAGGAAAGGCAAAGAGGTGTCTAATAAAGTGGTGCATACACAGGCTCGAATTGCCAAATTTCTAGCAAGTGGAAGACTGTTTGGAGGAGAGGGGCTCAGTAGAAGAAATGCTAGTGTCGTGTAGGCCAGGTGGGCCTAGAGGACTTCAATAAAAGAAAAAAAAAAGGAGTAAGAAAGAAAGGGTTGGGCGATATTTTGGGTTGGAATAGGAGGGTCCAAACAAGAAAAAGAATGGTCTAATTACGGGGTATATTTTTTCAAATAATGAAGATCGGAGGAAAGAAGGAAAATTTTAGAAGGTCCTTTCTCAATCAGAAGATTTGGAGGTAAGTATAAGTAGTCTTGAGAATGATATTTCAGGACACAAGTTGGCTTCAACAGTGAAGAAGGCAGGTTTTGGGGAAGTGCTTAGTGAAGGGGAGTATTTTAGAAGCATCTAGAAAGAAAGAGATGTTAGGTTACAATGAAAAGTGTGGTAGTGAAATTTGTCCATTTATTTTAACTTGAGAAACATTAATGGCTCTGAAAGAATAGAAGAAGAGAGATCTTTATCTGTTGAGGAGAGGGGCAGAAAGTTTTGAATGAGAAGAAATTCCTAGAGCTATGATGTAGGGAAGGAAGAAAAACATTTGCTAACGGGCAAGTTAACCTGGATATAGGATTTTCATAAATATTTGGCTAGTGTCGGTGAACGGGGAAAGTAATAATAAATAAGGAAATGATATTATTTAATGACCCAACCTGATCTAGAAAATTATGAAATCCAATGATCCAGGTGTCTATAGTCAAGACTTAAAAGTCAGATAAATTTTCCACCTAAAGAACTACAGAACCCTTAAAAAAAATCAGTGTCTCAAAATATGGTAGCTGGTTGGTCTATAACAATGGAAAGTTGTGGTGATAAGAGATAAATCTTGACATTCTTAATTTAAAAAGTATAAACTTAACATATGGATACTTTTTGAACGAATGCATACCTGAAGTTTAGGAAACCTCCCAACATTCATTCTACAGCCCTTTCTAAAGTTTCTCAAAACTGGTACACTAAAATGATGCACAATTTCCTGTAATAGAAACAAATGCCACAAAGAAATAAGGAATTAAATAATTTTCAGGTTCTTGTAAAAGTTAGACATATTATGTTTTAAACAAACAATTAAAATGTCTAACTTGTTCGGACTAAAATGAAATGATTTCAGAAATTTGACCTTTAAATGATGCATAAACTAATTTCACAGATCACATGGCAGTTTGGTAAGGCTTTTGGAACAGTGAAAATTGACTCTAACAGATTAAAAACAATTTTCAAGTTTTTTTTTTTTATAATCAAACGTAACTTAGAAAATTCTAAAAACACTTTAACGCACTTTCAGTGGAAAGACTTAAAAAAGATGTTTCCAGAAAAGCACTTTGTTTAAAATCATTACTCTAAAAAAAGCAATCCCAAACTCCCTCTAAGTTTCATCATCTTTTCCAAATTTTTCAATGAAAATTACGGGAGATTTCATCATCAGCTTCTAAACTTTCCGGGAGATTTCATTTCATACTTCCATAAATTGGAGGTCAGGGTAGAAATCTATAAAGGGTTCGTCTCAAAAAGGATCTACGAATGAAATTCAAGAACGAAACGCAGTTCCCCTGCCTACATACTATCCAAAATACGAGAATTCAATAACAGAGTTCGAATTTCTAGCCATCACCTTCCCCAATTCCTCAAACTTCAAGCAGAATTCAATAACTGAAGCTCACCAAAAGAATACAAGAGTGATGCATGAGAAGAAAACATGAAAGCTCACCTGAAGAACGAGATTGTGAGGCTTGAGCTGGAGAGACCCAAATGGAAGGAAAGAATGAGAAGGAGGAAGAGATGGCGAACGATGAAGAGACAAACTGGTCTGTAAAGCCATTTTCTGGGATTTTAGGCACTGAATTTGAAGTTTATTGATCTGGGAAGTTCTCAATTGGAGACAAGATGCTTCTCCAATTTTGTTGGTGTGGTTTTGGCAGAGAGAGCAGGAAGCACACTACCCAGAAGATAATGGTAAAAATCAAATTGATAGAAGGCTGATTCTTCCCGTTGTCAGCCGTTTATTCTGTTTGATGAAATCTGGGCCGTTAGTTTATCATCCGCATATATTTGACAGAAATTAGTGTGGATGGGTCAAATTGATAGCATTAATTCTATATTTTCTGTTATTTTCCAGCTTCTTATCTTTATATTGCAATATCTTCCAATTTTAACACCACATTTTTGCATGATAGAGTTTTATATTATAACATATTCCATTTCATTTTTAATCTAAACAACGGTATGTTAGATATATCTTTATGTTGGTCATTAATTATACGGTTATACATATAATATCTTTCATTTCTGATGTTTTTACGCAATTAACATATGCATTTCAAATATAACATTACATACTATTTAAATAGTATATTATTTTCTTCTAAAAAAAATAGTATATTATTTAAATACCCAATACTTATCGAGATGGTATTTACTGAATATATCTTACATTTTCACTTTTTAGGTACCAACTTTATTCTTGAATGCATGTTATTTGGTGACAATTGGAATGAGAGAAACAATTATGTTGATTTCAACGTTTCTACGATTATGATGCAATCGAGAATGTTGTTCAGAATTCTATTGCACACTGTAATGTTCCGGTTAGGAACTTCAGGTAATATATACCTTTGAATCGATCGTCAATACTTCTATTTCATTTGTCTTTTTATTCGGGTTCCTATTGGAAGATCCTAAAAGTCGTTGACTCCTTCGCCTTTCTATATTCGCAAATTTTTTTATCTTCACCATTTTTATTCTAAGAACATGAAAAATAAATTCATATATTTAATTGGTCATCCCAAACATTATACATATATATATATATATATATATATATACACATACACAAATAAGTGGTATTTATTATATATCTCAAACATTATATAAATATTCAAATAAGGGGTGATTTTTTTCTTTTTTGAAATATTCAAATAAAGGGTGTTTAATCAACCATCTCAAACATGATATATATATCCAAGAACAACCTTACCAACCAAAGTATATACTCTGTTTCAAGCACCAATTTATGAAAGAAGCATACCACTTAAGCTCCAATTACATTTAAAATACACAAGATGCTGACAAAATAGAAAAAGAATACCTTTTATTTTTCCTTTCAGCCCCCCAAAATTAACCGACCAAACACATATTTTCCATTTATTCCCAAAAACATAGTATATATATTTTTCAGAATTTTTCAGACTCCCCCAAAGATGCAATAAATACTAATAAATAGTTGGTATATATTATATGTATCAACAAAACCACACCAACTATATATGTATCAAGAAAAGCACAACAAGATAAACCATACAACTTATATATGTATCAAAAATAGAAATTTGTTTCCTTCAATTTGATTAAACAGAAATTTGTTTCCTTAATAAATACTAATAAATTGTTTATTTTAAAAAAATATCAAATTGAAGTTCTTCTCTGTAACAAAACCCACAAAAAAAATCATTAAACCCTACTACATTTTTCACACCAACCTTGCTAATGACTCCCAATCAAGTAAAAAACCCAAGAAACCACTTTTAATTCCATAATCGACCCCTTAAATCTCCATGCAAATAGTTTACAAGAAGCAAAGACCCACATTGAAGAAGTTACTTGCAAAATACGACATATTTTCGGAAGTATTCTTGTGGCACAGATCCACGTCACAACGACAAAGAAAATGGGGAAGTACTCTTGTGGAAAAGACCCACGTCGCTGTAGGGATTAAAACCCTTATGTAGAGGAAACAATCAGAGACCTAACTCAAATTAAACATCGAATGGAATACCAATACGATGGCAAACACATCTACAACAATAAACTAAAAATAACATGTTGTAAACAGGCTGTAAAACATGCTTATAAGATGATTAAAATCTTTATTTAAAAAAAAAGATGATTAAAATCTAGATCTAACCTAGATAAAGCCCTAGATGTCGAAGGGCTGAAGGGTACTTACTACCCTTAGAAGTCTTGACTGAAAACACCAATTCTCCAGGGATTTGCAAAAAAATGCAGCAGCCAAAGAGATCTTTTCCTTGTTGGAAATCAATCCACGAACACCACCAAGTTACACTGGTATCCTCCTAAGGCCTTTTGTTGAGAGGTTTGTGGAAACCAAAACGTACCAAGGGTTCAGGAAGGGAGAAAAATCTCTGGAGCTTTTCTGTGATCACCCAAATCGAGAGACTGAGAGAGCAAAACGACCTTTTTGCTTATCGATAGGAGGAGGGAGAGGCGTGCATAACTAATGCCCCACGTTCGAGTAACTGATTAGTCAGTTACCTGATAATTTTGATTTTAAAAAATTAAAACCAAAATTAATTTTTAATTTAATTAATAATATCAATTAAATTAACACCAACCAATTTAAATCACATATAAATTGGTTTATTCATTTAAATGAACTTCCCTCTTTTTACCCTATAGTTTTAATGTTAATTAATTAAATCAAATTTAATTAATCTAAATTAAAACCTTCAATTAATTAATTCTAAAATTAATTAATCATAAAATTGAATATCACATATTCAATTATATTTCTCTCATATAAACTATGGTATTAATGTACATCTAATGCGCATTAATTTTAACGTATAGTTTTAAGATGAATCCAATTCATATTAATTTTCCTTAGTAAATTTATCTCAACACCTCATACGAGCTACCGGTGGGACCTAATGGACCTACAAATCAGAAGCTCCAACAATATGAGATTAATTGGCTAAACTCATTAACCAAGTTAATCAATATTCGTTAATTGTAGTTTACTCCACTATAGAACCACAACTGCACTCTTCTCATTTCAGATATATTTCTGTGTCCACGGACATTGACCAATAACAGCAAGTCAGTCATTCACGTGTGTTCATAACCCCAGTTAGGTCAAATTATCGTTTTACCCCTGGGTTACATATATATCTTTAAGTCCCCAGTGCTCCTTTAATGAACAACCTATTTGAGGTCCAACCAACAAACAGAATGAAAGGGACTTTGGAATTCCCTAATTCCAATAAAACGGAAGCGTAATTGGAACCAATTCGTAGTTAATTTTGTTTATAAAAAAAATATCATTTTTTTAAAGAGAAATGAATAGCATTAAAAACAGTAATGACCAGTACAACCACCCCCATTAAAGAGAGGGAAAGCCCAATTTGGAATATTGATGTGCAATTTGCTTACCGCAAGTGTACGGGTCAAGTAATAATATAGTGTTTTCGTGTAAAACGAGTGTCGTCCTCTGGATTGAGTCGAAATTAGGACTAAAATCTCACCAATTAGACTCCCCTTGACCGTAGCATGAAAAGATGAATTTATAGAAAATCTGGCGATAGCGTCGAGACGCTATGGACAGCGTCGCGACGCTGTCGCGATACCGCGTTTTTGGAAAATTTGCCGATAGCGTCGCGATGCTATGGTTTTTTTTTTTTTTTTTTGATTGAAGACTCCATTTGACTCCAATTGTTGAATTAAGCTTCAAACACATACTTCCTACAAATTAAACATAAAAATGCATAAATTTGGGCAAATAATTGTAAAAGACTAGCTTAATTAATCAAAGAAAGATAGCTAGCTATGCTCGCTATCAAATATTGGGAGCCCAAAAACAATCCTCCCTTTCCCGCGAAGAAGACGACTGGCTAGGAGGCTTCGCCGGAGAAGACGAGGACCTGCCGGCAACGCTTCTCGCAACACAGTGCGTGGCTGTGTTCAAAAGACGATTACAATAGCTAAAGTTCATGGGGAAGGCTTGGGTAGCAAGAGCCTTGATTTCATCAGTGAAGATCTTCAGGTCGGACAAATCTTCCGACTCGCCGTTGATGGCCTTAACGACCTCAATAGCATCTGTCTCGACTTCCAGGCGAATACCGAGACGATTACAGGTATCTGTAACTTCCTTGATACCTTCAAGCATAGCGCAAGCTTCCAAATTCTTGATAGCCCATTTTTGATTAACTTGCTTCATTCCGAAACAGATAAGGGAACCCTCCGAGTCACGCACGAGCCATCCGAGAAACTTAAGGCTAAACATACAAAATTTAGATCTAAATCTATAATAAAGAAAAGAGAAGAAAACCTCTGTTTGACGACTCTGAAATATCAAGAACGTCTTCCTTGATTTCATAGGGACCAAGCGTCAACAATTGAGACACCACCAATTGATCTTTCCCGCTATGACTTTGAGATTAGGAACGTAGTTGTGGGACTACCTAATCTTGAATGGGAAAAACTCTAGAGAGAAAAATCTCCCTAGAGTTCTTGGGTTGAGAGAATATGAGAGGGAGGCTAGAGAGAATGCAAGAGTGCATTATTGTGGCCTTATGTTGTCTTTTTTTAAACCCTAGGGTTAGTGTTCTATTTATAGAAGAAAAGTCATCAATAAAATATTCAATTAAAATAAATTATTTTCATAACTGATTTAATCTTTTCCATAATCAATCAATTCAATAACCAATCAATTCCATAATTGATTAATCTTTTCCATAAATGATTGATCACTTCCATAAGTGATTAAATCATTTCCATAAGTGATTAATTGCTTCCATAAGTGATTAATCATTTCTATAATTGATTAATTTCCAATTAATTAATTCTTTAAATTAATTAATCACCAATTAAATATCATATATTTAATTTTAGACTTTCTATTAGTTAATTAATTAATTACCCAATTAAATATCATATATTTAATTTCAGGCCTTCAATTAATTAATTTTATAATATGAATCAAATTCATGTTAAAATTGGAACTCCTTCCAAATCTCTTATATCCTATAAATTTAATATGAATCAAATTCATATTAATATTTGAACTTCTTCAAATATTTATTTCTCTCATAATAATAAAGTTTAATTTCAAATTAGACTTTACATTTTAATGTATCATTATACATTATATTAATTTGTATCTCATACAATTAACTTAATTTCCAATATGAATTTGAACTATTCAAATTCTCTCAAGATATAATTGTTCCTGATTACTCTTTTTGAGCTAGCAGGGGGACCTAATGGACCTACAGATTAGAAGCTCCAATGATATGAGGTTAACCAATTAAACTCATTAATCAGGTTAACCAATATTCATTAATTGTGGGTCATTCCACTAAAGAACCACAGCTGAACTCTTCTCACTGTAGAACATTTCTGTGTCCACGGATATAGACCTATATCGGTAAATCAATCCTTCACGAGTGTTCGTAATCACAGCTGGGTCAAATTACCGTTTTACCCCTATGTTACATCTGTCTTCTTAAGTACCAGTGCTCCTCTAATGAACAACTTGTTTATGGTCCAACCATTAAAAAGAAAGTCACTCTCGGGCCAGTGAGAGGGTGGGATCCCTTTGTTCAAGTCCTGGAGTCACCACTTAAGGGAACACTCATCTACTTCTCCTAGATGTGGGAAGGAGTGAATTCCATCTTGTGTTGTCATGTCCCCAGCCCCCCCCACTCGGTCTCGTCTCCAAGAAGGTAGGCTAATTGAGTCGACATGCATGCCACTCTCACCTATACTAATCAAAGGACAGTCCCTCGTGAGAAGGAGTTCATGACACACTCAGGATTAAGACTGAGTTACCTAGGTCATCCTATTGAAATAGTAACCTAACTAGTTAACGATGTTACATCTAGTGGTTTACTATTTCGTGGTCCGGTCTTATGCAAACTCATTGCATATGATACCCCCGCTTGCATGTCTCCTACATGGACGCCTTGGATCAATACGTCTGTATCGAATACAAAGCAGCCCGTATCACCTAGTGTTACCAGGATAAGGTACCCAGCCTTATCCCTGTACTATAGACCTTTTAGGTTGTTACTTGAACACCGATCCCCGTATGTCCCCACATACTAGTTCAAATCACATGTAAATAACCTTGGATCTTAGTTTATTGGATTTGGGTCAAATTGTGCAATGTTTAACAATAACACTTTATTGTAGAAACTCAATAACACTTTATTGAAACAAGTATACAATTTGTTTACATTCATTATCTATGAGTTTTAGGGCATGGAACCCAACAAAAAGTCTCTCTCATGCCATAGAGAGGGCAGGGCCCTTTGTTCAAGACCCGTAGACACCACTTAAGGGAACACACCTCTACTTACCCAATATCGAGAAGGAATGAATTTCATCTTGTGTGATTATGTTCCCAACTCCCCACTCGGTCTTGTCTCCAAAATGGTAAACTTATTGAGTCGGCGTGTAGGCCACTCTCATCCATACAAATCAAAAGACAATTCCTTGTGAACAGGAGTCCATAACCCATTAAGAATTGAGACTAAGTTGCCTACGTCATCCTAGTGAAATAGAAACCTAACTAGTCAACGGTGTTACAGCTAGTGGTTAACTATTTCGTAGTCCGGTCTTATGCAAACTCATTGCACAGGATACCTCCACTCGCATGTCCCCTACAAATGTGTTGGATCATTGTGTTTGTATCATAATACAAAGCGAGCTGATAGCGAGCATAGCTAGCTATCTTTAATTATTTAATTTAGTTAGTCTTTTATGATTTTTGGGCCATTTTATTGGGCTTTAATGTTTATTTTGTAGGAAAAGGTTGATTGGAGCTAAAATGCAATAGTGGAGTTAATCGGGTGCTCGGGACGCGAAAAGATGCAAAGGAAGGAAAAGAATCAAAAGGGAAAAAAGTCAAAATTCGGTCAAAAGGTGACTACCGTCTCGACGCTATCCCTTAGGCGTCTCGACGCTAGCATTCCTTATTCGGATAGGCGCGAAATCGTCGCAGCGTCGAGACGCTGCGACCTTAGCGTCTCGACGCTACCGTAATTTCCTTTCCAGAACGCGCGTGTTTAGAGGCAGCGTCTCGACGCTACGACGAAATTTCAGAATAAAAGCATCCTTTCGGCTAGGTTTTTGGGAAACCAATTTTGGGGACTTCTTGGAGTCGTAAACAGAGCAAAATCAGAGGAATTCAAGGCTGAAGCAAAGGGGAAAATTCGGAAATCAACCCATTGTTCGTGGGGATCGTGACGGGGACGTTCGGTCTCGGCCTACAACGAGTTTAATTCTTCTTTCCCTCACTTTAGTTAGATTTTTATGGCTTTTACATGTTTAGTTGAGCTTCTAATTTTCATCATGAGTAGCTAAACTTGTAAGCTTAGGGATTGATGTAGTTGATTGTGTTTATGGATTGATGTATGGTTTAAGTTGTGCAATGTTATTATGTTTGTAATCTTGATTTAATGCTTTCAATTAATTGGCCATTAGTGGGATGATTTAAGTTTCGAATCTAGCTCGGGAGAGGGGATTTGATTTAGACTTACTCAAGATTGCATGACTAAAGTGTAGTTTCTAATTCGTGACGGTTTTAGATTAACTTTAGAATTGGTTAAAAGATCTCATTGTCTTGCATGATTAATAAACTTAGATAGGGATATCAAGTTGGTTAATTTGCATGAGAATCAATTATACTCGGGAGAGGTAGTTGTGATTAAAGGGTCTTTGGCTCATAATTCCATTGTGCATAATAACTTATTCCTTAAAATCAATCCTAGACTAAATCAACGAAATCAATTCCCTAAGTAGTTTTCCCAATTGAAATTCCACACTTTCTACGTGTTTTGGTTTAGTTTTCTTATTATTCAATCATCACTTTTTGATCCCTAAATAAAATTGAGCGAGATAATTCACAATACTTGATTTGCTTAAAAATCCAATCCAGAGGACGACATTCGAATTTACATTCACTATATTATTACTTGACCCGTGCGCTTGCGGTAGGAAAAGTCCACATCAAGTTTTTGGCGCCGTTGCCGAGGATTGGCACATTTAGCTAGATTGATATTGTGAAAAAAAATTTTGATCTTAATTTAGGGTGTATTTTTACTTTTCTAGGTTGATTGCATTTTTCCTTACTTGTTTTTCTTTCCATATTTGATTTTCTAGGGTAGTTTTTCTTTTAGTTGTGTAATCTTTTCCTTATTTGTTCTTGTTTTTCCTTTTTTAGTTTAGTTTCCTTATTTGTGTTTGCCATATTTAATTTTTGCATTCCATATTAGGTTATTTTGTTTCCTTTTCTTGATTATATTTTCCATATTTAGATTTGTTGTTTTCTTTTCTTTATTTCTTTCCTTAATTGTTTTCTTTCCTTTTTTAGGGTAGTTTAGTGTTGTATGCGTAGTAGTAAAGATTTAATTTTAGCACCATTTGATCCCGAGATTGAAAGAACAATTCATAGGCTTCGAAGAGAAAACAGAGAAATTATTCGAATGGCAGACCAAAATCCACCTGAGGAGCCTAGGCCTATTAGAGATTATTTTCAACCTGTGTTTCAGGGGCAACAATCGGGAATTGTCTATGCCCCGATTAATGCCAACAACTTTGAGCTGAAGACCGGTCTCATTCAGATGGCTTGAGATTGTGCTTATAGAGGATTGCCCGCCGAGGATCCAAATTCTCATCTTAAATCATTTCTTGATATTTGTGGGACGGTAAAAATTAATGGAGTGTCTGAGGATGCTATTCGCTTACGTTTATTTCCTTTTTCTTTGCAGGATAAAGCACGAGATTGGTTGCAGTCTATTCCCTCTGGGAGCATCACCACTTGGGATGCTTTGGTCCAGGCCTTTTTGAAGAAATTTTTCCCTCCTGCAAAGACGGTCAAGCTGAGGACCGAAATTGGGACATTCCAACAACAGTATGATGAGCAGCTGTTTGAAGCCTGGGAGCGATTCAAAGAGTTGTTGAGGAAGTGCCCTCAGCATGGTTACCCCGATTGGCTTCAGATACAGTTGTTTTATAATGGTTTAACTCCTAGTACAAAAACGATTGTTGATGCAACTGTAGGTGGGACTCTGTTGTCCAAGACCGTGGAAAACGCTCGTACACTTTTAGAGGATATGGTCACCAACAACTATCAGTAGCCATCTGAGCAGTCTACACCTAAAAAGATTGCTGTTGGAGTGTTTGAGGTTGACAAGGTAAGTGCACTCCAGGCCCAGATTGTTGGGTTTTATGTCCTAAAACTCGTACATAGTGAATGATTAACGAATTATACACTTGTATCAGTAAAGTGTTATTGAGGTTTATGCAATAAAGTGTTATTGTCATATTAAGTCTAGAATTGCACAATATGACCCAAATCCAATAAACTAAGATCCAAGGTTGATGATATGTAATTTGAACTAGTATGTGGAGACATACGGGGATCAGTGTTCAAGTAACAACCTAAAAGGTCTATAGTACAGGGATAAGGCTGGGTACCTTATCCTGGTAACACTATGTGATACGGCCCTCTTTGTATTCGATACAGACGTATTGATCCAAGGCGTCCATGTAGGAGACATGCGAGCGGGGGTATCCTATGCAATGAGTTTGCATAAGACCGGACCACGAAATAGTAAACCACTAGATGTAACACCGTTAACTAGTTAGGTTATTGTTTCAATAGGATGACCTAGGTAACTCAGTCTTAATCCTGAGTGTGTCATGAACTCCTTCTCATGAGGGATTGTCCTTTGATTAGTACGGGTGAGAGTGGCCTGCACGCCGACTCAATAAGCCTACCTTCTTGGGGATAAGACCGAATGAGGGGCTGGGGACATGACAACACAAGATGGAATTCACTCCTTCCCGCTTCTAGGAGAAGTAGATGAGTGTTCCCTTAAGTGGTGACTCCGGGTCTTGAACAAAGGGATCCCGCCCTCTCATTGGCCCGAGAGGGACTTTCTGTTTACTGGTTGGACCATAAACAGGTTGTTCATTAGAGGAGCACTGGTACTTAAGGAGCCAGAGGTAACACAGGGGTAAAACGGTAATTTGACCCAGCTGTAGTTACGAACACTCGTGAAGGATTGACTTACCGTTATTGGTCAATATCCATGGACACAGAAATATTCTACAGTTAAAAGAGTGCAACTGTGGGTCTTTAGTGGAGTGACCCACAGTTAATGAATATTGGTTAACTTGATTAATGAGTTTAGTCAGTTAATCTCATATCATTGGAGCTTCTGATCTGTAGGTCCATTAGGTCCCCCTGCTAGCTCATAAAGAGTAATTGAGAACAATTTATCTTGAAAGAATTTGAATAGTTCAAATTCATCTTGGGAATCAAGTTAATTGTATGAGATACAATTAATATAATGTATTGCGATACATTATAATATAAAGTTTAATTTGAGATTAAACTTTATTAATTGAGAGAATAATATATTTGAAAGAGTTCAAATATATAGCTAATTAAGTATATGATATTTAATTAGTAAATTAATTAATTAATTATGAATTAGTTAATTAAAGTTTAATTAAATGTGATTTAATTAAATTATATCATATGAGAGATATATATTAGAATATGATTCTAATATGTAATTAATTAAATATGGTAGATGTTTAATTAATTATAGAATTAATTAATTTTGAATTAATTAATTGTTCAATTTAATTTAGTTAAATGTGATTTAATTAAATTAAAACTATAGATTAATTTCAATGTGAATATGATTTATATTAAAACTATAGGTTATAAGAGAGATGCACATTTGAATATGATTCGAATGTTTGATTAATTAAATATATGTGATGTTTAATTGATCGAAGAATTAATTAAATTAATTAATTAATTGTGTGGTTTAATTAATTTAATTAAATGTGATTTAATTAAGTTTAATTAAAACTATATATTATGTGAGAGCATTGTATTTAAATATGATTTAAATATAAATATGCTTAATTAATTAATATGATTAATTGGTTAGCATATAGTTAATTAATTTTAATTAATTAATTAATAACCTTATGATGAGGTGGACGGTTGAGATTAAATCTCATCCCTCACATGAATAACACAGGCATGATGGGTCATTATCTCTACACAATCATTCTACAGAAGAGATCTCTCAACTCTCCCTCTCTAATTTTCTCTCAACAAGAAACACAGAGAAGTTCTGCTCTGTAATATCCCTCTCAAGATCGTGGTCCCACAACCAAGTTCCCAATCTCAGAGGATAGCGGGGAAGCCCTTGTGGTGGTGTTCAAATGGTAGATTCACACATTTGGCCCCTGCACAATCCAGAAGCGTTCTTGAATTCAGAGTCGTCCACGATAGTAAGTTTGCTTAACCTTAAATTGTAGAATTATGAATTCTGAATTTTGCCAATGTATCCGGTATTTTGTTAAACGAAATTAAATTGCGAACGGTCCAATTGCTTCCGCTGTAACGGAATTTGGAATTCCATTCCTTCACAGATGACATCCCTTGCTAATGCTTTTATGAAATTTTCAGGTACAGAGAGTGCTCAATCAATTGAATCAACTGCTGCTTTAGCATCTAGACCTCAGGAGGAGACCATCGAGCAGGTTCAGTATGTATCAAATGCTAATTTTAGGGGATATAATAATAATGTTACACCTACACATTATCACCCTAACAATAGGAACTATGAAAATTTCTCTTATGCCAATAATAAGAATGTTCTTAACCCTCCTGGGTTTGCCCCTCAAACTCAAGAAAATAAAAAGTTAGAAGATCTTGTTGGAGCTTTCATTGCAGAGTCAAGTAACAGGACAACCAAACTAGAGGAGGCAGTCATTGCTATCAACACCACGGTAAATGGCCACAGTGCAACCATAAAGAACATTGAGACTCAGTTGGGACAATTGGTAAATGTTGTAAGTACCATGAATAAAGGTAAGGCCCCAGCTGAAGAGGAGAAAACTCAGATGGAGTACTGTAAGGCAATCACTGTGCACCAGGAGGAATCTGAAGAGGAACCTGAATCTGAGGACTATGAAACGCCTACAGGAGAAGCTGAGGAGGACACATCATCTGATGAGGATGAAAAGCCTGAACCTGAGCCTCCTATTCCTTCTCCCACACTGATGGTTCCTAAGGAAAAGAAAAAGAAGAAAAAGAACAATCAGGTTCAGTTTGATAAATTTATGAATGCTTTTATGAATCTGAATATTAATATTCCTTTTGCAGAGGCATTAGAGATGCCCCAATACAACAGGTTTATGAAGGAGTGGTTAGCAAAGAAGCGAAAGGAAAAGAAGGTTGACACTGTATATCTTGCTTCCACATGCAGCACCAGAGTATAACAGAAAGTACCTGAAAAAGTAGTAGACCCAGGGAGTTTTTCTGTTCCTTGTAGTTTTGGTACTTATTCTTTCAGAGCATTATGTGATTTAGGTGCTAGCATTAATATTATCCCATTGTCCTTGTGTAAGAAGTTAGACATAGGTGAGATTAAATCTACGCCTGTAAAGCTCCAATTGGCTGATCAATCTGTGGTGAGACCAGTTGGTATTGTAGAAAATGTATTAATCAGAGTAGGTAGATTTTTCCTCCCTATTGATTTATATGTTATGGACATGATAGAAAATCCTTCAATGCCTGTCATATTAGGAAGACCATTCCTCGCTACTGGGCGAGTGATTATAGATATTGAGCGTAGGGAGCTCACTATTAGAGTCAAGAACGAAAAAGAAATCTTTAAAGCAGTTGAAGACTCTAAAGATGAAGTGATTTTCATGGGCTACAGGAAAGGTGCAAGAAAGAGCACCTCTGTTGGATTCACAGAACAAAAGCCTCCTTGAAGCACGTTCAACACGTCGAGCTAATGACGTTAAACAAGCGCTTATGGGAGGCAACCCAAGTAAGTTTAGTGTGTTTTCTTTTTGGTTTTTGATTTATTTTTAGTTTTTGTTTTGTAGGTCTTTGTTTCCTTTCTCTCCTTTGCTTTCAAGCTTTCAAGATTCCAAGATCTCAAGCAAGAAGTCATCATCATTCCAGGCCAATATTGTTCACTCCTGTCATTCTTTTATTGTTCTCATGCTTGTTTTTGCCTTATTTTCTTTATACATTGAGGACAATGCATGTTTTAAGTTTGGGGGTGGATTAGCATGTTTGTGGAGCCCTTGAGCATCTGAGTTCGGGCTATAGTTTTGAGCTTTCTTTGAATTATGCATAGGGTTGTTTTCTGGATTCTACTTTTGCATGATTATGATGTCATAAGATAAGCTTTCTTGTCAATTTTCAAGCTTGTGATGAGTTGTAAGCATGAGTGCCCAAAAAGGGAGACTTTTTAAAAATTTTCTAGGAGATGGCTTGCATGAGTAGAGTATTTGTCTTGGCTAGATTTGGATTTGAATGCTTAGGAGCGAATTATTAGGTTCATATGCTTGTTGTCACCTCGATAGGTGTAAGGAAGAGCTAAAAAGTTAATGTTTTGCAAATTAGCATGTTTGATCTTGCTTAGGAGGAAAGAAAAGAATATATGCTATTTATGCTCATAAAGAAAAATCATTCTTGTTGTTACTGTTGAAAAAAAAAATTATTATGAAAATATTGAACAAAGGGTATGAGTGATTTGTTACTTACCCAAAATATTGAACCCAAACTAGTCAACGGTGTTACAGCTAGTGGTTAACTATTTCGCAGTCCGGTCTTATGCAAACTCACTGCACAGGATACCTCCACTCGCATGTCCCCTACAAACGTGTTGGATCATTGTGTTTGTATCATAATACAAAGCGAGTCGTATCCATAATGTCACCAGGATAAGGTACCCAACCTCACCCTTATACTATAGACTTTTTAGGCTGTAACTTGAACATCGATCCTCGTATGTTCCCACATACTAGTTCAAGTCTCATACTAACAGCCTATGATGTTCAGTATATTGGATTAGGGTAATTTAGGCAAGATATATGCAATACAAACAATAATAAATGAATAATACATGAATTATCATTTTATTAATGTTCGGTCAAATGTTTACATTTACTATCCACGAGTTTTAGGGCATAAAACACAACAAACTCCCACTTGAACTAAAACTCAAGATAATGGGATGTATATACAAAAATAATCCAAAGTTGGAAATGGTACATGTATACTGTACATTACATGAAAAGTAAATATACAAAATACAATAAACTAGGGCATCCTTCATACCCATTACACATCTCCCACTTGTCCTAGATTATACAATATACATGTCTCGCAGACCTAAACTCTCTAGATAATCCTCGAACACTTTAGCCGAGAGAGCCTTCGTAAATGGATCAACAATGTTGTGCTCCGAAGCGGTCTTGTTAACGATCACATCTCCTCGTTGCACAATCTCTCGTATCAGGTGATACTTCCTCTCGATGTACTTTCCTCGTTTGTGGCTGCGAGGTTCTTTAGAGTTGGCTATAGCCCCACTGTTGTCACAGTATAATATAATGGGCAAGTTCATATTTGGAACGACCTCCAAATCTGTCAAGAACGTCCTTAGCCAAACTGCTTCCTTTGCTGCTTCACAAGCAGCTACATACTAAGCCTCCATAGTGGAGTCTGCTATGCATCCTTGCTTGATGTTTCTCCAGACTACAGCTCCCCCGTTAAGGGTAAATACTGAAGCTGATGTGGATTTCCTTGAATCCTTGTCAGACTGGAAGTTAGAATCGGTGTATCCTATAAGAACTAACTCCTTAGCCCCAAACACCATCATGTAGTCCTTCGTTCTCATTTGGTCACCCTATTGGGGACACATAGGGCCTCATTTGTAACGGTTGGATCGTCGTTTTGAGTTCGTTTGTTTGTAATTGTTGCTGGACAGAACCTATAAAACTGGGGGATATTTTCATCTTTTTATCTCTTAAGCATTGATCTCTTATGTATGAAAATATTGGTGAGTTGTGAATATTTGTATGAGTGATTTGGGTTCTTTCTCCCTCAATTTTATCATAATAAGAGAAGGTGACAAGGGTGGACTCCTCCAAAATCCCGTGGTTTTTACTTTTCACATCGAAAGAGTTTTCCATGTATAATTTGTGTGTTATTTGCATTTTAGTCTTCTAAATTTTATTGGTTGATTGCTGCACAAGTGAGATCTAACTCAACAAGATCAGACTCTACTAGCTCGGGATTGGATTATTAAACTCTCAGCTCATCTTCCCTCTACACTGGCACTAAGGTTTCACTAATGAGTTAATGGAACAAATTAGATTGTTTTCCTCCAAACTTAGGTGCTTATAATTAACAATTAAATTAAGCATGTATATGTGGCACTAGCTTTCACACACCCATTGCAGGGACCCTTAACCTGAGTTTTCTCTGGTTGGCCTAACTGATCACAACAGGGGTAGCTCTTTTTGCCTAAACTTTATTAAACATTGCAAACTGTGCACAGGCCATGGCATAATAATTTTCTTTTCAACAGTAACAACAAGAATGATTTTTCTTTATGAGCATAAATATCAAATATTCTTTTCTTTCCTCCTAAGCAAGATCAAACATGCTAATTTGCAAAACATTAACTTTTTAGCTCTTCCCTACACCTATCGAGGTGACAACAAGCATATGAACCTAATAATTCGCTCCTAAGCATTCAAATCCAAATCTAGCCAAGAAAAATACTCTACTCATGCAAGCCATCTCCTAGAAAAATTTTAAAAAGTCTCCCTTTTTGGGCACCTATGCTTACAACTCATCACAAGCTTGAAAATTGACAAGAAAGCATATCCTAGGACATCATAATCATGCAAAAGTAGCATCCAGAAAACAACCATATGCATAATTCAAAGAAAGCTCAAAACTATAGCCCGAACTCAGATGCTCAAGGGCTCCACAAACATGCTAATCCACGCCCAAACTTAAAGCATGCATTGTCCTCAATGTATAAAGAAAATAAGGCATAAATAAGCATGAGAACAATAAAATAATGACAGGAGTGAACAATACTGGCATGGAATGATGATGACTTCTTGACTGAATGCTTGGAATCTTGACAGCTTGAAAACAAAGGAGAGAAAGAAAACAAGACCTACAAAATAGACATAAACAATAAATAAAACTCAAAAGAAAGAAATACTAACTCACTTGGGTTGCCTCCCATAAGCGCTTGTTTAACGTCATTAGCTCGACGTGTTGACCAAATATGCATCAGGGTGGTCTCCTGTCAGATTTTCCATCACTGGTGCTCTTCCTAGCACCTCTCATGTAGCCCACCATCATTGTATCTGATGTGTTCTTGGGGTCCTCAAAAGCTTTTAAAACTTCCTTCTCCTGTTGGACTCTTATGATTAGCTCCCTACGTTCAATATCAATTATAACCCTCCCTGTAGCAAGGAATGGTCTCCCTAATATGATAGGCATAGCAGGATTCTCTTTAATATCTAGCACAAAGAAACAACAGGAAGGAAAAATCTACCTACTTTAATCAGAATATTCTCAACAATCCCATATGGACTAACCACAGACTGGTCAGCCAACTGAAGTCTAACAGAAGTAGATTTTATGTCTCCTATGTTAAGCTTTTTACATAATGATAGAGGAATTATATTTATGCTAGCCCCCAGATCACATAGTGCTCTACATGAAAAAGTACCAAAATTACAAGGGATGGTAAAACTCCCTGGGTCAGACAATTTCTCTGGTACTCCCTGTTGGACACGAGCACTGCACGTTGATGCTAAATATACAGTCTCCAACTGCTTTTCCTTTTTCTTCTTGTTGAGCCATTCCTTCATAAATTTTCTGTAATGAGGCATCTGCTCCAGAGCATCTGAAAAAGGAATATTAACATGCAAACCCATAAAAGCATCTAAAAACTTGTCAAACCTAACTTTAGAATTTTTCTTTTTCTTTGATTTAGGAACTAAAGCAGTAGGAGAAGGAATAGAAGGCTCAGGATTAAGCTTTTCAGCTTCGTTTGAGGTGGTGCCTTCTTCAACTCCTCCTGTGAGTTCCTCTGGTTCAGTAGTTTTCTCCTCTTCAGCTAATTTAGTCTCCTCCTCATAATGCACAGATACGGCCTTGCAGTACTCCAAAGAAGATTTCTCCTGTTCAACTGGGGCTTTACTTTTATTCATAGAGTTGACAACACTTACCAGTTGTCCCAGCTGAGTCTCTATATTCTTGATTGCTGCAGAATGACCATTGATAGTAGTGTTTATTGCAATCACGACCTCCTCAAGCTTATTTGACCTGTTACTTGATTCTGCAATAAAAGCTCCAACAAGGTCTTCTAAAGATTTCTTATTTCTTGATTTTGAGGAGTGAAGCCAGGAGGATTCAAAACATTCTTATTATTAGCATATGAAAAATTCTCATGATTTCTATTGCTAGGGTGATAATGTGTAGGTGTGGAATTATTATTATACCCCCTAGAATTATAATTCGAAACATACTGAACCTGCTCGAGATTTTCCCCCTGAGTCTTGGATGCAAGGGCAGCTGCAGACTCAATTGATTGAGCATTCCCTGAACCTGAAAACTTTAAAAATGCATTAGCCAAGGAGGACATCTGAGCCTGAAGTGCACTTACGTTGTCAACCTCGAACACTCCAGCAGCAATCTTTTTGGGTCCTGACCGCTCAGATGGCCACTGATAGCTGTTGGTGGCCATATCCTCTAACAAAGTCCTAGCACTCTCAACAGTCTTGGACAACAGAGTCCCACATGCAGCTGCATCAACAATAGTTTTCGTGCTAGGAGTTAATCCATTATAAAATAATTGAACCTGTAGCCAGTCAGGGTATCCGTGCTGAGGGCACTTCCTTAGCAGCTCTTTAAATCTCTCCCAAGCCTCGAACAGCTGCTCATCGAATTGTTGCTGGAATGTCCCAATTTCGGTCCTCAGCTTGACCGTCTTGGCAGGAGGAAAGAACTTCTTTAAGAATGCTTGGACCAAAGCATCCCAAGTGGTAATGCTCCCAGGTGGAATAGATTGTAACCAGTCCCTCGCTTTGTCCTGCAACGAAAAAGGAAATAAACGTAAGCGAATGGCATCTTCAGAGACACCATTTAACTTCACCGTCCCACAGATGTCTAGGAAGGATTTCAGATGAGAATTTGGATCCTCCATGGGCGATCCTATGTAAGCACAGTCTCGAGCCATCTGAATGAGACCTGTTTTCAGCTCAAAATTGTTAGCATTAATTGGGGCATAGACGATCCCTGATTGTTGCTCCCGAAAGATCGGCTGAAAGTAGTCCCTGATGGGCTTAGGCTCCTCAGGATTAGGATTGGCCCTTTGGATGTTTTCTTGATTTTCCCTTCGAAGTCTATTGAAAGTTCTTTCGATCTCTGGATCCAAGGGAACTAAGGCCAATTCCCTAACCTTTCGCATACACCGACTATGCTAACAAAAAAAGGCAAAGAAAAGGAAATAAAATAAATTAGGAAAGAAACAAGACAAGGAAAATAACTAAATCTAAATAAGGAAAAAATAATCTAACAATGGGAAATTCAAACAAATAAGGAGAACTCTAAATAAGGAAAAATTTAAGAATGGGAAAGAAAACAATAAAAGAAAAAAAAGAATGCAATTTACCTAAAACAAAAATAACAAAAAAATAGAATACACCCTAAACTAAGACCGGACAATTTTTCTACGATATTAAAATTGACTAAATATGCCAATTCCCCGGCAACGGCGCCAAAAACTTGATGTGGACTTTTCCTAACCGCAAGCGCACCGGTCAAGTAATAATAAAGAGTTCGTATAAACGAGTGTCGTCCTCTGGATTGGTGTCTAGCCAAATTTTAATTATCAAAGATACTTTTGATCAATTTTATTTAGGGAATCAAATAGAATGAGAATATGATTTAATCACACACAAAACTAAAATTAAAAGCGACAATCTAATGGGAAGAATTGGTCTTAGGGATTTGATTTCACCAATTGGAGTTATGGATTAATAAACGGATTAACACATGCTATGATTCATAAATCTTGGCAACTAAAATCACACATATCTCTCCCGAGCATACATGATTCTCCCATATGCAATTGAACCCAATATCCCTATCTAAATTCAATAAACATACAAGGCAATAAGGCTAACCTTTATAACAATTTCTAAAATTAACCTTAATCTCCCGATTTTTAGCTAAATTCTAGTTATGCATATTGATTACTAATTTAAATCCTCTCTCCCGAGTTAGATTCAAATATAAACATCAATCAATTTATGGCCAGTAAATCGAAAGCATTAAGGATACAACATATGCATAAATGACACCAATAGCATAAATACCGTAAATAAATCCAAAACGTGCCCAACGACTACATCAATCCGTAAGACTTAAACTTAGCTACACATAATCCTCATTAAAATATAAACTAAGTCTAAATAAGCCATAAAAACTATCTAAAGTAAGGGAAAAGAGAAATAGACTCGTTGTAGGCCGAGACCGAACGTCCCCGTCACGATCCCCACGAACAATGGGTTGATTTCCAACTCGTCCCCTTTGCTTCAGCTCAAGAATCACCAAATTCTGCTCTATTGTCGGCTCCAAAAGTCCCCAAATCGAAGTCCCTTCAAACCTAGCCGAAAAGAAGCTTATATAGCAGATTTTTCGTCTTAGCGTCGAGACGCTGCCTTCAAAACGCGCGTTTCAGTAAGCGAAATAACACAGCGTCGGGACGCTAAGGTCGCAGCGTCTCGACGCTTTGACCTTTACGCGCCTAATCAGATATGGAATGTGAGCGTCGAGACGCTCAAGAGCTAGCGTCGAGACGCTAGCCTGCTGTTGACTGAAATTTGACTTTTTTCCTCGTTTACTCTTTTCATTCCTTTGCATCTTTTCTCGTCCCGAGCACCCGATTAACTCTAATATTGCATTATAGCTCCAATCAACCATTTCCTACAAAATAAACAATAAAGCACAATAAAATGGCCCAAACATCATAAAAGACTTGCTAAATTAAATAAGTAAAAGTAGCTAGCTATGCTCGCTATCAATTGCTTGGTGGTTATTTGGTGAATAATTTGGTTGATTGTCTTGGAGGTGATCCTAGTGGGTTGTTGATACACTACTCGGGTCCTATCAATTAAGACATCAAATTCATCCTTTGTTAAAGTTTAAGATTCAATTCGATGAATTGGAAAAGTTGAAGATCAAAGTTGATTCAGTAAACTAAATACCAACACAAAATATTATTTTTACTCATTTTATAATATTATTGTTGGCCAATGAAATATTTTTAATATTATACCATTAACTTTACAAAACTCAAAGAGTGATGATGATTCATATTCACCACATTTATTTGATCTAAGCACCTTTACTTTCTTCTCAAGTTGATTTTTAACTTCTTCTTTATATGCTGTAAAAACATGTAAGGTTTATTCATCTTTACTATGTAATAAGTATACATAACAATATTTACTACAATCAATAAATGTGACAAAATACCTCTTACCGCCTCTTGTGGGGGTGCTTTTCATATCACATACATCACTGTGGATTAAATAAATTATCTCATTACTTCTTTTCATAGGTGAAAATGATTTTCTAGTAAACTTTGAGTCAATACAAATCTCGCATTTGTGTTTATTATCAATGTTGAACATAGGATGTAGTCCTAAATTTATCATTCTATGTAAAGAACGATAATTGACATACTCCAACCTAGAATGTCATATATCACACAACTCAACAATACAAGCAAAAGAGTTATTATTATTATTCTTGGACATTTGTGCTAGTACACATTCGGTTTGAACATGTCATCATTTAGATAGTCTTTTCCGACATACATACCCTCTTTTGTCAGAATAAATTTATCTGACTTAAACACAAGCTTGAACCCATTTTTTTTTAAAGTAGAGTTCTTGACACTAGATTTTTTTTTATCTCTGACATGTGACACACATCATTGAGTGTAAGTATCTTTCCAGAAAGTCCATTTCAACAGGATCTTTCTCAAATTCTCCAACGTTCGAGTCAAATAAATGTATAATCACCAGCTAACGTGTAGCAGTAGTGGCTGGTGACGAACACAAGGAGCAAGATTTTTAATTCGTCTAAATTAGGTTCATTATGACGAGACTAATGGAAGTTTGGATTGGGATAGATTAAAAGTGAGGAAAAATGAAGTGTTGAAAATTAAACTGCAGGAAAGTAAAGACGAAAAGATAAAAACATGAATTAATAGGCAGGTAGGTTAATCGTACATTGGTAATCACTGCAATCGAAAGTACTCTGTGTTCAGTATATTCAATTTCATTCATCGATTATCTAAATATTGATTTTAATGAATTATTATGAGCCTGGAATGCTTCTTGGTTGTTCGGATACTTCACCTACTAAATCTGTGTCTAATTGATTAATTTACTCGATACTTCACGAATTCATTAACCAATTAGTTATTTTAATTGCACATGTTGCCCTCATGCTTAGCCCGATGACTCCTCAAACTAAATCTAATTAGCTAAATTAATTATCAGATGACTCCTCAAAATTACTAATTAACTAACCGCATTACACACATGGCTTGGAATTAATCAATTAAACTAGGAATTCAATTTTTGTTGAGCTGTGATATCCAACTATGTGCCTAACCAATTTAATCAGCATATGCAGTGCAAGTGCAAGTTGAAGTATCACCTTCGTTTATCAGTTTTGTTTTAAATACCGCGTTGAAGGTATTCTGTAGTATGTTGAAAACAGAGTGACTTGTGAGCTGTGAGTGTGTGTAATTCAATTATACTTGTTTCTCTTCTTGGAAATAAATCCCTTATCTTTGGTGTTTGAAAGTGGATGTACACCTATCAAGGTGGAACCACTATAAACCTATCTGTTCTTTCTTCTCTCCCTTCTTTTCTTTTAGTTACTGTTGCATTGGTTTCAATTATCGATAGTATGAACTCGTCTAGTGGATTGTTGATAGTCTGAGACTTCTACAATTTCTCAAATTTAATTAATTTAATTTCTTCTAGATTCTTAGGCCTATTAAAAGTTTACACTGACCAAACAATACAATTAACGATGGATTTGCCTTAACCTAGTGGCTATAAAAAATAATAGATAAATTGCATTCATATGAATCCTAAGAGGCGCCAATTCAAAGAAAATTCATACAACCACAATATTTTAAACAAGAATACTAGGATGCATCATAAAACATTCATAAAAATCCAATGCATAACTGAAATCTCATGAAAAACCAAATATACTTACAAACCGAGGTTCCAATCACAACAATCCAAGCTTAGATGCCATAGACGAGTCTAATGTAAACCCCAAGGCTTGATTAACCTACCTAAAACTAATCTAAACTAAGAAGAATTGAAAAGTAAAGAGAAAATCGAGAAGAACAGCGAAAGAATCACCTAAAATGAAGCTCGGATGACCTAGAAACGGAAAAAAAATAATTTTATAGTGCAGTCGTAACGTCATAATGCTCTGGGGTAGCATCACGATGTTATGCCTGCTGTCTTCAAGATAAGCGCATAAAAACAGCTAGCGTCGAGACGTTATAAGTGAGCATCTCGATGCTGCACTGTTTAGGCTTCTTCTTGCACTATTTTTTTTAGATTAAATTGCTTGTAATCATCATGACTCTAAATCTCCTAGCAATGTGGTGGGTAAACACGCGAAAGTGCAAGTATACGCTGTCACAAGTAGTATAAAATGGGAATATTCCAAGTATCGAACCCAGGGGAACAAAGAATACTTCAAAACCAATCGATAAAAAGTAATACAAGCTGAACTCAAGGTGACCAATGATAAAATAGTGAGTAACTGAATAAAAACACAGTAAAAGACTTTGTGGTGAAACTAGACAATAGGAAAAGAGGGATCCAAACTATGCTCCTACTTTGGAGTTACGGTACTGCTTGCTTATGTGCCTGTAGGGCTTGCGCAGAACATAACATTGTGAATCGAATTCAACTCTTATTCAGCCTTCTATGAAATACCTTTAAGAGGCTAAACCATTAAACCTATATCTCTATGGCTAATGATAACTTAGGTGATTAAATACACAATTCAATGGTCCTATAGATGTCGCCCTATCTTTAGGCTCAACAACGAATTACTATCTTTAGCTTTTTCTTGCTATATTGCTTTTATGATAACCGTTTATTGTTTAACTCTCTCGATATTAAACTCAACATTGTTTATTAATTTAGGTTATCGGTCTAACCAATAATAAGTCTTTTATTCAATAAAAGCAAACAAATGCTACATTAGCAAGGTTGTGATTATTCAGCAAGCAATACACTTCCTCTAGAGCATTAACATGATTGAATCCCAAAGGAAGATTAGTTCATAAATGTAAAAATGGTAAACCTTAAACAATAGAAGAAAAGACTCATTGTATTAATACAAAAATGTTCTAACATATAAAGAAGAATACAACAGAAGAGTATGACAGTAAACAAAGACTTGACTAGAATTCAAAACTAAAGACAGAAATGTGCAGCAACCTAGAGAAATAGAGACTCCCTCAATCTAATCCAACTTACCTATCTCGAGAACATTGGATATTTACACCTTGTCTCTCAAGGCCGGTATCCAATTGGGATTAAGCTCTCAGTAAATACTCTCGCACTTTGTTGGTTCTAGTTCGCTAAACTGTCGACACTCGAAATGGTGACCAAGCTTCATAATCTCTTCTTAAATCTGTTAGATCATCTCTTTATTTTCTTTGAAGCATGGAGGTCTCTTTTTATAGTCGCAGGGATCCTTGAACTGTCGAGGTCATTGTGCTTAATTCAGATCCTTTTTCTTCTTCGAAATTGTAGGAACAACCAACTCCTTTGTTTCCCAACTGCTTTTATTTCCTTATTTGGCACCACATGCTGTCGCCATTCCATTTTTGTGCTGCCGTGAATCAAAGGATTCCAAATCCTGGACAAATCCATTTATTTTTAGCAGTAAACATGGAATATTCATTCCAATCTTGCTATAAATCTGTAGATCAAAGATTATACCTCCAGCCGAAGTATCTCTCTTATTTTATTCTAAATATACTTAATTAATCCTATAAAAACTGCCACTCGGAACATAATGAACTATGATTTTAGGGAAATAGTCTTTAAAAACCCAAGTGTCATCACAATGCATTATCAATATTTTGCCCAAGAGAATAACAAGCATCAATATCATGGATAGATACAACTTAAAACATTTTAAAAAATCTTCCTATGCACAAATTTAAAGCTTAGTCTTTCATAGAGAGGTTTTGAAAAGGTTCGAGATAGGTAGAACTCCCAATCCATCTTCCCTCTACACTGGACAAAAAACATCATGCTTAAAAGAATGAAACAAATTAGCTTGCCAAGGTTGCTAAGGTGCCTAACTTTTTCTTTCTTTTTCAAACAAAGGTCCCTAAGCATTTGCATTATCAAGATTTTTTGGGCACTAGCTTTCACACTTCTACTGTAAGGCTTCATATCCCGAGTTTAACCCTTGGATGACCTAACTAAGCACAATAGAGGTTACCCCAAGCAAGCAATACATTACAAGCTTATATTTTCTCTTTTTCTCATTTTTTTTCAAACATCAAAAATGATTTTTCTTTCTAAGCGCATATAGGCATAGTTTTCTTTTCTTTCTCCTTGGCAACAAAACTACGTTAGAAAGGGCTTTAGCTCTAATTTAAGACAAGAAAATTTTTGAAAATTTTTAACGAAGGATCTAAAGAGGCTAGACATGCTTGAATTCACCTAAAAGAAAAATATATACTCATGCATGCTAATCCTTGAAATGTCATCATCAATCCAAAGACAAACAAACAATCTCAGTATGAAAGCTCAAAATTTTCAAAAATTGCTCAAAAAATAGGTCTAATGCTCATATGCGTGGCCCTCAATCCAATAAACATAGAGCAATAAATATAGCATGCAAAATATATTAGTTTGATGCTCAAATGCATCGAGACTCAACCAAAATCCAGCATGCAAAATACTAACTCCACCCCCAACCTAAATCCATACATTGTCTCCAATGTATCAAAACATGAAGAGACATAATAAAGAGAACAGAAAACCTCTCCTGAATTTTTGGCACGTTGGTTGGAAGGGAATGATCCACAATGCCTCGAAAGGAACGCTTTTTTCACAGGCTTAGGTCATTGACTCCTACGAAAAAAAAATGCAAACAAACATAAACAGAAACAACTAAAGAAGAACAAGCAAATAAAACAAAAGAGAAGGTATAGAAATTATTGGGGTGCAAGCTTGTTAACCTCACCATGCTCAACGGGATTGTGCATCTTTTTGTTAGGGCACATAAAACTTCTCATATTTCTTCTTGCCCTTCTTCCTAGAATCTACAAAACCTGCCAACATTACAGAAGCAGGCTTGCCCATTTCTCATGGGACCCAGAAGATGAATTAATATTTTTTAACACATGCAAATAAAGAAGAAAAAAAAGAAGACTCAAAACATAGAGACATGGACTCATGGGATAAATAGGAAGACAAATCAAATAAAGAAAACTCAAAAGATAGAACAGACTCAGACTCGTTAGCCTGAAACTCTAACACCTGGAACTCCTCGCTTTCGGGCTCAAAATCTTCCTCAATCTAAAAAATTTGATCTTGGCATCGCAAATAAAAATCAAACTCGACATTGCCATCTACAAAGAACGCTTCTTCTAGCCTGATCATCTCTTGGAATTGATGCTCCTAATGCTCATATCTATTTTCCAGCTTAGCCATTCTAAATGCCAATTGCGCAACTTTGTCATTCAGGCTTTGCAATGAAGCTCCAAACTCTTACTAAAACTGGAAAGAACTATCAATAATTTCAATAATTAAATCTTCAAGAGATTTACTTGAATTAGGAGGCTCATAATAATGGGTGGCTCCTCTAGTGTCTCGTGCCACTAAAAATTAGCAATTGATCTAACTAAACTCTTCAAGAGATATATACGTGACCTCTGATTATGAAAATAATAAGCCATAAAGATCTACTTTAATTAAAAATAAAAAAATAAAAGAAAATATCACAAAAAATCCAAGAAAGAAAAATTACGCTTGGCTCCCCGACAACGACGCCAAATTGATGAGATGATTCGGAGGGTGTCGAATTCTCCAACGTCTGGGTCAAATAAATTTATAATCACCAACCTCTAAAGCTAACTTGTAGTAGTAGTGGTCAGGGTTGAACACATGGAACACAGATGTTAATTTGTCTAAATTAGGTTTATTATGATGACGAGACTAATGAGGGGTTTGGATTTGGATAGATTAAAAGCGAGGAAAGATAAAGTGTTGAAAATTAAATTGCGGGAAAGTAAAGAGAGGAAGATAAAAATAGGAATTAAAAGGCGGGTAGGTTAATCGTACCTTTGTGATCACTACAATCGGAATTACTCGGTGTTTAGTATATTTAATTTTATTCATCAATTATCTAAATATTGATTTTAATGAATTATTATGAGCCCAAAGTGCTTCTTGGTTGTTCGGATACTCCACCTACTAAACCAGTGTCTAATTGATTAATTTACCTGATACCCCACGAATTCATTAACCAATTAGTTATTTTAATTACACTCGCTGCCCCTCATGCTCATCTCGGTGACTCCTCAGACTATATTTAATTAGCTAAATTAGTAATCAGATGACTCCTCAAAATTACTAATTAACTAACCGTATTACACACAAGGCCCAAAATTAATCAATAAAACTTGGAATTCAATTTCTCTAATTTAATTAATCTAACTTCTCCTATATTCTTAGGCCTATCAAAAGTTTACGTTAATCGAACAATGCAATTAACGATGAGTTTACCTCGAACTAGTGGCTATCTAAAAATAACAGATAAATTGCATGCATTTATATGAATCCTAAGAGGCATCAATTCAAAGAAAATTCATACAACCACAGTTGTTTAAACAAAAATACTAGGATGCATCATAAAACATTCATAAAAATCCAATGCATAATAGAAATATCATGATAAACTTAATATACTTACAAACTGAGGTTCCAATCGCAATAATCCAAGCTTAGACGACCGTAGACGAGCCTAATCTAAGCCCCAAGGCTTGATTAACCTACCTGAAACTAATCTAAACTAAGAAGAATTGAAAAGTAGAGAGAAAACCAAGAAGAATGGCAAAAGAATCACCTAAAATGGAGCTCAGATGACCTAGAAACTGAAAAAAAAAAAATTATAGTGCAGTTGTAACGTCACAACGCTTTGGGGTAGCATTGCGTCGCTATGCTTGCTATCTTCAAGTGTATGCGCATGAAAACGGCTAGCATTGAGATGTTATAAGTGAGTATATCGATGTTGTACTATTTGGGCTTCTTTTTGCACAATTTTTTTAGTGCTTTGACATAGTTTTTGGGGCTTGAACATTTCATTTGGATCTTTTCACTTCCTCGTCATCTCATGGACTTGAAGTTGGCTTAAAGCCTTCTTAATTTTCCCGAATTAATGCCAAATTTGAATATTGGCTCCCAGAATCTCTTACTGTCAAAATCTTACTAAACATATGAATTAGGCATATAAATTATTATAAAACTAACAAGATTAGGTCTAAATATATAGGACAAAGTTGGTCCTATCAATCTTCCATTTTCTTTCAACACAGGCAGTTGAAGCATTTTCCATGTACAACTTATCACCACCATCTAGCTTTTCATGTGGAGAACAAGGACTTATCCTTACAAATATGCATACTAGCACCAGTATCAATCCATCTGCCTTTGGTGTGAGAGGTCATATTTACCTCAGAAATGACAACAACTTATTGTTGAAGTTTTGTCCTTTCTTGTGTCTACGATCAACATCAATATGACCACTCTCACCACAAACTCTTAGACTCCACAAATGCGCTTATTGGCATCATTCCTCGATTGAAGATTCATATTCTTTTTCTTGAATTGTTGCTTCTTGGTAACACACCTTGAAGATTCAGCAACATGTGTGTTGGCTTCAACTTCTAGCAAAGTTCTGTCTCATTTTCTATTATCCTCTTCTATGTGGAGTTTAATGCAAGATTCTCCATGGAAAGCTCTTTTCGCTTATGTTTGAGATAACATTTGAAGTCCTTCCAAGGAGGTAGCTTTTCAATCATAGCAGCAAATTGGAATGGCTCACTGATTACACCTTAATTGGATATACTAACAATTATAGTGTAAATAACAATATAGACATTGTATATATATCTTCTACAATCTTACTATATATATAAAAGGGGCTAAAGGAGGAGAATCTTTGCTTTCCTCTTTTGCCCTTATAATTTTAATAAATGTTCATTTTGACCTTCTATATTTGTTAAAAAGACACAACTCTTTGAGTTAAAGTGTCCTTCAATCTTTGCTGATGAGACGTGACTGTTCAGACAGAGTTAGTTACACATCAGATGCATCCATTCGAGTATTAAAATTAAAAATATATCTTACAATAAAAATGGGTCATTCGTCATGCTTTTCCAAAAAGCATGACGAATTTTTCGACTCTAATTTAATCATTATTTTTTCTACATTCATTAACATGCATATAACCTATTCTTTTTCCTTTTTACTAAAAAAATTATTCTTTTTTTTTTATTAAAAAAAATCACTAATAAACTTTTTTTTGTCTCAATATATTAATAGTCTAATTATTATGAAATTACTTTATTTTTTTTTCCTTTTTTCTTAAATTTATTACTTTTTCCTTGCAATCTTTGTACCATTCCTTTAAACTCCTATGTAATTTATATTTACCTATTTGGAGAAAGTTCTTCAAGAAAAGGTATAGGAACTATATTTAAATTGCCGAAGTAGTAATGGGAGAACAGGGAAACACATTTTGATATCATGATTTCTATTAATTAAGTCCACCTAATGTCACAAAATGATATTCATTCAAGTTTGAAAGGAAACAATTTCCTGTTATATTATGTTGTGCGATGACGTTAAACAAAACACTAGGACAAATTGTTTTGAATATTAGAAAATATATTTCTAAATATGTAATTTCACATTAACAACTTTTTTCAATGTCAATACAAAAATTCTTATCGAATCACTTGATCAAAATTTGTCATCTAAACATATAAAAAAAATCAACTTATATAATTCTTTGAAATATATTTCTTTCTTTCTTTTTCTCCAAAATACAATCTCGAAGCACACCGATGAATTACCCATGAGATAATAAACTATCTTTATAATGCCACTTTTTTTATTTTATCAAATTTAATTTACAACTATTATATGTATTTTAATTTTAATTATATATCTTTTATTATTTTTCTACCTCTTACATTATAGTTTAATGTCAAATATTTACTATTTGAACTAGATGAAAAATATATTTATTCAAAAGTTAACTTTCACCATAAAAAATATATTCCAAAGATTTTAAACCACGTGCAAAGTATTTCATATTCATTATTGTAAATGAACATAGGACAAAATATATAGTTTTAGACTTCTAGGCACCATTTTTTTTTTTAATTTTCAATTAAAAAAGTGAAATATAACGTGCACCACACGTGTTTTTAAACTAGTATATATAAATGAGGCTAGGAGGGGAGAATCTTTTGTTTCCTATTTTGCTCTTACTTTTTAAGTAAATTCCTATTTTATCCTTTGCTGATGGGACATGACTCTTCGAGTGTAAGTGTCCGTTGAGTTCAATAGGTGCAATTGATGTCAATGAGATGTGATTGTTCATGTAGAGATAGTTACACAATGAACTGGTGCATCCATTTGTGTATAGGTGTGATTCATGTGTATAAAAAATTATATATATAATTGTCAAAATGTCAAACTATATGAAAATTTGTTCAATAGGTGCAATTGATGTTGATGGGATGCGACTATTCATATGGAGAGATGGTTACACGTTGAATTGATGCATCCATTCATGTATAGGTGCGATCCATGTGTAAAAAGAAAATATACAGGGGAGAATCTTTGCATTCCTCTTTTACCCTTACGTTTTTAATAAAAAGAAAATATATACGCAACTCTTCAAGTGTATCAGTTGTATGGTTGTAATTAATGACGACAAGGTGCGACTCTCAAATGGTTACATATGAATTATATGGGTATGATCCATGTATAAAAAGAAAGAAACATGATGGGTAATACATACATTATTTGCTTCTATCAAAATATCAAGTTATGATAGCAAAAATTCTCCTTTTACCAAAGAATTCAAAGTTTTCCAAAAAGAATGAAATTTAAGGTCACATTTGATAACCATTTCGTTTTTTTTTTTTTTTTGAAAATTAATCTTACAAACATAACTTCTACCTAAAAGTTTCTTTGTGTTGTTATCTATCTTAACTTTCAAAAACTAAAAACCAAAAACCAAAAATCAAATGGTTATCAAACGGGCCTAAAAGTTTTTGTTCCCAATAAGGGAAACATTGAATTGTGTCAAAGTGAAGTTTGAAAATTCAGAAACTTTTTTTTTTTTTATGAAGAATAAAAAGAAAGAAACATGATTGCTAATACATACAATATTGTCTATTTGTTTCTATCAAAGTATCAAGTTATTATAGTAAAAATTCTCCTTTTATCAAAGAATTCAAAGTTTTCCAAAAAAAAAAAAAAAACGGAATTTAAAAGTTTTAGTTATGAAACATTGAATTGTGTCACAATGAAGTTTGAGAATTAAGAAACTCATTTTTTCATATTATAAATTATATATTTGGTTAGCTGTTTTTAATTAAAAAAAAAAAAACTTTAGAATTGAAATAAAATGTTTTTTTTTTCTTTCATTTAATGTACATTTAAATATAGGAAAAAGAAAACGTAAAAATCATGTGGTCCAACAAAAAAGCTATGAAAATGTTAATCAAAAAGTCATCAAGATTTTATTACTTAATACTTATGAATTGTTTATTCGTACCATGGTTCGTAAAACATGAATATAAAAATAAATCTAAAATATATTTTTCACTTTGTACTATATAGAAATTTTTTTTATAGAAAATACGAAAAGTTTGAAAACATTAAAATAAAAATTGTTGCGTGATATCTAACATTTAAAAATTTATGGTAATTAATAAAATTATATGATATTTATTTATTACATATTAAAGAAAACACTATTTTCTCTACTCGTAAATTAAAACTACGAGATTTCATGTGCATTTGCACGTGTTTCTTGACTAGTATATAACAAATGTTGCAAAATAATATAGACAATAAGTTGTCGAGACACACCTACAAAGTGCTATCATGAAGACAATTATTCGCTTTGCATAGGTTGCAAGCAGACTACAACAATTGTCTCAGTAGGTACGACTAATTCCTGTAGAAAAACAACCTCGAACTACTTGAATTTGACTGAACTCTTAGATACTTGCTCTCAACTCGACTCAAGATCAAAATAAAGAAATAAATAAAAATGCTCCAAATGAAATGAGATGATTCAAAATGAAGAAATAATTTGGTATTAATAGGCTAGCAATTTAGTACCTCCAAAGAACAAATAAATAAAAAAAATATGGAAACATATGTCGAACATAACTCAATGGAGTTATAACAACAAATTTAACTTCCATATGTTATATTTGTAAATGAAACATCAAAATAACTTTGATGTTTCAATCTATTTTGAAAATTTTAATGAATTGAATTTAAACATCACTTTCTTTCACATTTTATTTGTAATAATATCCAACATTAATAAGATACAAATTTTGTAGCGAATAATAATAAACACAAATTAGAGGGAGCACTTTTGGATTTATGAATTGTTGTATGTGAGAATAGGTTAATGTTATAGGCAATTTTGGACCACCCCGATGTACAAGGAGCTGACGAGGACAATCGGGAGAAATCGGACTGGAATATGGGCCAAGGAGGCGGAGCCGGCAAGCGGGACGGGCCAAGGCCGAAGGGGTTGGGTTTTTGACCCGACCCCATGGTCGGCCTTGGCCCATGGCCGAGGCCGAGCACATGGTCGGCCCGCTCGTGCGGGCCGAGCCCGTTCGGTCTCGTCTGGTCCCCACCGCCTCTGGCTGCCCCGGTTTCGCCTGGTTTGACCTAAAACGCCTCCGAATACCTAAAAACCCTAGGAGGATGAGCAAGTATTTATATCCCTCTTCGCCACTGAAGAGGGGATCCCGAATTCTATCCCTAAACTATATTCTATACTCTCTACTCTCTCCTCTTGCTCTTACTTTTCCACTCCCTACCGTTCTGTTTGCTGACTTAAGCATCGGAGCCGGTGTGGCGAGCACCACGCCGGTGTGCAGGTTTACTGTCTTGCAGGCTACGTCTTCCCCCCTCATCTACAAATTTACCGTTGGTGACACGTGAAGGTCAGGTGAGATCCTCTGGCCAAAATCGACCATCAACAGTTAATATAAACTTTGTTGATCAAAAGTGAATAGACAATAGACACAATCACACTTTATGGGAAAGCAAAATTTAAAGAATCACATCTCCTGCATAGAAAATTCAACATCAAAGCTCAAACTTTTTTTTGGTTTCCTCTATTAGCTTTCGCATTGACAATTTGCAAAAAAGAGAATCAAACAATTCCATAACAACATATATACTAAGGATGGTTTCATACATGACATTGTGTTCAGTTTGATTGAGAACTAGAAGAAATTGTTGCACTTTTAAAATCTGAACATAAACAACAGAAAAGAATGTTATCAGATGAACATTACATAATGAGGGTTTCATCGCTAGAAAATGACCTTAAAACGAAAAATAAATCAAGGAATACATGAGGGGAAATATTTTATACACTTACATGGAATTTGAGGGTTTGAAACCTCACCGGTGGAATTTTAGGGTTTTTGTTAATCAAATTTGTAATTAGTTTAAAGAAAAGCCAAATTAGCAAGTCATCTATGCTTAGTTAGCAAGCCATGTGAGCAATTAAATAGTCCCAATTTAGCTATTTGTTTGTTTTTAACGTTTCTATGAGTGATGAGGATCTTTTAAACCTATTCTTAAAAACTTGAAAACTAAAAGGGTATATTTTGAAAACTAAAAAGGTATATTTTGAAAACTCAAGGACCTAAACACACCTAGTCCTAAAACCTCAGGGACTAAAAAGGTATTTGATAAAAGAACTACCTTAATTATGTTTGAGAACTCCCCTTATTTTAGGTGAACCCCCACAACAATAATAAGAATAACCCCAATTAACAAAATGATAAGACAACCCCAAGAAAGTTAAACAGATTTGCTCGGAAAGATGATCAAAGATCAAGAAGAAAGGAGAACTCATTCCTAACTTCAAGATTTCGAACTCTTCACAATCTAATTGATCAAACTAGATTGAAAGTCCTAGGCATGCATTCTAAACACAAGAACACAAAGAAAGCTTAAAAGCTTGAGAGAGACTAAACTCAATATGAAATTTCATTCAAATTCAACTTCAACTTGTCGTGTCAAATGACAAACTACATCCCTATTTATACTAAATGAAAAGACACCATGAAAGGACACAACCTTTCATCTATGTGGTCTAAATTCAACCCCTAACTTTTCAAATCCATGCATGAACCTTCATAAATACAAGTTCATGAATTCACAAGATACAAAATACATTAAATATGTGAATGGATATGGATTTTTAGATTCATTGTGTCTTTTGGTTGAATAGGTGTCTTTCCAAGCTTGATTGGATGCAACCCTTGGTCATTGGAGCTTGTGGCATAATGATTGCCTCATGATTGGATTGAATTGGAGTTGACACCCATGGAGCTTCATTCGAGCTTGAGCTGCTTGAGCTAGAAATTCTTGTAAACCTCCCTTTTGGTCTCCTTCATTGCATTTTTCCTTATCAGTATTTTTCACAAATATTTTTGTTTTCTTGGAGGATTGATTGACAAATAAAATTTAACAATTTTGGAAGGTACAATTGGGATAATTTATTTGTTTCCACTTTCATTTTTATTTATTTTATTAAATATTTTATTCTACTTATTTTATTTGATTACCTTCCTAGTATGTGACGGTTGGAGTTGGCCATAAGAAGGCAACCCTTCGTGTTTCAAAAAAAATAAAAGGCAACCCTTTTTTTCATCATACACATTTTTTGGGCTATACAAGACTCTCCAACTCTCTTTTTCTAAAAACCCTTGATACACTCTTTTCTCTTTCCCTCTCCTTATCTATATTTTTCTCCAAAGAAAAAAAAAAAGAAATTCTGACAATATTTTTTGTATCACATTCCCTCTCTTCGGCCCATATTTTTCTTTCCCTTGCAATAAGAAAAACGAACTACCACCATATTTTTTTGTTTTGAGTTCGGTCATGCAATCCCATTGAATCTTGTATTATTACTTTTCTTAACCCATGATTTTGTTATTTATGTTTAAAATAAACTTCATACATATCTCATTATGCATTCTCAAAATACTGTTAGTAAATGGCATGTTGTAATCCAAATGTAAAATACATAACAAGTATATATAAATATGTTCTTACATAAAATTATCTGTAAACAAAATATACATGTATTGTGTATATATATTATATACACAACATATAAATGGTACAAAGAACGCAGAAAATATTGTAAGGCCCAGACCACATCCAATCTTTTGTCTTTTATTTTATTTTTTCATAAAAAGGAGAAGACAAGCAAATGGGAACTCATATATTGATTTAATTAATATTTTAGGTCAAACAGAGATCTGGACGACCTATGACCCAAATTTCTCTCATCAATAGTACTGTGAGTGGTTGTTTTATTAAATATTTTCCGTAATAAAAGTACTAGTATTATGGTATGCGAATGAACTTTAGAAACATGTTTTTAGAGAAAAGTTTTGTTGTGTTTTAGTTGGCATATGTGTTTTTGAAGCATTTTTGACATATCATGCATTTATTTGATAATTCTGAAGTGTTTTATGATTCTTGTAAAAATTGCTCAAGTTTACAAAATGTTATTCTGCAAAGAGAAAGGGGTTTTAGATGAGTTTTGAATAAAGAGTTTCATGCTAGAAGGTAGTTTTCAAATCACTAGATCTAGGTATCTTTGGTGATTATCCATATGCTATGTGAATATGCTTCCATAGTATATAGAGAGAGAGGTCCTTGGGTCCCACTCCTATTTACACATCGGCTTTGGGTCGTATGTTGGAGTGTTGCTCCTTATCTCAAACCTCAGGAGCTAAATTGTCGAGTTTGAAAACTCAGGGACCAAAATGTAACTTAACTCAAACCTCAGGGACTAAAATTGTATTTTTCCCTATAATTAATAGTAGAATTTTAAGAGTTTTGAAACATTTATTTATTTTTATTTTTATATTATTTTTATTTGTTTATTACCATTTAATTAGTATTATAATATTCTTTTGGGTTTATGAAGAATTAGAATATGATTTTTTTTTCTATAAATAAATTAATCATAGAAATTTATGAACTACTTTGATTATAATTTAAGGATAGAATTTCAAAAGTTTTGCAACTCTTTATCCCCTACAACTTGAACCTTTGTGGTTTCTTAGGTTTGTTTTTCTTCTTTTATTCATTATTTTATTCACCTTATAATTTTTGTTGGATTGCGTAAGCTAACTCATATGAGCCAAGATATCTTTGTTTTACCTTTAGGACTAATCACGCGTTAATCGGGTGCTCGGGACGCGAAAAGATGCAAAGGAAGGAAAAGAATCAAAAGGGAAAAAAGTCAAAATTCGGTCAAAAGGTGACTAGCGTCTCGACGCTAGCCCTTAGGCGTCTCGACGCTAGCATTCCTTATTCGGATAGGCGCGAAATCGTTGCAGCGTCTCGACGCTGCGACCTTAGCGTCTCGACGCTAACATAATTTCCTTTCCAGAACGCACGTGTTTAGAGGCAGCGTCTCGATGCTACGACGAAATTTCAAAATAAAAGCATCCTTTCGGCTAGGTTTTTGGGAAACCAATTTTGGGGACTTCTTGGAGCCGTAAACAGAGCAAAATTAGAGGAATTCAAGGCTGAATCAAAGGGGAAAAATTCGGAAATCAACCCATTGTTCGTGGGAATCGTGACGGGACGTTCGGTCTCAGCCTACAACGAGTTTAATTCTTCTTTCCCTCACTTTAGTTAGATTTTTATGGCTTTTACATGTTTAGTTGAACTTGTAATTTTCATCATGAGTAGCTAAACTTGTAAGCTTAGGGATTGATGTAGTTGATTGTGTTTATGGATTGATGTATGGTTTAAGTTGTGCAATGTTATTATGTTTGTAATCTTGATTTAATGCTTTCAATTAATTGGCCATTAGTTGGATGATTTAAGTTTCGAATCTAGCTCGGGAGAGGGGATTTGATTTAGACTTACTCAAGATTGCATGACTAAAGTGTAGTTTCTAATTCGTGACGGTTTTAGATTAACTTTAGAATTGGTTAAAAGATCTCATTGCCTTGCATGATTAATAAACTTAGATAGGGATATCAAGTTGGTTAATTTGCATGAGAATCAATTATACTCGGGAGAGGTAGTTGTGATTAAAGGGTCTTTGGCTCATAATTCCATTGTGCATAATAACTTATTCCTTAAAATCAATCCTAGACTAAATCGGCGAAATCAATTCCCTAAGTAGTTTTCCCAATTGAAATTCCACACTTTCTACGTGTTTTGATTTAGTTTTCTTTTTATTCAATCATCACTTTTTGATCCCTAAATAAAATTGAGCGAGATAATTCACAATACTTGATTTGCTTAAAAATCCAATCCAGAGGACGACATTCGAATTTACTTTCACTATATTATTACTTGACCCGTGCGCTTGCGGTAGGAAAAGTCCACATCAAGTTTTTGGCGCCGTTGCCGGGGATTGACACATTTAGCTAGATTGATATTGTGAAAAAATTGTTTGATCTTAATTTAGGGTGTATTTTTACTTTTCTAGGTTGATTGCATTTTTCCTTATTTGTTTTTCTTTCCATATTTGATTTTCTAGGGTAGTTTTTCTTTTAGTTGTGTAATCTTTTCCTTATTTGTTCTTGTTTTTCCTTTTTTAGTTTAGTTTCCTTATTTGTGTTTGCCATATTTAATTTTTGCATTCCATATTAGGTTATTTTGTTTCATTTTCTTGATTATATTTTCCATATTTAGATTTGTTGTTTTCTTTTCTTTATTTCTTTCCTTAATTGTTTTCTTTCCTTTTTTTAGGGTAGTTTAGTGTTGTATGCATAGTAGTAAAGATTTAATTTTAGCACCATTTGATCCCGAGATTGAAAGAACAATTCATAGGCTTCGAAGAGAAAACAGAAAAATTATTCGAATGGCAGACCAAAATCCACCTGAGGAGCCTAGGCCTATTAGAGATTATTTTCAGCCTGTGTTTCAGGGGCAACAATCGGGGATTGTCTATGCCCCGATTAATGCCAACAACTTTGAGCTGAAGACCGGTCTCATTCAGATGGCTCGAGATTGTGCTTATAGAGGATCGCCCACCGAGGATCCAAATTCTCATCTTAAATCATTTCTGGATATTTGTGGGACGGTAAAAATTAATGGAGTGTCTGAGGATGCTATTCGCTTACGTTTATTTCCTTTTTCTTTGCAGGATAAAGCACGAGATTGGTTGCAGTCTATTCCCCCTGGGAGCATCACCACTTGGGATGCTTTTGTCCAGGCCTTTTTGAAGAAATTTTTTCCTCCTGCAAAGACGGTCAAGCTGAGGACCGAAATTGGGACATTCCAACAACAGTATGATGAACAGTTGTTTGAAGCCTGGGAGCGACTCAAAGAGTTGTTGAGGAAGTGCCCTCAGCATGGTTACCCCGATTGACTTCAGGTACAGTTGTTTTATAATGGTTTAACTCCTAGTACAAAAACGATTGTTGATGCAGCTGCAGGTGGGACTCTGTTGTCCAAGATCGTGGAAAACGCTCGTACACTTTTAGAGGATATAGTCACCAACAGCTATCAGTGGCCATCTGAGCGGTCTACACCTAAAAAGATTGCTGCTGGAGTGTTTGAGGTTGGCAAGGTAAGTGCACTCCAGGCCCAGATGACATCCCTTGCTAATGCTTTTATGAAATTTTCAGGTACAGGGAGTGCTCAATCAATTGAATCAGCTGCTGCTTTAGCATCTGGACCTCAGGAGGAGACCATCGAGCAGGTTCAGTATGTATGAAATGCTAATTTTAGGGGATATAATAATAATGTTACACCTACACATTATCACCCTAACAATAGGAACCATGAAAATTTCTCTTATGCCAATAATAAGAATGTTCTTAACCCTCCTGGGTTTGCCCCTCAAACTCAAGAAAATAAAAAGTTAGAAGATCTTGTTGGAGCTTTCATTGCAGAGTCAAGTAACAGGACAACTAAACTAGAGGAGGCAGTCATTGCTATCAACACCACGGTGAATGGCCACAGTGCAGCCATAAAGAACATTGAGACTCAGTTGAGACAGTTGATAAATGTTGTAAGTACCATGAATAAAGGTAAGGCCCCAGCTGAACAAGAGAAAACTCAGATGGAGTATTGTAAGGCAATCACTGTGCACCAGGAGGAATCTGAAGAGGAACCTGAATCTGAGGACTATGAAACGCCTACAGGGGAAGCTGGGGAGGACACATCATCTGATGAGGCTGAAAAGCCTGAACCTGAGCCTCCTATTCCTTCTCCCACACTGATGGTTCCTAAGGAAAAGAAAAAGAAAAAGAAGAAAAAGAACAATCAGGTTCAGTTTGATAAGTTTATGAATGCTTTTATGAATCTGAATATTAATATTCCTTTTGCAGAGGCATTAGAGATGCCCAAATACAACAGGTTTATGAAGGAGTGGTTAGCAAAGAAGCGAAAGGAAGAGAATGTTGACACTGTATATCTTGCTTCCACATGCAGCACTAGAGTACAACAGAAAGTACCTGAAAAAGTAGCAGACCCAGAGAGTTTTTCTGTTCCTTGTACTTTTGGTACTTATTCTTTCAAAGCATTATGTGATTTAGGTGCTAGCATTAATATTATCCCATTGTCCTTGTGTAAGAAGTTAGACATAGGTGAGATTAAATCTACGCCTGTAAAGCTCCAATTGGCTGATCAATCTGTGGTGAGACCAGTTGGTATTGTAGAAAATGTGTTAATTAGAGTAGGTAGATTTTTCCTCCCTATTGATTTATATGTTATGGACATGATAGAAAATCCTTCAATGTCTGTCATATTAGGAAGACCATTCCTCGCAACTGGGCGAGTGATTATAGATATTGAGCGTAGGGAGCTCACTGTTAGAGTCAAGAACGAAAAAGAAATTTTTAAAGCAGTTGAAGACTCTAAAGATGAAGTGCTTTTCATGGGCTACAGGAAAGGTGCAAGAAAGAGCACCTCTGTTGGATTCACAGAACAAAAGCCTCATTGAAGCACGTTCAACACGTCGAGCTAATGACGTTAAAAAAGCGCTTATGGGAGGCAACCCAAGTAAGTTTAGTGTGTTTTCTTTTTGGTTTTTTATTTATTTTTAGTTTTTGTTTTGTAGGTCTTGTTTCCTTTATCTCCTTTGCTTTCAAGCTTTCAAGATTCCAAGATCTCAAGCAAGAAGTCATCATCATTCCAGGCCAGTATTGTTCACTCCTGTCATTCTTTTATTGTTCTCATGCTTGTTTATCCCTTATTTTCTTTATACATTGAGGACAATGCATGTTTTAAGTTTGGGGGTGGATTAGCATGTTTGTGGAGCCCTTGAGCATCTGAGTTCGAGCTATAGTTTTGAGCTTTCTTTGAATTATGCATAGGGTTGTTTTCTGGATGCTACTTTTGCATGATTATGATGTCCTAGGATAAGCTTTCTTGTCAATTTTCAAGCTTGTGATGAGTTGTAAGCATGAGCGCCCAAAAAAGGGAGACTTTTTAAAAATTTTCTAGGAGATGGCTTGCATGAGTAGAGTATTTGTCTTGGCTAGAATTGGATTTGAATGTTTAGGAGCGAATTATTAGGTTCATATGCTTGTTGTCACCTCGATAGGTGTAAGGAAGAGCTAAAAAGTTAATGTTTTGCAAATTAGCATGTTTGATCTTGCTTAGGAGGAAAGAAAAGAATATATGCTATTTATGCTCATAAAGAAAAATCATTCTTGTTGTTACTGTTGAAAAAAAAATTATTATGAAAATATTGAACAAAGGGTATGAGTGATTTGTTACTTACCCAAAATATTGAACCCAAACTAGTCAACGGTGTTACAACTAGTGGTTAACTATTTCGCAGTCCGGTCTTATGCAAACTCATTGCACAGGATACCTCCACTCGCATGTCCCCTACAAACGTGTTGGATCATTGTGTTTGTATCATAATACAAAGCGAGCCGTATCCATAATGTCACCAGGATAAGGTACCCAGCCTCACCCTTATACTATAGACTTTTTAGGCTGTAACTTGAACATCGATCCTCGTATGTTCCCACATACTAGTTCAAGTCTCATACTAACAGCCTAGGATGTTCAGTATATTGGATTAGGGTAATTTAGGCAAGATATACGCAAAACAAACAATAATAAATGAATAATACATGAATTATCATTTTATTAATGTTCGGTCAAATGTTTACATTTACTATCCACGAGTTTTAGGGCATAAAACACAACAAACTCCCACTTGAACTAAAACTCAAGATAATGGGATGTATATACAAAAATAATCCAAAGTTGGAAATGGTACATGTATACTGTACATTACATGAAAAGTAAATATACAAAATACAATAAACTAGGGCATCCTTCATACCCATTACACATCTCCCACTTGTCCTAGATTATACAATATACATGTCTCGCAGACCTAAACTCTCTAGATGACCCTCGAACACTTTAGCCGAGAGAGCCTTCGTAAATGGATCAACAATGTTGTGCTCCGAAGCGGTCTTATTAACGATCACATCTCCTCGTTGCACAATCTCTCATATTAGGTGATACTTCCTCTCGATGTACTTTCCTCGTTTGTGGCTGCGAGGTTATTTAGAGTTGGCTATAGTCCCACTGTTGTCACAGTATAATATAATGGGCAAGTTCATATTTGGAACGACCTCCAAATCTGTCAAGAACGTCCTTAGCCAAACTGCTTTCTTTGCTGCTTCACAAGCAGCTACAGACTAAGCCTCCATAGTGGAGTCTGCTATGCATCCTTGCTTGATGCTTCTCCGGACTACAGCTCCCCCGTTAAGGGTAAATACTGAAGCTGATGTGGATTTCCTTGAATCTTTGTCAGACTGGAAGTTAGAATCGGTGTATCCTATAAGAACTAACTCCTTAGCCCCAAACACCATCATGTAGTCCTTCAGTCTCATTTGGTCACCCTATTGGGGACACATAGGGCCTCATTTGTAACGGTTGGATCGTCGTTTTGAGTTCGTTTGTTTGTAATTGTTGCTGGACAGAACCTATAAAACTGGGGGATATTTTCATCTTTTTATCTCTTAAGCATTGATCTCTTATGTATGAAAATATTGGTGAGTTGTGAATATTTGTATGAGTGATTTGGGTTCTTTCTCCCTCAATTTTATCATAATAAGAGAAGGTGACAAGGGTGGACTCCTCCAAAATCCCGTGGTTTTTACTTTTCACTTCGAAAGAGTTTTCCATGTATAATTTGTGTGTTATTTGCATTTTAGTCTTCTAAATTTTATTGGTTGATTGCTTGGTGGTTATTTGGTGAATAATTTGGTTGATTGTCTTGGAGTTGATCCTAGTGGGTTGTTGATACACTACTCGGGTCCTATCAATTAAGACATCAAATTCATCCTTTGTTAAAGTTTAAAATTCAATTCGATGAATTGGAAAAGTTGAAGATCAAAGTTGATTCAGTAAACTAAATACCAACACAAAATATTATTTTTACTCATTTTATAATATTATTGTTGGCCAATGAAATATTTATAATATTATACCATTAACTTTACAAAACTCATAGAGTGATGATGATTCATATTCACCACCTTTATTTGATCTAAGCACCTTTACTTTCTTCTCAAGTTGTTTTTAACTTCTTCTTTATATGCTGTAAAAACATGTAAGGTTTATTCATCTTTACTATGTAATAAGTATACATAACAATATTTACTACAATCAATAAATGTGACAAAATACCTCTTACCGCCTCTTGTGGGGGTGCTTTTCATATCACATACATCACTGTGGATTAAATAAATTACCTCATTACTTCTTTTCATAGGTGAAAATGATTTTCTAGTAAACTTTGAGTCAATACAAATCTCGCATTTGTGTTTATTATCAATGTTGAACATAGAATGTAGTCCTAAATTTATCATTCTATGTAAAGAACGATAATTGACATACTCCAACCTAGAATGTCATATATCACACAACTCAACAATACAAGCAAAAGAGTTATTATTATTATTCTTGGACATTTGTGCTAGTACACATTCGGTTTGAACATGTCATCATTTAGGTAGCCTTTTTCCGACATACATACCCTCTTTTGTCAGAATAAATTTATCTGACTTAAACACAAGCTTGAACCCATTTTTTTTTTTAAGTAGAGTTCTTGACACTAGATTTTTTTTTTTATCTCTGACATGTGACACACATCATTGAGTGTAAGTATCTTTCCAGAAAGTCCATTTCAACAGGATCTTTCTCAAATTCTCCAACGTTCGAGTCAAATAAATGTATAATCACCAGCTAACGTGTAGCAGTAGTGGCTGGTAACGAACACAAGGAGCATGATTTTTAATTCGTCTAAATTAGGTTCATTATGACGAGACTAATGGAAGTTTGGATTGGGATAGATTAAAAGTGAGGAAAAATGAAGTGTTGAAAATTAAACTGCAGGAAAGTAAAGACGAAAAGATAAAAACATGAATTAATAGGCAGGTAGGTTAATCGTACATTGGTAATCACTGCAATCGAAAGTACTCTGTGTTCAGTATATTCAATTTCATTCATCGATTATCTAAATATTGATTTTAATGAACTATTATGAGCCTGGAATGCTTCTTGGTTGTTCGGATACTTCACCTACTAAATCTGTGTCTAATTGATTAATTTACTCGATAATTCACGAATTCACTAACCAATTAGTTATTTTAATTACACCTGTTGCCCTCATGCTTAGCCCGATGACTCCTCAAACTAAATCTAATTAGCTAAATTAATTATCAGATGACTCCTCAAAATTACTAATTAACTAACTGCATTACACACAAGGCTTGGAATTAATCAATTAAACTAGGAATTCAATTTTTGTTGAGCTGTGATATCCAACTGTGTGCCTAACCAATTTAATCAGCATATGCAGTGCAAGTGCAAGTTGAATTATCACCTTCGTTTATCAGTTTTGTTTTAAATACCGCGTTGAAGGTATTCTGTAGTATGTTGAAAACAGAGTGACTTGTGAGCTGTGATTGTGTGTAATTCAAGTATACTTGTTTCCCTTCTTGGAAATAAATCCCTTATCTTTGGTGTTTGAAAGTGGATGTACACCTATCAAGGTGGAACCACTATAAACCTATCTGTTCTTTCTTCTCTCCCTTCTTTTCTTTTAGTTACTGTTGCATTGGTTTCAATTATCGATAGTATGAACTCGTCTAGTGGATTGTTGATAGTCTAAGACTTCTACAATTTCTCAAATTTAATTAATTTAATTTCTTCTAGATTCTTAGGCCTATTAAAAGTTTACACTGACCAAACAATACAATTAACGATGGATTTGCCTTAACCTAGTGGCTATAAAAAATAATAGATAAATTGCATTCATATGAATCCTAAGAGGCGCCGATTCAAAGAAAATTCATACAACCACAATATTTTAAACAAGAATACTAGGATGCATCATCAAACATTCATAAAAATCCAATGCATAACTGAAATCTCATGAAAAACCAAATATACTTACAAACCGAGGTTCCAATCACAACAATCCAAGCTTAGATGCCATAGACGAGTCTAATGTAAACCCCAAGGCTTGATTAACCTACCTAAAACTAATCTAAACTAAGAAGAATTGAAAAGTAAAGAGAAAATCGAGAAGAACAGCGAAAGAATCACCTAAAATGAAGCTCGGATGACCTAGAAACGGAAAAAAAAATTTATAATGCAGTCGTAACGTCATAATGCTCTGGGGTAGCGTCACGATGTTATGCCTGCTGTCTTCAAGATATGCGGATAAAAACAGCTAGCGTCGAGACGTTATAAGTGAGCGTCTCGACGCTGCACTGTTTAGGCTTCTTCTTGCACTATTTTTTTAGATTAAATTGCTTGTAATCATCATGACTCTAAATCTCCTAGCAATGTGGCGGGTAAACACGCGAAAGTGCAAGTATATGCTGTCACAAGTAGTATAAAATGGGAATATTCCAAGTATCGAACCCAAGGGAACGGAGAATACTTCAAAACCGATCGATAAAAAGTAATACAAGCTGAACTCAAGGTGACCAATGATAAAATAGTGAGTAACTGAATAAAAACACAGTAAAAGACTTTGTGGTGAAACTAGACAATAGGAAAAGAGGGATCCAAACTATGCTCCTACTTTGGAGTTACGGTACTGCTTGCTTATGCGCCCGTAGGGCTTGCACAGAACATAGCATTGTGAACCGAATTCAACTCTTATTCAGCCTTCTATGAAATACCTTTAAGAGGCTAAACCATTAAACCTATATCTCTATGGCTAATGATAACTTAGGTGATTAAATACACAATTCAATGGTCCTATAGATGTCGCCCTATCTTTAGGCTCAACAACGAATTACTATCTTTAGCTTTTTCTTGCTATATTGCTTTTATGATAACCGTTTATTGTTTAACTCTCTCGATATTAAACTCAACATTGTTTATTAATTTAGGTGATCGGTCTAACCAATAATAAGCCTTTTATTCAATAAAAGCAAACAAATGCTACATTAGCAAGGTTGTGATTATTCAGCAAGCAATACACTTCCTCTAGAGCATTAACATGTTTGAATCCCAAAGGAAGATTAGTTCATAAATGTAAAAATGGTAAACCTTAAACAATAGAAGAAAAGACTCATTGTATTAATACAAAAATGTTCTAACATATAAAGAAGAATACAACAGAAGAGTATGAAAGTAAACAAAGACTTGACTCGAATTCAAAACTAAAGACAGAAATGTGCAGCAACCTAGAGAAATAGAGACTCCCTCAATCTAATCCAACTTACCTATCTCGAGAACATTGGATATTTACACCTTGTCTCTCAAGGTCGGTATCCAATTGGGATTAAGCTCTCAGTAAATACTCTCGCACTTTGTTGGTTCTAGTTCGCTAAACTGTCGACACTCGAAATGGTGACCAAGCTTCAGAATCTCTTCTTAAATCTGTTAGATCATCTCTTTATTTTCTTTGAAGCATGGAGGTCTCTTTTTATAGTCGCAGGGCTCCTTGAACTGTCGAGGTCATTGTGCTTAATTCAGATCCTTTTTCTTCTTCGAAATTGTAGGAACAACCAACTCCTTTGTTTCCCAACTGCTTTTATTTCCTTATTTGGCACCACATGCTATCGCCATTCCATTTTTGTGCTGCCGTGAATCAAAGGATTCCAAATCCTGGACAAATCCATTTATTTTTAGCAGTAAACATGGAATATTCATTCCAATCTTGCTATAAATCTGTAGATCAAAGATTATACCTCCAGCCGAAGTATCTCTCTTATTTTATTCTAAATATACTTAATTAATCCTATAAAAATTGCCACTCGGAACATAATGAACTATGATTTTAGGGAAATAATCTTTAAAAACCCAAGTGTCATCACAATGCATTATCAATATTTTGCTCAAGAGAATAACAAGCATCAATATCATGGATAGAGACAACTTAAAACATTTTAAAAAATCTTCCTATGCACAAATTTAAAGCTTAGTCTTTCATAGAGAGGTTTTGAAAAGGTTCGAGATAGGTAGAACTCCCAATCCATCTTCCCTCTACACTGGACAAAAAACATCATGCTTAAAAGAATGAAACAAATTAGCTTGCCAAGGTTGCTAAGGTGCCTAACTTTTTCTTTTTTTTTTCAAACAAAGGTCCCTAAGCATTTGCATTATCAAGATTTTTTGGGCACTAGCTTTCACACTTCTACTGTAAGGCTTCATATCCCGAGTTTAACCCTTGGATGACCTAACTAAGCACAATAGAGGTTACCCCAAGCAAGCAATACATTACAAGCTTATATTTTCTCTTTTTCTCATTTTTTTCTTTCTAAGCGCATATAGGCATAGTTTTCTTTTCTTTCTCCTTGGCAACTAAACAAGCAATTTTGCAAAAAATTACCTCTAAGCATGCTTACCTAGCCTATCGAGGCGACAACGAAAATTTGAATTTTATAAGGCCATCTAAAACCCACAAAACTACGTTAGAAAGGGCTTTAGCTCTAATTTAAGACAAGAACATATTTGAACATTTTTAATGGAGGATCTAAAGATGCTAAACATGCTTGAATTCACCTAAAAGAAAAATATATACTCATGCATGCTAATCCTTGAAATGTCATCATCAATCCAAAGACAAACAAACAATCTCAGTATGAAAGCTCAAAATTTTCAAAAATTGCTCAAAAAATAGGTTTAATGCTCAGATGCATGGCCCTCAATCCAATAAACATAGAGCAATAAATATAGCATGCAAAATATATTAGTTTGATGCTCAAATGCATCGAGACTCAACCAAAATCCAGCATGCAAAATACTAACTCCACCCCCAACCTAAATCCATACATTGTCTCCAATGTATCAAAACATGAAGAGACATAATAAAGAGAACAGAAAACCTCTCCTGAATTTTTGGCACGCTGGTTGGAAGGGAATGATCCACAATGCCTCGAAAGGAACACTTTTTTCACAGGCTTAGGTCATTGACTCCTACGAAAAAAAATGCAAACAAACATAAATAGAAACAACTAAAGAAGAACAAGCAAATAAAACAAAAGATAAGGTATAGAAATTATTGGGGTGCAAGCTTGTTAACCTCGCCATGCTCAACGGGATTGTGCATCTTTTTGTTAGGGCACATAAAACTTCTCATATTTCTTCTTGCCCTTCTTCCTAGAATCTACAAAACCTACCAACATTACAGAAGCAGGCGTGCCCATTTCTCATGGGACCCAAAAGATGAATTAATATTTTTTAACATATGCAAATAAAGAAAAAAAAAGAAGACTCAAAACATAGAGACATGGACTCATGGGATAAATAGGAAGACAAATCAAATAAAGAAAACCCAAAAGATAGAACAGACTCAGACTCGTTAGCCTGAAACTCTAACACCTGGAACTCCTCGCTTTCAGGCTCAGAATCTTCTTCAATCTAAAAAATTTGATCTTGGCATCGCAAATAAAAATCAAACTCGACATTGCCATCTACAAAGAATGCTTCTTCTAGCCTGATCATCTCTTGGAATTGATGCTCCTAATGCTCATATCTATTTTCCAGCTTAGCCATTCTAAATGCCAATTGCGCAGCTTTGTCATTCAGGCTTTGCAATGAAGCTCTAAACTCTTGCTAAAACTGAAAAGAACTATCTATAATTTCAATAATTAAATCTTCAAGAGATTTACTTGAATTAGGAGGCTCATAATAATGGGTGGCTCCTCTAGTGTCTTGTGCCACTGAAAATTAGCAATTGATCTAACTAAACTCTTCAAGAGATATATACGTGACCTCTGATTATGAAAATAATAAGCCATAAAGATCTACTTTAATTAAAAATAAAAAAAAATAAAAGAAAATATCACAACAAATCCAAGAAAGAAAAATTACGCTTGGCTCCCCGACAACGACGCCAAATTGACGAGATGATTCGGAGGGTGTCGAATTCTCCAACGTCTGGGTCAAATAAATTTATAATCACCAACCTCTAAAGCTAACTTGTAGCAGTAGTGGTCAGGGTTGAACACATGGAACACATATGTTAATTTGTCTAAATTAGGTTTATTATGATGACGAGACTAATGAGGGGTTTGGATTTGGATAGATTAAAAGCGAGGAAAGATAAAATGTTGAAAATTAAATTGCAGGAAAGTAAAGAGAGGAAGATAAAAATAGGAATTAAAAGGCGGGTAGGTTAATCGTACCTTTGTGATCACTGCAATCGGAATTACTCGGTGTTTAGTATATTTAATTTTATTCATCGATTATCTAAATATTGATTTTAATGAATTATTATGAGCCCAAAGTGCTTCTTGGTTGTTCGGATACTCCACCTACTAAACCAGTGTCTAATTGATTAATTTACCCGATACCCCACGAATTCATTAACCAATTAGTTATTTTAATTACACTCGTTGTCCCTCATGCTCATCTCGGTGACTCCTCAGACTATATTTAATTAGCTAAATTAGTAATCAGATGACTCCTCAAAATTACTAATTAACTAACCGTATTACACACAAGGCCCAAAATTAATAAATAAAACTTGGAATTCAATTTCTCTAATTTAATTAATCTAACTTCTCCTATATTCTTAGGCCTATCAAAAGTTTACGTTAATCGAACAATGCAATTAACGATGAGTTTACCTCGAACTAGTGGCTATCTAAAAATAACAGATAAATTGCATGCATTTATATGAATCCTAAGAGGCATCAATTCAAAGAAAATTCATACAACCACAGTTGTTTAAACAAAAATACTAGGATGCATCATAAAACATTCATAAAAATCCAATGCATAATAGAAATATCATGATAAACTTAATATACTTACAAACCGAGGTTCCAATCACAACAATCCAAGCTTAGACGACCGTAGACGAGCCTAATCTAAGCCCCAAGGCCTGATTAACCTACCTGAAACTAATCTAAACTAAGAAGAATTGAAAAGTAGAGAGAAAACCAAGAAGAATGGCAAAAGAATCACCTAAAATGGAGCTCAGATGACCTAGAAACTGAAAAAAAAAAAAAATATAGTGCAGTTGTAACGTCACAACGCTTTGGGGTAGCATTGCGTCGCTATGCTTGCTATCTTCAAGTGTATGCGCATGAAAACGGCTAGCATTGAGATGTTATAAGTGAGTATATCGATGTTGTACTATTTGGGCTTCTTTTTGCACTATTTTTTTAGTGCTTTGACATAGTTTTTGGGGCTTGAACATTTCGTTTGGATCTTTTCACTTCCTCGTCATCTCATGGACTTGAAGTTGGCTCAAAGCCTTCTTAATTTCCCCGAATCAATGCCAAATTGGAATATTGGCTCCCAGAATCTCTTACTGTCAAAATCTTACTAAACATATGAATTAGGCATATAAACTATTATAAAACTAACAAGATTAGGTCTAAATATATAGGACAAAGTTGGTCCTATCAATCTTCCATTTTCTTTCAACACAGGCAGTTGAAGCATTTTCCATGTACAACTTATCACCACCATCTAGCTTTTCATGTGGAGAACAAGGACTTATCCTTACAAATATGCATACTAGCACCAGTATCAATCCATCTGCCTTTGGTGTGAGAGGTCATATTTACCTCAGAAATGAAACCAACTTATTGTTGAAGTTTTGTCATTTCTTGTGTATACGATCAACATCAATATGACCACTCTCACCACAAACTCTTAGACTCCACAAATGCGCTTATTGGCATCATTCCTCGGTTGAAGATTCATATTCTTTTTCTTGAATTGTTGCTTCTTGGTAACACACCTTGAAGATTCAGCAACATGTGTGTTGGCTTCAACTTCTAGCAAAGTTCTGTCTCATTTTCTATTATCCTCTTCTATGTGGAGTTTAATGCAAGATTCTCCAAGGAAAGCTCTTTTCGCTTATGTTTGAGATTGATGGGAATAAAAGTCCCCACGCAGCGGAAGCGCATCGTTTGGACCTTACGCCGTATATTAATTAACATTAAAATACCGTTACGATAACTCAAACAAAACTTTAAACAACCTTTAAAGCCGCTGTAAAATTGGTTTAAACATGCTAAAAAAATTTAAATTTAGTTTTAAAACTTTTCTAAAGAAAAGAGGAAGAACCGTTACAAACCTTCGTTGAAGACTTGACCGTTCTTCGCCAACGACGCTCCACGAACGAAAACGCAGCAGCCGCCTTTGTTTTTCTTCGCTGGAAATTTCTTCTTTGATTGACACAATCAGCACAGAGGTTACACCGGTATGTCTCTAAGTCTAGGAGGCAAAAGACTTGTGGGAGTCTTTCTCTAAGAGGGAGACTAGAGAGAATTCTAGGTCTTGTCTTTCAAGAGTGTCTGTCATGACCAATTAGGTCTAGTGTTCTATTTATAGAAGAGAGGCCATGAATAAAATATTCAATTAAATCAATCTTTTCCATAATTGATTCAATATTATTCCTTAATTAATCAATCATGATCAATCAATTCCATAATTGATTAATCTTTTCCACAAATGACTAATTACTTCCATAAGTGATTAGATCATTTCCATAAATGATTAATCACTTCCTTAAGTGATTAATTATTTCCATAATTGATTAATTCCCGGTTAATGAATTCTTTAATTAATTAACCACCAATTAAATATCACATATTTAATTCCCGGCCTATAATTAATTAATTTGCCCAAACACATTTTAGGCCTTAAATTAATTAATTCATTATTTTGAACTCTTTCAAACTTCCATAAATTTATATTTGAACTTTTCAAATATTAATTTCTCTCATAATAATATATCAATATATATATATTATATTTATTTCCCTTAATAAATCGAACATTTTCAATTTACTTTTATTACTTAGTTGCCTCAAATTACTTTACGAGCTACCAGTGGGACCTAATGGACCTGCAGATCAGAAGCTCCAACGATGTGAGATTAATTGGTCAATATTCGTTAACTCACAGTTGCCCTCTGTATGTACATTCCACTATAGACTCACAGTTGCCCTCTTCTCACTGCAGACATATTTTCTGTGTCCACGGATCTAGACCAATATCGACTAGTTAGTCCTTCACGAGTGTCCGTAACACCAGCTGGGTCAAATTACCGTTTTACCCCTAGGTTACCTCTATTTCCTTAAGTACCAATTCTCCTCTAATGAACAACCTGTTTGTGGTCCAACCATCAAACAGAAAACCCTCTCGTGCCATTGAGAGGGTAAGGCCCTTTGTTCAAGACTCGGAGTAACCACTTAAGGGAACACTCATCTGCTTCCCTAAAGTCGGGAAGGAGTGAATTCCATCTTGTACGATTATGTTCCCAGCTCCCCATTCGGTCTTGTCCCCAAAGTGGTAGGCTTATTGAGTCGGCGTATTGGCCACTCTCACCCATACAAATCAAAGGACAATCTCTCATGAGCAGGAGTCCATAATCAACTCAGGATCAAGACTAAGTTGTCTAGGTCGTCCTAGTGAAATAGAAAACCAACTAGTTAACGGTGTTATAACAAGTGGTTACTATTTCGCGGTCCGGTCTTATGCAAACTCATTGCATAGGATACCCCCACTCGCATGTCTCCTACACGAACGCGTTGGATCGCGGCGTTTGTATCAAATACAAAGTGGGCCGTATCCATAGTGTCACCAGGACAAGGCACCCAGTCTTATCCCTATACTATAAACCCTTTAGGCTGTTTCTTGAACAATGATCCCATATGTCACTACATATAGTTCAAGACTCATATTACAGCCTTGGATGTCTAGTTTATTGGATTAGGGTTATTATTAGGCAAAGACAAATATAAAATAACTAATAACAATTAATGGAAAAATATATCAATATTATTTCATTAATATCTGGTCAACGGTTACATTCACTATCTACGAGTTTTAGGACATAAAACCCCAACAGAGATAACATTTGAAGTCCTTCCAAGGAGGTAGCTTTTCAATCATAGCAGCAAATTGGAATGGCTCACTGATTACACCTTAATTGGATATACTAACAATTATAGTGTAAATAACAATATAGACATTGTATATATATCTTCTACAATCTTACTATATATAAAAGGGGCTAAAGGAGGAGAATCTTTGCTTTCCTCTTTTGCCCTTATAATTTTAATAAATGTTCATTTTGTCCTTCTATATTTGTTAAAAAGACACAACTCTTTGAGTTAAAGTGTAACGCCCCGCGTTTCGAGATCGAGCCGTTTTGAATTTATTGGGCATTCTTATTCTAATTTGGAAAATTAGAATAAGTTTAGCCTTGGGTCGTTAAGCTAAATTTCTAAAATTTAGGGGAAAGAGATTTTTTTTAATTAAATCTTTAACTTCCTAAAGTTAGAGGTTTAACATTTGGTATTTATTTTAAATATCAAAAAGGCCCAAACCCTTTTACCAGTCGGGTTATTTTCTATTTCCAAATCTTTCAAGAATTAAGTTTGGGTTTTTAAATTTGAGACCTAGATAAGATCTCCTTATTTTAATGGAGATTTTATATTCTTGGGTGTGTTTAAGAATCAAGAAAAGAAAGAAAATGAAATAGAATAATAATAAGAAAAAGGGAAGCCCTAAATCTATTTTCTCTTCCCTCTCTTCTCGTGCAGCAGCCGCTCAGCCCCCCTCCCCTCAGAAAAATCTCGTGTTCTTCTCCCCTGTGCAGCCGCCCAACCGCCGCGCCGCCGCCGTCGTGCTCGTCGCGCTGTCCTGGTCCTGGTATAGCGTCGCCGCTGCCTGAGTCGCGCACCAGCCGTCGCACGTCTCCCTCTTCGCGAATCTCTCTCTCTCGGTTCTTGGTTTGTGTGGAAGCCGCCGACGCCCAAGCCCACTGCTGCTGGAGCTTGTGCAGCGCCGTCATCGCGTGAGTCCTCTCTTCCGCGCCGTTTTCAGCAAGGAACCTCGTGGGTAAGTCTCAAACTCACTCATGTGTATTCGTTAAGGCCCGATCTAACCCCTTCTTGCCCATATTGGTTAGATTTTGCGCGGTCAGCAGCTCAGAGTCTCCTTTCCTCGCGTTTTCGTTGCTGTCCAGCAGCGTCATTGGGCGTTTCCAGCGTCATTGGGCATTTCCGGTGTCAGTTAGCATGTCCGGTAAGTTTTGGCCCTTACCCATTCTTGTTTGGAGCCTTTGGTAGAATGCCCATTCATTTTAGGTGCTGAAAGCTAAATTGTGTTCAATATTCTGATCTGCAGCGCCGTCTAGGTGTTCGATTAAGTTCGAAACACTTCAACTTGGGTACCCACTGCTCAAAGAGTGTTCTAGCTCGTTGGTTGTGGTTGGTGTAACCCGTCTAGTGCAGAAGCGGGTCCGTTTGGGTAAGTTTCCTTGCTGTCCCTTTGCTTTTAGCGTTAAGGGTTGCTGCCCAATAGTTATCCAAGCCTTAAACCATGTTTTAATCGATACCCATTCGTTATCGACCTTATAATTGTAGGATTTAAGTGTGTTCGGTTGCTGTTCATCGAGCGTTTGATCTCAAATATCGTGTTCAACGAATACCCACAACTCGAAAGACCTTGATTTTGGTTACCCATAACCCTGTGACTTGGGATCTTGGTTGTTGGGTCGTTTCGAACACAAGTCGGCTTGTCTCAAGGTTGTTTGAGCACTAAGCGGTAAATTCCAGCACCCTTTACCTTCCTTTATTAAGTCTCTTGGGTGTTGTTTATCAATTCCTAACCCTTAGAAGTCGTTGCTTGTAGTTTGAGCTCTTTTAGGCTCTTCCGGTTGAGAACCAAATGGTTTCGGTAAGTAATCCATTCTCTAAGAATTCTTTAGTTATCATTAGGTTCTTAAGCTTGGTTTTGACTCGTAGTATTTATCCTGACGTTTAGGAGCTCCGTTGGCCTGTTTAGGATTGCTTAGGAGCGCTTGTGTAAGTAGTTCTTACTTGATGTTGTCTCTTTGACTGTGTGATGCATGCTGAGTGTTACTCGCTTTATAACTACCCTCATGTTTCTTGTTTCTCTGAATATATGCAAATATATATGTTATGGTTGAAAAATATGACTTTTGTTGCTTAATGACTGGTTGTAAAGCATGAATTGTGGTTGCATGTTGGCTTGATGTAAAGCGTGTTGGTTCGGTTTTGCATTCGAGAGTCAAACATGAGTTGTGAGATGTGGTCATGTAAATGCTTAGTGGGCATGAACATGAGTCTAGAAGCATGTTGCAGGGCATATGCATTCTAGGAGATGTGAGATATAGGTCAGGGACCTAAAGTGTGAAAGAAAGGAAAGTTGGGTGAGTGTCAGTGCACCTCGGGTACAAATGGTCGAGGGGTGACATGTCACCATGGGTTAAAGGGAACTAGCATTGTGATTGAGATATCAGGGTCTCGGGTATAAATGGTCGAGGACTGATATTGTTTCGAGAAAAGTAAAGTGATTATCAAGGCCACGGGTATAAATGGTCGGGGACTGATATATTACTATTGGATGTCGATGCCTCGGGTATAAATGGTCGAGGGTCGTTATGCCAATGTTAGATAAAAAGGAGCATCGAGGCCTTGGGTATAAATGGTCAAGGGTCGGTGTGATGAGTCTGGAGGCAAGTATTGAGACCTTGGGTATAAATGGTCAAGGGTCAGTACGTTGCTTAGTCATCGAGGTCTTAGGTATAAATTGTCAAGGGTCGATGCACAGTTCAAAGCCTTGGGTATAAATGGTCAAGGGTCGAATGCCGAGCTCTGTAGAGAAGTGTCGAGGCCCTGGGTATAAATGGTCAGGGGTCGGTACAACTCGAAGGGTCAGTCTTGGAGAGTTTTTGCGAAGCGTGACGCGGAAATCACGTGTGAAGAGCCATGTGAGGGCTAAATATGCGTTGAGTGAGCTCGTGGAGCTTGAGTGGTTAGCGAGTTGCGTATAGAGATGCATGAGTCATGGCTTAGGAGAGTCATTCGTTTTACTAGTTTTGAGCATGTCGTTGTGTTTATCGCTTTAAGAAGCACGTTGTTTGCGCATGAAAAGCATGTTGTTTGTTTGTTTGTTGTTTGATGGCTTCTCAGGTAGGGGCTGCTTACCAGTACCTTAGTGTACTGACCCCCTCCCCTATCTCTCCCCCCAACTACCAGATTTTGCAGGTTATGAGGACTACGTGGACCGTGGTGATGCGGAGGAGACGTACGAGGAAGGACCTTAGCTAGTTGTTCGGGTTTCCTTTATTTCCATGTTGGATAGTTGTTGCTTAGTTGGTTGGACAGTTGTTGTCCTGTTTAGTTTAGTCTTTGATTTATTCGTGTTGAATATTAGGTTGAGCTGTGTTGGTTCTAATAAACTCTACCTATTTATTTAGTTAGTAACAGTTAAGTTGTTTTAATAAATTGAAGTTAAAGTTAGTTGTGCTTAATTGAGCTTTTAAGTTATAAATACCCTATTTAGATGATTAGCGTTATTGCGAGACCTGGCAGGCTGTTGGTTCTGTGGATATTCTGTTGCGTTGTAGAATGGCGGAGTCGTTTAATTTGTTAAATATAAGTGTTTTATGCATAACAGGTTAAAGAAAAATTTTGGGATAGCCCTATGTACGCCGTTATGCTGCCGAAATTTTCGGTGCACACGGTTAGTTGTGGTTAAGGCTTAGTAATGTCGCTAGGATAACTTTTAAAATCCTGGGGCGTTACATAAAGTGTCCTTCAATCTTTGCTGATGAGACGTGACTGTTCAGGCAGAGTTAGTTACACATTAGATGCATCCATTCGAGTATTAAAATTAAAAATATATCTTACAATAAAAATGGGTCATTCGTCATGCTTTTCCAAAAAGCATATTAACTTTTGAGTTTTCTACATATTTTTCGACTCTAATTTAATCATTATTTTTTCTACATTCATTAACATGCATATAACCTATTCTTTTTCCTTTTTACTAAAAAAATTATTCTTTTTTTTTTATTAAAAAAAAATCACTAATAAACTTTTTTTTGTCTCAATATATTAATAGTCTAATTATTATGAAATTACTTATATTTTTTTTCCCTTTTTTCTTAAATTTATAACTTTTTCCTTGCAATCTTTGTACCATTCCTTTAAACTCCTATGTAATTTATATTTACCTATTTGGAGAAAGTTCTTCAAGAAAAGGTATAGGGACTATATTTAAATTGCCGAAGTAGTAATGGGAGAACAGGGAAACACATTTTGATACATGATTGCTAATACATACAATATTGTCTATTTGTTTCTATCAAAGTATCAAGTTATTATAGAAAAAATTCTCCTTTTATCAAAGAATTCAAAGTTTTCCAAAAAAAAAAAAAAACGGAATTTAAAGTTTTAGTTATGAAACATTGAATTGTGTCACAATGAAGTTTGAGAATTAAGAAACTCATTTTTTCATATTATAAATTATATATTTGGTTAGCTGTTTTTAATTAAAAAAAAAAAAAAACCTTAGAATTGAAATAAAAATGTATTTTTTTTCTTTCATTTAATGTACATTTAAATATAGGAAAAAGAAAACGTAAAAATCATGTGGTCCAACAAAAAAGCTATGAAAATGTTAATCAAAAAGTCATCAAGATTTTATTACTTAATACTTATGAATTGTTTATTCGTACCATGGTTTGTAAAACATGAATATAAAAATAAATCTAAAATATATTTTTCACTTTGTACTATATAGAAATTTTTTTATAGAAAATACGAAAAGTTTGAAAACATTAAAATAAAAATTGTTGCGTGATATCTAACATTTAAAAATTTATGGTAATTAATAAAATTATATGATATTTATTTATTACATATTAAAGAAAACACTATTTTCTCTACTCGTAAATTAAAACTACGAGATTTCAGGTGCATTTGCACGTGTTTCTTGACTAGTATATAACAAATGTTGCAAAATAATATAGACAATAAGTTTTCGAGACACACCTACAAAGTGCTATCATGAAGACAATTATTCGCTTTGCATAGGTTGCAAGCAGACTACAACAATTGTCTCAGTAGGTACGACTAATTCCTGTAGAAAAACAACCTCGAACTACTTGAATTTGACTGAACTCTTAGATACTTGCTCTCAACTCGACTCAAGATCAAAATAAAGAAATAAATAAAAATGCTCCAAATGAAATGAGATGATTCAAAATGAAGAAATAATTTGGTATTAATAGGCTAGCAATTTAGTACCTCCAAAGAACAAATAAATAAAAAAAATATGGAAACATATGTCGAACATAACTCAATGGAGTTATAACAACAAATTTAACTTCCATATGTTATATTTGTAAATGAAACATCAAAATAACTTTGATGTTTCAATCTATTTTGAAAATTTTAATGAATTGAATTTAAACATCACTTTCTTTCACATTTTATTTGTAATAATATCCAACATTAATAAGATACAAATTTTGTAGAGAATAATAATAAACACAAATTAGAGGGAGCACTTTTGGATTTATGAATTGTTGTATGTGAGAATAGGTTGATATAAACTTTGTTGGTCAAAAGTGAATAGACAATAGACACAATCACACTTTATGGGAAAGCAAAATTTAAAGAATCACATCTCCTGCAGAGAAAATTCAACATCAAAGCTCAAACTTTTTTTTGGTTTCCTCTATTAGCTTTCGCATTGACAATTTGCAAAAAAGAGAATCAAACAATTCCATAACAACATATATACTAAGGATGGTTTCATACATGACATTGTGTTCAGTTTGATTGAGAACTAGAAGAAATTGTTGCACTTTTAAAATCTGAACATAAACAACAGAAAAGAATGTTATCAGATGAACATTACATAATGAGGGTTTCATCGCTAGAAAATGACCTTAAAACGAAAAATAAATCAAGGAATACATGAGGGGAAATATTTTATACACTTACATGGAATTTGAGGGTTTGAAACCTCATCGGTGGAATCCAATCTCAAGGAAAAAATCACAAAAATGGCTGAAATGTCACCAGTAGAATCAATTATTTCCAGGAAAAGTAATGTTTCTGCTTGCCTAGTTGAAATTACAATAGAATCAAAAGGTTTGGTTTAATATTTAGGGTTTTTTTTAATCAATTTTGTAATTAGTTTAAAGAAAAGCCAAGTCATCTATGCTTAGTTAGCAAGCCATGTAAGCAATTAAATAGTCCCAATTTAGCTATTTGTTTGTTTTTAACGTTTCTATGAGTGATGAGGATCTTTTAAACCTATTCTTAAAAACTTGAAAACTAAAAGGGTATATTTTGAAAACTAAAAAGGTATATTTTGAAAACTCAAGGACCTAAACACAGCTAGTCCTAAAACCTCAGGGACTAAAAAGGTATTTGATAAAAGAACTACCTTAATTATGTTTGAGAACTCCCCTTATTTTAGGTGAACCCCCACAACAATAATAAGAATAACCCCAATTAATAAAATGATAAGACAACCCCAAGAAAGTTAAACAGATTTGCTCGGAAAGATGATCAAAGATCAAGAAGAAAGGAGAACTCATTCCTAACTTCAAGATTTCGAACTCTTCACAATCTAATTGATCAAACTAGATTGAAAGTCCTAGGCATGCATTCTAAACACAAGAACACAAAGAAAGCTTAAAAGCTTGAGAGAGACTAAACTCAATATTAAATTTCATTTAAATTCAACTTCAACTTGTTGTGTCAAATGACAAACTACATCCCTATTTATACTAAATGAAAAGACACCATGAAAGGACACAACCTTTCATCTATGTGGTCTAAATTCAACCCCTAACTTTTCAAATCCATGCATGAACCTTCATAAATACAAGTTCATGAATTCACAAGATACAAAATACATTAAATATGTGAATGGATATGGATTTTTAGATTCATTGTGTCTTTTGGTTGAATAGGTGTCTTTCCAAGCTTGAATGGATGCAACCCTTGGTCATTGGAGCTTGTGGCATAATGATTGCCTCATGATTGGATTGAATTGGAGTTGACACCCATGGAGCTTCATTCGAGCTTGATTGAGCTGCTTGAGCTTGAAATTCTTGTAAACCTCCCTTTTGGTCTCCTTCATTGCATTTTTCCTTATCAGTATTTTTCACAAATATTTTTGTTTTCTTGGAGGATTGATTGACAAATAAAATTTAACAATTTTGGAAGGTACAATTGGGATAATTTATTTGTTTCCACTTTCATTTTTATTTATTTTATTAAATATTTTATTCTACTTATTTTATTTGATTACCTTCCTAGTATGTGACGGTTGGAGTTGGCTATAAGAAGCAACCCTTCATGTTTCAAAAAAATAAAAGGCAACCCTTTTTTTTCATCATACACATTTTTTGGGCTATACAAGACTCTCCAACTCTCTTTTTCTAAAAACCCTTGATACACTCTTTTCTCTTTCCCTCTCCTTATCTATATTTTTCTCCAAAGAAAAAAAAAAAAGAAATTCTGACAATATTTTTTGTATCACATTCCCTCTCTTCGGCCCATATTTTTCTTTCCCTTGCAATAAGAAAAACGAACTACCACCATATTTTTTTGTTTTGAGTTCGGTCATGCAATCCCATTGAATCTTGTATTATTACTTTTCTTAACCCATGATTTTGTTATTTATGTTTAAAATAAACTTCATACATATCTCATTATGCATTCTCAAAATACTGTTAGTAAATGGCATGTTGTAATCCAAATGTAAAATACATAACAAGTATATATAAATATGTTCTTACATAAAATTATCTGTAAACAAAATATACATGTATTGTGTATATATATTATATACACAACATATAAATGGTACAAAGAACGCAGAAAATATTGTAAGGCCCAGACCACATCCAATCTTTTGTCTTTTATTTTATTTTTTCATAAAAAGGAGAAGACAAGCAAATGGGAACTCATATATTGATTTAATTAATATTTTAGGTCAAACAGAGATCTGGACGACCTATGACCCAAATTTCTCTCATCAATAGTACTGTGAGTGGTTGTTTTATTAAATATTTTCCGTAATAAAAGTACTAGTATTATGGTATGCGAATGAACTTTAGAAACATGTTTTTAGAGAAAAGTTTTGTTGTGTTTTAGTTGGCATATGTGTTTTTGAAGCATTTTTGACATATCATGCATTTATTTGATAATTCTGAAGTGTTTTATGATTCTTGTAAAAATTGCTCAAGTTTACAAAATGTTATTCTGCAAAGAGAAAGGGGTTTTAGATGAGTTTTGAATAAAGAGTTTCATGCTAGAAGGTAGTTTTCAAATCACTAGATCTAGGTATCTTTGGTGATTATCCATATGCTATGTGAATATGCTTCCATAGTATATAGAGAGAGAGGTCCTTGGGTCCCACTCCTATTTACACATCGGCTTTGGGTCGTATGTTGGAGTGTTGCTCCTTATCTCAAACCTCAGGAGCTAAATTGTCGAGTTTGAAAACTCAGGGACCAAAATGTAACTTAACTCAAACCTCAGGGACTAAAATTGTATTTTTCCCTATAATTAATAGTAGAATTTTAAGAGTTTTGAAACATTTATTTATTTTTATTTTTATATTATTTTTATTTGTTTATTACCATTTAATTAGTATTATAATATTCTTTTGGGTTTATGAAGAATTAGAATATGATTTTTTTTTCTATAAATAAATTAATCATAGAAATTTATGAACTACTTTGATTATAATTTAAGGATAGAATTTCAAAAGTTTTGCAACTCTTTATCCCCTACAACTTGAACCTTTGTGGTTTCTTAGGTTTGTTTTTCTTCTTTTATTCATTATTTTATTCACCTTATAATTTTTGTTGGATTGCGTAAGCTAACTCATATGAGCCAAGATATCATTGTTTTACCTTTAGGACTAATCACGCGTTAATCGGGTGCTCGGGACGCGAAAAGATGCAAAGGAAGGAAAAGAATCAAAAGGGAAAAAAGTCAAAATTCGGTCAAAAGGTGACTAGCGTCGAGACGCTAGCCCTTAGGCGTCTCGACGCTAGCATTCCTTATTCGGATAGGCGCGAAATCGTTGCAGCGTCTCGACGCTGCGACCTTAGCGTCTCGACGCTACCATAATTTCCTTTCCAGAACGCACGTGTTTAGAGGCAGCGTCTCGATGCTACGACGAAATTTCAAAATAATAGCATCCTTTCGGCTAGGTTTTTGGGAAACCAATTTTGGGGACTTCTTGGAGCCGTAAACAGAGCAAAATTAGAGGAATTCAAGGCTGAATCAAAGGGGAAAAATTCGGAAATCAACCCATTGTTCGTGGGAATCGTGACGGGACGTTCGGTCTCAGCCTACAACGAGTTTAATTCTTCTTTCCCTCACTTTAGTTAGATTTTTATGGCTTTTACATGTTTAGTTGAACTTGTAATTTTCATCATGAGTAGCTAAACTTGTAAGCTTAGGGATTGATGTAGTTGATTGTGTTTATGGATTGATGTATGGTTTAAGTTGTGCAATGTTATTATGTTTGTAATCTTGATTTAATGCTTTCAATTAATTGGCCATTAGTTGGATGATTTAAGTTTCGAATCTAGCTCGGTAGAGGGGATTTGATTTAGACTTACTCAAGATTGCATGACTAAAGTGTAGTTTCTAATTCGTGACGGTTTTAGATTAACTTTAGAATTGGTTAAAAGATCTCATTGCCTTGCATGATTAATAAACTTAGATAGGGATATCAAGTTGGTTAATTTGCATGAGAATCAATTATACTCGGGAGAGGTAGTTGTGATTAAAGGGTCTTTGGCTCATAATTCCATTGTGCATAATAACTTATTCCTTAAAATCAATCCTAGACTAAATCGGCGAAATCAATTCCCTAAGTAGTTTTCCCAATTGAAATTCCACACTTTCTACGTGTTTTGATTTAGTTTTCTTTTTATTCAATCATCACTTTTTGATCCCTAAATAAAATTGAGCGAGATAATTCACAATACTTGATTTGCTTAAAAATCCAATCCAGAGGACGACATTCGAATTTACTTTCACTATATTATTACTTGACCCGTGCGCTTGCGGTAGGAAAAGTCCACATCAAGTTTTTGGCGCCGTTGCCGGGGATTGACACATTTAGCTAGATTGATATTGTGAAAAAATTGTTTGATCTTAATTTAGGGTGTATTTTTACTTTTCTAGGTTGATTGCATTTTTCCTTATTTGTTTTTCTTTCCATATTTGATTTTCTAGGGTAGTTTTTCTTTTAGTTGTGTAATCTTTTCCTTATTTGTTCTTGTTTTTCCTTTTTTAGTTTAGTTTCCTTATTTGTGTTTGCCATATTTAATTTTTGCATTCCATATTAGGTTATTTTGTTTCATTTTCTTGATTATATTTTCCATATTTAGATTTGTTGTTTTCTTTTCTTTATTTCTTTCCTTAATTGTTTTCTTTCCTTTTTTTAGGGTAGTTTAGTGTTGTATGCATAGTAGTAAAGATTTAATTTTAGCACCATTTGATCCCGAGATTGAAAGAACAATTCATAGGCTTCGAAGAGAAAACAGAAAAATTATTCGAATGGCAGACCAAAATCCACCTGAGGAGCCTAGGCCTATTAGAGATTATTTTCAGCCTGTGTTTCAGGGGCAACAATCGGGGATTGTCTATGCCCCGATTAATGCCAACAACTTTGAGCTGAAGACCGGTCTCATTCAGATGGCTCGAGATTGTGCTTATAGAGGATCGCCCACCGAGGATCCAAATTCTCATCTTAAATCATTTCTGGATATTTGTGGGACGGTAAAAATTAATGGAGTGTCTGAGGATGCTATTCGCTTACGTTTATTTCCTTTTTCTTTGCAGGATAAAGCATGAGATTGGTTGCAGTCTATTCCCCCTGGGAGCATCACCACTTGGGATGCTTTGGTCCAGGCCTTTTTGAAGAAATTTTTTCCTCCTGCAAAGACGGTCAAGCTGAGGACCGAAATTGGGACATTCCAACAACAGTATGATGAGCAGTTGTTTGAAGCCTGGGAGCGATTCAAAGAGTTGTTGAGGAAGTGCCCTCAGCATGGTTACCCCGATTGACTTCAGGTACAATTGTTTTATAATGGTTTAACTCCTAATACAAAAACGATTGTTGATGCAGCTGCAGGTGGGACTCTGTTGTCCAAGACCGTGGAAAACGCTCGTACACTTTTAGAGGATATAGTCACCAACAGCTATCAGTGGCCATCTGAGCGGTCTACACCTAAAAAGATTGCTGCTGGAGTGTTTGAGGTTGGCAAGGTAAGTGCACTCCAGGCCTAGATGACATCCCTTGCTAATGCTTTTATGAAATTTTCAGGTACAGGGAGTGCTCAATCAATTGAATCAGCTGCTACTTTAGCATCTGGACCTCAGGAGGAGACCATCGAGCAGGTTCAGTATGTATGAAATGCTAATTTTAGGGGATATAATAATAATGTTACACCTACACATTATCACCCTAACAATAGGAACCATGAAAATTTCTCTTATGCCAATAATAAGAATGTTCTTAACCCTCCTGGGTTTGCCCCTCAAACTCAAGAAAATAAAAAGTTAGAAGATCTTGTTGGAGCTTTCATTGCAGAGTCAAGTAACAGGACAACCAAACTAGAGGAGGCAGTCATTGCTATCAACACCACGGTGAATGGCCACAGTGCAGCCATAAAGAACATTGAGACTCAGTTGGGACAGTTGATAAATGTTGTAAGTACCATGAATAAAGGTAAGACCCCAGCTGAACAGGAGAAAACTCAGATGGAGTATTGTAAGGCAATCACTGTGCACCAGGAGGAATCTGAAGAGGAACCTGAATCTGAGGACTATGAAACGCCTACAGGGGAAGCTGGGGAGGACACATCATCTGATGAGGCTGAAAAGCCTGAACCTGAGCCTCCTATTCCTTCTCCCACACTGATGGTTCCTAAGGAAAAGAAAAAGAAAAAGAAGAAAAAGAACAATCAGGTTCAGTTTGATAAGTTTATGAATGCTTTTATGAATCTGAATATTAATATTCCTTTTGCAGAGGCATTAGAGATGCCCCAATACAACAGGTTTATGAAGGAGTGGTTAGCAAAGAAGCGAAAGGAAGAGAATGTTGACACTGTATATCTTGCTTCCACATGCAGCACTAGAGTACAACAGAAAGTACCTGAAAAAGTAGCAGACCCAGGGAGTTTTTCTGTTCCTTGTACTTTTGGTACTTATTCTTTCAGAGCATTATGTGATTTAGGTGCTAGCATTAATATTATCCCATTGTCCTTGTGTAAGAAGTTAGACATAGGTGAGATTAAATCTACGCCTGTAAAGCTCCAATTGGCTGATCAATCTGTGGTGAGACCAGTTGGTATTGTAGAAAATGTGTTAATTAGAGTAGGTAGATTTTTCCTCCCTATTGATTTATATGTTATGGACATGATAGAAAATCCTTCAATGCCTGTCATATTAGGAAGACCATTCCTCGCTACTGGGCGAGTGATTATAGATATTGAGCGCAGGGAGCTCACTGTTAGAGTCGAGAACGAAAAAGAAATCTTTAAAGCAGTTGAAGACTCTAAAGATGAAGTGTTTTTCATGGGCTACAGGAAAGGTGCAAGAAAGAGCACCTCTGTTGGATTCACAGAACAAAAGCCTCATTGAAGCACGTTCAACACGTCGAGCTAATGACGTTAAAAAAGCACTTATGGGAGGCAACCCAAGTAAGTTTAGTGTGTTTTCTTTTTGGTTTTTGATTTATTTTTAGTTTTTGTTTTGTAGGTCTTGTTTCCTTTCTCTCCTTTGCTTTCAAGCTTTCAAGATTCCAAGATCTCAAGCAAGAAGTCATCATCATTCCAGGCCAGTATTGTTCACTCCTGTCATTCTTTTATTGTTCTCATGCTTGTTTATGCCTTATTTTCTTTATACATTGAGGACAATGCATGTTTTAAGTTTGGGGGTGGATTAGCATGTTTGTGGAGCCCTTGAGCATCTGAGTTCGAGCTATAGTTTTGAGCTTTCTTTGAATTATGCATAGGGTTGTTTTCTGGATGCTACTTTTGCATGATTATGATGTCCTAGGATAAGCTTTCTTGTCAATTTTCAAGCTTGTGATGAGTTGTAAGCATGAGCGCCCAAAAAAGGGAGACTTTTTAAAATTTTTCTAGGAGATGGCTTGCATGAGTAGAGTATTTGTCTTGGCTATATTTGGATTTGAATGCTTAGGAGCGAATTATTAGGTTCATATGCTTGTTGTCACCTCGATAGGTGTAAGGAATAGCTAAAAAGTTAATGTTTTGCAAATTAGCATGTTTGATCTTGCTTAGGAGGAAAGAAAAGAATATATGCTATTTATGCTCATAAAGAAAAGTCATTCTTGTTGTTACTGTTGAAAAAAAAATTATTATGAAAATATTGAACAAAGGGTATGAGTGATTTGTTACTTACCCAAAATATTGAACCCAAACTAGTCAACGGTGTTACAGCTAGTGGTTAACTATTTCGCAGTCCGGTCTTATGCAAACTCATTGCACAGGATACCTCCACTCGCATGTCCCCTACAAACGTGTTGGATCATTGTGTTTGTATCATAATACAAAGCGAGCCGTATCCATAATGTCACCAGGATAAGGTACCCAACCTCACCCTTATACTATAGACTTTTTAGGCTGTAACTTGAACATCGATCCTCGTATGTTCCCACATACTAGTTCAAGTCTCATACTAACAGCCTAGGATGTTCAGTATATTGGATTAGGGTAATTTAGGCAAGATATACGCAATACAAACAATAATAAATGAATAATACATGAATTATCATTTTATTAATGTTCGGTCAAATGTTTACATTTACTATCCACGAGTTTTAGGGCATAAAACACAACAAACTCCCACTTGAACTAAAACTCAAGATAATGGGATGTATATACAAAAATAATCCAAAGTTGGAAATGGTACATGTATACTGTACATTACATGAAAAGTAAATATACAAAATACAATAAACTAGGGCATCCTTCATACCCATTACACATCTCCCACTTATCCTAGATTATACAATATACATGTCTCGCAGACCTAAACTCTCTAGATGACCCTCGAACACTTTAGCCGAGAGAGCCTTCGTAAATGGATCAACAATGTTGTGCTCCGAAGCGGTCTTATTAACGATCACATCTCCTCGTTGCACAATCTCTCATATTAGGTGATACTTCCTCTCGATGTACTTTCCTCGTTTGTGGCTGCGAGGTTATTTAGAGTTGGCTATAGTCCCACTGTTGTCACAGTATAATATAATGGGCAAGTTCATATTTGGAACGACCTCCAAATCTGTCAAGAACGTCCTTAGCCAAACTGCTTTCTTTGCTGCTTCACAAGCAGCTACAGACTAAGCCTCCATAGTGGAGTCTGCTATGCATCCTTGCTTGATGCTTCTCCGGACTACAGCTCCCTCGTTAAGGGTAAATACTGAAGCTGATGTGGATTTCCTTGAATCCTTGTCAGACTGGAAGTTAGAATCGGTGTATCCTATAAGAACTAACTCCTTAGCCCCAAACACCATCATGTAGTCCTTCAGTCTCATTTGGTCACCCTATTGGGGACACATAGGGCCTCATTTGTAACGGTTGGATCGTCGTTTTGAGTTCGTTTGTTTGTAATTGTTGCTGGACAGAACCTATAAAACTGGGGGATATTTTCATCTTTTTATCTCTTAAGCATTGATCTCTTATGTATGAAAATATTGGTGAGTTGTGAATATTTGTATGAGTGATTTGGGTTCTTTCTCCCTCAATTTTATCATAATAAGAGAAGGTGACAAGGGTGGACTCCTCCAAAATCCCGTGGTTTTTACTTTTCACATCGAAAGAGTTTTCCATGTATAATTTGTGTGTTATTTGCATTTTAGTCTTCTAAATTTTATTGGTTGATTGCTTGGTGGTTATTTGGTGAATAATTTGGTTGATTGTCTTGGAGGTGATCCTAGTGGGTTGTTGATACACTACTCGGGTCCTATCAATTAAGACATCAAATCCATCCTTTGTTAAAGTTTAAGATTCAATTCGATGAATTGGAAAAGTTGAAGATCAAAGTTGATTAAGTAAACTAAATACCAACACAAAATATTATTTTTACTCATTTTATAATATTATTGTTGGCAAATAAAATATTTTTAATATTATACCATTAACTTTACAAAACTCATAGAGTGATGATGATTCATATTCACCACATTTATTTGATCTAAGCACCTTTACTTTCTTCTCAAGTTGATTTTTAACTTCTTCTTTATATGCTGTAAAAACATGTAAGGTTTATTCATCTTTACTATGTAATAAGTATACATAACAATATTTACTACAATCAATAAATGTGACAAAATACCTCTTACCGCCTCTTGTGGGGGTGCTTTTCATATCACATACATCACTGTGGATTAAATAAATTACCTCATTACTTCTTTTCATAGGTGAAAATGATTTTCTAGTAAACTTTGAGTCAATACAAATCTCGCATTTGTGTTTATTATCAATGTTGAACATAGAATGTAGTCCTAAATTTATCATTCTATGTAAAGAACGATAATTGACATACTCCAACCTAGAATGTCATATATCACACAACTCAACAATACAAGCAAAAGAGTTATTATTATTATTCTTGGACATTTGTGCTAGTACACATTCGGTTTGAACATGTCATCATTTAGATAGCCTTTTCCGACATATATACCCTCTTTTGTCAGAATAAATTTATCTGACTTAAACACAAGCTTGAACCCATTTTTTTTTTAAGTAGAGTTCTTGACACTAGATTTTTTTTTATCTCTGACATGTGACACACATCATTGAGTGTAAGTATCTTTCCAGAAAGTCCATTTCAACAGGATCTTTCTCAAATTCTCCAACGTTCGAGTCAAATAAATGTATAATCACCAGCTAACGTGTAGCAGTAGTGGTTGGTAACGAACACAAGGAGCATGATTTTTAATTCGTCTAAATTAGGTTCATTATGACGAGACTAATGGAAGTTTGGATTGGGATAGATTAAAAGTGAGGAAAAATGAAGTGTTGAAAATTAAACTGCAGGAAAGTAAAGACGAAAAGATAAAAACATGAATTAATAGGCAGGTAGGTTAATCGTACATTGGTAATCACTGCAATCGAAAGTACTCTGTGTTCAGTATATTCAATTTCATTCATCGATTATCTAAATATTGATTTTAATGAACTATTATGAGCCTGGAATGCTTCTTGGTTGTTAGGATACTTCACCTACTAAATCTGTGTCTAATTGATTAATTTACTCGATAATTCACGAATTCATTAACCAATTAGTTATTTTAATTACACCTGTTGCCCTCATGCTTAGCCCGATGACTCCTCAAACTAAATCTAATTAGCTAAATTAATTATCAGATGACTCCTCAAAATTACTAATTAACTAACTGCATTACACACAAGGCTTGGAATTAATCAATTAAACTAGGAATTCAATTTTTGTTGAGCTGTGATATCCAACTGTGTGCCTAACCAATTTAATCAGCATATGCAGTGCAAGTGCAAGTTGAATTATCACCTTCGTTTATCAGTTTTGTTTTAAATACCGCGTTGAAGGTATTTTGTAGTATGTTGAAAACAGAGTGACTTGTGAGCTGTGATTGTGTGTAATTCAAGTATACTTGTTTCCCTTCTTGGAAATAAATCCCTTATCTTTGGTGTTTGAAAGTGGATGTACACCTATCAAGGTGGAACCACTATAAACCTATCTGTTCTTTCTTCACTCCCTTCTTTTCTTTTAGTTACTGTTGCATTGGTTTCAATTATCGATAGTATGAACTCGTCTAGTGGATTGTTGATAGTCTAAGACTTCTACAATTTCTCAAATTTAATTAATTTAATTTCTTCTAGATTCTTAGGCCTATTAAAAGTTTACACTGACCAAACAATACAATTAACGATGGATTTGCCTTAACCTAGTGGCTATAAAAAATAATAGATAAATTGCATTCATATGAATCCTAAGAGGCGCCAATTCAAAGAAAATTCATACAACCACAATATTTTAAACAAGAATACTAGGATGCATCATCAAACATTCATAAAAATCCAATGCATAACTGAAATCTCATGAAAAACCAAATATACTTACAAACCGAGGTTCCAATCACAACAATCCAAGCTTAGATGCCATAGACGAGTCTAATGTAAACCCCAAGGCTTGATTAACCTACCTAAAACTAATCTAAACTAAGAAGAATTGAAAAGTAAAGAGAAAATCGAGAAGAACAGCGAAAGAATCACCTAAAATGAAGCTCGGATGACCTAGAAACGGAAAAAAAAATATTTTTATAATGCAGTCGTAACGTCATAATGCTCTGGGGTAGCGTCACGATGTTATGCCTGCTGTCTTCAAGATATGCGCATAAAAACAGCTAGCGTCGAGACGTTATAAGTGAGCGTCTCGACGCTGCACTGTTTAGGCTTCTTCTTGCACTATTTTTTTAGATTAAATTGCTTGTAATCATCATGACTCTAAATCTCCTAGCAATGTGGCGGGTAAACACGCGAAAGTGCAAGTATATGCTGTCACAAGTAGTATAAAATGGGAATATTCCAAGTATCGAACCCAAGGGAACGGAGAATACTTCAAAACCGATCGATAAAAAGTAATACAAGCTGAACTCAAGGTGACCAATGATAAAATAGTGAGTAACTGAATAAAAACACAGTAAAAGACTTTGTGGTGAAACTAGACAATAGGAAAAGAGGGATCCAAACTATGCTCCTACTTTGGAGTTACGGTACTGCTTGCTTATGCGCCCGTAGGGCTTGCACAGAACATAGCATTGTGAACCGAATTCAACTCTTATTCAGCCTTCTATGAAATACCTTTAAGAGGCTAAACCATTAAACCTATATCTCTATGACTAATGATAACTTAGGTGATTAAATACACAATTCAATGGTCCTATAGATGTCGCCCTATCTTTAGGCTCAACAACGAATTACTATCTTTAGCTTTTTCTTGCTATATTGCTTTTATGATAACCGTTTATTGTTTAACTCTCTCGATATTAAACTCAACATTGTTTATTAATTTAGGTGATCGGTCTAACCAATAATAAGCCTTTTATTCAATAAAAGCAAACAAATGCTACATTAGCAAGGTTGTGATTATTCAGCAAGCAATACACTTCCTCTAGAGTATTAACATGTTTGAATCCCAAAGGAAGATTAGTTCATAAATGTAAAAATGGTAAACCTTAAACAATAGAAGAAAAGACTCATTGTATTAATACAAAAATGTTCTAACATATAAAGAAGAATACAACAGAAGAGTATGACAGTAAATAAAGACTTGACTCGAATTCAAAACTAAAGACATAAATGTGCAACAACCTAGAGAAATAGAGACTCCCTCAATCTAATCCAACTTACCTATCTCGAGAACATTGGATATTTACACCTTGTCTCTCAAGGTCGGTATCCAATTGGGATTAAGCTCTCAATAAATACTCTCGCACTTTGTTGGTTCTAGTTCGCTAAACTGTCGACACTCGAAATGGTGACCAAGCTTCAGAATCTCTTCTTAAATCTGTTAGATCATCTCTTTATTTTCTTTGAAGCATGGAGGTCTCTTTTTATAGTCGCAGGGCTCCTTGAACTGTCGAGGTCATTGTGCTTAATTCATATCCTTTTTCTTCTTCGAAATTGTAGGAACAACCAACTCCTTTGTTTCCCAACTGCTTTTATTTCCTTATTTTGCACCACATGCTGTCGCCATTCCATTTTTGTGCTGCCGTGAATCAAAGGATTCCAAATCCTGGACAAATCCATTTATTTTTAGCAGTAAACATGGAATATTCATTCCAATCTTGCTATAAATTTGTAGATCAAAGATTATACCTCCAGTCGAAGTATCTCTCTTATTTTATTCTAAATATACTTAATTAATCCTATAAAAATTGCCACTCGGAACATAATGAACTATGATTTTAGGGAAATAATCTTTAAAAACCCAAGTGTCATCACAATGCATTATCAATATTTTGCTCAAGAGAATAACAAGCATCAATATCATGGATAGAGACAACTTAAAACATTTTAAAAAATCTTCCTATGCACAAATTTAAAGCTTAGTCTTTCATAGAGAGGTTTTGAAAAGGTTCGAGATAGGTAGAACTCCCAATCCATCTTCCCTCTACACTGGACAAAAAACATCATACTTAAAAGAATGAAACAAATTAGCTTGCCAAGGTTGCTAAGGTGCCTAACTTTTTCTTTTTTTTTTCAAACAAAGGTCCCTAAGCATTTGCATTATCAAGATTTTTTGGGCACTAGCTTTCACACTTCTACTGTAAGGCTTCATATCCCGAGTTTAACCCTTGGATGACCTAACTAAGCACAATAGAGGTTACCCCAAGCAAGCAATACATTACAAGCTTATATTTTCTCTTTTTCTCATTTTTTTCTTTCTAAGCGCATATAGGCATAGTTTTCTTTTCTTTCTCCTTGGCAACTAAACAAGCAATTTTGCAAAAAATTACCTCTAAGCATGCTTACCTAGCCTATCGAGGCGACAACGAAAATTTGAATTTTATAAGGCCATCTAAAACCCACAAAACTACGTTAGAAAGGGCTTTAGCTCTAATTTAAGACAAGAACATATTTGAAAATTTTTAATGGAGGATCTAAAGATGCTAAACATGCTTGAATTCACCTAAAAGAAAAATATATACTCATGCATGCTAATCCTTGAAATGTCATCATCAATCCAAAGACAAACAAACAATCTCAGTATGAAAGCTCAAAATTTTCAAAAATTGCTCAAAAAATAGGTCTAATGCTCAGATGCATGGCCCTCAATCCAATAAACATAGAGCAATAAATATAGCATGCAAAATATATTAGTTTGATGCTCAAATGCATCGAGACTCAACCAAAATCCAGCATGCAAAATACTAACTCCACCCCCAACCTAAATCCATACATTGTCTCCAATGTATCAAAACATGAAGAGACATAATAAAGAGAACAGAAAACCTCTCCTGAATTTTTGGCACGCTGGTTGGAAGGGAATGATCCACAATGCCTCGAAAGGAACACTTTTTTCACAGGCTTAGGTCATTGACTCCTACGAAAAAAAATGCAAACAAACATAAACAGAAACAACTAAAGAAGAACAAGCAAATAAAACAAAAGAGAAGGTATAGAAATTATTGGGGTGCAAGCTTGTTAACCTCGCCATGCTCAACGGGATTGTGCATCTTTTTGTTAGGGCACATAAAACTTCTCATATTTCTTCTTGCCCTTCTTCCTAGAATCTACAAAACCTACCAACATTACAGAAGCAGGCGTGCCCATTTCTCATGGGACCCAAAAGATGAATTAATATTTTTTAACATATGCAAATAAAGAAAAAAAAAGAAGACTCAAAACATAGAGACATGGACTCATGGGATAAATAGGAAGACAAATCAAATAAAGAAAACCCAAAAGATAGAACAGACTCAGACTCGTTAGCCTGAAACTCTAACACCTGGAACTCCTCGCTTTCAGGCTCAGAATCTTCCTCAATCTAAAAAATTTGATCTTGGCATCGCAAATAAAAATCAAACTCGACATTGCCATCTACAAAGAATGCTTCTTCTAGCCTGATCATCTCTTGGAATTGATGCTCCTAATGCTCATATCTATTTTCCAGCTTAGCCATTCTAAATGCCAATTGCGCAGCTTTGTCATTCAGGCTTTGCAATGAAGCTCTAAACTCTTGCTAAAACTGAAAAGAACTATCTATAATTTCAATAATTAAATCTTCAAGAGATTTACTTGAATTAGGAGGCTCATAATAATGGGTGGCTCCTCTAGTGTCTTGTGCCACTGAAAATTAGCAATTGATCTAACTAAACTCTTCAAGAGATATATACGTGACCTCTGATTATGAAAATAATAAGCCATAAAGATCTACTTTAATTAAAAATAAAAAAAATAAAAGAAAATATCACAACAAATCCAAGAAAGAAAAATTACGCTTGGCTCCCCGACAACGACGCCAAATTGACGAGATGATTCGGATGGTGTCGAATTCTCCAACGTCTGGGTCAAATAAATTTATAATCACCAACCTCTAAAGCTAACTTGTAGCAGTAGTGGTCAGGGTTGAACACATGGAACACATATGTTAATTTGTCTAAATTAGGTTTATTATGATGACGAGACTAATGAGGGGTTTGGATTTGGATAGATTAAAAGCGAGGAAAGATAAAGTGTTGAAAATTAAATTGCAGGAAAGTAAAGAGAGGAAGATAAAAATAGGAATTAAAAGGCGGGTAGGTTAATCGTACCTTTGTGATCACTGCAATCAGAATTACTCGGTGTTTAGTATATTTAATTTTATTCATCGATTATCTAAATATTGATTTTAATGAATTATTATGAGCCCAAAGTGCTTCTTGGTTGTTCGGATACTCCACCTACTAAACCAGTGTCTAATTGATTAATTTACCCGATACCCCACGAATTCATTAACCAATTAGTTATTTTAATTACACTCGCTGTCCCTCATGCTCATCTCGGTGACTCCTCAGACTATATTTAATTAGCTAAATTAGTAATCAGATGACTCCTCAAAATTGCTAATTAACTAACCGTATTACACACAAGGCCCAAAATTAATCAATAAAACTTGGAATTCAATTTCTCTAATTTAATTAATCTAACTTCTCCTATATTCTTAGGCCTATCAAAAGTTTACGTTAATCGAACAATGCAATTAACGATGAGTTTACCTCGAACTAGTGGCTATCTAAAAATAACAGATAAATTGCATGCATTTATATGAATCCTAAGAGGCATCAATTCAAAGAAAATTCATACAACCACAGTTGTTTAAACAAAAATACTATGATGCATCATAAAACATTCATAAAAATCCAATGCATAATAGAAATATCATGATAAACTTAATATACTTACAAACCGAGGTTCCAATCACAACAATCCAAGCTTAGACGACCGTAGACGAGCCTAATCTAAGCCCCAAGGCTTGATTAACCTACCTGAAACTAATCTAAACTAAGAAGAATTGAAAAGTAGAGAGAAAACCAAGAAGAATGGCAAAAGAATCACCTAAAATGGAGCTCAGATGACCTAGAAACTGAAAAAAAAAAAAATTATAGTGCAGTTGTAACGTCACAACGCTTTGGGGTAGCATTGCGTCGCTATGCTTGCTATCTTCAAGTGTATGCGCATGAAAACAGCTAGCATTGAGATGTTATAAGTGAGTATATCGATGTTGTACTATTTGGGCTTCTTTTTGCACTATTTTTTTAGTGCTTTGACATAGTTTTTGGGGCTTGAACATTTCGTTTGGATCTTTTCACTTCCTCGTCATCTCATGGATTTGAAGTTGGCTCAAAGCCTTCTTAATTTCCCCGAATTAATGCCAAATTGGAATATTGGCTCCCAGAATCTCTTACTGTCAAAATCTTACTAAACATATGAATTAGGCATATAAACTATTATAAAACTAACAAGATTAGGTCTAAATATATAGGACAAAGTTGGTCCTATCAATCTTCCATTTTCTTTCAACACAGGCAGTTGAAGCATTTTCCATGTACAACTTATCACCACCATCTAGCTTTTCATGTGGAGAACAAGGACTTATCCTTACAAATATGCATACTAGCACCAGTATAAATCCATCTGCCTTTGGTGTGAGAGGTCATATTTACCTCAGAAATGACAACAACTTATTGTTGAAGTTTTGTCCTTTCTTGTGTCTACGATCAACATCAATATGACCACTCTCACCACAAACTCTTAGACTCCACAAATGCGCTTATTGGCATCATTCCTCGGTTGAAGATTCATATTCTTTTTCTTGAATTGTTGCTTCTTGGTAACACACCTTGAAGATTCAGCAACATGTGTGTTGGCTTCAACTTCTAGCAAAGTTCTGTCTCATTTTCTATTATCCTCTTCTATGTGGAGTTTAATGCAAGATTCTCCAAGGAAAGCTCTTTTCGCTTATGTTTGAGATTGATGGGAATAAGAGTCCCCACGCAGCGGAAGCGCATCGTTTGGACCTTACGCCGTATATTAATTAACATTAAAATACCGTTACGATAACTCAAACAAAACTTTAAACAATCTTTAAAGCCGCTGTAAAATTGGTTTAAACATGCTAAAAAAAATTTAAATTTAGTTTTAAAACTTTTCTAAAGAAAAGAGGAAGAACCGTTACAAACCTTCGTTGAAGACTTGACCGTTCTTCGCCAACGACGCTCCACGAACGAAAACGCAGCAGCCGCCTTTGTTTTTCTTCGCTGGAAATTTCTTCTTTGATTGACACAATCACCACAGAGGTTACACCGGTATGTCTCTAAGTCTAGGAGGCAAAAGACTTGTGGGAGTCTTTCTCTAAGAGGGAGGCTAGAGAGAATTCTAGGTCTTGTCTTTCAAGAGTGTCTGTCATGACCAATTAGGTCTAGTGTTCTATTTATAGAAGAGAGGCCATGAATAAAATATTCAATTAAATCAATCTTTTCCATAATTGATTCAATATTATTCCTTAATTAATCAATCATGATCAATCAATTCCATAATTGATTAATCTTTTCCACAAATGACTAATTACTTCCATAAGTGATTAGATCATTTCCATAAATGATTAATCATTTCCTTAAGTGATTAATTATTTCCATAATTGATTAATTCCCGGTTAATGAATTCTTTAATTAATTAACCACCAATTAAATATCACATATTTAATTCCCGACCTAGAATTAATTAATTTGCCCAAACACATTTTAGGCCTTAAATTAATTAATTCATTATTTTGAACTCTTTCAAACTTCCATAAATTTATATTTGAACTTTTCAAATATTAATTTCTCTCATAATAATATATCAATATATATATATTATATTTATTTCCCTTAATAAATCGAACATTTTCAATTTACTTTTATTACTTAGTTGCCTCAAATTACTTTACGAGCTACCAGTGGGACCTAATGGACCTGCAGATCAGAAGCTCCAACGATGTGAGATTAATTGGTCAAACTCATTAACCACATTAATCAATATTCGTTAACTGTGTGTACATTCCACTATAGACTCACAGTTGCACTCTTCTCACTGCAGACATATTTTCTGTGTCCACGGATCTAGACCAATATCGACTAGTTAGTCCTTCACGAGTGTCCGTAACACCAGCTGGGTCAAAATACCGTTTTACCCCTAGGTTACCTCTATTTCCTTAAGTACCAATTCTCCTCTAATGAACAACCTGTTTGTGGTCCAACCATCAAAGAGAAAACCCTCTCGTGCCATTGAGAGGGTAGGGCCATTTGTTCAAGACTCGGAGTAACCACTTAAGGGAACACTCATCTGCTTCCCTAAAGTCGGGAAGGAGTGAATTCCATCTTGTACGATTATGTTCTCAGCTCCCCATTCGGTCTTGTCACCAAAGTGGTAGGCTTATTGAGTCGGCGTATTGGTCACTCTCACCCATACAAATCAAAGGACAATCTCTCATGAGCAGGAGTCCATAATCAACTCAGGATTAAGACTAAGTTGTCTAGGTCGTCCTAGTGAAATAGAAAACCAACTAGTTAACGGTGTTATAACCAGTGGTTACTATTTCGCGGTCCGGTCTTATGCAAACTCATTGCATAGGATACCCCCACTTGCATGTCTCCTACACGAACGCGTTGGATCGCGGCGTTTGTATCAAATACAAAGTGGGTCGTATCCATAGTGTCACCAGGACAAGGCACCCAGTCTTATCCCTATACTATAGACCCTTTAGGCTGTTTCTTGAACAATGATCCCATATGTCACTACATATAGTTCAAGACTCATATTACAGCCTTGGATGTCTAGTTTATTGGATTAGGGTTATTATTAGGCAAAGACAAATATAAAATAACTAATAACAATTAATGGAAAAATATATCAATATTATTTCATTAATATCTGGTCAACGGTTACATTCACTATCTACGAGTTTTAGGGCATAAAACCCAACAGAGATAACATTTGAAGTCCTTCCAAGTAGGTAGCTTTTCAATCATAGCAGCAAATTGGAATGGCTCACTGATTACACCTTAATTGGATATACTAACAATTATAGTGTAAATAACAATATAGACATTGTATATATATCTTCTACAATCTTACTATATATAAAAGGGGCTAAAGGAGGAGAATCTTTGCTTTCCTCTTTTGCCCTTATAATTTTAATAAATGTTCATTTTGTCCTTCTATATTTGTTAAAAAGACACAACTCTTTGAGTTAAAGTGTCCTTCAATCTTTGCTGATGAGACGTGACTGTTCAGGTAGAGTTAGTTACACATTAGATGCATCCATTCGAGTATTAAAATTAAAAATATATCTTACAATAAAAATGGGTCATTCGTCATGCTTTTCCAAAAAGCATATATTAACTTTTGAGTTTTCTACATATTTTTCGACTCTAATTTAATCATTATTTTTTCTACATTCATTAACATGCATATAACCTATTCTTTTTCCTTTTTACTAAAAAAATTATTCTTTTTTTTTTATTAAAAAAAATCACTAATAAACTTTTTTTTGTCTCAATATATTAATAGTCTAATTATTATGAAATTACTTATATTTTTTTTTCCCTTTTTTCTTAAATTTATAACTTTTTCCTTGCAATCTTTGTACCATTCCTTTAAACTCCTATGTAATTTATATTTACCTATTTGGAGAAAGTTCTTCAAGAAAAGGTATAGGGACTATATTTAAATTGCCGAAGTAGTAATGGGAGAACAGGGAAACACATTTTGATACATGATTGCTAATACATACAATATTGTCTATTTGTTTCTATCAAAGTATCAAGTTATTATAGAAAAAATTCTCCTTTTATCAAAGAATTCAAAGTTTTCCAAAAAAAAAAAACGGAATTTAAAGTTTTAGTTATGAAACATTGAATTGTGTCACAATGAAGTTTGAGAATTAAGAAACTCATTTTTTCATATTATAAATTATATATTTGGTTAGCTGTTTTTAATTAAAAAAAAAAAAAAAAAAAACCTTAGAATTGAAATAAAAATGTATTTTTTTTCTTTCATTTAATGTACATTTAAATATAGGAGAAAGAAAACGTAAAAATCATGTGGTCCAACAAAAAAGCTATGAAAATGTTAATCAAAAAGTCATCAAGATTTTATTACTTAATACTTATGAATTGTTTATTCGTACCATGGTTTGTAAAACATGAATATAAAAATAAATCTAAAATATATTTTTCACTTTGTACTATATAGAAATTTTTTATAGAAAATACGAAAAGTTTGAAAACATTAAAATAAAAATTGTTGCGTGATATCTAACATTTAAAAATTTATGGTAATTAATAAAATTATATGATATTTATTTATTACATATTAAAGAAAACACTATTTTCTCTACTCGTAAATTAAAACTACAAGATTTCAGGTGCATTTGCACGTGTTTCTTGACTAGTATATAACAAATGTTGCAAAATAATATAGACAATAAGTTTTCGAGACACACCTACAAAGTGCTATCATGAAGACAATTATTCGCTTTGCATAGGTTGCAAGCAGACTACAACAATTGTCTCAGTAGGTACGACTAATTCCTGTAGAAAAACAACCTCGAACTACTTGAATTTGACTGAACTCTTAGATACTTGCTCTCAACTCGACTCAAGATCAAAATAAAGAAATAAATAAAAATGCTCCAAATGAAATGAGATGATTCAAAATGAAGAAATAATTTGGTATTAATAGGCTAGCAATTTAGTACCTCCAAAGAACAAATAAATAAAAAAAATATGGAAACATATGTCGAACATAACTCAATGGAGTTATAACAACAAATTTAACTTCCATATGTTATATTTGTAAATGAAACATCAAAATAACTTTGATGTTTCAATCTATTTTGAAAATTTTAATGAATTGAATTTAAACATCACTTTCTTTCACATTTTATTTGTAATAATATCCAACATTAATAAGATACAAATTTTGTAGAGAATAATAATAAACACAAATTAGAGGGAGCACTTTTGGATTTATGAATTGTTGTATGTGAGAATAGGTTGATATAAACTTTGTTGGTCAAAAGTGAATAGACAATAGACACAATCACACTTTATGGGAAAGCAAAATTTAAAGAATCACATCTCCTGCAGAGAAAATTCAACATCAAAGCTCAAACTTTTTTTTGGTTTCCTCTATTAGCTTTCGCATTGACAATTTGCAAAAAAGAGAATCAAACAATTCCATAACAACATATATACTAAGGATGGTTTCATACATGACATTGTGTTCAGTTTGATTGAGAACTAGAAGAAATTGTTGCACTTTTAAAATCTGAACATAAACAACAGAAAAGAATGTTATCAGATGAACATTACATAATGAGGGTTTCATCGCTAGAAAATGACCTTAAAACGAAAAATAAATCAAGGAATACATGAGGGGAAATATTTTATACACTTACATGGAATTTGAGGGTTTGAAACCTCATCGGTGGAATCCAATCTCAAGGAAAAAATCACAAAAATGGCTGAAATGTCACCAGTAGAATCAATTATTTCCAGGAAAAGTAATGTTTCTGCTTGCCTAGTTGAAATTACAATAGAATCAAAAGGTTTGGTTTAATATTTAGGGTTTTTTTTAATCAATTTTGTAATTAGTTTAAAGAAAAGCCAAGTCATCTATGCTTAGTTAGCAAGCCATGTAAGCAATTAAATAGTCCCAATTTAGCTATTTGTTTGTTTTTAACGTTTCTATGAGTGATGAGGATCTTTTAAACCTATTCTTAAAAACTTGAAAACTAAAAGGGTATATTTTGAAAACTAAAAAGGTATATTTTGAAAACTCAAGGACCTAAACACAGCTAGTCCTAAAACCTCAGGGACTAAAAAGGTATTTGATAAAAGAACTACCTTAATTATGTTTGAGAACTCCCCTTATTTTAGGTGAACCCCCACAACAATAATAAGAATAACCCCAATTAATAAAATGATAAGACAACCCCAAGAAAGTTAAACAGATTTGCTCGGAAAGATGATCAAAGATCAAGAAGAAAGGAGAACTCATTCCTAACTTCAAGATTTCGAACTCTTCACAATCTAATTGATCAAACTAGATTGAAAGTCCTAGGCATGCATTCTAAACACAAGAACACAAAGAAAGCTCAAAAGCTTGAGAGAGACTAAACTCAATATTAAATTTCATTTAAATTCAACTTCAACTTGTTGTGTCAAATGACAAACTACATCCCTATTTATACTAAATGAAAAGACACCATGAAAGGACACAACCTTTCATCTATGTGGTCTAAATTCAACCCCTAACTTTTCAAATCCATGCATGAACCTTCATAAATACAAGTTCATGAATTCACAAGATACAAAATACATTAAATATGTGAATGGATATGGATTTTTAGATTCATTGTGTCTTTTGGTTGAATAGGTGTCTTTCCAAGCTTGAATGGATGCAACCCTTGGTCATTGGAGCTTGTGGCATAATGATTGCCTCATGATTGGATTGAATTGGAGTTGACACCCATGGAGCTTCATTCGAGCTTGATTGAGCTGCTTGAGCTTGAAATTCTTGTAAACCTCCCTTTTGGTCTCCTTCATTGCATTTTTCCTTATCAGTATTTTTCACAAATATTTTTGTTTTCTTGGAGGATTGATTGACAAATAAAATTTAACAATTTTGGAAGGTACAATTGGGATAATTTATTTGTTTCCACTTTCATTTTTATTTATTTTATTAAATATTTTATTCTACTTATTTTATTTGATTACCTTCCTAGTATGTGACGGTTGGAGTTGGCTATAAGAAGCAACCCTTCGTGTTTCAAAAAAAAAATAAAAGGCAACCCTTTTTTTTTCATCATACACATTTTTTGGGCTATACAAGACTCTCCAACTCTCTTTTTCTAAAAACCCTTGATACACTCTTTTCTCTTTCCCTCTCCTTATCTATATTTTTCTCCAAAGAAAAAAAAAAAAAAAAGAAATTCTGACAATATTTTTTGTATCACATTCCCTCTCTTCGGCCCATATTTTTCTTTCCCTTGCAATAAGAAAAACGAACTACCACCATATTTTTTTGTTTTGAGTTCGGTCATGCAATCCCATTGAATCTTGTATTATTACTTTTCTTAACCCATAATTTTGTTATTTATATTTAAAATAAACTTCATACATATCTCATTATGCATTCTCAAAATACTGTTAGTAAATGGCATGTTGTAATCCAAATGTAAAATACATAACAAGTATATATAAATATGTTCTTACATAAAATTATATGTAAACAAAATATACATGTATTGTGTATATATATTATAAACACAACATATAAATGGTACAAAGAACGCAGAAAATATTGTAAGGCCCAGACCACATCCAATCTTTTGTCTTTTATTTTATTTTTTCATAAAAAGGAGAAGACAAGCAAATGGGAACTCATATATTGATTTAATTAATATTTTAGGTCAAACGGAGATCTGGACGACCTATGACCCAAATTTCTCTCATCAATAGTACTGTGAGTGGTTGTTTTATTAAATATTTTCCGTAATAAAAGTACTAGTATTATGGTATGCAAATGAACTTTAGAAACATGTTTTTAGAGAAAAGTTTTGTTGTGTTTTAGTTCGCATATGTGTTTTTGAAGCATTTTTGACATATCATGCATTTATTTGATAATTCTGAAGTGTTTTACGATTCTTGTAAAAATTGCTCAAGTTTACAAAATGTTATTCTGCAAAGAGAAAGGGGTTTTAGATGAGTTTTGAATAAAGAATTTCATGCTAGAAGGTAGTTTTCAAATCACTAGATCTAGGTATCTTTGGTGATTATCCATATGCTATGTGAATATACTTCCATAGTATATAGAGAGAGAGGTCCTTGGGTCCCACTCCTATTTACACATCGGCTTTGGGTCGTATGTTGGAGTGTTGCTCCTTATCTCATACCTCAGGAGCTAAATTGTTGAGTTTGAAAACTCAGGGACCAAAATGTAACTTAACTCAAACCTCAGGGACTAAAATTGTATTTTTCCCTATAATTAATAGTAGAATTTTAAGAGTTTTGAAACATTTATTTATTTTTATTTTTATATTATTTTTATTTGTTTATTACCATTTAATTAGTATTATAATATTCTTTTGGGTTTATGAAGAATTAGAATATGATTTTTTTTTTTCTATAAATAAATTAATCATAGAAATTTATGAACTACTTTGATTATAATTTAAGGATAGAATTTCAAAAGTTTTGCAACTCTTTATCCCCTACAACTTGAACCTTTGTGGTTTCTTAGGTTTGTTTTTCTTCTTTTATTCATTATTTTATTCACCTTATAATTTTTGTTGGATTGCGTAAGCTAACTCATATGAGCCAAGATATCATTGTTTTACCTTTAGGACTAATCACACGTTCAAGGGCCAAGCAACTAAAATTGGCTTTTGATTCCCACATACAAACATGGGTGAACTAAGGGTGTGTTTGGTTTAACTTTTCAAGTGTTTAATTTTAAAAAAAATTCTAGTGTTTGACAACCAGTAAAAATGAACTTATTAGAAAATGAGATTGATAAATAAACCATTTTGAGAGAAACACTTGAAACCAACTTTTTTTAAAAGATTTTTTTAAGTATACAATAACTTGTGTATAAAAACACTTGTGAAAAAATGCAACCAAACATATGAGTGTTTAAATTATAAACAATTTTTATACAAAATGTTTTTTAAAAAATGCATTCTTGAAAAACATTTAAATTGAAATGTATTCCAAATGGACCCTAAATTAAGGTCAATGAGGGGAAACTGAACGAAAGCCTCTACATATTATGTCAAATGTCCCTACAAGATGAAAATAGAGCTCTTTGTTAGAATCTTTTGAATGTTTTTTTTTAATGTTTGGATCTGAAGGAATTGAATCCTCTAGCGGAAGCGAATTAAATCGAGCGTGATTTTAATTTCAATTAGAGAAAACCGGTACGTTGGGCAAAATAAATTCAGAAACAAATTTCTAAATTAAAACCGATTAAGCATGACAATATTTTAGATCTAAAACTAATTTTAGAACTAAGTACTTACATGAACTTGAAGAATACTGCACAATGCTCCAAGAACACGTTCTTGATCTTCCAATCAACACCACCAATAGCGAACACCCGCTATCCTCTGAATTCATGAGGCAGAGATTGTGGGATCTCAATCTTCTTGGAAAGGGAATCACCTTGCTGTGATTTTGGTTGAGAGAGTAAGAGAGTTGAGAGAGAATTTTTTTTTTACCTCTGTCATTCTGCGTGAGAAAGAAGAGAATGAACCATTGAGTTGGGCAACTCCCTCTCCCCTGTACGATAAGTGGGGAGGGAGTTATTACCCTACTAGATCTAGATCGTTGGATCTAATCCAAACGATCTTGGCCGTCTATTAATTAAATAATATTAATCATTTAATTAATTAATTAATTATAATTAATTTAATTAAAACAATATTAATTAAATCAATTATAACATAAGGTATTTAATTCAATTTGAATCATATTAAATTGAATTAAATTGGCCATTCAATTAATCTCATTAATTGAATCCACATTAATTAAATATCCAATATTTAATTACAATTGAATCATATTCAATTTTAATCTCTCTCATTTAACCTATAGTTTTAATGTGCATCATAATGTACATTAATATTAACTATAGAATTAATTTAATCAAATCACATTTAATTAAATTAAATTAATTAATTCTCCAATTAATTAATTCATTAATTAAACATCATATATTTAATTAATTTACTATTTGAATCATTATTCAAATAATTCTCTCATATACTATAGTTTTAATATGAATCTCATTCACATTAAATTTAACCTATAGTTTCAATATGAATCTAATTCATATTTAATATTTGAACTCCTTCAAATATTTAATTCTCTCGTTAATTAATTTTGAATCATATCCAAAATTAATTTATAATATAAAGTTTAATTCACCAATTAAACTTATACATTATTTTAATTGTATCAAATACAATAAAATTCCCTTAATGAATTTGAACACCCTTCAAATTCTATTCAAGACTATTTAACCTCAGAACACTTTACGAGCTAGCAGGTGGACCTAATGGACCTACAGATCAGAAGCTCCAACGATACGAGACTAATTGGCTAAACTCATTAACCAAGTTAGTCAACATTCGTTAACTGTGAGTCACTCCACTAAAGACCCACAGCTGCACTCTTCTCACTGTAGAATATTTCTGTGTCCACGGATATCGACCAATAACAGTAAGTCAATCCTTCACGAGTGTTCGTAACGCCAGCTGGGTCAAATGACCGTTTTACCCCTGGGTTACCTCTGGATCCTTAAGTACCACTGATTCCTCTAATGAACAATCTGTTTATGATCCAATCAATAAACAGCAGTTCCTCTCGGGCCAGGAGAGGATGGGCGCCCTTGTTCAAGACCCGGAATCAGCCCTTAAGGGAACACACATCTACTTGCCCCAATAGGGGAAGGAGTGAATTCCATCTTGTATTGTTATGTTCCCAGCCCCCATTCGGTCTTGCCCCTGAAATGGTAGGATTATTGAGTCGGCGAACTGGCCACTCTCACCCATACAGATCTAAGGACAATCCCTCCTGAAAAGGAGTTCATAACAGACTCAGGATTGAGAATGAGTTACCTAGGTCATCCTATTGAAATAGAAACCTAAACTAGTTAACGGTGTTACATCTAGTGGTTACTATTTCACGGTCCGGTCTTATGCAAACTCATTGCATAGGATACCCCCACTCGCATGTCTCCTACATGGATGCTTTGGATCATTGCATCTGTATCGAATACAAAGTGGGCCGTATCACATAGTGTTACCAGGATAAGGTACCCAGCCTTATCCCTATACTATAGACCATTTAAGTTGTTACTTGAACACTGATCCCCGTATGTCCCCACATACTAGTTCAAGTTTCATCTAAACAACCTAGGATCTTAGTTTATTGGATTTGGGTTAAATTGTGCAATTTTAGTAACAATAACTCTTTATTGTACAAACCTCAATAACGACGTATTGATACAAGTGAACAATTTGTCACCATTCACTACCTACGAGTTTTAGGGCATAAAACCCAACAACTCCCACTTGAACTAAAACTCTAGCTTAGTGGGATGTACAATAATCTATCATGGCAATGGGTGTATAGATACATGTATAATACACAAAACGTATATATAATATGGACAAATACAATAAACTAGGGCATCCACTATACCCGGGCATCCACTATACCCATTACATTTCTCCCACTTGCCCTAGATTACATCTTTGTACTTATCTCGTAGATCTAGACCATCTAGATGACCCTCATACACATTAGCCGAGAGAGTCCTCGTGAATGATCAGCAATTCTTTCATTCAATTCAATGTGCAAGCTTGTCTTGTCTTAGGAAAGTTCATATTTGGAACACTTTCCAAATCAACCATGAACTTTTCAAGTCTTACAGCCTCGATCGCTGCTTCACAAACAGTGTAGTTTTCGGCCTATAGGTCGAGGCTGCATTGCATCCTAGCTTGATGCGATGTCAAACTATATCTCCTCTATTTAAGAGTGAAGACAGACACTGATGTAGATTTCATCAAATCCTTACCAGTTAAAACATCTGTGTCAGTGTATCCTGTAAGGATCAAATCCTTAGCGCCATACACGAGCATATAGTTCCTCATTCTCCAAAGATACTTGAGAATATAATTAACGGTTCTCCAGTGATCATATCCTGGATTAGATTGATACTCACTGACATTGCCTATTGCATAGGGCATTCCTCAACTCCTTGAGGTGTCTAAGAACACAGTTCCTTAGACAAAAGAATTCTACCCTGAAAGGTCGTGAACCCTTCATAGAATTCTGCATCTCATATCTAATCAACATTTATAGATATAAAACGCTTGAACCATGGCTAGCATTGTGTTCTTACTGTTTTAAACAATTTAGAACATAAGAACAAACTAAGCTTCTCCCAACTTTTATTTGGAAATGAGCTGCTAGTCATTTTTTATGTCAATAAGTTAACCTACTTATTCCAAATGAGTAGGATATCAATCACATACAACATGAAGAAAGCTACTGTACTACTGACGATCTTCTTGTAGATACAAGACCCATCAATGTCCTGATTAAAGCCAAAAGATTTGATCACCATATCAAATCTTATATTCCAAGATCGAAATGCTTAGGTCAATCCATTAATGGATCACTTAAGCTTGCAAACTCTTTTGCTATTAATCTTGCTCAATGGACCCTTCTGGTTGAGACCTTAAATGTCCCGTTTCCTCTTGTAAATCCACTTGTAACCTATAGGTGTTACCCCATCAAGCAAATTTACAAGATCTCAGATGGAATTGAAATGCAAAGACTTCATTTCCAGGTCCATGGCTTTAAACCATTGGTCCTTGTCAACATCATTCATTTTCTTTCTAAAAGATAATGAATCCTCTATGTCATCATCAAGAATGACGACTTGAGCTTCAAATAAGCCCATGTAACGGTCAGGTTATAAAACAACTCTCCCACTACATCAAGGCATTCTCAACTCTTGAGATGGATGTGACTTGACAAAAAAACATTGGCCTTATCAACAACTCTTATTGAATAACCAGTTTTATCAACAACTCTTGTTGATTTTTCTGTAGCTTCATTAGTTAATACACTCAAACTGACTTTACTTTGTGGCTTATGATTGCTCATTTGGTCTTCTTTCGAGAATGTAGCAATTGTCAAATACAAATTCGTAATTCTCTTGTGGATTGAAGAAATATCCACTCCTCGTTTCCTTTGAGGTAACCTACAAAATATGTAATGAAGTCAACACTTCATGACCCCAAAACGAGCCAGGCAATTGAGCATAGCTCAATATGAATTGAATCATATCCAATAGGGTTCTAATACTCCTAACTGAGATTTAGGATGTGATTCCATGAACTATCAAATAGTCTTAGAATCTCAAGTCCCTATACTCAACACATTGATCAGATCAAAGTGTTTTTTATTATCTCACCTAACAAGTTTCCAACTTCAGTCTTAAACCCCTTCGAATATCTCAAGAGCTTTAGACTTAAATTGCATTAGGTAGAGATATTCATACCTTTGAATAATCATCTATAAACGAGATTAATTATTCATACCCTCCCACTGCTTTAACATATTGGACCACAAGGATCCAAATGTATAAACTTCAAGGGTTCTTTGGCTCTTTAGTTCTTTTCCAGTAAAAGATCTATTAGTCATATTTCCCATAAGGCATGACTTAATTGGTATTAGAGAGTCTTCTTCTAACTAACTTAGAAGTATACTCTAGACTAAGCTCCCAATCATATTGAGATCAAAACAGCCTAACCTTAAGAACCAAAGAAAGGTATTTCCTTTAGGAGATATCCTTTGCCTTTATTTCTTTGAGTATAAGCAATCTTAAACAACTCAGTGCTCATGACTTGCTTTACTCTCGATTAGTCTTAAAACACATAAGTTATTTTCCAGTAAAGCTGAACAAATGTCAAATCCCTTTCTTAAAATAAAACTGCGTTAGCAGAGAAAGGTATAGAGCAGCATTGTCCCAGCATATACGTTATAGAAATCAAATTTCTGTTAATCTTTAGGAAATACATACACATTATCTAATAATGCGTATTTTCTCCCACTAGATAAAATAACTTAGTGTGCCCTCTGCCAAAGCCGAGATATACTCTCCAGATCAAAATCTGAGAGTCACCTATTTGCAACAATTGCCATGAGCTTATTCCTTGAAAGGAAAAAACAAACGTGATAAGTGGCACCTAAATTAAAAATTCAGGCTGTATCCTCATTTTCCATTATGCACGTTTCAATGACCAATAAATCACATTCATTGTCATTGACATTGGCTAGGCAGTTAATGTCATAATCATCATAAACGATTCAAGATGAACTAGACATTTGGGCCTGAGGACATTCCTCACTCAAGACTAATCTAAAATCATTTACCACAAGTTTTTCGTTTAAGCTAGTTGTATCTAAAACCGTTATTAATAAATTGACGTAAGACAATGCATATATGAATTATCACTGAAACAACAAATTACTTGTTATGCACTAAACCCATTACACAAAATAATATTGTTTTAATCCAATCAATTTAGCAAAAGTAATCATCGACCCAAATATATGATACATGTTTGCAACGATACTTCAGAGGTTTAGAGCAACAGCTACCGTAGGGCAGTCAGCCACTCCTCCTCTGAATTGAGACAATCTCAGCCAATCCCTATTACCAGAATAACTCATATTCCAATAGATTTTAGCTACCGTTTTTTTTTCGGTCAGGAAACCATTAACACCTTAACGATTTCCTGTAAGTGTGACCCTCCATTTTCAGATTCCAGAGGTCGGCCCCAACAATGCTACCGTAGGGAAAGTCAAAGTTGGGAATGGACCTAAGAAACCCTATCCATTTCTGGAGTTTGCGTTGTTCCGAATCCCATGATCAAACCCTCCGTAGGGTGATCGCTCCCAGGGCGACTCGCAGGCAGATCATAGGAATCTCACGGTGCAACCTAATGGAGGAGACCGTAGGATACGTTGATACGTGTCCTGCTCCCACTTACTATAAAATACTCCCTCATTCACCTTGATATTGATCCATGCAAACACCATCCGTAGGGGGTCACTCCCAGGGTGACTCGAGGCCAAGCATGGACCTCACGATGTGAACTCTTGAGGACGTGAGAGCAAAACTTGATTTATGAAAATCTTGTTTTGTTATATTTCCTCCCACTAAGTATTTTTATAATTTAAGGGTCTATTACTTAGGTAAATTCCGGCTAAATGAATCTATCTAAGTCTATGCCTGAATATAACTCTTATATAGAGGTCTTTACTCTAATGTCTAGGTGAATTAAACTATTTTAATTACCTAGTGACATTGCATGCTAACATTAGACTATGATTAATTCAACTCAGGTTCCGGATCTGTTCCCAGGTAGGAGGTGTTCCGTAACCGTCAACTTAAATACCCCCAGCCTAGACAGAACTTCACCGGGAGAGTTCCCTTATAACCATAGTAATGTTTTTCCTACTTAGTGCATTAAAACTATTTTAATACTAAGTAAGAAAATAATTCTAATCCTATTAGAATATAAAATGAGCTTAGGTCTAATTAATTTTAAACAATTTAAAATTAATTCATTATAACCTAAGGTCCTATGTTTGCATGCAACTCTTTGTTATAGGTTGACGGTTTCTAATCAATTTTATAACTATTATAAAATTTTAATAATTAGCCCTATAACATGCCTCTATGGTGTTTCATAATAACAATCTAATTCAAATTATTACACACCATAACGTTCATGACGCCGATAATATAACAATTATATTAATCTAAAGTGGTGTCATGCTTCATGCAATTTCAATTTCATTTAATTAATATCGATTATATTAATTAATCATCCACGAAATTAAATTACATGAAATTTGACATTAATATAATATAACATTTATATTAATCTAATTAATGTCATGCTCAATGCTATTCCATTTTCATTAAATTAATATAACAATTTATATTAAAAATATCCATGAAAATCAAGCATTGAAATTTATTTCCATTCATAATATAACTATTATATTAATACTCATGAAAATAAATCTAAGCATGCATGCTACATTAATAAAATATAACAATTTATATTTATCTAATTAATGTCATGCATCATGCTTCTCAAATTTCATATATTTAATATAACAATTATACTAAATAACTCATGAAATTTAAATTCATGCATAATTATCATATATTATAACATTTATAACATAAATATGCATGAAACATGCTTAACCTATGGTGGGATCTAGCTAAATGACATTCATAAAGCAATTAAATAGCTATAAAGACCGGTATTTTGGCATCCTAGGGCAAAAATAATGAAAAATTACATTAATAATTCAAAATCTAGCCCTAAACCGCCTTGTAATTGGTCTGAACCGCCTCGAACCGCTTCGAACCGCTCAGAACCAGCCCAAACCGTGTTAGAATGGCCCAAACCGGACCCAAATTGCTCAAACCGGCCCAATAAGACCTTGAACCGGACCAGCCAGCATGAACCGGGCCACTATTCACCTGAACCGAACCCAAACCGTCCACAGCAGCTGCAGGCGAAAATTTAAAAAATAACTGTTGCACGTCCGGTTCGAACTCACGACCTTGAGGATGTTAGACATCCACGCGCGCCAACTGCTCCATACACCCGAGTTCGATTCTAATTGTACGCAAAAATAAATATTTCGTTGTAACCGTTTGAAGTAACTGCTGGCCACACGTTCGCTCAACGTTCCGTGAATACGGAAACTACCATCAGCGTCGAGACGCTGAAGGCACAGCGTCTCGACGCTGTCCCGATTTTTCCAGCACCTTGTTCTTCAGCGTCGCGACGCCGTTGAGCAGGGTCGCGACGCTACGCCTCTGGACAGCCTCTGTTCTTCGTTTCCAGCAGCCATTCTTCTCCGATTTCAACCCCGATTCGAGCACCGATCATCAAATTGATCCTAAATTTCTAGACACGGACTTACAAGACTCGATTTACATTAATTTGCCCCAAAAACATGGGCCCTTACATGATCAAATCATAAAAAAAATGTAAATCTAATGCCAAAAAAAATACCAAAACAGTCTTTAAAGCAAACCACATTCAAAATGCAAATCGATCCCACCAAAAACCACAACGCAAATTCTAAAATCGAAATTAAAATCACGAAATGGCTCTGATACCATTTGAAGGAATTGAATCCTCTAGCGGAAGCGAATTAAATCGAGCGTGATTTTAATTTCAATTAGAGAAAACCGGTACGTTGGGCAAAATAAATTCAGAAACAAATTTCTAAATTAAAACCGATTAAGCATGACAATATTTTAGATCTAAAACTAATTTTAGAACTAAGTACTTACATGAACTTGAAGAATACTGCACAATGCTCCAAGAACACGTTCTTGATCTTCCAATCAATACCACCAATAGCGAACACCCGCTATCCTCTGAATTCATGAGGCAGAGATTGTGGGATCTCAATCTTCTTGGAAAGGGAATCACCTTGCTGTGATTTTGGTTGAGAGAGTAAGAGAGTTGAGAGAGAATTTTTTTTTTTTACCTCTGTCATTCTGCGTGAGAAAGAAGAGAATGAACCATTGAGTTGGGCAACTCCCTCTCCCCTGTACGATAAGTGGGGAGGGAGTTATTACCCTACTAGATCTAGATCGTTGGATCTAATCCAAACGATCTTGGCCGTCTATTAATTAAATAATATTAATCATTTAATTAATTAATTAATTATAATTAATTTAATTAAAACAATATTAATTAAATCAATTATAACATAAGGTATTTAATTCAATTTGAATCATATTAAATTGAATTAAATTGGCCATTCAATTAATCTCATTAATTGAATCCACATTAATTAAATATCCAATATTTAATTACAATTGAATCATATTCAATTTTAATCTCTCTCATTTAACCTATAGTTTTAATGTGCATCATAATGTACATTAATATTAACTATAGAATTAATTTAATCAAATCACATTTAATTAAATTAAATTAATTAATTCTCCAATTAATTAATTCATTAATTAAACATCATATATTTAATTAATTTACTATTTGAATCATTATTCAAATAATTCTCTCATATACTATAGTTTTAATATGAATCTCATTCACATTAAATTTAACCTATAGTTTCAATATGAATCTAATTCATATTTAATATTTGAACTCCTTCAAATATTTAATTCTCTCGTTAATTAATTTTGAATCATATCCAAAATTAATTTATAATATAAAGTTTAATTCACCAATTAAACTTATACATTATTTTAATTGTATCAAATACAATAAAATTCCCTTAATGAATTTGAACACCCTTCAAATTCTATTCAAGACTATTTAACCTCAGAACACTTTACGAGCTAGCAGGTGGACCTAATGGACCTACAGATCAGAAGCTCCAACGATACGAGACTAATTGGCTAAACTCATTAACCAAGTTAGTCAACATTCGTTAACTGTGAGTCACTCCACTAAAGACCCACAGCTGCACTCTTCTCACTGTAGAATATTTCTGTGTCCACGGATATCGACCAATAACAGTAAGTCAATCCTTCACGAGTGTTCGTAACGCCAGCTGGGTCAAATGACCGTTTTACCCCTGGGTTACCTCTGGATCCTTAAGTACCACTGATTCCTCTAATGAACAATCTGTTTATGATCCAATCAATAAACAGCAGTTCCTCTCGGGCCAGGAGAGGATGGGCGCCCTTGTTCAAGACCCGGAATCAGCCCTTAAGGGAACACACATCTACTTGCCCCAATAGGGGAAGGAGTGAATTCCATCTTGTATTGTTATGTTCCCAGCCCCCATTCGGTCTTGCCCCTGAAATGGTAGGATTATTGAGTCGGCGAACTGGCCACTCTCACCCATACAGATCTAAGGACAATCCCTCCTGAAAAGGAGTTCATAACAGACTCAGGATTGAGAATGAGTTACCTAGGTCATCCTATTGAAATAGAAACCTAAACTAGTTAACGGTGTTACATCTAGTGGTTACTATTTCACGGTCCGGTCTTATGCAAACTCATTGCATAGGATACCCCCACTCGCATGTCTCCTACATGGATGCTTTGGATCATTGCATCTGTATCGAATACAAAGTGGGCCGTATCACATAGTGTTACCAGGATAAGGTACCCAGCCTTATCCCTATACTATAGACCATTTAAGTTGTTACTTGAACACTGATCCCCGTATGTCCCCACATACTAGTTCAAGTTTCATCTAAACAACCTAGGATCTTAGTTTATTGGATTTGGGTTAAATTGTGCAATTTTAGTAACAATAACTCTTTATTGTACAAACCTCAATAACGACGTATTGATACAAGTGAACAATTTGTCACCATTCACTACCTACGAGTTTTAGGGCATAAAACCCAACAGGATCAACATTATGACTTTGTTTAGGTTTATTAGTTATTTTGAGTTATTTTAGAATTATTTATTTTAATTAATTAGGCTCGAGGGTAGATTGGTCTTTTAGCTTAGCTAAACAGACTAGGTTTAAATGAGAATTTAGGCGTTGTGTAGAGGGATGTTGTTTTGGAATGAAGTTCGTGTCTTCTTGATGACTGAGCCTCATCACTCTCTTTGCAATTCTTGAAACCAGGGTTGCAAGCTTGGACATTCAGGTAGGTTTGATCAGCTTGCTTCTGAAGTGTTGAAACCTTGAGTAGGGAACTAGTTCTCCTTAACTTTTGGTCTTTGATCATCATGGTAATCTCTGTCTAATCCTTCCCTTGGGATTGAAATCAAATAGATTGAGGATTTAGCGTGGGTGAATTAAGGGTTCAAATACCCAAAGGGTTCTTAATTCCTATTCGCTAGGGTTTTCACATCACTAAACTTCATCAATTAGCTTTTCTTTCAATACAATGTCGTTGCTTTGTAATTTTAGAGAAGTCTTGAAAATATGCAAATAAGCAAGCTTGGAAGATGATGTACTACCAATTGAAGTTAGTATTAGTATATTTTAAGTTCACAAGTATTATCTCTTATAAATGGATTTAGTTTTTTTTTTTTTTTATAATGATAATCATTATTATTGTGAACATGTACGTGCATATATCCCAGGATCTATTTTTAAAATTTAGGAAAAAAAATACATTTTTGGTCCTTTTAGGTTAGATTTCATTTTGGTCCCTAAGTTTTCAAACTCGACATTTTCACCCTTAAGATTTGAATTTCGTTTCATTTTGGTCCCTCCATCCAATTTTCCATTAATGACTAATGGATTGCTGACGTGACATTTTTTTTAATTAAAAACATTGTTTTTTTTTTAATTTTTAAAAATAAAATATATTTAAATAATATCAATATTATTAAAATAATAAAAATATCTTCTTTTTCTTCTTCACCGATGTCGGAAATGGAGGAGAGAGCTCTCTCCTCCCTCTGGTTTTTGAAGAAAAAAAAAGAAAATAAGGAGAAAGTAGAAAAAAGAAGAAGAAAACAAAAGAAAGAAAAAAAAAACTGTGGCCGCCAGACAGTGGCGGTCGACGGTGGTTGGTGGCTGCCGGTGGCAGATGTTACGGTTATGGTGGTGAAGGTGGTAAAGAAGAAGGAGGAGGACGACGGGGAGAGAGAAATGAAGTAAAAACTAATTAAAAAAATTAATTTATTATTATTTTATTTAAAAAATTAAAAAAAATAATTTTTTAAATAAAAAAATAGTGTCACATGAGCAATCTGTTAGTAATTAATGAAAAATTGGATGGAGGGACCAAAATGAAACGAAATCCAAAACTCAGGGGCTAAAATGTTGAGTTTTAAAACTGATAGATCAAAATGAAACCTAATCCAAACCTCAGAGACCAGAAGTGTATTTTTCCTTAAATAGTATATTATTATATTTATTGACTTTCTCCTTGAAACCATAACAAATCACACTATTATTATTATTATTATTATTATTATTATTATTATTATTATTATTTATTTATTTTTTTTTAACAAAGAGAGCTATCTCTCCTTGTTTCTCTTATTCTTCGTATTCTTTGTGTTGCATTTACCCCTCTTGTCTTTCTTTATTTTTAGAAAATATAAGACTAAGACTACTAGATGGTGATTTTAAGAAAACAACCTCAAATAAATATACCGATTTCTTATAATATTTTGTTTAGAATAAACAAAATTTATTTAGTAAAATTTTGTAAATTCACCATTAATACATAGACGTTTTTTTTTTTTTTTTTTTTTTTTTTTTTGCAAATAATACATAGACGTTTTTGTATGTTCTGTAAACATAGAATATATTATAAAATTAGTATAGTTTATAATTACACTAACATACTTTGAAATATTTTCCATGAAATAAAATTTTAATTTAATTTATTTAGAAATATTGTTTTTTTATTCTTTAAAGATTACTTATTAATAATAATTATATAATACATTAGAAATCTGTTATTTTAGTAGTTTTTTTTTTTTTTTTTTTTTTTTGAGAAATATTATTTTAGTAGTTTTCATAATTTATTTAGTCCTACTCTCCTTAGCAATACCATTAGCCACTTTGTTCCCTTCCCGATGAATAAACGAGAAAACAGAAGTCTCAAATAATAGAGAAGAAAAAGACCTTTGCACCCCCCAATCTCCTCCAAGAAGACCTATAGGAGTTTAATTTGCATCCGCCAATCTCCACATCTCCATAGCTAGTTTAATTTGCATCCAAAAAAACGAATGGTCAGTAGATTCTATATTCGAAAGGCAAATAGAGCAACCTATAGGAGTATCTATTCCTTTTTTTCTCAAATTAAAATTTGTTGGAATCATCTCATTTAGGGTTCGCCGGCATAGATGTTTGATTTTATCCCACACACTACCCATAGAATAGGAACTAGAGGAACATTCGATTTTATAATTCATAAAGACCTTGTATCTGATGGGGATTAAAGCTTCGGCGCAGCGGAAGCGCATCGATAGGACCTTACGTCGTATATTAATTAATATCAAAATATTGTTACGAAAAGGCAAAACAAAACTTTAAACATGCTTTAAAGCCGCTGTAAAATGCTATAAACATGCTGAAAACAACTAGAAAATAAAACTACTTTTATTTTCATGCTTTTCTAAAGAAACGGGAAAGAACCGTTACAAACCTTCGTTGTAGACTTGTCCGTTCTTCGCCAACGACGCTTCAACAAACAAAAACGCAGCAACCCTCTCGTAGTTTCTTCGCTGGAAATTTCTTCTTCAAAGACACAATAACCACAGAGGTTACACTGGTATGTCTCTAAGTTTAGGAGTCACAAGACTTGTGGGAGTCTCTAAGAAGGAGACTAGAGAGAATTCTAGGGTCTTGTCTTGTGAGTCTAAGAGCAAGAAGGCTACTAAACCATTAGGTCTAGCGTGTTGGAAATACGCTCTATATAGAAACTGTTTCATACTAACAAACAGATTACAATGCAACTGACTACAAACAAATAAAGTGTAAATAACAGTACATACACTGTATATAACGATAATTACAGAACTCATAATTGAACCATATCAGAAGATCAAAGCACTCCAAAGGTTGTAGATGATCCGATTGACAACAACAACCACATCAAACGAACAGAACCTGTAAAACAAAAGAATGTGATGATTGGTAGTCGAGACACGCTTTCAAAGCACTGTCTTGAAGACAATTATTCGCTCTGCACGGGTTGCTAGCAGACTACAGCGATTGTCTTAGCAGGATACAACGACTAACTCCGGTAGAACAACAACCTCGAACTACACGGATCTGGCAGAACTCTTGGATACTTGCTCTCAACAAAACCAAACTCAAAAAAAGGAAAAATAAGAGAAACACGAAAATGGACTGATTCAGAAATGAGGAAATCAACTACTATTTATAGTGGTACAAATAGTAACTTTTTGAAAAAATGAAAAGGCAACAATAAATACTCTGTAATTATACGTTTAATTACAGTGTCACTACAACAATTTAGGGCTACGATGACAGATTGTATTTTGTAAACAATGACGGATTGATTGAAAGATAACAGATTGTGAAAAAAATGCCACTTTTTCCGAAAAAAAATGTTAACTTTCAAAAATTTGGGGTACAATGACGGTTTCTAACCGTAATTAAAGAAGACTCTTCCACGACGGTTCTTACCCGTCATCTAACGTTTGTAAAAAAATGGAAACCTACGATGACGGTTTTAAACCGTTATTATATGTAATTTAAAAAGGGCGCGAAAAGATTGTTCATCAATGTCGGTTTAAAACCGTCATCAAATGGGAGACCTTCAATGTCGGTTATCACCCGTCATTAAAGATGTGTATAAAAAAGGCGCCGCATTTTTCGGAGAAAGACGAAAATTTTCGTAAAAAATTCTCAACGATGTCGGTTTGAAACCGTCATCAAAGGGAGACCTTCGATGTCGGTTATTGCCCGTCATTGAAGATGTGTAAAAAAAAAGGCGCCGCGTTTTTCGGAGAAAGACGAGAATTTTTGTAAAAATTTCTTAACGATGATGTCGGTTTGAACCGTCATCAAAGGGAGACCTTCAATGTCGGTTATCGCCCGTCATTAAAGATGATATTTTAGAAATTAAAAAAAGAATTTAATTTTAGTCATTAATTGATATTTTTGAAATTAAAAAAAAAAAAAATGAAAAAGAAGAAGAAACTTATTTAAAAAAAACAAAAAACAAAAAAAAGAAAGAAGTAACCTAAAACATTCCCTCTCTCTCGCACACAACTACCCCGTCTGGTTTTTCGCCGTCGTCTCCTACCTCTCCCTCGCTCAATTTCTTCCCCAGCAGCCAGCTCTTCGTCTCGTGGTTTCCGGCGACAATGGAGCAGACCCACGCCGCCAAGCAAGCCTCTCTCTCGATCTACTCTTTCCCTCTTTGTTTCTTTGAGTCGTCCCTCTCCATCTCTCCCATCCTCGTTTTTTCGCCAGAAAACAACTATCCACGCGACGCGCCGCCCTTTCCCGCCTATTCTTCTCCATAAATCGAAGACCCACGCGAAGATTCGCGAGTTTCAGCATTGCCCACTTAGTTTTGGACATCAAAGCACTTCAGTTTGGTGACCCACGCTCTGTTTAGCCTCAAATCAGTTTGCCCACATCTCGATTGCTCCGATTTCATGGTTTCAGACACCGTTGGTCGCTGACCAACAAGGATTCGAGGCCTTTTGGTAAGGTTTAGAAGGTAATCATGTTGTTTAGAATCATTCGGGTTAGATTAAATTAGTTTAGATGGAACTCTAACCCTTGGATGCTTTTTCTTGATAGTTTCTAACTCTTTCAACCATTTTACAGCCAATGTTTTAGTGTTTTTGGTGAAGATAAGTAAGTTTTAATGCTCTTTTAAGCCTTTTGGATCTTGATTAATTTTTTTTTAATATTAGGTTTACTTTGGCATTTTCTTGAACATTTCTTGAAAATACATTACTTATAGGAAATTGTGGTTGTGTAAATACATTACAGATTAGCTTTTCTCATAATAATTGCTGCAACTGTGTTTGGTTGTGTCGTTTCATTCATTTTGATGCTTAGAAGTTGGGAATTTTGTAAGGGTGATATCTATAAGAAGTTTGGAGAGGAAAGAAATGAAGCAAAATGATAAAGTTTGTATTCTTGTTATTTATAACACTATTTGATTCAACACACTTAGCAACCTTGTCATTGTTTTTCTATTTTGAGAAGAACGAGATATTAGGAATGGGAAAAGTTAGAAAAGTTAGAAAAGTTGTTCTATAATTGTAAGCTTTGTAAAGGTTAGAATACAACCTTTTGTTTTGGCAAAGATAGCAAGGGTAAAGCTCTTCTCTTATATTTTCTTTTTGTTAGTGGTTGAACCAATTGGCTGCTTGTGTGCACAAAGGATAAGGAATGGTGAATTGTCCTTTGTCTCAGAAGTGAGAACCTATGGAATAAGCTCTTTCTTTTGTTCAATTTGTAATGTAACTTTGGCCAAGAATCGAGAGAACTCTGAAGCTGCCATTTTCTTTCTGTTGGTTAAGCAAATGAGCTTATACTGGGGCTCAACTAAGGTGTTCTACTAGCTGAATGTCCACCATCAGGCTGCAAAATTGAAAAATAAAGAAGGCTTCTAATTTCTAGTTAAAAAGTTGGGTTGGGTCTATGAAAAGTGGCTTAGGAGGTGGTTTAGTGAAAATCATTTTAGTTAAATGTGATAACCTGATTGTTGTATGAAACTATATTAAAATTATTTTGTTTACTGTGATTTCATTCTACAAATGCACTTCAAAGTATGTAGGTGTCGTTAGTATCTACTGATGGAAATTTGAACGTAAACAAAAATTTATGGGCCTTTTTTGTTCCTTTTCCACTTTTATATGCACCATTGAAGAATTTATCTATCTTACTGTAAAACTTGAGCTAAATATCAACCATTGCTTGTGACTTGTTTGCATTTTAGGATTGTGCAAAAAACTAAGACCTGAATTTGAGAACTTTTGAGCAGATGTTAGGACGTGTAACTCTTGAGGAAGGTATGTGCATTTGGATTTGGGATGGTAAAATTCCAAAGAGTGTCTCTCCATGTGTAGAAGCGAGGAAACCGTTTCCACATTTTACCCCATTGTGAGTTTGCAACAAGTGTGAATTTTTTTTTTTTTTTTTTTTTTTTTTTTTTTTGGAGAGATTGTCCATAAGATATCTTAAAGTGAAATTCTTTTTGTATATGTAACTTTTCAGTAGTTCAATGAAAAGTTTGGTTTTCTTCTCAAAAGAAATGTAGCTTGTTTCTTCTCTAACAGGGAAGTTAGTTTTTATGTGTTTGAAATTATATCGTTTAGTTTTGGCTAGGCTAAAGACTAGTCGGAAATTTGGGAAACTACTCATGTTTCGGTTTCGGAAAGACGTGGAGTGATTGACACATTCTATTATGCCTTCCTTTTGGTTCATAAAATTTTTAGAGTAGTGCTGGATTCTTAACTTTTTTTTTAACATTACTCTGTAGTCTGATATATTTATGAAAACGAGACAGGTTTAAGGTCATCGACTCCCATCACTGCTCTCGTAAGTTTTGGATATTTATAAACTTAGGTTTGTGTATATATATACAGTACGATACTTTTCCTTAAAGATAATAGTAATATTTATCTTTTTTTTTTTGCAGTTTAATACTAAAAATCTGTTCACACAAGAACAGCTGGACGAGGTGCGAGTTGAATGGGTGACACATGTGTCAAACTTCACGTGAAGTGTATTCATCCTTTGTGGTAGCTGACTGTTTCCTTTTAAACGATATAGGATATGGGTAGGGTTTTCATGACATATATATGTGGTAGTTTGAATGGACAAAAAAACGATTGTGCTTAGATTTTATTCTTTTTGTAAATCTTTCAGTTTACTATATAATTTAGAACAATTTAGTGGTTTTGAATATTGTATTGTGACGATTGTAGTTTTTTGGACCGAATGAAATAAAGTATTTGATATTTTCTCAATTTCTGTGTTTGGATTGAATATTACTCTCAAATGTTCGTTTTAAATATCTGTAGTTTATTGGATCAATTAAAATATTTTGCATTGCAATAAAATAGGTATTCAGGATGTGGATTTGAATTATGACAATAAATATGTTGCTGGTGGTATGAGGAAAGATGTCAGTTTATAATTGTCATCTTATGACACTATAATAACAGTTATAAAACGTCATCGTAACATACTGTAATCAAACGTGTTGAGGGAAAGATGTCATTTTAAAACCGTTGTTAATGTAGTCATATATGTCAATTGTAAACTGTCATTGTTGTAAACCGTTATCATAGGGGTCGACAAAGATGTCGGTTTTAAACTGTCATCATTGTAATCCGTCATCGTACGGGTTCAATCACACCTAGAACAACCACGGGTTTAAACCGTTATTGTTGCAATCCGTGATTATACATGAAAGATCACGGTGGCGTTTCATGACGGTTTTAAACCGTTATTGTTGTAATCTGTGATCGTATGGGTTAGATCACACCCAGAACAACAACGGATTCAAATCCGTGATCATAGGGGTTTAATAACGGTGTAGAACTGACATCTAAGTCCAAAATTGTTGTAGTGTGTATTTATGCGTATTTACCACAACTGCAGAATACAAAAGGTCAAACAATTACACTGTAATTATGAGCACTAACAGCAGCTGTAGAACACGAAAAGACATCAATCGTTCATCTTCACACAAGTTATGAATTTAATTCCAGACATTAAATTCATAATTTAAGCAGCCGTTTTAAAACTTTTGATCAACCAACCATCACTTTCTTTCACACATTTACACCAAAATCCAACAATCCCCCACATGAAAGAAAGTAAGGATAAACAAAATAAAATCGTTGAAAGCAAACAAACAAGTTATGCATCAGGAGAGGTGTCTTCTGGACTTGAACCTTCCTTAGTGAATGTCCATCGAATTTACCGAAGGAATAGTGAGACTAGCTCTGGAACTATCCTTCTTATGGTAAATTGAGACAACGAACATCACACAACTCATTCTGTATCTTTGAGTTCTATACGTTTGTGTCCATTTTGGTCCTAGACAAAATCCCGATTTCATGAGAGCTTTAGAGAACATAAGCCATTTGAAAAGTTCTCACAGAAGCGACCCACTTCTACTCTCACATAGGTGATATTGATTAAGAGTATTCTGCCATTACTCCTTTTGTATACAAAATATCAATATGACCTTAGCTTCGACAGATCACACACTTTTTAAGCATCATAGAAATGGGAAGAAACTATAAGTTTCTTAGTGTGTCAACTATGAATCATTCAGCCAGTTTGCCTATTGAACCTAGATCTTGGGATCTCCAGTCAACTAGGTTAGGTTACCACCAAATAATTCATTTATAGGCTTTAACCCCATTTCCCTCGATGTATACGTCACTTGCTCTCTTGACAATCTTTTCGTCAAAGGATCAACAATATTCTCTTTCGATTTAACATAATCAATGGAAATGATTCCATTAGAGAGCAATTTCCTTACTGAATTATGCCTGCGCCTTATATGTCGTGACTTTCCATTATATACATTATTCTTAGCTCTCATTGAGGTTGTTAAACTGTCACAATAAACACACATCCCACTCACATGCTTTAGCCACAATGGAATATCTTCAAGGAAATTTTGAAGCCATTCAGCTTCTTCTCCAGCTTTATCAAGAGTTATAAACTCTGACTCCATAGCATAATGCGCTATACACGTTTGTTTTGAAGATTCTCATAATACAACAAACCCAACTAAGGTAAATATATATATATATATATATATATATATATATATATATATATATATATATACAACAAACCCAACTAAGGTAAATATATATATATACCCATTGGTTGATTTAGTCTCCATGCTATCAGAAATCCAATTAGCATCACTAAATCCTTCCAGTACACGTGGATACCTCATACAATGCAATCCATAGTCTAGAGCGTACATCACGTACCTTTGAACTCTAACTGAGCATTCCAATGGTCATGCCTAGGATTGCCAGTGCATCTTGTTGACCTTCCTACTAATTAGGCACATCATGTCTTAGTACAATTCTGTTGGGTTTTACGCCCTAAAACTCGTAGATAGTAAGTGTACATTTGACCGAACATTAATAAAAGTAATGTATTATTCAATGTTTGTATTATATTTTGTCTTATCAACCCTAATCCAATAAACTAAACATCCAAGGATAATAGAATGAGGCTTGAACAAGTATGTAGGGACATACGGGGATCAATGTTCAAATTTTAGCCTAAAGGGTCTGTAGTATAGGGATAAGGCTGGGTACCTTATCCTGGTGACACTATGGATACGACTCGCTTTGTATATTTATACAAACGTAATGATCCAACGCGTTCATGTAGTTGACATGCGAGTGGGGGTATCCTGTGCAATGAGTTTGCACAAAGACCGGACCGCGAAATAGTTAACCACTAACTGTAACGTCGTTAGTTAGCTCGGTTTCTATTTCACTAGGATGACCTAGGCAACTTGGCCTTAATCTTGAGTGGATTATGGACTCCTGTCCATGAGGGATTGTCCTTTGATTTGTACGGGTGAGAGTGACCTGTTCGCCGACTCAATAAGCCTACCATTTTGGGGACAAGACCGAGTGGGGAGCTGGGAACGTAGTCTTACAAGATGGAATTCACTTCTTCCCGATATTAGGGTAAGTAGAGGTGTGTTCCCTTAAGTGGTGTCTCCGGGTCTTGAACAATGGGCCCTACCCTCTTTATGGCACGAGAGAGATTTCTGTTTGTTGGTTGGACCTCAAACAAGTTGTTCATTAGAGGAGCACTGGTACTTAAGGATCAAGAGGTAGTCTAGGGGTAAAACGATAATTTGACCTAGCTGGGGTACGAACACACGTGAAGGGCTAACTTGCTGTTGACGGTCGATATCCGTGGACACAGAAATTTATTTGCAGTGAGAAGAGTGCAGCTGTGGTTCTATAGTGGAGTGAACCACAGTTAACGAATATTGATTAACTTGGTTAATGAGTTTAGCCAATTAATCTCATATCGTTGGAGCTTCTGATCTGTAGGTCCATTAGGTCCCACCGGTAGCTCACTAGGGGCATTGAGGTAAAATTCTAAGGGAGAATTGAAGATTCGAAGGTGTTCGAATATTAAACTTAAATATGAATTTGATTCATATTTAAAACTATAGGTTATAATTAATGCACATATGATGTATATTAATTCTATAGTTTATAAGAGAGAAGTATAATTGAATATATGATATTTAATTATAATATTAGTTAATTGGTGAATTAATTAATATTTCTGTTTTAATTTAATTTAATTAAATTTTGTTTAATTAAATTTAATTAAAACCATAGGATAAAAGGAAGGTTTGTATAAATATGTTTATACAAAAATCACACTTATATTAAATTAAGGGTTAAATTAATTAAAAAGATTAATTAATATTTATTAAATATTAATTAATTTTTCCCATCAGTTATCCTAACTGATGGGAACGTGGCTTCCTCCTTTTATGCGTGGGTTGAGAGGTGTTTAAGGGGCAATTGGTTTCTTTGCGCAGAATCATTCACTCAGTTGCACATTCTCGGTGAAACCCACAGAAAACTTCCTCTCTCTTCTCTAGAGTTCTCTGCAATTCTTTTCCCTAAGAGTACAGAGATCAAAAGATCTCCCTAATTCCTTTAGAGATTTTGCTCCCACAAGCTCCCAACGTGCAATCCCTTTCGAGGATACCGGTGTCATCAAGTGGTGGTGTTCGTGGCTATTTTACAGCAAAATCAAGGTCCTTTTTGCTGCTGTTTTTCAGAGTACTTCGGGGAAAAACTTGGCGAAACGATCAAGAAATTCTTCAAGGGTAAGTGGTTCTTGATCTTGGATCATTAGGATCCATCTTAGATTAGATCTAGGAATTTTATTCGTCTTGATCACAGCATGCTTTATGCATTTTCAGCAAGTATAATTCTCTGTATTGTTGCTGTAAAATTTATTTTTTGGTGATCCGTATTGGTATTTTAATTATGATAAAAAATCAGTGTGGTTCTCTGAACGTTTTCGCTGCCAAGGGCTATTATCCCTTCAAATTCATCATGTACATTAAGTCATCAACAACTCTAGAGTAATCTAGAGGAGATACACTTCCACCATTATTCTTCATCAACATACAACTTTGATCAAACAGAGTAACACCAACTTACTCTCAAAGTGATCAATTTTTTCAACACTTTCTCTTTATAATGAGATTGAGAAATTGTGTATCCACTTGAATTCTAATTCCAGGGATAGCATCTACAAGACCATTGTCTTTCACATTAGAGTTCAATTTCAACATATCCTTAACGAAATCAATGACACTTCGATTCATGTCAATTAACAAGATATCATCCACATACAAGCATACAATGACACAATCTTGATCTATGGTTTTAACATAGACACATTTATCACACTCATTTATCTTAAATTCATTTGACAACATAGTGTGATCAAACTTTTCATGCCACTGTTTGGGTGCTTGTTTCAACCCATAAAGAGACTTGACAAGTTTACAAACTTTATCTTCAAGCCCTTTTACAACAAACCCTTTAGGTTATGTTCCAAATAGATTTCTTCATCTTGACACAACTTCCTATAAAGTTTCAGGCTCATTGAAATCATGTTCAGAAGAAATAACTTTCTTAGCTGTTTTGTTTCTCCTCAGTTCAGACTCAGTTTCCTGATCATCTTGACCTTTCGGAGAGCTAGCCTCATAATTCCTTTTGACACCGTTACTTTTGTGTCTTTCTTCTTTAAAAGGAAATATATCCTCAAAGACTTCAACTTCTATAGATTCCATTAATATCAGGTATTTCTAATTTAACCACCAGAAATCTATAAGCAGCACTATGCATTGCACATCCTATAAATACACAATCAACTGTCTTAGGCCCAAGTTTGGTTCTTTTTGGTAAAGGAACTTGTACCTTTGCTAGACACCCCCACACTTTCAGCATTTTATATAGGGTAACCTTCTATTCCACACTTCATAAGGTAACTTATCACTTTTCTTTTGTGGAATATGTTGGAAGCAACGCCTCCCCCCACAAATTATGAGGTAAACCTAAACTATTTAATATGCAATTAACTATGTCCTTCAAAGTTCGATTCTTTCTCTCAACTATACCATTTTATTATAGTGGGTAAGATGCTTTAGATTAATGGATTACACCATTGACTTCACAAAATTGATAAAGCAATGGTGTTTAAAAATTCATCACCTCTATCTGATCTAAGCACCTTTATCCTCTTTTCAAGTTTATTTTCAACTTCTGCCTTATATGTTTTAAAAACATCTAAGGTTTCATCTTTACTATGTAATAAATACACATAACAATATTTACTATTATTATCAATAAATTGTTGGGTTTTATGCCCTAAAACTCGTAGATAGTGAATGTAAACAAATTGTATACTTGTTTCAATAAATTGTATACTTGTTTCAATAAAGTGTAATTGAGTTTCTACAATAAAGTGTTATTGTTAAATATTGCACAATTTGACCCAAATCCAATAAACTAAGATCCAAGGTTGTTTACATGTGACTTGAACTAGTATGTGGGGACATACGGGGATTGGTGTTCAAGTAACAACCTAAAAGGTCTATAGTACAAGGATAAGGCTGGGTACCTTATCCTGGTAACACTATGTGATACGGCTCGCTTTGTATTCGATACAGACGTATTAATCCAAGGCGTCCATGTTGGAGAAATGCGAGCGGGGGTATCCTATGCAATGAGTTTGCATAAGACCGGACCACGAAATAGTAAACCACTAGATGTAACACCGTTAACTAGTTAGGTTACTGTTTCAATAGGATGAACTAGGTAACTCAGTCTTAATCCTGAGTGTGTCATGAACTCCTTCTCACGAGGGGTTGTCCTTTGATTAGTATGGGTGAGAGTGGCCTGCACGCCGACTCAATAAGCCTACCTTCTTGGGGACAAGACCGAGTGTGGGGGCTGGGGACATGACAACACAAGATGGAATTCACTCCTTCCCACTTCTAGGAGAAGTAGATGAGTGTTCCCTTAAGTGGTGACTCCAGGACTTGAACAAAGGGATCCAGCCCTCTCACTGGCCCGAGAGGGACTTTCTGTTTAATGGTTGGACCATAAACATGTTGTTCATTAGAGGAGCGCTGGTACTTAAGGAGACAGATGTAACACAGGGGTAAAACGGTAATTTGACCCAGCCGTGGTTACGAACACTCGTGAAGGATTGACTTACCGGTATAGGTCTATATCACTGGACACAAAAATGTTCTACAGTGAGAAGAGTACAGCTGTGGGTCTTTAGTGGAATGACCCACAGTTAATGAATATTGGTTAACCTGATTAATGAGTTTAATCTATTAACCTCATATCATTGGAGCTTCTGATCTGTAGGTCCATTAGATCCCCCTGCTAGCTCGTAAAGAGTAATTAGGAACAAATCTATCTTGAGAGAATTTGAATAGTGCAAATTCATATTGGGAATTAAGTTAATTGTATGAGATACAAATTAATATAATGTATAGTGATGCATTAAAATATAAAGTCTAATTTGAGATTAAACTTTATTATATTGAGAGATTGAATATATTTGAAAGAGTTCAATAAATATATGTCTAATTAAGTGGTATTTAATTAGAAGATGAATTAATTAATTATGAATTAATTAATTATTCAATTTAGTTTAAATTAAACGAGATTTAATTAAACTATAGTCTATGAGAGAAATAAATATTTGAAGAAATTCAAATATTAATATGAATTTGATTCATATTAAATTTATAGGATATAAGAGAATTTGAAGGAGTTCAAATTTTAATATGAATTTGATTCATATTATGGAATTAATTAATTGAAGGCTTGAAATTAAATATATGATATTTAATTGGGTAATTAATTAATTAACTAATAGAAGGTCTGAAATTAAATATATGATATTTAATTGGTGATTAATTAATTAAAGAATTAATTAATTGGTAATTAATCAATTATGAAAATGATTAATCACTTATGGAAGTGATCAATCATTTATGGAAAAGATTAATCAATTATGGAATTGATTGGTTATGGAATTGATTGATTATGGAAAAGATTAAATCAGTTATGGAAATAATTGATTTTAAATGAATATTTTATTCATGACATTTCTCCTATAAATAGAACACTAACCGTAGGGTTTAGGTACCACAACATATGGCCACCATAAGACCCTCTCATATTCTCCCAACTCAAGAACTCTAGGGAGAAACTTCTCTCTAGTGTTTTTCCCATTCAAGATTAGATAGTCCCACAACTACGTTCTTAATCTCAGAGTTATAGCGAGGAAGATCAAATGGTGGTGTTCTTCGTTGTTGCAGAGCAATCAAGAATCATCCGTTGAAGTATTCAGAGTCGTCAACGGAGGTATGTTTCTCGTCGCTTAACCTTTTGCCAATGCATTGGTATTTTAGTAGAAACAAAATTAACTACGAACGGTCCAATTGCTTCCGCTGTAATGGAATTGGGAATTCCAAAATCCTTCATAAATGTGACAAAATATCTCTTACCTCTTGTTGGGGTACTGGCCATGTCACATGTATCACTGTGGATTAAATTACTCTTTTCCACATATAAAACGATTTTCTATCAAACATTGATTTAACACAAAACTTTGCATTTGTGTCTATTATCAATGTCAAAAGTTAGGCATTAGTCTTAAACTTACCATTCCATAAGAATGATAATTAACATGCCTCAACCTAAAAGGTCATACAACACACAACTCAACAATATAATAGATGAGTTGTTATTATTATCATTCTTTGACACTTGTGTCAATACATTCGATTCAAACATGTCATCATTTAGATAAATTTTTTCCACATAAATACCCCATTTACCAAAATAGATTTATCTGAATCAAATAAAAGTTTGAATTTATTTTTTATTAAGTAGAATTCATGACACTAGATTCTTTCGAACCTCTAGCATGTGTCACACATCATTGGGGTAATTAAATTTCCAAAAGTCCATTTTAGTAGGACCTTCTCTTTGCCTTCTATAAAGATAGTTGAAGCATTTCGCTGTCATCTAACTTATCATGCATATGTGATAAATGATGATTTACCCCCACAAATGTGCCTATAAGCACCAGTTTTAATCCACCAATCCTTGGAGACAAAGACATAAATACCTTAACAATTACATTGTCATTCCTTGAAACTCCAACAATGTGAGTTCTTGCTTCAATCTCTAGTGGATCTTTGTCCCCCTTTCTATTGTCATTTTCAATATGGAGTCTTACTGCAAGATCCACATAGACAATTGTTTTTGCTTGTGGTTGAGAAAGTTTTAAGAGTTCTTCCATAAAGGAGGCAACTTCTCAATCGCAACAACATCTTAGAATGGTTCATGACCAATTCTTCACATTGCAAACTACTAATGATAATTTGCAATTCCTTTCTTTTGATTGACTACCAAATTCGTATCAACTCAAGAATTTTCCACAGAGGAAATTCTGTGTACAACATCTTTCAGCTTGTACATCTTGCTAATGCAATTTGCAATTCCTTTCTTTTGATTGACTACCAAATTCGTATCAACTCAAGAATTTTCCACAGAGGAAATTCTGTGTACAACATCTTTCAGCTTGTACATCTTGCTAATGCCCCCCCACAAAACCTTGAAGTTTTCTAGGCATTGCAATAAACATTAGTACAAGTGTCCTCACGACCACTTACTGCGTAATTGCAACATAGGATGTCCAATGCATCCACTTTTGCTTACTTAATAGCTTTAGCTTCAGGTTTTTTTGTGAGCAAATTGACATTCTTCATTTAATATGTGAGCAAGGTCCAACATAGTGAGGTAGAAGATCATCATTCTTTTTCAGCATGAGCTTTGGAAATGGTTGATCTCATCATGGTAGGAGCAACAACATTAGTGGTGGTATTGACAACCATTAATCGCTTAATTATCTTCGGATTGTTGGAAATACGCTGTATATAGAAACTGTTTCACACTAACAAACAGATTACAATGCAACTGGCTACAAACAAATACAGTGTAAATAATAGTACAGACACTGTATATAACGATAATTACAGAACTCATAATTGAACCATATTAGAAGATCAAAGCACTCCAAAGGTTGTAGATGATTCGATTGACAACAACAGCCACATCAAATGAACAGAACCTGTAAAACAAAAGAATGTGATGATTGGTAGTCGAGGCACGCTTTTAAAGCACTGTCCTGAAGACAATTATTCGCTCTGCACGGGTTGCTAGCAGACTATAGCGATTGTCTCAGCAGGATACAACGACTAACTCTGGTAGAACAGCAACCTCGAACTACACAGATTTGGCAGAACTCTTGGATACTTGCTCTCAACAAAACCAAACTCAAAAGAAGGAAAAATAAGAGAAACACGAAAATTGTCTGATTCAGAAATGAGGAAATCAACTACTATTTATAGTGGTACAAATAGTAACTTTCTGAAAAAACGAAAAGCAACAATAAATACTCTGTAATTACATTTAATTACAGTGTATTTATGCGTATTTACCACAACTGTAGAATACAAAAGGTCAAACAATTACTCTGTAATTATGAGCACTAACAGCAGCTGTAGAACATGAAAAGACACCAACCGTTCATCTTCACACAAGTTATGAATTTAATTCCGGACATTAATTTCATAATTTAAGCAGCCGTTTTAAAACTTTTGATCAACTAACCATCACTTTCTTTCACACATTTACACCAAAATCCAACATAGTGTTCTATTTATAGGAGAAAGACCATGAATAAAATATTCACATTAAATCAATTATTTCCATAAATGATTTAATCTATTCCTTATTTAATCAATCCAAGATCAATCAATTCCATAATTGATTAATCTTTTACACAAATGACTAATTACTTCCATAAGTGATTAGATCATTTCCATAAAAAATTAATCACTTCCATAAGTGATTAATTATTTCCATAATTGATTAATTTTCAATTAATTAACTCTTTAATTAATTAAATATCACATATTTAATTTTCGGCCTTGAATTAATTAATTGCCCAAATTAATTTTAGGCCTTAAATTAATTAATTCATGTTTGAACTCTTTTAAATTCCTATAAATTTAATATGAAAATTTAATATGAATCAAATTCACATTTATATTTGAAATTTCTTCAATTATTTATTTCTCTCATAATAATATATCAACATATATTATATTGTTTCCCTTAGTAAATTGAACAATTTCAATTTACATTTATTACTTAGTTGTCTGAAATTACTTTATGAGCTACCAGTGGTACCTAATGGACCTGCAGATCAGAAGCTCCAACGATGTGAGATTAATTGGTCAAACTCATTAACCAAATTAATCAATAATCGTTAACTGTGTGTACATTTCACTATAGACTTACAGTTGCACTCTTCTCAATGCAAACATATTTTCTGTGTCCTCGGATATAGACCAATAACGACTAGTTAGTCATTCACGAGTTTCCATAACACCAGCTGGGTCAAATTACCGTTTTACCCCTGGGTTACTTCTATTTCCTTAATTACCAGTTCTCCTCTAATGAACAACCTGTTTGTGGTCCAACCATCAAACAGAAAACCCTCTTGTGCCATTGAGAGGGTAGGGTACTTTGTAAAAGACTCGGAGTCACCACTTAAGGGAACACTCATCTGCTTCCCTAAAGTCAGGAAGGAGTGAATTCCATCTTGTACGATTATGTTCCTAGCTCCTCACTCGGTCTTGTCCCAAAAATGGTAGGCTTATTGAGTTGGCGTATTGGCCACTCTTACCCATACAAACCAAAGGACAATCCCTCATGAGCAGGAGTCCATAATCAACTCAGGATTAAGACTAAGTTATCTAGGTCGTCCTAGTGAAATAAAAACTTAACTAGTTAACGGTGTTATAACAAGTGGTTACTATTTCGCGGTTCGGTCTTATGCAAACTCACTGCATAGGATATCCCCACTCGCATGTCTCCTACACGAACACGTTGGATCATAACGTTTATATCAAATACAAAGTGGGTCGTATGCATAGTGTCACCAAGATAAGGCACCCAGTCTTATCTCTATACTATAGACCCTTTAGGTTGTTTCTTGAACATTGATCCCCATATGTCGCTGATAAGGGTCAAAGATATACCTATTTTACCCTTATATTTAGCTCATTTCCTGGTCAAATATTGAGTGTCTAGGTCAATTTTACTATTTCCGAGCTCAAAATATGTTAATTTGATAAGTTAGGGTGTTGAGAGTCACATTTGTTGAATTATGCTTATTTGAGCTTAAAAAGACTTGATTTGAAGCAAATTTGACTTAGTTCGCTGTTGTGCAGAAAAACAGAGTTGAAGCTGGAATTCCCCAGAAATGCGACCGCATTTCTGGGAAGGCAAAAATGAAATGCGACCGCATTTCTGGAAAATCAGAGGCCGTTCCGAGTTGCACGCAGGTCGTTGTTGACGAGTCTTCTTCGCACCTAACCGGTTGTTTTGACCCCGAAACTGACTGGGCAACCTTCCAGCACCTATTTCACAGCTCCTCAACCAATTTCTACACTATATAAGCTCGAGATTCAAAGTCAAATCCAAGCATAACTCACTTGGAAGAAAAGGGTGGTGACAGAACCCTGGCTCGACGCCAATGAGTAGGGATGCCCGAGGTCCTTCTTAGATGACCAAATTCTAACCCGAGAGAGAGTTAGACATCAAACCTTGTGGTTTGTAGAGAGTTTCACCCATTCATATCTTGTAAAAGTGAGAGAGTGAAGTGTCTTAGCGAACTCTAGAAGGATTGTGTAAACAAAAAACCCATAATATTTAGCTATCTTCTTTATTTCCAACTCTTGGATCTTTTCATTATTTTGTATTCATTTCATCATTATTTCAATGAAAATGTGTTCAATTGCTTTTTATCCCATCATGAGTAGCTAAATCCCGTTGAGAGGTTCAATGTGGTGAATTCCCTTAGGGTTTAATGGCTTGAAAGTGTTTTATTTGCTTAAGTAGGGTTTAATGCATGACATTCTTTATTGAATATCATTCTGATCTTGCTAAGTTTAATTTGATCACTTAGAATTTACATGCTATGTGAGTTTGATCTCGAAAGGGACAAACGATATAGATTCTAATAAAGGTGATATTAGGTCATTAATATTATTTCATTAATATTCGGTCAACGGTTACATTCACTATCTACGAGTTTTAGGGCATAAAACCCAACAGCCTCCTTATCCCTGTACTCGTAGATAGTGAATGTACACAAATTCTATACTTGTTTCAGTAAAGTGTTATTGTTAAGTATTTCACAATATGACCCAAATCCAATAAACTAAGATCCAAGGTTGTTGATATGTAACTTGAACTAGTATGTGGGGACATACGGGGATCGATGTTCAAGTAACAACCTAAAAGGTCTATAGTACAGGAATAAGGTTGGTTACCTTATCCTAGTAACACTATGTGATACGGTCTGCTTTGTATTCGATACTAACGTATTGATCCAATGCGTCCATGTAGTAGACATGAGAGCGGGGGTATTCTATGCAATGAGTTTGCATAAGACTGGACCACGAAATAGTCAACCACTAATTGTAACACCGTTAACTAGTTAGGTTACTGTTTCAATAGGATGACTTAGGTAACTCAGTCTTAATCCTGAGTGTGTCATGAACTTCTTCTCACGAGGGATTGTCCTTTGATCAACATGGGTGAGAGTGACCTATACGCCGACTCAATAAGCCTTCCTGTTTGGGGACAAGACCGAGTGAGAGGTTGGGGACATGACAACACAAGAAGGAATTCACTCTTTTCCACTTCTAGGTAGGGGTGTTTAAAGTTGGACAGAAACCGATCGAACTGAGTTGGTTCAGTCGGTTTTTCTTTATATTCGGTCGGCGTGAAAAAACCGACCGTCGGTCGGTCGGTTCATGCATTGGCAGTACACACCGACCCACTAACCGATCATTATCTCAATATAAAAAAAAATTAAAACCACCGTGCTGTACTCTGTGGCTGTTTATGGGCAGTGCACACTACACATTGCACATTGTGCATCAGTCTTTTCTATTTAAAAAGGTAATAATTACTTTTTTAAAATATTATTATTTTTTTTCTCTCTCCATTATCTTTTTACCTTTTCTTCTTCTCTTTCCAATATCCTAACCCCTTCCACGATTTCATCTTCTTTCTATTTTTCTCTCTTTTTTCTTTTTCCCTCTCTCCCCCTCCCTCCTTCCTTCATCTTCTTCATAGATTTTTTTTCTTTATTTTTTCACTCCTTTTCTCTCTTTCTTCGTTTCTCTTCTCATAACCTCTTCTTTCACCGATTTCATCTTCTTTTCTCTCTTTCTTCTTTCTCTTGTCTTTTCCTCTTCTTTAAGATCGTTTTTTTATTTTGCCATTTTCTCTTTTCTTTTCTTCCTATCTCTCTCATTTTCTTTCTTTCTTTTTGTATTTTTTATTCTATCGGAACTACAAAACTGACAAAAATCGAGCGACCGACCGTGAGTTCGGTCGGTCGACGTCACCAACCTCTAGAAAACCGATGACAATGAAAACAAACCGACAGATTTGTCGGTGGTCGGCATCGGTTTTAGCCCAAAACCGACTTCGACCGACCGATGAACATCCCTACTTCTAGGAGAAGTAGATGAATGTTCCCTTAAGTGGTGATTCTAGGACTTGAACAAAGGGATCCCGCCCTCTCACTGGCCCGAGAGGAACTTTCTTTTTGATGGTTGGACCATAAACAAACTGTTCATTAGAGGAGCATGAGTACTTAAGGAGACAGATGTAACACAGGGGTAAAACAATAATTTGACCCAGCTATGGTTACGGACACTCGTGAAGGATTGACTTACTGGTATAGGTTTATATCCATAGACACGGAAACGCTCTACAATGAGAAGAGTTCAGTTGTGAGTTTTTATGGAATGACCCACAGTTAATGAATATTGGGTAACCTAATTAATGAGTTTAGTCAGTTAACTTCATATCATTGGAGCTTCTAATCTATAGGTCCATTAAGTCCCCTGCTAGCCCGTAAAAAGTAATTAGGAACAATTTTATCTTGAAAAGAATTTGAATTCTTCAGACTCATTATGGGAGTCAAATTAATTGTATGAGATACAATTAATATAATGTATGGTGATACATTATAATATAAAGTTTAATTTGTGATTTAACTTTATTAATTGAGAGAATTATATATTTGAAGGAATTCAAATATATGACTAATTAAGTATATGATATTTAATTAATTATTCAATTTAGTCTAATTAAATGTGATTTAATTAAAATATAATATATGAGAGAAATAAATATTTGAAGAAGTTCAAATATTAATATGAATTTGATTCATATTAAATTTATAGGAAATAAGAGAATTTTAAGGAGTTCAAATTTTAATATGAATTTGATTCATATATATAGAATTAATTAATTAGAGACCTGAAATTAAATATATGATATTTAATTGGGTAATTAATTAATTAATAGAAGCCCTGAAATTAAATATATGATATTTAATTAGGTAATTAATTAATTATTGAATTAATTAATTGAGTAATTAATCAATTATGGAAATGATTAATCACTTATGAAAGTAATTAATCATTTATGGAAATAATTAATCAATTATGGAGATGATTAATTATAGAAATGATTAATCAATTATGGAAACGATTAATCACTTGTGGAAGTAACTAATCATTTATGGAAATAATTAATCAATTATGGAAATGATTAATTATAGAAATGATTAATCAATTACGGAAATAATTGATTATTTGTGAATGTTTTATTCATTGCCTTTTTCCTCTAAATAGAACACTAAACGAAGGGTTTAGGGGATACACAAAACACAACCCTAAGGTCTCATTCTAGTCTCCCTCTCATATTCTCTCAACTTTGTTAGCTTTACGAGCTTCAATCATACTATATGTTTTGATGATAACAAACTTTAATTTACTAGTGATTTTAGTGTTTTAAAGTGCTCATGATGTAGAGCTTAGAAAGACGATTCCAACACAACTTGAATCGCTCGAATCGGAGTTCAAATGAGAAAGTTACAAGCAAAAGAAGATTGGAAGAAAAAGCCTACGTGGCACTTACGTGGCATTCGATGTGGCAGCTGACGTGGACCTCATTTTGAATGGTTGGCTGAATCAATTCCTACCATATGACTCATACTTTTAATCCTCTTTGATTCCCATTATCTCTTAAATTTAATCATTTTCAAATCTCATATTTTAATCTCATATTTAATTTTTTCAATTCATCCAAATTCTCCAAAATTCCACAAAAATTCCACCAATTCAAACTTGAATTCTTTCCAAATTTCATAACCTTTCAAATCTCCATTTTATTCTCAAAATCTCCTAATTTCAATCTTTCAAAATTCATTTTTAAATTCAAAATTCTTTCCTTTCTCATTAAATCAAATCTTCACCATCCATTTTGAATTATATTCAACGACTAATATTTATCCTCCTCGCCTATCAATTCGACTTGATTTCACTCTTCATTCACACACCAAAAAGCTATCAAAGTCTTATTCTCTCAAGTCTCCCTACTCTCAAATTCTTGTCCTCGCTTGCTCTTAAATTGGCCTATTGTTATTTTGTGAGGTTTTTTTTTTTTTTTTTATTATTGTGAGTGCTCAACTTTGGGTATCTTGCCTTCAAGAGGTATTTTATTTTGTGAGCTTATTCTTTTATTCTTTTATTCTTGGGAATTGTAATAAGGTGTGGGTGCACCTTGGGAATTGAGTGAGTGGTTTAATCCTAAACCTGAAAAAGGATTTGTAGTGGTTTGATCTTGAACCTGATTAAAAGGATCGTAATGGTTTAATGTTGAACCCGTTTTAAAAGATCGGTATAGGTTGGGTCTTGAACCTGTAAAAGGATAGGTAAAGGTTTACTCTTGAACCTGGAAAAAGAGTCGGTTTGGTTCTCACCCGTAAGAGAGTCGTTGCAGTAAAATACCCAAGAAGAAGTCTTGGGGAGTGGAGTAGGGATTTCCGAACCACTATAAAATTTTCCGGTGTTATCTCTTTCTCTCTACTTATTTAATTTCCACTATTTTATTTATCTGAGTAGATTGCATGCCTAGGAAAATTATTATATATTTCTAACATATTGCATAATTTAGAGTGCTTATTAAATTTACTTAGTTTAAATCAATTCATTTTAATTTAGCAAAAAGTTTTAAATTTTATTAAGCAACTCTATTCACCCCCATCTAGTGTTGCCATACGATCCTACAAACTCAAGAACACAAAGGGAGAATTTCTCTAGAGTTTTTCCCATTCAAGAATAGGTAGTCCCACAACTACGTTCCTAATCTCAAAGTCATAGCGGGGATGATCAATTGGTGATGTTCCAATTGTTGACGATTGGTCCCTATGAAATCAAGAAAGACGTTCTTGATATTTTAGAGATGACAACAACGGTATGTATGTTTCTTCCATTTACATAAGATCTAAGGTTGTATGCTTAGCCTTAATATAAATCTAGAATAGTTCTAAGTTTATTGCCAATGTATTGGTATTTTAGATTAAACAAAATTAACTACGAATCGGTCTCAATTCGCTTCCGCTTAACGAAATTAGGGAATTCTAATCCTACAACATCCACTTTTAATTGTGTATTTCCTTGTTTTATCATAATGCCGAAAATATTTGTCAGCAACATTCATATTAATAGGGATCTTCTTAATAGAATTTATATCCTCATCAAGCATGACCCCTTTTAATTTGTTAAATGCCCCAAGTACCACTAGGAGTTGTATAATCACTGACCTTATCTTCTTAAGCATCTAAATTAATACAAGTGGGCTTAAAAGTTATCTCTTTTGGAATCCAAGGATCTTTGAAAATAGAAATGTTCGAACCCTTACCAGCTCTATATCTAATTCCTTTGGCTAAGAGGTCTCTTCCCGAAATAAGACTCCTCCAGAGATATGAAGGTTTCTTTCCTAAACTTGCTCCCAAAATACTAGAGTCTTTGAAGTAGATACACTTAAGAAATCTAGCTAACAAAGAATCCGGGTTAGAAAAAATGCGCCAAACTTGTTTAGCTATGAGGTCTTTGTTAAAACCTTCCACATCCCTAAAATTTAATCCCCCAACCTTTTAGGAAGGCATAGTTTTTCCCATCTAGACCAATGGAGGCTTTTTTTTTTTATTATCTTTTGAACCCCACCAAAACCTAGCAAATTTCTTTGTTATCTCATCACATAGCTTTTTGGGAAATTTTAAAATACTCATAACATAGGATGGAATAGCTTGGCCAATACTTTTTTTTTTATTTATCAAAATTGCCTTCCCCGCAATAGAGAAAAACAACCATTCCCAACCTTGGACAACTTTCCAAACTCTATCTATAATATAGCCAAAATCCTTAGACTTATTATTAGATAAAACGAGGGGATCCCTAAGTATTTCCCAAAATCTTCTACACTTTTGACTCCAAGGATACTACTTAGGAAGCTTTTCCTATCCTTGTTGGTTTTTTTTTTAAAAAAGAGAATGGATGATTTTTTGTAATTGATGCTTTCCCCCGAAGCCTTTTCATAGATTTCTAGGATATGTTTTAGGTAAGAAAGTTCTTGTTCATTTGCTTTGCAGAAAACAAGGCTATTGTCTGCAAACAAAAGATGAGATATCAAAGGGCCATTTGAGCAAACCATACCAGAAAGCCTTTTATTCTTATTTGCCTCTAAGATTAGATGGGATAAACCTTCTGCTATAAAGAGAAAAAGATATGGGGACAGGGGATCTCCTTGGCTCAACCCTCTTTTAGATACAAATTTACCTTTTTTCTCCCCATTTATTAAAATAGAAAAACTAACTAAAGAAATGCATCTTATAATCAGGTTAACCCACCTAGAGTCAAAGCCTAATTTGATCACGATCTCCCTCAAAAAAGGCCATTCAACCCTATCATAGGCTTTGCTTAGGTCTAACTCTAGAGCTGCCATTTCACTTTTAATAGATTTCTGATTTTTAATACTATTTACACATTCTTGCCCAATTATAAAATTGTCTATTCTTAATCTGTCTTTAATGAATGTTGACTGGTTTTCTGATATTATGTCCTTTAATATCCCTTTCAATCGGTTAGCTATGGTTTTAGTTACAATTTTGTAATTAACTTTGCACAAGCTTATAGGTCTAAAATCCCATACTTCCTTTGGATTAGAGATTTTGGGAATTAGGACAATGTTTGTATTATTCCAGTCATTAATTTCTTTATTGTTATTCAGAATTTCTAGGCATTCCTATATTGTTTTTTGGCCTACAAGACCCCAGTATTTTTGATAAAACAAGGCAGGGTAACCATCCGGTCTGGGAGCCTTAGTTGGAAACATTTGACCTATTGCTTTTTTCTATTTCCATTTTAGCGAAGGCGCTAGAAGCTTGTTATTCGTATCATCCTTTACTCTCGGGATTAGACCTTTAAGGGTAGAATCTATGGATTGATTATCAGGATTTGATGATTTAAACAGGTCTTTGAAATAGTTAATAAACGTTTTCTCAATAGACTTAGGATCCTCAGACCAAGAACCATTAATATCAACAATCTCATTTATTTCATTGGTTTTCTTTCTAATGGAGGCTTTCTTATGAAACCATGTTGTATTTTTGTCTCCCCATTTTATTCAGTTCTCTCTTGATCTTTGCTTCCAATATATCTCCTCTTCCTCTAGAAGTTTTTCAAGTTCAAATTCAATATTATGGATGGAATCAAAATCAATATTAGATAAATTTTCATAGGTTTCCTTTAGGTTCTTTTTGCATTCCTTTATCTTATTTTTCCTACTCATATTTAAGTTCTTCCCCCATGGCAGTAAAGCATCTGAACAATTCTTTACATTTCTAACTATGGGTAGGGAGTTAATTTCATTACCTTTCCAATGTCCATTTTTTGAGATTATAACACCACATTCGTCATATGTGATCCATAATTCCTCAAATCTGAAGGGTTTCCTGTGCCTCTTATTCTCCTTTCGAGACTCCCTTTCCAGCTCCATCTCAATAGGTCGGTGATCAGAAAACAACCAATCGAGGTTGTTTTTGTTTTTATTGATTTGAACAGAGACTCGAACTGAGGGTTGCACATAAACCTATCAATCCTCTCCTATATTTTGACTCCTCCGCTTGTACTAACCCAAGTAAATAGATTACCATCTGGCTTGATATCCTTGAGGTCACAATCATCAACAACTTTTCTAAAATCTTCCATAGCCTTTCTTTTCCTTTTAGGACCTCCTAGTTTTTCAACATCCTCCATGATTTCGTTGAAATCACCTCCCAAGATCCATGCCTCATCCACTGCCTCTTTTAGATTACATGTAAGGTCTCACGTCTTCTGTTTTTGGTTTGATTCAGGGAACCCGTATATGCCTGTAAATCTCTATTTTTTTTAACTTCCCCAACAAACATCTGCATCTCTATGATTTTTTTGAAAATGACCTAATAGATACTGAATTTTGCTCTTTCCAAAATAAACATAATCCTCCTCTAGAGTCCTCACTTTTAACAGCTAAGCAACCTTCAGAATTACATGCAACTTTGACTTTATTTGTAATATCCTCTCATCCCTTTGTTTCCAAGATGAACATAAGATGAGGAGATTTCCTGTCGTAACTAAGTCACGAATGGCTCTGGACGTTCTAGGGTTCTCCAAACCCCGAACGTTCCAACAAAGGGTCCTCATAATCCTTGGCAGGACTGCTTAGCAGTCTCTGCCATGAAATCAAATTCTTCAATCAAAGACATTTCAGGTCTTCCTCCCCCTTTTGCTTTCACTCCATCTGACTTTTGTACATCCTCCCTTTTCCTCTTATTTGACAGCATCACCTCCTTCATCTGCTTATCTGCAATTCTACTTCTAGCCCTCCTTTTCCAGTTGGATTTTTTCCTTGATGATATCTCTGAACCAGCCGGGCTATTTGTGGCTACTGAGTTGCTTGTACCATCATCTGTTGCATTTCCAGCCATCTCATTATTGTCATTTACTTCATTAACTCTTGAAACTTCAAGTACCTTCTCCCATAGATTCAATTCCTCCCTTTGTTCATTGATCTTTCTTGAAATTTCTTCTGTTTGCATGAAAAGATTATCTTCCAGAGCATCCATATTCCTCATCACGATGTCCTTGTTTAAATTTTCTTCTAGAGCATCCATATTCCTCATCATGATGTCCATATTCCAAGATGAACATAAGATGAGGAGATTTCCTGTCGTAACTAAGTCACGAATGCTCTGAACGTTCTAGGGTTCTCCAAACCCCGAACGTTCCAACAAAGGGTCCTGATAATCCTTGGCAGGTGATAACTGCCCAAAAGGTAGTTATTTAGGCCTCAATTATATAGGGATTTGTGTGTCCTCTATGCTTATTAGGGTTGGTTTTGGATAGATATTACATGTTTTAACCCATTTGGAAGAATGGAAGCATTGGAAATTATTTTGTGCAGATTATGCTGCTGAGCGACTAGAGGGAGCAGATTCTATACTGCAGCGAAACTGGGAACAGAAACTGCCACATCACAGCTCGTTAGCCAACTTCATGAACCGACTTCTGTTGAGTTATTTTCGTGATAAAGGATCAATGAGAGCCTTACACGTGTCCTAGTTGACCTAATTCAAGCCTCCCATCCTTCTATAAAAGGAAGTAGCCGTCAAAGTCAAAGTCATTCCATGTTTTCCCTTGGAAGCCGAATAGTATAGGGAGATTGAAGATCATCAAGAACACCATCTACCGCAAGCTGATTAGGGAGTTTATTTTCTTCATTAACTTGTGGTTATGGACATGCATACTCAGATTGTAATTCGTATTCCTATGCCTATTATGAACTAAGTAGCTTAGGGTGTTGGTTAGGAATAATGTGATTATTGTGCTTCATCTCTAGTAATAAATTGACTATCGCATTTTGGTTAATTGTTGTGCTTATTCTTATTTTATGCCCGCCTGGCCAGCCGGTGTGAATAGCTCTCTCTAGTTTCAAGGATGATTTAGAGAGTGTGTGGCAATTATCCACACTACGATCATTGTGTATTGGTGAACGACAGTGACTGAGCTAGGGATAGCCAGTTGCCTAGTGCTTGATTGGTCGCTCTTCATTGGGTTTGAAACATATCCCAAAAGATCCGGAGTTCCGGGAGGAATCCGCTAATAATACTGCGAGAAATGAATAATATTGCTAGAGCATATCTTAGAACAATCACTAAAACCTAACCAGCGCCTGTCTTTAACCTATCTATCTATTTGTTTACTCGTTGTTCTGTCATTTATTTTGCTTCAGCATAATTCCGATAAAACCCAATCATTTTATTATTCTTGAAACCATTAAAAAGTTACACAAAAATAGGTAGAGTGGAAACTCATTCAGGGCTCGGATTGATAATATTACTTGCTGCAGACTGTGTATACTTGCACAAGAATTCTAGAGTATTTTATACTATATTTTTACTCACTCTAGGAACCCAACAAGTTTTTGGCGCCGTTGCCGGGGACTTGAATAAGTTTTTATCTGATCTGTTTTGTGTATGTGTTTTAGTGGTTTGGTGCTAGAACTTTTTGATTGTTTCTTTTGTTTTTGCAGGTGTGATTTTGGTGCATGAGCGATCCGCCTGTTGAAAGGACATTTAGGAACAGAAGGAGGGAGCAGCGCAGAAACCAGATGGTAAACGTGCCGCAACCCCCGCAGGTTCCTGAAGGTCCAACAGCAGCAAACCCCCAGCAGAATCCGTTATTGCAGCAAAACCCACTGTTTGAGCAAAATGAGCAGCGAAATAATCAGGCTGAGAATCCTATCTTGATAGCGAACGATAGAACCAGAGCCATTCGAGCATATGTTGTCCCGATGTTTAATGAGTTGAATCCAGGGATTGCACGTCCCCAAATCCAAGCGGCGAATTTTGAAATGAAACCGGTAATGTTTCAGATGTTGCAAACCGTGGGGCAATTCCATGGTTTGTCATCTGAAGACCCTCATTTACATCTTAAGTCTTTTCTAGGAGTTAGTGATTCTTTTGTAATTCAAGGAGTGCCTAGAGATGCTCTTAGATTAACTTTGTTCCCGTATTCTCTTAGAGATGGAGCAAAGTCATGGTTAAACTCTTTTGCTCCAGGATCAATTAGGACGTGGGATGAGTTAGCTGAAAATTTTTTGAGTAAATATTTCCCACCTAATAGAAATGCTAAATTAAGGAGTGAAATAGTAGGGTTTAGGCAACTTGAGGATGAGACTTTTAGTGAGGCTTGGGAGAAGTTTAAGGAGCTTTTACGAAAGTGTCCCCACCATGGGTTACCTCATTGTATTCAAATGGAAACATTTTACAATGGTTTAAATGGAGTAACCCAAGGTATGGTCGATGCTTCGGCTGGAGGGGCCCTTTTGGCAAAAACTTTTGATGAAGCCTATGAAATTTTAGAAAGAATATCTATTAATAGTTGTCATTAGGGCCGATCTTGCTATGATTGCTAACGCTCTTAAGAATGTGACAGTGATTAGTCATCAACAGCCACTAGCTATGGAGCCTGCAGCAGTGGTTAACCAAGTCACGGACGAAGCATGTGTCTATTGTGGTGAAGGCCACAACTACGAGTTTTACCCCAGCAATCCAGCTTCTGTGTTTTTTGTAGGTAATCAGAGGAACAACCCTTATTCTAACTTCTATAATGGAAATTCAATTGGGAAAACTACTTAGGGAATTGATTTCACCGATTTCGTTTAGGATTGATTTTAAGGAATAAGTTATTATGCACAATGAAATTATGAGCCAAAGACCCTTTTATCACAACTACCTCTCCCGAGTATAATTGATTCTCATGCAAATTAACCAACTTGATATCCCTATCTAAGTTATTAACATGCAAGGCAATGAGATCTTTCAACCAATTCTAAAGTTAATCTAAAACCGTCATGAATTAGAAAGTAAACTTTATTCATGCAATCTTGAACAAGTCTAGATGAAATCCCCTCTCCCGAGCTAGATTCGAAACTTAAATCATCCAACTAATGGCCAATTAATTGAAAGCATTAAATCAAGATTACAAACACAATAACATTGCACAACTTAAACCATAAATCAATCCATAAACTTAATCAACTACATCAATCCCTAAGCTACAAGTTTAGCTACTCATGAATGAAAATACAATCTCAACTAAACATATGAAAGCCATAAATCTAACTAAAGGAAGAAAAGGGAAAAGAAAACTCAATGTAGGCCGAGTCCCGACGTCCCCGTCACGATCCCCACGAACAATGGGTTGATTTCCAAGTCTCCCCCTTTGTTTCAGCCTCCAAAGTGCTCTGTTCTGCTCTGTTTACGGCTCCAAAAGGTCCCAAATCGATCTCCACGAACAATGGGTTGATTTCCAAGTCTCTCCCTTTTGTTTTCAGCCTCCAAGTGCTCTATTCTGTCCTCTTTACGGCTATCCAAGGTCCCAAATCGAACTCCCCAAAAACCTAGCCGAAAATAAGCTTTTATTCTGATTTTTCGTCTTAGCGTCGAGACGCTGCCTCTTATACGCGCGTTCTGAATAAGGAAAAACGGTAGCGTCGGGACGCTTCCTATCATAGCGTCTCGATGCTGTGAGCTTTACGCGCCTAATCTGATATGGAATGTGAGCGTCTCGACGCTCAAGAGCTAGCGTCTCGACGCTAGCCTGCTGTTGACCGAGATTTGACTTTTTTCCACTTTTACTTTTTTCATTCCTTTGCATCTTTTCACGCCCCGAGCACCCGATTAACTCTAATATGGCATTATAGCTCCAATCAACCATTTCCTACAAAATAAACAATAAAGCACAATAAAATGGCCCAAACATCATAAAAGACTAGCTAAATTAAATAAGTAAAAGTAGCTAGCTATGCTCGCTATCAAATACCCCCAAACTTAAGCTTTTGCTAGTCCTCGAGCAAACTCTAAATCAAACATACAATGGAAGAATGGATGCAACAATCATAACTCAATCCTCAAGGCTCAAAAGTCAATAACCAAGCAAGCAAGAGATATGCACACAAGGACCAATGCGGGAGACAAATTAAAATTTTTCCAAAATTAACTTGAACAAGCGAGATCTAACTCAACAAGATCAGACTCTACTAGCTCGGGATTGGATTATTAAACTCTCAGCTCATCTTCCCTCTACACTGGCACTAAGGCTTCACTAATGAGTTAATGCAACAAGTTAGTTTGTTTATCTCCATACTTAGGTGCTTTTAATTAACAAATGAATTAAGCATGTAAATGTGGCACTAGCTTTCACACACCCATTGCAGGGACCCTTAACCTGAGTTTTCTCTGGTTGGCCTAACTGATCACAACAGGGGTAGCTCTTTTTGCCTAAACTTTATTAAACATTGCAAACTGTGCACAGGCCATGGCATAATATTTTTTTTTTCAACAGTAACTACAAGAATGATTTTTCGATATGAGCATAAATAGCAGATATTCTTTTCTTTTCTCCTAAGCAAGATCAAACATGCTAATTTGCAAAAAAATTAACTCTTTAGCTCTACCCTACACCTATCGAGGTGACAACAAGCATATGAACCCAATAATTCGCTCCTAAACATTCGAATCCAAATCTAGCCAAGACAGATACTCTACTCATGCAAGCCATCTCCTAGAAAAATTTTAAAAAGTCTCCCTTTTTGGGCACTTATGCTTAGATCTCATCACAAGCTTTAAAATTGACAAGAAAGCCTATCCTAGGACATCATAATCATGCAAAAGTAGCATCCAGAAAACAACCATATGCATAATTCAAAGAAAGCTCAAAACTTTAGCCCGAACTCAGATGCTCAAGGGCTCCACAAACATGCTAATCCACCCCCAAACTTAAAGTATGCATTGTCCTCAATGTATAAAGAAAATAGGGCATAAACAAGCATGAGAACAATAAAAGAATGACAGGAGTGAATAATACTAGCCTGGAATGATGATGACTTCTTGCTTGAGAGCTTTGAATCTTGAAAGCTTGAAAGCAAAGGAGGGGAAGAAAACAAGACCTACAAAACAAAAGCAAACAATAAATCAAAAACAAAAAGAAAACACACTAACTTACTTGGTTTGCCTCCCATAAGCGCTTGTTTAACGTCATTAGCTCGACGTGTTGCACGTGCTTCAAGGAGGCTTTTGTTCTGTGAATCCAACAGAGGTGCTCTTTCTTGCATCTTTCCTGTAGCCCATGTAAAGCACTTCATCTTTGGAGTCTTCAACTGCTTTAAAGATTTCTTTTTCGTTCTTGACTTTGATAGTGAGCTCCCTGCGCTCAATATCTATGATCGCTCGCCCAGTAGCGAGGAATGGTCGTCCTAATATGACAGGCATTGAAGGATTTTCTATCATGTCCATAACATACAAGTCAATAGGGAGGAAAAATCTACCTACTCTGATTAACACATTTTCTACAATACCAACTGGTCTCACCACAAATTGATCAGCCAATTGGAGCTTTACAGGAGTAGGTTTAATCTCACCTATGTCTAACTTCTTACATAAGGACAATGGGATAATATTAATGCTAGCACCTAAATCACATAATTCTCTGAAAGAATAATTACCAAAGCTACAAGGAACAGAAAAACTCCCTGGATCTGCTACTTTTTCAGGTACTTTCTGTTGTACTCTGGTGCTGCATGAGGAAGCAAGATAAACAGTGTCAACCTTCTTTTCCTTTAGCTTCTTTGCTAACCACTCCTTCATAAACCTGTTGTACTGGGGCATCTCTAATGCCTCTGCAAAAGGGATATTAATATTCAGATTCATAAAAGCATTCATAAATTTATCAAACTGAACCTGATTGTTCTTTTTCTTCTTTTTCTTTTTCTTTCCTTGGGAACCATAAGTGTGGGAGAAGGAATAGGAGGCTACGGTTTAGGCTTTTCAGCCTCATCTGCTTATGTGTCCTCCTCAGTTTCCCCTGTGGGCGTTTCATAATCCTCAGATTCAGGTTCCTCTTCAGATTCCTCCTGGTGCACAGTGATTGCCTTACAATACTCCATCTGGGGTTTCTCTTGTTCAGCTGGGGCCTTACCTTTATTCATGGTGCTTACAACATTCACCAACTGTCCCAGCTGAGTCTCAATGTTCTTTATAGCTGTACTGTGGCCATTCACTGTTGAGTTGATGGCAATGACTGCCTCCTCTAATTTGGTTGTCCTGTTACTAGACTCTGCAATGAAAGCTCCAACAAGATCTTCTAACTTTTTATTATCTTGAGTTTGAGGGGCAAAACCAGGAGGATTAAGAACATTCTTAGTATTAGCATAAGAGAAATTTTCATGGTTCCTATTGTTAGGGTGATAATGTGTAGGTGTAGAACTATTATTATATCCCCTAGAATTAAAATTTGATACATACTGAACCTGCTCAATAGTCTCCTCCTGAGGTCTAGATGCTAAAGCAGCAGCTGATTCAATTGATTGAGCACTCCCTGTACCTGAAAATTTCATAAAAGCATTAGCAAGGGAAGTCATCTGGGCCTGGAGTGCACTTACTTTATCAACCTCAAACACTCCAGCAGCAATCTTTTTAGGTGTAGACCGCTCAGATGGCCACTGATAGCTGTTGGTGGCCATATCCTCTAAAAGTGTGCGAGCGTTTTCCACGGTCTTGGACAACAGAGTCCCACCTGCAGCTGCATCAACAATCGTTTTTGTACTAGGAGTTAAACCATTATAAAACAACTGCACCTGAAGCCAATCGGGGTAACCATGCTGATGACACTTCCTCAGTAGCTCTTTGAATCGCTCCCAAGCTTCGAACAACTGCTCATCGTATTGTTGTTGGAATGTCCCAATCTCGGTCCTCAGCTTGACCGTCTTTGCAGGAGGAAAGAATTTCTTTAAAAAGGCCTGGACCAAAGCATCCCAGGTAGTGATGCTCCCAGGGGTGATGGACTGCAACCAATCACGTGCTTTATCCTGCAAAGAAAAGGGAAATAAACGTAAGCGAATAGCATCCTCAGAGACACCATTAATCTTTACCGTCCCACAAATATCCAAGAATGATTTAAGATGAGAATTTGGATCCTCGGTGGGCGATCCTCTGTATGCACAGTCTCGAGCCATCTGAATGAGACCGGTCTTCAGCTCAAAGTTGTTGGCATTAATCGGTGCATAGACAATTCCTGATTGCTGTCCCTGAAACACAGGATGAAAATAATCTCTAATAGGCCTAGGCTCCTCAGGTGGATTTTGATATGCCATTTGAATAATTTCTCTATTTTCCCTTCGAAGCCTATGAATTGTTCTTTCTATCTCGGGATCAAATGGTGCTACTTCTCTACTATTACGCATGCAAAAATCAAAACTACCCTAAAAAGAAACGAAAAAACAATTATGGAATGAAATAAAGAAAAGGAAACAACAAATCTAAATATGGAAAATATAATCTAGAAAAGGAAACAAAGTAACCTAATATGGAATGCAAAAATAAATATGGCAAAACACGAATAAGGAAACTAATCTAAAAAGGAACAACAAGAACAAATAAAGAAAAGATTACACAACTAAAAGAAAAACTAACCTAGAAAATCAAATATGGAAAGAAAAACAAATAAGGAAAAAAAAATGCAATAAACTAAAAAGGTAAAAATACACCCTAAATTAAGATCAAGCAATTTTTCCACAATATCAATCTAGCTAAATGTGCCAATCCCCGGCAACGGCGCCAAAAACTTGATGTGGACTTTTCCTAACCGCAAGCGCACGGGTCAAGTAATAATATAGTGAATAGTAAATTCGAATGTCGTCCTCTGGATTGGATTTTTAAGCAAATCAAGTATTGTGAATTATCTTGCCCAATTTTATTTAGGGATCAAAAAGTGATGAAAGAATGATAATAAAACCGAATCAAAGCAAATAAAAAGAATGGAAATTCAATTGGGAAAACTACTTAGGGAATTGATTTCGCCGATTTCGTTTAGGATTGATTTTAAGGAATAAGTTATTATGCACAATGAAATTATGAGCCCAAGACCCTTTTATCACAACTACCTCTCCCGAGTATAATTGATTCTCATGCAAATTAACCAACTTGATATCCCTATCTAAGTTATTAACATGCAAGGCAATTAGATCTTTCAACCAATTCTAAAGTTAATCTAAAACCGTCATGAATTAGAAAGTAAACTTTATTCATGCAATCTTGAGCAAGTCTAGATCAAATCCCCTCTCCCGAGCTAGATTCGAAACTTAAATCATCCAACTAATGGCCAATTAATTGAAAGCATTAAATCAAGATTACAAACACAATAACATTGCACAACTTAAACCATAAATCAATCCATAAACTTAATCAACTACATCAATCCCTAAGCTACAAGTTTAGCTACTCATGAATGAAAATACAATCTCAACTAAACATATGAAAGCCATAAATCTAACTAAAGGAAGAAAAGGGAAAAGAAAACTCAATGTAGGTCGAGTCCCGACGTCCCCGTCACGATCCCCACAAACAATGGGTTGATTTCCAAGTATCCCCCTTTGTTTCAGCCTCTAAAGTGCTCTGTTCTGCTCTGTTTACGGCTCCAAAAGGTCCCAAATCGATCTCCACGAACAATGGGTTGATTTCCAAGTCTCTCCCTTTTGTTTTCAGCCTCCAAGTGCTCTATTCTGTCCTCTTTACGGCTATCCAAGGTCCCAAATCGAACTCCCCAAAAACCTAGCCGAAAATAAGCTTTTATTCTGATTTTTCGTCTTAGCGTCGCGACGCTGCCTCTTATACGCGCTTTCTGAATAAGGAAAAACGGTAGCGTCGGGACGCTTCCTATCATAGCGTCTCGACGCTGTGAGCTTTACGCGCCTAATCTGATATGGAATGTGAGCGTCGAGACGCTCAAGAGCTAGCATCTCGACGCTAGCCTGCTGTTGACCGAGATTTGACTTTTTTCCACTTTTACTCTTTTCATTCCTTTGCATCTTTTCACGCCCCGAGCACCCGATTAACTCTAATATGGCATTATAGCTCCAATCAACCATTTCCTACAAAATAAACAATAAAGCACAATAAAATGGCCCAAACATCATAAAAGACTAGCTAAATTAAATAAGTAAAAGTAGCTAGCTATGCTCGCTATCACTCGCACAGACGCTGCAATTCAAAGTAATCAAGCTTCGATGAGAGCCCTGGAATTTCAAGTGGGTCAGCTAGCTAATGAGCTAAAGGCAAGGCCTCAAGGGAAACTTCCATCAGATACTGAACACCCTCGAAGGGAAGGTAAGGAGCAGGTAGAGGTAGTAACCCTTAGGAGTGGTAAGCCACTAGAAGACTCTAGAAAGACCACAGATTTAAATGGTAATAGTGATAATAATGTTGTTGTTGAGAAAGAGTTGGAGTCTGGTCAGGGTGCTGGAGGCAGCAATAAAAATGCTGGAGCATCTGGTTCTGTGCCAGATGTAGAACCACCTTATGTGCCACCCCCACCTTATGTGCCACCTCTACCTTTTCCACAAAGGCAAAAGCCTAAGAATCAGGATGGTCAATTTAAAAAGTTTTTAGAGATTCTTAAGCAGTTGCATATAAATATCCCTTTAGTAGAAGCTATAGAGCAAATGCCTAATTATGCTAAATTTCTTAAGGATATTTTGACTAAAAATAAAAGGTTAGGTGAGTTTGAAACTGTATCTCTTACTGAGGAGTGTAGTGCTATTCTTAAGAATGGGCTACCCCCCAAGGCTAAGGATCCAGGGTCATTTACTATACCTGTTTCTATAGGTGGAAAGGAGTTAGTCAGAGCACTCTGTGATTTGGGTGCAAGCATTAACCTTATGCCTCTTTCGGTCTATCGAAAGTTAGGTATTGGTGAAGCTAGACCTACCACAGTTACACTCCAACTAGCTGATAGGTCTATCACATATCCAGAGGGTAAAATTGAGGATGTCTTAGTAAAAGTTGATAAATTCGTATTTCCTGTTGATTTTATTATTTTAGATTATGAGGCTAATAGAGATGTCCCAATTATTCTAGGTCGTCCATTTTTGGCTACTGGTAGGGCATTAATAGATGTTCAAAAAGGAGAATTAACAATGAGAGTCTGTAATGAGGAAGTGAAATTTAATGTCTTTAAAGCCATGAAATATCCAAACGAAATGGAGGATTGCTCCTTCATTAGGATTCTGGAGAGCACAGTTATTGAGACAGCAATACAGGATTCAGCTGATAAGCATTCGGAAAAGCATGGAGAGGTTAGTGTAGAAGATTTAAAATTTTGTTCTTTAGATAGAAAAAATGAAAAAGAATTGTTTAGGTGTGAGGATGTTTTTGAGTCTTTAGATTTAGATCAAAGAAAGGCTCCCCCAATTAAGCCATCCCTAATTGAGGCACCCACTTTAGATTTGAAACCTTTACCGGATCATCTAAAGTATGTGTATCTTGGGGAAAGTGAGACGTTGCCCATTATTGTTGCATCAGATTTAATGTCGGAGCATGAAGAGGCCTTAATAAAATTGCTGCAGCAATACCACAAAGCTATAGGTTGGACATTGGCTGATATTCAGGGGATTAGCCCATCTTTTTGTATGCATAAAATCACTCTAGAGGAGGGATCCTTTATGAGTATTGAGCAACAAAGGAGGCTTAACCCTGCAATGAAAGAGGTTGTTAAAAAAGAGGTAATTAAATGGTTGGATGTTGGGATCATCTATCCAATTGCCGATAGCAATTGGGTAAGCCCTGTCCAATGTGTTCCTAAGAAAGGAGATGTCACTGTGGTGTGCAATAAAGATAATGAATTGATCCCCACAAGGACAGTAACTGGCTGGAGGGTTTGTATGGATTACAGAAGGCTTAATAAAGCCACCCGAAAGGATCATTTCCCTCTACCATTTATCGACCAGATGTTGGATCGATTGGCTGGTCAGGCCTATTACTGTTTCTTGGATGGTTATTCTGGGTATAACCAGATTACTATTGCTCCTGAAGATCAGGAAAAAACCACTTTCACCTGCCCTTATGGGACATTCGCTTTTAGGAGAATGCCTTTTGGCCTTTGCAATGCTCCAGCAACATTTCAGCGGTGTATGTTAGCAATTTTTTCTGATATGATTGAGTCCACTGTTGAGGTCTTTATGGACGATTTCTCAGTTTTTGGAGGGTCTTTTCAGAGTTGTTTAGATAATTTAGGTAAGGTGTTAAAAAGATGTGAGGATACCCATCTAGTTCTTAATTGGGAGAAGTGCCACTTCATGGTGAAGGAAGGCATAGTGTTAGGTCATAAAATTTCTAAAAATGGACTAGAAGTTGATAGAGCAAAAGTTGAGGTTATTGAAAGGCTAGAGCCACCGAATTCAGTGAAGGGAATTCGGAGTTTTTTAGGACATGTTGGATTTTATAGGAGGTTCATAAAGGATTTTTCCAAAATCAGTAAACCTCTTTGTAACTTATTGTGCACTGATCATGTTTTTGACTTTAATGCAGATTGTAGGAAGGCTTTTGAAACGTTGAAGGCTGCTTTAATCTCAGCACCCATTCTCTGCGCACCTAATTGGAATTTGCCATTCGAGGTAATGTGTGACGCGAGTGATGCTGCAGTAGGTGCAATGCTGGGGCAGAAGCAAGGCAAATCTATTCATCCTATATATTATGCAAGCAAGGTTTTAAATGAGGCACAGGTCAACTACACAACTACTGAAAAGGAGTTGTTAGCTGTTGTGTTTGCTTTTGAGAAATTTCGGCCATATTTGGTTGGATCCAAAGTCACGGTGTTCACGGATCATGCAGCAATAAGGTATTTAATGTCAAAGAAAGATGCAAAGCCTAGACTAATTCATTGGATCTTACTATTGCAGGAATTTGACTTGGAGATAAAAGACAAGAAGGGATCAGAAAATGTCATTGCAGATCACTTGTCTCGTCTTGATCCATCATCATCTTTGATGGAGCAATCTGCCATTTCCGATTCTTTTCCATATGAACAACTTTTTGCTGTTCAGGTGAAGGTAGTTAGGGATGTCCCTTGGTATGCTGATATTGCCAACTTTTTAGTAAAGGGAGTCACTCCTATTGACATGGATTGGAAGCAGAAGAAAAATTTTAAGCATGATGCGAAATTTTTCTTTTGGGATGAGCCATTTATGTATAAGCAATGCTCTGATGGTATTATTCATAGGTGCGTTTCAGGTGCTGAAGCAAAGGAAATCCTAGAGCAATGTCACTCTTCGCCGTATGGAGGTGATTTCAGCGGTCAGAGGATGGCTATGAGGATTTTGCATTGCGGATTTTTCTTGCCTACGTTATTCAAGGATGCCCACTGGTTCTACAAGCAATGTGACGCTTGTCAAAGGAGAGGAAACTTGGGGCCTAGAGATGAAATGCCTCTTACTTACATTTTAGAAGTTGAATTATTTGATGTATGGGGTATTGACTTTATGGGGCCATTTCCCCTTCTAATGGCAATGTTTTTATCTTATTGGCAGTTGATTACGTGTCCAAGTGGGTGGAGGCCATTGCATGCCATCAGAGTGATGCCAAGACAGTTGCAAGGTTTCTTCAATCGCACATCTTTGCGCGGTTTGGGACACCTAGGGCTCTAGTGAGTGATGAGGGTACACATTTTGTTAATAATATCTTAACTAAGCTTTTAGCTAAGTATGAGATTAAGCATAGGATAGCTACCCCTTATCACCCACAAGCGAATGGTCAAGCTGAAATTAGTAATAGGGAAATTAAAGCTATTTTAGAGAAAGTAGTCCATCCATCTAGAAAGGATTGGTCCTTTAGGTTGGATGAGGCTCTTTGGGCTTATAGGACAACTTATAAGACTCCTCTAGGTATGTCTCCCTATAGGTTAGTATATGGGAAAGCTTGCCATTTACCATTAGAGCTTGAGCATAAAACATTTTGGGCTTTGAAAAAATTAAATTTTGATTTGAGTCGTGCAGGAGCAATAAGAATGCTGCAACTTAATGAGTTAGAAGAATTTCGTCAATTTTCTTACGAAAATGCGAAAATGTATAAGGAAAAGACTAAGCTGTGGCATGACAAAAAAATTAAATCTAAGGAGTTTATCAAGGGTCAGAAAGTTTTGCTTTATAATTCTAGATTAAAACTATTTCCTGGAAAATTAAAATCTAAATGGTCAGGACCGTTTATTGTGATTGAGGTTTTCCCCAATGGAGCAATTACTTTGCAGGATGAAAAAGATGGGAGAGTGTTCAAGGTAAATGGACAGCGTGTGAAGCATTATTGGGGTGAGGAATTTCAGGCGAAATATCCTACCCTAAGGTTGGTCGATGTTTGAAAGAGCAGGATTTTTGCGGGAGCATTTCACAGAGCAAAATTTTGAGCTCCTAGGATTTGAATTGATTTTATTTTTCGTTGATTTAATTTTAATTGCGGTTAGGCTAGATTTGATTTTGGGAGATTTATTAGATTTTGTCTTTAAATATTTGATTAGATCTTATCTATTTTTGAATTTGATTTGATTTTCGGGTTATTTATTTAAATTATCGTTCAATTATCTTTTAATTAGTTAGATTTTATTAGATTTTATCTAGATTTTATTTTCAGTTATTTGAATTCTAGTTTTAAACTAATAGAGATTTTCTCTAATTTATTCGGCTTCTTTTGAGAATAAAAGATTAAGTTTGATTTAATCGGTTAAGTTACATATGAATTTAAAAGATTTGATTTTCTTATTTTGAAATTTAAATTCCGTATCTAAGATTCGACAGGTTCAGAAGATTGTTGCAGCAAGGATAAATGCTGGAGCAAATTTCTTGTACGAATAGGAAGGATTTTAGTGTGGGTAATTATTTTTACCGTTAGGATTTTTGAATTTCTATGGGCAGGTGAATTGCAGGGATGTTGCCACATGTCGTGAAGGGACAATCCAACGGTTTAGCCGTTGACAGCATGCCGTTATTTCCCATAGATGATTGGAGTTCCACAATTTTACCGTTAGGGATTTGAATTGCAACTTAATTGTGAACGGTAAAACCATTTATTACGGAGCAAATCCTTTCGGTTAGGATTTCAGATTGCTGGAGCCTTATTTATTTGCAGACATTGGTAAGTCTTCTTTCTACTTCGCCTTCTTGTTTCAATCTTGCCATCTACGTTCTTTCTTTCTCCTTTACATTCTCTGCAAAACCCTTTGAGTTATCTATGGCCAAAACAAGAGCTAGGAAAGAGAGGGAGAGTGAAGAAGATGAGGTGTCGGTCACACCGGAAGTGCAAAAAGGGAAAACTAAGAAGAAAAGAACGCCAGAAGAGAAGGAGGCAAAGCGAAGACGGAGGCAGCAGAGGGCTGCGGAACAAGAAGTCATCCAAGAAACAGAGGCTGTTCAGAATCTTGAGACAGAACCGATAGTTTCTAATACGGTTCAAGAAAAGATTGCTGAGAAAAATCAAGAAACAGAGGTTGAAGAGCAGGCTGAAGGTGAGCTTAGCAAGGAGAAAACACCAGAACCTATGCAGGAGGCTCATGTTGAAATCATTATGCCTGAACCGCCCAAGCGCCGCCGCATCAAGAGGAAGGCGGGTCGCGTGAGGGTGATTCGGAACACTCCATCACCTCCGACGTCGGACTCTGAGGAAGAAAGAAGGGAAGCTGAGAATAAGGAAAAAGAAGAAGAGGCAAGAAAGGCAGAAGAAGAGCGTTTGCGTGAACAGAGAGAAAGCAAGGGCAAAGGAATTGCCGAAGCATCGTGAGAAATTGAGGAGCCGAGGGCACCATTCATTCGCTTCGTCAACAATCTTGCTCGAGCAAAATACCAAGAGGTGCTGAAACAGGACTTCTTGTTCGAACGAGGATTTGGCAGTGATTTGCCCAGGTTCTTGGAGTCTGGAATAGTGAACCTCGGATGGAGGCAATTTTGTGCAAACCAGAACCTGCCAATTCCAACATTGTTCGAGAATTTTATGCCAATCTTGACGTTAAGAATGATTTTGAGGTTATCGTTCGAGGAGTGCCTGTACAGTGGAGTCCTGAGGCCATTAATGAATTGTTCGATCTCCAGGATTTTTCGCTGTTGCACGATTTTCAATTCCGCAAGTGCACGGGTCGTCACAAGTAATATAGTGATTTTGAGTATAGAGTATCGTCTCCACAGGGATTGGATTTATTCAATTAGGTACCGCGAGTAATCTTGCTTAGCTTTATTTAGAGAACAAAATCTAATGCCGGAAAGAATAACAAAAAGCTAATCTAGAAAGCAAAAGATAAATGGTGACACAATTTGATGGGATAATTCTAGAGTTGTTGATTTTATCAATTGGACATTTAATCGCTTAATCAATGAACTAATATGGATTAACTAATCATTTGATTCATAAGTCTAGAAGCCTAATTTCAAGGATTCTCCTGTCGGTCTCCTCCTATCTCATACCTTTCAATAAAGAATCTCCTTTCAGTCTCATCTTTATTTACTTAGCATGGCATTACGACCCTTCAGTACAACCTCTAACGTTATTTATTTTATCCCGTGTCACCCGGGTAAATAACCGTTAGTCATGCATTCAGTTCTAGTCTAAGCTTCTCTCCGTCGAGTTTCCACATAGTAACAATTCATTTAATCAGTGATCAGTTGATTAAAAGCATTACAGACAAAATGCACAAATGAACAATAATGACAATTAAACCACATCAATTAATTCAGCAGAGGTTCAACATCTAAATCAATCTCATAGAATTTAGGAATTTACTACTCATAATCACTAAAATCCAATAATTCCTAATCACAACAATTCTAGAAACTAAAACATAAAGGAAAAGGGAAGAGAAATGCTCATAAAAGTGTCGATCTCCTCGATCCCGCGCCGACCTCCTTCGATCCCGAGCTCCAAAGATCTTCAACAAAGCTCCAAAACTCTCCCAAAAATCCCCACTTTTAGTGTGGATTCTAGAATGGGGTGAAAACCCACAAATTGGCACACAATCTTCATTGCAAAAGGCTCCTTTTATAGGCTGTCAGCAGGCACAGCGTCGAGACGCTCTGACGTCATCTTTTCTTGGGCTCCAAGACGTCGCAGCGTCGAGACGCTACTTGGACAGTGTCGCGACGCTCTCGCGATTCTGGATCTTTCCACGCAGCTGCCTAGCGTCGGGACACTCTAGGCTTAGCGTCGAGACGCTAGGCCCTGAATTTTCAATATTGGCCCGATTTTGATTCCATTTTTGGGCCTCCAACTTTCTTTTGGCCCAAATACTTCTTGTAATGGATTTTGGGCACTTTTCTTGACCCAAATTGATAATTTTAAGGCTTGGACTTCATGAATTTGGGCTTCTAATTAATTCTTCTTGGCTTTTTGGACTCGGATCTTCAATGTAATTCTCAAAATTGCTCAAAAAGCCTCAAAAATCATCCAAAATCTCTCAAAATTCTGATTTTTCTTCTTTGACTCGGTTTTCTGAAATTTAAACAGAAAATAGCATTAAAGCACACAATTCAAGCACAAAACTAGCTTAAATTAATAGGAAAATGATGACATTTTTGCATGTCATCATCCGCATGCCGTTTTTAATGAGATGGTGGTTGCACCATCTAGTGATCAACTGAGTGCGGCTGTCCGGGAGGTAGGCATTGAGGGGGCTCAATGGAGGGTGTCGCAGACGCGAAAGCATACGTTTCAAGCTGCTTATTTGAAGAGTGAAGCCAACACTTGGATGGGTTTCATCAGGCTACGCTTGCTGCCAACAACACACGACTCCACAGTATCTCGGGACAGGGTATTGCTTGCTTTTGCCATTCTTCGCTCGCTGAGTATTGATTTAGGAAAAATTATTTCTTCTGAGATTGTTGATTGCTGGAAAAAGAAGGTGGGGAAGCTGTTCTTTCCAAACACTATCACAATGTTATGCAGCAGGGCAGGAGTGCCCACGGTTCCAGAAGATATGATCATGACTGATAAGGGAATCATTGACAGACCTAATCTGGCGTTGCTTCAGCGTATGCAAAAGGTTCACCAGGATGGGCTCGTGTATGGCGTTAATCAGATCCTAGAGCAACTGTCAGTGTTGGCCAGTAGGTTAGAATTTGCTGAAAGGCAAGCTCAGACCTACTGGACTTATGCTAAAAGGAGAGATGATTCGCTCAGGGGGGCCTTGCAAACCAATTTCTCAACACCGTATCCGGCCTTTCCAGTGTTTCCCGATGATTTGTTTAATCTTTGGATACCACCCCCGCCTGTTGAACGAGAAGAGGATGTTGATGAGGAGCAGGGTCAGGAAGACTGACTGATGGGATGACCTGGAGCGAGCATTACTTTTGTTTATCCATTTTTGTTTGCTCGCGCATATTGACCCTTCTCACTGTTATAACTGCTTGTCTTGTTTCTTTTTAATTTTTTTATTGCGGAAAAAATATATCTACTTTGTAATGTTTTTTCTATAATTTTAATGAAATTTCTGAATGTTTCTATTCCATGAGCACTGACTAACTCTAACTTAACTAATTCTCTTCTGAATTTTTGAAGCTTGGACTGATTACGCTTAATTAGATCAAGGTATTATGATCTCCAGAAACCTTTTGCTTGAGCATTTCTTCTAGCCTGGACTGTTGCTGTGGCAAGAAGATTTTGAAGGTAGTATTGACTTATATGATCCACTTTAAGCTTAATCTGAGTCCCATGTTTAGTTTAAAAATTCAGAAAGAAAAATTTAAGTTTGGGGGTATAATTGCTTAATTAATGATTCATTGGGGACAATGAATAATTCAAGTTTGGGGGACTTTTTGCTACTCCAATTATTTTGCTCGAGCATTCTTCTCCTTCAAAATTAAAATTTGCTAGGTTATTGAGTAACGGGGGACATTTGTGATACCCACAGTTTGTCTTCGTGTCAAAAGATGACCTAGGAAATGTGAAAAAATGATGAGAAAAATTATTTGCTGAAAAATTATTTGTTGAAGATTTTGCTGAAAAAAATTGATGAAGCAAAAGTTTTGAGGGATGAATGATGATCCAGCAGTTTTTCTGTCTCCCATAACTTAGGTGAGCTTCATCACAAAATGTCGCCATTCTGAGGGGCAAGAGATGGAATAACTAAGGATTTTTGAGCTTTATAATGAGTATTGAGCCTAGTTGGTGATGAGCTTGAGGCAAGGGTATACTGCACCATAAAGTGGGTCATCCCATGCTTAAGAGCTTATGACTGTAAGGCTGTTTTAAGTCTGATAAATAATGATATAAACCCCTTTAAAAATATGTTTTGAAATGTCTGATAATAGAGCCAGGCTGTGGTGAGTTCTTAGAAGTAAGTTGAAAAGTGGTGATTATTTGTCTGTGCCGGAGGAATCATTTTGCCGCAGCAGAGCTTGGTTTTGCAGAGTACTCAGGTAAAGGTTAAAGGTAGTGTTGGACTGTCTGATTTGATTAAGCTAATTCTTTGTCTAATATTTTTAAATTCTCGAAGGAAGGTTGGTTAGTATTGCTCGGGACGCGCAATAGTTCAAGTTTGGGGGTATGATAACTGCCCAAAAGGTAGTTATTTAGGCCTCAATTATATAGGGATTTGTGTGTCCTCTATGCTTATTAGGGTTGGTTTTGGATAGATATTACATGTTTTGACCCATTTGGAAGAATGGAAGCATTGGAAAACATTTTGTGCAGATTATGCTGCTGAGCGACTGGAGGGAGCAGATTCTATGCTGCAGCAAAACTGGGAACAGAAACTACCACATCACAGCTCGTTAGCCAACTTCATGAACCGACTTCTGTTGAGTTATTTTCGTGATAAAGGATCAAGGAGAGCCTTACACGTGTCCTAGTTGACCTAATTCAAGCCTCCCATCCTTCTATAAAAGGAAGTAGCCGTCAAAGTCAAAGTCATTCCATGTTTTCCCTTGGAAGCCGAATAGTATAGGGAGATTGAAGATCATCAAGAACACCATCTACCGCAAGCTGATTAGGGAGTTTATTTTCTTCATTAACTTGTGGTTATGGACATGCATACTCAGATTGTAATTCGTATTCCTATGCCTATTATGAACTAAGTAGCTTAGGGTGTTGGTTAGGAATAATGTGATTACTGTGCTTCATCTCTAGTAATAAATTGACTATCGCATTTTGGTTAATTGTTGTGCTTATTCTTATTTTATGCCCGCCTGGCCAGCCGGTGTGAATAGCTCTCTCTAGTTTCAGGGATGATTTAGAGAGTGTGTGGCAATTATCCACACTACGATCATTGTGTATTGGGGAACGGTAGTGACTGAGCTAGGGATAGCCAGTTGCCTAGGGCTTGATCGGTCGCTCTTCATTGGGTTTGAAACATATCCCAAAAGATCCGGAGTTCCGAGAGGAATCCGCTAATAATACTGCGAGAAATGCATAATATTGCTAGAGCATATCTTAGAACAATCACTAAAACCTAACCAGCGTCTGTCTTTAACCTATCTATCTATTTGTTTACTCGTTGTTCTGTCATTTATTTTGCTTCAGCATAATTCCGATAAAACCCAATCATTTTATTATTCTTGAAACCATTAAAAAGTTACACAAAAATAGGTAGAGTGGAAACTCATCCAGGGCTCGGATTGATAATATTACTTGCTGCAGACTGTGTATACTTGCACAAGAATTCTAGAGTATTTTATACTATATTTTTACTCACTCTAGGAACCCAACAACAGGACTACTTAGCAGTCTCTACCATGAAATCAAATTCTTCAATCAAAGACATTTCAGGTCTTCCTCCCCCTTTTGCTTTCACTCCATCTGACTTTTGTACATCCTCCCTTTTCCTCTTATTTGACAGCATCACCTCCTTCATCTGCTTATCTGCAATTCTACTTCTAGCCCTCCTTTTCCAGTTGGATTTTTTCCTTGATGATATCTCTGAACCAGCCGGGCTATTTGTGGCTACTGAGTTGCTTGTACCATCATCTGTTGCATTTCCAGCCATCTCATTATTGTCATTTACTTCATTAACTCTTGAAACTTCAAGTACCTTCTCCCATAGATTCAATTCCTCCCTTTGTTCATTGATCTTTCTTGAAATTTCTTCTGTTTGCATGAAAAGATTATCTTCCAGAGCATCCATATTCCTCATCATGATGTCCTTGTTTAAATTTTCTTCCTTTCCCTTGTTTGGTGCCTCTATTTTTTGTTCTTCAGTGTTATCTTCCTTTTCTTTGTGAATTGGCTCTTCCTTTTTCTGATTTCTCTGGAATCTTTGAGCCCCCAGCCATGGTCCGAACTCCTTTTGTCTATTTTCCCCTGGTTCCCCACTATCTTTTTCGATACATTCCTTCTCTATATGGCCAATTCATCCATAATTGTAACGGAATTCAGGGAGTCTTTCGTATCTTATCGACACCCAACACTCCTTTGAGACTCCTTCTGCATTCAACATGAAGCCTCTCGGCAACGGTTCTGTAATATCGATCAGTACTTTGACTCTCATATTATTCCCCAAACATAAATCTTCTTTATCACATTCAACATCTACAAAGCTTCCAAGGTTATTGCTTAACACCTCTGTTGCATTCTTGTTTTGAAAACCCATGGGAAGATTTATGAATCTCGGCCAGAAAGCTACTTTCTTGAAGTCCATTTTAGATGTCCTTAAGTTCGCCTTTGTTTCTTCAAGAATTAGCAGACTTTTGTCAAAAAACCACGGGCCATTCTTGAGTACCCAGTTTCGTCTAATCGGCTCTCAAAATTGAAGACAAACGTGTTCTTTCCTATTGAGTTCACTTCAAAACTTTCTATGGCTTTCCATGCTCCAGAAAGGGCATTTTTAATCGCTATCTTTGATATCGGTCTATTTGATAGTAGCTTCTCTGTAAGACATCTATCCAATTGGCCATTTATCTTCTTTAACACTTCCGATTCAAGGTGGATAGAACTCTCTTTTTCCCGATCAGACAGCTTGAATTTCCTCCACCCATCCATTAATTCTTCCATGTCCATCTTGTCAGGAATTTCAGTATCCGAATTGGTTAAGCCACTATCGGAACTGACCCTTTCCTCAGAGTCGGGGACTTTGTCCAAGAACCGTTCAAGCGGTCTCATTTACTAAACTTTATTACTTTTCGTTTTCAACACAATACATGATTAAGCATTTACGCATGTGATTTTTAATAAATTGAATTTTGTTTAATAAATTAATAAAAAAGTTTTATTAAAATTTTTTAGGCTTGTAATGAAAATTTAAATTAGTGTGTAAAATGAAAATGTAATGTGCATACCACATTTTAAAAGACTAGTAATAAAAAAGGGTGTGAATGGTTAAGAATACCATTATAAAACAATATTATTAACATTTAAAATAGACCTCTAGCATTTTATTTTTACAACATAAATTTTCATTCATTATAAAGAAGACAATCCCCTTTGGGTACTGATAACTGCCCAAAAGGTAGTTATTTAGGCTCCATTTATATAAGGATTTGTGTGTCTTTAATGCTTAATAGGGTTGGTTTTATAGAGATATTACATGATTTAACCCATTTGGAAGAATGGAAGCTTTGGAAATCAATTTGTGCAGATTATGCTGCTGAGCGACTGGAAGGAGCAAATTCTATGCTGCAGCAAAACTGGGAGCAGAAACTGCCACATCACAGCTCGTTAGCCAACTTCATGAACCGACTTCTATTGAGATATTTTCGGGATAAAGGATCAAGGAGAGCCTTACACGTGTCCTAGTTGACCTAATTCAAGCCTCCCACCCTTCTATATAAGGAAGTAGCCGTCAAAGTCAAATTCATTCCATGTTTTCCCTTGGAAGCCGAATAGTGTAGAGATTGAAGATCATCAACTACACCATCATCCGCAAGCTGATTAGGGAGTTTATTTTCCTTCTTAAATTGTGGTTATGGACATGCATACTCAGATTGTTAATTCGTATTCCCATGCCTATTATGAACTAAGTAGCTAGGGTGTTGGTTAGGAATAATGTGATTACTGTGCTTCATCTCTAGTAATAAATTGACTATAGCATTTTGGTTAATTGTTGTGCTTATTCTTATTTTATGCCCGCCTGGCCAGCCGGTATGGATAGCTCTCTCTAGTTTCAGGGATGATTTAGAGAGTGTGTGGCAATTCTCCACATTACGATCATTGTGTATTGGTGAATGCCAGTGACTGAGCTAGGGATAGCCAGTTGCCTAGTGCCTGATCGGTCCCACTTCATTGGAGTTGAAACACATCCCAAAAGATTCGGAGTTCCAGGAGGAATCCGCTAATAATACTGCGGGAAATGCATGATCAATAATATTGCTAGAGCATATTTTATAACAATCACTAAAACCTAACCAGCGCCTATCTTTAATCTATCTGTCTATTTGTTTACTCGATGTTCTGTCATTTATTTTGCCTCAACATAATTCCGATAAAACCCAACATTTTTATTATCTTTGAAATCATTAGGAAGTTATACAAAACAGGTAAAGTGGAAACTCATTCAGACCTTGGATTGATAATATTACTTGCTGCAGACTGTGTATACTTGCACAGGAATTCTAGAGTATTTCATATCATATTTTTACTCACTCTAGGAACCCAACAGGTACAAATAGTGGTTTCTCATGAAGGTGTTCATATAACACATGCGGAAGCAATTGAAGATCGAAAGCACTTAAGACATTCAATTTTGCTCCTAAAGCATGCATGTTCTAGAAAAGACAGAATAGAGAGTTTAGAGAACACTAACCTTTGTAGCTTAGAAATGAGGAACTCCTTGTGGTGTTTTCTTCTCCTATGCTCCTTGGACAACCTCTAGAGTCTTCCCTACTATTCTCTTGGGCCTAGAATGACTTGTGGGAGTCTTATAGTAGTAAGAAATAGGAAGGGAATGCTTGAAGGTACAAGCTTTAGGAAGAAATGAGATGAGAGAGTGTTTGAGGGAGAATTTCAGCAGCATAACCTTAATGTAATTGTTGTCTCTCTCTTGAATCTGATTCAAGCTCCCTTTATAGACCTCTCCCATGCAAAGACAAGCTTCATGACACTAGACACATGGTGAAAATGCAACTCAAAGTGGATTCTAGGTGTTTAATTCACAACACATGCATCTAGTGCATGGTTGTGTTGTTTTCCACTATGCATCATCATGCAAGAGTGGGAATGCCACTAAATCCACTATGATTTAAATCCTAATTCTGAATTTTCAGCTTGCAATTCATTTCAATTTCAATTCAAAATTGAGATTGATTTCTAAGCAATTAATTGGGACATTTCCAAGTAATTTTGATATGATTAATCCAATTAATCTTTATCACCTAGTGCCATGATTCCTAATACATATATATGATATTTAAAACATTTTTAAATACCTTATCTCTCAATTCCTAATTTAATTCATAATTAAATCATTGTGTCGAACACGTTTTTATGATAAAACCCAATTTCCCGTTTTTGAACGATTCAAAGATTCCTATCAAAATATTCTAGGCTTTAATCCGATATGAGCTAGTAGGGGGACCTAATGGACCTATAGATCATGGGCTCCAACGATTCGAGGCTAACCGTCTAATCTCATTATCTAAGCTAGCCAACATTCGTTAACTACTGGGACACTCCACTATAGCCCGATAGTTGCACTCCCCTCACTATAGATATATTTTTGTCCACTTGATTTAACCATGTTCAGTAAGTCATTCCTTCACAGGTTGTTCGTAGCTATAGCTAGGTCAAATAACCGTTTCACCCCTATAGTACTTCTTGTTCCTTAAGTTCCACTGATCCTCTAATGAACAATCGGTTTGTGGTCCAACCATCAAACCTAAGTCCCTCTCGATCGAACGAGAGGGTGGGGCCCCTTGTTCAAGTCCTGGAGTTAGTACTTAAGGGAACAACTTTTCTGCTATCCCTGAAATTGGTATGAGTGAATTCCGTCTTGCGTAGCTATGTCCCCAGCTATCTATTCGATCTTATCCCCAAAATGGTAGGCTTGTTGAGTCGGCGATGTTGGTCACTCTCACCCATGCAGATCAAAGGATAATCTCGCATAAACAGGAGTTCATAGATAGCTCAGGATTAAGAATGAGTTACCTAGGTCATCTATGAGAAATAGTCAGTTTCTTTAGTAAAAGGCGTTATAAAGAGAAAGTGACTTATTTCGTGGTCCAGTCTTATGCAAACTCATTGCATAGGACACCCCCACTCGCATGTCACCACATGAACGATTTAGGATCTCATCGTTTGTACTTAATACAAAGTGGGCCGCGTCCATAGTGTCTCCAGCATAAGGCACCCAACCGTATCCTTATACTATAGACTATTTTGACTATAAACTTGAACTTGATCCTACTATATGTCCCTACATATAGTTCGAGTATTCATTTTATAGCCAAGGATCTTAGTTTATTGGATTTAGGTTAATCATTCGCAATTTACATATTCAATAACATCTTTTACTGAATAACCTCAATAACGTCTTTATTGGAAATAGAATATGTTTAATGATTTACAAACTACGAGTTTATAGGACATTAAACCCAACAAACTCCGACTTGGACTAGAAACTCTAGTGGGGTACATGAAGTTAGGTGTGAGAGAAGTATAAAGACAATAAACTAGGGCATCATCCATACCCTTACATTTCTTCCACTTGCCCTAGTCTAACAAAGCTCGTAATCCTAGATTAACTAGGTGACCCTAAAAAACTTTAGCCGTGAGGGGTTTTGTAAACGGGTCAGCCATGTTGTGCTCCGAAGCAATCTGTGTGACGATCACATATCCTCGTTGCACGATCTCCCTGATGAGATGATATTTGCACTCAATATGCTTTCCTCGCTTGTGACTTCAAGGTTCCTTAGAGTTTGCAACTGCTCCACTGTTATCACAATAGAGGGTGACAGGCAGTTGCATATTTGGAACAATTTCCAACTCTGTTAGGAATTTTCTTAGCCATACTGCCTCTTTTGTTGCTTCACAGGCGGCTACGTACTCTGCTTCCATGGTAGAGTCAGCAATGGAACCTTGTTTAATACTCCTCCATACTATTGCTCCTCCATTTAGAGTAAACACAGATCCCGATGTTGATTTTCTTGAATCTATATCGGTCTGAAAATCTGAGTCAGTGTATCCTGTAAGGATTAGATCCTTAGCTCCATACACGAGCGTATAATCCCTAGTTCTCCTTAGATACTTAACGATGTTTTTAACGGCAGTCCAATGCGCATATCCAGGATTAGACTAATATCTGCTGACTATTCCTACGACATAGCATATGTCGGGTCTGGTACACAACATTGCAGACATCAAACTACCAACTGCTGATGCATAGGGAATACGTCTCATTTCCTCAACTTCTTGAGGTGTCTTAAGACTTTGTTCCTTTGATAGATGAACCCCGTGCCTAAAAGGTAATAACCCTTTCTTGGAGTTCTGCATCGAATATCGTACCAACATTTTGTCGATATATGATGCTTGAGACAGTGCTAGCGTTTTGTTCTTTCTATTTCTAATTATTTGAATGCCCAGAACAAATTGAGCCTCACCCAAATCTTTCATTTGGAGTTGAGTTGCTAGCCATTGTTTTACGTCAGTCAGGAATCCTACATTATTCCCAATAAGTAGGATATCATCTACGTAAAGAACTAGAAAAGCTACAGTGGATTTGACGATTTTCTTGTAAACACAAGGTTCGTCAATATTCTACTTAAAGCCATACGTTTTGATCGCAATGTCAAAACGTATATTCCAGGATCTTGATGCTTGTTTCAATCCATAAATGGATCGTTTAAGTTTGCAAACCTTTTGCTCATCACCCTGGACTATGAATCCCTCTGGTTGAGCCATATAGATAGTCTCTTCAAGATTGTCGTTCAAAAAGGCTGTCTTGACATCCATTTGCCATATTTCATAATCATAATATGTGGCAATGGATAAGAGTATTCTAATCGACTTAAGCATGGCAACAAGGGAGAAAGTTTCTTCAAAATCGACTCCTTCCCGCTGGGTAAAATCCTTTGCCACAAGTCGAGCCTTAAAAGTTTGAACCTTACCGACTTGGTCTTGTTTTCTCTTGTAAATTCATTTGCAACTGATAACTCTCCAAAAGGTAGTTATTTAGGAATCTTTTCTATAGGGATTTGTATGTCTTTTGTGCTTAATAGGGTTGGTTTTAGATATATATTACATGTTTTAACCCATTTGGAAGAATGGATGCTTTGAAAGTTATTTTGTGCAGAATATATTGTTGAGCGACTTGAGGGAGAAAATTCTGTGCTGCAGCAAAGCTGGGAGCAAAACTGCCACGTCACAGCTCGTTAGCCATTTTAATAAAGTGGCGTTAGCTGATTTAATTACGGATCTAAGAAGCTTGGAGAGCCCTCCACGTGTCTAGATTAACCTAATTAGGTTGAATCTCATCTTATAAAAGGAGGGAGCCGTCAAAGATAAAGGCATTCACGATTGGGAGGTCGAATCAATCGGTTGTAGGCCGAATTGACGACAGAATGGAGATCTAGAAGACCAAGTGCAATTCCTCTCAAGGAGACGAAGTCCTTCTATGTTCTTGGTGGTTTGGAGCAGTCGTTTCATCTCCCCAATTGCTAAAAGGATTAGTATTTCTTGTGTATTTTGCATTATGGATGTGCTTACCAAGATTGTAACGTATTTTATGTTTTCAATCATGAACTAATTGCTTTGTAGGCATAGGTTAAGAATTATGTGATTGTTATATTTATAAAATCTGGAAATTCTATTTGATCATGATCATCCTGAATTATTTTGATCTTTAATTTCATTATGTGCCCGCCTAGCTAGCCGGTATGTATAGCTTCTCCTAGTTTCAGGGATGATTTAGGAGTTGTGTGGCGATAATTCACGCTAGATCATTGTGTATTGGTGAACGCCAGTGACTGAGTTAGGGATAGCCAGTTGCCTAGTGCTTGATCGGTAGAGCTTCATTGGAGTTGAAACATATTCCAAAAAATCTGGAGTTCTTGGAGGATCCCGCTGATAATACTACAAGAGATTGACGGATCAAAAGAATTGTTGGAGCATGTTTATAGCAATTACAGAAGTCTTAGCATGTGTCTGTTTCCATTCTGTTTTCTTTAGTCGTAATCATTTACTGCTTTTGCATATCTTTTGTTTCAGCATTTTAAAAACCCAAATCAATTTAACCAACCTTTTGAAATCACTAAAAAGGCAAATTAAATCAATAGAGGTATGCAATTTCAAGACCCTGTGGATACAATAAATACTTATCACTTACTGCTAGATTGTGTATACTTGCACAGTATTCTGGAGTTAATTTATCTCATATTTTTAACCACTTCAGAATTGCAACAGTAACCAATAGGTTTTACCCCATCTGGCTGCTCTACAAGATCCCAGACCGAATTGAAGTACATTGACACCATTTCGAGATCCATGGCTTTGATCCACTGGTCCTTATCAACATCATTCATTGCCTGATTAAAGGACAATGGATCCTCTACACCATCATCAGATATGATGGTTTGAGTTTCTGTTAAACCCATGTAGCGGTCGGGTTGTATTATAACCCTCCCACTACGTCGAGGCTCTCTCACTATTTGAGATGGATGTGTTTGATCAACAACTTTTGATGGACCAGCTTGATCTACAACTTTTGTAGATTCTTTTGTAGTTTTTCTTGAAATCTCATCTAATACTAGTTTGCTGCGAGGTCGATGATCTTTTATGTGATCTTCCTCAAGGAATGTAGCGTTTGTCGATACAATCACTTTGTTATCCTGAGGGTCGTAAAATAGACCACCTTTCGTTTCTTTAGGATATCCTACAAACAGGCATAGTTTTGAATGTCGTTCCAATTTCTTTGGGTTTTGCACCAATATGTGTGTCGGGCATCCCCAAATTCTGAAGTGACGTAAACTACCTTTTCGCCCTTTCCATAGCTCATAGGGTGTTTCAAAAACACTCTTAGAGGGAACCATGTTCAAAATGTATACGCCAGTCTCAACTGCATATCCCTAGAACGAATCAGGCAACTGAGCATAGCTCATCATTGATCGAACCATGTCTAACAGAGTTCGGTTTCTCCTCTCTGATACGCCATTTTGTTGTGGTGTAGCAGGGGCTGAGAGTTGAGACGTAATTCCATGTTCTATCAAATAGTCTTGGAATTGTAAGTCCATATATTCTCCACCTCGATCTGATCGTAGTGTTTTAATCGTTTTACCTAATTGGTTCTCAACCTCGGTCTTGTACTCTTTGAACTTTTCAAGGGCTTCAGACTTATGATGCATTAGGTAAAGATAGTCATACCTTGAATAATCATCAATGAAGCTGACGAAATATTCATACCCTCCTCGTGCTTTGACATTCATAGGACCACAGAGATCCGAATGCACGAGTTCTAAGGGTTCTTTGGCCCTATAACCTTTTTCCGAAAAAGGTCGTTTGGTCATTTTTCCCTCGAGGCAAGACTCACATGGTGGTAACGAGTCATCTTCTAACTGATTTAGTAGTCCACTCTTTACCAATCTTTCAATCCTATTGCAATTTATGTGGCCTAATCTCAAGTGCCAAAGATAGGTATTAGGAGAAACTTTTCGCCTTTTGTTTTGAGTTTCCGCTACTTTAAACATTTCCGTATTAAAAATAGTTTTAACTTGAATTGGCCTTAACACGTATAAGTTGCTTTCAAGTTTTGCAAAACATATATGCATACCTCTTTTGTTAACAAACACTTTATTAATATCAAAAGATACTTGGTATTTGATGCCCAAATTGCTTACCGCAAGTGTACGGGTCAAGTTATAATATAGTGAATGTGAATTCGAATGTCGTCCTCTGGATTGGTGTCTAGCCAATTTTAATTACCGAAAATACTCTTGGCCGATTTTATTTAGGGAATCAAATTGAATGAGAATATAATTGAATCAAACACAAAACTCATGCAAAAAGTGACAATCGAATGGGAAGAATTGGTTTTAAGGATTTGATTTCACCAATTGGAGTTATGGAGTAATAAACGGATTAACAAATACTATAATTCATAAATCTTGGTAACTAAAATCACACATATCTCTCCCGAGCATACATGATTCTCCCATATGCAATAGAACCTGATATCCCTATCTAAATCCAATAAACATACAAGGCAATAAGGCTAACCTTTATAACAATTTCTAGAATTAACCTTAATCTCCCGATTTTTAGCTAAATACTAGTTATGCATACTGATTTCTAATTTAAATCTTCTCTCCCGAGTTAGATTCAAACATAAACATCAATCAATTTATGGTCGGTAAATTGAAAGCATTAAGGACACAAAATATTCATCAATGACATCAATAGCATAAAAACCGCAAATCAATCCATAACGTGCCCAACGGCTACATCAATCCCTAAGAATTTAAACTTATCTACACATAATCCACGTTACAATATAAACTAAATCTAAACAAGCCATAAGAACTATCTAAAGTAAGGGAAAAGAGAAATAAACTCGTTGTAGGCCGAGACCGAACGTCCCCGTCACGATCCCCACGAACAATGGGTTGATTTCCACCTTGCTCCTTTTGGTTCAGCCTCAAAAGCCTCTGATTTTCCTCTGTTGTCGGCTCCAAAAAGTCCCAAATCGAAGTCCCCCAAAAACCTAGCCGAAAAATAACTTATATAGAAGATTTTCGTCGTAGCGTCGAGACTCTGCCTCTAAAACACGTGTGTCTGGAATGGAAATACGGTAGCGTCTAGACGCTATCGTCACAGCGTCTCGACGCTGTGACGCTGCCGCTTCTTTTAAATTAGGAAACCCAGCGTCGAGACGCTCCAAGAGTGGCGTCTCGACGCTGATGGGCAGAATGCCCTCTCTTGGCTCCTTGTTGCTTGAACTTTTCGGCTCTTTTGCATAATTTCGCGTCCCGAACACCCGATCAACTTCAAATTCTCGTTTTAGCTCCAGTAAACCAATTTCTACAAAATAAACATTAAAGCACAATAAAAATGGCCAATAAATCGTAAAAGACTAGCTAAATTAAATAGGTAAAAATAGCTAGTTATGCTCGCTATCAAATACCCCCAAACTTAAGCTTTTGCTAGTCCTCGAGCAAACTAAGAATCAAACATACAGTGGAAAAATGGATGCAACAAACATGACTTAATCCTCAAGGCTCAAAAGTCAATAACCAAGAAAGAAAAAGACATGCACATAAGGACCAATGAGGGAGACAAATTAAAATTTTTCCAAAATTAACTTGCACAAGCGAGATCTAACTCAACAAGATCAGACTCTACTAGCCCGGGATTGATTTATTAAACTCTCAGCCCATCTTCCCTCTACACTGGCACTAAGGTTTCACTAATGAGTTAATGGAACAAATTAGTTTGTTTTCCTCCATACTTAGGTGCTTATAATTAACAATTAAATTAAGCATGTATATGTGGCACTAGCTTTCACACACACATTGTAGGGACCCTTAACCTGAGTTTTCTCTGGTTGGCCTAACTGATCACAACAGGGGTAGCTCTTTTTTCCTTAATCTTTATTAACCATTGCATATTGTGCACAAGCCATGACATAATTTTTCTCAACAATAACAACAAAAATGATTTTTCTTTATGAACATGATAAGCAGGTATTCTTTTCTTTTCTCCTAAGCAAGATCAAACATGCTAATTTGCAAAAAATTAACTCTTTAGCTCTACCCTACACCTATCGAGGTGACAACAAGCATATGAACCCAATAATTCGCTCATAAGCATTCAAATCCAAATCTAGCCAAGACAAATACTCTACTCATGCAAGCCATCTCCTAGAAAGAGTTTAAAAAGTCTCCCTTTTTGGGCACTCATGCTTACAACTCATTGCAAGCTTGAAAATTGACAAGAAAGCCTATCCTAGAACATCATAGTCATGCAAAAATACATCCAGAAAACAACCATATGCATAGTTCAAAGAAAGCTCAAAACTATAGCCCGAACTCAGATGCTCAAGGGCTCCACAAACATGCTAATCCACCCCCAAACTTAAAACATGCATTGTCCTCAATGTATAAAGAAAATAAGGCATAAACAAGCATGAGAACAATAAAAGAATGAAAGGAGTGAACAATACTGGCCTGGAATGATGATGACTTCTTGACTGAAAGCTTGAAAGCTTGAAAGCAAATGAGAGACTGAAAACAAGACCTACAAGACAGACACAAACAATAAATAAAACTCAAAAGAAAGACATAACTAACTTACTTGGGTTGCCTCCCATAAGCGTTTGTTTAACGTCATTAGTTTGACGTGTTGACCAAATAGGCATCAAGATGGTCTCCTGTCAGATTTTCCATCACTGGTGCTCTTCCTAGCACCTCTCCTGTAGCCCACCATCATGATATCTGATGTGTTCTTAAGGTCCTCAACAACTTTTAAGACCTCCTTCTCCTGTTGGACTCTGATGATTAGCTCCCTACGTTCAATATCAATTATAACCCTCCCTGTAGCAAGGAATGGTCTTCCTAATATAATAGGCATAACAGGATTCTCTTTAATATCCAACACGAAGAAATCAATAGGAAGGAGAAATCTACCTACTTTGATCAGCACATTTTCCACAATTCCATAAGGACTAACCACAGATTGGTCAGCCAACTGGAGTCTAACAGCAGTAGATTTTATTTCTCCTATGTTAAGCTTTTTACATAATGATAGAGGAATTATATTTATGCTAGCCCCTAGATCACATAGTGCTCTACATGAAAAAGTACCAAAATTACAAGGAATAGTAAAACTCCCTAGGTCAGACAATTTCTCTGGTACTCCCTATTGGACACGAGCACTGCACGTCGATGCAAGATATACAGTCTCCAACTGCTTTTCCTTTTTCTTCTTGTTGAGCCATTCCTTCATGAATTTTCTGTAGTGAGGCATCTGCTCCAAGGCATCTGAAAAAGGAATATTAACATGTAAACCCATAAAAACATCTAAGAACTTGTCAAACTTAACCTTAGAATTTTTCTTTTTCTTTGATTTAGGAACTATCAGTGTGGGAGAAGGAATAGGAGGCTCAGGTTCAGGCTTTTCAGTCTCATCTGATGATGTGTCCTCCTCAGCTTCCCCTGTAGGCATGTCATAATCCTCAGACTCAGGCTCCCTTTCAGCTTCCTCCTGGTGCACAGTGATTGCCTTACAGTACTCCATCTGGGTTTTCTCTTGCTCAGCTGGGGCCTTACCTTTATTCATAGAGCTCACAACATTTACCAACTGTCCCAGCTGAGTCTCAATGTTCTTGATGGCTGCACTGTGGCCATTCACCGTGGTGTTGATGGCAATGATTGCCTCCTCTAACTCGGTTGTCCTGTTACTTGACTCTGCAATGAAAGCTCCAACAAGATCCTCTAACTTTTTATTTTCTTGAGTTTGAGGGGCAAAACCAAGGGGGTTAAGAACATTCTTAGTATTTGCATAAGAGAAATTTTCATGGTTCATATTGTTAGGGTGATAATGTGTAGGTGTAACATTATTATTATATCCCCTAAAATTAGAATTTGATACATACTGAACCTGTTAATGGTCTCCTCCTGAGGTCTAAATGCCGAAGCAGCAGCTGATTCAATTGATTGAGCACTCCGTGTACCTGAAAATTTCATAAAAGCATTAGCAAGGGAAGTCATCTGGGCCTGGAGTGCACTTACTTTTAACCTCAAACACTCTAGCAGCAATCTTTTTGGGTGTAGACCGCTCAGATGGCCACTGATAGTTGTTGGTGGCCATATCCTCTAGAAGTGTGCGAGCGTTTTCCACGGTCTTGGACAACAGAGTCCCACCTGCAGCTGCATCAACAATCGTTTTTGTGCTAGGAGTTAAACCATTATAAAACAATTGAACCTGAAGCCAGTCGGGGTATCCATGCTGAGGACACTTCCTCAACAACTCTTTGAATCGCTCCCAAGCCTCAAATAGCTGCTCATCATATTGTTGCTGGAATGTCCCAATCTCGGTCCTCAACTTGATCGTCTTTGTAGGAGGGAAATTTTTCTTCAAAAAGGCCTGGACCAAAGCATTCCAAGTGGTGATGCTCCCAGGGGGAATGGAATGCAACCAATCTCGTGCTTTATCCTACAAAGAAAAAGGAAATAAAAGTAAGCGAATAGCATCCTCAGAAACTCCATTAATTTTTACCGTCCCACAAATATCCAAAAATGATTTTAGATGAGAATTTGGATCCTCGGTGGGTGATCCTGTGTATGCACAGTCTCGGGCCATCTGAATGAGACCGGTCTTCATCTCAAAGTTGTTGGCATTGATCGGGGCATAGACAATCCCCGACTGTTGCCCCTGAAACACGGGCTGAAAGTAGTCTCTAATATGCCTAGGCTCCTCAGGTGGATTTTGGTCAGCCATTTGAATAATTTCTCTGTTTTCTCTTCGAATCCTATGAATTGTTCTTTCGATCTCGGGATCCAACGGTATCAATTCTTTACTACTACGCATACAAAATCAAAACTACCCTAAAAAGGAAAGAAAACAATTATGGAAAGAAATAAAGAAAAGAAAACAACTAATCTAAATATGGAAAATATAATCTAGAAAAGGAAACAAAATAACCTAATATGGAATGCAAAAATAAATATGGCAAAACACAAATAAGGAAACTAACAAATAAGGAAAAACTAATCTAAAAAGGAATAACAAGAAACAAATAAGGAAAATATTACACAACTAGAAGAAAAACTAAGCTAGAAAAACAAATATGGAAAGAAAAACAAATAAGGAAAAAAATGCAAATGACCTAGAAAAATAAAAATACACCCTAAATTAAGACCGAACAATTTTTTCACAATATCAATCTAACTAAATGTGCCAATCCCCGGCAACGGGGCCAAAAACTTGATGTGCAAATTACTTACCGCAAGTGTACGGGTCAAGTTATAATATAGTGAATGTGAATTCGAATGTCGTCCTCTGGATTGGTGTCTAGCCAATTTTAATTACCGAAAATACTCTTGGCCGATTTTATTTAGAGAATCAAATTGAATAAGAATATAATTGAATCAAACACAAAACTCATGCAATAAGTGACAATCGAATGGGAAGAATTGGTCTTAAGGATTTGATTTCACCAATTGGAGTTATGAAGTAATAAACTGATTAACAAATACTATAATTCATAAATCTTGGCAACTAAAATCACACATATCTCTCCCGAGCATACATGATTCTCCCATATGCAATAGAACCCGATATCCCTATTTAAATCCAATAAACATACAAGGCAATAAGGCTAACCTTTATAACAATTTCTAGAATTAACCTTAATCACCCGATTTTTAGCTAAATTCTAGTTATGCATACTGATTTCTAATTTAAATATTCTCTCCCGAGTTAGATTCAAACATAAACATCAATCAATTTATGGCCGGTAAATTGAAAGCATTAAGGACACAAAATATGCATAAATGACATCAATAGCATAAAAACCGCAAATCAATCCATAACGTGCCCAACGGCTACATCAATCCCTAAGAATTTAAACTTAGCTACACATAATCCACGTTACAATATAAACTAAATCTAAACAAGCCATAAGAACTATCTAAAGTAAGGGAAAAGAGAAATAAACTCGTTGTAGGCCAAGACCGAACGTCCCCGTCACGATCCCCACGAACAATGGGTTGATTTCCACCTTGCTCCTTTTGGTTCAGCCTCAAAAGCCTCTGATTTTCCTCTGTTGTCGGCTCCAAAATGTCCCAAATCGAAGTCCCCCAAAAACCTAGCCGAAAAATAACTTATATAGCAGATTTTAGTCGTAGCGTCGAGACGCTGCCTCTAAAACACGCGTGTCTGGAATAGAAATAAGGTAGCGTCGAGACGCTATCGTCACAGCGTCGAGACGCTGTGACGCTGTCGCTTCTTTTAAATAAGGAAGCCCAGCGTCGAGACGCTCCAAGAGTGGCGTCTCGACACTGATGGGCAGAATGCCCTCTCTTGGCTCCTTGTTGCTTGAACTTTCCGACTCTTTTGCATAATTTCGCGTCCCGAACACCCGATCAACTTCAAATTCTCGTTTTAGCTCCAGTAAACAAATTTCTACAAAATAAACATTAAAGCACAATAAAAATGGCCAATAAATCGTAAAAGACTAGCTAAATTAAATAGGTAAAAATAGCTAGCTATGCTCGCTATCAGTATTCATGCTCAATCAAACAAGAGATAGAGATTAAGTTCCTTTTTATATCGGGAACATACAAGACATTTTCAAGTAATAAGAATTTCAGCAGCATAACCTTAATGTAATTGTTGTCTCTCTCTTGAATTTGATTCAAGCTCCCTTTATAGACCTCTCCCATGAAAAGACAAGCTTCATGACACTAGACACATGGTGAAAATTCAACTCAAAGTGGATTCTAGGTGTTTAATTCACAACACATGCATCTAGACTATGCATCATCATGCAAGAGTGGAAATGCCACTAAATCCACTATGATTTGAATCCTAATTCTAAATTTTCAGGTTGCAATTCATTTCAATGTCAATTCAAAATTGAAATTGATTTCTAAGCAATTAATTGGGACATTTCCAAGTAATTTTGATATGATTAATCCAATTAATCTTTATCACCTAGTGCCATGATTCCTAATACATATATATGATATTTAAAACACTTTTAAATACCTTATCTCTCAATTCCTAATTTAATTCATAATTAAATCATTGTGTCGAACACGTTTTACAATAAAACCCAATTTCCTGTTTGTGAACGATTCAAAGATTCCTATCAAAATATTCTAAGCTTTAATCCGATATGAGCTAGTAGGGGGACCTAATGGACCTATAGATCATGGGCTCCAACGATTCGAGGCTAACCGTCTAATCTCATTATCTAAGATAGCCAACATTCGTTAACTACCGGGACACTCCACTATAGCCCGATAGTTGCACTCCCCTCACTATAGATATATTTTCGTCCACTTGATTTAACCATGTTCAGTAAGTCGTTCCTTCGCAGGTTGTTCGTAGCTATAGCTAGGTCAAATAACCATTTCACCCCTATAGTACTTCTTGTTCCTTAAGTTCCACTAATCCTCTAATGAACAATTGGTTTGTGGTCCAACCATCAAACCTAAGTCCCTCTCGATCCAACGAGAGGGTGGGGCCCCTTGTTCAAGTCCTGGAGTTAGTACTTAAGGGAACAACCTTTCTGCTATCCCTGAAATTGGTAGGAGTGAATTTCGTCTTGCGTAACTATGTCCCCAGCTATCTATTCGATCTTATCCCCAAAATGGTAGGCTTGTTGAGTCGGCGATGCTGGCCACTCTCACCCATGCAGATCAAAGGATAATCTCGCATAAACAGGAGTTCATAGATAGCTCAGGATTAAGAACGAGTTACCTAGGTCATCTATGAGAAATAGTTAGTTTCTTCAGTAAACGGCGTTATAAAGAGAAAGTGACTTATTTCGTGGTCTAGTCTTATGCAAACTCATTGCATAGGACACCCCCACTCGCATGTCACCACATGAACGATTTAGGATCTCATCGTTTGTACTTAATACAAAGTGGGTCGCGTCCATAGTGTCTCCAGGATAAGACACCCAACTGTATCCTTATACTATAGACTATTTTGACTATAAACTTGAACTTGATCCTACGATATGTCCCTACATATAGTTCGAGTATTCATTTTATAGCCAAGGATCTTAGTTTATTGGATTTAGGTTAATGATTCGCAATTTACATATTCAATAACATCTTTTACTGAATAATCTCAATAATGTCTTTATTGGAAATAGAATATGTTTAATGATTTACAAACTACCAGTTTATAGGACACTAAACCCAACATCTCACTAATTGCCAATTGTGAAATCCAATCAGGATAATTGGCAATCCATAATTGTGCCATAGAAAATAAGCCTAATCAAGCTAATTTATGAGCCTACTCATTGAAGCATCGACTCACATGAAAAAATTTCACACTTTCAAACATACTCTTAGTGACTTCTATATCCCAAATTAAAGAAAGAATATCAACTTCTTCACACCCCGTCTCCCCATTAATAATTAACACAAGGGTAAGTGAGTCAGAAAAAATCTTGAGTCGCCTCATATCCATTTTGTGAGGTAAATGAAGCCCTTCCAGAATTGCACAAGCTTCTGCACATGTAGGAACGTAGGGGAAGAATTAATCATTTTTGCCATCAACTGACCCTTTATACTGAAGGAATTAAATCACACAGTGGAAGCATATGAATGTGATGGTGTTTCAATAAATTTAGAAAAACACACATACAACAATATAGGAAAACATAGATTAAGAAAACATCCATAGTTCTAAACTACAGGGAAGAAATATTACTCACTTTTGAAGACCTTTCTTCAAATTACATGAGCACGAATTCTCCCCTTGATCGGCGGTTGCCAACAACGTACGATGAACAACATGAGCAAACAAGAACACCACCACTAGGTCTAACCCACTATCTTCTGAGATCAAGGTTTAGGATTGTGAGATCCTTTGTCCTTTTGAAAACACAGGAAAATGTTACAGAGAAAGATTTTTTTTCTTTTTTTTGTATGTTTGAGAGAGAGAGATTGAGAGAGTTCTTGGGAGTTTCTCCAGATATATGCAACCACCCTAGAGGGAAGTGAATAGGGTTTAATGAAATTTTATAAACTTTTTACTTCGGTAGGCCCAATTTAAACAAATAAGTGAACTTTTTACAAATAATTAATTTTAACACCAATTGGTCAACAAATTAGAAATATATTTCAAACACCATAAATAATTCAAATGTAAATGTTGTCCATGAACATTAAAAATAAATTATAGGAATTAATTTCATGCAAATAACGATAAAGAAAATTAATTGCAAAAATTAAATAGTAGAGGGTTAGAGAAAATAACACCGGAAATTTATAGTGGTTCGACAAACGGCCTACTCCCCTCCCCAAGCTCCTCTTGGGTATTCAATTGAGAACACGACTCTTTCCACGACTTAGAGTCCAACCGGTACAATGTTCCTTTTCCGGGAGCAAGAACAAACCCAATCCTTTCCACGATTCAGGATCAAACCGTTACAAACTCTCTTTTCGGGATCAAGAGAAACCCTTACAAGATTTGGAAATTTTAAGAACAAGATTACAAACTCTTTCAAAGAGTGGATATACAATTTTTTGCTCACAAATTTGTAAGAAAAATTCTTACAAATTAATGCCCTCAAATGGCTAAGAAAAATAAAATAGAATAGATCAAGAATCTCTCATAATAAAACTCTCACAATAAATAGAACAACATTAAAGTTTGAAGAGATCGCAATAGAAGAACTAGAGAGAAAGTTTAATATGATTTTGTGAGAAAATGGGGTATAAATAGGAAGGAGATGGAAATAAAAGAGATTTGAAATTGGGCTTAATTTGGATCATTGGATTTGTGTAAAAGAGAAATCAAGGGTGGAGATTAAAAGAAATTAAAAGTAATAATATAAATAAATAATATTAATAATATTAAAATAAAGGGAAAAAATCATTTTTAACCCTAAACTTTGGGGGTTGTATCAATTTTAACCCTAAACTTTCAATTTCATCAAATTGAACCCTAAACTTAACAAGTTGTATCAATTTTAACCCTAAGCTTTCAATTTCATCAAATGATCCTCAAACTTATCCGATCGTATCGATTTTAACCTCAAACTTGCATAAGTGTTACAATGTATACCTTTGGTTAAGTTTCCATTTGAACCATGTCGTACGTAATTGATTATTTCTTTCTTTTTTTTTTTAATTCACAGTGCACCTGAATTGGTTTCTTATAAGTAAAATATTGGAGAAACTTTATTTTAGATGAATTTTTCTTATTGAGAACTTTAATTGTGAGGGCCTTTTCGTTGCTATTTAAGATTACGAAAGCAAAGAAACTTTGGAGGTTTTTTCTCTTCAAATATTTGTTGGTTTTTTATTGTTGCTAAGAACTTTCTGAGATTTTTTTTCCTTCTTTTGCGGTTTGTTTTTCTTGCTAATTAGAAGAATGTACTGTCGCAACGTCATCGCGACGCGGAGCGGCCGACGTCCTTTCCTAAGGGTCTCTTTCGAGATGAGAGGTTTGGAGTCGCCACCAATCATCTTGGGGTGTGATTGGTCACCCGCTTTAAAGAAAAAGAAACGGTCTTTGAAAACCAAAGATTAAGTTCGGGAGTCGATTGAGTGTAGGGAAGGTGTTAGCACCCCTACAACACCCGTTTAAAAAACGGTTACCACATTTTATTTTAAAATTATCCTTTTATAACATAAAATGATCCTTATTATTTGGAAGAAATAAAAGAAATAAATAACAAATGTCTCACTTGATCTTACCTTAGCTTTAAGCGATAAAGTAAGGGTCTGATGTAGTGAATGAGGTTATACCCAATAATTGTTTGTCATGTTGAAATTTTCTTTTAATTAAAGAAAATTTGTCACCTCAAGAATTTGAGAAATTTTCAACACCGTCATAGGTTATACATGAGCTATTTTGTCTCACATCTATTATTTCACATTTCAACAATAAAATGTGAACTAATAGTCACGAGTTGTATGACACCATAACGAAAAAAATATGTTTTCATTTTTAAATAAAATTCAATTAAAAATTCATTTGAAATTTCTAAAGTAAAACCATTTTGAAATTCATTTGGAAAATTCAATTTAGAATCAAAATGGGATTGAAATCAAAGATCTAAGTTAATCAAATTTAAATTTTGATTGCCAAAATAATCAATTAATTTAACTTTATGCTAATTTCCAGGCAGGGTGTTCCCTTTCGGTTAGCTTAAGTACCCGTTCTTAGACAAAATTAGCCTTAAAGTTTCCGTAATCGATCTATTTTAGCCTTTCAAAATATTAAATAATGTTTTTGAAATTTGATTTAACATTTGAAATTTATTTCCAATTTAGTTTAAAACTGAAATTGATTTTCAATATAAAACCAAATAGACATTGATTTTGAAATTCCAATGAGAACATATTGAAATTTATTGAAAAATTCTATATTAAAACCAAACTGAAATTGATTTGGAGATTTCAATGTAAATTCAATTTGAAATGAATTTTTTTCGTGAAATGACACCGTCAAGGTAATTTGAAATTTATTTAAGCACCCAATTTACATCAAATTGAAATCAATTTTAAAAATCTAAATCAAATTGAAATTCATGTGTGAATATCAAATAAGGACCGAATTGACATTCATCCAAGAATTACAAATTTGAGATTTTATTAAAATTAAAATCCATCAAAGAAAAATTAAAATTCTATTTGAAAATTTCAAACCAAAACTAAATTGAAATTGAGTTAATTTAAAACCAAGAATGAAACTGAATTGAAATCCAAATTAAATCAAATTGACTTTGATTTTTTAAAATCCCAAAAGAAATTAAATTGGACATTCAAATTTAGAATCAAAATGGGATTGAAATCAAAGCTTCCAATAAAAATTAAATTGAAACTGAATTGAGATCTCTAATGTGAATTAAAGACATTGAGTCAATTAAAACCAATGTGAAATTCAAATTAGAAATTTCATGTTAAAGCCTAATTTGAATTGATTTTGAAATTTTAATGTAAACCAAAATTGAAATTGAACTCCAATTTAACTAAAGTCAATAGACATTCCCAATTTAATTAAAATTGAAATTGATTTCCCATTTAGAACCAAATGGACATTGATTTGTTTCAAATTTTACAAAAGTTGAAAATGACTTCCAATTTAAAACCAAATAAACATTGATTTGCAAATTCTAATTTCCAACCATGATAAGTTCGAGATTTGAAACTAGATTGAAATTGATTTGGTCAATTGAATTGAAAATTTTTCAAATTAAACCGAGATCTATTTTAGGGGGAAAAACAATGTTAATGCCATTTTGAACTTTGTTTGGAAAGACCAAAGTAAAAATCATTTTGAAATTTGTTTGGAAAGACCAAAGTGAAAATCATTTTGAAATTTGTTTGGAAAGACCAAAGTGAAAATCATTTTGAAATTTGTTTGGAACATCCATATTATAAACATATTGAAAATTATTTGGAAATTTCAATAAAAGAAAAAAAAACAATTTGGAATTGACTTGAAAATTAACTTTACAATTCAAATTGGAGTAAAATAAAACCAAACTCATAAAAATAAAAGGGAAAAAGGAAGTTTGTTTTCTTTTTTTTTAAAAAAAATATTGTTTTTTCCTAAAAAATAAAAAAAAAAAACTAAATAAAGAAAAGAAAGAATGAACAAATAAAAGGAAAGGATAAATAACAAAATAATAATAAAGAGTGGGACCCACCATCATTTCATCCTCTTCCTCACTTTCTTTCTCTCTCCCCATTCTTCTTTTCTTTTTCCTTTTCTACCTCCACTTAACTCTTCTTTACCTTTCTCTTCCATGAAAATTGGCTGGAATGTGGGTCAAAGTTACTCCTGGTTCTTCAGATGGTTGGAGTTCACGGTGGCGACGGATATCGGATCGGGATTGGATCAGTGGCGGAGTTCGTCGGAGTGGCGGCGGCGTAGGTTTTCAACGGTGGCGACGATGTGGTGAGCAGTGGCGGCGAAACAACGAGCAACTCAATCTTTCAAAAGATTAAAATTTCTCTCCCTCTCTCAAATTTCACTCTTTTCTCTCTCAAACTTCACCTCTTTCTCTCCTTGTTCTCCCATTTCCCACCACCTTTTGTTCTTGTTGTCCCTGTTCTCATCTACAACCTCTCTTTTTATAGGAGACATTGGAGAAAAGATTGAGAAATAAGAGGAGGGGGGTTGGAGAGGGTGGTGGAGTGAGTTGAGGGAGGTTGAGAAAGAGGGGGAGAAGGAGAAGGAAGTGGAAGAATGGACCAAAGAAAGAAGAAAAAAAATTAAAATTAAATAATAAAAAAAAGGGAAAAAATCAATTTTGACCCCTGAACTTTGCAGGTTGTATCAATTTTAACCCTAGACTTTCAATTTTAGCAAATTGAACCCCAAACTTAGCAAATTGTATCAATTTGAACCTCCAACTTGCAAAAATGTTGCAATGTAGACCTTTCGTCAACTTTTTCATTTGAATTGCTATTAAAACATGTAATTGACAATTTCCTTTTGTTTTTTTTTTTTTTTTGTTTTTTTTTCTTTTTTTAATTCACATTGTATCTAAGTTAGTTTTTGTAAGAATTTGTTGGAAAAACTCTTTAAGAAATCAAATATCCCAGACTATTTTTCTCATTAGTATAAAAAAAATCATAGAGTTATTGACAACAAGAAAAATCCAGCAAATATGAGAAATAAAAAGCTGGAAATTTCTTTATTTCAGTTTTCTAGATTTGTACATTCTTCTAATTAGCAAGAAAAAAATAAGAAAAAAAAATCCCATGAAGTTCTTAGCAACAAGAAAAAACCAGGGAGCATTTGAAGATAAAAAACCTCCAAAATTTTTTTACTTTCGTAATCTTAAATATAAGTAAAAAAAGCCCTCACAAAGTTCTCGACAACAAGAAAAAGTCATCTAAAATAAAGTTTCTTCAATATTTTATTTATAAGAAACCAATTCAGGTGCAATGTGAATTAAGAAAAAAAAATAATCAATTACGTACGGTAGTCTAAACGGAAAGTTAACCAAAGGTATACATTGTAACACTTATGCAAATTTGAGGTTAAAATCGATACAATCTGATACGTTTGAGGTTCAATTTGATGAAATTGAAAGTTCAGGTTTAAAATTGATACAACTTGTTAAGTTTAGGGTTCAATTTGATGAAATTGAAAGTTCAAGGTTAAAAATGATACAACCCCCAAAGTTTAGGGTTAAAAATGTTTTTTTCCCTAAAAAAAATAAAGAAATAAATTAAATAAAAATAACAATAAAAAAGAAGAAGAAAAATGAAAATGAAAATAAACAATTCAAACCAAAAAACAAATGTTTTTGATAATATGTGGGGGTGGGGGGATTCAAACCATAGACTTCGTGATAGTCGATACAACTTTATGCCAATTAAGCTAAGCTTTTGTTGGCATACCAAAAATCAAATTGATCACCACATATTGGAAAAGTTCAAATATTATTAGTAAAAATCAAGCCGGACCAAATACGGTGTCTACATGTACAAATGTAAAAAACGAAAATAAAGAAATTTTGAGATTTTTATTTCTCATTTTTGCTAGATTTTTCTTGTTGCCAATAACTTTGTGATTATTTTTTGGATAATAATGAGAAGAATAGTCTGAGATATTTGATTTCTTCTTGTTTGATTTTTCTTGTTGCCAATATTTCTCATTTGATTTTTCTTGTTGCCAATAACTGTGTGTGTGCTTGTGCGTGTGTGCGCGCGTTAAGAGATTTTAAAAAATATATATTTTATATATATATATAAAATTCTGGCGCATTTAATGCATCTGATTGATTTTTTTAAAAAAAAGAAAAACTAATCATATCTCATTCATTTTTCTTTAATAAAATAATATATATATATATATATATATATATATATATATATATATATAACCAAAAGCCCATGTGTCACTCTCCCATTTTTCCACGTGACGTCTTCGAATTGGTCCATGAAGTTGATTCAGCTGCCACGTCATCGCCACCGGTGTTTTTCGTTAAAACTTGTTTCGACTATAACTTCTTCGTTTTAGCTCCGATTTGAGTGATTCAAGAGGCGTTGGAATTGTTGTTCCGAGCTCTACGCTATGGGCACATTAAAATACTAAAATTTTCAGTAATTAAAAATTGAGTTTGTTATCATCAAAACATTGATTAATTAACTAATTAAAATTAATTATTTGAGATTAAGAGCCAAAAAGCCAATAGTATTTACTTACCTACGAAATAGTTCTTGAAAATAATTAACTCAACTAAATAGAAAGTTGATGTAAAAATTTTATAGCTCAATAACTTAAAAGTATTTAACTTGCAAGAGGAAATGCAGTAATAATTCTTTTTAAGCACAACTAAAGAATAAAAAAAGAACTCACTAACCCTATACCCTTATCTCTAGTCGTATCGGTGTAGAGCCTTCTCGCTACGCACAACAGAGCAAACTCTATCATAGTAAGCATAGAATACACTCCACACTTAGCAGAGCTAATCTTTAATCATACATTGATAGCGAGCATAGCTAGCTACTTTTACTTATTTAATTTAGCTAGTCTTTTATGATGTTTGGGCCATTTTATTGTGCTTTATTGTTTATTTTGTAGGAAATGGTTGATTGGAGCTATAATGCCATATTAGAGTTAATCGAGTGCTCGGGGCGTGAAAAGATGCAAAGGAATGAAAAGAGTAAAAGTGAAAAAAAGTCAAATCTCGGTCAACAGCAGGCTAGCGTCGAGACGCTAGCTCTGGAGCATCTCGACGCTCACATTCCATATCAGATTAGGTGCGTAAAGCTCACAGCGTCGAGACGCTATGATAGGAAGCGTCCCGACGCTACCGTTTTTCCTTATTCAGAACGCGCGTATAAGAGGCAGCGTCGCGACGCTATCTTGACAGCGTCTCGACGCTTCGACGAAAAAACATAATAAAGGCTTATTTTCGGCTAGGTTTTGGGAAGTTCGATTTGGGACCTTTGAGAGCCGTAACAGGGCAGAACAGAGCACTTGGAGGCTGAAAACAAAGGGGGAGATTTGGAAATCAACCCATTGTTCGTGGGGATCGTGACGGGGACGTCGGACTCGGCCTACATTGAGTTTTCTTTTCCCTTTTCTTCCTTTAGTTAGATTTATGGCTTTCACATGTTTAGTTGAGTTTGTATTTACATTCATGAGTAGCTAAACTTGTAGCTTAGGGATTGATGTAGTTGATTAAGTTTATGGATTGATTTATGGTTTAAGTTGTGCAATGTTATTGTGTTTGTAATTTTGATTTAATGCTTTCAATTAATTGGCCATTAGTTGGATGATTTAAGTTTCGAATCTAGCTCGGGAGAGGGGATTTGATCTAGACTTACTCAAGATTGCATGAATAAAGTTTACTTTCTAATTCATGACGGTTTTAGATTAACTTTAGAATTGGTTGAAAGATCTAATTGCCTTGCATGATTAATAAACTTAGATAGGGATATCAAGTTGGTTAATTTGCATGAGAATCAATTATACTCGGGAGAGGTAGTTGTGATTAAAGGGTCTTTGGCTCATAATTTCATTGTGCGTAATAACTTATTCTTTAAAATCAATCATAAACTAAATCGGCGAAATCAATTCCCTAAGTAGTTTTCCCAATTGAATTTCCATTCTTTTTACTTGCTTGATTTGGTTTTATTATCATTCATTCATCACTTTTTAATCCCTAAATAAAATTGAACGAGATTATTCACAATACTTGATTTGCTTAAAAATCCAATCCAGAGGACGACATTCGAATTTACTTTCACTATATTATTACTTGACCCGTGCGCTTGCGGTTAGGAAAAGTCCACATCAAGTTTTTGGCGCCGTTGCCGGGGATTGGCACATTTAGCTAGATTAATATCGTGGAAAAATTGTTCGGTCTTAATTTAGGGTGTATTTTATTTTTTTAATTTTTATTTTGTAGATAGATTGCATTTTTTTCCCTTATTTGTTTTTATTTTCCATATTTGTTGCATTCCTATTTTAGTGTTTTCCTTATTTGTTTTTCTTTCCATATTTGCTTTTCTAATTTAGTTTTTCTTTTAGTTGTGTAATCTTTTCCTTATTTGTTTTTTGTGTTATTTTCTTGATTTTGTTTTCTTTATTTAGATATTTTTTCCTTGTTAGTCTTTTGCCTTAATTGTAATTCTCCATATTTGTTTCTTGTTTTCCTCAATTAGATAGTACTTTTCTTTTGTAGATTATAGTTTCCTATTGTAGTTTCATTTATTTCCTATTCTAGTTTCTTCCCTAATTTGTCTTATTTCTTTTTTTGTTTTTGTTTTCCTTTTCTATTTAGTTTTATTTGTTATTCTTCTTTCCTTTTTTGTTTGAGTCTTTGTCATGTGTTCTTGATTGGGTTATTATTTGATTAAAAGTCTAATTATCATAGTTGCTTTAATTGAATTGAATGGCTTTTTATTCAACACCATATTCCAATTTTTCATCTTCAAGTTATACCCCTTTAAAAGAAAATTCTTCCTTGGAAAGCATAATTCAAAATTATATAGAGGAGTCTAGAGCGAGGAGTCTAAAAATTGATGAAATCATAAGAGGACTTCAAACTCCACAGGAAGTTAGTGAGGTGGGATCCACTTCCATAGGTTGTCTAGTGAGTCATGTGGCCGATGATTCTTTGGCACCCATTCATGAGCTTAGTTCTTTCAATCTTGATGAGGATGAGCAGTTAGGGGTGAGTTGCATAGATAGTAGAGAAGAATTGGAGAGTTGTAGCACCTTTCAAGAACATGTTTGTGAGGAAGAAAAAGAAAATGAGCTTGCAGTGACGGTTCAGGAGGTAGAGTTTGAGGTTGAAAAGCCTTCGTCTGTTTTATCTTCTCCATCTTTTATAGATGTTGATTGTTCTTTTTTCTATTCTCACGAGTCAGTTTTAGAGTCAGGGTCTCTTTATTTTGATATTTCTCCTTTTATGCTTCTTTTATTAAAAAATACCAAAAATAATTATGTTTCAGGGGCCCATGAGAAACTAGTAAGCTTACTAGCGATCGTTGGTTATATTGATTCAAGAAAGAAGGGTCCAAAGAAATACGAGAATTTTTATGTGCCTTGACAGACTGCACGAGCACGTCGAGCTAAAGACGTTAAACAAGCGCTTATGGGAGGCAACCCAAGTTAGTCTGTTTTTTCTCTTTTATGTGTTTGATCTTTTTGTTGTTTTTGTTTTGTAGGAGTTCCCCTGTTCTTGCCTTTGCCAAGCATTCATGAAAAGGTCATCATTCCAGGGCAGTATTGTTCACCCCTTCCATTTTTTTTTCTTGTTCTCATGCTTATGTATGCTTTATTGACTTATACATTGAGGACAATGCATGTTTTAAGTTTGGGGGTGGATTATCATGTTTGTGGAGCCATTGAGCATCTGAGTTCGGGCTATAGTTTTGAGCTTTCTTTGAATTGAGCATATGGTTGTTTTCTGGATGCTACTTTTGCATGATTATGATGTCCTAGGATAGGCTTTCTTGTCAATTTTCAAGCTTGTGATGAGATGTAAGCATAAGTGCCCAAAAAGGGAGACTTTTTAAAATTTTTCTAGGAGATGGCTTGCATGAGTAGAGTATCTGTCTTGGCTAGATTTGGATTTGAATGCTTAGGAGCGAATTATTGGGTTCATATGCTTGTTGTCACCTCGATAGGTGTAGGGTAGAGCTAAAGAGTTAATTTTTTGCAAATTAGCATGTTTGATCTTGCTTAGGAGAAAAGAAAAGAATATCTGCTTATTATGTTCATAACGAAAAAATCATTCTTGTTGTTATGGTTGAAAAAGAAAAAGTCATGACTTATGCGCGCAATATGCAATGTTTAATAAAGATTAAGGCAAAAAGAGCTACCCCTGTTGTGATCAGTTAGGCCAACCAGAGAAAACTCAGGTTAAGGGTCCCTGCAATGGGTGTGTGAAAGCTAGTGCCACATATAAATGCTTAATTCAATTGTTAATTATAAGCACCTAAGTATGGAGATAAACAAACTAATTTGTTGCATTAACTCATTAGTGAAGCCTTAGTGCCAGTGTAGAGGGAAGATGAGCTGAGAGTTTAATAATCCAATCCCGAGCTAGTAGAGTCTGATCTTGTTGAGTTAGATCTCGCTTGTGCAAGTTAATTTTGGAAAAATTTTAATTTGTCTCCCTCATTGGTCCTTGTGTGCATGTCTCTTGCTTGCTTGGTTATTGACTTTTGAGCCTTGAGGATTGAGTCATGATTGTTGCATCCATTCTTCCATTGTATGTCTGATTTAGAGTTTGCTCGAGGACTAGCAAAAGCTTAAGTTTGGGGGTATTTGATAGCGAGCATAGCTAGCTACTTTTACTTATTTAATTTAGCTAGTCTTTTATGATGTTTGGGCCATTTTATTGTGCTTTATTGTTTATTTTGTAGGAAATGGTTGATTGGAGCTATAATGCCATATTAGAGTTAATCGGGTGCTCGGGGCGTGAAAAGATGCAAAGGAATGAAAAGAGTAAAAGTGAAAAAAAGTCAAATCTCGGTCAACAGCAGGCTAGCGTCGAGACGCTAGCTCTGGAGCGTCTCGACGCTCACATTGCATATCAGATTAGGCGCGTAAAGCTCACAGCGTCGAGACGCTATGATAGGAAGCGCCCCGACGCTACCATTTTTCCTTATTCAGAACGCGCGTATAAGAGGTAGCGTCGCGACGCTGTCTTGACAGCGTCTCGACACTTCGACGAAAAAACAGAATAAAGGCTTATTTTCGGCTAGGTTTTGGGGAGTTCGATTTGGGACCTTTGAGAGTCGTAAACAGGGCAGAACAGAGCACTTGGAGGCTGAAAACAAAGGGGGAGATTTGGAAATCAACCCATTGTTCGTGGGGATCGTGACGGGGACGTCGGACTCGGCCTACATTGAGTTTTCTTTTCCCTTTTCTTCCTTTAGTTAGATTTATGGCTTTCACATGTTTAGTTGAGTTTGTATTTACATTCATGAGTAGCTAAACTTGTAGCTTAGGGATTGATGTAGTTGATTAAGTTTATGGATTGATTTATGGTTTAAGTTGTGCAATGTTATTGGGTTTGTAATCTTGATTTAATGCTTTCAATTAATTGGCCATTAGTTGGATGATTTAAGTTTCGAATCTAGCTCGGGAGAGGGGATTTGATCTAGACTTACTCAAGATTGCATGAATAAAGTTTACTTTCTAATTCATGACGGTTTTAGATTAACTTTAGAATTGGTTGAAAGATCTCATTGCCTTGCATGATTAATAAACTTAGATAGGGATATCAAGTTGGTTAATTTGCATGAGAATCAATTATACTCGGGAGAGGTAGTTGTGATTAAAGGGTCTTTGGCTCATAATTTCATTGTGCGTAATAACTTATTCTTTCAAATCAATCCTAAACTAAATCGGCGAAATCAATTCCCTAAGTAGTTTTCCCAATTGAATTTCCATTCTTTTTACTTGCTTGATTTGGTTTTATTATCATTCATTCATCACTTTTTAATCCCTAAATAAAATTGAACGAGATTATTCACAATACTTGATTTGCTTAAAAATCCAATCCAGATGACGACATTCGAATTTACTTTCACTATATTATTACTTGACCCGTGCGCTTGCGGTTAGGAAAAGTCCACATCATACATGCACGCAGAACAACCTCTCTTAGGCCTAACACCCAACACATGGCCTGAAGCCCACATGAACTGGAGTGGGTCCTAAGGAACTCTCTCTCTCTATGTACTATGGAAACACATTCACACAACACATGGGTGATTGACGTGCTTCGTGTTGCTAATGTGCAACAACCTGCTTAAGTGCAAGTATACACTATCAAGTAATAAAGTGGAAAGTATTTCAGATATCGTACCCAAGAGAGATGGTGACTATATAAGTTAACACACAATCCTGCAAAATATGAACCTCCTCTAAATTTGCGGCTACTATTGGTAACCAAGAAATTAGTTTGATTGGGGTTTTGGTTTTAAGACAAAAACAAAAAGACAAAGAAATAAAGACAGATAAAAATCTATGAGATAAGTAGGGAAATTCAAATAACTTCAACCTTGAGCTTTAGATCACCTTCACCTATGCGTCTGCAATTTACTCGGGCATTGCAGACGACTGAGAAACACTATCTATGTTGCCCATATAGACATGGTGCAGATAACATATCCCAGTTGCACCTGCAATTCCCTGACAACTAGATTGTCAGTTAAGTCCAACTCCTATTCAGCTTCGATGTAGGTGCCTTTAGAAGACTAAGCCAACTAAACATCTATTTCTAGGGCTAGTTGAAACTTTGATAAATAATACTCATGACTCTTAAAACCCTAGTGGTTTCAATCCTATTTCTAGGATGCAAGAAGTCAAAGTCCTATTTCTAGGATCTTTTCCACTATTGTTTTGCAAACGACCCGCACCTTTAACTCCAACCTTTCAGCCACCAGTTAAATGCAAACTATGCTAACCTAAGTGATCAGTTTAAGCTAACATTTAAACCTTAATTTTAACAAAATACAAACAAACTCAACATGGAGAAAAGCAACATATTTGAACCCCTAAATAGAAGCTTAGCTCATGATTGAAAGTAAATTGCAAAACATACAGAAAAGCAAACTCGACATGGAGAAAAGATACTGAAATTACTATTAAACAATGAGCTGAGTACAAAAGATTAACTTACAACCAAAGGTAAATGATAAGTAAATACAAAATGCTAGAAATTAAAGAGTGCAAAACATAAAATAAAGACAATACTCTCCTAAGGATATCTCTCTCTATCTAGCTAACTCTTGCCCTTTTTCAAGGAGAGACTATTGGGTTTTATGCCCTAAAACTCGTAGATAGTGAATGTAACCGTTGACCGGATATTAATGAAATAATATTGATATATTTTTCCATTAATTGTTATTAGTTATTTTATATTTGTCTTTGCCTAATAATAACCCTAATCCAATAAACTAGACATCCAAGGCTGTAATATGAGTCTTGAACTATATGTAGTGACATATGGATCATTGTTCAAGAAACAGCCTAAAGGGTCTATAGTATAGGGATAAGACTGGGTGCCTTATCCTGGTGACACTATGAATACGGTCCACTTTGTATTTGATACAAACATTGCGATCCAACGCGTTCGTGTAGGAGACAAGCGAGTGGGGGTATCCTATGCAATGAGTTTGCATAAGACCGGACCGCGAAATAGTAACCACTGGTTATAACACCATTAACTAGTTGGTTTTCTATTTCACTAGGACGACCTAGACAACTTAGTCTTAATCCTGAGTTGATTATGGACTCCTGCTCATGAGAGATTGTCCTTTGATTTGTATGGGTGAGAGTGGCCAATACGCCGACTCAATAAGCCTACCACTTTGGGGACAAGACCGAATGGGGAGCTGGGAACATAATCGTACAAGATGGAATTCACTCCTTCCCGACTTTAGGGAAGCAGATGAGTGTTCCCTTAAGTGGTTACTCCGAGTCTTGAACAAAGGGTCCTACCCTCTCAATGGCACGAGAGGGTTTTTTCTTTGATGGTTGGACCACAAACAGGTTGTTCATTAGAGGAGAATTGGTACTTAAGGAAATAGAGGTAACCCAGGGGTAAAACGGTAATTTGACCCAGCTGGTGTTACGGACACTCGTGAAGGACTAACTAGTCGATATTGGTATGTTGGGTTTTATGCCCCTAAAACTCGTAGATAGTGAATGTAAACAAATTGTATACTTGTTTTCAATAAAGTGTAATTGAGTTTTTACAATAAAGTGTTATTGTTAAATATTGCACAATTTGAACCAAATCCAATAAACTAAGATCCAAGGTTGTTTACATGTGACTTGAACTAGTATGTGGGGACATACGGGGATTGGTGTTCAAGTAACAACCTAAAAGGTCTATAGTACAAGGATAAGGTTGGGTACCTTATCCTGGTAACACTATGTGATACGGCCCACTTTGTATTCGATACAGACGTATTAATCCAGGGCGTCCATGTAGGAGACATGCGAGCGGGGGTATCCTATGCAATGAGTTTGCATAAGACCGGACCACGAAATAGTAAACCACTAGATGTAACACCATTAACTAGTTAGGTTACTGTTTCAATAGGATGAACTAGGTAACTCAATCTTAATCCTGAGTGTGTCATGAACTCCTTCTCACGAGGGATTGTCCTTTGATTAGTATGGGTGAGAGTGGCCTGCACGCCGACTCAATAAGCCTACCTTCTTGGGGACAATACCGAGTGTGGGGCTGGGGACATGACAACACAAGATGGAATTCACTCCTTCCCACTTCTAGGAGAAGTAGATGAGTGTTCCCTTAAGTGGTGACTCCAGGACTTGAACAAAGGGATCCCGCCCTCTGACTGGCCCGAGAGGGACTTTCTGTCTAATGGTTGGACCATAAACAGGTTGTTCATTAGAGGAGTGCTGGTACTTAAGGAGACAGATGTAACACAGGGGTAAAACGGTAATTTGACCCAGTCGTGGTTACGAACACTCGTGAAGGATTGACTTACCGGTATAGGTCTACATCCATGGATACAGAAATGTTCTACAGTGAGAAGAGTTCAGCTGTGGGTCTTTAGTGGAATGGCCCACAGTTAATGAATATTGGTTAACCTGATTAATGAGTTTAATCTATTAACCTCATATCATTGGAGCTTCTGATCTGTAGGTCCATTAGGTCCCCCTGCTAGCTCGTAAAGAGTAATTAAGAACAAATAATCTTGAGAGAATTTGAATAGTTCAAATTCATATTGGGAATTAAGTTAATTGTATGAGATACAAATTAATATAATGTATAATGATGCATTAAAATATAAAGTCTAATTTGAGATTAAAATTTATTAAATTGAGAGATTGATATATTTGAAAGAGTTCAAATATATGTCTAATTAAATATAGGGTATTTAATTAGAAGATGAATTAATTAATTATGAATTAATTAATTAATCAATTTAGTTTAAATTAAATGAGATTTAATTAAACTATAGTCTATGAGAGAAATAAATATTTGAAGAAGTTCAAATATTAATATGAATTTGATTCATATTAAATTTATAGGATATAAGAGAATTTGAAGGAGTTCAAATTTTAATATGAATTTGATTCATATTATAGAATTAATTAATTGAAGGCCTGAAATTAAATATATGATATTTAATTGGGTAATTAATTAACTAATAGAATGTCTAAAATTAAATATATGATATTTAATTGGTGATTAATTAATTAAAGAATTAATTAATTGGAAATTAATCAATTATGGAAATGATTAATCACTTATGGAAGTGATCAATCATTTATGGAAAAGATTAATCAATTATGGAATTGATTAATGGAAAAGATTAAATCAGTTATGGAAATAATTGATTTTAAATGAATATTTTATTCATGGCCTTTCTCCTATAAATAGAACACTAACCCTAGGGTTTAGGTACCACAACATATGGTCACCATAAGGCCCTCTCATATTCTCTCAACTCAAGAACTTTAGGGAGAATTTTCTCTCTAGAGTTTTTCTCATTCAAGATTAGGTAGTCCCACAACTACGTTCCTAATCTCAGAGTTATAGCAGGGAAGATCAAATGGTGGTGTTCTTCGTTGTTGCAGAGCAATCAAGAAAGGCGTTCTTGAAGAATTCAAAGTCGTCAACGAAGGTATGTTTCTCATCGCTTAACCTTTTGCCAATGTATTGGTATTTTGTAGAACAAAATTAATTTACGAACGGTCAAATTGCTTCCGCTGTAACGGAATTGGGAATTCCAATCCTTCATGGTCTAGATCCGTGGACACAGAAAATATGTCTGCAGTGAGAAGAGTGCAACTGTGAGTCTATAGTGGAATGTACACACAGTTAACGAATATTGATTAATGTGGTTAATGAGTTTGACCAATTAATCTCACATCGTTGGAGCTTCTGATCTGCAGGTCCATTAGGTCCCACTGGTAGCTCGTAAAGTAATTTGAGGCAACTAAGTAATAAAAGTAAATTGAAAATGTTCAATTTATTAAGGGAAACAAATATAATATATATTGATATATTATTATGAGAGAAATTAATATTTGAAAAGTTCAAATATAAATTTATGGAAGTTTGAAAGAATGAATTAATTAATTTAAGGCCTAAAATGTGTTTGGGCAAATTAATTAATTCTAGGCCGGGAATTAAATATGTGATATTTAATTGGTGGTTAATTAATTAAAGAATTCATTAACCGGAAATTAATCAATTATGGAAATAATTAATCACTTAAGGAAGTGATTAATCATTTATGGAAATGATCTAATCACTTATGGAAGTAATTAGCCATTTGTGGAAAAGATTAATCAATTATGGAATTGATTGATCATGATTGATTAATTAAGGAATAAGATTGAATCAATTATGGAAAAGATTGATTTAATTGAATATTTTATTCATGGTCTCTCTTCTATAAATAGAACACTAGACCTAATTGGTCATGACACTTGACACTCTTGAAAGACAAGACCTAGAATTCTCTCTAGCCTTCCTCTTAGAGAAAGACTCCCACAAGTCTTTTGCCTCCTAGACTTAGAGACATACCGGTGTAACCTGTGTGGTGATTGTGTCAATCAAAGAAGAAATTTCCAGCGAAGAAAAGCAAAGGTGGCTGCTGCGTTTTCGTTCGTGGAGCGTCGTTGGCGAAGAACGATCAAGTCTTCAACGAAGGTTTGTAACGGTTCTTCCTCTTTTCTTTAGAAAAGTTTTAAAAATAAATTAAGATTTATTTTAGCATGTTTAAACCAATTTTACAGCGGCTTTAAAGGTTGTTTAAAGTTTTGTTTGAGTTATCGTAACGGTATTTTAATGTTAACTAATATACGGCGTAAGGTCCAATCGATGCGCTTCCGCTGCGTGGGGACTTTTATTCCCTTCAATCGGCATCAGAGCCATCGTTGTCCCTATTAATTAATATTAAAAGTTGCGATAGGCTCAAATAGGTGGGATTTATGCATAATGTATGTTCGGTTTGCGTTGAACTGTTTGGGTTAATTTTATGGCCATAGATTTTATTTTTATGTGATTTTGATCATGTAAGGCCCGGTGTTTCGGGTATTTTATGTAAAATCAAGTCCTATGTAAGTCCGGGTCTAGAATAGGTTTTTATGAGATGAAAAACGGAGCAATCGCCGCTGAAATCGGGGCCAAAATCGGAGAATCGATGCTGCTGCCGCCCAAATTCTGCCTCCAGACGCAACAGCGTCGGGACGCTACTTCAACAGCGTCTCGTCGCTGTCTCGATACCGAAGGCGCTCGGTAAGGAAAGCACACAGCGTCGGGACGCTACCTCAACAGCGTCTCGACGCTGTCTCGATTACGCAGGCGCCAGATAAGGAAAACGCACAGCGTCGGGACGCTATCATCACAGCGTCTCGACGCTGTCACGATGGAGGCGCGACCTAGGGTTTCAAAAGGCGCGGTTCAAGGCATGACCAGTCCGGTTCAGACCGGTTCGGCTGGGCTAGGACCTATTTGGTCCGGTTCAACCAATTTTTGGCATAGTTCGTGATTTTGGAGGCCGGTTCGAGGTGGTTCGGGGTGGTTCGTGCTGTCTAGACCAATTCCGGAGCTGTACATGGATTTTTTAGGATAGAATTTAGCTAAATTAATGTAATTTAATGCTTTATTTTATCCTAGGGGCCAAAATTAACCGGTTCAATTGCTATTTATATGCTTTATGGATGTCATATAGAATATTTAATCCCACCTTAGGTTATAAACATGCTCATGCATTTTTTATATATTATAAATTGTTATAATGTATGTTTAAATGCATGGATTTGTTTTCATATTTTTTAATATAAGTGTATATTAATTATATGAAAAATTGGAAAGCATGAAGCATGTCATTACTTAAATTAAATGTAAATAGTTATGTTTAATGTGATGAATGAAACATGCTTGATTGATTTTCTTGATTGGTTTATAATTGTTATAATAAAAGAAAATCAAAATTGCATGAAGCATGAAACATCCATAGTTAATGATATAATTGTTATATTATTCATGCAATTAGGGTGGTTTTATTATTCAATTTGAATGAGATTGTTGAATGAATTAAACTCTAGATTCTTGATTATAGGATTAATCATTAAAATTTGAAATAGTTCTTTAATATTAATGATTAGAAACCGTCAATCTATAATCAAGATTTGCATGCAAACATAAGATCATAGGATGAATTGGATTAATTTTAAATTGTTTAAAATTAATTAGACCTAGATCAGTTTCTAATAGGATTAGAATCTTTTCTTACTTAGTATTTAAAAATAGTTTTGATTGACTAAGTAGGAAAAACATTGCTATGATTATAAGGGAACTCCACCGGTAATGTTCTGTCTAAGGCTGGGGGTATTTAAGTTGACGGTTTACGGAACACCTCCTACCTGGGAACTGACCTGGAATACCGGAGGTGAATTAATCATAGTTAAATGTTATCATGCAATGTCACTAGGTTTATTAAAAGTGTTTAATGCACCTAGATCTTTAGAGTAAAGACCTTACATTACTGAGGTTATAAGGGAACTCTCTCGGTAAAGTTCTGTCTAAGGCTGGGGGTATTTAAGTTGACGGTTTACGGAACATCTCCTACCTGGGAACTGACCCGAACATTGAGTTGAATTAACCATAGTAATGTTGACTAGCAATGTTGGGTTTATTAAAAGAAGTTTAATTCACCTAAAACCTTGTGGTTGAATCCTTTCCATAATTGTTATAATAGGATCAGACTTAGATAGATTGACTTAGCCGAATACTATCTAAGTTAAATAACCTTATATTAACCTTAGGACATTTTCAGTGGGAGGAAAATTACAAAACAAGATTTAAATCAAGTTTTGCTCCTATGTCCCTATATTCACAACGTGTGATTCATGCTCGGCTTCGAGTCGCCTTAGGAGCGGCCTCCCTTCGGAAAGTGTTTGCATGGATCAATATCAAGGTGAATGGGAAATATGTCTAGAGTAAGTGGGAGCGGGACACGTGTCAACATATCCCTCGGTCTCCGCCCATAGTTCACACCGTGAGAGTCCTATGATCCGCCTGCAGGTTGTCCTGGCGCAACCATCCCTTCGGAGGGCCTGATCATAGGATTCGGAACATCGTGAACTCCTGAAAAGGATAGGAGCTCTTAGGCTAATCACCAACAGTTGTCTTTCCCTTCGGTAGCCTGTTGGTGCGTGCCTCTGAGATCTGAAAGTGGGAGGGTTACACTTACGAGGATGAGTTAAAAGTGTTAACAAATCCTTGACCGAACAACGGTGGCTAATGTCTATAGGAATATGAGTTATTCTGGAATTAGAATTAGCTGAGAGGTGTCTCATTTCAAAGGAGGAGTGCCTGATCACCCTTCGGTGGCTGACATTCTAAACCTCTGAAACGTCGTTGCAAAACTAAATCGATAGTTTTAGGGTTCTGTGATTGTCTGTTTTGCTAAAATGATTGGATTGTGTGCAATTGTTTGCTTGTATGATGGGTTAAGGCAAAGATAACTAATACGGTCATTGTTTGTTTAAATTTCAGCAATGTCTTCCTCAATTGTCTCTCTGCTTAAAAATGAGAAATTAACCGGCGAAAATTATGCTACGTGGAAGTCGAACCTGAATACGATTCTTGTTGTCGATGATCTGCGGTTCGTCTTAACGGAGGATTTTCCTCCAGCCCCTGCTCGTAATGCATCCCAAGCAGTTAAGGATGCTTATGACCGCTGGACAAAGGCCAATGATAAGACTCGCGTCTATATCCTAGCCAGCTTATCTGGAGTTTTGGCTAAAAGGCATGAGAGCATGGTAACAGCGAGGGAGATTATGAACTCTCTCCAGGAGATGTTTGGACAACCGTCCTATCAACTCCACCATGACGCTCTCAAATACGTTTATAGCTGTCGCATGAAAGAGGGCACGTCTGTTCGGGAGCATGTTCTGGATATGATGGTCCAATTCAACGTGGCAGAGGCAAACGGGGCGGTCATAGATGAACGTAGTCAGGTTGCATTCATCTTAGAATCTCTTCCGAAGAGTTTTCTACAGTTTCGAAGCAATGCAATGATGAATAAAATAACATTCAACCTGACTAGCCACCTGAATGAGCTACAACTCTATCAGTCTCTTCTTAAGAACAAAGGACAGATAGAAGGATAGGCAAACGTTGTCCACTCTAAAAGAAAGTTCGAGAAGGGTTCATCCTCTGGAACTAAATCTGTAGCCACTTCTTCAAAGAAAACTCAGAAGAAGAAAGGAAACAAGGGGAAAGCTCCCAGCACTGCTGCTAAAAGCAAGGGAAAAGCCAAAGCTATGGCAGACAAGGGCAAGTGTTTCCACTGCAATGTAGATGGACATTGGAAGAGAAACTGCCCAAAGTACCTTGCTGAGAAAAAAAAAGGAAAAGGAAGGTAAATTTGATTTACTTGTTTTAGAAACATGCCTGGTAGAACATGATGAGTTAACCTGGATACTTGATTCAGGAGCAACTAATCATGTTTGCTCTTCTTTTCAGGAAAATAGTTCCTTTCGGCAGTTGAACGATGGGGAAATGACACTCAGGGTCGGAACTGGAGAAGTCAGTTCAGCTAAAGCAGTGGGAGCTGCGAAGTTATTTTTTAGAAATAGATTCTTACTTTTAGAAAGTTTGTTAATCGTTCCCAAGATTAAGAGGAACTTAATTTCTATTTCATGTTTGATTGAACAATCGTATACAGTTACTTTTGATATGAATGAAGCGTTCATTTATAAAAATGGTGTACTTATTTATTCAGCCAAATTGGAAAATAACTTGTACGTTTTAAGACCAACCGAAAACAAAGCACTTTTAAATCACAAATTATTTAAAACTGCTGAAACTCAAAGAAAAGGCAAAAGATTTCTCCATCAAGTAACAATACTCATCTTTGGCATCTTAGACTTGGTCATATAAACATCGATAGGATCGATCGTTTGGTAAAGAATGGACTTCTAAGCAAGTTAGAAGATGATTCACTACCACCTTGTGAATCTTGTCTCGAGGGAAAAATGACCAAGAGACCCTTTACTGGAAAAGGTTACAGAGCCAAAGAACCCTTAGAGTTAATACATTCGAATCTGTGTGGTCCAATGAATGTAAAAGCTCGAGGAGGGTACGAATATTTCATCTCATTTATAGATGATTATTCAAGATATGATTACTCGTACCTAATGGGACATGAGTCTGAAGCCCTTGAAAAGTTTAAGGAGTTTAAGGCTGAAGTTGAAAACCTATTAGGTAAATCTATTAAAGTACTTCGATCTGATCGAGGAGGGGAGTATATGGATCAAAGATTCCAGGATTATATGATAGAACATGGAATCCAATCTCAACTCTCAGCCCCTGGTACACCTCAGCAGAATGGTGTGTCAGAAAGGAGAAATAGAACCTTGTTAGACATGGTTCGATCAATGATGAGCTATGCTCAATTGCCTAGCTCGTTTTGGGGGTATGCAGTAGAGACTGCAGTATACATCTTGAACAATGTTCCCTCGAAAAGTGTTTCTGAAACACCTTTCGAATTATGGAAGGGGCGTAAACCTAGTTTACATCACTTTCGCATTTGGGGTTGTCCAGCACACGTCCTTGTGACAAATCCTAAGAAACTGGAACCTCGTTCAAAACTGTGCCAATTTGTTGGTTACCCTAAAGAAACGAGAGGTGGTTATTTCTACGACCCACAAGAAAATAAGGTGATTGTATCGACAAACGCCACTTTCTTAGAAGAAGACCACATGAGAGATCATAAACCACGCAGCAAAATAATATTAGGAGAAGCTACTGAAGAATCATCAAGAGTTGTTGATGAAGTTGGACCTTCAACAAGGATTGATGAAGGAACTGATTCTTCAGATCCATCCCGTCCATCTCAAACGTTGGGAATGCCTCGACGCAGTGGGAGGGTTGTATTACAACCTGACCGCTACTTGGGTTTAACTGAAACTCAGGTTGTCATACCTAATGATGGCATTGAGGATCCATTGTCCTATCGACAGGCAATGAATGACGAAGATAAGGATGAATGGGTCAAAGCCATGAACCTGGAAATGGAGTCAATGTACTCCAATTCTGTATGGGAACTTACAGATCTACCAAATGGGGTAAAACCCATAGGGTGCAAATGGATCTATAAGAGAAAAAGAGATGCAGCTGGAAAGGTACAGACCTTCAAAGCTAGACTAGTGGCAAAGGGTTATACCCAAAAGGAAGGGGTTGACTATGAGGAAACCTTTTCTCCTGTAGCCATGTTAAAGTCCATAAGAATTCTCTTATCCATAGCCACATATTATGACTATGAAATATGGCAAATGGACGTCAAGACTGCCTTTCTGAATGGTAATCTTGAAGAGAATATCTTCATGTCTCAACCCGAAGGGTTCATAGGCCAAGGTCAGGAACAAAAGGTTTGTAAGCTCAATCGATCCATTTATGGATTGAAACAAGCATCCAGATCATGGAACATTAGATTTGATACTGCAATCAAATCTTTTGGCTTTGACCAAAACGTTGATGAGCCTTGTGTGTACAAGAAAATCAACAAAAGGAAAGTAGTTTTTCTAATACTTTATGTAGACGATATCCTACTCATTGGGAATGATGTAGGATATCTCACTGACATTAAGAAATGGCTAGCAGCCCAATTCCAAATGAAAGATCTGGGAGAGGCTCAATATGTTCTAGGAATCCAAATCATTAGGGATCGTAAGAACAAAACGCTAGCTCTGTCTCAAGCAACGTATATTGAAAAGATGTTGGATATTCGATGCAAAACTCCAAGAAGAGACTACTACCCTTCAGATATGGGGTACACCTGTCTAAGGAACAGTCTCCTAAGACACCTCAAGAAATTGAGAACATGAGACACATTCCCTACGCCTCAGCTGTGGGCAGCTTAATGTATGTCATGCTCTGCACTAGGCCTGACATATGTTATGCAGTGGGAGTAGTCAGTAGGTATCAGTCTAATCCAGGGTTGGACCACTGGGGAGCGGTTAAGGATATCCTCAAGTATCTTCGGAGAACGAGGGACTACATGCTTGTGTATGGAGCTAAGGATTTGATTCTTACTGGATACACTGACTCTGACTTTCAAGCTGATAAGGATTCAAGGAAATCCACATCAGGGTCAATATTCACCCTCAATGGAGGAGCAGTAGTGTGGAGAAGCATCAAACAAGGATGCATAGCAGACTCAACCATGGAGGCTGAGTATGTAGCAGCTTGCGAAGCAGCTAAGGAGGCAGTATGGCTCAGAAAGTTCTTGACTGATTTGGAAGTGGTTCCGAATATGAACGTGCCCATAACACTATACTGTGACAACAGTGGGGCTGTAGTCAACTCAAAAGAACCTCGAAGCCACAAACGAGGTAAACACATCGAGAGGAAGTATCACCTGATACGGGAGATTGTGCAACGAGGAGATGTGATCGTCACTAAGATCGCTGATCCATTTACGAAGGCTCTCACGACTAAAGTGTTTGAGGGTCATCTAGAGGGTCTAGGTCTACAAGATATGTATGTCATCTAATCTAGGGCAAGTGGGAGAAATGTATAATGGGTATAAGGATGCCCTAGTTCATTGTATTATATACATGACATTTTCAGCTTTAGATTATTGCATTTACATCCCACTAACTAAGTGTTTTAGTTCAAGTGGGAGTTTGTTGGGTTTTATGCCCTAAAACTCGTAGATAGTGAATGTAACCGTTGACCGGATATTAATGAAATAATATTGATATATTTTTTCCATTAATTGTTATTAGTTATTTTATATTAGTCTTTGCCTAATAATAACCCTAATCCAATAAACTAGACATCCAAGGCTGTAATATGAGTCTTGAACTATATGTAGTGACATATGGATCATTGTTCAAGAAACAGCCTAAAGGGTCTATAGTATAGGGATAAGACTGGGTGCCTTATCCTGGTGAAACTATGGATACGGCCCACTTTGTATTTGATACAAACGTTGCGATCCAACGCGTTCGTGTAGGAGACATGCGAGTGGGGGTATCCTATGCAATGAGTTTGCATAAGACCGGACCGCGAAATAGTAACCACTGGTTATAACACCGTTAACTAGTTGGTTTTCTATTTCACTAGGACGACCTAGACAACTTAGTCTTAATCCTGAGTTGATTATGGACTCCTGCTCATGAGAGATTGTCCTTTGATTTGTATGGGTGAGAGTGGCCAATACGCCGACTCAATAAGCCTACCACTTTGGGGACAAGACCTAATGGGGAGCTGGGAACATAATCGTACAAGATGGAATTCACTCCTTCCCGACTTTAGGGAAGCAGATGAGTGTTCCCTTAAGTGGTTACTCTGAGTCTTCAACAAAGGGCCCTACCCTCTCAATGGCACGAGAGGGTTTTCTGTTTGATGGTTGGACCACAAACAGGTTGTTCATTAGAGGAGAATTGGTACTTAAGGAAATAGAGGTAACCCAGGGGTAAAACGGTAATTTGACCCAGTTGGTGTTACGGACACTCGTGAAGGACTAACTAGTCGATATTGGTTCTTCCTCTGCGTTCAACGAAGGTTTGTAACGGTTCTTCCTCTTTTCTTTAGAAAAGTTTTAAAAATAAATTAAGATTTATTTTAGCATGTTTAAACCAATTTTACAGCAGCTTTAAAGGTTGTTTAAAGTTTTGTTTGAGTTATCATAACGGTATTTTAATGTTAACTAATATACGGCGTAAGGTCCAATCGATGCGCTTCCGCTGCGTGGGGACTTTTATTCCCTTCAGAGACAAGTCTTCTCTTCTTCTTCTTTCGAATAAACGAGCCGACAAAGACTGAGGGATCCAGAACTCGGAGTGGTTACAAGGTGAGAAGAGAGAACTAAAAAATAAATAAATCCTAAGGACGAAAACTCAAAGCATCGAGCTCTCTTTGCTTCTTGCACCTTGGTCCCCTTTTATAGACCTTGGAAGGTAAGGTTGGCTGTCGAGATCAGTGTGAGAAGGCCTTGCAAGGTAAGAATCCGCCATCTTCGGAGATTTGATGCCAGATTGGAGATTTTCGGATGATTCTGTGAAGATCCCGCGAATCTCGATATTATGTTGAAAAGCCCAATTGCAGTTGCATCTCGGGTGCATTTTCCACTGTGTTTTGCTTCAACAATTCTATCTTTAGCATGAGGCTTCTTTCCTTATATGACTTTGCGGGCGCAACTTGATCGCATTCCTCACATCCTCAGGTTCAGATGCAGGCGCACAATATTTTTGCTTTTAACTCTTTTTTGCTCTACTACCTTTGATCTCCTCTTGCGGGTGCATCCTCCTCACAAAGACTTTTGCACAAAAACATTACTTGGATAAATTCTTTACAAAATAAACCCTTTTTGTACAAATTAAGCTTAAATTCTATAATTCTAAGATTTCCTTCATGATTCTACAACTTTTGCTAAAATGACTTAAAATGATAAGATTTTAGGCACAAAGACCTTGCTTTCCAAACAATTACCTAAGCTTTTAAGGCTAAATAACGCACATAAATGAGCGTTGTCAGTGATCACCAAGGGTACATGGATCTTGTGATTTAAAAACTACTTTCTATCATGAAATTCTTTAGTCAAAACTCATCTAAAACCACTTTCTCTTTGAAAAATAACATTTCATAAACTCAAGCAATGTTTACAAGTATCGAATGAAGGGTTGAAATCCCTTTCAGCGAAAGCATCCAAGACCATACTCGAATTGAATTTCAATTAAGAAAAACCGATATGTTGGCAAACAAAAATTATAGAAACAATTTCTACTAATTTTTCACTATGCTATGCATGATATTGGGAGATCTAAGGAATTTGGGAAACTTACTTGTTTGGAGACCAAATTCTAGCAATGCTCCCTCGTCAATTTCATAATGACACCACCAATTAGGAGACCCTACTATCCTCTGGATTACCGAGGTCTTGTGATTGTGAGATCACCAAAAACTTGGAAGAGAAAAACTCATAGCAGAATTTTTTGTCAATTTTTGGGAGAGAATTCCTTTTGGTGAGAGAGATCTTAGATCATTAGAATTACAGAGTGAGTGTAAAAACCTTAACCTCTATGATCACTACATGTGATCCACGATAGGGAGAGAAGAGAGGAGGGAGTTACGTGTAACTCCCTCAATGCCACATGTCCCTTCTTGATAACTCTAGGAATCAATTTAATTAAATTAAGATTAATCAGATTAATTTAATTTAATTAATTATTAAATAAATCAAATTTATTTAATTTAAATAATAATTAAATAAATAATTTTATTTCATTAAATTAATAATTAAATAAATCATATTTATTTAATCATCTTTTAATCCATGTCATAATATAAGGTGTCAATTTAATTTATTTAAATCATATTTAACTAAATTAAATTGATTAATTAATTCTCCAATTAATTAATCCCATAATAAAATATCATATATTTAATTAATCTTACATTTAAATCACATTCAAATGCACCTTTCTCTTTTAACCTATAGTTTTAATGTGCATCCAATGTACATTAACTATAAACTATAGTATTATTTTAATTTATTCAATTAAATCATATTTAATTAAATTAAATTAAATTAATTAATTCCTTAATTAATTAAATATCACATATTTAATTAATCTCACATTTGAATCATATTCAAATGTATTTTTTTCTTGATAGCGAGCATAGCTAGCTATTTTTCTCTGATTAATTAAGCTAGTCTTTTATAATTATTTGCCCAAATTTATGCATTTTTATGTTTTATTTGTAGGAAGTACGTGTTTGAAGCTTAATTCAGCAATTGGAGTCAAATGGAGTTTTCTACCTAAAAAAAAAAAAAAAATAAAATCATAGCGTCGTGACGCAATAGAAAAATTTCCAAAATTGCGGATCACGACAGCATCTCGACGCTACGACGAAATTTTGCTATTTAAGCATCCTTTCGGCTAGGTTTTTGGGGGATTCAATTTTGGGACTTCTTGGGGCCGTAAACAGAGCAAAAAGAGAGGAATTCAAGGCTGAAGCAAAGGGGAAAATTCAGAAATCAACTCATTGTTCGTGGGGATCGTGACGGGGACGTTCGGTCTCGGCCTACAACAAGTTTAATTCTTCTTTCCCTCACTTTAGTTAGATTTTTATGGCCTTTACATGTTTGGTTGAGCTTGTAATTTTATTCATGAGTAGCTAAACTTGTAGCTTAGGGATTGATGTAGTTGATTAAGTTTATGGATTGAATTTATGGTTTAAGTTGTGCAATGGTTATTATGTTTGTAATCTTGATTTAATGCTTTCAATTAATTGGTCATTAGTTGGATGATTTAAGTTTTGAATCTAGCTCGGGAGAGGGGATTTAATATAAACTTACTCAAGATTGCATGACTAAGGTTTAATTTCTAATTCGTGACGGTTTTAGATTAACTTTAGAATTGGTCAAAAGATCTCATTGCCTTGCATGTTAGTAAACATAGATAGGGATGTCAAGTAGATTAATTTGCATGAGAATCAATTATACTCGGGAGAGGTAGTTGTGATTAAAGGGTCTTTGGCTCATAATTCCATTATGCATAATAACTTATCCTTTAAAATCAATCCTAGATTAAATCGGCGAAATAAATTCCCTAAGTATTTTTCCCAATTGAATTTCCACACTTTTTACTTGTTTTGATTTAGTTTTCATATCATTCAAACATCACATTGTGTTCCCTAAATAAAATTGAGCAAGATAATTCACAATACTTGATTTGCTTAAATATCTAATCCAAAGGACGACATTCGAATTACATTCACTATATTATTACTTGACCCGTGCGCTTGCGGTAGGAAAAGTCCACATCAAATTTTTGGCGCCGTTGCCGGGGATTGGTATATTCAGTTAAATTAATATTGTGGAAAAATTGGTTGATCTTAATTTAGGGTGTATTTTTACTTTTTTAGGTTGATTGCATTTTTTTCCTTATTTGTTTTTCTTTCCATATCTATTTTTTCTTTTTTTTTTGCTTAGTTTTTTTCTTTTAGTTGTGTAATCTTTTCCTTATTTATTTCTTGTTATTTCTTTTTAGATTAGTTTTTCCTTATTTGTTTGTTTCCTTATTTGTGTTTTGCCGTATTTATTTTTGCATTCCATATTAGGTTATTTTTTTTCCTTTTCTAGATTATAATTTCCATATTTAGATTAGTTGTTTTCTTTTCCTTATTTCTTTCCATAATAGTTTTCTTTCCTTTTCAAGGTAGTTTTGTTTTTGTATGCGTAGTAGTAGAGAATTGATACCGTTGGATCCCGAGATCGAAAGAACAATTCTTAGGATTCGAAGGGAAACTAGAAAAATTATTCACATGGCTGACCAAAATCAACCTGAGGAGCCTAGGCCTATTAGAGACTACTTTCAGCTCGTGTTTCAAGGGCAACAATCGGGGATTGTCTATGCCCCGATTAATGCCAACAACTTTGAGCTTAAGACTGGTCTCATTCAGATGGCTCGAGACTGTGCATATAGAGGGCCCACCGAGGATCCAAATTCTCATCTTAAATCATTTCTGGATATTTGTGGGACGGTAAAAATTAATGGAGTGTCTGAGGATGCTATTCGCTTACGTTTATTTCCTTTTTCTTTGCAGGATAAATCACGAGATTGGTTTCAGTCTATTCCCCCTGGGAGCATCACCACTTGGGATGCTTTGGTCCAGGCCTTTTTGAAGAAATTTTTCCCTCCTGCAAAGACGGTCAAGCTGAGGACCGAAATTGGGACATTCCAACAACAATATGATGAGTAGTTGTTCGAGGCGTGGGAGCGATTCAAAGAGTTGTTGAGGAAGTGTCCTCAACATGGTTACCCCGACTGGCTCCAGGTACAATTGTTTTATAATGGTTTAACTCCTAGTACGAAAACAATTGTTGATGCAGCTGCAGGTGGGACTCTGTTGTCCAAGACCGTGGAAAATGCTCGCATACTTCTAGAGGATATGGCCACCAACAGCGTGGCCATCTGAGCGGTCTACACCTAAAAAGATTGTTGCTGGAGTGTTTGAGGTTGATAAAGTAAGTGCACTCCAGGCCCAGATGACTTCCTTCGCTAATGCTTTTAAGAAATTTTCAGGTACAGGGAGTGCACAGTCAATTGAATCAGCTGCTGCTTTGGCATCTAGACCTCAGGAGGAGACCATTGAACAGGTTCAGTATGTAGCAAATTCTAATTTTAGGGGATATAATAATAATGTTACACCTACACATTATCACCCTAACAATAGGAACCATGAAGATTTCTCTTATGCAAATACTAAAAATGTTCTTAACCCCCCTGGTTTTGCCCCTCAAACTCAAGAAAATAAAAAGTTAGAAGATCTTGTTGGAGCTTTCATTGCAGAGTCTAGTAACAGGACAACCAAATTAGAGGAGGCAGTCATTGCCATCAACACCACAGTGAATGACCACAGTGCTACCATCAAGAACATTGAGACTCAGCTGGGACAGTTGGTGAATGTTGTGAGCACCATGAATAAAGGTAAGGCCCCAGCTGAGCAAGAGAAAACCCAAATGGAGTACTGTAAGGCAATCACTGTGCACCAGGAGGAAGCTGAAGAGGAGCCTGAGTCTGAAGATTATGACACGCCTACAGGGGAAGCTGAGGAGGATACATCATCAGATGAGGCTGAAAAGTCTAACCCTGAGCCTCCTATTCCTTCTCCCACACTATTGGTTCCCAAGGAAAAGAAAAAGAAAAAGAAGAAAAAGAACAATCAGGTTCAGTTTGATAAATTTATGAATGCTTTTATGAATCTGAACATTAATATTCCTTTTGCAGAGGCATTAGAGATGCCCCAATACAACAGGTTTATGAAGGAGTGGTTAGCAAAGAAGCGAAAGGAAAAGAAGGTTGACATTGTATATCTTGCTTCCACATGCAGCACCAGAGTACAACAGAAAGTACCTGAAAAAGTAGCAGATCCAGGGAGTTTTTCTGTTCCTTGTAGTTTTGGTACTTACTCTTTTAGAGCATTATGTGACTTAGGTGCTAGCATTAATATTATTCCATTGTCCTTGTGTAAAAAGTTAGACATAGGTGAGATTAAATCTACTCCTGTAAAGCTCCAATTGGCTGATCAGTCTATGGTTAGACCAGTTGCCATTGTAGAAAATGTTTTAATCAGAGTAGGTAGATTTTTCCTCCCTATTGACTTGTATGTTATGGACATGATAGAAAATCCTTCAATGCTTGTCATATTAGGAAGACCATTCCTCGCTACTGGGCGAGTGATTATTGATATTGAGCACATGGAGCTCACTATTAGAGTCAGGAACGAAAAAGAAAATTTTAAAGCAGTTGAAGACTCTAAAGATGAAGTGCTTTTTATGGGCTACAAGAAAGGTGCAAGAAAGAGCACCTCTGTTGGATTCACAGAAAGGAAGCCTCCTTGAAGCACGGTCAACACGTCGAGCTAATGACGTTAAACAAGCGCTTATGGGAGGAAACCCAAGTAAGTTTAGTGTGTTTTCTTTTTGGTTTTTGATTTATTTTTTGTTTTTGTTTTGTAGGTCTTGTTTTCTTTCTCTTCTTTGCTTTCAAGCTTTCAAGATTCCAAGCTTTCAGTCAAGAAGTCATCATTATTCCAGGCCAGTATTGTTCACTCCTTTCATTCTTTTATTGTTATCATGCTTGTTTGTGCCTTATTTTCTTTATACATTGAGGACAATGCATGTTTTAAGTTTGGGGGTGGATTAGCATGTTTGTGGAGCCCTTGAGCATCTGAGTTCCGGCTATAGTTTTGAGCTTTCTTTGAATTATGCATATGGTTGTTTTCTGGATGCTACTTTTGCATGATTATGAAGTCCTAGGATAGGCTTTCTTGTCAATTTTCAAGCTTGTGATGAGGTGTAAGCATGAGTGTCCAAAAAGGGAGACTTTTTAAAATTTTTCTAGGAGATGCCTTGCATGAGTAGAGTATTTGTCTTGGCTAGATTTGGATTTGAATGCTTAGGAGCGAATTATTGGGTTTATATGCTTGTTGTCACCTCGATAGGTGTAGGGTAGAGCTAAAGAGTTAATTTTTTGCAAATTAGCATGTTTGATCTTGCTTAGGAGAAAAGAAAAGAATATCTGCTTATCATGTTCATAACGAAAAATCATTCTTGTTGTTACTGTTGAAAAAAAAAAGAAAAAATTCATGACTTATGCGCGCAATATGCAATGGTTAATAAAGATTAAGGCAAAAAGAGCTACCACTGTTGTGATCAGTTAGGCCAACCAGAGAAAACTCAGGTTAAGGGTCCCTGCAATGGGTGTGTGAAAGCTAGTGCCACATATACATGCTTAATTCAATTGTTAATTAAAAGCACCTAAGTATGGAGAAAAACAAACTAATTTGTTCCATTAACTCGTTAGTGAAACCTTAGTGCCAGTGTAGAGGGAAGATGAGCTGAGAGTTTAATAAATCAATCCCGGCCTAGTAGAGTCTGATCTTATTGAGTTAGATCTCGCTTGTGCAAGTTAATTTTGGAAAAATTTTAATTTGTCTCCCTCATTGGTCCTTATGTGCATGTCTCTTGCTTGCTTGACTATTGACTTTTGAGCCTTGAGGATTGAGTTATGATTATTGCATCCATTCTTCTACTGTATGTTTGATTTGTAGTTTGCTCAAGGACTAGCAAAAGCTTAAGTTTGGGGGTATTTGATAGCGAGCTTAGCTAGCTATTTTTCTCTGATTAATTAAGCTAGCCTTTTATAATTATTTGCCCAAATTTATGCATTTTTATGTTTTATTTGTAGGAAGTACGTGTTTGAAGCTTAATTCAGCAATTGGAGTCAAATGGAGTTTTCTACCTAAAAAAAAAAAAAAAAAAATCATAGCGTCGCGACGCTATAGAAAAATTTCCAAAATTGCAGATCGTGACAGCGTCTCGACGCTACGACGAAATTTTGCTATTTAAGCATCCTTTCAGCTAGGTTTTTGAGGGATTCAATTTTGGGACTTCTTGGGGTCGTAAGCAGAGCAAAAAGAGAGGAATTCAAGGCTGAAGCAAAGGGGAAAATTCAGAAATCAACCCATTGTTCGTGGGGATCGTGACTGGGACGTTCGGTCTCGGCCTACGAGTTTAATTCTTCTTTCCCTCACTTTAGTTAGATTTTTATGGCTTTTACATGTTTAGTTGAGCTTGTAATTTTATTCATGAGTAGCTAAACTTGTAGCTTAGGGATTGATGTAGTTGATTAAGTTTATGGATTGAATTTATGGTTTAAGTTGTGCAATGGTTATTATGTTTATAATCTTGATTTAATGCTTTCAATTAATTGGCCATTAGTTGGATGATTTAAGTTTTAAATCTAGCTCGGGAGAGGGGATTTAATATAGACTTACTCAAGATTGCATGACTAAGGTTTAATTTCTAATTCGTGACGGTTTTAGATTAACTTTAGAATTGGTCAAAAGATCTCATTGCCTTGCATGTTAGTAAACTTAGATAGGGATGTCAAGTAGATTAATTTGCATGAGAATCAATTATACTCGGGAGAGGTAGTTGTGATTAAAGGGTCTTTGGCTCATAATTCCATTGTGCATAATAACTTATCCTTTAAAATCAATCCTAGATTAAATCGGCGAAATCAATTCCCTAAGTATTTTTCCCAATTGAATTTCCACACTTTTTACTTGTTTTGATTTAGTTTTCATATCATTCAAACATCACATTGTGTTCCCTAAATAAAATTGAGCAAGATAATTCACAATACTGGATTTTCTTAAAAATCCAATCCAGAGGACGACTGATGTGCAATTTGCTTACCGCAAGTTTATCGCAAGTGTACGGGTCAAGTAATAATATAGTGTTTTCATGTAAAACGAGTGTTGCCCTCTGGATTGGTTTTCTAGCAAATTAAGTATCGCGAATACTTTTGTTCAATTTTATTTAGGGAGCAAAACTCAATGATAAAGATAAATCTAAAGACAAAAAACATAAAATAAAAGTGGAGACTCAAATGGAAAGACTCTTAGGGAATTGATTTCATTGTTGAGATTGAGGATAAATTAATGGGATGAATTTAACATGCAATTATTCTACCAAGTCTAGGAACCTTTTATCACAACTATCTCTCCCGAGCATAATTGATTCTCATGCATGCAACCAACTTGATGTCCCTATCTAAGTTCATTAACATGCAAGGCTTTGAGTTTAGTTCTTCAAGCAACTTCTAAAGTTATTCCAAATCCCGTCACAAACTTAGAATTTCTACTTTAGTCATGCAATTAAATAAAGTAAGTCTTAGGCCAAATCCCCTCTCTCGAGCAAGATTCAACACTCAAATCATTCAACTAGTGATCAAGTAATTGAAAGCATTTAACCATAATTGCATAGGTAAAATAAATGCATATTCATACCACAAATCAATCCAACAAACTAAAACAACTACATCAATCCCTATGACAAACAACTAGCAACTCATAGTCTTTAAACTACAAACACTAATTGAAAGAAAAGCCATAAAAACTACAAAAGGTAAGGAAAAGAGAAAGGAAAACTTGAATCCGTCGAAACCGACACGTCCCCGTCACGATCTCCACGTCTTCTCGCTTGATTCCCGCTCCTTGGCCTTGCTTTAGCTCCCACCAAAGGTCTCTAGTCGAAATTAGGGCTAAAATCTAACCAATTGGGCTCTCCAAATTCGTAGCTGAAAAGAGGAATTTATAGAAAATCTGCCGACAGCGTCGCGACGCTGTCGCGATACCGCACTTTTGGAAAATTTGTCGATAGCGTCGCGACGGTATGATTTTTTTTTTTTTTTTTTTTTTAGATTGGAAGCTCCATTTGACTCCAATGGCTGAATTAAGCTTCAAGCACATACTTCCTACAAATAAAACATAAAAATGCATAAATTTGAGCAAATAATTGTAAAAGACTAGCTTAATTAATCAGAGAAAAATAGCTAGCTATGCTCGCTATCAACGACATTCGAATTACATTCACTATATTATTACTTGACCCGTGCGCTTGCGATAGGAAAAGTCCACATCATCTCTCTAACCTATAGTTTTAATTCATCTCATTCATATTAATTTAACATATAGTTTAATATGAATCTAATTCATATTTAATATTTGAACCTATTCAAATATTTAATTCTCTCATTAATTAATTTTGAATCACATCCAAAATTAATTTTATATTATAAAGTTTAATTCAGTAGTTAAACTTATATTAATTGCATCACATACAATTAACTAAAATTTCCTTAATGAATTTGAACACTTCAAATTCTATTCAAGACTATTTAACCTCATAACCCTTTACGAGCTTGTAGGGAGACCTAATGGACCTACAGATCAAAGCTCCAACGATACAAGATTAATTGGCTAAACTCATTAACCAAGTTAATCAACATTCGTTAACTGTGGGTCGCTCCACTAAAGACACACAGTTGCACTCTTCTCAGTGTAGAATATTTTTGTGTCCACAAATATCGACCAATACCGATAATTCAATCATTCATAAGTGTTTGTAACGCCAGTTGGGTCAAATTACCGTTTTACCCCTAGGTTACCTATGGATCCTAAAGTACCACTGATTCCTCTAATGAACAACCTATTTATGGTCCAACCATTAAACAAAAGTTCTTCTTGGGCCAAGAGAGGACGGGCGCCCTTGTTCAAGACTCGAAATCAGTCCTTAAGGGAACACTCATCTACTTACCCAAAAAAGGGAATAAGTGAATTCCATGTTGTAATGCTATGTTCCCAGCCCTCACTTGGTCTTGCCCCTGAAATGGTAGGCGTATTGAGTCGGCGAACTGACCACTTTCACCCATACAAATCTAAGGACAATCCCTCATGAAAAGTAATTCATAACATACTCAAGATTCAGACTGAGTTACCTATTGTTGGGTTTTATGCCCTAAAACTCGTAGATAGTGAATGTAATCGTTGACCGGATATTAATGAAATAATATTGATATATTTTTTCCATTAAATTTTATTAGTTATTTTATATTTGTCTTTGCCTAAAAATAACCCTGATCCAATAAACTAGACATCCTAGGCTGTAATATGAGTCTTGAACTATATGTAGCGACATATGGGATCATTGTTCAAGAAACAGCCTAAAGGGTCTATAGTATAGGGATAAGACTGGGTGCCTTAACCTGACGACACTATGGATACGACCCACTTTGTATTTGATACAAACGCTATGATCCAACGCGTTCGTGTAGGAGACATGCGAGTGGGGGTATCCTATGCAATGAGTTTGCATAAGATCGGACCGCGAAATAGTAACCATTGGTTATAACACTGTTAACTAGTTGGTTTTCTATTTCACTAGGACAACCTAGACAACTTAGTCTTAATCCTGAGTTGATTATGGACTCCTACTCATGAGAGATTGTCCTTTGATTTGCATGGGTGAGAGTGGCCAATACGCCGACTCAATAAGCCTACCATTTTGGGGATAAGACCGAATGGGGAGCTGGGAACATAATCGTATAAGATGGAATTGACTCCTTCCCGACTTTAGGGAAGCAGATGAGTGTTCCCTTAAGTGGTTACTCCGAGTCTTGAACAAAGGACCCTACCCTCTCAATGGTACGAGAGGGTTTTCTGTTTGATGGTTGGACCACAAACAGGTTGTTCATTAGAGGAGAACTGGTATGTAAGGAAATAGAAGTAACCCAGGGGTAAAACAGTAATTTGACCCAGCTGGTGTTACGGACACTCGTGAAGGACTAACTAGTCGATATTGGTCAAGATCCGTGGACACAGAAAATATGTCTGCAGTGAGAAGAGTGCAACTGTGAGTCTATAGTGGAATGTACACACAGTTAACGAATATTGATTAATGTGGTTAATGAGTTTGACCAATTAATCTCACATCGTTGGAGCTTTCGGTATTCAGGTCCATTAGGTCCCACTAGTAGCTCATAAAGTAATTTGAGGCAACTAAGTAATAAATGTAAATTGAAAATGTTCAATTTACTAAAGGAAACAATATAATATATATTGATATATTATTATGAGAGAAATTGATATTTGAATTCAAATATTAATATAAATTTGAGTCACATTAAATTTATGGAAGTTTGAAAGAGTTCAAATAATGAATTAATTAATTTTAAGATCTAAAATCTGTTTGGGCAAATTAATTAATTCAAGGCTGGAAATTAAATATGTGATATTTAATTGGTGGTTAATTAATTAAAGAATTCATTAACTGGGAAATAATCAATTATGGAAATAATTAATCACTTAAGGAAGTGATTAATCACTTATGGAAATGATCTAATCACTTATGGAAGTAATTAGTCATTTGTGGAAAATATTAATCAATTATGGAATTGATTGATCATTGAATGATTAAATAAGGAATAAGATTGAATCAATTTTGGAAAAGATTGATTTAATTGAATATTTTATTCATGACCTCTCTTCTATAAATAGAACACTAGACCTAATTGGTTCAGTACTCTTCTCTTGCTCTTAGACTCACAAGACAAGACCTAGAATTCTCTCTAGCCTCCCTCTTAGAGAAAGACTCCCACAAGTCTTTTGCCTCCTAGACTTAGAGACATACCGGTGTAACCTCTGTGGTTATTGTGTCTTTGAAGAAGAAATTTCCAGCGAAGAAATCAAGAAGGAATCGTTGCGTTTTCGTTCGTTGGAGCGTCATTGGCGAAGAACGGTCAAGTCTACAACGAAGGTTTATAACGGTTCTTTCCCTTTTCTTTAAAAAAGCATGAAAATAAATTTAGATTTATTTTTCAGCATGTTTATACCAATTTTCCAGCAACTTTAAATTATGTTTAAAGTTTATTTGAGTTTTTCGTAACGGTATTTTAATGTTAATTAATATACGGCGTAAGGTCCAATCGATGCGCTTCCGCTGCGTAGGGGCTTTTATCCCCTTCACCTATGTCATCCTATTGAAATAATAACCTGTCTATGTTGGGTTTTATGCCCTAAAACTCGTGGATAGTAAATGTAACATTTAGCCGAACATTAATAAAATGACATTTGATGTATTATTCACTTATTATTGTTAGTATTAAGTTTCTCTTGCCTAAATAACCCTAATCCAATAAACTAAACATCCTAGGCGGTTAGTATGAGACTTGAACTGTATGTGGGGACATACGGGGATCACTGTTCAAGTTATAGCCTAAAGGGTCTATATTATAGGGAAAAGGTTGGGTACCTTTATCCTGTTGACATTATGGATACGACCAGCTTTTTATTTGATACAAACGCAATGATCCAAAGCGTTTGTGTAGAGGACATGCGAGTGGGGGGTATCCTATGCAATGAGTTTGCATAAGACTGGACCATGAAATAGTAACCGCTAGCATAAACATTATTAACTAGTTAGGTTTCTATTTCACTAGGATGACCTAGGCAACTTAGTTTCAATCCTGAGTGGCTTATGGACTACTGTTCACGAAGGATTGTCCTTTGATTTGTATGGGTGAGAGTGACCTGCACGTCGACTCAATAAACCTACCATGTTGGGGATAAGACCGAGTGGAGAGCTAGAAACATAATCACACAAGATGGATTTCACTCCTTCCTGACTTTAGGGTAAGTAGATGTGTGTTCCCTTAAGTGGTGTCTCCGGGTCTTGAACAAAGGGTCACGCCCTCTCTATGGCACGAGATGAATTTTTGTTTGTTGGTTGGACCTCAAACATGTTTTTCATTAGAGAAGCATTGGTATTTAAGGATGTAGAGGTAATTTAACGCCCCACGTTTTCAGGTACGAATAACTCTGTTAAATTATAAGTTAATTCGGGGATTTAGTTCCTGTTTGGCTCTTTAAGTTATTTAATTTTGGTGGTTGCTTGGAGTGGGTTAATTCTTTTTAAGCCAAGGGTCCCTTTTTCCTTCGAAATTTAGAATTTAAAATTTGGCCTAATCCTTATAGACGTTCTAAGAGTTGATTTGGGCTTGAAGGGCCTTAATTGAGTCTTTAAATGTGAGGGTAGGTTGTATTTTTTTTAATTCAAGCTTTTAAGAAACGAGAAAGAAAGAAAGCCCTAGAGAAATTAATCTCTTTTTCCTCTTTCTTTTCGTGAGCTGCAGCCGCAAACACCCCCCATTCTTCATGCATCTCCAGCCGCCAGCCCCCTCTCCTTCAACTTCTTCTTTTTGCGCCGCCAGCCACCCGTGGGCTTCTTCCCCGGCTCTCCCGTGAGCCGTTGCCACATGTTCAGCCCTCGTCTCCCTCTCTCTCCCGTGACCAAGTCGTTCAACCACTCGTTGCCTCACGTTGCGAGCGTATTAGGTGTCACGGCCGTGGGTCTTCGTCAGAACTCCTCCTCCAGCGTCGATTCGTCTTCCATGCAGCTCTCTCTCGTCTTCGCGTGCGTCAGCTAGCAACCTCGGTTGGGTTTTCTTGTTCACTCGCATGTAAGGTCCATTTCTCTCTCTATTCTCTTTCAAGTTCCTCGAGCAGCGAGTTTTATCCTCTGTTTCCTTGCATTTTTTTGTCAGACTTGTGGGTAGAAGGCAGAATGTTCGCTGTCCTTGCGTTTTGGGCACGTTCAAGCTAGATTAGAGTCGGTTTCAGTGTGCTTGGGATCTTTTGGTAAGCTTTCGTCGTCACCCATGCTTTATAAACCTCAATTTAGATTACCCACTCTTGTTCGATGTTTAATTTGGGTTCGTGGTTGATTTCTTGATTTTTCCAGCGCTGCACAGAGCCGTCTTGGGTTCGAAATCATCCTTGTATTGTGACCCATCCCTTGGTTGGTCTTAAATTCGAACACCCACTGTCTAAGGACTCTAAGCAAGTGGTTTTAAACCTCTATGCTTGCTGGACAACACGTGTTCGGGGTTATTCGTCGCTGAACGGTAAATTCCAGCACCTCTAGTTCCTTTTCTCAAGTCTTCTAGGTGCTTTAAATTATTTCATAACTCTTAGAAATTGTTGGTTGTAGTTCGGGCTCCTTAGGCTCTTCCGGTTTGTCCTGTTCGTTTTTAGGTTCTCTTAGGAGCGCTTATAAGTAAGTAGTTCTTATCTGATGAAGTCTGTTTGACTACGTTATGCATGCTGATTGTTTACTCGTTTTATAACTGTTCTCTTGTTCTTGTTTCTTTGAATATATATGTATATATATGAAATCTTTGAAAAGCATGAACTGTTGTTGCGTGTTGATTGGTTGTAAAGCATGTTGGTTCTGTTTTGCATTCGTGAGTTTAGCATGAGTTGAGAGCATGTGATTACATGTATATGCTTGGTGGGCATAGTACGTGAGTCTAGAAGCGTTGCAGGGCATATGCATTCTAGATAGATGTGAGATAGAGGTCAGGGACCTAAATGTGAAAGAAATGAAAGTTGGGTGCGTGTCAGTGCACCTCGGGTACAAATGGTAGAGGGGTGGCATGTCACCATTGGTTTTAAGAGGAGCATCGAGGCCTTGGGTACAAATGGTCAAGGGTCGGTGTGATGAGTCTAGAAAGCAAGTGTTGGGCGCTTGGGGAAGGACCAATACTTTGCTAAGTCATCGGTGCACCTTGGGTACAAATGGTCAAGGGGAGATGCACAGTTCGGGGCCTTGGGTACAAGTGGTCAAGGGTCGAACGTCGAGCTCCGTAGAGAGCATTGTGGCCCTGGGTACAAATGGTCAGGGGACAGTGAGACTCGAAGGATCAGTCTTGGGAGCCATGTGAGGGCTAAATATGAGCGTTGAGTGAGCTCGTGGAGCTTGAGTGGTTAGCAAGTTGCATAGAGAGATGCATGAGTTATGGCTTAGGAGAGTCGTTTTACTAGCTTTTGAGCATGTCGTTGTGTTTACCGCTTTAAGAAGCATGTTGTTTGCGCATGAATAGTATGTTGTTTGCTTGGTTGCTGTTTGATGGCTTCTCAGGTAGGGGTTGCTTACTAGTACCTTAGTGTACTGACCCCTTCCCCTCTCTCTCCCCCCAACTACCAGATTTTGTAGGTTATGAGGACTGTGTGGACCATGGTGATGCGGATGAGGCATATGAGAAAGGACCTTAGCTAGTTTGCGTTGTTTCCATTTTATTTTCATGTTGGATAGTTGTTGCATAATTTGGTTGGACAGTTGTTGTCATGTTAGGTTTAGTTCTGAATTATTCTTGTTAAACTCTAGGTTTAGTTGTCTTTGTTTTAAAGAACTCAATCTATTCTTTTAGTCATTAATCATTAAGTTTGTTTCGAGTGATTAATGTTATACACTTCATTAAAGTTGTGTTTCTGGTTAGATACAGTTGATAGTGCGAGGCCTGACTGACTGTTGTTTCTGTGGAGTTCTGTTCTGTTGTGTTGTAGTATGGTGGAGTCGTTGAAAAATGTTATTTAGAAGTGTTTTATGCCTAGCAGGTTAAAGAAAAATTTTGGGTTAGTCCTATGTATGTCGTTATGCTGCTGAAATTTTCGGTGCACTCGGTTAGTTTTGGTTTAATAGTTAGTAATGTCGCTAGGATAGTTATTAAAATCCTGGGGCATAACAGGTAACCCATGGGTAAAACGGTAATTTGACACAACTGGTGTTACAAACACATGTGAAGGACTGACTTGCTGTTATTGCTTGACCTGTCTGACGTTAAAAATTGGCTAGCGACTCAGTTCCAAATGAAAGATTTAGGAAAGGTCCAATATGTTATTGGGATCCAAATTATTCGAGATCGTAAGAAAAAAATGCTAGCTCTATCTCAAGCAATGTATATCGACAAGATGTTGTCTCGATATTCGATGCAGAACTCCAAAAAGGGTTTATTGCTTTTCAGGCATGGGGTTCACTTGTCTAAAGAGCAATGTCCTAAGACACCTCAAGAAGTTGAGGACATGAGACGCATTCCCTACGCCTCAGCTGTAGGCAGCTTAATGTATGTTATGTTCTGCACTAGGTCTGACTTTGTTATGCAGTAGGGATAGTCAGCAGGTATTAGTCTAATCCAGGGTTAGACCACTGGACCGTCGTTAAAGGTATCCTCAAGTATCTTCGGAGAACGAGGGACTACATGCTAGTGTATGGGTCTAAAGATTTGGTCCTTACAGGATACACCGATTCTTATTTTCAGTCTGATAAGGATTCTAGGAAATCCACGTCAGGGTCAGTATTCACTCTTAATGGGGGAGTCGTAGTCTGGAGAAGCAACAAGCAAGGATGCATAGTAGACTCCACTATGGAGGCTGAGTATGTAATTGCTTGTGAAACAGCTAAGGAAGCAGTTTGGCTTAGGAAGTTCTTGATAGATTTGGAAGTAGTTCCAAATATGAACTTGTCCATTACGTTATACTGTGATAACTGTGGGGTTGTAGCCAACTCTAAAGAACCTCGCAGCCACAAACGAGGAAAGCACCTCGAAAGGAAGTATCACATGATACGGGAGATTGTGCAACAAAGAGATGTGATTGTAACGAAGATCGCTTCAGAGCACAACATTGTTGATCCCTTTACGAAGGCTCTCTCGACTAAAGTGTTCGAGGGTCATCTAGAGAGTCTAGGTCTGCGAGACATGTATATTGTATAATCTAGGGCAAGTGGGAGATGTGTAATGGGTATAAGGATGCCCTAGTTTATTGTATTTAGTATATTTACTTTTCATGTAATGTACAGTATACATTTGTCATTTCCAGCTTTGGATTATTTATTGTATATACATCCCATTATCTTGAGTTTTAGTTCAAGGGAGAGTTTGTTGGGTTTTTGCTCTAAATGGAATTTGATGTATTATTCACTTATTATTGTTAGTATTAAGTTTGTCATGCCTAAATAACTCTAATCCAATAAACTAAACATCCTAGGCTATTAGTATGAGACTTGAACTGTATGTGGGGACATACGAGGATCACTGTTCAAGTTATAGCCTAAAGGATCTATAGTATAAGGATAAGGTTGTGTACCTTATGTTGTTGGCATTATGGATACGACCCACTTTGTATTTGATACAAACACAATGATCCAACGAGTTCGTGTAGAGGAAATGCAAGTGGGGGTACCTATGCAATGAGTTTGCATAGAACCGGACCGCGAAATAGTAACCATTGGCTGTAACACCGTTAACCAGTTAGGTTTCTATTTCACTAGGATGACCTAGGAAACTTAGTCTTAATCCTGAGTGGGTTATGAACTCTTGTTCACGAGGGATTGTCCTTTGATTTGTATGGGTGAGAGTGACCTGCACGCTGACATAATAAGCCTACCATTTTGGGGACAAGACAGAGTGGGAAGCTGGAAACATAATCACACAAGATGAAATTCACTCCTTCCTGACTATAGGGTAAGTAGATGTGTGTTCCCTTAAGTGGTGTCTCTGGATCATGAACAAAGGGCCCTGCCCTCTCTATGGCACGTGAGGGATTTATGTTTGTTGGTTGGACCTCAAACAGGTTGTTCATTAGAGGAGCACTGGTATTTAAGGATGTAGAGGTAACCTAGGGGTAAAACGGTAATTTGACCCAGTTGGTGTTACGAACACATGTGAAGGACTGACTTGCTATTATTGGTCAATGTATGTGGACACAGAAATATATCTGCAGTGAGAAGAGTGCAGTTGTGGTTCTATAGTGGAGTGAACTACAGTTAACGAATATTGATTAACTTGGTTAATGAGTTTAGCCAATTAATCTCACATCGTTGGAGTTTCTGATCTGCAGGTCCATTGGGTCCCATTGGTAGCTCATAAAGGGTATTGAGATAATTTTACGTAGGAAAATAATATAATGTATGGAGATACCTTATAATATAAAGTTTATATTTTTCATTAAACTTTATAATATAAATTTATAGGAGAATTAAATATTTGAAGGAGTTCAAATATTAAATTTAATATGAATTGGATTCATATCGAAACTATAGGTTAAAATTAATGTGCATTAGATGCACATTAAAACCATAGTTTATTTGAGAGAAATAAATTGAATATAATTCAATTAGGGATGAATTAAATATATGATATTTAATTCAATAAATTAATTAATTGTGTAATTTAAGTTGATTCAATTAAATGAATTGAAATTAAACTATAGGTTATATGAGAATAATTATTATTAAATGTTGATTTAATAATAATTGGTTTAATTTAAATTATTATTCTTTGATTACATAATTAAAGAATTTATAATTAAAAATTAAATGTGTTGATCAGTTATTTGAATTGATCAACCACACGTGGAAGGCCAAGATGCAGTCATCCCTTCCCCTAATCGATTGTTATGTGCAACGAGGAAGTTGTTGGTAGTGCGCTCCTTCTCCTGTATATGCGTGTGAAGGGGAACAATTCAGATAGGCTCTCAGAACTCTTCCATACGCACAGAGAAGTTCCAGAAATCTCTCTAAAAAAAATATTCTTCATCCTTCAGAGAAAATCCCAAAATCCGAGAATCCCTTCTCCATAGACCTTGTGAGAATATCGGTTGGACTCTTGTGGTGGTTTTCAAGAGGGACATTCAAGAAATTGGCGATTTCGATCAAGACTTCAAACGGCAGTAAGTTTCCTTGATCCTTCGTTCTTGTAGGATTGAATAAATAAAATTAGGATTCTTTTTCTCTACAACCAGCATGTAAATAACCTAGATTTATAGCAATTTTGTATGATATGAATTCTGTAAATATTGCCTTCGTATTGGTTTTTCGATTGGGTTAAAATCCAGTGTATGATCTCTGATGTTTTTTCATTACGCAAAGGCTCTCATCCCTTCAATCTAGTAAATGGTGTTACATTTGGTGGTTACTATTTCGTAGTCCGGTCTTATGCAAACTGATATCATAGGATATACCCACTCACATGTCTATTACGTGGATGCTTCGGATCAATGCATCTGTATCGAATACAAAGCGGGTCGTATCACATAGTGTCACGAAGATAAGGTACCCAGACTCATTCTTATACTATAGACCATTTAGGTTGTTACTTGAACATTGATCTCCGTATGTCCCCACATACTTGTTCAAGTTTCATTTAGACAACCTTGGATCGTAGTTCATTGGATTTAGGGTTTAATTAATGGAGAACATAAGACGAAAAAGTCAATAACAATTTACTAAATAATACCAATAACACTTTATTGATTATTAATTAATTTGTTACATTTACTATCCACAGTTTTAGGGCATAAAACCCAACAACTCCCACTTAAACTAAAACTCCAATGGGGTGTACATCAACCATAGTAATCCAACAAAGTAGGAATAATGTTTTGTATTAATGCAGTACAATACATGAAAAGTACAAATACATGTATAAATACAATAAATTAGGGCATTCACAAAATACCCAGTACATATCTCCCACTTGCTCTAGATTATTTTATGTACATATCTCGCAGACGTAGACTCTCTAGATGACCCTCGAACACTTTAGCTGTGGGAGCCTTCGTAAATGGATCAGCAATGTTGTGCTCTGAAGCTATCTTCGTGACGATCATGTTCCCTTGTTGCACGATCTCTTGGATGAGATGATATTTTCTCTCTATGTGTTTGCCTCTTTTGTGGTTGCGGGGTTCTTTAGAATTTGCCACTGCACCAAATTATCACAGTAAAGGGTGACTGGCAAGTTCATATTTGGAACAACTTCCAAATCTGTTAAGAACTTCCTAAGCCATATAGCCTTCTTAGTTGCTTCACAAGCAGCGACGTATTCGACCTCCATAGTGGAGTCTGCAATGCATCTTTGCTTGATGCTACGCCAGACTATAACTCCCCTGTTAAGGGTAAACATTGACCCTAATGTGGATTTTCTAGAATCTTATCAGTCTGAAAGTCAGAGTCTATGTATCCTGTAAGGATCAAATCCTTAGCGTCATACACAAACATATAGTCCCTCGTTCTCTGAAGATACTTGATGATGTTTTTCACTACAGTCCAATGGTCTAACCCTGGATTAGATTAGTATCTATTGATTATCCCTATTGCATCACATATGTCAGGCCTAATACACAACATGACATATGTCAGGCCTAATACACAATATGACATACATCAGGCTGCCTACAGCTGAAGCATAGGGAATCCGTCTCATATCCTCAACTTCTTGAGGTGTCTTAGGACATTGTTCCTTAGACAAATGAATCTCATGCCTGAAAGGTAGTAAAACCTTCTTGGAATTTTGCATCTTATATTTAGACAACATCTTGTCAATATAGGATGTCTGAGACAAGTCTAACTTTATGTTATTACGATTCCTTATTATTTGAATCCCTATAACTTACTGAGTTTCACCCAAATCTTTTATTTGGAATTGGGCTGCTAGCTAGGTTTTAATGTTAGTAAGATATCCTGCATCGTTTCCAATGAGCAGGATATCATCTATATACAACACCAGAAAAGCTACTGAACTGTTGATGATTCTCTTGTAGACACAAGGTTCATTAACGTTCTGGTCAAAATCATAAGATTTGATCGTTGTATCAAACCTTATATTCCAAGATCTGGAAGCTTGCTTCAACCGATAAATGGATCGATTAAGCTTGCAAACTTTTTGCTCCTGGCCTTGACCAATGAACCCTTCTAGTTGAGACATAAAGATGCTCTCCTCAAGATTGTCATTCAGAAAGGCAGTATTGACATCCATTTGTCAAATTTCATAGTCATAAAAGGTGGCAATGGTCAAGATAATCCTTATCGACTTTAACATGGCAACAGGTGAGAAGGTTTTCTCATAGTCCACCCCTCCCTTTGGGTATAACCCTTTGCCACAAGTCGAGCTTTGAAAGTTTGTACCATCTCAGCTGCGTCTCGTTTCCTCTTGTAGATTCATTTGCACCCTATGGGTTTTATCCCTTCAGGTTGACCTACAAGATCCCAGACTGTATTGAAGTACACCAACTCCATTTCAAGGTCCATAGCTTTGATCCACTAGTCCCTATCCACGTCATTCATTGTTTGTCTATAGGTCAATGGATCCTCGATGCCATCATCAAGTATGATGGTTGGAGTTTCAGCTAAACCCAAAAAGCATTCAGGTTGAATAACAACCCTCCCACTACGTCGAGACATTCTCAACCCTTGAGAAGAACGGGACTGACTAGATGTACTGGGTTCATCAACAACTCTTGTTGAAGGTCCAACCTCATCAACAACCATATTAACAAAACACACTTTTCGTTCTTTCTTTTGGATCAAATTGATCAAAGGTATTTTGGAAGAAGAAAATTTTGAACTACGTAGATAAGATCTTTCCAATAAAAAAAAAACACTTTATAATTTTTTTTGATAAAAAAAAAACACTTTATAATTTTGAACACTTTTAATCATTAATTATAGATTTTTCTTTTTTGGAAACAAACAAAATTATAAACATTTTTTAATCTAAAAAATTATTTTTCAATTATAACAATAATGGTTATGAAACCTTTTCAATGAATAATAAACTATTGTAAATACAATCATTTGAAACTTTAAATTAAAATATAAGATAAGTTAATTCATTATATATTTTAACTTAAGTAGAAATATATGGAGCAACATGTTGATAAGCATGTCTTCATACCACGTATATCTTAGTCTTGCAAATGATGAATGCTATCTATTCTTTAAGGGCGTGTTTGGGCCTCCAATTTCTGAAGCCTGGATTTCCTTCGTTCAAAACACTTGACTTCAACAATATACACTATTGAAGTCGCCTCGTAACCCTCATTTTCACACTTCTCTCTCCCATCTTATTTCCCTCTTGTACGGTTTCATGCGTCTTTCTCCCTCTTTGTTTCACTCAGTCTTTGTTTCGATCCTCTCGTCGACGTCTTCAGATTTGGGGTGGAGTGGTTTTTGTTTTTGGTTTTGGTTTTTTTTTCAGATTCAGTTTTGAAGAAGAGAAGTGGATGAATTTTTCTAGTTTTTTGTTGGGTGGATTTTTTTTTTTTCCCAGGCAGTGGACATGGGGGCAATGACAACAAAGAAGAAGAAAAGGGGATGGCAGAAATGGGGGTGGGGGAGGGTTTGTTGAGGAGGAGGAAGATGGGAGGGGTGGAGGAGAGTTTGTTGAGGAAGAAGCAAATGGGAAGGGATGGTGGTTGTCGATGATGAAAAAGAAAGCAACAACGGCAACCAACGAGAAGAGGAGAGAAAGATGATCGGTGGTGGGAAGAAAACTAGAGGAGAGAGAGATTGGGTTTTTTTTTGTGAAATGGGGGAGAAAGGAGGGAGAGAGAGAGGGAGTTTTTTTTTTATTATTTATTTTTATTTTTATTTAAAAATTATTATTTTATTATTTTTAATTGTCATGTCAACATCGTGAAAAGAGTTAACGATTGAATGACTCAATATAACCATTTCCAAAACAGTAGGGACTTGATTGTCCGATTTTGAAACCTAAGGACCTATTAGAAACTGACCTGAAACATTAGGAACTAAAAAGGTATTTTACCCATCAAAAGAAGAGAGACGCATATTTGGAGACTTAAAATTGTTCATTTTAATCAAAATTGTGACTTAAAAGGAAAATGGTAAAGCATAGGGGTGTTCATCAGTCGGTTTTCGTTTTTGTTAGTTTTTTGGAGCTTGGTGACGCCGACCGACTGAACTCACAGTCGGTCGGTCGGTTTATGTCGGTTCTGTAACTCCGGCAAAACAAAAAAAAAGATACGAAAATATAGAAAAAAAAAAGGAGAGAAACAGAAAGAAGAAAAGAAAAAAAAAAGGAAGGGAAGGGATAAGGAATAAGAGAAAAAAGAGAGGAAGAAGAGAAACAAACAATATTAAAAAACATAAGAAAATAAGAAAAAAAACAAAGAGAGATGGAGAAAACGATGATGGCGGACCGACGGTGGCGGTGGTCGATAGTGGGAGATGAAGCGTCTGTGAGAAGAGAAAAAACGAGAAAGACAAAGAGAGAATGAACAAAAAAAAAACAGAAAGAACAAGGGAGAAGAAACCGAGAAGAAAGAAAGAAAAGAGAGAAATGGAAGAAGAAGATAGAGAGAGTATTGGTGAAGAAGAAGGAAATGGAAATAAATGAGAGAAAAAAAAAGAGAGTCTCGGCTTATGATAAAAAAGAGAAAGAGAAAAGACATAAAAAAGAGAGAGAGGAGAATTAATAATTAATATAATTTAAAAGGACAATCAATACTTTTTCTTTGGAAAGACAAGTCTAAAATGACTTGAAAAGACTACACACTGCATGTGTAGTGTGCACACTGTGTAACTTGACAGACATGCATTAGTTTGAATTTGAATTTTTTTTTTTTAATATCAATATCGGTCGGTCGGTCGGTTTTCTTGATTTTCGATTGAACCGACCGATCGACGTCGGTTCGGTCGGTTTCGGTCGGTCGAGTCGGTTTTCGGTTTCATTTTGAACACCCCTAGTAAAACATACTTAAAATCTCAATTTTATCATTGATGGAACAAACATTTTTATTAATTCAATTTGGAAAAATGGTATTAAAAAAAAAAACAACTAGCATAAACTCAGATTCACAACTCTGCTTGCCAAACACAGACTTTCAAACTTCAGATTTAACAACTCTGCACTCCAAACACAAACTTCACAACTCCTCAGACTTCATAACTTTCAAACTTCACAACTCCAAGCTTTAGAACTCCACCTCATTGCCCCAAACAACCCTTAAGAGAAAACAGTTTCCAATAATACGACTTAGTTTTGCGATGACCATTGACAAGGCATAAGGACAAACAATACCATATACTGAAATTTATTTCCCGCAACATGTCTTTTCACATGTGTAATTATATGTTGCAGTTTCGAGAGAGATCTTCGTTAAAACAACAAGGATTTTGTTAAATTCAAAGGTTGGAAATGTAACAAAAATTATTGTATGTAAAGAAGAACTCATTCAATTAAACTAGAATTTTATTTAACAATTCTATTTTATTGTATTTAAAATTATTGTTGTTCATTAATATAATATTATATTGTTTATTCTTTTTCAATAAATATATATGAAGTTTTTCTTTTTATTTTAAAAAAAAAAAGTTTCACACATGCAACAACAACACGTTACTGTTTTCTAGTTTAGGAAGGTGAGTAAAAATTTTTCCATAAAAATGATAGGGATTATTGGAATTGTTGATTATTAGCTGTGTAACTTTTTTTTTTATTTTTTTTTTTAATACATCAACACTTGAGGTGGGAGATTTGAACCTCTGACCTCATGATCGAGGGTACATGCCAATTACCGCTAAGATAGGTAAAATGTCAAGAATTTCAGAGAGGAATAATGAGAATAATTGCTCAACCTGATGAACATTGAGCACAGACACTGATATTAAATAACACAAGAATAAGCCACGTGTATGTACATCATAGGAAGGAAAATAACAGAAATGCAATAACAATTACAAAAAAATAATACCCAACTTAAGACAGATTAATTAAGCTAACAATAGGCTCGTTTGGACTTGTTTTTGTTTTTTTTTTAGTTCTACTCCTTTCTAACTTAGACCTTAGGCTTCTGCAACTTTTCCAAGTTACTACAGTTAATCAATGTACATTCCCATGTGAAATAATTTGTTCTATTTTGTGTGTCTACCCTTTTACTATACTAGGTGAGTAATTATTTCTAATTTCTGTTACTAATGAAAGTTGATTCACAAGATTAGTTTATCCTAGATTATATTAAACTAGAATTTTTTTTATATATTATCGGCCAAATATCACATAATTTCAATATCTTGATCATCCATAATGGTAGCAATTCATTACACAAAATAGCAACTTAGCTCACTCATAATCTCATCTAAGTAAGCAAACATAATATTTCATATAAGTACGAGACGAATGAAATAAAACAACAATCAATGATTCAACATGGTGAGACAACTTTCTAGCTCATTGTTATTTTCTCTTTTAAGTTTTAATCCTACATCAAGATAATAAATTTTAATTAAATTTTCAGTTAAAAAAGAGACAAAATTGAATAAATTGTTGAGAGACATGATAACTTCTAGTGTTTACAAATGTTCTAAAACAAAAAAAAATAAATAAATAAATAAATAGAGTTATCTATTGAAATTTTTTGTTAAATTATAAATTTATTTCATAAACTTTGATAGTTATATCTATTTAATTTCTAAAATTGTAAAAGAAAGTTTTCATAGTTAACATCTTTACTTATTTTTTTTTCCCTTTTTCCTTTTAGTACAATAAACATAGTGTATGGAGATTTGAATCTCCGACTTCAAAGAAAGTAGTAGAAGTTAATAACCACTAAATTATGCTCATGTGTGACAATTAATATCTTTACTAGACATGATGTAATGATTATACTAATAAACTTCTAAAAAAAAGATTATACTAATAAATAACTATTTGACACATCATAACAAAAGTATATCAATAGATTAAATAGTGACGAAATTTCGCTCACCACCCAATCAAACTTTTTAGCGTATATGCTTTCATCTTATCCAATTAGCATGCTCTCTAGTCATATTGTGTCAAACTATCATTACTCAAATTGGCCATCCATTTTAGCAATAGTATTAAAGATGTCTTTTAAAGTGTTTATGAATCACTAGGAAAATTTTCATTTTTAACCCTAAACTTTGGAGGTTGTGTCAATTTTAATCCTGAACTTTCAATTTCATTAAATTGAATCCTAAACTTAGTAAGTTATATCAATTTTAACCCTAAACTTTCAATTTCATCAAATTGAACCCCAAACTTATCGAATTGTATCGATTTTAATCCCAAACTTGTATAAGTGTTACAATGTATACTTTTGGTTAACTTTCCGTTTGAACCATCGTACTTAATTGACTATTTCTTCCTTTTTTTCCTTAATTCACATTACATCTGAATTGGTTTTGGAGAAACTTTATTTTAGATGATTTTTTCTCGTTGTTGAGAACTTTTTTTTGCTGCTTCAAAGATTACAAGAGCAAAGCAACTTTTGAGGACTTTTATCTTCAAATATTTGTTGGTAACTTTTTTTTGCTGCTTCAAAGATTACAAGAGCAAAGCAACTTTTGAGGACTTTTATCTTCAAATATTTGTTGGTTTTTTTCTTGTTGCTAAGAAGTTTGCGGGCTTTTGTTTTTCTTCTTTTACTGTTTTTTTAAATGCTAATTAGAAGAATGTACAAATGTAGGAAACGAGAAATTTCGAGGTTTTTATTTCTGATATTTGCTGGATTTTTCTTGTTGCCAATAACTTTGTGATTTTTTCTTTATTATTATTTTTTTTATAACAATGAAATGAATAGTGTGAGATATTTGATTTCTTCTAATAAAGAGTTTCTCCAACAAATTTCTTACAAAAAAAAAACTCCAATTCATGTGCAATGTGAATTCGAAGAAAATTTGTTAGTTTGATTTAAAATTTGAAGGGTCTGTTTGGAATACATTTTAATTTAAATATTTTTCAAGAATGTATTTTTTTTAAAACATTTTGTATAAAAATTGTTTAGAATTAAAATACTCATATGTTTGGTTACATTTTCTATAAGTGTTTTTATACACAAGTTATTGTATGCTTAAAAACTCTTTTTGAAAAAGTTGGTTTCAAGTGTTTCTCTCAAAATGGTTTATTTCTCAATCTCATTTTCTAATAAGTCATTTTTTAGTGGAACACTAAAAAAATTTTCAAAATGATTTTTTTTTTTTCAAAATTAAACACTTGAAAAGTTAAACCAAACCCACTCTTTGAGTGGTGGAAAAGTGTGTTTAACCATTAGCAAAATTGGTTTAAGAAATTCTTAAAGTATTATATATATTAAAAAAAAAACCTAAAATATTTTTAAATTAAACCTCGAACTTACTTTTTTTCTTCTAAAGATGCTTATTTGATTAATGTTTCACTTAAAACTATATTTTTTAAACGTCATACTAAACATATATGAAATAAATACATCAACTAAATTTATTATCAAACCTAAAAATTTCTAGACAAAATCTAGCAAATTTATATTGATGTCTAAAACAAAAGTTATGAAACTTCGAGGGACTCAACCTCAAAAGGAATGAATTGAGAATGATGCCAAGAAGAGGATTTTCTTTCTTAAAAAAGTGTATTTTAACAATAATTTAAAAAAATATGGTATTTTCTTAATTGACAAAAAAATGGTTTTTTTTTGGAAGTATCGAGGAAGATATGGTAATGTCAGTAATGTGACATTTTGACATTAGGCATGGTGAAAATGTGTCTTAAAAGACAGATTTTATAAAAAAAAAAATTAAAAATCACTTTTAGTCCCTAAACTTTCATGAAAGTAACATTTTAGTCCTTGAACTTTGATTTGTAACGATTTAATCGCTATACTTTCAATTTTGTAACGATTTAGTCCTTGTACTTTCAATTTTGTAACAATTTAGTCCCTGAACTTTAATAACTAACAATTTAGGTCCCTGTACTTTTCAAATTTGTAACGATTTGGTCCCTATCGTGAAAAATTAATGTAAAGATTTAATGAAATTTTTTAACAAGATAGATTAATAAACTAATTTGGGACCCAATATGTTAATAAGCTACAAAGTTTAATCATTAAATAATAAAAATTTACATTTAATTTTGATGATTTTTTTTGCAACAAGGATTAAATTGTTACAAATTTGAAAGTATAGGGACTAAATTGTTATAAATTTGAAAGTACAGGGACTAAATTGTTACTTATTAAAGTTTAGGGACTAAATTGTTACAAAATTGAAAGTACAGGGACTAAATCGTAACAAATCAAAGTTTAGGGACCAAATTGTTACTTTCATGAAAGTTTAGGGACCAAAAATGATTTTTAACCAAAAAAAAAAAAAAAAAGGTGTTCTAATAGTCAAAAATTGGACACTGGTTGGCCTTTTCAAGTCAATTTAGTTTGTAAATTTTAGTTTCAAATTTGTAATTTCATATTTTTACAAATATATTATTATTACTAAATTATAAGTTTAGTTGATAAATTCTTCCAGAATGACAGTCTAGGGGATTTCTATAAAGTGTTTAATAAATCGTTGAACCTCTTTAACTAATACCTTAAAATTTTAAAGTGAATAATAATATGTCATTCAACTTTCAATTTTCTATCGAATAAGTTTCACATTTATTGCCAAAGCGAGCTTGCTCAGGGGTAATTGGCATGTACCCTCGACTATGAGGTCAGAGGTTCGAATCCTCCCACCCAAATGTTGATGTACTAAAAAAAAAAAAAAAATTCTCACATTTATCCAACATTTTTTAAATATTAAATTACAAGTTTAGTTTCTTGAATTTCAAGTTTGTGCCTAGGTAGGTAAATTCAGTTTTACCTTTAATAGCTTTGTGAACTTTAAAAGTGTCCCATAAATCTCTAGATTTTCAATTTTGTGTCTAATAAATTTTTGACATATTCAACATTTTTTTTTTAAATTAATAGATTTATTAGACATAAAATTCAATAAAATAATTGAATTTTATGTCGAATAAAACGATAAACTTTCAATTTTCTATACAATAGATCTGTGAATTTTTTTTTTAAAAAAGCATCGAATAGTTTAACGACCTATATTAGATACAAATTTAAAGTTGACAGATTATTTTAAACATCATTTGATCATAAAATTGAAAGTTCAATGATCTATTAAACACATAGAATCCATATGACCTCGTTTGATAACCATTTGGATATCGTTTGATAAATATTTGGGTTCTTTGTGTTTATTATCTATCTTTTAAAAATGTTTTCAAAATCCAAACTAAGTTTTCCGACATAGAATTGACTAATAATTCAAATATTTTCCAAATAGGAATAAAACCACCAAAAGAAATGAGGAGAAAAACAAACCTAACATTCAAAACAACATTTTCCACTTGTAATTTTTTGTGCCAAAATGAACTTAATTATGTATATTCGACTAAGACATCAAATTTTCAAATCTCTGACCAAAATTTAAACAACTTAAATTTTCTTCTTAAACAAAAAAACAACTTAAGTTTTAAAAAGAAAATAAATAATAAATAAATTAACCTACCAACATTTTTTATGAGTAAGTATTTTTCAAAATCATAAGAAAAATATTTGTATCCTTTCCCCCAAAAAAAGCCCCTGCAACTGCAAGTTCCTGGAAGGCCCTCTATGAAGAAAGAGAATGGCAGGCAGCAGCAGTTCCAAGCTCCACTCAGTCTCAACCTTCCCCAGTTCTCATTAGCCATTCCCATGCCATCATTATTTTATTACCCCTCTCTCCCTTCCCTTTTCCCTTCAAAACTCTCTCAACTCTCAAGGTCAAAAGGTATATACATTCATTCATCCATCCCTCCAATGCCCAAGAATCATCCAACTTGGATGGGTCCCATTATCCTCCTTCTTGTCTTCTTCTTCCTTCCTCTCATCCCCTGCTCCCAAACCCACCAAAACCCCCCATCAATCGACGGCTCTGATCCATCCCAGCCCCTCTCGACGGCCCTGATTCGTGGGGTTGACCCATCCCCCAGACCCACCTGAGCATTCCATTTTGGAAGCCCAGACTCGAGAAAGTCTTCACAGGCTGCTCCTCTTAAATTATTTCATAACCCACTTCAGTTTCGCTTCCTCTCTCTCTGTTTTTGTTTTTCCTCTCCAGGATTTCGAGCTGCCTTCTGCAGGGAGATTGATTCGACTTCAGGAGGGTCTGAGGAAACAATCGTCAATCGGTAAATTTCGCTTTGTGTTCTTGTGGGTTTTGCCAATCAGGCCTGTTTGGATTGGATTTTGTTGTTTTTGTTTGTGGGTGTTTTTGTTCTTTGTGTTTGTGGATTGGGATGGCTTCTGCTTGCTGCAATTTGGGGTTTGTGGTGATGATTGGATAGAGACGAGATGTTCTTAGAGAAGGGTCTGATTTTTTTTCTTTTTTGGAACCTTAATCTGGAAAGTGGGATTTGTGTTGGTGATTTAGATTTGCAAGTGGAGTTGTATGTGTTGAATGTTTTGTTTGGGGAAATCAATGGAATGAAGTGAATCAATGGAAGGACCCTGAAAGGAAGATGATTCAATTTAGGGATTTGACTGTGAGATTGATATTTTAGTATTTCCTCTTTTTTGGGAAGTTGACTTTCTTTCTGAACAGTTCATTCTTTTTGCTATTTTTCTGTTTGATGAATGAACATGAACTCTTCTGTCATCAAAATAAGTTGTTGTGGCTGGAAAATTGGAACTGATTGCTTTAGCCTTGCTTTTGTTTTTGGTTTCCTGTCTTTGAAAATTAAGCTTATCAGAACTATTTGTTGCTTTTCAGCTTCGAAAAACCCTTTTGAAATTCTAGTCATGTTTTAAAATGAAAGTGTTTAGTTTTTATAAAGCTACTTTTTAGTTCTGAATATTTGGCTTAGATTTTAGGTATTACTGAAATTAGATTAGAAAACAAAGAAAAAATGTTAGTTCGTAAATATGATTTTTAGAAACAGAAAACTATATATATAAAAAAAGAAGTTACCGACTGGAATTTTCTTCATTTTACTGATTTTGAGAATTTGTTTGAAACTTGTTGCAGAAATAGTATTGAATCTTTGTAGTAGAGAGAAGGTTTTGAAGATGGATCCTGAAGATAGTTTGTGTAGTTCTGAAGTTTGGACAAAATCTTCATCTTTTCCTAATATTAATGCTCAGCAACCTTCTCAGAAATGGGTAGATACTTCCATTTTAGATTATGCTATGGATCAACCTTTTCAAGAATTCGAAGAACAGGACGAATCGAAGGCTTCCCTTACCTGTAACCCGAATCAACAAATCGAAATCCTAAATAAAGACAATGATCAGATGAATGCAGCACTTCTAGCCAGTAAAATTCAGGATTGGGACCCGAGAGCAATGTTAAATAATCTTTCTTTCCTTGAGCAGAAGATTCATCAGCTTCAGGAACTTGTGCATTTGATTGTTGGCCGAAGGAGCCAAGTCTTGGGGAGGCCGGATGAACTCGTAGTTCAGCAACAGCAGCTGATAACTGCAGATCTAACTTCAATTATTGTTCAGCTAATCTCAACAGCAGGTAGCCTGCTTCCTTCTGTAAAACATAACTTGTCTGCAGCTGTTCCTCCGGTCGGGCAGCTGGAGCAGCTCGACAGGGTTCTTTTCCCATCTGGAGCTGGGACTAATAATGGTGTTGTTCAGTCACAACATGGTGATGGAACGAAACTTCCTGAGCTTCCAACCCAAATGGATGAAAGTAGCAAGTGTGTAAAGGAACAGAACATGACTGTTGAAGAACACGAATCGAAGGATGAAGAAGATGCCGATGAGAGTGAGAGCCTCCCACCTGGTTCGTATGAAATATTACAGCTAGAAAAAGAAGAGATCCTAGCACCTCACACCCACTTCTGTGCAATCTGTGGTAAGGGGTTCAAGAGGGATGCAAATTTACGAATGCACATGAGGGGTCATGGCGACGAGTACAAAACTGCAGCTGCTCTTGCAAAGCCGAACAAAGAACTGAGCTCCGAGACGATGCTAATTAAGAGATATTCCTGCCCCTTCACCGGCTGCAAGCGGAACAAGGATCATAAGAAGTTTCAGCCTCTGAAAACTATTCTGTGTGTTAAAAACCATTACAAGAGAACTCATTGCGACAAAAGCTTCACTTGCAGCAAATGCAACTCGAAGAAATTCTCAGTAATTGCTGATCTCAAAACACATGAGAAGCACTGTGGGAAAGATAAGTGGCTTTGTTCTTGTGGGACTACTTTCTCTAGGAAAGACAAGCTCTTTGGACACATTGCTCTCTTCCAAGGCCACACTCCTGCAATTCCTCTTGACGAACCAAAGGGAACAGCCATGTCCTGTGATCGAGGAGAACGCTACGAAACAACGAATAAGCTTGGGAGCATAAGTTTCAGTTTCGGGTCGATTGCTTCAGGAGGAAGTTCAGTTGAAACCATTGCAGAAGCAAAAGGTGGTGTTGATGATCCTCTTAGTTATTTCTCGCCTCTAAACTACGATTCGTGTAATTTCGGTGGCTTTCATGAGTTCCCTCGACCGCCATTTGAGAACACAGAGAATGCATTTTCGTTCCTTATCCCAGCATCTAGCAATTACACCCAAAAATCTGGTGCAGAATCAAGCTCTAATAATCTTGAATGAATGATGTTTACTCAGTCCTTGTGATTTTATGTAAAATTACAATATGGTGTACTTTTGTAACTTCTTCAGCTCCTAAATGATTTATTTTGCTGAACTACTTGGGTCTGCATTATTTTCAACCTGCCATAATAATAGTGATAGAGAGGAGTTGGAGGCAACATTCACTTAGAGGAAATCCTCTAGGTGGTTTTCGATTTCGATAGGAATAAGTCTCTTAGTCTTGATGGTTTTACCACAGCTTTCTTTCAAGATTGTTGGGATATGATTAAGGAGGATTTGTGGTCGGTCTTTTGTGAGTTTCACATAAGAGACATTGTTGATTCTAGAATGAATGAAACCTATGTATGTCTTATCCCTAAGAAAGAAAAGGCAAACAGGGTGAAAGATTTTAGACCATTAACTTGGTCACAAGTTTGTATAAGATTTTGCTAAGACTTTAACTGACAAGTTGAGGAGAGTCCTGTCAACTACTATTTCCAATGCTCTAGTAGCGTTTATTGCATGTGGGTTGACAGATTTTGGAACAAATTTTTATTGCTAACAAAGGTATTGGAGACTATAGGGAGAGGAAGGAGTGATTTTTTAGATTGATTTTGAGAAAACATATGATTACGTGGACTGGAATTTCCAAGACAGAGTTTTGAGAGAGAGAAGTTTTGAGATCAAATGGAGAGTATGGGTGTGGAATTGTGTTAGATCTGCGAACTTCTCTATTTTTGTCAATGGGAGAATTGGGCTAGGCGATCCATTATTGTCTTTCCCTTTTTTGTTAGTGGTGGATGTCTTTGGTAGACTTGTGGAGACAAAAGTATATAAGAGAGTGATTGAGGACTTCGAGGTGGGGAAGGACGCAATTCATCTATCTCACCTTTAGTTTGTTGATGACTCTCTCTTCTTTTACTTTGGTTGGGAGAGCTATTTTGTTGATCTTAGTAGATTTATATCCCTTTTTAAAGTCATTTTAGGTCTTGAGATTAAGAAAGGAAAGAGTTCCATTTTTGGTTTAAATTGTTGTCCCTCCAATTTGGTAGAACGAGTTGTCGGGGCTTGAACTCAAATAAAATTTATAAACTCTGATTACTAAACTACTTTGCCGTAGTAGTGGTCGGGGTCGATCAGAGAGAACAACTGGTTTATCTCTAATCTTTTTTACGTTTATGGTAATAGAAAGGGGTTGAAGAGGAAAGGATTTAAATGCGAGGAAAAATAAAGTGCAGGAAAGTAAATGACAGAAAATAAAAACGGTTGGTTAATCTCACCTTTTTTTTTTTTTTTTTGACAATATGGGGGTGGGGGGATTTGAACCACAGACCTCGTGGTTATTAGTACATCTTTATGCCAGTTGAGCTATGCTCTTGTTGGCTTGGTTAATCTCACCTTGGTGATCACTGTAGCTGGAGACACTCGGGTTTCAGTACATTTGTTTTCATTCATTGATTACCAAACAATGATTTAAATGCGTGTTGTCTAATTGGTACTCTAAATCAATTGACTCGATCCATCGTACATTAGTTCAATTATTAATTACTAATTAATTGACCCCTACTAACCCATCAAGATTAACTAATTTATAAGTAATTGCATTACGACCAAGATACCCCTAGAGTGCTAACCCGACTAACCCGTCGAACCAACATCCAACTAATTAATTAATTAACCTGATTGTGATCAATAAACCAATTAATTGTTGCTCTAGGCTAGAATACTCACAATCAATTACAAAAAAACCTAATTTAATTACAAATATCAATTTAGATCAGACCTATCAGGCAAACTACAAAGTCAGAGAACTGCTCTTAGGACCCGTGCCCATGAATCGGCCTATTGCTAACTACAAATTAAACTTCCATTAGCTACGTGGATATCAATTTCTTAGCGGTTTACTAGCATACAAGCTGCGAGTTAAGGCGTCAATCTAACCTACTGTGCATATTAGTAATAGACACAGTAATCTAAATCACAAGCAACAATTAAACCACAAGAATACAACAATTTAACTCAAAAATCTCATGAAATCCGAATGTACTTACAGCCACATGGTTCCAACTACAGTGAACGACGCTTAGACGACCATAAACAAGCCTAATCTAAGTCCAAAGGCTTGATTAACCTCTCTAAAACTATTCTAAACTAAAGAAATTGAGAAATACAGAGAGAATCGAAGTAAAAGACGACTGTAATGAGATAAAACGACAGAGTATTACCTAAAATCGGAGAAAGAAGAAACTTAAATAACGAGTCAGCGTCGAGATGTTGACGGTAAATAGGCGCAGTTCTTGTATTCGTAACATCGAGACGCTACCTCTCGGGTCTAGCTTGTTTGGCTTCTTCCCATTTGCTTCCAATGCTCCGGATTTGACCTAATTCGCTTCTTTTAAGTACTTTTTGCTCCAAAGTGCTTCCGGGAAGCTCTTACACAAAATACCTACAAAATGATACAATTAAGCACATAATCCACTATAAAACTAGCATGATTTTAACTAAATATATATGACCAAATTGGTCCTCTCAACCATCCTATGTCTGGGAGAGAGATCCTATGGGGTCGTGAACTAGCATGAATGGGGACCGATGGAGGGTGGGAAATGGAGCATCTATTGACATTTATGAGGACTAGTGGATTTTGAGGGGAAAAGACTTTTAGACTACTTTTGCTGCACGACCTCTGACCAACAGAAGTGTAAAAAACCTTATTACAGATAACCATGCATGGACTATTAACTTATTGACAAATCATTTTATACAAGTGGTAGCCATAGATACTTTGTTCTAGTTTGATTAAAAAAAAAAAAAAAAAAAAGAGGTTGTAACGCTCCAGGCCCAGGATTCGAAATTCGAATTCGACATCTGATGGTCTCGACATTCCTCTACATCCCCTGCGACTTGCCCACGCCACTATACTTGTCTGAAACGACTTCTACTTTTAGTATGCTTTTGTTGGGTTTTATGTCCTAAAACTTGTAGATAATGAATGTTAACAAATTATACATTTGTATCAATAAAGTGTTATTGAGGTTTACGCAATAAAGTGTTATTGTCATTTTAAGTCTAAAATTGCACGATATGACCCAAATCTAATAAACTAAGATCCAAGGTTGTTTATATGTAACTTGAACTAGTATGTGGGGACATACGAGGATCAGTGTTCAAGTAACAACCTAAAAGGTCTATAGTACAGGGATAAGTTTGGGTACCTTATCCTGGAAACACTATGAGATACGGTCTGCTTCGTATTCGATACAGACGTACTGATCCAAGGCGTTCATGTAGGAGACATGTGAGCGGGGGTTTCCTATGCAATGAGTTTGCATAAGACCAGACCACGAAATAGTAAACCACTAGATGTATCACCGTTAACTAGTTAGGTTACTATTTCAATAGGATGACCTAGGTAACTCAGTCTTAATCCTGAGTGTGTCATGAACTCCTTCTCACGAGGGTTTGTCCTTTGATTAGTACGGGTGAGTGTGGCTTGCACACCGACTCAATAAGCCTACCTTCTTGGGGACAAGACCGAGTGGGGGGTTGGGGACATGACAACACAAGATGAAATTCACTCCTTCCCGCTTCTAAGAGAAGTAGATGAGTGTTCCCTTAAGTGGTGACTCCGGGTCTTGAACAAAGGGATCCCGCTCTCTCACTGGACCAAGAGGGACTTTCTGTTTATTGGTTAGACCATAAACAGGTTGTTCATTAGAGGAGCACGGGTACTTAAGGAGCCAGAGGCAACTCAGGGGTAAAACGGTAATTTGACCCAACTGTAGTTACGAACACTCTTGAAGGATTGACTTACCATTATTGGTCAATACCCGTGGACACAAAAATATTTTACAGTGAGAAGAGTGCAACTGTGGGTCTTTAGTGGAGTGACCCACAATTAATGAATATTGGTTAACTCGATTAATGAGTTTAGTAAGTTAACCTCATATCATTGGAGCTTCTGATTTGTAGGTCCATTAGGTCCCCTTGCTAGCTCGTAAAGAGTAATTGGGAACAAATTATCTTGAAAAGAATTTGAATTGTTCAAATTCAATTTGGAAATCAGGTTAATTGTATGAAGTAAAATTAATATAATGTATGTTGATACATTATAATATAAAGTTTAATTTGTGATTAAACTTTATTAAATTGAGGGAATTATATATTTGAAAGAGTTCAAATATATAACTAATTAAATATGTGATATTTAATTAGTGAATAAATTAATTAATTGTGAATTAATTAATTATTCAATTAGTCTTATTAAATGTGATTTAATTAAACTATAATATATGAGATATATATTAGAATATGATTCTAATATGTAATTAATTAAATATGGTTGATATTTAATTAATTATGAAATTAGTTAATTTTGAATTAATTGATTGCACAATTTAATTTAGTTAAATGTGATTTAATTAAATTAATAACTATAGATTAATTTTAATGTGAATATGATTCATATTAAAACTATAGATTATAAGAGAGATGCACATTTGAATATTATTCAAATGTTTGATTAATTAAATATGTGATACTTAATTGATCCAAGAATTAATTAATTGGGAATTAATTAATTGTGTGGTTTAATTAGTTTAATTAAATTTGATTTAATTAATTTTAATTAAAACTATAGCTTATGTGAGGGAAATACATTTAAATATGATTTAAATGCACATATGCTTAATTAATTAATATGATTAATTGATTAATTGAATTGTATATAATTAATTAATTATATTAAATGTAGTTATGAGATAACTAAATGATGAGGTGGATGGTCAAGATTTGATCTCCCCTTCCCTTACATTAATTTGCACGCCTAAGGGGTCAAGTGATAGGTCTATCATTCTGCATCTCCTCTAAAAAAATTCACTCTCAGAATCCTCTCTAGAAACAGCAAGAACACAGAGAGATTTTTCCTCTCTGTTGTTCATCCCAAAATTCAAGATAAAGATCATGGTCCCACAACCATGTTCCCGATCTCAGAGGATAGTGGGGAAGGCTTTATGGTGGTGTTCGTCATTGGAGAACAATCAAGAAGGTGTTCTTGAATTCAGAGTCTTCCACGAAGGTATGTTTCTCAATTGCTTAATCTTTTTGCCAATGTATGGGTATTTTGTAGAACGTAATTAAAATACGATTCAGTCCAATTGCTTCCGCTATAAACGGAATTGGGAATTCCAATCCTTCAATTGGTATCAGAGCCAATCGTAATCTTAATTTTGTTTTACAAAATTTGCATTGGTTGATTGGTGGGATTGATTTATGCATTTGATGTATGAATTTTGCTTGTAGATGTTTAGGGTTTTTGGCATTTAGAATTTGCAAAATTTCTTGATTTAATCATGTAAAGGCCCATTGTTTTTGGACAATATGTTGCATATTCGAGTTTGTAAGTCCGTAAATATGAGTTCTGTAAAATTTTTTGGTGAAAATCGATGTAATTTGGTGCAATTTGGGGCCAAAAAGGATGAAGACAGTGATGGAAATCGAGTTTTTCCTGGAAAACAGAGAGCCACCGTCGAGACTCTGATGACGGTGATAGATGAACTAAAAAACAGATGGAAATGCGAAAAAATTAAGAAAAAAAAAGGAAGTTCGGAAAGCTGCGTTTGCAGGGGCTCGAAGCTGGGCGTGAGGGGAGCAATTCACGCGTGTTTTTCTTTTCAGCTAGCAGGATTGTGCCACGTGTCTTCGTGCAGTTGGAGCATGCGTCAGGTGAAGCTTCCGTGTGAACGTGCGTATAGTTCGACGGTTTCACGTGGTTCACGTTAACTGTTGCGGTCTAGTTCGACGGTTTCACGTGGTTCAAGGTGTTTTGATCGGTTTTCGGTTCTTAGTGGTTCAGCGGTTTATTGACTGGTTTAGCTTGGTTTTGACTGGTTCTACGAGTTTTATGCGGTCTGGACGTGATTTCGGGTCGGTTCAACGAGTTTTGCACCTGGTTCGACTTGGTTTTGTCTGGTTTTGGCGCATTTTGAGCTGGTTCAATGCATTTTAGGCTGGTTCAAGCTGTTTTCAAGCTGGTTCAACGCGGTTCAGCTCATTTTTTCGTCGATTTGAAGAGTTTGGACGTGGTTTGAGCTGATGTATGGTGGGATAGGACTTAGATAGATTAATTATTGTAATTTTTCTATTGTTTTGAGTCCTAGGATGCCAAAACCCGTCTACTTAGCTATTTAATTGCTTTATGAATGTCATATAGTATTGAAATCCCACCATAGGTTAAGCATATTCATGCATATTTATTGTTATAAATATTATAATTATGTAATATTTATGAATTTTAATTTTCATTTGATGTTTAATATAAAACGTTATATTAAATGGATGAAAATTGAGAAGCATGGAGCATGAAATTACTTTAGTTTAAAAATATAAAAGTTATATTTCTATAAGTAATTTATTTGCTTAATTTATTTTTCATGGGAATTAATATAAGGAGTTATATTAATTTATGAAATAGTCATTGCATGTTATTAATTTTCTTATATAATTATTTTAAGAGTTTAATTAATTAAAGGAAATTAAATTGCATTGAGCATGATATTACCTTAGATTAATATAAATGTTATATTATTTAATGTCATGTATGTTATTGTATGGTTAATAAATTAATTAGAATTTGATTGTTGATTTATTCACCATAGTAGCATGTTATAGGTTTAATTCATTAAAATTTATAATAGTTATTATATTAATGATTAGAAATTTATTAACTTACAACAAAGAGTTGCATGCAAACATAGGATCTTAGGGTAAATGAATTAATTTTAAAATTGTTTAAAATTAATTAGACCTAAGATCACTATTTCTAATAGGATTAGAAATTATGTCTTGCTTAGTATTTTAATAGATTTAAAATATGGTAAGTAGGACAAATAGGATCTTGGTTATAAGGGAACTCTCCTGGTGAGGTTCTGTCTAGGCTGGAGTTATTTCCTACCTGGGAACTGAATTGGTACCTGAGTTGAATTAACCATAACCTATTAGCATGCAATGTCACTAGGTAATTAAAAGGGTTTAATTGACCTAGACATTAGTGTAAAGACCTTATTATTGTTGGGTTTAATGTCCTATAAACTCGTAGTTTGTAAATCATTCATATTCTATTTCCAATAAAGACGTTATTGAGGTTATTCAGTAAAAGATGTTATTGAATATGTAAGTTGCGAATGATTAACCTAAATCTAATAAACTAAGATCCTTGGCTATAAAATGAATACTTGAACTATATGTAGGGACATATCGTAGGATCCAGTTCAAGTTTATAGTCAAAATAGTCTATAGTATAAGGATACGGTTGGGTGCCTTATCCTGGGGACACTATGGACGCGGCCCACTTTGTATTAAGTACAAACGATGAGATCCTAAATTGTTCATGTGGAGACATGCGAGTGGGGGTGTCCTATACAATGAGTTTGCATAAGACTGGACCACGAAATAAGTCATTTTCTCTTTATAACGTCGTTTACTGAAGAAACTGACTATTTCTCATAGATGACCTAGGTAACTCGTTCTTAATCCTGAGCTAACTATGAACTCCTGTTTATACGAGATTATCCTTTGATCTGCATGGGTGAGAATGGCCAACATCGCCGACTCAACAAGCCTACCATTTTGGGGATAAGATCGAATAGATAGTGTAACGCCACTAAATTTAAGTTACTCTCAAATTCTCCTCTAATTATAAGCTTTATTGGCCAAATTCTTGTAGTTAGTTTGAAGTGAGAGTTGAAATTGAAGTTTTATTTGGATTTTGAAATATTTAATAAGCTGAGTGGCAACTTAGTAATTAAGTGGCTAAACCCTAAGCTCATTTTATTTTATTTTTCCTTTTCTCCCCTTATTCCCTTCTCCTTTAGCCGCCACCCCTCCCCCAATGGCCATCTTCTTCCTCTTCACGATTTGGGTGGCGGTGCAACGTTTCTCCAACGACTTTTCTTCTCTCAGTTCAAGCAAGTCGTTGGGCAGCTTGTGTCTGTTGGGTTTTATGCCCTAAAACTCGTAGATAGTGAATGTAACCGTTGACCGGGTATTAATGAAATAATATTGATATATTTTTCCATTAATTGTTATTAGTTATTTTATATTTGTCTTTGCCAAATAATAACTTTAATCCAATAAACTAGACATCCAAGATTGTAATATGAGTCTTGAACTATATGTAGCGACATATGGGATCATTGTTCAAGAAACAGCCTAAAGGGTCTATAGTATAGGGATAAGACTGGGTGCCTTATCTTGGTGACACTATGGATACGGCCCACTTTGTATTTGATACAAACGCAGTGATCCAACGCGTTCGTGTAGGAGACATGCGAGTGGGGGTATCCTATGCAATGAGTTTGCATAAGACCGGACTGCAAAATAGTAACCACTGGTTATAACACCGTTAACTAGTTGGTTTTCTATTTCACTAGGACGACCTAGACAACTTAGTCTTAATCCTGAGTTGATTATGGACTCCTGCTCATGAGAGATTGTCCTTTGATTTGTATGGGTGAGAGTGGCCAATACGCTGACTCAATAAGCCTACCACTTTGGGGACAAGACCGAATGGGGAGTTGGGAACATAATCGTACAAGATGGAATTCACTCCTTCCCGACTTTAGGAAAGCGATGAGTGTTCCCTTAAGTGGTTACTCCGAGTCTTGAACAAAGGGCCCTACCCTCTCAATGGTACGAGAGGGTTTTATGTTTGATGGTTGGACCACATACAGGTTGTTCATTAGAAGAGAATTGGTACTTAAGGAAATAGAGGTAACCCAGGGGTAAAACGGTAATTTGACCCAGCTGGTGTTACGGACACTCGTGAAGGACTAACTAGTCGATATTGGTCTAGATCCGTGGACACAGAAAATATGTCTGCAGTGAGAAGAGTGCAACTGTGAGTCTATAGTGGAATGTACACACAGTTAACGAATATTGATTAATGTGGTTAATGAGTTTGACCAATTAATCTCACATCGTTGGATCTTCTGATCTGCAGGTCCATTAGGTCCCACTGGTAGCTCGTAAAGTAATTTGAGGCAACTAAGTAATAAAAGTAAATTGAAAATGTTCAATTTATTAAGGGAAACAAATATAATATATATTGATATATTATTATGAGAAAAATTAATATTTGAAAAGTTCAAATATAGGACATAAAACCCAACAAACTCCCACTAAATTAAATTTTTAGTCCAAGTGGGAGTTTGTTGGGTTTTATGTCCTAAAACTCGTAGATAGTGAATGTTAACGAATTATACACTTGTATCAATAAAGTGTTATTGAGGTTTACGCAATAAAATGTTATTGTCATTTTAAGTCTAAAATTGCACAATATGACCCAAATCCAATAAACTAAGATCCAAGGTTGTTTATATGTAACTTGAACTAGTATGTGGGGACCTACGGGGATCAATGGTCAAGTAACAACCTTAAAGGTCTATAGTACAGGGATAAGGTTGGGTACCTTATCCTGGTAACACTATGAGATACGACCTGCTTCGTATTCGATACAGACGTATTGATCCAAGGCGTTCATGTAAGAGACATGTGAGCGGGGGTATCCTACGCAATGAGTTTGCATAAGACCGGACCACGAAATAGTAAACCACTAGATGTAACACCGTTAACTAGTCAGGTTACTGTTTCAATATGATGACCTAGGTAGCTCAGTCTTAATCCTGAGTGTGTCATGAACTCCTCACGAGGGATTGTCATTTGATTAGTACGGTGAGAGTGGCCTGCACACCGACTGAATAAGCCTACCTTATTGGGGACAAGACTGAGTGGGGGGTTGGGGACATGACAACACAAGATGGAATTTACTCCTTCCCGCTTCTAGGAGAAGTAGATGAGTGTTCCCTTAAGTGGTGACTCCGGGTCTTGAACAAAGGGATCTCGCCCTCTCACTGGACCGAGAGGGACTTTCTGTTTATTAATTGGACCATAAACAGGTTGTTCATTAGAGGAGCACGGGTACTTAAGGAGCCAGAGGTAACTCGGGGGTAAAATGGTAATTTGACCCAGCTGTAGTTATGAACACTCGTGAAGGATTGACTTACCGTTATTGGTCAATATCCGTGGACACAAAAAAATATTCTACTGTGAGAAGAGTGCAACTGTGGGTCTTTAGTGGAGTGACCCACAGTTAATGAATATTGGTTAACTCGATTAATGAGTTTAGTAAGTTAACCTCATATCATTGGAGCTTCTAATTTGTAGGTCCATTAGGTCCACTTGCTAGCTCGTGAAGAGTAATTGGGAACAAATTATCTTGAAAAGAATTTGAATTGTTCAAATTCAATTTGAGAATCAGGTTAATTGTATGAAGTACAATTAATATAATGTAGGGAAAAATACACTTTTGGTCCCTGAGGTTTGGGTTAAGTTACACTTTGGTCCCTGAGTTTTAAAACCCAACAATTTTACCCCTGAGGTTTGAAATTCGTTACACTTTTGGTCCCTCCGTCAAATTTTCTGTTAAATCATCACAGAATGTTGACGTGGCAGTATTTTTTTATTAAAAAAATTATTTTCTGATTTTTTAAAATAAAATAATATATTTAATACTTTTCTATTAATTTTCTTTTTCTTTTTTAATTCTTTTTTTATTTTTCTTTTCGTTGTCATTTTCTCCATCTTCTCCCCTCCCCCATCTTCACGTTTTTTCAGCCGCCAGCCCCTTCTCCGGTGAGTTTTCGTTTTTCTTTTCTTCGTCGCCGACCAGCATCTCTTCTAGTGCCGGCGTCTCTTCCGGCGAGTCCAGACCAAGGTTGTTCTTCTTAATCAGGCGAGCCCATTCCGTTTTCCAGTCTTCTTCCCCTCCGGCAAGAAGCTCCGGCCATGGCTACGCAAGACCGACGATCCTCCGGCCGCCCAGATCCATTTCCCGTCTTCGCGAGCAGCTCCGACCATGGATTCTCTTCCAATCTTCGTCCCTTTCTCTCTCTTCCTTTCAGATTCTCTCTCTCTCAGATTCGTTCCTCTCGACTTTCTTTCTGTCTCTCAGATTCTCGTTCATCTCCCTCTCCCTCTCGGATTCCCTCTCCCTCTCAGCTTCCCGTGATTCCAGATCTGAGAAACCCACGCTCAATCGTCGCGTTTAACTACCCGCGAACGCGAACGCGAACCAGCCACCGTGGGTCTGAAACGAAGGGGAACAAAGGTGCCAAGGGTTTTGTTTCAAGCTGCTGAGAGTTTCGTTTCAAGCCACCGTGGGTTTTGTTTCAAGCTGTCGTGGATTTCGTTTCAAGCTATCGTGCTATGGTTATTGTTTCAGGCTGGGGATTGAAGAAAAGAAGAAAATGAAGGGAAATGAGAAAAAAAAATACACTTTTAGGAAAAAAAAACAGAGGTCGTCGCCGGCTGCCGACCGCCGGCGACTTGCTGGAGAAGACGACCTGAAGAAGCTGAAGAAGCTGAAGAAGAATAAGAAAAAGAGGAAAAATAATAAAGAGGGAGAAATAATTAAAAATAATAAAATAATAATATATTTTATTATTTTAAAATATTTTTATTTAGAAAAATTAAAAAATAATTTTTTAATAAAAAAATACTGCCACGTCAACATTCCGTGATGATTTAACAGAAAATTTGACGGAGGGACCAAAAGTGTAACGAATTTCAAACCTCAGGGGTAAAATTGTTGGGTTTTAAAACTGAGGGACCAAAGTGTAACTTAACCCAAACCTCAGGGACCAAAAGTGTATTTTTCCCTATAATGTATGTTGATACATTATAATATAAAGTTTAATTTGTGATTAAAATTTATTAAATTGAGAGAATTATATATTTGAAAGAGTTCAAATATATAACTAATTAAATATGTGATATTTAATTAGTGAAAAAATTAATTATTCAATTAGTCTTATTAAATGTGATTTAATTATACTATAATATATGAGAGATATATTAGAATATGATTCTAATATGTAATTAATTAAATATGGTTGATATTTAATTAATTATGAAATTAGTTAATTTTGAATTAATTGATTGTACAATTTAATTTAGTTAAATGTGATTTAATTAAATTAATAACTATAGATTAATTTTAATGTGAATATGATTCATATTAAAACTATAGATTATAAGAGAGATGCACATTTGAATATGATTCAAATGTTTGATTAATTAAATATGTGATATTTAATTGATCCAAGAATTAATTAATTGGGAATTAATTAATTGTGTGGCTTAATTAGTTTAATTAAATTTGATTCAATTAATTTTAATTAAAACTGTAGCTTATGTGAGGGAAATACATTTAAATATGATTTAAATGCACATATGCTTAATTAATTAATATGATTAATTGATTAATTGAATTGTATATAATTAATTAATTATATTAAATGTAGTGATTAGATAACTAAATGATGAGGTGGATGGTCAAGATTTGATCTCCCATTCGCTCACATTAATCTGCACGCCTAAGGGGTCAAGTGGTAGGTCTTTCATTCTCATCTCCTCTAAAAAAATTCACTCTTAGAATCCTCTCTAGAAAAAGCAAGAACACAGAGAGATTTTTCCTCTTTGTTGTTCATCCCAAAATTCAAGATAAAGATCATGGTCCCACAACCATGTTCCCGATCTCAGAGGATAGCGGGGAAGGCTTTATGGTGGTGTTCGCCATTGAAGAACAATCAAGAAGGTGTTCTTGAATTCAGAGTCTTCCACAAAGGTATGTTTCTCAATATAATAATCTTTTTGCTAATGTATGGGTATTTTGTAGAACGTAATTAAAATACGATTCAGTCCAATTGCTTCCGCTGTAACGGAATTGGGAATTTCAATCCTTCAGCTTTGTCCTCACTCACATGTTTCCTAGGAAAAATTCCCAAGAAGTCACTCAACATAGAACTTTTCCAAGCCAAACACGCTTAACTTCAAAGTTCTTATGATTGAGCTACCAAAAAGGAAGGTGCACCTTGTTGGTATAGGTAGTATCTTTCAATTCTTTTAAGCTTATCTTGACCATACTTTCATGTCCTCAAGATCTCTCTCATTCGGATGTGATCTCAGTTCATTCATGTATACCCCTCTATCCCCGGGTGTCACAAAGGTACATTGTTCTTAGTGGATACAAACTTGCTATGGATGAGCTTTGAGGCTTCACCATCTTCCAACACTTTTAGCCCGAGCTAGTGGAAAGCTTTATGGAACCTTAACATTCCAAACAAAATAAAGATTTTTGCATGGAGGGCAAGCCTTAATATTTTGCCCACTAAGATGAATCTAACTAGGAGAGGTGTCCAATGCGATTCACGATGTCCATTGGAAGTCCAAAAACTCATTTTGGAGCGCTTGTTGTTCAAATTCATGCAGACAATGCTCCTTCTCCCATTTCGTCACCACCACCCCACAATCATTTTAAACTGAATATACGTGGATGCAACAATGCGAAATAGGGATATGGGTTATGGTATGATTATTCGAAACTCGAAGGGAGAGACGATGGTAGCAACAAAGAAATTCTAGACGACGAGTTGTTTAGTAGAATGGATAAAAGCTCAAGCTTTAGTGGATGGAGTTTAGTTAGCCTGGGAGTCGAGAATTTCTCCAATTTGGGCAGTGATGGATTAAAAATTTGTTTGGAATCTACTTCAGGATTGAGGTCATCACTATAGTGTGATTGTTTCTTTAATCCACCAACTCAAGCAATTTGTTAAAGACTCATCAGAACAAGGGGTTTTTACTAACTTCTAGAGATGAGAATAAAACATCACACTTTTTGGTGATTCATGCTCAGATCGAAAGACACACTAAAGTTTGGCTAGAAGACTGTCCCCTATGGACTTATCATATCCTCATTCAGGGAATGCCACCCATGGATGTTTCAGCTTTATCTTGATTATATTTTTCTTTTTCGGTTTATGTTTGTTTCAATATGGGAAATTGACAAAATTAAGCCCCTCAAGTTTATGTTTAAGGACCCCTCCCTAGAAAAAAAGTTTTTTTGGACCCCTTGATGATGAAGATGATGTAAGCATGCACGTGAATTTACTTTTATACCCTCAATTCATTAAAAACCAATAAAATTAATTTTCTTACCCACTCTTCACCCACTTTTCACCAACCTCCCATATCATAATTACCCCATTACTTCTAACCATCCACTAAACACAATTTCAAATAAAAAAACATCCTACAATCACCCAACCCTCATCTTCTCTCTTGAATCCACAATAAGGTTCTCACCAAAAGTGCATTTGATCCACAACAAATCTACATTTTTTAACAAGTTACGTTTGCCTGTTATTATTCTATCGTTTTTGTTTCAAAAAATCCAATAGAATGTGGATAAATTATTTTTTTTCGTCAAGTTTGCATCGATTCTGGTCCAATCTCGATCGGAATGCTTCAAAATCTCGATGCGAACAATCAATTTTCCAGACCGAGATCCATCCCTATTGAAGGTCGGTCGAACCTGATTTTGCCGGACCCAACCAAAATTCTCCCGATCGAACACAGATCGGGATTGGACCGAGATTATGATTTTATTTTTATTTTTTAAAATATGTATGAATTTCTCGTGGTTGCATAAATTTGTTTATATATTCTTTTGTATTTGTGCATATGCCTCGTGTTTGGGTCTGTTTTGGTGGTGTGTGGAAGGAGAGTGAAAAGGAGTACGATGGTGGAGAGGTGAAGGGCTTAGACGTGGATGTTGAAATTTTTTATAACGAGTTCTTAGGTCGGGTGTATGAATTAAGTAGTATAAATCTGAATGATAACGACATTGTATTGAGGTGTCTATTTGAATTGAGGTCTAAAGCTCCCGCTTTTGTGATTAGAAACGATGTAGACCTACATAGTTCTTTGACGTGGGAGGAAGTGTCTATCATACCCCTTTATGTATCCACTGTGCTGAAACCATCCCAGTCCAGTAATCAAGGGTTTCGTCCATATCTCATTCCATATATTGTACCAAATACCCCATATATGAGAGTGCAATAATTTTCATATATGGATCCACATCATCAACCATACCATTACACATTTGTCCCACCACATATCCCACATAACACGAGTCAAGAAATACCATCTAGAGTCACATCCTTCCCGTATAAAGAAGAGCAACACATCCCCTCAGTTTCCTCACACATGTCATTTATACCCATTTATAATGAGCCAACATCACTGAGTCCATTATGTGACAACGATGGGGCATATAGCTTTGGGGATGATGTTGATTACGTTACCCTGCATAATGATTTCCATGATTGGGGAGAGTATGAAGACAATGTTAACCCGTACAGTGATTTTCATGACTTAATCACCTTGACATCCTCTTCAATCCCTTTCATTCGCCCATTCAAATCCTTGATTCCATTTTCGATACCCTCCACACGAGTATCAAGGAGTTTGCACCTCTTGCAGACTCTGCCATTCGTAACAGACGTCCCAACACCCTCCACCACTTCATTCGTATTCTCGGTCCCAAGATCCTCAACCACAGTATCTTCAACTGGATTATCTTCTAAAGCTGTTGGGGGTGGATGTGGAGGTGGAGGTGGGGGTGGAGGTGGAGATGGAGGTGGAGATGGTGCACGAGGTGGCTGCATCACACGATCCATAAATTGAATCTCCTGTTCTAAGGCCACAAGTTCGGTTGTGACTCTAGCCTACACGGAAAAGGGAAATTAAAAAATAAACCTAATAAATATAAAACTAATGAATGCATATAAAATATATTCGACATACCACATCTGAAGAAAACACCTCCCTACTCAGCGTTGCAAGTGTAGGTGAGTGGCTACAGGACCATCGTAATATACGTGGAATGACATTGTCATTGAGACGATTAGCCACACGCCGGGTCAACGAAGATACAGTCTCATATGTCCATACCTATGTACATAAGGAAAGTATATTGTTAGAGACTGTATATTTCGAAAAAGTATACAACTATCAATCACTAAAAACCAACATGCCTGAAACGCGCATGGGAAGCCATATAGACTGTACGTTTTCTGTTTCCCATTTGTCCTCTCTTAATAGGACACTGTCTTCCCACCCAATGCCTTCTTAAGTCCCTTGATGGTCTTGTAAAAAATGAGCTTACTCCAATCCTCATTACAAAACCTTTCCCAATCATCAATCACGCTGAGCAGGCTAGTGTCCATCTGCTGCTTTCTCTCCCTCCCCATCATAGCCAACTCAATGAAATAAAATAGGGCCATCTTCACAGCATCCTCGTCGCTCTCAAAATTAATGTTAGGGAATAACCTTTCTAGTTCAAACCCTTTCATGGTGATGTTATCATTTCGGTACAATTTTCTCAAACTAGTACAAGATACATTACCCCTAATATTGTTGGGTCCATTGCCTAATTCCAGTGATAATGTCAAATTCCCTCTAACCAAATGAAACTTTTGTTGGGTTTTATGGCCTATAACTCGTAGATAGTGAATGTAACCGTTGACCGGATATTAATGAAATAATATTGATATATTTTTCCACTAAATGTTATTAGTTATTTATATTTGTCTTTGCCTAAAATAACCCTAATCCAATAAACTAGGCATCCTAGGCTGTAATATGAGTCTTGAACTATATGTAGCGACATATGGGGATCACTGTTCAAGAAACAACCTAAAGGGTCTATAGTATAGGGATAAGACTAGGTGCCTTATCCTGGTGACACTATGGATACGACCCACTTTGTATTTGATACAAACGCTATGATCCAACGCGTTCGTGTAGAAGACATGCGAGTGGGGGTATGTTATGCAATGAGTTTGCATAAGACCGGATCGCGAAATAGTAACCACTTGTTATAACACCGTTAACTAGTTGGTTTTCTATTTCACTAGGACGACCTAGACAACTTAGTCTTACTCCTGAGTTGATTATGGACTCCTGCTCATGAGGGATTGTCCTTTGATTTTTATGGGTGAGAGTGACCAATACGCAGACTCAATAAGCCTACCATTTTGGGGACAAGACCGAGTGGGGAGCTGGGAACATAATCGTACAAAATGGAATTGACTCCTTCTCGACTTTAGGGAAGCAGATGAGTGTTCCCTTAAGTGGTGACTCCGAGTCTTGAATAGAGGGCACTACCCTCTCAATGACACGAGAGGGTTTTCTGTTTGATGGTTGGACCACAAACAGGTTGTTCATTAGAGGAGAACTGGTACTTAAGGAAATAGAAGTAACCTAGGGGTAAGACGGTAATTTGACCCAGCTGGTGTTACGGACACTCGTGAAGGACTAACTAGTCGATATTGGTCTATATCCGTGGACACAGAAAATATGTCTGCAGTGAGAAGAGTGCAACTGTTAGTCTATAGTGGAATGTACACACAATTAATGAATATTGATTAATTTGGTTAATGAGTTTGATCAATTAATCTCACATCATTGGAGCTTCTGATCTGCAGGTCCATTAGGTCCCATGGTAGCTCATAAAGTAATTTGAGGCAACTAAGTAATAAATGTAAATTGAAAATGTTCAATTTACTAAGGGAAACAATATAATATATATTGATATATTATTATGAGAGAAATTAATATTTGAAGAAATTCAAATATTAATATAAATTTGAGTCACATTAAATTTATGGAAGTTCGAAAGAGTTCAAATATGAATTAATTAATTTTAAGGCCTAAAATCTATGTGGGCAAATTAATTAATTTAAGGCCGGAAATTAAATATGTGATATTTAATTGGTGATTAATTAATTAAAGAATTAATTAATCGGGAATTAATCAATTGTGGAAATAATTAATCACTTATGGAAGTGATTAATCATTTATGGAAATGATCGAATCACTTATGGAAGTAATTAGTCATTTGTGGAAAAGATTAATCAATTATGGAATTGATTGATCTTGGATTGATTAAATAAGGAATAAGATTGAATCAATTTTGGAAAAGATTGATTTAATTGAATATTTTATTCATGGTAGACCCTAGAATTCTCTCTAGCCTCCCTTTTAGAGAAAGACTCCCACAAGTCTTTTGCTTCCTAGACTTAGAGACATACCGGTGTAACCTCTGTGGTTATTGTGTTTTTTAAGAAGAATTTTCTAGCGAAGAAATCAAGAAGGAATCGTTGCATTTTCGTTCGTTAGAGCATCGTTGGCGAAGAACGGTCAAGTCTATAACGAAGGTTTGTAACGGTTCTTTCCCGTTTCTTTAGAAAAGCAAGAAAATAAATTTAGATTTAATTTTCCAGCATGTTTATAGCAATTTCCAGCAACTTTAAAGCATGTTTAAAGTTTATTTTGCCTTTTCGTAACGGTATTGTAATGTTAATTAATATATGTCGTAAGGTCGTTTTTAGCACGTGCGATGCACGTTTATATTTCAAATTATGTCTATTTTTCTTATAATTAACAAAATAAGTTTGTGTAAGATACAAACAATTGATTAATTACTAATATAATATGATAAAATTTATAATTTTATTAATAATTTATTTTTTCTAAAAGAAATAATAATTTAAATCCATTTATGTAATTTTCATTTCATAAATTTGTTAACCTCTTATATTAAAATACTTATTGGTATTTTTTTTATTTAAAAAAACACATTTATATTTTATAATTTTATTTCTTTATTTTTATAATAAATTATATTTTAGAGTTAATTTTTTTTTTAATTTTCATTAAAATAAAAGTGTTGGCATAGAAATTTTCCAACCAATTAGAAATTGCCACGTCATTATTTAATTTTGGGGTTTAATACATATCTCAAAATTAATTATGGCAAAATAAGAAAGGCCACGTGTCCTTTTGTGGTCGTCTAATTGTGTTAACGGTCTTGATCGAATCCAACGATGATTAAACTTAAGATCAAATGATCATTTATTTAATTTATCCTAAAGTTTATAAACTTAAATTAAAATATGATTAAGTTTAGGGTAAATTTGGTTCAATTTAAACCCAATGTCATTAAGATAATTGGGCCTGAAACCCAAAAATTCATCCAGGCCCATAGATGGGCCCAAGCCCAATTTAAGCCCAAGCCCATTAAAGCCGTTGGGAACTCTATAAATAAGAGTCCTTGGCTCATTTGGAAAGGGGCGGCAGAAGATTGAAGCTCTCAGAAGACTCTGAAGACTGAAGCTCTGATCCTCCTACAAGATTTGAAGACTGAAGCTCCATCCCTTCTACAAGATTTGAAGATTGAAGCTCCATTCCTCCTGCAAGAATCTTGAAGATTGAAGTCCAGATCCTGCTGCAAGACTCTGAAGATCGAAGCTTCTGCAAAGTTCAAAAGCTTGAAGCTTCCTCCAAGACTCTGAAGACTGAAGCCTCTGCAAGCTTCAGAAGATCAAAACTCTATACAAGATCTTGAAGATTTAGAAGATTGAAGCTCTCTACAAGATCCTGAAGATTGAAGCTCCAATCCTCCCACAAGACTTTGAAGACCAAAATCCAGATTTTCCTGCAAGCTTGAAGATTGAAGTGAAGTCATCTAAAGACTGAAGACTTGAAGCCTGAAGTCTACTTCAATCATCCAGGAGAATCCTTCAAAGGTGAACAAACCTTCAAGACTCCGAAGATTAAAGTTTATTTGAAGACTTTGTAGATCAAAGCTACCTTGAGAGAAAGCATCAAAGGAGTGTAACTAGAGACTGTATTCCACAATTACTTATACATAGAAATCAATATACAAGAAGTCGTTTCACGAATTAAATTTTCTCTTCGAAAATCTCGTGTGAACAGTTTGGCACGCCCAGTGGGACCTCTCTACCTTTCATCTCTTTCTCTCATCCAGGATCTACAAAAAAAAAAAAAGGAAGTTCTAAAGAAGCGATGGCATCCAAGAAAGCTGCTTCCAAGACTTCAAGCGACTCATACGTGGGACCAATTACTCGCGAACGCTCCAAAGAAATTCAAAAGTTAGAAGAAGAACAAGCCTCTGTCATTGCAAATATGATATGGACCCAGATGACAGAGTCAAATCAAGGTGGAATGATCATCCAAGAAAATCCTTTATTTGACTATTCTACTTCATCTTCTGAGCAGGCGAAGGAGACATCAGATCCTGATGTGATGTCTGTAATGATGGCTGACATAGGTACAGGCGAAGAAAGAATAGCTGAACTGGAAAGGAAGGTCAACATGCTGATGAAGGCGGTTGAAGAGAGAGATTGTGAAATTGCCTCTCTAAAAAATCACATTGAAAGTCGTGATATCGCTGAATCAAGCCAAACACCCGCTGCAAAGAATATTGACAACGGGAAGGTTGTCATGCAAGAAAACCAGCCTCAACATTCCACTTCAATTGCTTCGCTGTCTGTTCAGCAACTCCAAGATATGATTATGAGCTCCATTAGAGCTCAATATGGTGGACCTACTCAAAATTCTCTTATGTATTCCAAACCATACACTAAGAGAATTGACAACTTGAGCATGCCTACCGGGTTTCAACCTCCAAAATTTCAACAATTTGATGGAAAGGGGAATCCTAAGCAACATATTGCTCACTTTGTTGAAACATGCGAGAATGCTGGGACTCGTGGAGATCTCCTGGTTAAACAATTCGTCCGAACCTTAAAGGGAAATGCCTTTGATTGGTATACTGATTTAGAGCCAGGGATGATCGATAGTTGGGAACAACTTGAAAGAGAGTTCCTAAATCGCTTTTATAGCACAAGGCGAACTGTCAGCATGATGGAGCTCACAAGTACAAAGCAACGGAAGGATGAACCTGTCATTGATTACATTAATCGTTGGAGAGCTCTGAGTCTTGATTGCAAAGATCGACTCACTGAATTATCCGCTGTGGAAATGTGCATGCAAGGAATGCACTGGGAACTTCTTTATATATTGCAGGGCATAAAACCCCGCACCTTTGAAGAATTAGCAACTCGCGCTCATGACATGGAGCTAAGTATTGCTACTAGAGGGAATAAGGACTTTCCAATCCTCGATGCGAAAAAGGAGAAGAAAGAAGTGAAGAGCACCGAGAAAGCCTTGAAGGGTGCTACAAGAGAATCCATGGTCGTCAATACGACCCCCCTAAAGTTTACCTCTAACAGAAGAGAAAAGAAAATAGAGAAGCGTCAAAATGAAGGCGAGAAACGACGCTTGACTTTAAAAGAAAGACAAGAAAAAGTCTATCCTTTTCCAGACACTGACATCCCGGATATGTTAGAGCAACTGTTGGAAAATAGACTTATTGAACTCCCTGAATGCAAACGACCCGAAGAGAAAGGTAAAATAAATGACCCCAACTATTGTAAATATCACCAAGTTGTTAGCCATCCTGTGGAGAAATGTTTTGTACTAAAAGAGTTAATCTTGAAGTTAGCTCGAGAAAAGAAGATCGAGCTAGATATTGATGAAATAGCTCAAGCAAATCACGCCGCCATAGTAACTCATCCTAGCGACCAGCCGCCTATAAGCTTACCTTATGATCAGAGAGGAAGCTTAATCCAATTTGGTACCTTCGATCCTATTATCGTTGGGTCTCAACCAGAGGCCCCAGGAAATGACTTCCCAGAAAGGACTATCTACGATGAGGATCTTCAAGAAAAGATTAAGCAAATTGAAGATGAAGATGGAAGCTGGACACTCGTAACCCGACGGAAGAACAGGAAGCAAAATTGGGTTCAGAAGGAATCTCGTTTGTTTTTAGAACACAAAAGAAAAAACAGGCCTCGAAGGAAAAATAGGAAGAAGTATACGAGAAGACTCAAGCCTATCTTAGAAGAAAGTGAGGAGCATATTCAACCTCCACATCCAATAACTCTAAAAGAATTCTTCCCAAGAACTTTTCTTGCAAGAATCAATCAAACTGTTACATGTCAAGTAGTTAATGTGACAGAAAATGACAATCCTACATCAACCACGTCAGAAGTAATCACGAAACTGGAAGACCTACCATCCTTCAATATAGATGATTTACTGTCACTTCCTCAAGAGGCCAAAAATACTCTTATTGAGGTGTTAAAGGATTGTAAACCATCTACTTCTCAAAAAAATAATGTTGCTCCATGTTGCACGTCCATAGCCTTTACCGATGAAGATCTACTACTTGGGTCAAAGCCTCATAATAGGCCTTTGTTTGTCTCAGGCTACATCAGAGAGCAAAAAGTTAGTCGAATTCTCATTGATGATGGTTCTGCCGTTAACATAATGCCCAAGTCTACCATGAACCAACTAGGCATTCTGATGCAAGAATTGTCAAATAGTAAGTTGGTAATTCAAGGATTTAACCAAGGCGGGCAACGCGCGATCGGCATGATTCGCCTAGAGCTCATTATTGGAGATTTAAAGGCCAACACCCTATTTCATGTTATAGACTCTAGGACCACCTACAAGTTGTTACTAGGTCGTCCCTGGATTCATGAAAATTGAGTGGTTACTTCCACGCTGCACCAATGTTTTAAATTTTATCAAGATGGTATCAAGAAGGTTGATGCCGATACCAACCCCTTTTCAGAGGCTGAGTCTCATTATGCAGACGCGAAGTTTTATATGAAGAATGACAGTGTAGGGGAAGCTATGCCATCGGAAGTTCCGTTGATAAGAAATAGTGACAAATCAGAGCGACAGACAAGCATAGAAAAGGAGCTGAATGAAAAAACGGGTGCTTCTAATAATCAGGAAAGCAGGGTATCTCCTAGGCAAACAAAAGCTGAAGTGGCAAAAAATGAGAAGATACTATGTTCAGAGGAGAAGAAGACAAACACTCCTATCTTGCGCTATGTTCCTTTATCTCGACGCAAGAAGGGTGATTCACCATTTGCAGAATGCTCCAATAATTTGAGAGTTGGTGACATTGAAATTTTGAAGGAGAATTTTATCACGCCTCTTACAAAGATATCCAAACAAAAGGTCAAAGACAAACAAGTAGAAGCAACTCTGCCTGATAGACGAACAGAAGAGGGGTTTGACCCTAAAGCATACAAACTCTTGGCAAAGGCAGGTTATGATTTCACAGCGCATACTGAGTTTAAAAGTTTACGGATCTCTGACCAAAGGCCTGAACTTTCCTCAACACAGAAGAAACTTCAAAAAGAGAGTTGCGCTATACCCACCTCAAGAGCTGGCCTTGGATATAAATCTCCTGAGCTGGTTCGAATCACAAGAAAAGGGAAAGTGAAAGTTGCAGATACATTTCACATTACAGTGGAAGAAATCAATGATTCTGAAGAAGCTAAAGAAAACATAGATCATAGAACTTCTGCATTTGATCGCATTGGACCATCGGTTACACGATCCTCGATTTTTCAAAGGCTGAGTACAACTGCAGTAGTGGGTGAAAGTCAACATCCAACTTCTGGCTCCACACGACCTTCAGCCTTCCAAAGGCTAAGTATGGCTTCTGAAGAAAAAGGAAATGTGCATTCAACCCCTACTACACGACTGTCAGCTTTTCAAAGGTTGAGTGTAACGACAAAAGGTAAAGGACGATCCCCTATATCAGTTCCTAACATAACAAAAACTTCAAGCAAGACAAAGGGTGATGAGAAAATTCGTAGTGTGGTCCCCTCACGAATGAAGAGAAAATTGCTTGTTTCTGTAAATACAGAGGGTTCGTTAAAAATAAAGCGACATGACATTATTATCACAAGACCGAAAGAGAAAAGCCCTGATGATGAAAAAGACAAAGTCGTATGCTACAACATCACCACAGAGGAAGAAACAGATCCTGAAACGTCGGAAGATGATGAAAGTTCCTTAAAAATATTCTATGCATGAAATGGAAGCACTCCTTATCGCAAGAGTCTAAACTGCATGATACTCCTGGCCCGCATGAGTTAAAAAGGTGAACGGCACCAAAAAAAAAAATCAAATTTGTATATTGAACTACGTTATGACTTGATCTCTTCCCACTTGAAGGGTACGTAGGCAGCTTAAGAAAAAAACTTAAGTTCAGTCAAAGCAATAAAAAAGGAACATGTTGTGTTGAAGATAAAGTTATGAACTTTTATGGCATAGACAAAGGAAACATAAATTGTTTGATACAATGTGTTGGAAGAGTTTAAAAAAAAAAAGTCTTATAGGAGACAAGCTTAAAGGAAAATAAAAAAATTATGGCTATGAATGAAATTCTAACTCTTTATTTAATCTGGGAAACATCAATTGATCGACAATAAAAGGAAGTGTCTTTACAACTAATCTAGAAAACAAAAGGGGGCAATCAAGTCAAGCCATCCACTTGAAGTTCCTCAGCTCTTCACATAGATCCTCTGAGTTGGTACGAGTCATTGCCAAAGACTTAGCATCTTCATCAGTCATGACAGAGGCACACTCAATATTGGTGATCTCTTCACAGACTTTGGTTTGGCCTCTAATTCCTTTATCTCCAAGGATGATCGTGCAAGCTGTGGTTCGAGTGTGTCATTCAAGGCTTCATTTGTCTCAAAGTACAAGTTCAAGCTTCGCTCGTTCCAAGTTCAAGTTCGGGCTTTCTTCACTTCAAGTACTCTAAGTTCAAGTTTGAGGTTTTGCTCGTTTCAAGTTCAAGTTCGAGCTTTTCTCACTTCAAGTATTTCAAGTTTAAGCTTTCATCGCTTCAAGTGCTATAAGTTCAAGTTCAAGTTCTAGTCCAATCTTTTCTCATTTCAAGTTCAAGTTCAAGCTTTCATAACTTCAAGTACATTAAGTTCAAGTTTGAGGCTTCGCTCGTTTGAGGTTCAAGTTCGGGCTTTCCTCACTTCAAGTACTTTAAGTTCAAGTTCGAGGCTTCGCTCGTTTCAAGTTCAAGTTCGAGCTTTCCTCATTTCAAGTATTTCAGGCTCAAGCTTTCATCGCTTTAAGTGCTTCAAGTTCAAGTTTAAGTTCTAGTTCAATCTTCACGCATATCAAGTTCAAGTTCAAGCTTTCATAACTTAAGGTAAATTAAGTTCAAGTTTGAGGCTTCGCTAGTTTCAAGTTTAAGTTCGAGCTTTCCTGTACTTCAAGTTCGAGCTTTCGTCATTTCAAGTACTTCAAGTTCAAGCTTTCATCGCTTTAAGTGCTTCAAGTTCAAGTTTAAGTTCTAGTTCAATCTTCACGCATATCAAGTTCAAGTTCAAGCTTTCATAACTTAAGGTAAATTAAGTTCAAGTTTGAGGCTTCGCTAGTTTCAAGTTTAAGTTCGAGCTTTCCTCATTTCAAGTACTTCAAGTTCAAGCTTTCATCGCTTTAAGTGCTTCAAGTTCAAGTTTAAGTTCTAGTTCAATCTTCACGCATATCAAGTTCAAGTTCAAGCTTTCATAACTTAAGGTAAATTAAGTTCAAGTTTGAGGCTTCGCTCGTTTCAAGTTTAAGTTCGGGCTTTCCACACTTCAAGTACTTGAAGTTCAAGTTCGAGGCTTCGCTCGTTTCAAGTTCAAGTTCGAGTTTTCCTCGCTTCAAGTACTTCAAGTTCAAGCTTCCATCGCTTCAAATCGCTCGTTTCAAGTTCAAGTTTGAGTTCTCTTCGCTTCAAGTACTTCAAGTTCAAGCTTCCATCGCTTCAAGTGCTATAAGTTCAAGTTCAAGTTCTAGTCCAATCTTTTCTCATTTCAAGTTCAAGTTCAAGCTTTCATAACTTCAAGTACATTAAGTTCAAGTTTGAGGCTTCGCTCGTTTGAGGTTCAAGTTCGGGCTTTCCTCACTTCAAGTACTTTAAGTTCAAGTTCGAGGCTTCGCTCGTTTCAAGTTCAAGTTCGAGCTTTCCTCATTTCAAGTATTTCAGGTTCAAGCTTTCATCGCTTCAAGTACTTTAAGTTCAAGTTCGAGGCTTCGCTCGTCTCAAGTTCAAGTTCGAGTTGTCCTCGTGTCAAGTACTTCAAGTTCAAGCTTTTATCGCTACAAGTACTCTAAGTTCAAGTTCGAGGGCTTCGCTTGGTTTCAGTTTCAAGGCTGGAAGCTAAGCTGAGGATGAACACTGAGGGTCAAAGCCCTGGTTTCAGTTTCAAGGCTGGAAGCTAAGCTGAGGATGAACACTGAGGGTCAAAGCCCTACCTTATAAGTGTCACCTCCAACTTTTGCTTGGTTTCAGTTTCAAGGCTGGAAGCTAAGCTGAGGATGAACACTGAGGGTCAAAGCCCTACCTTATAAGTGTCACCCCCAACTTTCGCTTGGTTTCAGTTTCAAGGTTGGAAGCTAAGCTGAGAATGAACACTGAGGGTCATAGCCCTACCTTATAAGTGTCACCCACCACTTTCGCTTGGTTTCAGTTTCAAGGCTGGAAGCTAAGCTGAGGATGAACACTGAGGGTCATAGCCCTACCTTATAAGTGTCACCTCCAACTTTTGCTTGGTTTCAATTTCAAGGTTGGAAGCTAAGCTGAGGATGAACACTGAGGGTCAAAGCCCTACCTTATAAGTGTCACCCCAACTTTCGCTTGGTTTCAGTTTCAAGGTTGGAAGTTAAGCTGAGGATGAACACTGAAGGTCAAAGCCCTACCTCATAAGTGTCACCCCCAACTTTCGCTTGGTTTTAGTTTCATGGCTGGAAGCTAAGCTGAGGATGAACACTGAGGGTCAAAGCCCTACCTCATAAGTGTCACCTCCAACTTTCGCTTGGTTTCAGTTTCAAGGCTGGAAGCTAAGCTGAGGATGAACACTGAGGGTCAAAGCCCTACCTCATAAGTGTCACCCCCAACTTTCGCTTGGTTTCAGTTTCAAGGCTGGAAGCTAAGATGAGGATGAACACTGAGGGTCAAAGCCCTACCTCATAAGTGTCACCCCCAACTTTCGCTTGGTTTTAGTTTCATGGCTGTAAGCTAAGCTGAGGATGAACACTGAGGGTCAAAGCCCTACCTTATAAGTGTCACCCCCAACGTTTGCTTGGTTTCAGTTTCAAGGTTGGAAGCTAAACTGAGGATGAACACTGAGGGTCAAAGCCCTACCTCATAAGTGTCACCCCCAACTTTCGCTTGGTTTCAGTTTCAAGGCTGGAAGCTAAGCTGAGGATGAACACTGAGGGTCAAAGCCCTACCTCATAAGTGTCACCCCCAACTTTCGCTTGGTTTTAGTTTCATGGCTGGAAGCTAAGCTGAGGATGAACACTGAGGGTCAAAGCCCTACCTCATAAGTGTCACCCCCAAATTTCGCTTGGTTTCAGTTTCAAGGCTGGAAGCTAAGCTGAGGATGAACACTGAGGGTCAAAGCCCTACCTCATAAGTGTCACCCCCAACTTTCGCTTGGTTTCAGTTTCAAGGCTGGAAGCTAAGATGAGGATGAACACTGAGGGTCAAAGCCCTACCTCATAAGTGTCACCCCCAAGTTTCGCTTGGTTTTAGTTTCATGGCTGTAAGCTAAGCTGAGGATGAACACTGAGGGTCAAAGCCCTACCTCATAAGTGTCACCCCCAACTTTCGTTTGGTTTCGATTTCAAGGTTGGAAGCTAAGCAGAGAATGAATACTGAGGGTCATAGCCCTACCTCATAAGTGTCAATCTCCACTTTCGCGTTTGGAAGCTAAGCTAAGGATGAACACTGAGGGTCATAGCCCTACCTCATAAGTGTCATCCTTATACTTGCTTGTCATCTTCATCTTCACAGTTGACAACTTCGACTTCTCTTCATCTTCAAGATTGGCGGTTGACGACTTCATTCTGTCTTCATCTTCAAAATGGGTGGCAGTTGAGGGTTTTGTTTGATCTTCAAAGTTGGTGGCAGATGGGCTCACTTCATCACGTTCTCGCTCGCTTCATCTTCAAAGTTTGTGGTTGATGGCCTTGCTAAAATTGGTGATTGACGGAGTTAAGAATCATTTTAGTTGAAAAAAAAAGTAATTAGAAAAGAAAAGTTGAAAAGTTGAAATCAAGAAAAAAAATTGCAACAAAAAAAGTTAGTTAAAAAAAAAAAAAAAAAAAAAAAAGAAAGAAAGAAAAAGAACACAAATATATAAAAGAAAAAGATGCTGAAAAAAAAAAACAAAAGAAAAGAATAAGAAATCGTTAAAAAAAAAAAGAAATAGAAAGCAAAAAAAATAATAATACAATCCCGTTTTTTTTTTCCTTTTCTAATTCTCACATCTCTTGTCGTCGATTCCGAAAAGAAGGAGACTGCCGCTGTTGTTTTCTTTTTCTCCAGCAACGGGCCGACGCAAGGAGAAAACAAGAAGAAGAAAAAAAAAAGACGGCAAAATAAAAGTAAAAAAAAAGGGGGGCTGGATTTCAAATAAAAAAAATTTGAAAGTGGTGCTGCATTTTTTTTTTATGTGTGCGCAGGTATGAAGCACAAGGTGACAGTAAAACAATTTTTTTTTTTTTTTTTTTTTTTTTTTTGGCAATCATCGGATCATCAAGAAGAAGAAGAAAATGAAGAAAAAGAAAAAAAGTTGAAGCCTTAACGTCCTGAAGAAGAAGCTGCAGTGTAAAAAAAAGCAACAAGAATAAAAAAAAAAATCGAGAGATTGAAGAAACATAAAGCTCAAACTCCTCCTCCACCCCTTGTACCTTTGTGCCTCCTTATAAAGGAACAAGTGCTATCAGATTTGTTAAATCATAACAAAATGGATTTGTGGAGATTCTAAATAAAGCCCATATCTTGACTTTGAATAGATGTAACCTCCAGATTGCCTTAATTTGAAATTTTGTTTTAAACAAAACTCAATTTAGGCTTCAAGATCTATGACTAAGTTTGGGTAAATATTCAGCCCCAATTGTTGTCCAGAGTTAACGTCGAGATAAATTTATCTCCGAATCATAATCTTGAACCTATTTTCAATTCAGTCAATTTTGAATTCAAATCCTATTTCAAATTCAAGCCATAAGTTGGGGTTTCACCTCAAATAAAATTCGAGTATAATCCAAAATTTTATCCCAAGCTTGGACTTAAATCCTAGTTCAAATTATATTCCAAATTCAAGCTCATAAGTTGGAATTTTATATCAAGTCAAAATTTGGGCATAATCCAAATTTTGTCCAAAATCAAAGTTGACCAAAATCCAAACTCAAATTCTACCAAATTAAAATTGAGTAGAATTTTTGCCTCAAATCAAAATTTGGGCATAATCCAAATTTTATCCCAAATTAAACCAAATTCAAAGCTCAAATTCTACAAGTTAAAATCGAATAGAATTTTTACCTAAAAATCAAAATTTAGGAATAATCCATAATTTTATTCCAAAGGGTGATTTCATCAAATTCAAATTCTACCCAAACCAAAATTTGGTAGAATTTTATCTCAAAGCCAAATTTACTCATGCTCCAAATTCTACCCAAAGCATGATTAAGTTAAGGCTAAATTGGTATAACCTCGAATTCTACTCCAAAAAAATAGTAGAATTCAAAGTTTCTCCCTAAACCAATTTGGGGTAAACCTCAAATTTTTACCTCAAATCCAAATTTTGGCTTAAAGCAGGAGTGAACTAGAATTCAAATTTTATTCTAAGTTCAAACTAAACCTGAAAATAGCCTCAAATCATATTCCCAGTTCAAATAAAAATTGGGATAGTCAAAATCATGAAGAAAAAAAGTTCTCATGCATTTCATGCCAAATCATCTTTTTCGAAATTCACCCACGCCTATTTGTGCATAAATCTCGAAAAGGGGGCATTTGTTGGCATAGAAATTTTCCAACCAATTAGAAATTGCCACGTCATTATTTAATTTTGGGGTTTAATACATATCTCAAAATTAATTATGGCAAAATAAGAAAGGCCACGTGTCCTTTTGTGGTCGTCTAATTGTGTTAACGGTCTTGATCGAATCCAACGATGATTAAACTTAAGATCAAATGATCATTTATTTAATTTATCCTAAAGTTTATAAACTTAAATTAAAATATGATTAAGTTTAGGGTAAATTTGGTTCAATTTAAACCCAATGTCATTAAGATAATTGGGCCTGAAACCCAAAAATTCATCCAGGCCCATAGATGGGCCCAAGCCCAATTTAAGCCCAAGCCCATTAAAGTCGTTGGGAACTCTATAAATAAGAGTCCTTGGCTCATTTGGAAAGGGGCGGCAGAAGATTGAAGCTCTCAGAAGACTCTGAAGACTGAAGCTCTGATCCTCCTACAAGATTTGAAGACTGAAGCTCCATCCCTTCTACAAGATTTGAAGATTGAAGCTCCATTCCTCCTGCAAGAATCTTGAAGATTCAAGTCCAGATCCTGCTGCAAGACTCTGAAGATCGAAGCTTCTGCAAAGTTCAAAAGCTTGAAGCTTCCTCCAAGACTCTGAAGACTGAAGCCTCTGCAAGCTTCAGAAGATCAAAACTCTATACAAGATCTTGAAGATTTAGAAGATTGAAGCTCTCTACAAGATCCTGAAGATTGAAGCTCCAATCCTCCCACAAGACTTTGAAGACCAAAATCCAGATTTTCCTGCAAGCTTGAAGATTGAAGTGAAGTCATCTAAAGACTGAAGACTTGAAGCCTGAAGTCTACTTCAATCATCCAGGAGAATCCTTCAAAGGTGAACAAACCTTCAAGACTCCGAAGATTAAAGTTTATTTGAAGACTTTGTAGATCAAAGCTACCTTGAGAGAAAGCATCAAAGGAGTGTAACTAGAGACTGTATTCCACAATTACTTATACATAGAAATCAATATACAAGAAGTCGTTTCACGAATTAAATTTTCTCTTCGAAAATCTCGTGTGAACAAAAAGCTATTATCTTGAAAGTTATAAAATTTATATAGTGGTTTGTTGCAAAATCTAATGGACTCACTATAAAATAATAATAATAATAAATGAATGCTTCATTTTCAACTAAACGACATTTATCTAATATATATTCTCAAATTATATGTACAATTTCTAAAAAATAATTAAGATTATATATATGAATTATTGTAATAAAAAAGAGAGAGAAAAAATTAATGAACATACTAAAATTTCTTATAAATTTTGAATCTAGATAGCATAGTGTGATTTATTAAAATCAAATTAAAGCAACAATTCTAAATATAGTTCAACTGACTAAGATATACATCTTCAACGAAAAGGTCAAAAATTTCAAACCCCCATCTTACATGTTTTAAACTAAATATATATATATATATATATATATATATATATATATATATATATATATATATATATATATATCAAATTAAAGCATGCAAAAACATTTTAAATATAAAAAAAATATGATAATAAAAAATTATAATGAGTATAAAATAAAAAATAAAAAAATAGTTTTTAAAAAAAGAAAAAATAAAACCTCACCACCCCATCCACATGCTTGAAAATTGCTTGCTAGTTTTTTTTTTTTTTTTTTAAATTACATCATCAAATTGGAATTAGAACCTTCCAAGTTCCAAACAGCAAATTGGGATGATATATGCATCCCATCAACTTATATAAGGTATTTTATATTTGATTTCAATATTAGAGGAGACTCCTAAGATGAAGAGAATTAGAGATAACTAAAAATAAAGAAAAAAAATGGAGCTCATGACATTGTTGAAAAAATGAAGGAATAATTTTTTTAAAAAAAAAAATTTATTACAGTAGTAAAGATTATAAGTGTTACAAATCTTTTAGAATTCCAAACTTTTGAAATTTTATTATTCATTATTTTTAGTCAAAATTATTAAATTCTTGAGAAATAAATGAAAACATTTTTTTTTTTTTGTATTCTAACCTTTTAGATTCCATAGATTTATTATTGTTTTTTTAGTAGTATATAATTATTATGGTTGATGATTATTTATTTATTATTTATAAATATTTTAATAATTAACCATTTATACTTAAGTTAGGGAGAGAGATTTTATGGAGGTAGTGGAAGAGATTTTATGGATGTGTGAGATGAGAGTGAAAAGTTTATTAGAATAATTTATTAATAGTTTTGTGGTTATGGTTTCTTTTCTTTTATTTCTTCATTTTTATATGCTTTCAAGTAAAAACAAATTATGGAAATCATTTCTTAGAGAAGATAGTGAAAGCATTTTTTTTTTAATTAATTTATTGTTATAGTTAATTAAAAATTTTGTGAGACATTAGGTTAGATGATTATTTTCTTAACTAATTAAAAGAAACATAAGTCTGTAATTGATCAATAAGCTTTTATTTTTCAACAAATACTGTAAATAAAAATAATATTACACTTACTTAAAAACAATAAAAAAAAAATAAACAGTAAAAAAGAATTCAAGATCTTAGTTATAATTTAAAAACAAAATAGAATAAACAGTAAAAAAAATTCAACATCTTAGCTATACACTGATTTCTTCAAATAGACTTCTCACTTGTGATAGACAAACTTCATCAAAGTTGAGTTGTAATATTGCACGCCTAGGGTCTAGAATAGATACACACATGCATCCCTTCCCTTGCTCCTTGAATGTAACACCAACATCTTGAGATCCTTTGAAGATTGAGGGGCGTTTGAGAGCATTGAGGGAACACCAATAAAGAATAAAGAATAAAGAAAAAAATGAAATCCTAGGTGTTGGTGAAAAAATGGTGAAAGAAAACTCATTTTTATAGTGGTAGAATGTGAGAAGTTACAAAACCTTTTGAATTCTAAAACTTTTAGATTTTCTTTTTGAATTAAATTAAAGAAATAAAATCTTTTAAGTTGTAGAAAACCCTTTTACATTCCAACCTTTAAGATTTTATATACTTATTATTGATAATTAATTGTTAATTAATTTATTTTATTTTTATAATTTATTATCAATTGCATATTTTGTAAATTAGAAAATTAAAGAAGGGACAAATATGTCTACAAATGTTTTTCCAACATCCTCACTTTTTAATATAATAATATAGATATAGATCTAGATTGAGCCGTGGACATTTCTATCGACACCAACATCTTAGCTCTTGCTATTACCTAAAGATTATGTTGTAGGCTTCTATTTTAATAGTGATGAGGGTCACTTAAACATTAAATTCACGAAGTCAATGATTAGACATAAAAATGAAAACTCATTAATCTATTTGAAACATTTTAAAGCACATGAACTAAAAACAAAATCATAAAAAGTTTAAGATCAAACTTATCTATACTATATTAAAAAGTAAGGATGTTAGAAAAACATTTTTGGACACTTTTGTCCTTTCTTTGATTTACTAAATTACAAGATATGCCATTAACGATTTATTATAAATAGTATATTAATTAATTAATAACTAATCCTCAATAATAAATTTATAGAATCTTAAAGGTTGGAATACTAAAGGTTTTTCCTACCACTTAAATGATTTTTTTCTTTAATTTAATTCAAAATGTAAAATTAAAAGTTTTAGAATTCAAAAAGTTTTATAACTCCCACATTCTACCACTGTGAAAAAGGGTTTTCTTCACCATTTTTTCACCACACCTACAACTTTGTTCTTTCTTTATTCTTTCTTTTTATTCTCTCATTGTCTTGCTCTCAAAAGCTCTCCAATCTTTAAAACATCTCAAGATGATATACTTTTCAAATCCAAGATAGGAAGAGGACGTCCAGAAGCTCTACAAAGGGTTCTTGAAAGATCAAGAAAATCTCAGTTGAAGATGAACCCCCTAGGTAATAGTATTATGCGCCTTCGATGTAACATTAGGGAAATTTCTTGGTTGTTAGTGTTACATTCAAGATGCAAAGGATGCTTGTGTCATTATCTATATCCCAAACCCTAAGAGTTGCGACATTACAACTCAAGTTTGATGAACTTGAATAATAGTGTATTAATAATTCATGTATTTTTTTTTATTGAAGAAACAAGTGTATAGTTAAGTTCTTAATTTTTTGTCTATCAATTGTGATCAAGTTAGCAAATTTATTTAAAGAAACAAGTGTATAGCTAAGTTCTTAATTTTTTTTTTCTTTTATAATTCGTGTATTTTTTTTTTTATTGAAAATGTTTGTTGAAAAATAAGAACTTATTGATCAATTACAAAGTATGTTTCTTTTGTTGAGAAAATAATCATGTACCTAATGTCACACAAATTTTTAATTAATTATAAACAATACATTAATTAATTATCAATAATAAATTAAGAATTATTTATCCACCATAATTTATATGGAATATGAAGGATTGGAATACAAAAAGTTTTCTCATTCCACATTCCCAAAAAATTAAATAATTTTTCTTTGATTATAATTATAATATGAAATCAAATTAGTAAATTAATTTTATCTTTATTAAGGTTGAAAAAAAAAAAACAATACATAACAAAAAGTTAGCATAGAAATAATTAGAATTTTTAATAAAAAAAAATAAGTAGTCCAACTTAGGTAAAATAAAATTTTCAAACTTTTTTTAAAAAGAAAATAACTATATATTTTTTAATTGATATATTAAAAACAATAAAATGTAACCTAAAGTTTGCCAAGATTTTGTTGTATGAGATAATGCAATTTAAATGCACCCATAGAAATTAAATGCATATATGAAATGTGAAAATGTAGAATGTAAAAAGTTTCCTCCATGTAGATAAATTAAATTATAAAATTAATATTTTTATCTAATTATATTTAATTATAGAATATAGAAGGTCAAAAGTTTTATATTGATTTCATTTTCTCCGACTCTATATTTGTCTCTTCTACTCATTTCTCACAACAATTTGAAAGTTCAAATTTAAGAAAATTAAGGATATAACTATGAACATTAAAAAATACATATTGATAATAATTAAGAATAATTGTAAAAAAAATAATAATTAAGAATATTATTAATATTTTAATGGGGTGAATAATAAAATATTGACGAATAAGAAATGCATAAGTTAATTTTGATATCATTTTATAATTGTAAAATAATAATAATAACTATTTATATAAAAACTACAATTAATTTGATTTTATTATTAATAACTATTTCTTTTAATTTTGTCATTTTTACAATTACACTAACATTCAATAATGAAATAAATTTATCTATTATAAAATATAGAAGGAACTTATGAACTTTTTTTTAATTTAAAATTAAAACACATGCTAATTTTGTTAGATAATTTTTTTACTCCATATAATTAATTTTTTTTATATATATAAAAAATGAAGTGTGTTTGTTCACACGAGATTTTCGAAGAGAAAATTTAATTCGTGAAAAGACTTCTTGTATATTGATTTCTATGTATAAGTAATTGTGGAATACAGTCTCTAGTTACACTCCTTTGATGCTTTCTCTCAAGGTAGCTTTGATCTACAAAGTCTTCAAGAAACTTTAATCTTCGGAGTCTTGAAGGTTTGTTCACCTTTGAAGGATTCTCCTGGATGATTGAAGTAGACTTTAGGCTTCAAGTCTTCAGTCTTTAGATGACTTCACTTCAATCTTCAAGCTTGCAGGAAAATTTGGATTTTTGGTCTTCAAAGTCTTGTGGGAGGATTAGAGCTACAATCTTCAGGATCTTGCAGAGAGTGGTCTTGTATAGAGCTTTGATCTTCTGAACCTTGTAGAGGCTTCAGTCTTCAAAGTCTTGGAGGAAGCTTCAAGCTTTTGAACTTTGCAGAAGCTTCGATCTTCAGAGTCTTGCAGCAGGATCTGGACTTCAATCTTCAAGATTCTTGCAGGAGGAATGGAGCTTCAATCTTCAAGTCTTATAGAAGGAATGGAGCTTCAGTCTTCCAGTCTTGTAGGAGGATCAGAGCTTCAGTCTTCCGAGTCTTCTGAAAGCTTCAATCTTTCTGCCGCCCCCCCCAAATGAGCCAAGGACTCCTATTTATAGAGTTCCCAACGGCTTTAATGGGCTTGGGCTTAAATTGGGCTTTGGCCCATATATGAGTCTGGATGAACTTTTGGGTTTTAGGCCCAATTATCTTAATGACATTAGGTTTAAATTGAACCAAATTTACCCTAAACTTAATCATACTTTAATTTAAGTTTATAAACTTTAGGATAAATTAAATAAATGATCATTTGATCTTAAGTTTAATCATCGTTGGATTCGATCAAGACCGTTAACACAATTAGACGACCACAAAAGGACACATGGCCTTTCTTATTTTGCCATGATTAATTTTGAGATATGTATTAAACCCCAAAATTAAATAATGACGTGACAATTTCTAATTGGTTGGAAAATTTCTATGCCAACAAATGCCCCCTTTTCGAGATTTATGCACAAATAGGCGTGAGTGAATCTCGAAAAAGATGATTTGGCATGAAATGCATGAGAACTTTTTTTTCTTCATGATTTTGACTATCCCAATTTTTATTTGAATTGGGAATATGATTTGAGGCTATTTTCAGGTTTAGTTTGAACTCAGAATAAAATTTGAATTCTAGTTCACTCCTGCCTTAAGCCAAAATTTGGATTTGAGGTAAAAATTTGAGGTTTACCCCAAATTGGTTTAGGGAGAAACTTTGAATTCTACCATTTTTTGGAGTAGAATTCGAGGTTATACCAACTTAGCCTTAACTTAATCATGCTTTGGGTAGAATTTGGAGCATGAGTAAATTTGGCTTTGAGATAAAATTCTACCAAATTTTGGTTTGGGTAGAATTTGAATTTGATAAAATCACCCTTTGGAATAAAATTATGGATTATTCCCAAATTTTGATTTTGAGGTACAAAAAAAAAAAAATCTACTCGATTTTAACTTGTAGAATTTAAGCTTTGAATTTGGTTTAATTTGAGATAAAATTTGGATTATGCCCAAATTTTGATTTGAGGCAAAAATTCTACTCAATTTTAATTTGGTAGAATTTGAGTTTGGACTTTGGTAAACTTTGATTTGGGACAAAATTTGGATTATGCCCAAATTTTGGCTTGATATAAAATTCCCAATTATGAACTTGAATTTGGAATATAATTTGAACTAGGATTTAAGTCCAAGCTTGGGATAAAATTTTGGATTATCCCCAAATTTTTATTTGGAAAGAATTTAAATTCAACCAAGATTTTGACTTTGAATTTCTTTATCCAAATCTTGATTTGAATTCGAGTGAACTTTGAACTTGAATTTTAGTCCAATCTCGATTGCTACGGACTTTGGAATGTACTCCAATTTGGTTTCGAGATAATCAAAATTTTATTACGAATTTAACTTCGAATAAAATTTGATTTAAGCTGAACCTGGGATTGGACTTGAACACCACTTAAATCGAATTGGGTTAGGATTTTGGGAGACAGTCCGAGATATCTCCGAATTTGATTTTTTTTTTGTTTATTTTATTTTTAAACCCAAATCTAGGTGGGGACGAAAATTTGGAATTAAGAGTACAAAGGGAGAATTTGGGCTTGGAGTGGAATTAAGTATTTACACAAATTTTTGGTTAAATTAACCATAAATCTTGGATTCTACCTGATATTAAATCTCAATCAAAACTTGAATTTGAGATTTTCTCATTCAGTTGAAACGAAAGGGTGAGATCTTACCCATATTGTGAGATAACTTCTCCAAGATTTCACATATTTCACATTTATAAATACCCCAAGAAAGATGGATTTTACTCCATCATCTGTTGTGCCATCAAAATAAATGTATAGTTTGGCGGCGGGCTTCGTTACATCAAGGAGAAGAGGTTGCGAACTTGCAGTGTCGCCAGGCCGTCGCGTTGCTCCCATCACTGTTGTAGCCGTGGACCTCCATTGGTAAGATTGTCGATTTGTTTGCAATGGGGGTGGCGGCACCGACGTATTTCGTAGCGTGTGGGTGGCTGAGGCGCCACAGCGAGAGGAAAAAAAAAAACGAGAGAGGGGTTCTTCCTTTTTTTGTTTGGGTCGGGTCGCTGCAGAGAGATAGACACGGAAGATTTTTTTTTTTTTTTTTTGCACGTTAGGCTGCTACTTGCAGAAAACACGGCGGCGGCGGGTCCTTCTACGACGACGACCACGACGATGAGAGGAAGAGGAGAGCAAGTGAGAAAGAAAAAAAAAAGCTTGAGAAAGAAAGAATGAGGGTGAGAGAAAATAGTGAGAGAATGGTGGGGGAAGATGGGGAGGCACGAAACCCGTGACCCCTCATCTTTTTTTTTTTTTTTTTTTTTTTGAAATTATTTTCTCTTTTTGGCTTTTAATTGTGTCCAGAATCTTTTCCCCTTTTTTTTTATTCTTATATTTCTTTTTACCTTTGTTTTTATATTTCATCAACTTTACTTTCTGGTTTTTTTTTTAATATCTTATTAACTTGTGTTTTGTTTTATTTTACTCTCCAGACTTTTTTTGTTTTTTAATTTTTTTTCAAACTTCATAAAAATATTTTTTTTACCACCCCTTTTTAATAATATTATTATTTTTTAAAGCTTCTGCTCTCCTTTTGTTCTTTTTTTTTATCACTTTGTTTTTTTTTCTTCTTAAACCCCCCCTTTTTTTACTGATTTTCTTTTTCTTCGATTTGACTTATTTATTTATTTATTTATTTTCTTATACCCAAACTTTGTAAACTTTTTTTTTTTTTTTCAACTTTGCTTTCACTTTTTTTTTTCCAATTTTGATCTCAACACTTTTTAAGACAAGTTTCACTTTTCTTCAATTCACCATTTTTTTTAATGGTAACTTATCATGCTATTTACTATTTTCTTTATTGATCTCAGGGAACGATTGCATTCACAACTGATATTGCTTGCCAACAAGTCGTAGTAGCTTTCGGTATTGATCTTAGGGAACGATTGAATCCAGAACTGATATTTGCTTGCCGATCAGTCACAGTAGCTTTCACCGACGATCCAGGTACTGAAAATCTTGAAACCGAAGCCAAGCAAAAGTTGGGGCTGACACTTATAAGGTAGGGCTTTGACCCTCAGTGTTCATCCTTAGCTTAGCTTCCAGCCTTGAAACTGAAACCAAGCGAAAGTTGGGGGTGACACTTATGAGGTAGGGCTTTGACCCTCAGTGTTCATCCTCAGCTTAGCTTCCAGCCTTGAAACTGAAACCAAGCGAAAGTTGGGGGTGACACTTATGAGGTAGGGCTTTGACCCTCAGTGTTCATCCTCAGCTTAGCTTCCAGCCTTGAAACTGAAACCAAGCGAAAGTTGGGGGTGACAGTTATGAGGTAGGGCTTTGACCCTCAGTGTTCATCCTCAGCTTAGCTTCCAGCCTTGAAACTGAAACCAAGCGAAAGTTGGGGGTGACACTTATGAGGTAGGGCTTTGACCCTCAGTGTTCATCCTCAGCTTAGCTTCCAGCCTTGAAACTGAAACCAAGCGAAAGTTGGGGGTGACACTTATGAGGTAGGGCTTTGACCCTCAGTGTTCATCCTCAGCTTAGCTTCCAACCATGAAACTGAAACCAAGCGAAAGTTGGGGGTGACACTTATGAGGTAGGGCTTTGACCCTCAGTGTTCATCCTCAGCTTAGCTTCCAGCCATGAAACTGAAACCAAGCGAAAGTTGGGGGTGACACTTATGAGGTAGGGCTTTGACCCTCAATGTTCATCCTCAGCTTACCTTCCAACCATGAAACTGAAACCAAGCGAAAGTTGGAGGTGACACTTATGAGGTAGGGCTTTGACCCTCAGTGTTCATCCTCAGCTTAGCTTCCAGCCATGAAACTATAACCAAGCGAAAGTTGGGGGTGACACTTATGAGGTAGGGCTTTGACCCTCAGTGTTCATCCTCAGCTTAGCTTCCAGCCTTGAAACTGAAACCAAGCGAAAGTTGGGGGTGACACTTATGAGGTAGGGCTTTGACCCTCAGTGTTCATCCTCAGCTTAGCTTCCAGCCATGAAACTAAAACCAAGCGAAAGTTGGGGGTGACACTTATGAGGTAGGGCTTTGACCCTCAGTGTTCATCCTCAGCTTAGCTTCCAGCCATGAAACTAAAACCAAGCGAAAGTTGGGGGTGACACTTATGAGGTAGGGCTTTTACCCTCAGTGTTCATCCCCAGCTTAGCTTCCAGCCTTGAAACTGAAACCAAGCGAAAGTTGGGGGTGACACTTATGAGGTAGGGCTTTGACCCTCAGTGTTCATCCTCAGCTTAGCTTCCAGCCATGAAACTAAAACCAAGCGAAAGTTGGGGGTGACACTTATGAGGTAGGGCTTTGACCCTCAGTGTTCATCCTCAGCTTTAGCTTCCAGCCTTGAAACTGAAACCAAGCGAAAGTTGGGGGTGACACTTATGAGGTAGGGCTTTGACCCTCAGTGTTCATCCTCAGCCTAGCTTCCAGCCTTGAAACCGAAACCAAGCGAAAGTTGGGGGTGACACTTATGAGGTAGGGCTTTGGTCCTCAGTGTTCATCCTCAGCTTAGCTTCCAGTCTTGAAACTGAAACCAAGCGAAAGTTGGGGGTGACACTTATAAGGTAGGGCTTTGACCCTCAGTGTTCATCCTTAGCTTAGCTTCCAGCCTTGAAACTGAAACCAAGCGAAAGTTGGGGGTGACACTTATGAGGTAGGGCTTTGACCCTCAGTGTTCATCCTTAGCTTAGCTTCCAGCCTTGAAACTGAAACCAAGCGAAAGTTGGGGGTGACACTTATGAGGTAGGGCTTTGACCCTCAGTGTTCATCCTCAGCTTTAGCTTCCAGCCTTGAAACTGAAACCAAGCGAAAGTTGGGGGTGACACTTATGAGGTAGGGCTTTGACCCTCAGTGTTCATCCTCAGCCTAGCTTCCAGCCTTGAAACCGAAACCAAGCGAAAGTTGGGGGTGACACTTATGAGGTAGGGCTTTGGTCCTCAGTGTTCATCCTCAGCTTAGCTTCCAGCCTTGAAACTGAAACCAAGCGAAAGTTGGGGGTGACACTTATAAGGTAGGGCTTTGACCCTCAGTGTTCATCCTCAACTTAGCTTCCAACTAATTTTATTTTCTTTGCCCCCACCTTTTTTTAACTACTGAACCCAAAAAAAAAAAAATTATTTATTTTTTTTTTATTCACAGGATCATGGTATACTTCGCTGAGCATATCTCCTCCGAGAAGAAATATCTTGTTATTCTCAAGGACAAAGATCAGCCTATTAAATACGGGCTTAATCTCCTTGTTGAGGAACCGAAATCTGGCCCTCTTTCAGACCTATGGCCAAATTTAAATGATGTCGCCTTCTTACCCGAACTATCGACGGAAAAGGTTTTAAGCCAAGAAGAATGAGTGTGGCTTTTGCAATCCTCAATCCATCCTAAAGCTTACAACCGAGATCCTGAGTTGACTCTAGGACGTCGAATGATAGATGGCCAAGCCCGTTGGAATCCTGTGATGAAGGTTCCTGGAGACTTCTCCTTCACTTCACTCTATTGGGAATGGTTGGAGCTGGTAGTTGGTCGCAATGAGCAAAAGCTTTATGAGATTCGCTTATTTAATGCGGTGATGGCCTCCCTTTATACGTACGATCGGAATAATGATGTGGTTCGGGCCTTCTGTGAAGCTTGGTGTCCCACAACCAATACTCTTCATACTGCAGCTGGTGAACTATCTATCTCTCTTTGGGACCTATGGATATTTGGAGGTCTCCCCATTAAGGGTAAGTTCTATGAGGAGGTCATTCCTTCTTTTAAAGAGCTGACTGGTTTGCGGAAGCAGTATCGATACCTTCCAAAGAGCTGTGAGTATCTCTTTAAAGCCTTTTATCAGATATCCATGTCAAAGAATGACCGCAGCTCATCTTCGAAGAATGAGCCCAATGTTAGCATTAACTCTTGGATATCTTTCTGGTTTAGAGGAGTTCAAAAGTATGAGAAACCCCCTCAGCGAAAACCAAAGAAAACCTCCCGCTCAAAATCTACTCGCAATCCAGATGGCACGAGTATCAAATATCGGGATTGGTCAAGCCAAGAGCACAAGTTGTTTCATGAGCTAGGCATAGAAGACGAATGGCAAGAGCATACATATTTAGCTGCCTTTCTATCCTGCTGGTTGTGTCTCTTTGTATTTCCTCGTAGGGGCACCCAACTAATTCGCCCAGGAGTCTTTAGAATTGCTAGCCTTATGGCTGATGGCCATATTTTTAGCCTTGCTGTCCCAACCTTGGCTAACATATACCATGGATTGGGTCGAATAACAATGGCTTCTAATCCAATCGGACGTATGGAGGTTTGCTTACCCATGCATTACGTTCATGGTTGGTTAGCCCATTATTTTAATACACACTATCCAGTCCCAGTGGAAGTTCGAGGCCCGAGGATGGCTAATTTTTCTGGTGAGGGCGGATCAAAATACTTTGAAGAGTATGAGGCTCGTGAACTGATCCACAAGGGTGCCTCTGTCTTATGGAATGTGAATATTCAAGGCAGAAACAAACATGAGACTCTGAAGGACAATAGTACTTTGTCATTTTCTCAATCCTCTTATTTTGCAAGCCTTCGATCATGTTATTTATCATCCGTGTGCGGGGACCAGGTGATCATTGAGTCATATAGTCCTTACCGATTTGGTCGACAATTTGGCTTTTTCCAAGACATACCAAACGATTTAGATGATATCCTGCCTGTGGTTGATATGGATAACGTATTACGTCTTTGGAGAATTTGCACCCAGGGTAAAACATCTTCTCAAGTATTTTTACCAGCCCGTACCCTAAACCCTCATACTCAGATTACCTCACGGTATAAAAGGTGGTGGTTGGCAAAACATGGGGATTATCTTGCAGTGAACGTGCACAAATTAGTGGGTAGTGCCATTCCTTCTCCATCTCGTCCTAAACTACCAAAAAATGATGGGGGTAATCACGGAGGAAAGAAAATTCGCTTACCTGAGGATGACACTTCTGCTCCTGTGCGAAATGCTTCAAAACATGATGAATCAAGCTGCAGCAGTTCTCACGATCATCATTGGAAGAGACCAACCAAGAAAGCAAAGGTGTCCTCTACGAATGTAGATAACTCTTTTGATGAGGTTCCAAGGGCTTCTCAATTCCCTAGTCCTCCTCCCATTTTGGTTAGCAACTTCCTCTCCTTTTATTATTACTATTATATATATATATATATATATATATATATTTAATATATATTATTATTATTATTATTTTTTTTTTGTAGTCACCTCTGAAAGATCCCCTTGAAGGAGTGGAGGAGCAATGCAGCGAGGAGTCGCTAACAAGTCCAAATGTTTTTTACAACACTACAAAGCATATGAGTAACTCCAAGGCATTGTCCAACGAGAAAGCCATGAGCTCTAATCCTCCTCCCAAGACTTCTGAAAATTATCAGCATAATCAAAAGAGAGTAATTGATGCGGATCCTGAAGCTTCCCATTATTGTGCTGACACCTTGCTTTCTGACCATCGACGACAAACAGCCCTAGCCTTGTGGGGCAGCATACAACGAAAGATTGTACGCACTGCTTTTAACAAGGTAGTTGCCCTTGAACCAGAGATACACAAAATATTTGCCGGTATTTCAGAGATTCATCCGAACAACCTGGCCTTCCCTCAAGATTTCGTGAATGACTACTTAAAGAGTGTAGAAACGTACAACAAATTGCAACTTTCATATTCTACACAACTAACTCCGACGAGTAGGAATCACCGCTTAGAGGAGAAAAATTCTGATTTACAGAAAGCACTGCTTGCCGAAAAACATTTGCTTAAAAAGCAGGACACGCTTGAACAACAACTAGCACGATCATCTGAAGAGATAAAGGAACTAGAGGCCAAACTTGAGACAGCAATAGCGGAGCATGAGAAGCTTTCCAATTCGGTTTGTGAGGGAGAGAAAGCTTTGGAGCAACAGGGACTCGAAGTCACTAAAGTCCGTGAAGAGATCGCCAATATTGAATGTGCCCCTATCATGACTGATGAAGATGCTAAGTCTTTGGACACAGTTCGTGCCAACTTAGAAGGTCTACGTGAAGAGCTGAGGAACTTCAAGTGGATGATTTGATTTGATTGCCCTCTTTGTTTTCTAGATTAGATGTAAAGCCACTTTTTTTTTATTGTCGATCAATTGATGTTTCCTAGATTAAATAAAGAGTTAGAATTCCATTCATAGCCATAATTTTTTTTTCCTTAAGGCTTGTCTCCTGTAAGACTTTTTTTTTTTTTTAACTCTTCCAACACATTGTATCAAAAGAAAAAAAAAAAATTATTCTTCCTTTGTCTATGTCGTAATAAAAGTTCAAAACTTTATCTTCAACACAAAATGTTCCTTTTTTATTGCTTTGACTGAACTTAAGTTTTTTTCTTAAGCTGCCTACGTACCCTTCAAGTGGGAAGAGATCAAGTCATAACGTAGTTCAATATACAAATTTGATTTTTTTTTGGGCCGTTCACCTTTTTAACTCATGCGGGCCAGGAGTATCATGCAGTTTAGACTCTTGCGATAAGGAGTGTTTACATTTCACGCATAGAATTTTTTAAGGAACTTTCCGTTAATTGGACCGATCCTCAATCCATCTTTGTCAACGATCTTATATGCTCCATTCGAGTAAACTTCTTTGACGACATAGGGTCCATCCCATTTAGGTGTGAATTTGTTTCCCGTGTGTCATGTTGTAATTATAGGTCTTCGAACAGCAAGTACTAGGTCTCCAACTTGAAATGATCGAAGCTTCACATTTTTATCGAAGGCTTTAGACATCCGTGCTTGGTAACATTCTAGTGCTTGTTGAGCCTCTAATCTTCTCTCATCAAGTGCTTCTAACTCTTGAAGACGCAACCTTGCATTCTCTTCTGTTGTCAACCCTTCTTGTATGGCCATTCTTAATGATGGAATTTCTCTTTCTAATGGAAGCACAGCTTCTACCCCATAAACGAGGGAATAAGGTGTGACTCCTGTAGGAGTGCGGTGAGTAGTTCGGTAAGCCCACAGCACTTCACCGATCTTTTCTTGCCAGTCTCTCTTCGACTTGGAGACTACTTTCTTCAGTAGGTTGCATAATGTCTTATTGAATGCTTCTGCCAATCCATTTGCTGCGGCGTTGTATATAGATGACTTGTATTGCTTGAAGTTAAACTTCTCGCACAACTTGTCCATTAAACTATTGGAAAATTGTCTTCCATTATCTGTCACAATACGATGAGGGATACCGTATCGATAAATGATATGGGTTCGGACGAAATCTACAATGTTTTCTTTCTTGGCTTCTTTTAACGCAACAGCTTCAGCCCATCTTGAGAAGTAATCTGTCCCTGCAAGAATGTAAGAATGTCCTGCTGAAGACTTTGGTGTTATAGGGCCAACGAGATCGAGCCCCCAAGCTTCAAAAGGCCACGAGGCTACGGTTGGATGAAGAGGCTCTGGAGGCTGATGTATGAAATTGGCGTGAAACTGGCAAGCTTCACATTTCTTGGCATATTGCATTGAGTCTTGAATCATGGTAGGCCAATAATAGCCCATTCTTTTTAATTGGAATTGAAGTTTTGGTCCAGACTGATGAGCACCACAAATGCCTGAATGTGCCTCTTCCAATGCTTTTTTAGATTCTTCATTTCCTAAGCATCGAAGAAAGAGGCCTTCGTACGAGCGGCGATAAAGAGTGTCCTTATAATAGACAAATTGGGCAGCCCTTCTTCGTATCTCAGCTTTGTGTCGAAGATCTGTGGGAAGCTTTCCATGCTGCAGGTAATCGATGATCGGTTGCCGCCAGTCTTCCTCTTCGATTTCATAAGCTGATGTCACATTAACTTCTTCACACTTATTTGCACTTGGTGGAACAATCCATTTCTGGCAAAGAGAAATATTTATGGCTATACCATCTGAAATTGTTAGAGCAGTGGCCAAGTTTGCTAACGCATCTGCTATTTTGTTTCCTGATCTTGAGACGTGCTCTAATATTAAATTATCAAACTTCTCCAGTAAGTTTCTTGCATACCCGAAGTAGGGTTTTAAATCCTCGTGTTTTACATCATATTCGAGTAATATTTGATTTATTATCAACTTTGAATCGCCATAAACTTCCATGCATTTTATCCCGAACTCTAAAGCCATTTGAAGGCCAATAATGAGTGCCTGATATTCAGCAACATTATTTGAGCATAATTCATTAAGTGTGAAACTGTAGGGCAACATGTGTTTCTCGGGTGAGATGAAAACAATGCCAACTTCTACCCCACTCCTTCGTACTGCGCCATCGAAATACATGATCCAGGGTTTCATAATTTCAATATACAATACCTCTTCATCAGGAAAATCTTCGCATAATTTCCAATCTGATGGGATTGGATGATTGGCCAAGAAGTCTGCCAATGCCTGTCCTTTTATTGCTTTTTGGGGCACATACACAATATCATATTGCTGAAGTATGATTGCCCATTTGGCTAGGCGTCCCGAAATGATAGGCCTAGATAGAATATACTTGATAGGATCGGCTTTTGCCACTAAATGTACAGTGAAGGCTTGCATATAATGTCTTAGCTTATCAATAGCAAAGAAGAGAGCGAGACACATCTTCTCGATTGGAGAGTAATTTAACTCAGCTCCTGTTAGAGTTCTACTTAGGTAATAAAGGGCCTGTTCTTTGTGATTTTCTCTTTCTTGTGCCAATAGTGCCCCAATAGACTTGTCTTGTGCAGCGATATACAATATTACTGGCTTTCCTGTCTTAGGGGCACCTAAGACAGGAGGATTGAGCAAGTATCTTTTTATACTATCCAGAGCATTCTGACACATATCATCCCACTCAAAATTTGCATTCTTTCTCATCAACCTATGAAAGGGTTGACATCGACCAGCGAGGTTGGATATGAATCTTCTAATGTAAGCCAAACGCCCCTGGAGACTTCTCAACTCATGTAGGTTTCTTGGACTTGGCATTTTCTGAATTGCATCAATTTTGGATTGATCGATTTCAATTCCTCTGTGTCTTACAATGAACCCAAGGAATTTTCCTGAAGTCACACCAAATGCACACTTGAGAGGGTTCATTCTCAACTGATATTTTCTCAAGCGATCAAAGACTACCTTCAAATCCCTAAGATGATCATGTCGTCGTTTGGACTTGACCACAAGGTCATCAACGTAACATTCAACATGTTTATGTAGCATATCATCAAATATTTTCTGCATTGCACGTTGATAAGTAGCACCTGCATTTTTCAATCCAAAAGGCATTACTTTGTAGCAATATATTCCTTTTGGAGTTCGAAAGGCTGTTTTCTCCTCATCCTCAAGAGCCATTCGAATTTGGTTGTATCCTGACGCCCCATCCATGAAAGACAGCTTCATGCCCCGTGGTTGCATCAACCATGATTTCAGTAATGGGTAATGGAAAGTCATCTTTCGGACATGCATTGTTCAAATCACGAAAATCGACACATATACGAAGTTGCCCATTCTTTTTCCGAACGGGGACAATATTTGCTATCCATGTTGGATATTTAACTTCACGGATGAATCCTGCCTCTATCAACTTATTGACCTCAGATTCTATTTGAGGAATAAGTTCTGGTCGAAAACGCCGTTGAGCTTGCTTTATTGGCCGATACCCCTGTTTAATTGTGAGGCGATGGACAGCCACTTTTGGGTCAAGTCCTGGCATTTCCTTGTATGACCAAGCAAAAATGTCCTTGTATGTCGTGAGTAGACTCATATAATCGCCTTCTTCTTTTGGAGTAAGCGATGCACTTATAAAGGTCGGACGTGGCTCTTCTACTGTACCAAGGTTGACTTCTTTGAGTTCATCAACTGTCGATTGGTTGCCATCTTCAAGTGACAACGGAGCCTCTTCTGCATCTTCTTCAAATGCTTCAAGGTCTGATTCATCCCCTATGGTAATGTGGTAGCATACATCTGTGTTATTTTCATCATCGAAGCTTTTCTCTTTGGGTCTTGTGATAACGACATCGTGTCGCTTTATTTTTAACGAACCCTCTGTACTTACAGAGACAAGCAACTTTCTCTTCATTCGTGAGGGGATAACGCTACGAATTTTCCCATCACCTTTTGCCTTGGTAGTGGTCTCTTTTATGTTTGAGGCTAATATAGGAGATCGTTCTTCACTCCTTTTTGTGGTTACGCTCAACCTTCGGAAAGCTGATAATCGTGTAGTAGGGGTTGAATGCACGTTCCCTTTTTCCTCAGAAGCCATACTCAGCCTTTGGAAGGCCGAAGGTCGTGTGGAGCCATAAGTTGGATGCTGACTTTCCTCTTCTATTGCAGCTGTACTCAGTCTTTGGAAAATCGAGGATCGTGTAACCGACGGTCCAATGCGATCAAATGCAGAAGTTCTATGATCTATTTCGTCTTCTTTACCCTGTTCGGAATCATCGATTTCTTCCACTGTAATGTGAAGTGTATCTGCAACTTTCGTTTTCCCTTTTCTTGTGATTCGAATCGGTTCAGGAGACTTATATCCAAGACCAGCTCTTGAAATGGGTATAGCATAACCCTCTTTCTGAAGTTTCTTCTGCGTTGAGGATAGTTCAGGCCTTTGGTCACAGATTCGTAAACTTTTAAACTCAATATGCGCTGTGAAATCATAACCTGCCTTTGCCAAGAGTTTGTATGCTTTAGGATCAAACCCCTCTTCTGTTCGTCTATCAGGCAGAGTTGCTTCTACTTGTTTGTCTTTGACCTTTTGTTTGGATATCTTTGTAAGAGGCGTGATAAAATTCTCCTTCAAAATTTCAATGTCGCCAACTCTCAAATTATTGGAGCATTCTGCAAATGGTGACATGAATCACCCTTCTTGCGTCGAGATAAAGGAACATAGCGCAAGATAGGAGCGTTTGTCTTCTTCTCCTCTGAACATACTATCTTCTCATTTTTTGCCACCTCAGCTTTTGTTTGCCTAGGAGATACCCTGCTTTCCTGATTATTAGAAGCACCCGTTTTTTCATTCAGCTCTTTTTCTATGCTTGTCTGTCGCTCTGATTTGTCACTATTTCTTATCAACGGAACTTCTGATGGCATAGCTTCCCCTACACTGTCATTCTTCATATAAAATTTTGCGTCTGCATAATGAGACTCAGCTTCTGAAAAGGGGTTGGTATCAGCATCAACCTTCTTGATACCATCTTGATAGAATTTAAAACATTGGTGCAGCGTGGAAGTAACCACTCCATTTTCATGAATCCAGGGACGACCTAGTAACAACTTGTAGGTGGTCCTAGAGTCTATAACATGAAATAGGGTGCTGGCCTTTAAATCTCCAATAATGAGCTCTAGGCGAATCATGCCGATCGCGCGTTGCCCGCCTTGGTTAAACCCTTGAATTACCAACTTACTATTTGACAATTCTTGCATCAGAATGCCTAGTTGGTTCATGGTAGACTTGGGCATTATGTTAACGGCAGAACCATCGTCGATGAGAATTCGACTAACTTTTTGCTCTCTGATGTAGCCTGAGACAAACAAAGGCCTATTATGAGGCTTTGACCCAAGTAGTAGATCTTCATCGGTAAAGGCTATGGACGTGCAACATGGAGCAACATTATTTTTTTGCAAAGTAGATGGTTTACAATCCTTTAACACCTCAACAAGAGTATTTTTGGCCTCTTGAGGGAGTGACAGTAAATCATCTATATTAAAGGATGGTAGGTCTTCCATTTTCGTGATTATTTCTGACGTGGTTGATGTGACATTATCATCTTCTGTCACATTAACGACGTGACATGTAACAGTTTGCTTGATTCCTGCAAGAAAAGTTTTTGGGAAGAATTCTTTTAGAGTTATTGGATGGGGAGGTTGGATATGCACCTCACTTTCTTCTAAGATAGGCTTGAGCCTTCTCGTGTACTTCTTCCCATTTTTCCTTCGAGACCTGCTTTTTCTTTTGTGTTCTCGAAACAAACGAGATTCCTTCTGAACCCAATTTTGCTTTCGGTTCTTCCGTCGCGTTACGAGTGTCCAGCCTCCATCTTCGCCTTCAATTTGCCTAATCTTTTCTTGAATATCATCTTCGTAGAGGAAGTCATTTCCTGGGGCCTCTGGTTGAGACCAAACGATAATAGATTCAAAGGTACCAAATTGGATTAAGGTTCCTCTTTGATCATAAGGTAAACTTATAGGTGACTGGACGTTAGGATGAGCTACTATGGCAGCGTGATTTGCTTGAGCTACTTCATCAAGATCTAGCTCAATTTTCTTTTCCCGGGCTAATTTCAAGATTAGCTCCTTTAACACAAAACATTTCTCTACTGGATGACTGACGACTCGGTGATATTTACAGTAGTTGGGATCATTTACTTTTCCCCTCTCTTCAGGTCGTTTGCATTCAGGGAGTTCAATAAGTTTGTTTTCCAACAGTTGTTCTAACATATCTGAGATGTCAGTGTCTGGAAAAGGATAGACTTTTTCTTGTCTTTCTTTCAAAGTCAAGCGTCGTTTCTCGCCTTCATTTTGACGCTTCTCTATTTTATTTTCTCTTCTGTTAGAAGTAAACTTCAGAGGGGTCGTATTGACGACCATGGATTCTCTTGTAGCACCCTTCGAGGTTTTCCCGGTGCTCTTCGCTTCTTTCTTCTCCTTCTTCACATCGGGGACTGTAAAGTCCTTATTTCCTCTAGTAGCAATACTCAGCTCCATGTCATGAGCGCGAGTTGCTAATTCTTTGAAGGTGCGCGGTTTTATGCCCTGTAATATATAAAGAAGTTCCCAGTGCATTCCTTGCATACACATTTCCACAGCGGATAATTCGGTGAGTCGGTCCTTGCAATCAAGACTCAGAGCTCTCCAACGATTAATGTAATCAATGACAGGCTCACCTTTCCGTTGTTTTGTACTTGTGAGTTCTGTCATGCTAACAGTTCGCCTTGTGCTGTAAAAGCGATTTAGGAACTCTCTTTCAAGTTGTTCCCAACTGTCGATCATCCCTGGCTCTAAATCAGTATACCAATCAAAGGCATTTCCATTTAAGGTTCGGACGAATTGTTTAACCATGAGATCTCCACGAGTCCTAGCATTCTCGCATGTTTCAACGAAGTGAGCAATATGCTGCTTAGGATTTCCCTTTCCATCAAATTGTTGAAATTTTGGAGGTTGAAACCCGGTAGGCATGCTCAAGTTGTCAATTCTCTTAGTGTATGGTTTGGAATACATAAGAGAATTTTGAGTAGGTCCACCATATTGAGCTCTAATGGAGCTCATAATAATATCTTGGAGTTGCTGAACAGACAGCGAAGCAATTGAAGTGGAATGCTGAGGCTGGTTTTCTTGCATGACAGCCTTCCCTTTGTCAATATTCTTTGCAGCGGGTGTTTGGCTTGATTCAGCGATATCACGACTTTCAATGTGATTTTTTAGAGAGGCAATTTCACAATCTCTCTCTTCAACCGCCTTCATCAGCATGTTGACCTTCCTTTCCAGTTCAACCATTCTTTCTTCGCCTGTACCTATGTCAGCCATCATTACAGACATTACATCAGGATCTGATGTCTCATTCGCCTGCTCAGAAGATGAAGTAAAATAGTCAAATAAAGGATTCTCTTGGATGATCATTCCACCTTGATTTGACTCTGTCATCTGGGTCCATATCATATTTGCAATGACAGGGGCTTGTTCTTCTTCTAACTTTTGAATTTCTTTGGAGCGTTCGCGAGTAATTGGTCCCACGTATGAGTCGCTTGAAGTCTTGGAAGCAGCTTTCTTGGATGCCATCGCTTCTTTAGAACTTTTTTTTTTTCGTAGATCTTGGATGAGAGAAAGAGATGAAAGGTAGAGATGTCCCACTGGGCGTGCCAAACTGTTCACACGAGATTTTCGAAGAGAAAATTTAATTCGTGAAAAGACTTCTTGTATATTGATTTCTATGTATAAGTAATTGTGGAATACAGTCTCTAGTTACACTCCTTTGATGCTTTCTCTCAAGGTAGCTTTGATCTACAAAGTCTTCAAGAAACTTTAATCTTCGGAGTCTTGAAGGTTTGTTCACCTTTGAAGGATTCTCCTGGATGATTGAAGTAGACTTTAGGCTTCAAGTCTTCAGTCTTTAGATGACTTCACTTCAATCTTCAAGCTTGCAGGAAAATTTGGATTTTTGGTCTTCAAAGTCTTGTGGGAGGATTAGAGTTACAATCTTCAGGATCTTGCAGAGAGTGGTCTTGTATAGAGCTTTGATCTTCTGAACCTTGTAGAGGCTTCAGTCTTCAAAGTCTTGGAGGAAGCTTCAAGCTTTTGAACTTTGCAGAAGCTTCGATCTTCAGAGTCTTGCAGCAGGATCTGGACTTCAATCTTCAAGATTCTTGCAGGAGGAATGGAGCTTCAATCTTCAAGTCTTATAGAAGGAATGGAGCTTCAGTCTTCCAGTCTTGTAGGAGGATCAGAGCTTCAGTCTTCCGAGTCTTCTGAAAGCTTCAATCTTTCTGCCGCCCCCCCCCTCCAAATGAGCCAAGGACTCCTATTTATAGAGTTCCCAACGGCTTTAATGGGCTTGGGCTTAAATTGGGCTTTGGCCCATATATGAGCCTGGATGAACTTTTGGGTTTTAGGCCCAATTATCTTAATGACATTGGGTTTAAATTGAACCAAATTTACCCTAAACTTAATCATACTTTAATTTAAGTTTATAAACTTTAGGATAAATTAAATAAATGATCATTTGATCTTAAGTTTAATCATCGTTGGATTCGATCAAGACCGTTAACACAATTAGACGACCACAAAAGGACACATGGCCTTTCTTATTTTGCCATGATTAATTTTGAGATATGTATTAAACCCAAAAATTAAATAATGACGTGACAATTTCTAATTGGTTGGAAAATTTCTATGCCAACAGTGTTAAAAACACATTTTTGGATTACTCTATTCCTACCTTTATTTCTAAATTTACAATCATGTCATCGACATTAATTAATAATAATAAATAGATTTTTATAATTGCAACTTTTCTTTAACAATTGAATTTAGTACAAATATATATATATATACACAATATTAACTTTGCCATTTTATGCAATACTTAAACTATAAACTATCCTTAAAGTAAAAATCTAAAATTAAAAAGAAAAATTGACTCTCTTAAATTGGAGGAGTACTAGAGTTCACAAATTTGTGGATTGAAATATTATAATTTAACTTTAATAGGAATGAGTGCTATTGGTCCATTCAAGTTTTTTCTTTTTTTTTTTCTTAAAAAAATTCTTACTTAAATAATAAGATATGAGATATTAATAAAAATTGAAATAGGGGTAATTTAGGTATTTTTTAAAAACCATGGTTAGTAGTGTCCAAAAAAAGTTTCTTCCACATTCACACTTTTATATATAGTATAGATATAGATAGTATAGATTAACATGCAATTTTAAGGATGTGTATAGAGAGTTTTGATTTATATTAACTATTGTTTTTTAATGTTATTTTATACTTAGCTACTACATATGTATTTTTAATTACTTTTATATTTTTTATTATTGTATTTTTTATTTAAAATGTTTGAACATGCTTTAATTTGTTTTTTTAATTTGAAGGTGGGAGTTCGAACCTCTGACCTTTTATCCAACGATATATACCTTACAAAATGCCTTAACACATTTTGTTTTAATGAAATTTTTAAAAAATTGTTTTTGATTCTAAATATAACTTATTGTAAAAATAAATTATAAAATATACATGATATTGTTAAATAAAAATGTGATAGGTATGTTGACATAAAAGATTAACAAGTCTATGAAATGCAAATTACATAAATTAATTTAAATCATTTATAAAATTATAAATTATATAATATTATATTAGTAATTAATCTATCATTTGTATTTTTCGTTAAATTATTTGATTGTTATAAAAAAAATATGAATAATTTGATGGACAAACGTGCATCGCACGTGCTAAAAAACTAGTAACTTAAAAAGGAAGAAGAAGATCAAATGATTTGTATTAAGTGTCTATCACTGATATCCAATTAATCAATATCTACTAATGTCTATCACTGATAGATTTCAACTAATTGGATTCTATCAGTGTCTATCACAGATAGATTTTGATTAATCAAAGTCTATCAATGATAGTCACTGATGGATTTCGATTAATCGGAGTCTATTAGCAATAGATACTAATAGGCTCTGAATTGAAGTCTATCAGTAGACTGGTAGATTCTGATTAATCAGTGTCTATTAGTAGATTCTGATTACTCAGAGTTTATCAGTGATATACTTCGATAGATTGTGTTATATTTGTCATTCTTTTTACATTGGGCTATATTTGCAATTATAGAAATATTATTTGCCACCTAATGCAAATTCTCTTAATGTTATATCACCCTTCAAACTAATCAACCATGGTGTTTTTAGTTAAACAATTATGGGGTGGGTTGCATTTTGGGATGGTAAATAATTCTTATCCACTAAACTATGCTCGGATTGTGATTTATAATCGCTCATAGAAAAATCTACTGAAAACACCAGTTTGCAAAATTCTGCAAAATGGCTCTTCCTTTTTTCAAGTAATCCAAAGGTCCAATGAACCAAATAGAATCCTGTATTACATGAGATAACAGAAACCTCTTATCTGAGCATTCCATAATGGGAGTTGTGAAGCAAAATGAGCTTCAGACCCTTAGCCCCCTCTGCTCCTTTCGACGACCTCGATGAGCATCGATCATACCGTTCCCTCGACACGACATCATCAGAGCAAGACCAAGTAAGTCCCCTTGGAGAGCTGTCAGCCCACAAGAACCTCTCTGAAAATGGATTCACTAGGCTCTCCCTGAATTCTTTGGCTGTTTCACAAATTAGTCCCTAAGGAAAGAAAAAACCATGCCTCAGTTATCAAACTTAAATGCCTTACTAGGAAATGATTTGAAGAATGTTGTGTGAAGTGGTCATGATTTGATAGAGGTTAACTTGTAAAACTACTAATGTATGATCATGGTTCTGCTTTTTGACCCCATATGATCCCTCAAGCCGTACATACGACTTTCATCGAACAAAACATTTCACAGAAAGCAAAGTGTATGTATCTATGAGATTGAGTATAGTACCTCGGCCATAGCTTTTATTTTCAGGGTCACGTCATCGCTTAAAAGAACAAGTTGTCCATGTTTCATTCCCCTCCTAAAGTGAAGTGCACTGTCAAGGATATGATCTTCTGGAGTTGGTGAAAGAGCTTCCATGAAACTTCTCTGTGTGATGGATTGAATTGAGCTTGCTGTCCTCCAGAACAAACTCTGACTGCTCCCCTCAGTGCATGGAGATTGAGGAGTAGCGGGAGGTGTCGCAGGAGGCTCGCCTTCTCCCGAATTCTGAACATGAATCCACCACCTTGTTTTCACCATACAATCTTCAATCCATTGAAGAATTGAAGCTGCATCTGTCGTTTTTTGGAAGAGGCTACTGTGTCTCCTCAAGCAGTCTAGCTCCTTTATGACTGATTCCAACAAGAATTGATTGTGTTAATCATATGAACATTAGAAAGCTATGATCAGTAAACATAGATCACATAGAGAAACTAATATATGTAGTAAACTTCTCAAACTCGATACCGATTCGTGGAATGATCAAATGTGTCCCCTGGAGACCTTGTAAAAGCTGTAGTGACTTCATTGATTCCTTGTTCAGAAGAGAATTGATGTCCACAACCATAGTCCAACGCTTCTTTCCTTCCACAGTGAATTTATTCTGCAAAGGAACATTTACTAAACTTACATGTTCTTAATAGAATCATTTGAAAACATGTGATAAATAGTTGAAAAACTGACCTTCATGGCCCCTGTGGAAACAGATATGTTACTCTTTCTAGCGGACTTAACGATAGAAGCCTCCAGTCTCTTCTTTTCGGCCAAATTCGACTGCAAAGATTGGAACGGTGTCCTTTCTGCTCCTCCTTTCTTTATCACTATTTTTTCCTTTCCAAACGTCCTATTCTTAGAGATTTGTTTTGCCAGCTTTTGTTCTTGGAGAACTCTGGGAGTCTGGTTCTCTTTGTCTGATTCTTCACTTAGCTCTTCTTCTTGTTTGACTTTATGTCTAGACTTGAAAATTGATGTTTGAGACTTGGATGACCTGGAGAAATTTCCACTGTCTTCTTCTATGTTAGCCTTCTTCTTCAATGATTTCAGTGTGTTTGGTGTGAAATTCTCCTTGTCTGGAGTAAAGATTTCTTCTTCCTCCTCCCCATCCAAATGAGACAGAAGAGTATTTGCTACTCTTTCATCTCCTGTTATCTCATGATTAATTTCATCCATTAATGATATCCCTACTCGATTCGCTCGACTCACATCTGTTTCTATTCGAGGAAAACTAAGTTTTCCTCTTCTTGACCAAATGCTACCCCCCACCGCTGATATATTCTCCGATCTTATGGGCGTAGTCACATCTACATTTTCATCTGGTGTCTGGTTTTCTATCTGAACGTCAATCTTTGGGGAAACCTCCTCATCAGGAAGAGAGGAGTAAACAAATTCCATTGCACAAGGTACAAAACTGGGCTCTGAAAGTTGTTTCTTATGCTCATAATCTTTCTCTGGTACACTTTTGCTAGGTTCGAAAGTTTCGAGACTTGTGCTATATTTTTCATCAATACAATATTCAATATTCTGATTCATTGTCGAGTTTGGTGTTACCTCAGATGTAGTCTTCATAGAGCTGTCATTTTTGTACTGTGATTGGCAATCCAGAAGACACTCTGTTACCTGATACAACTCCTCATTTCCTTTACCTACACAATCTTCCCCAACTTCCGCGTGGCTTTTGTTTAGTATTTCCATTTCCTGAATTCCTTTTTCTGTGGTAACTGAAGAATGATTGTCTTCTAGAGGATGCAACTCATGCTCCACCATGAACTCTTTCTTTTCTGTGATAGTTTTTGATTGCAAAGCAAGTGGAGGTTGTGTACTTGATGATTTTACTTCATGGACTGGTGGTAGATTTTTTATTTCTTCAACAACTTCGGCATTCGAAGAAAAGTTCTTCTCTGCAAGAAGTCGTCCATTTTCATTGTCGAACTGTCGTTCATGATCTAAAATAGGCTTCTCCCCATCAACCAGAGCGACATTGCTTAATTCATGACCAAGAGGTATGGTCATGACATTACTAATTTCCTTCTGTTCAAACTCATTTATAGATGAACTCTCGCATTCCCCTCCAGCAAAAGCAATCATGGCAGTGTCTTCAACATCAGAAGAACTCTCCTTGCAAAGCAACCCGGAACGGGGTTGCGGGCTCTTGTTTTCATTGTCTAATTGTTGATATCCATTCTCTGAAGTGGCTTTAATATCATCAACCGAAGATAACATGTTTGATTTATTTTCCAATTGTATAGTCCAGATACTACTAGTTTCCTCCCATTCAAACACATTAGAAGATGAACTCTTGGTTTCGGCATCAAAGAATGAAGACATGATGATGTTTTCAACATTGAAAGATAGATTCTCAGCTGAAAGAGGCAGAGAAGGGGGTTGAGGGCTCTCAATTTTACTTTGACACTGTTGCTTTTCACTCAATGAACTTCTTGATACATTTTCCAATGGTATATTCCAGATACTACTAGAATCATTCTGTTCAAACGTACTACTCGATGAACTCTTGCTTTCACTGCCAAAGAATGAAGACATTATAATGTTTTCAACATTGAAAGATAGATTCTCTGCAGAAAGAGGCAGAGAAGGAGGTTGAGGGCTCAGTTCCAAACTTCTCAACTCATCTCCGAAAGGTTTGCTAAACAAACTAACTTCCTCCTTTCTACATTCATTTCTCAAGTCACTCATGCTTTCGCCACCATCGACCGAAGACATGACCATGCCTTCAACTTCACCCAATGGAGCTGCAAAAGGAACCTCCTTCGTCTCCATGTTCCAATTCTCATCAGAATATAAAGGCTCAATATTTTCCAAAACTGAATCCTCCACAGGTTCTTTATTTTCATCCAACAATGAGATATCCTTCTGCACAATAATCCATTTAATAAGAGCAAAAGAAGAAACACATCAGATTTGATCGAATTAGCTCCATTTCCTCCCAATCTCATCCACTTTTCCCACATAAAATCTCTAGTTTCTGTTAACTACAGGTTTAATATTTCTGAACTTGAATGAGTGTTTGGTTGAGCTTTCAATTTTGTACCTAATAGGTCCTTGAACTTCTTGAACTTTAAGAAGTATGTAATAAGTCCTCAAAATTTCAATTTCGTGTCTATTCTATTCATTTCTTAAAATTTCAAATATAGCAAACACCTACCACACAAAACTTAAAATTTAGAGACTCATTAAGCATAGTTAAACAAAATTGAAAACTAAACGAATATTAGACACTTTTTAAAGTTCACAAACTTATTAGACACAAATTTGAAAGTTAAGCAACTAAAATTCACTCTAAGAAGAATTAAACTGTGAGAGGAACATTTTCACAAACACCTTACAGACAAACATTACCTCGCAATCCTCCACAGCCTTCTTTTCTACAATTGCAACTTCCTCTTCCTTCTTTTCTTTAGGACATTCAAAATCGTAAGCACAGCTCAAAGAGACCCAATGAAGCTTATAAACTCTGCTCGAGCCACCAACCCTCAAAGTATCTCCTTCCCTCATTTCCACTCTATTCCCTGCTTCAATCCTCTTCCCTGAAACCCATGTTCCGTGCACTAAAACAAGACCCACAGTCCATTAGAGCCCAAGAATCGATGAAACGAACAAGAAACGTAAAAGGATATCAAGAATTCAAAAATACCTGATGATAAATCCACAACACAGAGCTTCTGCGAAGAGGGATTCGAATGGATTTGGAGATGGAATCTGCTAATGCTTGGATGTGTGAGCATTATGTTGCAATCTGGGTGTCGTCCGAGGATTATTACCTCCTCGTTCTCTCGATCTGCAACATTGTTGACTATGAAGATGTTCTTGAGAATTGCGCCGTTCTTGAGGACGGTGAAGAGTGGGATTTTCATCTCGTCTTGATCTGGGTTGCTTTGGTCTTCCCTGTCAGCCATTTTTGAAGAAGACTCAGCTCGGATTCTTCAATTTTCTTGAGAGGGATGAGAGAGAGGGTTTCGAAATTTGTAGACTGGGAGAGAGGAAAGATTGGATGTTGCTGTGTTGGTGTTTGGATTTTTGATTTTAGTCCTTCTCTATTTTGAATATTTGAAAAGACGACCGTTGAGAAGAATTATTTAACGGTTACGGGTTATGATTTTACTCGTTTATCTTTCAGGTACTTCTTTTTTTCAAGTATAACTATATTTTTTATATCTGCCATGTGGTTTTTCATAGTGATTTAAATATATTGTTATGGGTGAATTTGGACCTAGCTCTAAGATAGAAGTCCATGGGAGAAACAAACCCACCGAGGCCCAATGGACCTGAATCAATTTCTAGGGCTACTCCATCTCCTAAAAGAGAAAGAGAAAAACCCTAATTTCAGCTATAAATGGAAGAGGTTCACCTCAAAGTGGGGGCAGAACTAGGTATTTGTTCTCTTCCTCTTACATGAATTCTTAATTGGCTTAAGCTGGTGTGGCAAGCAGTTCTTAATTTTCTCTTGCTTGGCCAAATTTTGGCATCAACAGTTGGCCCTGTCTGTGGGAAGAAAGTTTTGTGAACACTGCATATTTTCTTTTATTTTCTCAATGAGACGTTTTTGTTTGCAATGATTTTTGGATCAATATTTTAAGTTTTTAAGGATGTGTTGCTGGTCGGGAGAAGAAATTTTCGCTAAATCGTCAGCCAAAGGTACAAGGACACTGCCGCACGCAAGTTCTAGTTTGGATTTTGCCCCTGTCGCCTGCGAGTTCGCATGTTGCTGTTTGAAGAGAAATAAGAATAGGAATCCAACATCTCCCACCCAGATTTTATTTCACTGAAATCACTTAGCAATTTTTATTTATTTATTTTTGCTTTTCTTTTCTCTTTTGTTTGGCCGCCACTAGTAGCTATTTTTGGAGGATTGTTCCAAATTTCCATTTTTATGATTTGTGTGGAATTATAGCTTCGAACCAATACTCCTGCCAGCCGGCCGCAGAACCAGCACGGTTTGTATCAAATATTGAAGCCATTGCAAGCCGCAAACACCATCTGATTAAAAAAAGAAAATCCACTAATTGATGTTGTCGCACGCCAGTTCTCGTTTTTCCCATGCCGCCTGTAAGTTCCCAATGTTGCTGTTTGGTATGGTGATTTTAAACTTTAAGGTTGCATGCTTTATTTTCTTGTTAAATTCTTTAGTATAAATATTTTATGAGTATATTATAATGATTATATATCCTTTAAATGGAATGATTTGTCTTCGAGATAATTAAACTGATGCATGATAGGTTACTTATTCAAGAATATATTTTTTGTTTGGGAAAAATACACTTTTGGTCCCTGAGGTTTGGGTTAAGTGACAGTTGGGTCACTAAGTTTTCAAACTCAACAAAAATACCCCTGAGGTTTGAGATAAGTAGCATTTTGGTCCCTGCCGTCAATTTTTCCGTTAAATCTTAACAGTTGCTGACGTGGCACTATTATTTTAATAAAAAAAATTATTTTTTCTAATTTTTTTAAATAAAATAGTAATAAATTAAATAAAAAATATTTTTAATTATTATTTTTATTTCTTTTTCCCTCTCTCTCTTCCTCCTCTCTTTTTCATCTTATACTTCATCACCTTCCTCCTCAACTCCGGTGGCCGCCGCCGGCTTCCGACCACCACCATCGCCGGCGGCGAACCTTTTTTTTTTTTTTTTCTCCCCTCTTTTCTCTTCTTTGCCACTGCCCAATAGCTTCCTCCGACAGCCTCAACTCACGAATCAAAACCCACAAATCAAGACTCACAAGCATCCAAGAAACTCACGAATCGAAACCCACAACTCACGAATTGAGACCCAGATCTGGACGAGCAACTCACAAATCGAAACCCACAACTCACGAATCGAGCCCCAGATCAGGACGAGCATCCGAGCAAGGTCTTCGACGAGTAACGTCTTCGATTACAAGAAACTCAAAGAAGAAAGAAACCCGCGTCGGACTGCTGCTGCTCGTGAATGCTAAGTCGCCGGAGTTCCACTTTCGACAGATCCGGCTGGAACGCTGTGTCATTGACGGCTCGGTGTTGTCCCTCTCCAACGTGTTTCTCGACACATCCGGCTGGAAGTTTCAGATCTGGGATATTTTCGGCCAGATTTGTGTCGTCGAGCCATGGGTCTTTCGGAACTACCAGATCTGAAGAGAGGTGCGCGTGGGTCTTTCGATTTCGGCAACCGTGGGTCCTTGAGCACAAACAGAAATTCGTCTCCGGCGGGTCGAGAAGCGCGGAAAAATAAGAGGGAAGAAGAAAGGAGGAAGAAGAAGATAAAAAAAAATAAAAAAAATTTCAGGCGCCCGGCCGGCAACTGTCGGTGGCCGCCGGCAACCGTGGGCTGGTGGTGATGGTGGTTGAGAGGAGAGCTGGTGGTGATGGTGGTTTAGGAGAAGAAGAAGAATGAAGAAAAATAATAAGGAAATAAAATTAAGGTGGAGAAGATGGAAAAGAAGAAGAAGAGAGAGAAAGTAAGAAAGAATAAAAAAATAAAAAAATATTAATATTATATATTTTTTAAATATTTTTTATTTAAAAAAATAAAATAAATAATTTTTTATATTAAAATAATAGTGTCACGTCAGCAACCGTTAAAAGTTAACAAAAAAATTGACGGCAGGGACCAAAGTGCTCCTTATCTCAAACCTCGGGGGTATTTTTGTTGAGTTTGAAAACTCAGGGACAAAAGTGTCACTTAACCCAAACTTCAGGGACCAAAAGTGTATTTTTCCCTTTTTGTTTTGTTCTTTAAAAGTCCTGTTTTGAAGCAATATTAAGCAATTCTTGAGCATTAACTTTTAGCTATGAAGTTGAAATTTGTTTTTAAACTCAAACAAATTGAATTGGGTTGAAAGATGATTTGAATTGAAAGCGATTGCCTTACTCTTTAACTTAAAATATTTTAAATCAAGCATTAAGATTGATTTGAAAAATGGATTGAGATAAAAATCTGTGTAATTTTAAATGCAAGATTAGGAGTGATTCAAATTAAGTTTAGATTTGATTTGCTCTCTTGATTTAGAATTTCAATTGGATATTTCGTTTGAGATATTGTGTTGATAATTCATATTGGATTTATCTTATTTAAAAATTGTAAATTTGATGTATCTATCATTTTGGTAATTTATTTAATGAATAAATAGACCGACAGATCATATTTCAAACCGCACATGTAAATTCGCTTAGTCATATAAATGGCTTGGACCAAATTAAAAGTCGAGATTAAAATAGACTATTGTAAAGCAAGTTAGTTATTTACTTGCACATAAAAACTCTTCTATGCCATCCTCATATTACAAAGACTTTTATTTCTAATTTTGAATACAACAATATGGAGTGAAAAATTCAAGGAAGATAGCTCATATTAACCGAACGAAGGTCTTTACCATCTCATGGGCTCAACATTCTGGGTATGTTCTCTACCTACCCTTATTAACTAAATGTCTATTACTCAATTCGTAATTGCGAGTTCTGATACATTCTTATTACTTTATGTGTATCTATTGATTTATTGAATGCAAACTATTCATAATTTGCAAGCTAATTATGTTTCAATCAATGATTAGTCTTTTTCCCATATCAACATAATGTTATCTACTAACGTTGTTTCCCGAGGGAACATGACATGCAGAAATCCCGAGCAGTTGGGCCAAAGGTCCTTGTAGGAGTGGCAACGCCTATACTCCTAGGGCGCTCGGTGGAGTGGCAACGCCTATACTCCCCGGGGTAACTAACTGGCAGGAATGACTTTGGAGGAATGGCAATGTCTACGCACAGGGTAAACAACGGCTAGTAGACCCTCGGGTACGGAGCCGTAACAATAGAAGAAGGAGCGGGGGCTTTAAAACTTCATGGTGTGGTAAGTTATACCCAAAGTATCTTTTACTCATGTATAATTTGTTAGTTCAAAATGACACTTGAGTAGGGGTCTAAGGAGAGGAGATTGCCGATCGGGAGGTGATGAAAGCTTGTTTGGAAAGAATATGTCTGGATCGCCGAGGCCGACCAGGCAGAGGCCGACCAAGCTGGATTAAGTCATTACCTATTATGGTTATTAAATCTTTATCATGCTCATGATATTTCTACCGCACATTGGTAACTGCTTGCCTAGGCACGAGCTCAAGGCCAACTAGACCAAGTATTTGTTTAGTGCCCTATATGCTTTTTGCAGGAAAGATGATGTTGAGATTGTTGTGATAAGAGGTTGTGGAGACCAAGCCACACCTATGTTATTATCTTACAAAATTTCATTATTCTGCTTAACTGATGCATGACATTAAGTATTTTACGATACTTTTACTGGAATAGGGTCGAGGTCAATCAGCCCAAGCACTTTCTAAGTGCTCCCATCTTAGTAGTAGTTAGTTTTGCTTAATCACTCTTTGCAGGAATATAAAGCCAAGGCCGAGGCCGACGGGCCCTAGTCTTTTCCCTCGTTTTTTCTTTTGTAAAAACAAACGTATGAGTGCAGGGAGCTACAATTCGAGCTAATGGAGGATTGAGGCCGAGGCCGACCCGATGGTTTTACCACATGTGTCGCATAAATGACTAATGGAAAAGCAATACCTACACAGGGGGCTTCAAAATAGTAAACTGCACTTGTAAGGCCAAAACCTAAGATATTTCATACAAGCAAAGCGAATGATAAAAAGTCAGAAGAGTCTTTTGGCAAGATAACAAATTGGCACAAGGGAGAATTATACTCTTAAATTGGGCTTAAGGTGTTTTGACTTAACAGGCCAACCCTGAATCCCAATTCAAGAGTGGGGGCTTAATGTTATGGGTGAATTTGGACCTAGCTCTAAGAAAGTCAGAAGGATAGAAGCCTAGAGGAGAAACAAGCCCACAGAGGCCCAATGGACCTGAATCAATCTCTAGGGCTACTCCATCTCCTAAAAGGGAGGGGAAAACCCTAATTTCAGCTATAAATAGAAGAGGTTCACCCCAAAGTGGGGGACATAACTAGGTATTTGTTCTCTTCCTCTTACTTAACTTACTTCACTCATGAACTCCTAACTGGCTTAAGCATGGAGTCGGTGTGGCAAGCACCACGCCGGTGCTTAATTTTTTCTTGTTTTGCAGGTCATGTCTTCCCCTTCAACAAATTTACCGTTAATGTCACGTGAAGGTCAGGTGAGTCGCTTGGCCAAATTTTGGCATCAACATATATAATTTGAATACATAAGGGTGAAAAAATGATGAATGTTATTTGGTTCCAATGTATTACTATCCATATGTAATAATAAAATAAACAAATTAAAATATACATAATTAAAAGTTTGATCTAGAAGATCAAAAGTTTGAGAAATATTATATAGTAGGTTTGTGGATTTTAATAGGGATATGTTAGTATAGTGGGTGTGAGTTAATTTCATTTATTTATTTATTATTATTATTATTTTTGAGTTCAACAACAGTTGAAAATAGAGGAATTTGAACGTATGACCTCTTGATTCATAAGCACAATTTATGTCAGTTGAGCTACAATCTCGTTAGCAATTTCATTTATATTTATTCTATATTAATTCCTCCATTTTCATTTTTTTTTATTTCAATCTTTGGATTTAGCAAATAAAAACAATTAATCATTGTCTTCCTTTTTTATAAATTATTAATAACAAAAATAACATGAACATGTGTTTTGTTGATTTATTTGATGATTGTCTATATAAAAAATATATTTAAGAAAGCACATATGAACAACTGGGTACATATCAAAACTAAAAAAACAAATTCAATTTTGAATTAAATAATTAATAAGAAATTCAAAGATAAAGACAGTGATATGGACAGTTTAGACAAATGTTGACAATCAAATGAAGAATTTTTATTTTCATAATAAAATTTTACATAACTCCTAGACCTTTAAATCAATCGCTACCTCTTATCCTCTCTAGCAATATGGAAATTAACAAAACAATTTTGAAGATTGGTCTCAAATGCATTTGAAGAGAAATGAGGATTTCCTCAACTTCTTGAAGTTACCATCTTTCCATGTGTTGTGTAACTTTGTTGGAAAAAGTTTACCTATCACCAATTTGAAAATTGTTAAGACCCCGTTTGATAACCATTTTGTTTTTGGTTTTTGGTTTTTGAAAATTAAGCCTATAAACACTACTTCTATGAATAAGTTTTTTTGTTTTGTTCTCTACTCTCTTCCTATGTTTTCAAAAACCAACTCAAGTTTTGAAAACTAAAAAAAGTTTTCAAAAACTTGTTTTTGTTTTTGGAATTTGGCTAGGAATTCAAATGTGTCATAGACAAGGGTGAAAACAATTGTAAGAAATTTGGGAGAAAACAAGTTTAATTTTCAAAAACCAAAAAACAAAAAACGAAATGGTTATCAAACAGAGCCTAAACAATACTACTTCAGGAATTGAAATAACTAGCGATCTACTGCACTAATAAATAATTAACAGAAAAAAATGAAAGAAAAATAGAGAAAGAAAAGTATAAAAAAGAATAAGAAGAATCTAAAATTGTTGATGAAAATAGTGGGGGCGAGTCATTTTTATAGTTGTAGGAAATGAAAAGGTTACAAACTTTTTGAGATTCTAAAACTTTTTTATATTCAATAATTAAATGATAATTACTTTTCATGTATTTATATTATGTGAATGGAGAAGTTTTTAAATTTAAAGATCCTATTGACACGTGTGTGAGAATGTGAAATGGATTAATTACATGAAAGAGAGAGAGAAAAAAAATGTGATTTTATTTTTATATGGGTGGATGATTTTTTTATTAGTATTTTAAAACTTATTTATGACATTTGTTTGGCATTTATATATGCGAGAGAAAATAAAAGATGGATGGAAGAGAGAGGAGACGTAAAATGAGAGGTAGAATTAAGATAGGGAGAAGGGTGGAGTTTTTTTTTTTTTTTTTTTTGACAATATGTGGGGGTGGGGATTTGAACCACAGACCTCGTGGTTATAAGTACAACGTTATGCCAGTTGAGCTATGCTCTTGTTGGGTGGAGTTAAAAATATATAAATGATTAAATACAATTTAGTGAAGGATAATTTAGACATTTATTTATAAATGAAGGTCAATAACATCTAAAAAAAATTTCTTCCACCTTCGCACTTTTATATATACTAGTAACCAACATGTGCTATGCACGTGGAATTTGTAGTTTATTTTAAAATATAAAAAATGCAAGCATGGATAAAATAGTTTGAAAACTATATTATTTAGTTCAATAAATTCAAATAATTGGTTTCAACATCTTATTATTGTTTATTTAGATAAACTAGAAATTGGTTTTATGTTATACCTAATTTTTAGTTGAAATTTTGATCAACCAATAATATTATGTGAATTATAATTTATGCATTGGGGTTGTTTTAACCAAGTCTTATTATTTAATTATTGTTGATGGTCAAATTTTGCTTGGGAATTTGCCCTTCGTTCCACGTGACGATCAACAGTGAATTTGTAAACGAGCGGGAAAGACGTGACCTGCAAGACGAACAAACACTGCACACCGGTGTGGTGTAGACCACACACACTCCGATGCTTAAGTTAGCTTTGGCAGGAAAACACGTATAGTGAATTTAGGGGCTGATTTTTCATACCTGTGAGTGTGTGCAGCCTCCCCTTTTATAAGAATTTCTAGGGCTGCAAATCCGTCCAACTTCAGGAGAGGGATTCAGGCCTTTGGCCTGGGTCGGCCTCGGCATTGGACAGAGGCCGACCGTGACCCTCAACCTCTCCCTTGGGCCGAGGTCGAGGGTCATCGCTCCAGCCCTTTGTCCTGTTGGTTGAACTCATTCTGCTTGAACTCCTTCTGCTTTTAGGCCCGATGAGTTTGGGCTTTCCTGCATTAAATATTATAGGCTAATTTTGCCGATAACAATTATAACTATTTATAATTCAATTTACTAAAATTTAATGCGATTCGAAATAATTCATAATATATACTTAAATTTATAAAAAAAACGCAAATATGAAAATATTTAAAATAAGGAGAAAAAGAGAAATAAAAAATTTCTCCCCTTAAGTCATAGTATAAAATAAATATGTTTAGATATAGATATAGATAAATTGGTAGAGATTTCAAAATCATTCAAATATTGTTTAATATAATATTTATTCAAATATTTTATAGATTTTATTCATTAAATATTATAAGCTAATTTTGCCCATAACATTAAGCCTCCACTCTTTATTGGAGTTCGCGGGCTTCCCGTGGTTTTCAATGGAAAGTAATAGTTAACTCAGAAAATTAATCTTCAATAAAGGTGCAATAAAAAAAATTCTTTTGCATCCTTGTAAGGATTTGGAATTCCCTAATTCCGATAAAGCGGAAGCGTAATTAGGACCGATTCGTAGTTAATTTTGTTTATCCAAAAATACTATTACATTGGCAAAAAACATAGAACAAATTCTATATAAACTTAAGGTTAAGCATACAAAAAGTATTAGATCTAAATCTAAAGGGGAGAAGCAAACATACCGTCGTTGACGCGTCTAAATACTTCTAAGGACACCTTTCTTGATTTTGGACCAAGCGTCAACAATTGGGACACCACCAATTGATCTTCCCCGCTATGACTCTGAGATTAGGAACGTAGTTGTGAGACTACCTAATCTTGAATGGGAAAAACTCTAGAGAGAAAATTCTCCCTAGAGTTATTTGGTTGAGAGAATATGAGAGGGAGACTAGAGAGTATGCAAGAGTGCGTTCTTGTGGCCTTATGTTGTAGTACATAAACCCTAGGTTTAGTGTTCTATTTATAGGAGAAAGACCATAAATAAAATATTCATTTATAATCAATTATTTCCATAACTGATTTAATCTTTTCCATAATTAATCAATTCCATGACCAACCACTTCCATGACCAATCAATTCCATAATTGATTAATCTTTTCCATAAATGATTGATCACTTCCATAAGTGATTAAATCATTTCCATAAATGATTAATTACTTCCATAAGTGACTAATCATTTCTACAATCGATTAATTTCCAATTAATTAATTCTTTAATTAATTAATCACTAATTAAATATCATATATTTAATTTCAGACCTTCTATTAGTTAATTAATTAATTACCCAATTAAATATCATATATTTAATTTCAGGCCTTCAATTAATTAATTCTATAATATGAATCAAATTCATATTAAAATTTGAACTCCATCAAATTCTCTTATATCGTATAAATCTAATATGAATCAAATTCATATTAATATTTGAACTTCTTCAAATATTTATTTCTCTCATAGACTATAGTTTAATTAAATCTCATTTAATTTAAACTAAATTAAATAATTAAATTCATCTTCTAATTAAATATCATATATTTAATTAGACATATATTTGAACTCTTTCAAATATATCAATCTCTCAATATAATAAAGTTTAATCTCAAATTAGACTTTATATTTTAATGCATCACTATACATTATATTAATTTGTATCTCATACAATTAACTTAATTCCCAATATGAATTTGAACTATTCAAATTCTCTCAAGATATATTTGTTCCTAATTACTCTTTACGAGCTAGCAGGGGGACCTAATGGACCTACAGATCAGAAGCTCCAATGATATGAGGTTAACCGATTAAACTCATTAATCAAGTTAACCAATCTTCATTAACTGTGAGTCATTCCACTAAAGACCCACAACTGAACTCTTCTCACTGTAGAACATTATTGTGTCCACGGATATAGACCTATACCGGTAAGTCAATCCTTCACGAGTGTTCGTAACCACGGTTGGGTCAAATTACCGTTTTACCCCTGTGTTACATCTGTCTCCTTAAGTACCAGCGCTCATCTAATGAACAACCTGTTTATGGTCCAACCATATTAAACAAAAAGTCCCTCTCGAGCCAGTGAGAGGGCGGGATCCCTTTGTTCAAGTCCTGGAGTCACCACTTAAGGGAGCACTAATCTACTTCTCCTAGAAGTGGGAAGGAGTGAATTCCATCTTGTGTTGTCATGTCCCCAGCCCCACACTCGGTCTTGTCCCCAAGAAGGTAGGTTTATTGAGTCGGCGTTCAGGCCACTCTCACCCATACTAATCAAAGGACAATCCCTCGTGAGAAGGAGTTCATGACACACTCAGGATTAAGACTGAGTTACCTAGTTCATCCTATTGAAACAGTAACCTAACTAGTTAATGGTGTTACATCTAGTGGTTTATTATTTCGTGGTCCGGTCTTATGCAAACTCATTGCATAGGATACCCCCGCTCGCATGTCTCCTACATGGACGCCTTGGATCAATACGTCTGTATCGAATACAAAGCGGGTCGTATCACATAGTGTTACTAGGATAAGGTACCCATCCTTATCCCTGTACTATAGACCTTTTAGGTTGTTACTTGAACACTGATCCCGGTATGTCCCCACATACTAGTTCAAGTCACATGTAAACAACCTTGGATCTTAGTTTATTGGATTTGGGTCAAATTGTGCAATATTTAACAATAACACTTTATTGTAGAAACTCAATAACACTTTATTGAAACAAGTATACAATTTGTTTACATTCACTATCTACGAGTTTTAGGGCATAAAACCCAACAATCCTATCATTAGGCAAGTGAGTATTTGGTTTAGAATAGGAGAGACAACAACTTAGTGATGATTTTTGTGGGGCACCAAGAGTTGAATTGCTGTTGTTGATCCCGAAAAAGTGACTCTCTAGTTGGTTGGGAACCAACCTCGGAACTAGAGAAATGGGAATCTAATTGGAATATAGTTAGCAAGTTAAAACAAAAGGGAAGAAGACAAAAATGGGGGCTGGCCGAGACTCCCAGCCCCATGCTGCCGTGTTAGGCGCATGCTTGGCGCAACTGAGTACCTGCTGCCATTGGCCGAGGCCGAGCAGGCTAGGCCTGCCGTGGCAGACCTAGCGGGGATCAGTCCCATTATGCTATTTTTTTTCTTTTTTTTTTAATCTGAAATTTGAAATTCATTTTCAAATTTCCCTCCATTTTGGTTCTATAAATAGCCCCCTCATCAACTCCATTCCTCCCACCAACTTTCTCTCATCCTCTTCAAACTCCCTCTAAGGTAGTCTCTTCTTTGCAAATTTCTTCTCTTCTCCATCCATTTTAAATTTCTTTACCACGCTATGGCAAGTGAGAAGTCAGTCCATACCGAGTTTCATTCTGAGAGTGGTTCGAGTTTTTGCGATGAGTCTCCCTATTCAGAGGAAGAGGAGGATGCTGGGGAAGCTGAGGACACCGGGCATTCTGCACATCCTTCGGCTACGTCATCCTCGGTAACCGAGGCTCAACTTGAGCGCCTTCGGTACGAGTATGGCGATCCCGACGACGTGCATATGAGGGTTCCGGATCCGAGTGAAAGCATCTCCCATCCCCCTGTGGGTGAAGTTTCTTTTTATAGGGTCATGTTCAAATTCGGGGTTCGCCTTCCCCTTTCTTTACTCCTCCAGCACTTTCTAATGCTCACTGGGCTAGCTCCTGCTCAAATTGTACCCAATGGGTGGAGCCACCTTATTGGTTGCATCTTGCTGTGGGCATATGACAATGCTGATAAGACCATGGATCCGAACATCTTCTTTTCTTTACACTCTATTAGTAAAAACCCCAACTTAGGGCATTTATTTTATTACATTAGCGCAAGAAAGGGGGTTATTGTCAACACCCCTACATCTGTGAAAAACTGGAGGAATGGCTGGTTTTTTGTTAGTGGGAATTGGTTAGAGCAAAACCCGGATGGTAGCCATTACGCATTTTCTACAATTTTTCGAGAGTATGGTGAGTACTTGTATATTCCTCGCTCTGATTGATTTCTCTAACTCACCTCTGTGTTTATTTGTCTCAGTTCCTCGAAGAGCTCGCCGCTCTGCTCAAGCTCGTGAGTTTGTTGAACTTGTGAAGCAGATTCCACTTTGCCACCGCTACGATCCTGACCTAGTTAACCAAGAGAATCTAGTGTTCCTCAGACTTGCTCGCCCTCTCTCAAGTAAGCTTCCCTTATTTTCCCCTTTGCGCATTCACTTGGTTTCATGTTGATGTCGCTCTAACTTTATCTTGCATGGCTGGTTTTGATTTCAGCTATGCCTCCATGCTTGATTTATGCTGAACGCCGCAAGGCTAGGAAGACTCAGAGTGAGGCGGGGACTTTCTGAGCCAACGCGACCGACCTTACCGAGGAAGATTCTGACGCACCGTCTGTGGTCACCCGCTCCACCACCACTGGCTTAAGGAGATCGGGTCGGAACCGCCCTCCTGCTATTCCTACTCCTCCGCCTGGGGAAGAGGCTCATCTTCCCGTCTGTGTTCTCCCTTAGGGCTACTCTGGCACCGGTAGCCAGGCAGATATGCTTGCTCACGACTTTGCATGTTGGCAGGGACTGCGATCCCACAAACTGGAAGGAGAGTTGAGTTACGATGACCCTGCTGAAAGTCTCCAATCCGTCCAGCAACACCTCCGAGAGGTAAGTCATACCTTGGCCACTTTTCTTGCTTTTAATGATCTTGTTTTTCTTAGAGTGCTCTAAGCGAATCTTCTTCTTCTCGCAGGCTTTCACTAAGGTTACTGTTTCGGCCATAAGCCTGACGAATAAGATAAACGAGCTCCAGACTAACAGCGTCCCTAGGCACGAGTTGATCTAGGTCCAGGAAAGCCTCAATCGGGCTAACCGCCTGCTTAAGGAGGTGAAGGCTGATCTCGACTACCACAAGACGGGGTGGGACAAAACTAAGGTTCAGCTGGCTGAAGCTAAGGCCCACTTGGCTAATGCCAAGTTCCTCACCGAGGAGTTTAAGAAGACGAACGAGTTCATTATTTCCCAAAACCAGATGTGGGAGGATGGTGCATGGTGGGTTGTTCGACGCATGCGAAAGCACGTTCCCGGCTTCAACAAATCCATAATGCGTGGCAAGATCTCGGCCATGATTGCTAATCCTAGTTCTTATCCGGCCTCAGAGGGCTCATCGAGCGGGCACGAGGACATGGACTTTTCCGGAGACGACAACCGCTAGACATCCTGAACGCCTTTCTACTTGCCCCTGGCTTTATGCTATTTACATTCTGCTTTCATGAACCTTGTTTTGTGTTTTGCCTTTCCTAACATGTATCCCGTACCTCTTTTTCGTGAATGAAAGGTTATGTTTAAATCGTCTTTCTATCACACTTTATGCAATTTTAACGGTATATAAAGCATTTAAGATGGACAATCACAAGTTTGAAACTTGAAAGTAGCCCTTCTAAAAAGGAAAAATCGAAGTCGAAATGATCGCCTACTAACCCATAATTAAGGTTATTCCCAGACCCCCACTCAAGAACATGTATTCAATATCTTAAACATGCATTTTTTGAGTAAGGATAAACTAACTTCGTACCTGGGCTTTTCTAGCTGAATTTTGGACTTGGCCTCTAGGTGGTCGGCCTCGGCCTTGGCATGAGGCCGACCAGCTTCTTTATGCTATCTGCTTACTCCGCAGTTGAGCTTATGTGCGGACTCACTTTCTGTTTGAATATTTCTTTGCAGCCTTGGATATTTTGTTTGTGCAAAAGACGAGGTGATTAATCTAACCCGAACCAGTCGAGCCTCACTGCATGCCCCCACATCCGTCCTGTGGGCTAGAATGTTCGGCCTCGGCCTTAGCATGAGGCCGGGCATTTTTCCTGCAATGCTTGTTATTTTGCTCTTCAAGTGTTGTATCCATCCCAGGGGTGCGTACACTCTTCTGGAGAAAACTTGGGGGGACCTAGGAAGTTCCCAGGCCTCTCTTCAAGTTGTTGCATTCATCCTAGAGGTGTCTACACTCTTATGGGGAAAACTTGGGGAGGCCTAGGAAGCTCCTGAACCTTTCTTCAAGTTGTTGTACTCATCCCAGGGGTGCGTACACTCTTCTGGGGAAAACTTGGGGAGGCCTAGGAAGTTCTCGGGCCTCTCTTCAAGTTGCTGCATGAAGGATTTGGAATTCCCCAATTTCGTTAAAGCGGAAGCGTAATCGAGACCGATTCGTAGTTAATTTTTTTTAATCCAAAAATACCATAACATTGGCAAAAATCATAGAATAAATTCTATACAAACTTAAGGCTAAGCATACAAAATTTATTAGATCTAAATCTAAAGGGGAGAAGCAAACATACCGCTGTTGACGACTCTGAATACTTCAACGGACACCTTTCTTGATTTTGGACCAAACGTCAACAATTGGGACACCACCAATTGATCTTCCTCGCTATGACTCTAAGATTAGCAATGTAGTTGTGGGACTACCTAATCTTGAATGGAAAAAACTATAGAGAGAAAATTCTCCCTAACGTTCTTGAGTTGAGAGAATATGAGAGGGAGGCTAGAGAGAATGCAAGAGTGCATTCTTGTGGTCTTATGTTGTTGTACCTAAACCCTAGGTTTAGTGTTCTATTTATAGGAGAAAGGGCATGAATAAAATATTCATTTAAAATCAATTATTTCCATAACTGATTTAATATTTTCCATAATTAATCAATTCCATGACCAATCAATTCCATAATTGATTAATCTTTTCCATAAATGATTGATCACTTCCATAAGTGATTAAATCATTTCCATAAATGATCAATTACTTCCATAAGTGATTAATCATTTCCATAATTGATTAATTTCCAATTAATTAATCACCAATTAAATATCATATATTTAATTTCAGACCTTCTATTAGTTAATTAATTAATTAACCAATTAAATATCATATATTTAATTTCAGGCCTTCAATTAATTAATTCTATAATATGAATCAAATTCATATTAAAATTTAAACTCCTTCAAATTCTCTTATATCCTATAAATTTAATATGAATCAAATTCATATTAATATTTGAACTTCTTCAGATATTTATTTCTCTCATAGACTATAGTTTAATTAAATCTCATTTAATTTAAACTAAATTGAATAATTAATTAATTCATCTTCTATTTAAATACCATATATTTAATTAGACATATATTTGAACTCTTTCAAATATATCAATCTCTAATTATAATAAAGTTTAATCTAAAATTAGACTTTATATTTTAATGCATCACTATACATTATATTAATTTTTATCTCGTACAATTAACTTAATTCCCAATATGAATTTGAACTATTCAAATTCTCTCAAGATATATTTGTTCCTAGTTACTCTTTACGAGCTAGTAGGGAGACCTAATGGACTTACAAATCAGAAGCTCCAATGATATGAGGTTAATAGATTAAATTCATTAATCAGGTGAACCAATATTCATTAACTGTGGGTCATTCCACTAAAGACCCACAACTGAACTCTTCTCACTGTAGAACATTTCTGTGTCCAAGAATATAGACCTATACCGGTAAGTCAATCCTTCATGAGTGTTCGTAACTACAGTTGGGTCAAATTACTGTTTTACCCCTGTGTTACCTTTGGCTCCTTAAGTACCAGTGCTCCTCTAATGAACAACCTGTTTATGGTCCAACCAGCAAACAGAAAGTCCCTCTCGGGCCAGTGAGAGGGCGGGATCCCTTTGTTCAAGACTCGAGTCACCACTTAAGGGAACACTCATCTACTTCTCCTAGAAGCGGGAAGGAGTGAATTCCATCTTATGTTGTCATGTCCCCAACCCCCTACTCGGTCTTGTCCCCAAGAAGGTAGGCTTATTGAGTCGGCGTGTAGGCCACTCTCACCCATACTAATCAAAGGACAATCCCTCGTGAGAAGGAGTTCATGACACACTCAGGATTAAGACTGAGTTACCTAGTTCATCTTATTGAAACAGTAACCTAACTAGTTAATGGTGTTACATCTAGTGGTTTACTATTTCGTGGTTCGATCTTATGCAAAGTCATTGCATAGGATACCCCCGCTTGCATGTCTCTTACATGGACCCCTTGGATCAATACGTCTGTATCGAATACAAAGTGGGTCGTATCACATAGTGTTACCAGGATAAGATACCCAGCCTTATCCCTGTACTATAGACCTTTTAGGTTGTTACTTGAACACTGATCCCCATATGTCCCCACATACTAGTTCAAGTCACATGTAAACAACCTTGGATCTTAGTTTATTGGATTTGGGTCAAATTGTGCAATATTTAACAATAACACTTTATTGTAGAAACTCAATAACACTTTATTGAAACAAGTATACAATTTGTTTACATTCACTGTCTACGAGTTTTAACAATAATTTTATCCAAATTTTGTGCACCTATAGTCAATTTCTTAATGGACTCTTTTGCAATTCCAAGCTCTTTATTAGCTAACAATTCTTTTTCTTTAAGCACATGCAAAAGATTATTTTTCTCATGACTATCACATTCAATGAATTTAATCTTGTCAATCAAGGCAAGTTTATCATTCTCTAAAGAAGTATTGCTAGTTTCCAAATCAATAGTTTTATTTTTCAAGCTAGCAATTTCATCTTTCAATTCTAATGAAAAAGATTCAATTTTCTCATTCTTGTTTCTCAAATCATTAAATTCAAGTTTCAATTCACAAGATAAAGATTTGAGATCCTCATTCTCTTTCTCAAGAAATTTAATTCTATTAACCTTAGCATTTTTCTCATCACAATCACTATCAACCTCATTATGCAACAAAACATTATTAGTTCCATTTTTCAAACATGCATTTTCATTTATCAAAGATTTATTCTCAATAGACAATGTCTTATATTTCTTTGATAATTTCACATATTTTGAACCAAGTTTTTCCAAATCTTGATGCATACTTTCAAAAGCATCATAAAGTTCATCATAAGTAAGAGATTTGTGATTTACCTCATTTTCGTCACTATCATCACTGGAATCATTAACCGAATGAGCCATCAAGCATACGGAGGATCCATCACATTTTTCTTTTTCTACTCCATAGAACTTTTCTTGATTTTGAGAATTATAATTCTCCTTCACATCAAAGAAGTCATTAGTAGTACAAAGAGAATTTTCAACATTATACATTATCAAGGAAATTCCAAACATCATATGCATAATTAAAATGTGAAATTTTATCACATATTTTACTATCCAAAGCACAACATATAATATTAATGGCTTGGGCATTAAAAGAGAAAAATTTATCATTCAATTTCAATTTAGATAAATCATGCTCACAAGCATACAAAATATTAAAATCAATAGCAAGCAAAAAAGTTTTCATTCTTTTTCTCCAAACATCATAATTTCTACCATTAAAGAATGGAGGTTTATCAATACATTGACCTTCAAGAAAATCCATAGTTGCCATAGCTCTTAGCAATTAAGCTTTTCAAAAAGAGAAATTACTTTCAAATACCAATTATTGAAAGAACTCAAACAATGAATGTTAATACAATGAGTTCTTGAAAAATATTTTTAATTAAAAACAAGAGCAACCCGCTCTGATACCAATTGTAGGATCGTATGGCAACACTAGAGGGGGGTGAATAGAGTTGCTTAATAAAATTTAAAACTTTTTGCTGAATTAAAATGAATTGATTTAATTTAAACTAAATAAATTTAATAAGCACTATAAAGCATAAAGTATGCTAGAACTATTTGACAATTTTTCTAGGCAAGCAATCTACTCATAAAAATGAAATTGCGGAAATTAAAAGAGTAGAGAGAAAGAGATAACACCAGGAAATTTTATAGTGGTTCGGAAATCCCTACTCCACTCCCCAAGAGTCATTCTTGGGGATTTTACTGCAACGACTCTCTTACGGGTGAGAACCAAACCGACTCTTTTTCCAGGTTCAAGAGTAAACCTTTACCGATCCTTTTACAGGTTTAGGACCCAACCTATACCGATCTTTTTAAACGGGTTCAAGATCAAACCACTGTGATCCTTTTAACCGGGTTCAGGATCAAACCACTACAAATCCTTTTTCGGGTTCAGGATCAAACCACTCACTCAATTCCCAAGGTGCACCCACACCTTATTACAAGTTCCCAACAATGAGTAGAAGAAGAAAAGAAGCTCACAAAATAAAATACCTCTTGAAGGCTAATTACACAATGTTGTGCACTCACAATAATAAAACCTCACAATAACACTAGGCCAATTTAGGAGCAAGGGAGGATTTTTAAACAAGAATTGAAGAGTAGGGAGACTTGAGAGCTTAAGACTTTGATGTCTTTTTTTGGTGTGTTTATAAAGAGTAAAATCAAGTCGAATTTATAGGAGAGGGAGATAAATATTGGCCGTTAGATCAAATTGAAAATGAAGGATGGAAATTGAATTTAAATAGAAAAGGAAAGGAGTTCAACATTAAGGTTGAATTTTGAAAGATTGGACTTTTTGAGATTTGAGAATAAATCAAGGATTTTAAAAATATGGATTTTGGAAAGAATTCAAATTTGAATGATGTGTAATTGATAAAATTTGGATAAATTTGGCTTAAGGAAAATGAAAAAATGAAGCTAAAAAAAATTAAAAAAATGGTTGAAATGCTCTTCAAAATGAGTAGAATTTTTCAGAATTTTTTCCCAATTTTTTCGGAATTTTTTCGAGCCTTAAAAAGACCATAAATGGCTAAACTAGTCGTTGGCTGCCACGTGTCGCTCTCTGATTGACTGTAATAAAAGAAAATCAAAATTAATAATAAATTAATATTATATTCAAAAGTTGACAGTTTGACTTTCTTTATTATTAAAGAAATTCGACTGCCACGTGTCACAACATCATTGGGACACGTCATCGCCACGTCACTGCCATGTCATCGCCACGTCAGCAACTTTGACCGTTTGAGATGCCACATCATCTGCCACGACATAAAAGTTGACCGTTGACCGTCCTTGTCAGCCGCCACGTCGGATGCCACGTCAGCGTAGTGCCACGTGTCACTGCCACGTTGGATTTTCCTCTACAATCTTCTTTTGCTTATAACTTTCTCGTTTGAACTCCGATTTGAGCGATTCAAGTTGCATTGGAATCGTCTTTCTGAGCTCTACATTATGAACACTTTAAAACACTAAAATAATTAGTAAATTAAAGTTTATTATCATCAAAACATATATTATGATTGAAGCTCGTAAAGCTAACATATACCTTTCGAATTTGGCTTTGGGTTCTGCACGGCCCCTCAGCTCCTTGGTCTCTGGTCGGCCTCGGCCATTGGTCGAGGAGTGCTCATGTCGGCTTCGGCCTCTGTCCTCGACTCGGCGTCCTTTCCCTCTGTCTTCCTGATGCCGGTCAAAAACTCCTCGATTCTCTCTCTCTTCCTGTTTGGATTTCAGCAATTCTTCGGAGCTTATGTACCTTTGTGCTCGGGTCATGAATTCCACATATGTTCGTGGTTGGCTCTCACCGATCGAGTTGAGCAACCTTTCATCCTGCTGGCCTGAAATCACAACGGTCAAGGCAACTCCATCGTCATAGCCTTCTACCTGCAAAACTTCGTTACTAAATCTGTTAATATAATCCCTCAGGCTTTCCTGGGGCCCTTGATTTACTGTCAGCAGGTTGATCTGTGGTTTTTGTCGGCTCCGTGCTCCCAAGAATTGCGTAACAAACACTCGTGCCAGCTCTTTGAACGAACCAATTGATTTTTGTGGTAACTTGCCAAACCATTGCCTTGCCAAACCTGTAAGTGTCAATGCGAATGCTCAGCACCTTGTTGCTTCATTTGCCCCATGAAAATCCATCCAAGTCAGGTATGCGTCTAGATGTTGCTTCGGGTCTTTTTTTCCATCATACTGTGGGAAGTTTGGTACCTTAAACTTATGCGGCACCTTCCTTCCCATTATCTCGTCAGTGAAAGGTGGTTCCATCTGCCCAATCAACCCTTCTATATCCTCATTCTCAGTCCGCCTTTGAGAGTTGTGATAGTTGTCTTCCTCTTTTAGCCATTTGGATTGCTCTCGCTTTCGCCCCTTTTGGTCATGCTCGGCCTCGGACCTTGCCCGAGCCTCCAACTTTTTCCTGTCATTATTCCCTATGTACATACTTGGCGCTGGCTTTAGCGGCGAATTTCTGCGGGCCTTTTTGCGACTTGGTCCAGCTTCCTTCTGGGTCTGATCATCCCCTGGATGGGGCATTCGGCTAGTTACACTCTCCGAATCCCCTACCTCTTCGTCTGCTATTCCTTTACCCTTATTGGGTTCTCTGCGTAGATGTTCTTCCTCGTGCCTAACAAACTCGGGATTCTTCAACAGACTAAGGATTTCAGTCAAGTTCTGCCCCATCTCATTCATCCTCCCCTTAATCTCTGCGATCTCGCTCTCTTGAGCTTGGAGTCGAACCAAGGGGCTCGTTTCATCTGCTATCGGTTGATTTTCGTGTTCCATTGTTGTTGTGCTTACTTGTTGTACACAACGTTTGCTTGTCAACGTCTCTCCCCACAGACGGTGCCAACTGTTGATGGTCAAATTTTGCTTGGGAATTTGCCCTTCGCTCCACGTGAGGTTCAACAGTGAATTTGTAAACGAGCGGGAAAGACGTGACCTGCAAGACGAACAAACGCTGCACACCAGTGTGGTGTAGACCACAAACACTCCGATGCTTAAGTTAGCTTTGACCGAAAAACACGTATAGTGAATTTAGGGGCTGATTTTTCATACCTGTGAGTGTGTGCAACCTCCCCTTTTATAAGCATTTCTAGGGTTGCAAATCCGTCCAACTTCAGGAGATGGATTCAAGCCTTTGGCCTAGGTCGGCCTCAGCATTGGGCCGAGGCCAACCGTGACCCTCGGCCTCTCCCTTGGGTCGAGGCCGAGGGTCATCGCTCTGGCCCTTTGTCCTGAACTCCTTCCGCTTTTGGGCCCGATGAGTTTGGGCTTTCCTGCATTAAATATTATAGGCTAATTTTGGCCATAACAATTATAACTATTTATAATTCAATTTACTAAAATTTAAAGCGATTCAAAATAATTCATAATATATACTTGAATTTATAAAAAAAACGCAAATATGAAAATATTTAAAATAAGGAGAAAAAGAGAAATAAACAATTTCTCCCCTGAAGTCATAGTATAGAATAAATATGTTTAGATATAGATATAGATAAGTTGGCAGAGATTTCAAAATCATTCAAATATTGTTTAATAAAATATTTATTCAAATATTTTATAGATTTTATCCATTGAAAGATTGAAAATATATGTAGGAATTTTAAAACATTATTCAAATATTATTTAAAATAATTAATTAAATATATATTTATATTTTATATATTTATTATTTTATTTATTATTTAATAAACTATGAGATTTTTTTTTTAAATATATATTCATATTTTTAAAATGTTTTAAATAAATTATGGGATGTTTTGAAATATGCAGTAATTGATTTTTGGGAAAAATACACTTTTGGTGCCTGAGGTTTGGGTTAAGTGACACTTGGGTCCCTGAGTTTTCAAACTCAACAAAAATACCCCTGTGGTTTGAGATAAGGAGCACTTTGGTCCCTGCCGTCAAATTTTCTGTTAACTTTTAACGGTTGCTGACGTGACACTATTATTTTAATATAAAAAATTATTTTTGTTTTATTTTTTAAATAAAAAATATTAAAAAAATTAAAAAAATTAATATTTAATTATTTTTTTTATTCTTTCTCTCTTTCTCTCTCATCTTCTTCTTCTCCATCTTCCTTCTTCTCCATCTTCTCCCTCCTCCTTCTTCTTCTTCCTAAGTCCGGCGACCGGCGGCCACCACACGCCGCCGCCGCCGCCGGCGACTGAATTATTTTTTTCTTTTTTTCTTCTTTCTTCTTCTTCCATTCTTTCTTCTTCTTCTTCCCTTCTTTCTCATTCTCTTTTTTTTCTTCAATGTTTTTTTTTACAAAAATAGAAAATGGAGGGAGGAGGGACCTCCCTCCTCCGTCTCCGGCGCCGGAAACGGAGGAGGGAGGTCCCCGTTCCAGATCGGGACGGGGGAGGGAGGAGGGACCCTCCTCCGTTTCCGGCGTCGGAGACGGAGGAGGGAGGTCCCTCCTCCCTCCCTTTTCTATTTTTTTTTTAAAAAAAACATTGAAGAAAAAAAAAGAGAAAAAGAAAGAAGGGAAGAAGGAGAAAGAAGGGAAGAAGAAGAAAGGAGAGAAAAAAAAAAAAAATCAGTCGCCGGCGGTCGGCGGCCGGCGGCGGCGGCGACGTGTGGTGGCCGTCGGTCGCCGGACTTAGGAAGAAGAAGAAGGAGGAGGGAGAAGATGGAGAAGAAGGAAGATGGAGAAGAAGAAGATGAGAAGAAAGAGAGAAAGAATAAAAAAAAAATAATTAAATATTAATATTTTATTTTTTTTAATATTTTTTATTTAAAAAATAAAACAAAAATAATTTTTTATATTAAAATAATAGTGCCACGTCAGCAATCGTTAAAAGTTAACAGAAAATTTGACGGCAGGGACCAAAGTGCTCCTTATCTCAAACCTCAGGAGTATTTTTGTTGAGTTTGAAAACTCAGGGACCAAAGTGTCACTTAACCTTCCTCAGGGACCAAAAGTGTATTTTTCCCTTGATTTTTTAAATTTTATTTAAAAATAAATCGTGATATTTATGCATTAATTTATTATTTTTTCAATAAATGCATTAATTTATTACTATTTCTTTTAATAAATTATGATATTAATTTCAAATTTAGAAGATATTCATATAGAATTTAGAAATTTTATTCAAATATTGTTTAATATCATATATGTTCAAATATTATATAGATTTTATCAGTTAACTATTTTGTCAATCAGAATCTTTGCATAAAGATTTTATAATGTTTATTTAAATTTTTTTAAATATAATAAATAAATAAAGAAAAAGGGCAAAAGGGGAATATTCAAATTAAGAAGGGGAAAATGAGAAATCAAAAGTTTTTCATCTTAAGCCCCTTTTAGATGGTACTAGTAGAGAACACGTACGTGTGATTCACGTAAGAGATTATAGTTCTAATTTAAAGTACAAAAGTATTAATAAAAAATAAAAAATAAAAAACTAAAATAGTTGTCTTATGACATTCTTTCATCAATAGTACTGAAGAGTCCATATATTTGTTTTTAATAAAAATAGAGGAGCTACATTCATTAATAGCATAAAGTAAATTGAAAATTGAAAAGCAACTGGGTGGTTTTACTACCTTGAACCAACTCACTGTCCATTTTCGAACATTTTTTTCGATTCTAATATATACTTAGGAAAATGATATAAAATAGGCATATATTTAAGACCTGGAGGGCAAAATGAGGAGATAAAGTGTGTCCATATATCCACTTTTATATATAGTATAGATAGATATATAAGAATAGGGAAAATTTTGTCTATTCACAAATATTAATTATGTAAAACATACCAATTTATTCATTAGAATGATCTTCAATCTGTAAAAACTTGGTTGATTGCATTTGTTTGATTTGTGAAGTACTAAAATAACCATATCAATCAAGTCTGTAGATGATAAAATTAAAAATAATTAAGGATAAGAAAAGTAATTTTAATTTCATGTCATCTATCTATACAAAAAAAGGGTAAGAAATGTTACCTAACATGTTATTTTCTTCAAATTCACTCAAATTCTGAATCATTGGCACAATAGGAATTAATAGGAATTGATTCTTCAATTTCAATAACTTTGGTAGAAGATAATGTTAATTCCAATTTATCATGGACATACATATTGATTGTTGATTGACTTTATATTATCATTTCTTAAAATATAAGTCTTATCTAATCATACGACCTAATTTTTCAATAGTATTGTTGAACAATACTGCTTGAATCTTTGTACCTTAAAAAAATTTAGATGAAAATCATTATTATTAATAAAATTAGTATATATAAAAAATAAAGAGTGAAAGATAAATAATTATATATTAACTTTTTAAAATCTGTAAGTCATCACCACTGTGTCACCCATTCTCTCTAATAAAATAGAGGATGTTGGCTGAAACCACCTCAAAAGACATGGTTTCAAGAGATGTTGATGGAAATATTGAAATTAGTTTGTATTGAATAATTCAATTGTGAGAAAGACTATATATACACGAATGATGTATGACCTAATTGTAGAGATGAGAGCCCTAGCGCAACGAAATCGTATCGAGAGGATCTCACACCGTATATTAATCTATATTGAAATACCGATATGAAAGGCCAAAACACTACTTTAATCATACATTAAAGCCGCTGTAAATTGGTTTAAACATGCTGAAAAATATAAAAATAAAACTTATTTTATTTACATGCTTTTCAAAGAGAAAAGAGAAAACCGTTGCAAACCTTCGTTGTAGACTTGAACGATTTTCACCAATTTCGTTCTTGTGATGAAAACGCAGCAGCCCCCAGAGGTCTTTGCTAGAACTTTTCTTCTCCAAAAACACATAACCACTAAGGTTACACAGGTGTAACTCTAGGTCTAGGAGGCAATAGACTAGTGGGAGTCTTTCTCTAAGAGGGAGGTTTGAGAGAACACAAGAATGAGTCTTGTCTTGTGTAATATGTGTGTTGGTCTCTTTAGCCTCTAGTGTTCTATTTATAGGAGAAAAACCATGAATATAATATTTACAAATAATCAATTATTTCCTAAATTGATTAATCATTTTCATAAATGATTAATAACTTCCATAAGTGATTAATCATTTCCATAATTGATTAGTTACCCAATTAATTAATCACCAATTAAATATCATATATTTAATTTCCGGCCTTGAATTATAATTAATTACCCAATTAAATATCATATATTTAATTTTAGACCTCTAATTAATTATTTCTATAATATGAATCAAATTCATATTAAAATTTGAACTCGTTCAAATTCTCTTATATCCTATAAATTTAATATGAATCAAATTCATATTAATATTTGAACTTCTTCAAATATTTATTTCTTTCATAATTTATCATAATGCATCGTCATACTCTATATTGTTTCCCTTAGTAAATTGAACATCTTCAATTCACATTTATGACTTAGTTGCCTCAAATTACTTTGCGAGCTACCAGTGAGACCTAATGGACTTGCAGATAAGAAGCTCCAACGATATGAGATTAATTTGTTAAACTCATTAACCAAATTAATCATTATTCGTTAACTGTGAGTACATTCCACTATAAACTCACAGTTGCACTCTTCTCACTACAGACATATTTCTATGTTCACGGATATAGACCAATAACAACAAGTTAGTCCTTCACGAGTGTCCGTAACACCAGTTGGGTCAAATTTCTCGTTTTACTCCTGGGTTACTTCTATGTCCTTAAGTACCAGTTCTCCTCTAATGAACAACTTGTTTGTGGTCCAACCATTAAACAGAGAACCATCTCATACCAATGAGAGGTAGGGCCATTTGTTCGAGACTCGGAGACACCACTTAAGGGAACACTCATCTGCTTCCCTAAAATCGGGAATGAGTGAATTCCATCTTTGTGATTATGTTCCCAGCTCCCCACTCAATCTTGTCCTCAAAATGATAGGCTTATTGAGTCGGCGTATTGGTCACTCTCACCCATACAAATCAAAGGACAATCCCTCATGAATAGGAGTCCATAACCAACTTAGGATTAAGACTAAGTTGTCTAGGTCGTCCTAGTGAAACAGAAACCTAACTAGTTAACGGTGTTATTGTTGGGTTTTATGCCCTAAAACTCGTAGATAGTAAATGAAACAAATTAATTGATGTCAATAAAGCGTTATTTGAGTGATTCAGTAATTTGGTTATTGAATAATCGAGTTTGCATTAATAAACCTTAAATCCAATAAACTAAGATCCAAGATTGTTTAAATGAAACTTGGACTAGTATGTGGGGACATACGGGGATTAGTGTCCAAGTAACAACCTAAAAATTCTATAGTATAGGGATAAGGTTGGGTATCTTATCCTGGTGACACTATATGATACGACACTTCTTGTATTCAATACAGATGCAATGATCCAAAGCATCCATGTAGGAGACATGCAGGTGGGGTATCCTATGTAATGAGTTTGCATAAGACTAGACTCTGAAATAGTAACCACTAGATGAAACGTCGTTAACTAGTTTACGCTTCTATTTCAACAGGATGACCTAGGTAACTCAATCTCAATCCTGAGTCTGTTATGAACCCCTTTCAGGGGAGATTGTGCTTAGATTTGTATGGGTGAGAGTGGCCAGTTCGCCGACTCAATAATCCTACCAGATGGGGGCTGGGAACATAACAGTACAAAATGGAATTCACTTCTTCTCCTATTGGGGTAAGTAGATGTGTGTTCCCTTAAGGGCTGATTCCGGGGCTTGAACAAAGGCGTGTCGTCCTCTCCTAGCCCGAGAGGAACTCCTGTTTAGTGGTTGGACCCTAAACAACTTGTTCATTAAAGAGATAATGGTACTTAAGGAACCAGAGATAACCCAGGGGTAAAACGATAATTTGACCCAACTGGTGTTACGAACAGACGGGAAGGATTGACTTACTGCATTGGTCAATATCCGTGGACACAAAAATATTCTACAGTGAGAAAAGTGCAGTTGTGGGTCTTTAGTGGAGTGACCCACAGTTAACGAAAGTTGACTAACCTGGTTAATGAGTTTAGCCAATTAGTCTCGCATCGTTGGAGCTTCTGATCTGTAGGTCCATTAGGTCCCACTAGTAGCTCGTAAAGAGACTTGAGACAATTAAGTAAAAATTGTAAATTGAAAGTGTTCAATTTATATAGGGGAATTATATAATGTATATTGATACATTATAATATAAAGTTTATGAAACTTTATAATATAGTTTTGAATTAATTTCAAAATTAATTATCGAGAGAAAATATTTGAAAGAGTTCAAATAATTAATATGAATTGAATATAAATAATTTAATAAAATCCCTAAGATTAAATATGTGATATTTAATTGGGTAATTAATTAATTATGGAATTAATTAATTATTTATTAAATTAGATAATGGATAAGATAATATATTTGATCTTATTCATGACCTTTTCCTATTAGGAAAAGGTATTGGCCTTTACTTATAAATAGGACCCCTGGGGTGGGGTGAAAGACACCCATCTCATTCATTCTCCTAATGTTCCCTCTAGACTCCCACCCGTCTCCTGCCTCTAGAAGTCTCAGAGTCATACCGGTGTAGCCATAGTGGTGGTGTTCGCAGTAGTTCATGGTTACTTTACAAGCAGTTGGTGAATTTAATCCGAGTCGTCAACGAGAGTAAGTAACTTGTTACTATATAAATTAGATTTAGATCTAATATTTTTGTATGCTTAGCCTTAATATAAATTTAGAATAATTCTAAGATTATTGCCAATGTATTGGTATTTTAGATTAAACAAAATTAATTACGAATCGGTCCCAATCACGCTTCTGCTTTATGGAATTATGGAATTCCAATCCTTCAGTTATAACCAATTGTTACTATTTCGCGGTCCGGCCTTATGCAAACTCATTGCATAGGATACCCCCACTCGCATGTCACCCGTATCCATAGTGTCACCAGGATAAGGCACCCAGTCTTATCCCTATATTATAGACCTTTTAGGCTGTATCTTGAACAATGATCTTCGTATGTCTCCACATACCGTTCAAGACTCATACTACTGTTGGGTTTTATGCCCTAAAACTCGTAGATAGTGAATGTAACCGTTGACCGGATATTAATGAAATAATATTGATATATTTTTCCATTAATTGTTATTAGTTATTTTATATTTGTTTTTGCCTAATAATAACCATAATCCAATAAACTAGACACCCAAGGTTGTAATATCAGTCTTGAACTATATGTAGCGACATTTGGGATCATTGTTCAAGAAACAGCCTATAGGGTATATAGTATAAGGATAAGACTGGGTGCCTTATCCTGGTGACACTATGGATACGACCCACTTTGTATTTGATACAAATGTTGCGATCCAACGCGTTCGTGTAGGAGACATGCGAGTGGGGTATCCTATGCAATGAGTTTGCATAAGACCGGACCGCGAAATAGTAACCACTGGTTATAACACCGTTAACTAGTTGGTTTTCTATTTCACTAGGACGACCTAGACAACTTAGTCTTAATCCTTAGTTGATTATGGACTCCTGCTCATGAGAGATTGTCCTTTGATTTGTATGGGTGAGAGTGGCCAATACGCCGACTCAATAAGCCTACCACTTTGGGGACAAGACCGAATGGGGAGCTGGGAACATAATCGTACAAGATGAAATTCACTCCTTCCCGACTTTAGGGAAGTAGATGAGTGTTCCCTTAAGTGGTTACTCCGAGTCTTGAACAAAGGGTCCTACCCTCTCAATGGCACAGGAGGGTTTTTTGTTTGATGGTTGGACCACAAACAGGTTGTTCATTAGAGGAGAATTGGTACTTAAGGAAATAGAGGTAACCCAGGGGTAAAACGGTAATTTGACCCAGCTGGTGTTACGAACACTCGTGAAGGACTAACTAGTCGATATTGGTCTATATCCGTGGACACAGAAAATATGTCTGCAGTGAGAAGAGTGCAACTGTGAGTCTATAGTGGAATGTACACACAGTTAACAAATATTGATTAATGTGGTTAATGAGTTTGACCAATTAATCTCACATCGTTGGAGCTTCTGATCTGCAGGTCCATTAAGTCCCACTGGTAGCTCATAAAGTAATTTGAGGCAACTAAGTAATAAATGTAAATTGAAAATGTTCAATTTACTAAGGGAAACAAATATAATATATATTGATATATTATTATGAGAGAAATTAATATTTGAAGAAGTTCAAATATAAATTTATGGAAGTTTGAAAGAGTTCAAATAATGAATTAATTTAAGGCCTAAAATGTGTTTGGGCAAATTAATTAATTCTAGGCCGGAAATTAAATATGTGATATTTAATTGGTGGTTAATTAATTAAAGAATTCATTAACCGGGAATTAATCAATTATGGAAAAAATTAATCACTTAAGGAAGTGATTAATCATTTATGGAAATGATCTAATCACTTATGGAAGTAATTAGTCATTTGTGGAAAAGATTAATCAATTATGGAATTGATTGATCATGATTGATTAATTAAGGAATAAGATTGAATCAATTTTGGAAAAGATTGATTTAATTGAATATTTTATTCATGACCTCTCTTCTATAATAGAACACTAGACCTAATTGGTCATGACACTTGAAATTTTGCTCTTGCTCTTAGACTCTCAAAGACAAGACCTATAATTCTCTCAAGCCTCCCTCTTAGAGAAAGACTCCCACAAGTCTTTTGCCTCCTAGACTTAGAGACATACCGGTGTAACCTCTGTGGTTATTGTGTCATTCAAAGAAGGAATTTCCAGCGAAGAAAATCAAAGGCGGTTGCTGCGTTTTCGTTCGTGGAGCATCGTTGGCGAAGAACGGTCAAGTCTACAACAGAGGTTTGTAACGGTTCTTCCTCTTTTCTTTAGAAAAACATGAAAATAAATTTAGATTTATTTTTAGCATGTTTAAACCAATTTTCCAGCAGCTTTAAAGTGTGTTTAAAGTTAGTTTGAGTTTTCGTAATGGTATTTTAATGTTAATTAATATACGGCGTAAGATCCAATCGATGTGCTTCCGCTGCGTGGGGACTTTTATTCCCTTCAACTAAAATCGACAATGTCTAGTTTATTGGATTAGTGTTATTTAGGCAAAGACAAACATAATATAACTAATAACACTCAATTGAAAAATACATCACTATTATTTCATTAATATTCGGTAAATCATTACATTCACTATCTATGAGTTTTAGGACATAAAACCCAACACTAATCACAATAGATCAATATCTATTATTGATTTTAATAAAAAGTAATATAACATCTCTGAAAATGTAAAAAAATAAAATAAAAAAATTATTTTTTAATAAATAAATAATTATATTTTTTTTAAAAAAAATAATAAATTATGAGATGTTTTGTTTGGTTTGATATTCTAATTTGATATATGTATTCATTTATTTTCTAATTTTTTTTAATAAATCGTGAGATTTTTTTAGATATGCATTAATTTTTTTAAGGGAAGAATACATTTTTGGTCCCTAAGGTTTGGGTTAGGTTTCATTTTGGTCCCTGAGTTTTCAAACTCGACAATTTAGTTCGTGAGGCTTGGATTTTATTTCATTTTGTTTCAATTTAAGGTGAGGGTTTGATTTGTTTGGTGACTTGTTGAAGGTTCCTTCAAAAGATCATATCTATCTTTGTTTTTTCTCTCTTTTTGGGAGACAATATCTTTGGTGATTAAAATTTGTTTGAGGTATGAGGTTATGAAATTCATAACCTTCATAAACTTTTATTTAAGGTATGAGTTATTTATGTAATATAACATAAGCTTAGAGGATTGGATTTTTTTTTTCTTTTCTTTTTTTCTTTTCTTTAGGTAAGTAATAAAATTATGATCAAATTGTGGTGGAGAGTTGAAGGACTTAACGTTCCAACTCCAAGATGGTGTAGTGGAGTTGGGAATATCAAGCAAATGTATATGGAAGGAAAATTTTAAAAAATTGAACCACATTTTAAAGAGATGTTTATTTGTAATCTATTTCAAAAAGTCACGATTTGGTCTTTGGTCGAATAAGGTGTTTACTTTGTATCAACAAAAACCACTTTCTTTTAGTATGACTATATAAAACCACAAACCTCAAGGTAAATTAGTATAGAGCTTGTCACTAAAACTTTAATTAATTAAGTTTTGTGAGACAGATGTGTTGATGGAAAAATTTTGACCAATCACGAATTGCCACGTCGTTACATAAAATTAATGACGAAATTAAAATTAATTAAATTTGGGACCAATTATAAATTGACATGTGTCCCAAATTTAATTTGAATACAAAGTTGGCCAATTATACATTTTTAGGGCCAAATGTCCATTTGATCAATTAATTAAAAATAAATTATTTTGATCAGATTAATTGATTTGACCAATTAATTAAAGAAAATAATTAATTGGATCAAATTTGGGTCTTTTAAATATTTGGGTCATATGGTTTTGGATCAAATATAAACCAGACCCAAGCCCAATAAAAGCCCAAGCCCAAGTTGTTAGGCCCAAAAGTCATCAGGGCCCATCCAGCGAGAACTCTATAAATAGAGGGGTTCTCCTCCATTTCAGGGGTTCAGAAATTCTACACTCTAAAAAAGACAAGAGGTCAGAGTTTTCAAAGCTCTCAAGCAGAACTAGAGAATTCAGAGAGACTCCACCAAGTCTGAAGACCGAAGACTCTCTGCAATCCACAAGTCCAAGTGTTGAACACTTCTTGAAAACCAAACACTCTTCAAGACTTCAACACTCTTTGAAGACTAAACACCCTTCAAGACTTCAACACTCCTTGAAGATCAAATACTCTTCAGGACATCAACACTTCTTGAAGACCAAACGCTCTTCAAGACCTCGACACTCCTTGAAGATCAAAAACTCTTCAGGACATCAACATTTCTTGAAGACCAAACACTCTTCAAGATTTCAACACTCCTTGAAGATCAAAGACTCTTCAGGATATCAACACTTCTTGAAGACTGAAGACTCCTTCAAGACTAGAAGACTTCAAGCTCCAAGAATCCATTGAAGCTTCAGGCTCGGGATCAAGCGTTCCAGTCCTCGAGTGAAACACATTCACACACAAGAGAGAGAATCAGAGGATTAAAGTTAGAGATTGTACACCCACACGCATATTACATAAATACAAATATATTATTTATTCCACGTGTCTCCATCCCCGAAGTTACGTGTGAACAAATTGGCACGCCCAGTGGGACCATCTTTACCTCTCATCTCTCTCTTATCTCAAAACACAAGTATAAACATGTCGTTCAAAACTTCTTCAATGGTCGCTGTCATGAACAAGTCTTGCATGGGTTCTACTGCCCATTGTTGCTTCAATGAACTGACGTTGCAAGAAGATAAAGCTTCTATCGCTGGAGGCCAAGAAACAACCTTGCAGGGGGCATATACTAATGACAAGTTTTTTTGTCAAGTATAACCCTTTGTTTGAACCTGACTCTGACGTAGTGACTGTCATGATGACTGAGACAAGAACTATGAAAGAAAGAATGACTGAGATGCAAGAGCACATCAACAACTTGATGAAGGCGATTGAAGAAAAAGATCCTCAAATCGCGCAACTAAAGTGCCAAATTGAGAACCAACATATCGCCGAATCAAGTCAAACACAAGTCATAAAAAATCATGACAAAGGAAAGACTATAGTGCAAGATGATCAGCCACAGTGTTCTGCTTCGGTTGCTTCACTATCCATCCAACAGCTCCAAGATATGATCACAAACTGTATCAGAGCTCAGTACGGTGGACCTACTCAAGATTCCCTCTTGTATTCTAAACCTTATACTAAGAGGATTGATAACTTGAGAACGCCAATCGGGTATCAACCACCAAAATTTCAGCAGTTTGATGGAAAGGGCAATCCTAAACAACATATTGCCCACTTCGTTGAGACATGCGAGAACGCTGGTACTCGAGGGGACCTACTAGTCAAACAGTTCGTTCGAACACTTAAAGGAAATGCGTTTGACTGGTACACTGATCTAGAACCTGAGTCAATAGACAGTTGGGAGGAACTCGAAAGAGAGTTTTTGAATCGCTTCTACAGCACTAGACGATCCGTTAGCATGTTCGAGCTCACCAACACTAAACAACGAAAAGGTGAACTCGTTGTTAACTATATAAATCGCTGGAGAGCCATGAGTCTAGATTGCAAAGATCGTCTCACTAAACTCTCTTCTGTTGAAATGTGCATTCAAGGCATGCACTGGGAACTCCTCTACATCCTTAAAGGTATAAAGCCTCGCACCTTTGAGGAACTAGCAACTCGCGCCCACGATATGGAGCTAGGTATTGCTAGTCGAGAAAACCAAGACCTTCTCCTCCCTGACATGAGAAAAAAAAGGAAGGAACGACGAAGAGACTATAGAAGAATCTATGGTTGTCAAAACAACCCTTCCCAAGTCGTCTTCGAAAGAAAAACGACAAACGAATGGAACGCATCACTTAACTTTAAAGGAAAGACAGAAGAAAATATATCCTTTCCCTGATGATGACATCCCTGATATGTTGGAACAACTACTGGAAGCGCAACTGATAGAGCTTCCTAAGTGTAAACGACCAGAAGAGATGGAAAAAGTCGATGATCCCAAGTATTGCAAGTATCATCGAGTTATTGGCCATCCAGTGGAAAGATGTTTCGTCCTAAAGGACTTAATTTTAAAGCTGGCTAAGGAAGGAAAAATTGAGCTCGACCTTGATGAAGTAGCCCAATCAAATCTTGCTACAATCAAAGGAAAGAGCAAACATCAAAGAAAAAAGGATCCTAAGAAACTTCAACCCAAGAGGAAGAGAAGTAAAAATTTTTCTCAACCTCAACAACTGGTGATGTTGAATAAATCCTTCTCCAAAATTTTCCACAAAAAGGAAAAAGAGAACCTTGCAACTTCCTACTGCATCGACGTAGAAGAAGTTGACAATTCCAAGAAAAGTGAACAAAGGACTTCCGTCTTCGATCGCATCAAGCCTCCAATTACTCGTCCTTCGGTATTCCAAAGAATGAGTATGGCCGCGACAGAGGAAGAAATTCAATGTTCGATGTCCACCTCCACTCGACCTTCAGCTTTCCAAAGACTAAGTGTCTCCACATCAAAGAAAAGTCGACCTTCAACATCTGTTTTTTATCGCCTCAAAGTAACAAGCGATCAACCTAAAAGAAAGATTGATAACTTGGAGGTGAAACTTTACGATGAAGTAAACAGCGACAAGAAGCTTCAAAGTAGCATCTCGTCACGTATAAAGAGGAAGTTCTCTGTTCTCATAAATACAGAAGGTTCCTTGAAGGTGAAACCAAATCTCATTATCTTGACCAATCCTACAAGTCAAGGATCTGATCAAGACCATGATGAAGATAAGGGCTTTTAAAATGTAAAAGCTCCTTATCGCAAGAGCCTAAACTGCATGATGCTCCTAGCCCACACGAGCTTAAAAGGTGAGTGCAAAAAAATCTTGAACTACGTTATGACTTGATCCCTATTCCATAAGGGTACGTAGGCAGCTTAAAGAAAACTTTAAGTTCAGTCTCTATAAACAAAAAAAAAAGGTTCTTCGCTGCAGTTCCTTCTCTCCAAGTTCGAGGGTCCTTACACTGTACGCTATTGTGTTGTTCCTTCTCCAAGTTCGAAGGTTCTTCGTTGTATCCTGCTGCGTTGTTCCTTCTCCAAGTTCGAGCGTTCTCAGTTGTACAACTGCTACGTTGTTCCTCCTCCAAGTGCGAAGGATCTTATGTGGTGTGTTGTTGCATTGTTCCCTCTTCTCTCAAGTTCGATGGTTCTCACGCAGCTTTGCTGGAGTTTCTTCTCCCCAAGTTCGAAGGTTCTCACGCGCTCCGTTGCAGTTCCTTCTTTCCAAGGTCGAAGGTTCTCACTCGCTGCGTTGCAGTTCTTTCTCTCCAAGTTCGAAGGTTCAAGCACTTCGCTGCAGTTCCTTCTCCCAAATTCGAAGGTTCTCACGCGCTTCGCTCTGCAATTCCTTCCCCCAAGTTCGAAGGTTCTCCGCTGCTGCAGTTCATTCTTCAAAGTTCGAAGGTTCTCACGTCGCTTCGCTGCAGTTCCTTCCTCCAAGTTCGAAGGTTCTCACGTGCTTCGCTGCAGTTCCTTCTCTCCAAGGTCGAAGGTTCTCACGCGCTGCGTTGCAGTTCTTTCTCCCCAAGTTCGAAGGTTCACGCACTTCGCTGCAATTCCTTCTCCCAAATTCGAAGGTTCTCACGCGCTTCGCTCTGCAATTCCTTCCCCCAAGTTCGAAGGTTCTCACGCGCTTCGTGCAGTTCCTTCCTCCAAATTCGAAGGTTCTCACGCGCTTCGCTGCAGTTCCTTCCTCCAAGTTTGAAGGTTCTCACGCGCTTCGTTGCAGTTCCTTCCTCACAATTCGAAGGTTCTCACGCGCTTCGCTGCAGTTTCTTCCCTCCAAGTTTGAAGGTTCTCACATCGCTTCGCTGCGATCCTTCCTCCAAGTTCGAAGGTTCTCACGCGCTTCGCTCTGCAATTCCTTCCCCCAAGTTCGAAGGTTCTCACGCGCTTCGCTGCAGTTCCTTCCTCCAAGTTTGAAGGTTCTCACGCGCTTCGTTGCAGTTCCTTCCTCACAATTCGAAGGTTCTCACGCGCTTCGCTGCAGTTCTTTCCCTCCAAGTTTGAAGGTTCTCACATCGCTTCGCTGCGATCCTTCCTCCAAGTTCGAAGGTTCTCAAGCGCTTCGCTCTGCAATTCCTTCCCCCAAGTTCGAAGGTTCTCACGTGCTTCGTGCAATTCCTTCCTCCAAATTCGAAGGTTCTCACGCGCTTCGTTGCATTTCCTTCCCCCCAAATTCGAAGGTTCTCAGGCGCTTCGCTGCAGCTCCTTCCTCCAAGTTCGAAGGTTCTCACGCGCTTCGTGCAGTTCCTTCCTCCAAATTCGAAGGTTCTCACGAGCTTCGTTGGTGGTGTGTTGTTGCATTGTTCCCTCTTCTCTCAAGTTCGATGGTTCTCACGCAGCTTTGCTGGAGTTTCTTCTCCCCAAGTTCGAAGGTTCTCACGCGCTCCGTTGCAGTTCCTTCTTTCCAAGGTCGAAGGTTCTCACTCGCTGCGTTGCAGTTCTTTCTCTCCAAGTTCGAAGGTTCAAGCACTTCGCTGCAGTTCCTTCTCCCAAATTCGAAGGTTCTCACGCGCTTCGCTCTGCAATTCCTTCCCCCAAGTTCGAAGGTTCTCACGCGCTTCGTGCAGTTCCTTCCTCCAAATTCGAAGGTTCTCACGCGCTTCGCTGCAGCTCTTTCCTCCAAGTTCGAAGGTTCTCACGCGCTTCGCTCTGCAATTCCTTCCCCTAAGTTCGAAGGTTCTCATGCGCTTCGTTGCAGTTTCTTCCTCCAAGTTCGAAGGTTCTCACGCGCTTCGTTGCAGTTCCTTCCTCAAAAAAAAAAAAAAAACAAATGCATTTGTATTGACAAACTACTTATTATATCAAAGGACACATGTTAAACTCCTTTTATGTCACTTGGCAAGAAGTTTCATAATAGAACGTCTCCTTCGATCCCTCTAACAAAGCATAATTAATTGATCATCGTACATTGACATGCTTATTTCAAAAGCTTGAACTACATATATAACATCAGTTGCTTCATCATAATAATGTAGGAAGAAAATAAGAAACAATTGTTCTGTCGTGGATGAAACCACTACCTTGAAAGCAATTTCGACACGACCACGGTGCTAAATCGTTTACACCAATTGTTCTCCAAGGTTAGCACAACACCCTCCTCGTTCGTGCACTCGAGAGAGAATGATTAAAATCAGGGAAAACGTAGAAAGATTGAATGAAGGAATGATGTTCCACTGTGCTCAGATAGTTGCTTTTATAGGCCAAAGCATAACAACTTTCCCACAAATGAAGTAGTTGTTTACTAGGAACGACTGTTGCGTGTCACCATAGGAGTGGTCAAAGAATACGAACAGTCAGCAAAGCGAACGGGCGTGTGAAATGGACGGTCAACGAACGGGTAGGGTCAGCGATGTGGACTGAGGACTGAAGAACCGGAACAGACTGTGACACATGGGCTATAGGAAAAATAAAATTAAAAAAATATTTTGGCCAAAAAGTAAAATTCGTTTCTTTATTACGCTCGAGCACGGTTACCCGAACCCGCCTGACTGACCGGTGGCGGTACGTGTGTGTGGGGAGAAGCCTTGGTTCCACCCTTAACCACATTTTCAAGAACAAGTAAAAGTGATTGTATAAAAACACTCTTCCCAACTATAAATTTATCCATATGAGAAAAAAGACTTCAAGCAATACTACATTAGGTCAAAATCAAGTCATTCCCAACAAATAACACTATCGATACTACATACTTTGTAAAAGTTAGTGACTGTTATAATTATTTGATTTAAATATTCTTAATGAGTTTATTATTATTATTATCATATATAACTCATTTTTCAGGATCAAATTATTTGCTTTGGGCTTGGAAGCCCAAGATCATTGCCTACCACGTTTTTAAGTTTTTTAATAAAATTGTTTGGGTTACTTGGTGACTTGTTAAATGGGTCACTAGATAAGCGGAGCCCATTAGGACAACCTTTTTTGTATCCCCTTATAAATACCTTCTTATCTCAAACCCTAGCCACCCAAAAGAGAAAGAAACACAAGAGAGAAAGAGAGGTAAAACGCAATCTTGCGTGCTGTGATTTTTTGGCCACCGTTTCACTCACCGTGGGAGAGATACCGCCGAGATAAATCGCCGCCGCCGTAGTGCTTGGCGTCTTTGAAGACATATTGGCGTTCTTGGCTTGGAATCTAAAGAATCCGGCACTTTATAGGCATTTTGACTAAGGTTGTGTTGTTCTTGTATCTCTATTTCTCCATTTAGATTGCTCTCCTTATATTTCTTTAGGATTTAAGCGATTTTTGCTATTCTTGTGTTGTTCCTTGTATTTCTTTAGTTCTTTATCTCTTAATAATATTGTCTAGTAAGAGATTTCATCTCTTACAATTGGAGTAGGTATTTTTTGATCGAACCACTATAAATCCGCTGTGCATAGACTGTTTTCTCTCTATTTTAAATTCTGTCCAGCATTCCTTTTGTAATTTGAATCTATTTTTAGCAAGTTTAATTCAAGAAATTCGATCTAAAAATATAACAGTGACCATATCATTAAATAAGATCAAAGTGTATAAATATATCATATGAAATGAGTTTGAACGAGATTATATTGGCTTATGACTTATTCGTTTTTTTAGTAAATCTATCCAAGACAAAATTAATATATCATAAAATAACCATCAGCTCAATCTCGATTTGATTGAATGGTGAAATCCTATCTATGAGAATAGCTTAAGTTTCGTATGAATTCTTTATTTTCTGTTTTTGAAAATTAAGCTTATAAACACTACTTCCACCTATGAAATTCCTTGTTTCGTCATCTAATTTTTACAAACATTTTCAAAATTCAAGTCAAATTTTAAAAACTAAACAAAGTAATTTTTAAAAACTTGTTTTTGAAATTTAGCTAAGAATTAAGATGTTTCTTTAATAAAGATGAAAACTAGGGAAAATGTGTAGATAACCCAATTTTTTTTGGCCAAAATGTGTTATGACTTACTTTCTTGAAACTAAGATTATATAACTTTTTGCTTGCCTCAATATCTAGTGAAATTACTTCTTATACCCTTAAATTAAAACAAAAGAAATTCTCTCTCGCCGCTTTCTCTTTTTAACTATCACACACTTTTTTCAATCTCGTTCCTCTTTCTCCCTTTTTTTTCCCGACCAAAGTCACATAAGAAGAGATTTTTTTTCTCTTTCATCTCAAGATCATGATTGTTTTTCTTTTCCATCAAAGTGGCCCAAATTTTTTTCATCCAACAATATTTGTGGAAGAAACTGTTAAGAGAGCTCATTAGAGCTAAGCTTTCTGTTAGTTTATTCATTCTTTACAACTGTATTGCTGTTATTATTTCAGTTCTTTAGTTGTGTATATTGTTATTCTGTTCACAGTGTTCCTATATATTGGGCACTGCTTTTGATCACTGATATATGGAAAAATCTCATCTTTGTGATCATTCTCTTGTTGGGTTTTATGCCCTAAAACTCGTAGATAGTGAATGTAACCGTTGACCGGATATTAATGAAATAATATTGATATATTTTTCCATTAATTGTTATTAGTTATTTTATATTTGTCTTTGCCTAATAATAACCCTAATCCAATAAACTAGACATCCAAGGCTGTAATATGAGTCTTGAACTATATGTAGCGACATATGGGATCATTGTTCAAGAAACAGCCTAAAGGGTCTATAGTATAGGGATAAGACTGGGTGCCTTATCCTGGTGACACTATGGATACGGCCCACTTTGTATTTGATACAAACGCTACGATCCAACGCGTTCATGTAGGAGACATGCGAGTGGGGGTATCCTATGCAATGAGTTTGCATAAGACCGGACCGCGAAATAGTAACCACTAGTTATAACACCGTTAACTAGTTGGTTTTCTATTTCACTAGGACGACCGAGACAACTTAGTCTTAATCCTGAGTTGATTATGGACTCCTGCTCATGAGAGACTGTCCTTTGATTTGCATGGGTGAGAGTGGCCAATACGCCGACTCAATAAGCCTACCACTTTGGGGACAAGATCGAATGGGGAGCTGGGAACATAATCGTACAAGATGGAATTCACTCCTTCCCGACTTTAGGGAAGCAGATGAGTGTTCCCTTAAGTGGTTACTCCGAGTCTTGAACAAAGGGCCCTACCCTCTCAATGGCACGAGAGGGTTTTCTGTTTAATGGTTGGACCATAAACAGATTGTTCATTAGAGGATAATTGGTACTTAAGGAAATAGAGGTGACCCAGGGGTAAAACGGTAATTTGACCCAGCTGGTGTTACGGACACTCGTGAAGGACTAACTAGTCGATATTGGTCTAAGTTCCGTGGACACAGAAAATATGTCTGCAGTGAGAAGAGTGCAACTGTGAGTCTATAGTGGAATGTACACACAGTTAACGAATATTGATTATTGTGGTTAATGAGTTTAACCAATTAATCTCACATCGTTGGAGCTTCTGATCTGCAGGTCCATAAGGTCCCACTGGTAGCTCGTAAAGTAATTTGAGGCAACTAAGTAATTAAATTGAAAATGTTCAATTTACTGAGGGAAATAAATATAATATATATTGATATATTATTATGAGAGAAATTAATATTTGAAGAAGTTCAAATATAAATTTATGGAAGATTGAAAGAATTAATTAATTTAAGTCCTAAAAGTGTTTGGGCAAAATTAATTAATTCAAGGCCGGAAATTAAATATGTGATATTTAATTTGGTGGTTAATTAATTAAAGAATTCATTAACCATGAATTAATCAATTATGTAAATAATTAATCACTTAAGGAAGTGATTAATCATTTATGGGAATGATCTAATTACTTATGGAAGAAATTAGTCATTTATGGAAAAGATTAATCAATTGGGAATTGATTGATCATGATTGATTAATTAAGGAATAAAGATTGAATCAATTTTGGAAAAGATTGATTTAATTGAATATTTTATTCATGACCTCTCTTCTATAAATAGAACACTAGACCTAATTGGTCATCACACTTGACACTCTTGAAAGACAAGACCTAGAATTCTCTCTAGCCTCCCTCTTAGAGAAAGACTCCCACAAGTCTTTGGCCTCCTAGACTTAGAGACATACCGGTGTAACCTCTGTGGTTATTGTGTCAATCAAAGAAGAATTTCCAGCGAAGAATACCTTGAAGCGGCTGCTGCGTTTTCGTTCGTGGAGCTTCGTTGGCGAAGAACGGTCAAGTCTACAACGGAGGTTTGTAACGGTTCTTCCTCTTTTCTTTAGAAAAGTTTTAAAAATAAATTTAGATTTATTTTAGCATGTTTAAACCGATTTTACAGCGGCTTTAAAGTTAGTTTAAAGTTTTGTTTGAGTTATCGTAACGGTTTTTTAAAGTTAATTAATATACGGCGTAAGGTCCAATCGATGCGCTTCCGCTGCGTGGGGACTTTTATTCCCTTCATCTCTATGTTTCTCCATTCTTGACTTGGTATCAGAGCTTGAAAGTCTAACGACACTTGGTTTTTTTTCCGCACGATGGAGTCTCCTTCAACAGAGAAAAGCAATTCTGAGGTTGAAGTTTCATCTCAGAGTCTGAAAATTATAAACCTAGGCATCAAGATCACAACGATGAAGCTTCATGAAGACAATTTTCTTCTGTGGAAACTGCAAATTCTTACTACCCTACGAGGCCACGGATTAAAACATCATCTTGATGAAGACTCAGAAACTCCTTCGAAGTTTATTACAAGCGGCGATTCGAAAATCCCTAATCTCGCTTATGATCATTGGGTTCGACAAGATAGCCTTATTATCGCCTGGTTACTTGGCTCGATGTCTAACTCGCTACTTTCGGAAATGCTCGAGTGCGAAACTGCTTGAGAGGTGTCGAGAATTCTTCAGAATCGATTCTCTTCACGAGACGTTGCAAGGATTATGGATTTAAAATCCAAATTGGAATCGCTCAAGAAAGGTAATCTCAAACTTGAAGATTATTTTCTGAAAGTCAAAAACCTTGTTGATTCACTAAATGCAGCTGGAAGAAAGATCTCACATGAAGATCATGTCTTGCACATCCTTGCTGGTTGGGTACAGAGTATGACTCTACTGTCAATGTGATTACGGAAAAAGATGAGACTCCTCCATTGCAGAAGGTGTATTCGCTTCTTTTTACTCACGAAAACAGGATTGCTCAAAATCTTTCTATAAATCCTGATGGCTCAACTCCTTATATTAATCTCACAACCCAGATGGGATCGAAACAACAACAGACTTCTTCGTCTGACTCCAACAATCGCAAGAATTCAAATGGGAAAGGCAACAATAATCGGCGATCTTGGAACAATAATAATAAACCTCAGTGCCAGCTTTGTAGAAGATTTGGACACACTGTTCAGAGGTGTTACTATCGATTTGAAAGATGGTTTCAAGGCCCAAATGCGAGCTCAACCAGCCAACAACCTTCTTCTGGTCCTGGACAACAGCCTTCGGGTCTGAATAATCAACAATCAGCTATGAGTGCCTTTGTGGTACAGAATGATCTCAACAAAGATAATCACTGGTATCCAGATTCAGGAGCTTCGAATCATGTCACCAACGATCTTGCAAACTTATCCATTGGAGCTGAGTATCAAAGTGACAATAAAGTACATGTTGGAAATGGTGCAGGTTTGGATGTTTTAAATATTGGTACATCTTTTGTTCAGTCTAAATCCTCTAGCAAAGTTTTTCAGCTTAATAAGCTTCTCCATGTACCCACTATAACCAAAAACCTTATAAGTGTAAGCCAATTTGCCCGTGATAATCATGTCTTTTTTTAGTTTCACTCCTCTATTTGCTATGTGAAGGATCAAACCAGTGGCCAAATTCTTCTTCAAGGGAAGCTAGCTGATGGACTCTATCAATTTTCATTGGAAAAAGCTCATCCTCATACTACTAAGGACCAACCATCTGCTGATCAAAATTCAAAATCCTCATCTGCTGAACATACTTCACAGGTGCTCTCTACTATGGCTCAACCAACCAACGTATCTTATACTACTGTCTTTGATTTGTGGCACAAAAGGTTGGGCCATCCGGCCATTAAAACCATCAGTTCAATTCTAGATTCATGTAAAATTTCATACTCTTTGAATAAAAATAAATCTCTTTGTCATGCTTGTATGATTGGAAAGTCTCATAGCTTACCCTTTAATGACTCAACTACTCTGTATCATTCTCCTCTTGAACTTGTTGTAGCTGATCTTTGGGGTCCTTCCTATAAAACTTCTAGAAATGGCTTTAAGTACTATTTGAGCTTTGTTGATGTATATTCCAGATTTACATGGATATACTTCCTTACTTCCAAAACTGAGGCTTTCCAAACTTTTCAGCTTTTTAAAATCTATGTTGAAAAACTTCTTGGTAAATCGATTCTTCGTTTACAAACTGATAATGGTAGTGAATTTCGTCTGTTCACACCTTTTCTTAAATCTCATGGCATTGAACATCGCTTCACTTGCCCTTACACCTCTAAACAAAATGGGATTGTGGAACGTAAACATCGGCAAATAGTCGAGATGGGACTAACTCTTTTATCCCACTCTTCCTTGTCCTTAGAGTTTTGGGATGATGCTTTTTCCACATTTGTCTTTCTTATTAACAGGTTACCAACAGTAGTCCATCAGTTATCTCATTTGGAAAAGTTACTTGGACTCAAACCTGACTATAAACTACTAAAAACGTTTGGTTGCCTTTGTTATCCCTATCTTAGACCATATAACCATTGTCGCAACGAGATCGCGACGCGGAGCGGCCGACATCCTCTTTTAAGGGTCTTCTTGGAAAAGAGTTTTGGAGTCGCCACCAATCATATTAAGGGTGTGATTGGTCACCCAATTTAACAAAAAAAAAAAGATGGTCTACGTAAATCAAATATGAGTTCGGGAGTCATTTGTGTGTAGGGAAGGTATTAGCACCCTACAACACCCGTGGAAACGGTTACCAAATTTTATCTTTTGTTATCCAAATTAAAAATAAGTAAATATTGGTCCACAACAATTTATTTTCTTTTATTTTTAAATGTCCCATATTTATTAATCCATACTTTGGAGACAAAATATGAACCAACCATTATGAGTGGCACAAAAGCCATTAAAAAAATATTGAAAATTTATTTTGGTTCCCAAAATAAATTTCCTCACCTCAAGAATATTAGAAAATCAAATTTTTAATTTTCCAATTTCCATCCTCGGATATTGTGAGAAATTTCATGTATTTAAGGAATTTAATCAAATAAATTCCAAAAAGAGAACACTACTCAATCTCATTTTTAGAAAAACATAATAAATTTTAAAAATGAATTTGGAAATTTATGAAAAACACCCCCCAATTTTGAAAATTCGAAATTAATGAGAAATTTCATGTATTTATGGAATTGAAAGATCCATAAAGAGAACACTACTTTCCTTCAAAATGACTTTATTTGGATGAGATTTTTCATGTGTTTTAAGAATTTATTACAATAAATTCTAAAAAGAGAACACTACTCAATCTCAAAATGGGTTGATGAAATTCCATTTTGGTAAATTTATGAAAAATGCCCCAATTTGAAAATTTACAATTAATGAGAAATTTCATGTATTTATGGAATTGGAAGGTCCATAAAGAGAACACTACTTTTTCTCAAAAATTGCCAAGAATTTTCATGTCTTTAAAGAATTTGTTCAAGCAAATTCTAAAAATGAAACACTACTCAATCTCAAATTTACAACTTTAATAATCCCTTTTAAAAAAGAGTTGAAACTGGGAATTTCATGTATTTATGGAATTTTAACCAAAGCCCATAAAGAAACACTACTCAGCCCCCAAAAATCATAAAAGTTTAGTCTCAAGTTTTCAAATTGGAAAAAGACTATTTGCTATTTAAAATTTTAAAAATCTAAAGTAATGACACATGAAATTAAATTAGATTAAATGCTATAAGACTAAACACAAAATTTAGAAAAAGGAAAAAAAAATTAATAATAAAAAATAATAAGAAATTGAAATAACATTAATTTATTCATATTATTAGGAACATGCAGATTATAAATAACAACAATGTGCGCCAATTTATTTTAATTAGAAACAAACATTCTTTCCTAGAAACCAATTAAATAAAACAATCTTTTATGCAACTAATGCCAAAATTAAAATATTCCTTCAATTTTCAAATGATAATAATGATATTCATACTGTAGGATTTCACAGAACTAAAAAAAATGGCAAATCATATCACAACTAAACAATACCTTTTTAAACATACAGTTATACCAATTTCTTTAAAAACACAATCTTAATATTCAAACTAAATATATATACATCTTGCATGCAATCAAATCTAATAAAATAAAAAGAGATTGATAAATATATAAAAAAACAACTAAAAAAACAAAATAATTAGATCTCTTAAAGCTTTCTGCAGAAGAATGGTCTAGAACAATAATAAGCCCTCAATCAAGGTCCCAGCAAACACAAATTCAAATATGCAATTGAATTTAACTAAATCTAATAATAATATTCATACCGCAGGATTTCACATAACTAAAAAAAATGGCCAATCCAATCATAACTAATACATTCTTAAACATACTGCTATACCAATTTTAAAAAAACACAAGCTTAATATTCAAACTAAATATACATGCATACAATCAAATCTAATAAAATAAAAAAGATTGATAAACATATATAAAAACAAAATAAATAAAGTTATGATGAGATCTTTAAAGCTTTCTGCAGAAGAATGGTCCATGATAATAATAAGTTCCAATCAAGGTCCCAGTAAACACAAATTCAAATATGCGATTGAATTTAACTAAATCTAATAATAATATTCATACTGCAGGATTTCACAGAACTAAAAAAAATGGCCAATCCAATCATAACTAATACCTTCTTAAACATACTGCTATACCAATTTTTTAAAAACACAATCTTAATATTCAAATTAAATATACATGCATACAATCAAATCTAATAAAATAAAAAAAGATTGATAATGTATATAAAAACAAAATAAATAAAGTTATGATGAGATCTTTAAATCTTTCTGCAGAAGAATGGTCCAGGATAACAATAAGCTCCCATCAAGGTCTCAGTAAACACAAATTCAAATATGCGATTGAATTTAACTAAATTTAATCAAGAAATTTTATGCATAATACAAAAGAAAGCAAGACAACAAAAAATAAAATAAAATAAAAACAGTATGCTCACAAAATACAGAACTTCATATTAATCAAACCCATTCTAAATCTTATTTCCATGAATCAACTCCATCCCAATCCACAGAATACAAAAAATTGCAAACCAACCAAACCTATTCTAAACTCCCAGTAAACAAGCAAATGAAATTATATTATGCTAAAAAAATCACAAAACAAAATTGAAAATAAATTCTCAACCTTTTTTGGTAGTGCTGTTGAAATACTCTGGTTGTCAAGGATTCTTTGCACCAGATGAACACAAAAATGAATGATGGAAAAAAAATAATGAATTTGGCCCCCAAAAAAAATTCCCCCATCCACAGGAAATCAATCGATTTAAATAGGCCAGAGAAGCTGTCGAGAGCGTTTAACTAAGAGGAAGTTGAGGGAAGGAGAAACTAAAGGTTCAGACCAAATCAGCAGGAAGACTACGGATGATGGAAGATATGGAAAGAGAATAGGAAGGGAATAAAAAAAACGTTAGGGAAAAAGTAGTTATGATAAAAAAAAAAATAATAATAATAATAATAAATAAATAAATAATAAAAATAAAAATAAACAAATAAACAAAATAAATAAATAAATAATAACAAAAATAATAAAAATAACAACAATCTTATTCTATATAATAAAATAAACATAAACACTAAAATAATAAGAAAAATAAGAAAATGAACCGGACCAAATATGGTATCTACAGTTTGCCCCCCTTTGTTCGTCCTGAAGAAACTTAAGGATGGACAAAGGAAAAGATAAAGTATTTGGTCGGTGAAATTTTTATAAAAATAGCTATCTTAACTCTAGGGTTGAGTTCAAAATATACTTACCTGATGAATACAGGCTTCGACCTCAGTTCCAGGACTGGGTTCAATTTAGCCAAAATTTGAGAAGACTTCGACCTCAACTCTAGGGTTGCGTTCGAAATATATTGAACCTGATGGATACAGGCTTCGACCTCAGTTCCAGGACTGGGTTCGATTTAACCAAAACTTGAGAAAACTTCGACCTCAACTCTAGGGCTGGGTTCGAAATATAGTGGACCTGATGGATACAGGCTTCGACCTCAGTTCCAGGACTGGGTTCGATTTAACCAGAACTTGAGAAGACTTCGACCTCAGCTCTAGGGCTGTGTTCGAAATATAGTGGACCTGATGGATACAGGCTTCGACCTCAGTTCCAGGACTGGGTTCGATTTAACCAAAATTTGAGAAGATTTCGACCTCAGCTCCAGGGTTGGGTTCAAAATATATTGGACCTGATGGGTACAGGCTTCGACCTCAGTTCCAGGACTGGGTTCGATTTAACCAAAATTTGAGAAGATTTCGACCTCAGCTCCAGGGTTGAGTTTGAAATATATTGGACCTGATGGGTACAGGCTTCGACCTCAGTTCTAGGACTGGGTTCAATTTAACCAAAATTTATTTTCTTAGCATAATGTGTATATATGCTTTTTTGAAAGGAAGGTCACTATCACACTTCACCATCTCTACTAGTAATTGGTTAAATTGATCATAGGATAGGACAAGACACTATATTTTGAGAAATGATCTCTCTTGATCGTATAGCTTCTAATTAGCCTTTGCCTTTTCTTCCTTAATCAAGGAGATGGAACATAAAAGTCCCCTTTTCATAATACAAAACTTCATTTTGATGTACTTTGCCATCGTGGTTAGCTCATTATCTCAATCCATGGATATTTTCATTGTCTTTGCACAAGGATCTTTATGCAAGCTTAATTTCACAAGATTTACAAGAGTAATTTATAACATTATTTGAGTTATGACCTCAACAAGTGTTACTTTATTCTTGCTAGTTATAGAAATACAAAGTCATAAGAATAGAAAGATGAATTCAAGGTTTGCTAACAACGCTTTAAAAGAAAGAACAGATAGAGTAGAGGGATACACTTGAGACCGGGGCCAAAGAATTTAATACTAGTCTTCACAGACATATTTTAACACCAGAGAGTCTTCTAAGGTTCATGATTTCATGCATAATATTTTCGAACATGATCTGCATTCACAGGGCTCCTCAACTCGTCTCCATCCATGTGGGTCAGAAGCAAAGCTCCCCCCGAGAAAGCTTTCTTTACTATGAATGGTCCTTCGTAGTTAGGAGTCCATTTTCCTCGATAATCCTTTTGATGGAAAGGGAGTATCCTTTTCAATACTAGGTCCCCTTCTTGAAAACATCGAAGGTGCACTTTCTTATCATATGCACGCATTATTCTCTTTTGGTAAAGTTGACCATGACTTAATGCCGCTAGTCGCTTTTCTTCAATAAGATTCAATTGTTCATACCGACCTCGAATCCACTCAGCTTCTTCTAATTTAGTTTCCATAAGAACTCTTAAGGAAGGTATCTCCACCTCCAAAGGAAGAACAGCTTCCATACCATAAACCAAAGAAAATGGTGTTGCCCCAGTTGAGGTACGAATTGACGTGCGATACCCATGTAATGCAAATGACAATATTTCATGCCAATCTTTATATGTTGTGGTCATTTTCTCAATGATTTTTTTAATATTCTTGTTGGCCGCCTCTACTGCACCATTCATTTTTGGACGATATGGAGTTGAATTTCGATGATTTATCTTGAACTGCTCACAAAGCTCACTCATCATCTTGTTGTTAAGATTCTTTGCATTATCTGTAATGATGCTTTCTGGAAGACCATAACGACAGATCAACTCTTTCTTGATAAACTTGAGCACTACTCCTTTTGTGACATTGCAATAAGACATAGCTTCGATCCATTTAGTGAAATAATCAATAGCTACAAGAATAAATCGATGACCATTTGAAGCTTTAGGTTCAATGGGCCCTATAACATCCATTCCCCACATAGAGAAAGGCCAAGGTGCTGATAAAACATGCAATGGGGATGATGGCGCATGGATCTTGTCCATGTAAATTTGACATTTTTGGCATCCTCTTGCATATCCTATGCAATCTGATTCCATTGTCGTCCAATAATACCCAGCTCTAAGTATTTGTCTAGCCATCAAATGTCCATTGGAGTGTGTTCCACATATTCCTTCATGGACTTCTGTCATGATTTGTTTAGCTTCATCCGCATCAACACATCTGAGGAGTACCATATCATGGTTTCTTTTATAAAGAACCTCACCACTTAAGAAAAATTTCATGGCTAATCTTCTTAGTGTGCGTTTATCATTCTCAGAGGCTCCGAGTGGATATTCTCTGGATTTTATGTACTGTCGAATGTCAAAGTACCAGGGCTTGTTATCAACTTCTTTTTCGATAGTCATGCAATAAGCCGATACATCCCGCTTTGTAATCTTGATCGGATAGATTTCACATGTAAGATCAAGATCAAACATAACTGCCAAGGTTGCTAATGCATCTGCCATTCGATTATCTTTTCTATGCACAAGGTCAAATGTAATTTCTTCAAAAATTTTGGATAACTTTGTTATGTACTGGCTATAAGGGACTAATTTGGAGTCCTTAGTTTCCCATTCTTCCTTGACTTGATGGATCACCAACATTGAATCACCAAAAACTCGCAGTTTCTTAATATTCATTTCACATGCCGCTTGGAGCCCCATGATGCATGCCTCATACTCAGCAGTATTGTGAGTGCATTCAAAGTGCAATTTGGTTGTTAGAGGAAAAATTTTCCTTTCAGGAGAAATTAGCACAACTCCAATCCCATGTCCTAACTCATTTGATGCACCATCGAAGAGCATAGTCCATGTTTCATTATCTAGAGTATCCTCTTCTATTTGAAATATATTCTCGTCTGGAAAATCCACCCTCATTGGCTCGTAATCTTTGACTGGTTGGGCTGCTAAGTAGTTAGCAAGTGCACTTCCTTTGATTGCCTTCTTAGTGACATATACAATATCATATTCTGACAACAGCACCCGCCATTTGGCAATCCTTCCAGATAAGGAAGGCTTTTCAAAAATATATTTTATTGGATCCATTTTTGAAATAAGCCATGTGGTATGGTACAACATATACTGTCTCAAGCGATGCGCAGTCCACACCAATGCACAACAGGTTCTTTCTAACATTGAATATTTAGCTTCATAACTGGTGAACTTTTTGCTTAAATAATATATGGCATGCTCTTTCTTTCCAGATAAGTCATGCTGTCCTAGAACACCACCCATGGAATTCTCTAATACAGTTAGATATAAGATGAGTGGACGCCCTGGAGTTGGAGGTACCAACACAGGTGGGTTTTGCAAGTATTGTTGGATTTTGCTAAATGCCTCCTCGCAATCATCATCCCATTTTCCTGTGTTATTTTTTCGCAAAAGTTTGAAGATTGGTTCACATGTAGACGTCAAGTGCGAGATAAATCTTGATATGTAATTCAATCTTCCCAGAAATCCTCTAACTTCTTTTTCTGTTTGAGGGGGTGGCATTTCCATAATGGACTTTACTTTATCAGGATCTACTTTGATTCCTTCTTCACTAACAACAAACCCCAACAACTTCCCTGAGGTTGCCCCAAATGTGCATTTAGATGGGTTTAATTTCAATTGATACTTTCTCAATCTTTCAAACAACTTTTGAAGGGTGATTGTGTGGTCTTCACCAATCTTTGATTTTGCAATCATATCATCCACATATACTTCTATTTCCTTATGCATCAAGTCATGAAAAAGTGTGACCATGGCCCGCTGGTATGTTGCCCCAGCATTTTTCAAACCAAAAGGCATAACCTTGTAGCAGAATGTTCCCTAGAGTGTGATGAAAGTTGTTTTCTCTTGATCCTCTTCAGCCATTCTGATTTGATTATATCCTAAGAAGCCATCCATAAAGGAGAATGTAGAGTATCCTGCTGTGTTATCTACTAACATGTCAATGTGAGGTAACGGAAAGTTATCCTATGGACTGGCTCTATTTAGATCTCTATAGTCCACACACATCCTTACTTTCCCATATTTCTTTGGTACTGGAACGATATTTGCCACCCATTCAGGATATTTTGACACCGTAAGAAACTCTGCTTCAATTTGCTTTTTAACTTCTTCTTTGACTTTAATCAGTACATCAGGCTTCATCTTACGTAGTTTTTGCCTTACTGGGTTGCATTCGGGTTTCAACGGAAGACGGTGAACCACAATATCGGTGTCTAAACCTGGCATATCTTGGTAACTCCAAGCAAATATGTCTCGAAACTCATGAAGTAGATTGATTAATTTTTTCCGACCTTCACTTGTCATAGATGTGCCAATTTTTATCTCTTTTACTTCATCTTTAGATCCTAAATTGATTACTTCAACTAGTTCTTGGTGAGGTCCCATAACCTTGTCCTCGTCCTCCACCAACCTTAATAATTCTGAAGATGGTTCGAACTCTTCTTCAATATCACTTTCCTTATCGGACTCCATGTTGTGTATCGAAGTCTCCAGGGTAAGACTAACATCTTCATTCTTACGAACATTGCCCATGAAGCCATTTGGACTTTTGTGTTTTATTTTGCAAATGAAAAGGAGAAAAGAAAAGCAAAAGAGAAATTATAATATGTCAAAGGAAAATCCAAAAATTTTATTGATAACAAGAATAATACACCCATGTTCAGAACAAACAACCTACGACCTTGGGTAGAGCCTCTAGAAAATAAAAAAGGAACTAACAAATAAATGTTTAATCATTACTCTTGCAAATCTTGTGAAAATATAGGTAGATCTACAACATCCCAATTGTTAAGCTCGAAATCAGGTGAACATGCGTAGATTATGCCATCTTCGTGTGGTAGCTCATTAACAACTGCTGCGATCGACAAGTTTCGTACTTCCATTAATAAGTGATCTGTTGAGTAAGAGTCCAATGCTGGAAAACTCAAACCAGCACTTTTGAAGTTATCATACAATGATGGTAAATGCTTGAGACTTGGAGTGAATCTCTTTCCTTCTAACCTGGCCAATCGCTTTCCTTTCTTTTCTTCCTGAAGTCTAATTTTATCACAATTGGTAGGTTTATAGCCCAACCCAAATGTCCCAACATTGCTTGGTATACTCAACAACGTTTCTAAGTTTTGATTCAAACGATATCCTCCATTTACCACTACTTTAGCTGCCATTTCTTTTGCCTTAGACCTGTGAGATCTTGTCAGTTCAAACCCTCCCACTATAGTGGCATGGGCAATTTCAAAAGAACGAAAAGAACATTCTAATGCTTCCTCTGCTGCTTCCACATATGGGGTTGAGACGGGCTTGGTTATCAAGAAATCCTCCTCTCCCAATAAACTAACCAGTTTATTTCCAACAACAAATTTCAGTTTTTGGTGCAACGTGGATGGTACTACTCCTGCAGAGTGGATCCAAGGTCGCCCTAGCAGAAAACTATATGCTGGTGTAATTTCCATGACTTGGAAAGTTATGTTGAAAGTACACGGGCCAATTTTGATTGGCAATTCAATATCACCATTAACTTCTCTACGCGATCTGTCAAATGCTCTTACAACCATGCTGCTTGATCTTATGTGTGACATGTCTACTGGAAGCTTTAACAATGTAGATTTAGGCATCACATTGAGAGCCGATCCATTATCAACTAGCACTCTTGCTATGACATAGTTCCTGCACTTTACTTGAATATGTAGTGCTTTTGTGTGACCTAAACCCTCAGGAGGGATTTCATCATCAGTAAAAACTATGGAATTGGAAGACGTGATGTTTCCAACAATCCCACTAAATTTTTCCACAGAAATATCATGACCAACATGCGCCTTGTTCAAGATATCCAACAACACTTTGCGATGCGGCTCAGAATTCAAAAATAGAGATAGTAGAGAAATTCGTGTTGGAGTATGATGCAGTTGCTCTATGATCTTATATTCACTTTGTTTTACTATCTTTAAGAACTCTTCTGCTTCCTCTTCAGTGACAGGCTTATTGTATTCCATATCTTGAGCTATGATAGGTTCTTCTATATCTCGCCCCTTGCCATGCTCAGACATAATCTTTTTATCACTTCTCCTTGTTTGCCCCAATATCAAACTACTAGATGGTTTCAATAAATTTTCTGGAGTGTAACACCTACCACTCCGAGTTATTCCACTAACTCCTGTAATGTTGTCAATTGATGGACTTGTAAGAGTTTGACACTCATATCTCCATGGTACTGCTTTTGTGTCCTTAAACTTGAAAGGACCAGACACTTGAATTGTGATAGGTTGAGGATTCTGAAGAGATGAAACATTATGATTCTCATGGCATATGATAGTCAAAGGCTTAGGAGGGAAGGACTCAATTACTTCCCTTTCGTGGGAAGAAGATTCTCATGTTAATGCGCTAACTTCATCTTCCCTCATTTCGCTTACTCTTCTACATATCATGAGTATCTTTGAATCCATAAGTTGTTGTACTTTGGATCTGAACTCGTCACAAAATTGAATAGTATGTCCAACAATTCCTAGATGGAATATGCAATGTTTTTCTTCATCATACCCTTCATATCTTACTGTAGGGTCCAAGTACTCTTGTTTGACATATCCCGCATCAGAAAGAGTCTCGAAAAGTACCTCCATAGGCGTTGTAATCTCATAAACCTTCTCCTTACACACTTCAAAGAGATAATCTACAGCATTCACTTTTGGGTTCTCATGATTAGGTAATGGGTTATTATTGATATCAGGATTTTCCCCCGCTTTCTTAAAGTTTAACCATCCGGCATTGATTAAGGTTTGCACCTTTTTCTTCAAAGCGAAACAATTCTCTGTTGAGTGTCCAATTCCTCCGGCATGATAGTCACAGCGAGCATTTGGATCATACCATTTTGGATAAGGAGGTTGTACGGGATCCATTGGGATGAGAGCCAACTGTCGATTCTCAATTAGCTGAGGTAAAAGCTCTGTATAAGTCATGGGAATCGGATCATAATGCCATGAGTTTTGGTTGCCTCTACTATTTTGACCCTGCACAAATGGTCTAGTTGTATGCACATTTTGTTGTGGAAAATGTGCATTTGTTGGCTTTGTAGCTCCAGAAAATGTATGACTTGACACGTAATTATTGTAGGGAGCATTAGAGACATTGTTCATGTACTTTTGCTTGTATTCTCCTTTACCAAACTTTGGTTTATTCTTCCAAGAGTTTGTAAAGCTAATTGCTTGAACCTCCCCTTCCTTCTTCTTTGATGTTGTTCCTTTCTTTCCCACAGTCGATTCAGCTGTAGTGCCAGCTATCCTTCCATGCTTAATTCCATATTCAATTCTTTCCCCAATAACGATGATGTCAGAGAAACTAGTTGCTGCGTTACCAATCATGTGCTCATAAAAGGGAGATCGCAAAGTGTGCATAAACATAGCCGTCATTTCCTTATCTGTTAGCGGTGGTTGAACCTCCGCAGCCATATCCCTCCACCTCTGGGCGTATTCCTTGAAACTTTCTAAAGTTCTTTTCTCCATCCTCTGCAAGTCAAGACGATCTGGCGCCATGTCAATATTATGCTTATACTGCTTTAGAAATGCGTCCGCTAGGTCCTTCCAAACATGAATGTGACTATTGTATAACTGTATATACCATCGAGAGGCTGGCCCAGTTAAACTATCTTGAAAGCAATGGATCAATAACTTGTCATTATTGATGTGTGCAGCCATTTTTCTGCAGTACATTATGAGATGACTCCTAGGACATGATGATCCATCATACTTATCAAACTCTGGGACTTTAAATTTTGCTGGAATCGTCAAACCTGGCACTAAACACAATTGCGTGGCATCAATATTTCCATAAACATCTGTCCCTTCAATTGCTCGTAATCTTTCTTCTAGAACCTCCAACTTTTCCTTAGCTTGAACGCCCTCATGTTGTCTCATCTCCAATTGTTGACCAGACATTGTCATATTATTGATTTGAATTCCAGCATGAGCTTCCAATTGTTCCATATCTAGAACAGGAGTGTAGAGTGGATTCGTAGCAACATATTGTTGGGGGGTTTGTGGCTGTGGAAAATGCAGGCGTTGTCGTACATGTTGAGGAGTAAATCCTGGTGGATAAGCAGGATCATCGATTTCCTAGATTGGGTTGCTTGTATGCGCTGCTTCTACAACCCCTTTCCCTTTGCCAGTTGATAGTAATTCTAGAATCTTCGCTACTTGTTCACTAAGATTATTGATATCTTGTTTCATTTTCTCCATATCCTTTCCTTGCTCTTCCATGATTCGTCTTTTATATCTTGTATTGTAGGGATGGTGAATTGGAATGTTGTGAGCTATTTTTATTCCTTTAGAGAAAGAGGAGAAAAGATAATGAATAAACAAAAATAGTAATAATTAATAATATAAATAAACAAATATAAAAAAAAAAAAAGAGAAAATAAAAGTCAAATAATTCTTAACTAAAGGGTACACTACAAAGAGAAAGTGTAATGTACATTATTTTTATTGTCATAAATGCAAAATTCAACAAACATGAACAATTAATGAAAACAGCCAAGATGCCCAAGCTCTTTGCATATCATCCTTAGAAACCTATCCAAGTCATCTGCGTTAGGTTGCATCGGAGAAATATTGGCTCTTAGTTCAGCTGCCCATTCTGCAAAGCCATTAGCCCTTCTAGCAACGAATCTAAGAATCTCAATGGTTTGATCCACACGCCCTAAGATCATATGAAAATTTATTCCTTGTAGGTCATAATCAATCTTCATTTCCTTGTAATTTGCCTCCAGCTGCTGATACTTATGCAATATCATTTCACTTGAATTTTGGTGTACGGTGAGCTGGTGGTGTAAAGACTCAGCATAATTTCTCAGTGTTCCATATTCTTCTGAGTGCTCTGCCATTCTTGCTTGTAAAGTGTCGACAGCTTCCCGCAAAGAATGATTATTCGCCTCTAATTCTGTTATTTGTGTGTTCTGTTTACTAATCGATGTATTCAATTCATTGATAAATTCCACAAGCAAGCTCTTCCCCTTTTCTAAATCTTTGATGTAGTCCTCTCGGGATTTCAACACTTCTCATAATGTCGCTCTTTCATTTTTCAAACTTCGATTTTCTTTATTCATCTGTCTCATCTCCTGGTCTAAAGCTTTGCAACTACTTTCTAGCTCATTATGGTTCTCCAATAACCCTTTAGTCTTATCAAGTTCTTTTTGTATTTGGGTTGCATGATTCATCCATTGAGTTGTCTCTTTACGTAGCTTCTCATTCTCTTGTTCCAATAACCGATTTCTTTCTTCCATTCTCCTGCATTCTTCACTCCATTGACTCAACTGATCTTGTGTTGGCTCATTTGGCTTCACATTTTTCTCCTTTGGGATGAACTTTGTTATGCTTTTCCTTCTATTCATTTGTCAAGCTTCATATTCACCAGTAACCCCTTCGTAATGCCCTTTACTTTTCACCTTCCTCACAGATTTCCATGCATTGACCGTCTGACGTTTTTTCTCGTTGAAGTCCTCGAGATCATAAGAAAACTCTAATTCTTGTAGATTGTGAGTGACCGGTATAAACTGCTTGAACCACATTTGCCGTAAAACTAACAGAGGTGCATAATTAATGCCTCCCCATGGCCCTAACAAAGGCACACTATAGAAATCTCCACATCTGTATGTCATGGCCTTTAAGGACATCCATGGAGCCTTCCATATAATATTCTCAGACTTGATTGTTGTAAAGAAAGACATCCATGCTTCCTTCTTTGGGAATGTTGGATCCCAAACTGCTACACCAAACTCACTTATTGTATTTCGTGTCAAATTCCATGGGTTACTAAAATCTATCTTTGGACATTTAAACTCTAACGGACATTTGATATGGATATGAATCCAAATGTAGAGTAATGGAACACAACAATTCAACTTTCCTTCACCCCTTATTCTGCAGTAGTTGAGAGATCGAAAAGTTTCTGCTAATAGCGGTATAACTGGATTGGCTCCTCGTTCTATGTCAAAGAACAGTTTCGTCACTTTCCCATCAACATATCCCTTTGCTTTAGGGAATAAGACTGCTCCATAAATGCATAATGCAAATAAAGTCAGGCCCTTATCCTCATCCAGGTGGGCTTGAGTGATCTTTATTAAATAATCCATCGATATGTTTTCTTCTTCCCCTTTAGTCCTCATGTGCTTTTGAATATCAGCAGCGTGGACATTTGTCAAAAACTTTGATAAAGTCCTTTTTGTTGTTAACTTGGGGTATAACTGGATTGGCTCCTCGTTCTATGTCAAAGAACAGTTTCGTCACTTTCCCATCAACATATCCCTTTGCTTTAGGGAATAAGACTGCTCCATAAATGCATAATGCAAATAAAGTCAGGCCCTTATCCTCATCCAGGTGGGCTTGAGTGATCTTTATTAAATAATCCATCGATATGTTTTCTTCTTCCCCTTTAGTCCTCATGTGCTTTTGAATATCAGCAGCGTGGACATTTTTCAAAAACTTTGATAAAGTCCTTTTTGCTGTTAACTTGGGGTTGAAACAATAAATTATATCATCCTCCTTCTCAGGAATGCTGAGCATAGCTTGATATTCCTCGATTGTTGGTAATAAGTCAAACGTCCCGAACGTGAAACAACGGTAAGCTGGATCCCAAAAGTGAACTATAGCTCTTAAAGTAAAATGGTTCACTGGAATATACATCAAATCCGCTATATGACCATACTTCTTCGAGAACATAAATCTACGCTCTGGTGACAAACCCCCCCATATTGCCTTCAATTTGGTCAAATCATTTTGTGTGAAAGAGATTTGACAACTGGTTGGTAAGGATGTCTGAGAAGAATCAGTTAAGCTATCACCAAATTTTTGTTGTATTTTATCGGCCCATTGGAGAACAACACCTGGTTCATCATACTTAGGTACCAAGGATGAATGCATGGACACATTGGACATGTTGGCGCTCATTGTGTTCCCCTTTTGCATAAAATGACAATAAAAATTTCAGTTATTCACTTTAATCACAATAGCACCCATAGAGAGGAAAAAAGGGAAAAAAAAGATTTAAGAATAGTAATAAGCATTATTAATAATATTATAAGACTTTCATGTGCCTCCACGAGAGCCGAAGCTCTTCGAAGGTAAACACTACTCACCTTAGATTTTAAGGAGTTCATACACATACATGGAAGGAGCTCATTTTCAAAATAATAATAATCATAATCATAATAAATAAATATATAATATAAAAAATAATAATAAAAATAAAAAATGATAAGAATAAAAATAATTTAATTAAATAATAATAATAATAATAGAAAGGAAAAAAAATAATAAATAAATAAATATAAATATACATATATATAAAATTGAAAGAAGAAAAAGAAAGGAGAGAGAAAAAAAAAGTCGAGACCTTGAAGGGTATAGGAAAGCTAGGCTCTCAAAATTTATAAGGGAGGAATGTAAAAACCAAGGCATGATCTTCAATATAGAAATGTAGATTCTCCAATTAGCTTTAGGAAAGAAGGAAAGATGGAGAGAACAAGAAAAAAAATGGAGAAGGTTTCTCATAGAGGTCGCACTACCAAATCCTTAAACCAGTCTAAAGAGTCATGAGAACCTTAATTGGATAAAAATAAAAAATAAATAAAAATAAAAAAATAAAAATAAAAAAATGGAAATATGAGACATAGTAAATACATGAAATAATTGGCGCATAGAAAATGCAGTGTGGGTATTTCTAAATCCTAAATGGATAAGGCCCTCAAATCAATCTTGGTATTATAAAAATAATAAAATGATTAATTTGAGCGAGAATTTTTCGTGTGCCTGCACGGGGGCCGGAACCCCTCGAAGGTCGACACTACTACATTCTCAATTCTAATCTTAAAGGGTATAGCCCGGGTAGGAGGCTTGTGAATGTGTGTGAGATACATGATGACATGCATAAAAAATAAATAAAAAAAAAATCTTTTTTGATAGAATAGATGAAAACATAGAATAAATAACATTAACTGAATAACATAATAAATGAATGAAATATCAATATAAATACATGAAATAACAACTACCGAAAAAAAATGATGGAGTGTTGGCATGTCTAAATCCTAAATGGACAAGGGCCTCAAATCAATCCTGATATTATAAAAAAATAATAATAAAAGGATTAATCTGAGTGAGAATATTTCGTGTGCCTGCACGGGGGCCGGAACCCCTCGAAGGTCGACATTACTACATCCTCAATTCTAATCTTAAAGGGTATAGCCCGGGTAGGAGGCTTGTGAATTTGTGTGAGATGCATGATAACATGTCATTTAGATCTTCATAAAATAATAAAATATCTCTTCTGAATCAATAAAATAATAGAATAAATGAAAGCATAAATGACATTAATTGGATAGAATAATAAATGAATGAAATATCAATACAAATACATGAAATAACAACCAGATACAAAATGATGAAGTGTTGGCATGTCTAAATTCTAAATGGATAAGGCCCTCAAATCAATCCTAGTATTATAAAAAAAATAAAAGGATTAATCTGAGCGAGAATTTTTCGTGTGCCTGCACGGGGGCCGGAACCCCTCGAAGGTCGACACTACTACATTCTCAATTCTAATCTTAAAGGGTATAGCCCGGGTAGGAGGCTTGTGAATTTGTGTGAGATGCATGACAATATGTAACTTAAATTTACATAATAAACAGAATAAAAGTAATAAGAAGATAATTTACAAAACTAAACAACACAATAAAATAATAAATAACAAACAGAAATGTACTAAAAAAACAAACAAACAAACTGGACCAAAAAAATAAATAAATAAATAAATAAGTATTTGGATATTAAAGAAAAGATAAAAATTCAGTTTAGACTCTCATGAAGCGGTCCCCAGTGGAGTCGCCAAGCTGTCGCAACGAGATCGCGACGCGGAGCGGCCGACATCCTCTTTTAAGGGTCTTCTTGGAAAAGAGTTTTGGAGTCGCCACCAATCATATTAAGGGTGTGATTGGTCACCCAATTTAACAAAAAAAAAAAAAAAAGATGGTCTACGTAAATCAAATATGAGTTCGGGAGTCATTTGTGTGTAGGGAAGGTATTAGCACCCTACAACACCCGTGGAAACGGTTACCAAATTTTATCTTTTGTTATCCAAATTAAAAATAAGTAAATATTGGTCCACAACAATTTATTTTCTTTTATTTTTAAATGTCCCATATTTATTAATCCATACTTTGGAGACAAAATATGAACCAACCATTATGAGTGGCACAAAAGCCATTAAAAAAATATTGAAAATTTATTTTGGTTCCCAAAATAAATTTCCTCACCTCAAGAATATTAGAAAATCAAATTTTTAATTTTCCAATTTCCATCCTCGGATATTGTGAGAAATTTCATGTATTTAAGGAATTTAATCAAATAAATTCCAAAAAGAGAACACTACTCAATCTCATTTTTAGAAAAACATAATAAATTTTAAAAATGAATTTGGAAATTTATGAAAAACACCCCCCAATTTTGAAAATTCGAAATTAATGAGAAATTTCATGTATTTATGGAATTGAAAGATCCATAAAGAGAACACTACTTTCCCTCAAAATGACTTTATTTGGATGAGATTTTTCATGTATTTTAAGAATTTATTACAATAAATTCTAAAAAGAGAACACTACTCAATCTCAAAATGGGTTGATGAAATTCCATTTTGGTAAATTTATGAAAAATGCCCCAATTTGAAAATTTACAATTAATGAGAAATTTCATGTATTTATGGAATTGGAAGGTCCATAAAGAGAACACTACTTTTTCTCAAAAATTGCCAAGAATTTTCATGTCTTTAAAGAATTTGTTCAAGCAAATTCTAAAAATGAAACACTACTCAATCTCAAATTTACAACTTTAATAATCCCTTTTAAAAAAGAGTTTAAACTGGGAATTTCATGTATTTATGGAATTTTAACCAAAGCCCATAAAGAAACACTACTCAACCCCCAAAAATCATAAAAGTTTAGTCTCAAGTTTTCAAATTGGAAAAAGACTATTTGCTATTTAAAATTTTAAAATCTAAAGTAATGACACATGAAATTAAATTAGATTAAATGCTATAAGACTAAACACAAAATTTAGAAAAAGGAAAAAAAAATTAATAATAAAAAATAATAAGAAATTGAAATAACATTAATTTATTCATATTATTAGGAACATGCAGATTATAAATAACAACAATGTGCGCCAATTTATTTTAATTAGAAACAAACATTCTTTCCTAGCAGCCAATTAAATAAAACAATCTTTTATGCAACTAATGCCAAAATTAAAATATTCCTTCAATTTTCAAATGATAATAATGATATTCATACTGTAGGATTTCACAGAACTAAAAAAAATGGCAAATCATATCACAACTAAACAATACCTTTTTAAACATACAGTTATACCAATTTCTTTAAAAACACAATCTTAATATTCAAACTAAATATATATACATCCTGCATGCAATCAAATCTAATAAAATAAAAAGAGATTGATAAATATATAAAAAAACAACTAAAAAAACAAAATAATTAGATCTCTTAAAGCTTTCTGCAGAAGAATGGTCTAGAACAATAATAAGCCCTCAATCAAGGTCCCAGCAAACACAAATTCAAATATGCAATTGAATTTAACTAAATCTAATAATAATATTCATACTGCAGGATTTCACATAACTAAAAAAAATGGCCAATCCAATCATAACTAATACATTCTTAAACATACTGCTATACCAATTTTAAAAAAACACAAGCTTAATATTCAAACTAAATATACATGCATACAATCAAATCTAATAAAATAAAAAAGATTGATAAATATATATAAAAACAAAATAAATAAAGTTATGATGAGATCTTTAAAGCTTTCTGCAGAAGAATGGTCCATGATAATAATAAGTTCCAATCAAGGTCCCAGTAAACACAAATTCAAATATGCGATTGAATTTAACTAAATCTAATAATAATATTCATACTGCAGGATTTCACAGAACTAAAAAAAATGGCCAATCCAATCATAACTAATACCTTCTTAAACATACTGCTATACCAATTTTTTAAAAACACAATCTTAATATTCAAATTAAATATACATGCATACAATCAAATCTAATAAAATAAAAAAAGATTGATAATGTATATAAAAACAAAATAAATAAAGTTATGATGAGATCTTTAAATCTTTCTGCAGAAGAATGGTCCAGGATAACAATAAGCTCCCATCAAGGTCTCAGTAAACACAAATTCAAATATGCGATTGAATTTAACTAAATTTAATCAAGAAATTTTATGCATAATACAAAAGAAAGCAAGGCAACAAAAAATAAAATAAAATAAAAACAGTATGCTCACAAAATACAGAACTTCATATTAATCAAACCCATTCTAAATCTTATTTCCATGAATCAACTCCATCCCAATCCACAGAATACAAAAAATTGCAAACCAACCAAACCTATTCTAAACTCCCAGTAAACAAGCAAATGAAATTATATTATGCTAAAAAAATCACAAAACAAAATTGAAAATAAATTCTCAACCTTTTTTGGTAGTGCTGTTGAAATACTCTGGTTGTCAAGGATTCTTTGCACCAGATGAACACAAAAATGAATGATGGAAAAAAAATAATGAATTTGGCCCCCAAAAAAAATTCCCCCATCCACAGGAAATCAATCGATTTAAATAGGCCAGAGAAGCTGTCGAGAGCGTTTAACTAAGAGGAAGTTGAGGGAAGGAGAAACTAAAGGGTCAGACCAAATCAGCAGGAAGACTACGGATGATGGAAGATATGGAGAGAGAATAGGAAGGGAATAAAAAAAAACGTTAGGGAAAAAGTAGTTATGATAAAAAATAATAATAATAATAATAATAATAAATAAATAAATAATAAAAATAAAAATAAACAAATAAACAAAATAAATAAATAAATAATAACAAAAATAATAAAAATAACAACAATCTTATTCTATATAATAAAATAAACATAAACACTAAAATAATAAGAAAAATAAGAAAATGAACCGGACCAAATATGGTATCTACAACCATCATAAAATTGAACCTCGGTCCATCCCTTGTCTTTTCCTTGGATACAGCAGTTTACACAAAGGGTATAAGTGTTTAGCCTCCTCAGGCAAAATGTATATTACATGAAATGTGCTTTTTGATGAAACAAAATTTCCTTCATCGAAATTCTTAGACCTTCACCATTCTATCATTTACCCAACTGTTCCAATAGCAGTGCCTATTACCTATGAGAAATCAATAACTACTGTTGTACCTACCTACTGCCCTACCAACATCACTGTTAATGTACCTTCTGTCACTGCTGTACCTCTAGATAACAGTGATAGTGACTTTTCAGTCTCACCCTTGTCCTTACCTACTGATCCTTCACATGCCTCTAATTCTAAAGGCGTTGACACTACAACCTCTGTTTCTTCTTTATCTCAGCCAATGCCTCAGTCTTCTACTGAGTTGCAACCTTCCCCTAACTCCCAATCGATAGTTCCAACTCCTCCCAATATTTTAGATTCATCTTTACATGCACCTCACACTGATGTTCCAAGAGTTCAAAACAAACACTCCATGGTGACTAGAGCAAAAGCTGGGGTTTTCAAACCGAAAATTCTGTTAACAGAATATATTGATCGTGAGCCTCCAAATGTCAAAGAAGCCATGAAACATGAACATTGGGTGAAGGCTATGAATGAAGAGTATAATGCTCTCATTAAAAATGGGACTTGGTCTTTAGTGTCTCCTCCCAAAGACAAGAAAGTGATTGGATGCAAATGGGTTTACAAAGTGAAGAAGAACTCAGATGGTACAGTTGCTAGATATAAGGCAAGGTTGGTGGCTCAAGGGTTTCATCAAGAAGCAGACTTCGATTATACAAAGACCTTTAGTCCGGTAGTTAAACCAACTACGGTTCGTGTTCTCTTCACTTTGGCTCTTGCCTATGGATGGCCGCTCAGGCAAGTTGATATAAACAATGCGTTTTTACATGGCGTATTGAATGAAAAGGTGTATATGACCCAACCACCAGGTATGTTCAAGACCACTGCTTCTCCTATGGTTTGTAAGTTGAAGAAAGCCTTGTACGGCTTAAAACAGGCGCCGAGAGCCTGGTTTGAAAGACTGAGCATATTTTTACACACTCTTGGTTTTGTTAACTCGAAAGCTGATTCCTCATTGCTTGTTTGTCACAAACGTGGTCATCACTGCTATATTCTTGTGTATATAGATGACATTATCATAACTGGAAGCTCAAACCTTGCAATAGATCATCTTGTTAACAAATTACATCATCAATTTGCATTAAAGGATCTAGGTCAGTTGAGTTTCTTTCTAGGAGTTGAAGTGTCATACCCTCCTCATGGTGGGTTATTTTTGTCTCAGTCAAAATACATATCATACTTGTTATATAAAGCAAAAATGCATCAGGCCAATGGTATAGGGACTCCAATGGTTAGTGGTTCTGTGTTGTCTGCTTTCAATGGAGAGAAATTCTCTGATGTTCATTTGTACAGAAGTATTGTAGGGGCTCTGCAGTATGTTACTATCACTAGGCCTGAAATTGCTTATAGTGTAAATAAAGTCTATCAATTCATGCATTCTCCTACCAATATGCATTGGCTAGCAGTGAAGAGAATTCTTAGATATCTTGGTGGTACTTTGGATTATGGCTTGAATTTTCGAATTCCCAAAGATCTTTCCTTGCAAGATTTTGCAGATGCAGATTGGGCAAGTGATCCTGATGACAGGAAATCTACTTCAGGTTACTGTGTTTTCTTTGGAGGAAAATTAATACAATGGGCTAGTAAGAAACAGAGTATTATCTCTCGTTCGAGTACGGAAGCTGAATATAGAAGTCTTGCCCATGTTTCTGCTGAACTAATCTGGTTGAAATCTTTGTTTGATGACTTTAATGTTCAGTTTTCTCAGCCCCCAACTCTTTGGTGTGATAATCTTAGTGCAGTTCATTTGAGTGTTAATCCGGTTCTTCACTCAAGGACAAAGCACGTTGAAATCGACATATATTTTGTGAGAGACCTGGTTTTACAGAAGAAACTAAAGATATGTCATTTACCTGTTGTTGCTCAAGTAGCTGATATTCTCACAAAGTCGTTATCTGCTGCTCGGTTTCTACCACTGCGAAACAAGCTCAATGTTTCTTCTTCAACCGACATTGGCTTAAGAGGGGGTGTTATGAGAGCTCATTAGAGCTAAGCTTTCTGTTAGTTTATTCATTCTTTACAATTGTATTGCTGTTATTATTTCAGTTCTTCAGTTGTGTATATTGTCATTCTGTTCACAGTGTTCCTATATATTGGGCACTGCTTTTGATCACTGATATATGGAAAAATATCATCTTTGTGATCATTCTCTGTGTTTCTCCATTCTTGATTGAAACCCATCTCTCTCCTCCGAAAATATGGCTCTCTCTCCACTCACCCTCTCTCTCACTCTCTCCTCTCATCTTCCTCGTTCGCAATCATCTTCTTTTATCTTTTATTCTTTCTTCTCTTCCAAATAAATAAAATAAAAATAGAGTTCAAAATAAAATAAGATAAAATAAAAATTGTTATAGGTAATTCTGGACCATTTCGAAATTCAAGGAGTAGACGATGACAACACAACACAACCAAGAAATGGACCCTCGAGGGGAAATAGGTCATAGGGTCGGGCCAAGGCTGAAGGGATCAGCCATAGGTCGAGGCCGACCCTCGGCCCGCTTGTGCAGGCCGAGTCCCCTCCCCTCCGCTCGATCCCAGTAGTCATTTGATTGTCCTGGTTCAACCTGGTTCAGCCCAAGTTGTCTTTCCACACCTAAAAACCCTACTGTGCTAACCCAGGTATAAATACCCTTCTTCATGTCTTCATGTCTGGAGAAGGGTTTGAAACCTTGATTCTTGTCACTCTTAACTCCTAATTGACTTAAGCATTGGAGTAGGTGTGGCAAGCACCACACCGGTGTGCAGTTCTTACTGATTTTGCAGGTCACGTCTTTCCCAGCTTCTACAAATTCATTGTTGGTGTCACGTGAAGGTCAGGTGAGTCTGTTGTCCTGATTTTGGCATCAACAAAAATAATATCATTTAAAATGTTTAAATAAAAATATAAAATAAGAAACTTTGAAATAAAAAAATATTCTTGTTACCTATGATGTCTCACTCAAATTAAATTGTGATCCTACATTTTGTTTAACAAAAAAAAAAAAAAGAAAAAAAAACTTAATCTTGAAATATTAAAAAAAGAGAAATTTTGGCCAATCAAAAATTTCCACGTCATTATTTAAAATTAATGACAAAATTACAAATAATTAAATTTTGGACCAATTATAAATTGACATGTGTCCCAAATTTAATTTGAAGACAAAGTTGCCAAATGTTCATTTTAATTAAAAAATTAATTGGATCAAGTTTATTAATTTGATCAATTAATAAAAAAATTAATTTGATCAAATTTGGGTCTTTTAATATTTGGGGTCATATGGTTTTTGGGTCAAATATAAACCAATCACAAGACCAAATAGTTGAACTCAAGATCAATAAAGCCCAAGTTCAAGTTTTTAGTCCCAAAAATCACCAGGGTCTATCCAAAACTGAAACTCCTTGAAATCCCTAAGTTCTTAAGTGTTGAACACTCCTTGAAGACTAAGCATTTTCCCTCAAGACTTCAACACTTCTTCAAAATCAAAGACTCTCCATGACCTGAACACTCATTGAAGATTAAAAACTCTTCAAGACTCCAAGCAATCGATTGAAACTTTAGAAATGATGGGAATTAGACCGTTTTGGAACTAATATTTCACAAATGTCCAATTATGAAAAAAAATTCAGCTTTATCTTGGCTCAAGATTTTCTAATTAAACCTTCTCTATTTTGCCCTTTCAAAATTCTGCACATCAAAAATTGGTTTATATTGATTCTTTCCATAATAAAAACTACTATTAAGATTTACCAATACTCAACCCTAACCTTTAATACATTTCACAAAAATCTTCAAACAATTGTGGTCAATTTGAAGGACTATTTGCGGCTCCTTCGTCATTTAATTTCAAATTTCTTTGCCGCTCAATTAGGGTTCCTCTGAAGCAACATCAACGTGAGTATTATTCTTTTGTATATTCTTTTTTTATTTGTTCAATTTTTTTATTTTATTTTATCAAGCATCTTCAGTATGAATTATTATCTATTATTCTTTTTTTTTTTTTTTGTTAAATAGTATGAATAGAATGGCCTATATTTGTCTATTCTTTTTTTTTTCTTTCGAACAGTGTGAATAGCAATCCAAGTACACAGTTTGCAATTCTTTTTTTTGAAAGCTCAAACAGTTATGTGAGATTATATTTGAGAGATATATTTTGGGGTTTGAAAGATGGGTTTGAAAATAAAATCTTTAAGAAAATCGAGGAGTTATTTGGAGAGAGGAGGTGAAAAGACTAGTAATTATTATGATAATATATTTTAGGAAAATATATGGATTATTTTACTAACCATGTTTATTTTCTTAATTATAATATAATAGGCAATGATGTAAATTAACTTCTATTTTAACCTGGCTTAGGAAAAACTTTAAATTTTTTTCAAGATTAAACATTTGTGAAATTTTGATTTCAATTTGGTCTATCTACGTAGTTAACCCTTGAAGCTTCAGACTCCAGATTAAGTGTTTCAGCTCTTGAGTGAAACACACCCACAGGAGAATCAAAGGATTAAAGTTAAAGATTGTACACTCACATGCATATAACATCAATACAAATATATATTTATTTCATGTGTCTTATCTTTGAAGTTACGTGTGAACAACAAAAAAAAATAGAATATATATAATTAAATAATTAAATAAAATTACTAGTCAACAAAATTAAAAGAAATATCTTTGTTAGATTTTCATCTCATCTAACTCAAAGTTATGATCTTCACAATCAAAATTGATTTGGAAAAAAAAATATATCTACAATCAGATTGATATTTAAAGAATAATGTTATTTTGTTTTTGTAAACTTTATTTATTTAATTATTTTTTTTTAAATACAAATTTTGGTTATTATAGATTTAGATAGTTAAGACCTCGTTTGATAACTATTTGGTTTTTAGTTTTTGGTTTGGGGCAGTTGCATAGATGGCAAATTGGACCAAATTAATAGCAAATATAGCACCGTTTCAAACTAATTGCAAATATAGCAAAATTAATTGTACAAGACCAAAAAGTTATTGTTGGATTCTATCCGTGTCTATCACTGATAGACTCTGATTATTCAAAGTATATCAGTGTTTATCGTTGATAGACTTCGATTAATCAAAGTTTATCAGTGTTTATCGTTGATAGACTTCGATTAATCAAAGTTTATCAGTGATAGTCACTAATACACTGATAGACACGGATAGATTTTGATTAACTAGAGTTTATCAGCGATCGACACTGATAGACTCTGAATAATCGGAGTCTATCAGTAGACTGATAGATTCTGATTAATCAGAGTCTATCGCTGATAAACTCTGATAATCAAAATCTATCAGATAGACTCCGGGAGATTTTGCTATATATTTGCAATTTTTTTTTACATGGTGCTATATTTGCTATTAATTTGATTCAATTTGCCACCCACTACAATTTTCCTTTTGGTTTTCGAAAATTGAGCTTGTTTTTTTCCAAATTTCTTACCATTGTTTTCATCCTTGTCAATGACACATTTGAATTCCTAGCCAAACTCCAAAAGCAAAAACAAGTTTTTGGAAACTACGGCCCCGTTTGATAACGTTCTCGTTTCCTGTTTCTCGTTTCTCGTTTCTTGTTTCCTGTTTCTTGTTTCTTGTTTTTTAAGAAGTAGAAACAGAAACATGTTTGATAACTATTTCTGTTCCTTGTTTCTCTGAAAAAAGAAACAGAAACACAAAATGTGTTTGATAACCGATTCTTGTTTCTTGTTTTTTTAGTTAAAATAAAATTTAGACATAATATAAAAATATATTAATTTTCAACGATTATTTTTTTTATTTCTCTTTCTTCTTCCTCATCACTACCACCATTGTTACCGATCACCCGCCATCGTTGATCATCGGCCATCGCTACCGACCTTCGACCATTGAGCGAATGCAGACAGTTAGCGGCGAATGCTGGAAAAGTCGTTGGCGCGTGGTGGTGGTTGTCGAAAATAAGAAAAAAAGGAACAAGTTTTGGTCGACGACGATAGTGGCAGTCGGTAGTCGGAGGTCGACGGTGGCATCTGGTAGTCAGAGGTCGACTGTAGCAACTGGTCGACGGGGGTCGGTGGGGGTCAGTCGACGAAGGCCGATCAACGGAGGTCGACCACGACCGATAGTCGGAGGTCGACGGAGATCGGCGGTGCCCAATAGTCAGAGGTCGACGATAGCTGTCGTTCAACAAAGGTCGGCGACGCCCGATAGTTAGAGGTCGACGGTAGCGGCTAGTCGACGACGCCCGGTAGTCGGAGGTTGATAGTAGTCTGAGATCGACGGTGGCATTTGGTTGACGAAGGTCGGTAGTCAGAGGTCGACGGTGGTGGTTGGTCGGTAGTCGAAGGTCGACGATGACGATCAATCGACATATGTCGGTCAGTAGAGGTCGGCAATGCCCGGTAGTCAGAGGTCGACTGTGGCAGTCGTTCGATGGAGGTCGACGGTGGCAGTCGTTCGATGGAGGTCGACGGTGGCAGTCGGTAGTTAGAGGTCGACGATTGTGGCTGGTCGGCGGCGCCCAATAGTATGAGGTCGACGGTAGCGGTGAGTGGGCGGAGGCTGGTCAACATGGGTCAACGACGCTCGGTAGTCGGAGGTCGACGATGGTGGTTGGTCGACGGCGCCAGGTAGTCGAAGGTTGACGGTAACGGTCTGCCGGTGGAAGCTGGTTAACAGAGCGGGGGTCGACGGAATCGTCAATCTATGGTGGCCGATAGTCGGAGGTCGACGACTGCGGCCAATCGACGGTGGTTGGTCGACGGTAATAAAAGGTTGGCGGAGCCTGGTAGTTAAAGGTCGACGGTGGCAGTTGTTCGGCGGAGGTCGGCGGTTTCCTGTAGTAAGAGGTCGACGGTAGTGGCAGGTAGGCGGCGCCCAGTAGTTTGAGGTCGACGGTAGCTGTCAGTCGAAGGAGGCTGGTCAGCGGGGTCGACGACGGCCGATAGTTGGTGGTCGACCGTGGCGGCCGTTTGATGGAGGTTGGCGACTGCCGGTAGTCAGAGATCGACGGTAGTGGCAGGTCGGCGGCGACTGGTAGTCTGAGGTCGACGATAGCGGTCAGTCGGCGGAACCGATTAGTGGAGGTTGATAGCGGCCGGTTGTCGGAGGTCGAATATAACGGTCGACCACGACCGGTAGTTGGAGGTTGGTGACAACCGGTAGTCGGAGGTGCACGGTGGCATTCGGTCGGCAGAAGTCAACGATTGAGGTCGGTAGTGGGAGGTTGACGACGGCGATCAGTCGACGGAGGTCGGCGATGATCGGTAATTGGAGGTGGACGGTGGCGGTCGGTCTGTGGAGGTCGACAACAACCAGTAGTCGAAGGTCGACAGTGGTGGTCGGTCAGCGGAGGTCGACAGCGGTCGGTAGTCGGAGGTCGACAATGGTGGCTGGTCGACGACGACTAGTAGTCGGAGGTAGATGGTGGCGCTCGGTCAGCGAAGGTCGATGGCGGCCAATCGTCGGAGGTTGATGGTTGTGGTTGGCCGCGACAGGTAGTCGGAGGTGGACAATGGCGGTTGGTCGGTAAAGGTCGACGGCGGTCGGTTGTCGGAGGTCGATGGTAGCGATCGATCGCGGGTGGTATTCGGAGGTCGACGATGACGGTCTGTTGGTGAAGGACGGTAGTCGAAGGTTGACGGTAGCGGACGAATGCAACCGGTAGTCGGAGGTCGACAATAGTGGTCGGTCGACGGAGGTCGGCGACGACCAGTAATAGAAGATGGTCTGTGGCGGTCGGTCGGTGGAGGTCGGCAGCGGCCGATAGTCGAAGTTCGACGGAGGCGGTCTGTCGACGACAGCTGATAGTCGGAGGTTGACCGTGACGGCTAGTCGGCGACGATCGATAGTCAGATATCAATGATGGTTCGCTGTAGTATGAGATCGTGGAGGTGATAATAAAAGGAAAAACTGAAAGAAATAACACAAATAATAAAAAAATGAAAGAGAAAGAAATAACGAAAAAATAAAAAAATAAAAAAAGGAAAGAGAACGAAATAACGAAAAAAGATTTAAAAAAAGACGAGGAAGTGGTTAAAAAAATAAAGGAAGAGAAGAGATTAGTGTAGGAGTGGGAGGGAGAGATGGATACATGCATGAAAGATAGAGAAAAAAAACAGAAACAGAATTTGAGAAACAACATTTTGTAGTTTCTCAAATTTGGCCTCTTTTTTAGAAACGTTTCTAAAAATTTAGAAACAAGAAACAAGGATGGGTTATCAAACAAGTCTGTTTCTTAAAAAATGAGAAACGGGAACAAGAAACAGGAAACAGGAACGTTATCAAACGAGCCCTACTTTTTTTAGTTTTCAAAACTTGAGTTGATTTTTGAAAATATGAAAAGATGGTAGAGAACAAAACAAAGAAACTTATTAGTGGAAGTAGTATTTATAGGCTTAATTTTCAAAAACCAAAAATAAAAAACAAAATGGTTATCAAACGGGCCTAAGTTTTAGATAACAAAAGAAATTAAAAACGAAATTGAAAAACAATTAAATAAAAACGAGTAATGTGCAAGAGAATAAACGAGAAAAGTAGTAAAATTGAGCTGCGAGAGAAACAAAATGAATAGGAGAGGAGAGAAAAAAAAAGTGTTTTTATATAAAGTAGTAATTTTACTCCGGTGGCTTCCAAAAGCAAAAGGTTATATAACTTTAGTTTAGAAGTAGGCCATATGTCATCTTGGTCCAAAAAAATTGGACTGTCCGTAAAAATAAAATAAAATAAAATCCATGAAAACTAGGGTAAGAAAAATTAAATTATGAAAAAATAAATATAATTTTTAAAAATAAAATACAAAAAATTGAACGGTTATCAAACGAAGTCTAAGATAATACCTTCAATAAACCTACTATCTTACCATAATTGTGAGCAAGAAACATAATCACAATACAAAATTCATTCGATTCAGAACTCGAAAGTTGAATAATATAATTGAAATTTCATAAGATTTAGCAGACTAGAGATAGGAATTCTGAAACAAATTTGTAATTTAACCAACAAAAAAGTTAGCTTTCTTAGGAATCAAGAGAAGTGAATAGAGAAATGAAAGATAAATATAGAGAAGAATAGAGAAGAAAAAGAATCCAAATAACTTTCAATTATTATGAAATAATAAAAGTATTTCTATACACAGCTGAAAGAAACTATTATCTGAAACCCCTCACAATTTCTACAACTACTTTAAAGCTGTCCTCTGACATTAACATGCTATTACCCTTCTTATATATTTTCACAGCCAAAAAAACAAACGCTTACAATCCTCCTCCCATCTTCTCATAACACAACAATTTTCTTCTTCTTCTTCTCCTTCACCACAAACACTACCAAGCACTCGAATCGAATTGGAAAATGGCATGTTATACCTTATGATACACTAGCAGCAGTCGTTTTTCTTGCACTTTGATCCCAGATTATGAAAAGCTTCGAATATTGTCGACTCTATCGATGACGTCCAAAGCTTTCATGCGGTCGATATCGAAATCAATAACCGGGACTGAGTTTGGCCTTCGGAGGGGGAATGGATCCTTCTTGCTTTCGTTGGTTGGAGAATGGTTACTGCTTTTACTTAGCCTATGGTGCTTGCTTAACCTGGTTTTTGCTGAATCAAATTCCTGACTCTTACTTATTCCCGGGGTGAGTTTCCTTTTACTCACATATTGAAGCATTTCCTGGTCTTCTACAGTCAACGTCGGGGATGGAGAACTCGGTTTCTGGTTTGATAACTGAATCATCCGCTGGTTCGGTGATCTAATTGGGGATTTAACAGGAGACCTTATTCCAGTATTACAAGCTCTAGCTTGGCTGATCAGATGGTGAAGCCATACCACCAGTTCAAGGATGTAAGACTCGGTTTTTTCTTTATCTGCATGATAGAGTGTCTCGATCCTCAATAACTCATTCTGGCCAGACGGTTTTCGGTTTGCTTCGGCCCTGAAACAACAGATTTTTCCAGTAAGTTAAAGAAAAAAATATGCAGGATATGGGAACTATGATACAAGGAAGTAGAATGTTCATAACACACCCTGTATTCGCCCATTCTCCAACCCAACCGAAACCATGATGAGCCCTGGAGAGTAAGAATAAAAAAAGAGGCCAACCACAAAACATTAGCCAACCACAGAATCTGACACTTCCAACATCTATTAGAAACCGAAGTCGAAGAGCATCGAAAAATTCAGATTGTTTGCCAACAAAAAGCAGGTAATATATAATGTGGAACAATACAACAACATTCCTGCTTGATACGTTTTGAGTACTTAATCAAAGGAACTAAAAGGCACGTCCTACCGAAGGAGATGAAATAAATGATAAAACCCGAGACATTCACGAGAACTTATACGAAGCTCAAGAATGGTAATAATAAGAATAATAGTTGCTCAATATCAAGGGGAAGCAATTATACTTGGTAGTGTTATTGGCAATTGGAACAAGCCAATGCAAAGTTTTCTCCATCTCGGCTTTGATTTGAGGAATTGTAAGCTGCATGAACGAATTCAGAAAATTAAGATTGGCACAGGGCTAAATCAATTAAGTAGACTATTTTAACAAAAGTGTATGAGTTTTCTTTTTAGTCAAATTTACAAATACCTCTTCCTTGGGCTGAAATGTCTGTAGTTTCGAGCGTAAAGCTGACTTTATACTGGGAGGTAGTCCTTGATATAAAGCATCCCTAGTGTTAGGAGGTACGGAACTTGAACGAGACACCTGATTCAAAAACATATGCTAATTCAGAATAATTTAAAAAGAAAAAAAGAAACTATAAACCATTCCATTCTTAGCTAAACTGAAGTTAGTATGTTTCCTCTTAATAAGGACTTCTGTAATCATTCCCCCTTTTGAAATTTGTACTACTACCAATTAGAATATATTTTGCACTCTTCAAGACTTGGGATTGGGAGGATGTCCATTATGGCACAGTGGAACTGGTTTCCTATTCAGTGAAGATTGTTTCCAATCCAAGAAAAAAAAAAAAAACCTGCTCTAAGAAAGCTTAAGCTACAAGTGGACAACACAATTTGTATCCTGTGAAAAGCAGGCAAGAGGAACAAAAACTTGCAAAAAATTGATTTTGGGGAGCTGATAAGTCATTCATTACTCACAAGTGTATCGATTTGACTGATGATATTTGCGTAATGCAAAGCAAGACCGGCAGTCCCCAATTTTTTGTGGTTATTCTGAGAACCTTTGGCTGGTTTTTCATCATCTACAATATCCCAAGTGAAGAAAATAATAATAAAATGAGCAAAGGACTCAGCTAATTCAAAATAGAATGTTTAGTGAATAAAATAATGAGGCAGATGGAAATAATTCAATGACAGATGATGATCAGAAACAACGCCAAAACAATGTTTAGAGGGCATAAATCAAAAGAATAAGACTCGATTGATGCCAAGATAAGTCCGCCACAAATTTAAGTCTGGACTCTCTTTAGTAACAAAGGAGAAGTCTAAAAATGCTAATTTAATGAAAATTTAAATAAATTCCCTTCATACGCAATTACGTGAACAATCAGAAAAATTCTTGAAGATGATGAAAAGTGTGGGGCAACAGGAGTCAGTCAAAATTTGGAGGATAACTTTTTAGATCTCAGGTTGCAAATGTCGAACTCATTACTCCCAACAACTTCAATGTTTCCAGCCAAGCATTTCTCCCTTGATCTATATTGATATGAATTGCCAAGTATCAAGCCCCATGTGCCACCCAGCCCATGCGGCCTCAAGGGTAAAAAATGACCTCAAAGAAACCCCATGCACACCACCCTCGGCCCATAAGCTCACACGTCTAACCTATGCTTATGAAGCCCAGTTTATGCTCTACGGCCGGTTGGACCACTCACCTCTTTATTTATTTGTGTTCCACGTTTTGATACATAAAGCAAAGCTAATATCCAAATCGAAAAACATGATACCGATCGTCCTTTTAATGCATTGAGGATTTTAAATATTTATCTACCATACCATTCTGATTTATTTTAGGTTTCAAAGGTAATAGTTATTGTAATCTACAAATAGGTATTTACAAAAACAAAAAGAGATCAGATCTGATAGATTCAATAAATGATGTTCGCCAAGCATGTTTCTCATCTCTTTCCTCACATGTCTATCTTTCAATCTCCCTAACGTGTCATTTTCCTCCCTCAAATACGAACAAACAACTAAAAGTGAAATTATAGGACACTTGTCATGAAATTTGAAATATGTAATCATCTTTGGAGCACCTACAATATCCTTAAAACATACTAGCATCTCTACCCTCTCTACCCATGGATAATCTTGATTGTTTTTCTTTTTTTTTTTCAGTTGATAACTATGGGTGTCAAAGCTATAACTCATGGTTACCTCGACTAACTCACAGCACAACCAACATGTAACCCGATTAACATTTGCTAAATTATAACATGTTATCCATCATTTTAAATGCGTACCAGCACTACCAAAGGCTTCATGAATCTCCAAATGTAAGTAATGCACTATGTCCACAAGCTTCTCCATCACCTGTGAAATACATAATATTATCTTACTGTTCCCACGTGAAATAAAAGCAATTTAACATTTGTAAGTACATATGATTGCAATTTTCCTACGAATGATCATAAAATATAGTTTTTTATGATAGGAAATAATGTCATTGATAATATGAAATCATACAAAAAGGGATGCAAATCCCATCCAAGAAAGGTCCATTTAATTCCATTGACAGGATAAAGAGAGGTACAAACAACAGAACTTCTACCTGTTCCAAAATCCTGGACCAGAGAGATCTCTTCTTTAAACCTCTGACATGCTTCTTTTGGTTCTTTAATTCAGCCTTTAAAATTGAAATGCTATCACCTGTATGCCAAAATAATATTCAACAAAGTGAGCAAACTTGGAAAAATGCAACTTCATAATTTTACAAACTATAAATAACTACAGGTTATTTTCCCTCAAACACACACACCGATTGAGAGATAAAATACTCCAATAAGAATACAGGACAACCCAGCCGCTGGAACATTTTATACAGCCAGCCTGATAGAAATTAACATTCAGAAGACTATGGCATCAAAATCTATATAAACTCAAGAACTACTATCCCAGTACACCACGTTTTTCTAAAATTTGACAAGCATGGCCCCTTCAACATGAAAACTGCTATAGGGCCATGCAAGAAGTTATCTACAAAGTCAGAGACTCCAACATAATTGAAGTCACTAGTTACCTCTTTGAGCCGTGTTGGAATTATCTTCCTCTTGAAGCTTGCGCCGGTAATCTTGTTCAAATCTGTCTAAGGCTTGTAACTCATGATAAAGTTCCTACAAAAAAAGAGAATATTTTGTCGTCTTTTAAGCAAAATATAAAGGGATAAAAAATTTCATTGTTTACCATGGCAACGGAACATTCAAAACTTCGATTATGTTGTAAAAGACCAGAGTCAAGCCTACAAGTTGACCACTTATATTCAGGGATACAGAAGAGTGAAATAAATATAATGGACCAGAGAGAACTGGACGAAGGTATTGGGTAAATCTTTTTTGATATAATTGAATCCACCGAGAGGTGAGTAACCTTAACTGTTTGTATTAACAGGGAAGCCCAAAGGTTGTTCTCAACCTTGTCAGGGAGATGCCAACCATCTCTCCTTTAATTGAACGCATCTTTTTTGTTATAACAGAAACTCCAAAAAGGATTTTTTTGCGGAAGTCATTATGCAAGCAGCATACATGAAACTGAATGTACACTGATATAAGATAATCTTTTTCGTTTTGGCCACTGCATTTGAAGCCTCTTATCCAACTGAACAAGGCTATATCATTGAAGGAAGAAAAATTGCAAAAGTCTATGTACAAATTTGTCAGAAAATACACTTAACTACAAGCACTACCAAACATGAAAAAATAAAAAACATTCAGAATACAATTTAAATTAGTTATTTAATATGACAGAAAATTTGAGTTTTTACGGCTTAAAAACCTATTCTGTATAAGCAAATTGGATTCAAAGACAGACACTCACATTTTCAATTCCTATTCTTCCACACCAAAACTACTCAAGCCAACCCTCAATCAATATTAAAGAACTTCAACTGATGTTCCTGCATTTTTATAATTCCATAATGGACTTCTAAAGTAAACGTTTAAAACATAAATTCAATTCCTTACAAGAACTCTGATCATTAATTATGCTAAAATGGAAGTAAGCTATCATTTTTTAAATCAAATTTTGATCATTTACATTTTACAATTAACGCATGATATTCAGTCATGTAGAATAATCAATCACCACAGAGGTAATAAAAAATACTTATGGTAATGCCCAAAAGAATATTCAGAGACCTGGAAGGTCTTCAGCTTCTTGAAAATAATGAAAAGGCTAATCTTTTTTGCACAAGAGAACAGGTAAGTCTTAAATATGTGCAGAAGGTTACTAACCAGATAATAATTAGAGTTTTCTTACACTCCTCAGTAGGAAAGATTCGAAAGGATCATGAAATGAAACTTCAGTCAAAAGAAATAAACAACAGAGAAGCATTAAAGTTATAGAGAGCAAGAGAGAGACTTGAAGCAGGTGGGCAAAAAATGTGAAGCTGACATGGTCTCATTGGTATAAAGAACCTATCCGTGTTCTATTCTACAGAAAAGCAGTTGAACTGGAGCTAACTGCAAAATATTATAACAGTACTCCCACTGTTCTTAGCATTTTCACTCTCCAGTAGGAGTAATCTTCTCACTTATCTAATACTTATAGGAACATGGCCCTTTACATACTGTAACTCTCATGAAAGGCTATATAATAAAGATATGGCTACAACACTGAAATGCAAAGAAACATTATCATATTGACCAATCGAACACGTTCAACCATTTAACAAACCAACAAGAAATCTTAATGCATGTAGTATTGAGTGTCAATGGCATCCATGTCACCAGATATTTGAGTACATGATGGCAAGATGATATAGGCAACAGCCTACTCATACTTTCAATTCAATGAATGAGGTGGAGTTAATCGGCTTGGAAACAATAGTAAAGGAAACCTGAGCAAATTAAGGATTGGGGCTACAGTGCAATAAATTGACAAGCACACACGGATATCAATATCAGCTGTTATGCATATCCATGATAGTTTGAGACTTTGAGTATCAGTCAATCTCTCCCACCATCACTGAAGGAAACTTTTTAAACACTAAAAGAGTGGAAAATTGTTCAGTTGCTGAAAAGTATTTCACAAAATATTAAGTCACATACAATATTTTAAAAAACCCAATACAACTCTCTGTTAGCACCAGTAAGGAATACTATTACTATTGATGCAAAACTGCACCAAAGACGAGAAAAAATATATATAATTTTACAACAGTAAAGCTATATATACTCACTGCTGTGTAGTGTACAAATGTCATTAACTGCTGCATCACTGCCTCAGCATCTTCCTTCAATTGCTTTTGTTGTGTAACTTCTGAACCTAACCTGAGTATAAAACAATCAAAGACAACATAAGAAACAATTACAATTTAAGTCTAACAGTATTATAATCTAGAAACCAGGAAAAATGGGAGGCTAGGATTCCATCAGACATTACTTATCAAAATAGCGATGTAGATTGTGCCACTGAGGATCTTTACAACGATTTCCAAAGCGAATCACTTCACAAGTGAAAACTTTCAGTTCTTCTCTGCCAGAATTCACAGAAGAGAATTACTCTTTTTACAATTTTGACTTCAAACAATGATCCAGACAAAATCAATAGTATACTGAACTAACAACATTTTACTAAACTATCCACCTCTTGTCTGCTGCTGCAATTCTCAAGAGTTCATCCATGTCTCTTGATATTAAATTTTGGACCCCTTCTGATGGAAGCACTTCCTCCTTTAAAACTCTGATGTTACGTTTTGAGAGGGATTGCATTAGACTCGAACCCTTCACAATGGTGTTGGCAACTTCAAACGCTAGGATTGAAATCTTGTTCCCTTTTGTTGCCACCCCCGAGGTGAAACCACCACCAAGGTTCAAACTTGTCACACTACTACCAAGTGTATCCAAAACATCAACAGCCTTTCCAAGCCCAACAGTACCTGCTCTGCCTAGAAGAGAGCTCATTTCTGAAACCTATATTACAAATGCAATTTATTTGAGCTGACATAAAAAGAATGACGTGGTAATGTTGATTTGTGTACTACCAGGTTCTGGTTCCCAGGAAGACAAGATTCAAATATAAAACATGCACAAAATTCATTAAACTCTCTTCTGGTAATTAGAAAATTATGTAGGTCAGATGCATGCACTATTTCAAAAGAAAGAAATGCACTTGGTAGAGTAAGTGGATATCGACACAATTAAACAATTTTTATGAACCTTGAGACATCATTCAGTTTCACTCTTGCAGAAAAATGCTTGCCAAAGGATACTTGGCTTTAACTTCTCGTGATAAGATGTTTGGTATTTCATGGGAAGAATTTTTTTGGAAATTATCTTATAAAAAGAGAAAACTGTGTGGAAACTTTAAATAGATTTTTATAAAAATTAAAAGCAACTCTCAAAAGGTACTTTAGTTGAAACATTTATTAAACTCTTCCACCACTTATATTAAGAGGTTGTATGGTTGAAAGTAAAATCTAGGTGCTTTTACCTTTGCAACAGCTTGTCTTGACTTGGTTGATCTAGATTTCTGAGATAAGGTTCTAGATAAGCGAGGAATTCCATCATTGATATCATCCAGTCCATATGGAATCACATTCACCTCTGGGAATGAAAACGGTTCTCGCAACGGTTTATTCAAGCCATCATCAACAGCAGACGGTGTTGAATCGCTAATTTTCGAGGCCGAGGGCAGTCCACGGGACTGAAAAACCATCCCCGCCTCATTGTTAGCATGACCATTCGCATGCGTGAAGCCCCCTTCACCATTATTGCCACCAATATCATCTGAAGTGGTTCTTCTAGTTCTCGAACAAACTCCACCCATTGTGTACAAAAACAAACTATAATTCTCCTGCGTCCACAATTTCCATAAAAAGGCAAATATTTGCCTCTAATCTCTAGTGATGAGACTAGTCCTCAAGGAAGCAGAAGACTAAATATCCAGACAGAAACCCTGCCTCAATTATTTTTCAAAAAGTTGACCTTTTCCAAACTGAATTTCTGCAAACAATGACAATCTAACCCCAAAACTGAAAACCCCTGACGAACCCAATTACCACAAAGCATATCTCGATCAATTTCGAAGCTCCAACCCATCCACTATAGGCATTCAACTGTGAATCGAAACACAAACAACAGAGTTCAAAGATCAAAAATCCAAATAATCAGCTGAAGAAGCAAAATTGGGAAGCCTTCACCAAAACCCATATTTCAAACATCGATTTCTATCCTCAGAACACCAAAAAGCAACAAACACAATCATTACGAAAAAAAAAAATCACTAAAGCAAGTCGAGTAAAGTCATGCTAAAGATCTACACCTCAGCCCATAGAAAAGAAGGGTAAAAGCAGTAAATTAGGCATGTTTAAGAGGCATAGAGCAAAAGGGACAAACCAGCAAACAATTGGCGGGAGTAGATGGATCTATAAGAAAACCCAGATTGAAACTCCGCCGGTTACTGAAACAAACACCAAAAACAGGCGATGAAAAGCAAAGGGTAGGAAGAGGCGATGATCTTGAACCGATTGTCACTGCTGAATCTGCCGAATGAGGATGATGGGAAAGAAGAGTGGGAGAAAAGGGGTTAGAGAGAGAGAGAGAAAGAGGGGAAAAAGTCCAAAGAGAAAGAAAATCAGAGACTAGAAATGAAGGGAAATGGAAATGGAAATGGAAGAAAAACCCAGTTGAGAGAGAAAGTCAGGGAAGGCAGCTTTCAAAAATCAAAAGCGAGGAACAAGTCTGAAGTCTATAAATGGGGTCTGTGGCATGGCCATGGTTGAAGAGAAGCGGGTCTGGTCAAAGCCCCAAGAAGCTCACCCAGCCTCCATTGCTTACTAATTCCAAAAATTTTCCTTCCTCTCTCTCTCTTTCTTCTTTATAACTCTTCAATCCGTCACTTTGGTGGACTTCTCTTCGACACTGCCAATTCTTTTCTACATCATCATTCTCGTCTATGGCGCGTGTGTCTACGCGCCACTTTCCTTGATATTCCCATTTTCCCACCTTCAAACTTCTTTGATTGAGATCAGCTATGGGTTTGAAACTTTGAATGATTTCATATTTTTATGGGGGAAGACATTGCCATTGTTTTTATTCAAATATCAACATCATATTTAATAATAATGATTAAATCTGGGTTTTCATTTAAAAAAAAAAAAAAAAAAAAATCTTGTAGAGTTGAATTTTCAAAGAATTTGTATCTTAAATGAGGTGAGAATTCCATTTAATTAGGTCAAAGATAAGTAAAATTTTCTCCCAATTTTCTTTTTTAGTGAAGGATACTTAGAAAGAATTTTCTAACTTTATTTTTCTAAAAAATTATTGTTAATCACTTAACCGTTAATACATTTTGTTTAGTACATCAACATTTGAGGTGGGAGATTCGAACCTCTGACCTCTTGGTCGAAGGTACATACCAATTACCGTTCAACTATACTCACTCTGGCAACGGTTTATAATACATATGTTATATAGTATTAGATATGAAATTTTTTCAACCAAGGGAAAAAACATGTATGATATAAAGACTGAGTATATCATTTGGTGCATGTCTTTCATCAACTCTTTAGTGTAAGTGTGGTTATTAAGGTTATCCATAGAGCTTTACGATTTGTAAATTAAATTTCTTACTAAATATGAACAAAATAATTATTTTTTTTCTTATGTGCAATACTTTATTATCTAGTTTAAGAAAAAAAAATTAATTATTGGTGTGATTTTGAATAAGATATAGTTAGCATTCAAGTAGATCGTATTACAAGAGATGACCTCTAGATATTTTGGGTTTATGCCCAAAACTTATAGTTTTGTTATAGATATATTTGAATATAAATAAATTGATTATTTCTTTTGATAGGTAAATCTTGTCTTTATATACATTCAAATTATTAAATGTTTCTAAGCTATCATAGGTAATCTTAAACTAAGTATATAGTATACACAAGAGGACCTTTTTCAAGAGATATGACTTAAATAATCTATAATATATGAATAGGACTGTAGAGCATATCCCTTTAGTTTGTGTGGGGAGAGATGTTTTGATGAAGGTATTATATACAATATATTAGACCATGATATATATTGTGACTTTCTTGTAATATTGATAAAGGAAATACAAATGACTATATGCAACTTGATTTCAATCTTGATTATGATATAAACTCCTCTCTATTTAGTTTTGTCTTTTAATTTACACGGGTGAAATTCACCATGATTTGCTTTTTTAGTTCAAAAATATGGGGCATGAGAATTTAAACCTCTGACCTCAAGAAAAGAAATACATGTTTATTACTGTTGAACTAGAAAATTACCATAATTTATATGCTCAATATATCTACTATTTTTGGAAAGATGAGAGAATGAAAAATAGAGAACATCGCTACATAAAATGAAATTTAATTTGAAATTCCCAAACAGTGAAAAGTGCAAACATATGACATTCTTTCATATCGGTAAAGTCTATATCTAGTTCACTCAAGTACTAGTCAAGTATTAAATGAAAGATATCAAATTTTCTTACCATCACGAGAAGGATTTAACCCATGATGTGATCATGGAAGACTTCTATTAGAGGATAATGACACTCACAAAGATAAAAAGTAGTGATAAAATTGTTTACTTCACCAACACACTCACAAAGATAAAAAGTAGTGGTAAATTTATTTACTTCACCAACTTATAACCATGAATTATTTATTGAAGAGTCAAAGTACAAGCAATGATTATATATGTGAACATAACTCATACATACAATGTAAGAGAATGTAACTTAGGCTTATAGTGGAGTAAGCTTAGATTAATAATAATAACAAATGAATTGAGAAGAGTTTGATTAATTAATTTGAAGTAATGGAAGGTCACAAACAAATAGGTTCTTTTACTTTAGTTTTTTTTTTTAAATAGTTGGGTCCCTTAAAATTTCATTTATTCCTCGTGACAATATTATTGGTAGAAGAATAAAAAATGATGATGTGTTTTTTTAATTATAACTTTTTTTTCTTTTTTTTTTTTAAGTTCATTAATTGCAGGGTGAGACGTCAAACCATCGTCTTTTGAGATGATAATTGATATCTTACCTATTAAGTTATGTTCAGATTGTCTACTTTTTTTTTTCTTTGCTAACAATAAATGTATTGAGGTGGAGATTTGAACCTCGACTTCAAAGAAATGAATTGCTCTAAAATAGTTCAAGAGAAAGAATAAACATTTTAACAACCAAGTTATACTCTGAGTTCAACTGGTGAAGTTTCTAACATTTGATCTCCTCGTCAATGATATATGTCTTAACCAGTCGAGCTATGTTCAGATTGACGTCTATATTGACTTATTTAATTATACATTAATTAATTAGAAATTGCATTTGTTATTAACTAAAATTAAGACAAACTCAATTTGGTTTAAAAGAAACACAAAATATTTATAACAATTGACCCTCCAAAATTGTCAATGTTGGTGAAATACAATATTTGTTCATCAAGTAGCTTTTTAGAAAAAAACACATATACATACATATATATTAGTCTTAAATACTTCATTCAATATCTAACTTTCAACTTTCAACCATATATATATAGCCCACAGATAGACACCTTGAGCCTCTCCTGTTGAGTTGTCACCGCTTAAACCATCTATTAGTTTGCTCATTATAGTTTATGAAATCCAAAGATTTCTTTTTTTTATGTAAAACACTTGTTGTATAAACAATTATTATTATTATTATTTTTTTTTTGGAAGATTTGATAACCATTTCATTTTTTGTTTTTGGTTTTTGAAAATTAAGCTTATAAACACTATTTTTACCCACAAACTTCTTTGTTTTGTATCTACATCCTTTCCCATGTTTTCAAAAACCAAATCAAATTTTGAAAAAAAAAAAAAATAGTTTTTAAAAACTTGTTTTTGTTTTTGGAATTTGGCTAGGAACTCAAATGTCTCCCTAACAAAAATGAAAACCATCGTGAGAAGATGGAGAGAAAACAAGCACAATTTTCATAGTAAAATGTTTTTTTGCAAAGTATTTTGAGTTATTTATATTTGTTTTTAGAATTTCTCCAAGCGTTTTTAATTATAAAAAAATTAAAAAAAAACATATTTAATTAGACAAAATCTTTTTTTTTTACCGGTCTCTAAAATTGTAACCAAATACTAATATATATATTGTTTTTTAAAAAATATACTTTTAGTCCTTCCTATGATGGTAAAAGACATGTCAAACACATTTATTTTGATAGAGTAAAAATTAATATTTTTTCTACTAAAAAGAAAAATTGTTTGCATGTAATCATATCAAAGTGATTGCTCTCTAATATCTGTTGGATGTAGATTTGAAATTTATATATCCCCTAATAACCATTTGAAATAGGTTTGAAAAATATTATGTCATTTTTCCCTCAATTCTAGTAGTCTAAAACTACTGGACACGTTGTGGTGGTTTCACTAATAATTTTTCCGAAAAAAGAAGTTGCTATATTAATAAAAATGGTTGGTTTTTGGAATCCAAAGAATTTCAATGGGAGGACCCAATCACACATATGTTTTAGCACTATTTGGGTTAAAAATGTGAAAGATACATTTGGTAGTTTGTTATACTGTTTTTGGTGTTTTCACATTCAGGTTGCTACTTATTGATATCATTGTATTCTAATGAATTGATGAAATTATTAGTTACAATGCTAACTAAGATATTATGTTCTTTTGGAATCTCATTACACATATGTTTTAACTAAAAAGAAAAAAGGAAAAAATATAAGTTATAGCATATTGCTACATAGTTAAAGAAAATAAAAAGTATTTTCTCAAAAAATAAAAAATAAGAAAATAAATAAAAAGTATTATGAAAAGATTCCTAATCTTTTAAGTAAATCTCAATCTCAATTTGATATTTAATCTTTATAAGTTCTCAATTTTAATTTTAATGTACTAAAAATTCTCAATCAACATTGTTTTATTAACATTTAGTAACGTAGGAACATATTTTGGTTGATGCGCAAGGTGAATTTTACTAATGATTGAGTTGCGTTTGATGCATCATGTACCATCTAAATGAAATATTCACATGTCTAAATACATTAATAAAACAATAAAATAGTAATGATATGTATTGATTTTTTTATTGGCAAAATTTAATAATTCATTTTTAAAGTAGTTGAAAATTTTTAATATATTAAAAGTATATTGATTGAGAATTTTAAAAGATTAATTAATTATATAAAGTATTAAATATACTATCATGTATGAACCCAAAAGAAAGAAAATTACTATTATGTGTATACATTTAGTCAACGATATCACGTCTGCTTCTTTATCTTCACTTCTTGGTTTCTACACTTTGCTGTAAGATCTCTTTTCTATGTTTAGCCTTTTATCTTGGCTTTTTTTTTTTTTAATAATATTCTTTTATTTTTTTTAAAAAAATACTCGTTAAGCATTAATTTAAAAAAAATCGTTTTTTTTAAACAAGGGAATTCAATTCAATAACCAGAAGGATGAAACCTTTGCGGTACAAAGGATAAGTTTCCTACATTCAAAATCTAATGAGGGACATGATGAAGCCATAACTTGGGAGTAGAGGTTAATCCCAATCGAGTTAAACCATACGCCATCATATTTCTCATGCGACTTACATGAATAAATGTCACCCTTTGAAATGATGCTTTGAACTCTTTTATGTCACCGACTATCGTCTAAACATCACTCATACATTTCTCTGAACCATTTATCATAAGATATAAGGGATAGAGAATCAGAGAAAACTTGTAATTTTGAGATATCCATTCTTTGAGCCAGGCAGAGACCTTTTATAATAGACCTTGCTTTCGTGCACAATGGAGATAGAAACGAGGAATGAGAGTTAGTCATAACTGCAATTACTTCTCCATTCTTACTTTGAACAACCACTCCCATTCCCGTTTTCAGGTTTTGCTCATCACACGTTGCACCGGTATGCATAATCATTTCACCACCATCTTCATTGACAGATGGTTGTTAGCTTTGTTGTGGCACCGTATTACCCATATTAAGGATTTGAAATTCGTTAAGGTAATGCACAATCCATTCACTTTGAATTTCTATGCTTGGGACTTCACGACCATGTTGAGGATCCCACATCGAAAAGATTGGTGGAGACCTCACAATTTATAAGCTACAAGGGTCACCCCACTCATTGCCAATTGGTTTTGAGATGGAAGCCCATATAATATAATATGGTATCAGAGTCCATTAAACCCAAACGGGTATTCGGTCCAATAAAAAGAAATTGGGATCCCATCCAAGAATGGTGAACCCAAAGAGGCACCATCTTGAGTCTCAGGCTTCTCCAAATAACTTTTGCCCTTGGAACATCTAAGTGTAATAAATTAACTTTTGTTGGGATACAGTCATGGTATGACCTCCAAATACAGTGTTTGACTTTATTTGGAATCTTTAGGTTCCACAACTTTTTCCACCATTTTCTGCATAAATTTTCATTTGTCAAAGCTCATTGATTCTTCGTCAACATATATGCTTTATAACCACTTTTCACCATGTATCTCCCCAAATGATCACAGTGTCATATTCCATTTATAACACACCCATCTCATTTATTGGTGGTGCGTGACTGAAGGTGATGGTAAAAAAAATTGATAGAAAATATGAATTAAAGATGGTTTTAGTCAATAAGTGCAAGTATACACTACCACATGCAATAATAAAAACAATTGAAGTATTCCAAAGTATTAATCCCACAGGGACTAATTTAAACTCAGATTTGAAGAAGAAACTCCTCTTAAGCACGATGGTTGGTAACAAAATAAGTTGGTTGATTTTGGAAATGTTTTTAAATAAGAAAGAAATAATAAAAACAATAAAATTTGATAATAAAAGACAAGAGATTCAGTTTAGTTTCGGCCCAAGTATGATTAACCTTATTACTAGTTTGCTCACAACCTAAGTCTATTTATGCATTGGGTCATGTTTAACTTTTATTTGGCCTTGCTCCCAAGTACCGTTAGAAGGCTAAGCAAGTTCGTTATGCACATGTCTGTGACTTAACTCCGACATAGATAATTCATGCATGCAACCTATAACCCTATAGTTGTTACTCCTCGTAACAGCGAATTCACTATTTCTATGCTTTTCTCCTATATCACATTTATGAAAATCGTTATTGTCCGACCCTTTCGGTAATGAATTCATATTGGTTGCTAAGTCTAAATGGCCAGTTTAAGCTTAACAAGATAATATTATAATCAATAAAGAGATACATGCATAAATAAAACTTTAGGAAAAGCAAACTACTTTCAAGCTAATCCATCCACAAGGGTATTGACTAATCGAACCCCTTAAATTAAATTTAGCTACACATGGTGGAAGATGATATGAATAAATAACTTTTCATTGAAATAAAATTCGTGAATACAAGAATAAATGAAAAGAATAGATATTGGAAAATACTAGTGCAGTAGCTAAAATTAGGGTTTCCAATCCCTCAAGAGTTCTCACGACACTCTAATCTTCCTTTTATAAGATGGAAAGAGGGTGAACTCTCTACAAACACAAGGTTTGATGTCTAACTAGGTTAGAATTTGGTCTTCTATAAGGGACTACGAGCGTCATGACTCATGGGTATGAGTTAGAGTTCTGTCACCACCCATATCTTTCTAGTGAGTTCTGCTTGAGTTTCGTCTCGATTTCTAGTCTTTTATAGAGCGAGAAGTGGTTGGGAGTCACGAAATCCATCCTAGCAGGTAGTCCAATCATTTTCAAAGTCAAAATAATCGGGTAGGTGTGTGGAAAGCTCGTTCAATGCTGACTCGCGAAGAATCTAAAAAACAATTTCTGCCTAGAAATGTGGTCACATTTCTTTTTGCTTTGGCAGAAATGTGGTTGCATTTATGTTGTTCCTCTGTTTTTCCTCTGTTCCCTTACAACATGCAAAATTTGATCAAATTCATATAAAATCAATCATTTTAAGCACAGTTAAGCATGATTTAACAAATTAGACTCCCTAAGACTCATCTCACCAACTTTGACACTTTTTAGGCTCGGGATAAGGAAAATTGACTCGAAACATACAAGTTTCCACAAGAAATGAGCTAAGAATAAGGGGCAAAATACATATATTTTTGACACTTACCACTTCTTCCTACGATCATATCAATGAATCCAACTAATTCTTCAACTTCGCAAGATGAACAATCTTCCACTAAGGCTAATATTAGTTCTTATTACCTACATCAGAGCGATACTTAGAATCTTGTACTTGTCTCAGATCTTCTCATTGATTCCAATTATGTTACTAAGAGTCGTTCGATGTTGTTGGCCTTATCGATCAGGAACAAGCTAGGTTTTATTGATGGAAGTATTCCAAAACCTACTGGCAATCTTCTTCAGTGGTGGACTTAAAACATTGATATGGTCATAGCTTGGATCATCAATTCAGTTTCAAAAGATATTTCATCCAACATTTTGTTTATTGATTCTACATAAGCAATTAGGAAAGATCTAAAAGATCGATTCCAAAAAATGCAATGGTCATTGAATTTTTCATCTGAAGAGAGAATTGGTCACAATTAAGCAAAAAAAGGATTCCATGATCATGTATTTTGCCAAGATTAAAAGTGCTTGCGATGAGTGTGTTACTGATGTGGACTTTTCCTTACCGCAAACGCACGGGTCAAGTAATAATAAAGTGTTCGTAAAAAAACGAGTGTCGTCCTCTGGATTGGATGTTTAAGCAAATCAAGTATTGTGAATTATCTTGCTCAATTTTATTTAAGGATAAAAAATTAGTGAATGAATGGTAGGAAACTTAAATCAAAACACGTAAAAAATATGGAAATTCAATTGGGAAAAATACTTAGGGAATTGATTTCCCTAATTTAGTCTAGGATTGATTTTAAGGAGTAAGTTATTATGCACAATGAAATTATGAGCCAAAGACCCTTTAATCACAACTACCTCTCCCGAGTATAATTGATTCTCATGCAAATTTACCAACTTGATATCCCTATCTAAGTTTATTAATCATGCAAGGCAATGAGATCTTTTAACCAATTCTAAAGTTAACCTAAAACCGTCACAAATTAGAAACTAAACTTTAGTCATGCAATCTTGAGTAAGTCTAAATTAAATCCCCTCTCCCGAGCTAGATTCAAAACTTAAATCATTCAACTAATGGCCAATTAATTGAAAGCATTAAATCAAGATTACAAACATAATAACATTGCATAACTTAAACCATAAATCAATCCATAAACACAATCAACTACATCAATCCCTAAGCTTACAAGTTTAGCTACTCATGATTAAAATTACAAGCTCAACTAAACATGTAAAAGCCATAAAAATCTAACTAAAGTGAGGTAAGGAAGAATTAAACTCGTTGTAGGCCGAGACCGAACGTCCCCGTCACAATCCCCACGAACAATGGGTTGATTTCCGAATTTTCCCCTTTGCTTCAGCCTTCAATTGCTCTGTTTCTGCCCTCTTTACGGCTCCAAGAAGTCCCCAAAATTCTCTCTCCAAAAACCTAGTCGAAAGGATGCTTTTATTCTGAAATTTCGTCGTAGCGTCGAGACGCTGCCTCTAAAACACGAGTTCTGAAAAAAGAATTCTCGCAGCGTCGAGACGCTACGACAATTTCGCGCCTCCTCTGATATGGAATGCCAGCGTCGAGACGCTAAAGAAGCAGCGTCGAGACGCTGGTCTATATTTGACCAAATGTTGACTTTTTTCCTTTTTGATTCTTTTTCCTTCCTTTGCATCTTTTCGCGTCCCGAGCACTCGATTAACGCCATTATTGCACTATAGCTCCAATCAACCATTTCCTACAAAATAAACAACAAAGTGCAATAAAATGGCCAATAATCATCAAAGACCAGCTAAATTCAATAAGGAAAGATAGCTAGCTATGCTCGCTATCAGTTACTTATAGGCGTAGCTAAACTTGTGGAGCATGCAAATGTGGGGGATACAAACAAATTGAAGAATTCCTACAATTTGAGTACCTGATGAGTTTTCTTATTGGGACTGAATGATTGTTTTGGCCATGCTTGCTTGCAGATTCTTCTTATGGATCCTCTTGTGCCTATAAGCAAAACCTTTTTGTTGATTGCGCAAGAAGAAGAACAACATACTGTTTTGCCTTTTCCGCTTGTGACTGCCTTAGCAGTTGGGAGTTCGAATAATTCTCTTCAAGGATCCGAACAAAATTCATCCAATAACTCTGAGAACAACTCATTCCGACACCGTCCTCCGAACAATCCTCAAAATAATCCTCCGGTTTGCACTCATTGTGGAATACAAGGACATACTATTGACAAGTGTTACAAATTGCACGGATATTCCCCAGGGTATCGTCAAAGAGGCATTCAACGTAATTCGAATACCAATTAGAAAGAAAATCATAGTGCTCATGTTGTTCCAAATTCATCAGTGGATCCAACACCAACAACAATTCTTCTATGACGAACGATACTTTCACTCAATGATAAAATATTTTGAATATGCTTCAATCGAAACTTGCAAGTGTTAAGATTGCAACCGAAAGTATTACTCAACACATGTCAGGTACTTATCCTCATTCTACACCTTTAGATGTTAAATGGATTATAGATTCGACTGCTTCAGCACACATTTCTTATATGAAAGAAATATTTGGAGTTTGTGAATACTTTTGTTGTGCTGCCAAATAATACTCGAATCTATGTTAAACATGTTGGAACTATGACTCTATATGATTCTTTGCAACTTAAGCGAGTATTATATGTTTCAGATTTTCAGTATAACTTGCTATCCATTAGTGCATTGACATCCAATAACAATTATTATGTGGTTTTCTCTACCGATTCTTGTGAAATTTAGGAAAGGTTCACTTTGAAGATGATTGGCAAAGGTAGTCTTCAAGATGGATTATACACTATTAAACATAGTGTTATTGGTCCTGATGCAACATAGATTGTTCACTCCAATGCTGTTCAAGCTGTTAATTCTACTTCTATTTGGCACTCCAGGCTTGGTCATCCATCTTTTTCTAGACTTTCTACGCTTAAGAAAACTTTTTTGATTGATACTTCTTTGCCTTGTTTTGTCTGTCCTCTTGCAAAACAAAGACATTTATCATTTACACCTCATAATAATTGTTCCAGTTGTATCTTTGAACTTATACATATTGATATTTGGGATCCTTTTCACACTGTCTCACATGCTAGACACATATATTTTCTTACTATTGTTGATGACCATAGCCAATATACTTGGGTATTTTTGTTGAAGAAAAAGTCTGATGTGCTGAATATTATTCCTGAATTTTTTTAACCAGTGGAGACACAATATAAAAAAACTATTGAGGTGTTTCGGTCAGATAATGCACCTAAATTGTCATTCTCTAATTTTTTTTTTCATGTTAAGAGAGTTATACATCAACTTTCATGTGTTGAAAGACCTGAACAAAATGCAGTGGTAGAGCGTAAACATCAACATATATTGAATGTAGCTCGAGCATTATATTTTCAGTCCCTATGTACCAATTCATTTATGGAATGAATGCATTTTAACTGTTGTGTATCTTATTAATCATACTCCATCTCAATTTCTCAAGTGGATTACTCCTTATGAATTGCTTCATGGTTCTATGGTTGATTACTCTATGCTTAAGATTTTTGGGTGTTCATGTTTTGCTTCCACCTTACCTTCTCATCAAACAAAAATCTCTTCTAAAGCCATACCTACTATTTTTCTAGGATATCCACCCGGAATGAAAGCATATAAACTCTATGATATTGAAAACAATCGTTTCTTTATTTCTAGAGATGTTGTCTTTCATGAAACCATTTTTCCTTTTCATACTATCTCTCCTACATCACAAAAAAGATTTTTTTTTCTAACCTTGTCCTTTTAAAACCGGTGTATATACACTTGCCAAATTGACCAAATGATATTATAAGCACCAACATTCCTACCATAAAAGCTTGTCCAACACCTGAACCCCCAACTACAAAACCTTCTGCTTCAACACCAACTACAGAATCTTCTGCTAGTCCCAATCAACTGCAAGATTTGCCTCTTATTTTCAAATCTTCTCGCATAACCAAATCCCCAACTTATCTCAATGATTACCACTGCAACCACATAAATAACACTCCTCTTCCAAAACCATCTTCTCGCCATCCTTTGCAGAATCACCTCTCACATTCCAAACTATCTCTTGCCTTTAAAACCTTTACAATCAACCTTTCCTCTCACTATGAACCCCTATTTTATCACCAAGCCGTACCCCATGACCATTGGCACTGCATCCAAAGAACCCTTTTGACTGAAATATCTCAGTCTTGAAAATTCACACATATGATAAACAAAGAGGAGATCTCACATGTCAAAAAGAAAATTATGAATAAAGCATCAGCTCATCAACCTAGATAACAAACTCAGTCATCAAACAACAATTTGGTAGATCCCAACGCTAATCATTAAGAAAATAATGAATCTGAAAGTATCAAGTGCAATGATTCCAAATATAATTTGGTTTCAAGGAAACTTTGTATAAGCCATAAGATGAATGTCTACACTAAATATAAAAGCTAAAATGATAAAATGGCATTCGAGACAAATATAAGTCAAATCGGACTTACTAATATCCCCAAACTCAAGGTTGGCTTGATCATCCCCAATGAATGGTGATGAGCCATATATATTAAGGAAACAAGTCTAGCAGAGCATGATTATTCACATGGAAAACCCAACAAATTACCTTCACAATTATAGCCCACAATCATGAAGATTCATCAATCAATCAACCAGCATCAAGCATAAATAAGGAAGCTTCAGGCTGGCATATTCTCAAAATTAAAAGCCAAACGTTCACCAAAGATTAATTTTATCTTTCCTTTTACAATTGAACCATTTACTTTCCTTTATTTTCATACCTTGTATACTATATTTTCCTTGTACAGATGTCTATGTGAAAATGTGTTATTTATATGTTTTGCTCAGTGAAATAAAGATTATCAAAGAAAACAATTAGCTTCAACAAAACTTTCAATATAAACATGACTTAAAACACTTTTAAAGGATTTGAATGAGACTAATGTGCTGCACAATACCTATTGACATCGAATTACCTTGGATAGGCGTTGCTTGACGATTGAAAGGGCTTAATCCTACTAATATAGAGTCAATCACGAATGTGTAATCCAAATTCGAAGTTGAATAATCATGGGTCAACGTTGAAACTTACTAGGATTGCTAAACAATGCCAAAATGGTCAAGATTGGAGAGGAAAACGCTACTGGTCGCACGAATTCCTGACCAAAACGAGAGAAAGAGAGAGATTTAACGAGGCAGAGAGAGAGACTTACGCGTGGAAGAAGAAGAAGGAGAAAACAACAGCTTGTGATCTTGCTCGCCGAAGTGGGTCTTGGTTGAAAATCTAGGGGGAGAGAGAACTTGCGGCGTTGCCGGCGTGGAGGAAAAAACGGGGGAGAGGAAGAATTGGGGTTGGCCTTACTGATGAAACGAGGGTTTGAGAGTGGGGATTGAGAAAACGTAGATGAGAGAGGGAGAGAGAGGCTGAGAGATGAAGAACACGAGGGCTTAGGATTTCTTTTTTTGCTTTCTCCTTTTTTTTTTAATAAAAATTACTTTATATAATTTTTTTATCAATGACACTTAAACAAAGTCATAGATTTATGACTTTGAAAAAATGTCATAAATCTCTGAAAATACGAAAATCTCTGTTTTTTCCCGCCAAAAACGCGCCCCAATTATTTATGACATTTTTTCTTTCTTTCCTTTGATTTGGATTTGGTTGTAGCGTCATAGAATGTCAAAATTGTAGTAGTGACACACGGAGTCTTGTTCCTTTACCACCAAATGAACATAACATAGGATACAAATGGATTTATTGAAGGGATCGAATCCCCAGGAGAAGTAATGTGAATCGTGCGTAATTTAATTTGGTTTCTTAAGAAACCCATATATTGTGCAATACAGAGAATTATACAGAAAAATTCTCCAGCAGCCACCAGTTGTGGAGCCTGCTGCCTTGGTGAACCAAGTCGCAGAGGAAACATGTGTCTATTGTTGTGAAGATCACAACTATGAGTTTTGCCCCAGCAATCCAGCTTCTGTGTTTTTTGTAGGTAATCAGAGGAACAACCCTTATATTCTAACTTTTATAATCCAGGTTGGCGCAACCACCCCAACTTCTCATGGGGGGGACAAAGAGGTAATGTGCAAGCACAACAAAAGGTGAACCAGTCGGGATTTGCTAAAGCGCAGGTATTGCCCCAGCAAAATAAGCAGGCTTTGCCCTAGAAAAATTCGGGGAGTTCTCTTGAGGCGATGATGAAAGAATATATGGCTCGTACAGATGCCGCAAATCAAAGTAATCAAGCTTCAATGAGAGTCATGGAATTGCAAGTGGGTCAGCTAGCTAACGAGTTGAAGGCAAGGCCTCAAGGGAAACTTCCTTCTGATACTGAACACCCTAGAAGGGAAGGTAAGGAGCAGGTAAAGGCGGTGACTCTTAGGAGTGGTAAGCCATTAGACGAGAGAAAAGAACCTAGTAACACCCAGGATGTAGGAAATACTTGTGATAAAAATATTGTTGTTGAGAAAGAGTTGGAGTTTGGTCAGGGTGCTGAAGGCAACAATAATGACGCTGGAGCATCTGGTTCTGTTCTAGATGTGGAACCACCTTATGTGCCGCCCCCACCTTATGTACCACCTCTACCTTTTCCACAAAGGAAAAAGCCTAAGAATCAGGATGGTCAATTCAAAAAGTTTTTTGAGATTCTTAAGCAATTGCACATAAATATCCCTTTAGTAGAAGCTATTGAGCAAATGCCTAATTATGCTAAATTTCTTAAGGATATTTTGACTAAAAAGAAGAGGTTAGGTGAGTTTGAAAATTTGCTGAGAAAATTCATGGAGCAAAAGTTTTGAAGGATGAATGTTAATCTAGCAGTTTTTCTGTCTCCCAGAACTTAGGTGAGCTTCATCATAAAATGTCACCATTCTGAGGGGCAAGAGATAGAATAACTAAGGATTCTTGAGCTTTACAATGAGTCTTTAGCCTAGTTGGTGATGAGTTTGAGGCAATGGTATACTGCACCATAAAGTGGGTCATCCCATGCTTAAGAACTTATGACTGTAGGGCTGCTTTAAGTCTGAAAAACAAAAATAAACCCCTTAAAAATGTGTTTTAAAATGTCTGATAATAGAGCTAGGCTGTGGCAAGTTCTTAGAATTGAGTTAGAAGTGGTGATTATTTGTCCATGCCAGAAGAATTATTTTGCTGCAGCAGAGCTTGGTTTTGCAGAATGCTTAGGTAAAGGTTGAAGGTAGTGATGGACTATCTGGTTTGATTAAGCTATTCTTTGTCTAATGTTTTGAATTCTTAAGGAAAGGTTGGTTAGTATTGCTCGGGACGCGCAATAGTTCAAGTTTGGGGGTGTGATAACTCTCCAAAAGGTAGTTATTTAGGCCTCATTTCTATAGGGATTTGTGTGTCTTTTGTGCTTAATGGGGTTGGTTTTGGATATATATTATATGTTTTAACCCATTTGGAAGAATGGAAGTTTTGGAAGTTACTTTATGCAGAATGTATTGCTGAGCGACTGGAGGGAGCAAATTCTGTGTTGGAGCAAAGCGAGGAGCAAAACTGCCACATCATAGCTCGTTAGCTGATGTGCAATTTGCTTACCGCAAGTGTACAGGTCAAGTAATAATATAGTGTTTTCGTGTAAAACGAGTGTCGTCCTCTGGATTGGTTTTCTAGCAAATTAAGTATCGCGAATACTTTTGTTCAATTTTATTTAGGGAGCAAAACTCAATGATAAAAATAAATCTAAAGACAAAACGCATAAAATAAAAGTGGAGACTCAAATGGAAAGATTCTTAGGGAATTGATTTCATTGTTGAGATTGAGGATAAATTAATGGGATGAATTTAACATGCAATTATTCTACCAAGTCTAGGAACCTTTTATCACAACTATCTCTCCCGAGCATAATTGATTCTCATGCATGCAATCAACTTGATATCCCTATCTAAGTTCATTAACATGCAAGGCTTTGAGTTTAGTTCTTCAGGCAACTTCTAAAGTTATTCCAAATCCTGTCACAAACTTAGAATTTCTACTTTAGTCATGCAATTAAATAAAGTAAGTCTTAGGCCAAATCCCCTCTCCCGAGCAAGATTCAACACTCAAATCATTCAACTAGTGATCAAGTAATTGAAAGCATTTAACCATAATTGCATAGGTAAAATAAATGCATATTCATACCACAAATCAATCCAACAATCTAAAACAACTACATCAATCCCTAAGACAAACAACTAGCAATTCATAGTCTTTAAACTACAAACACTAATTGAAAGAAAAGCCATAAAAACTACAAGAGTTAAGGGAAAGAGAAAGTAAAACTCGAATCCGCCGACACCGCACGTCCCCGTCACGATCTCCACGTCTTCTCGCTTGATTCCCGCTCCTTGGCCTTGCCTTTAGCTCCCACAAAAGGTCTCTAGTCGAAATTAGGGCTAAAATCTCACCAATTGGGCTCCAAAAATCCGTAGCTGAAAAGAGGAATTTATAGAAAATCTGGCGATAGCGTCGCGACGCTGTCGCGATACAGCATTTTTGGAAATTTTGTCGATAGCGTCGCGACGCTATTTTGTCAATGGCACATGTCTAGGTCAACCTAATTCAAGCCTTCCTCAACTCTATAAAAGGAGAAGGCCGCCCAAGTCAAAGTCATTCCACTTTTGGGGAAGAGATCATTCTCATTTCCATTTTGGGAACCGAATAGAGGAAAGATTGGAGACCACTAGGAAGACCATCAATTACAAGCTGTTCAAGGGAATTAATCTTTTCTTGTATTACCTTGTAGTTATGGACATGCTTACTCAGATTGTAACGTGCGTTTCCATGCATCTTATGAACCAAGTAGCTCTAGGCGTTGGTTAGGAAACAATGTGATTGTCGTGCTCAATTTCTAGCAATAAATATTGATTCTATGTATCTTGGTTAATTGTTTTGCTTATTTCTATTTTATGCCCGTCTGGCCAGCCGGTATGAATACCTCTCTCTAGTTTCAGGGATGATTTAGGGAGTGTGTGGCAATTAATCACACTAGATCATTGTGTATTGGTGAATGCCAGTGATTGAGCTAGGGATAACCAGTTGCCTAGTGCTTGATCGGTAGTACTTCATTGGGGTTGAAACACATTCCAAAATATCCGGAGTTCCGGGAGGAATATGCTAATAAGACTGCGAGAGTTTTGCATGATCAATAATATTGCTAGAGCATCTTTTAAAACAATTACTAAATCCTGACCAGCGCCTGTTTCTAATCTGTCTGCCTATTTGTTTACTTGTTGTTTTGTCATTTCTTTTGCTTCAACATTATTCCTATAAAAACCAATCATTTTTACCATCTTTGAAACCATTGAAAAATTATACAAAATAGATAAAGTGAAAGCTAGTTCAGGCCTTGGATTGATAAATACTTATTACTTGCTACGGACTGTGTATACTTGCACAGAGTTCTAGAGTCTTTTTATACCATATTTTTACTCACTTTAGGAACCCAACAATAGGATACCCCCACTAGCATGTCAACTACATGAACGCGTTGGATCATTACGTTTGTATCATAATACAAAGCGGGTTGTATCCATATAGTTTGTGTGAATCTCCCACTCTCACGCCTCTCTCTCCCTCTCTCTCGCCCTCTCTCTCATTTTGCTCTCCCTCTGTTAATACATAGCCTTTTTCCAGAGAAAATCCTTAGAGATCTGGGTTCCCACAAGCCACTCAACACACACATCTAAGAGAATACCGGTGAAATTTTGGTGGTGGTGTTCGTGATCATTTTCCAGCAAAGAAAAAGAGTTTTTGCTGTTGTATTTCGGTGGAGAATCAAGAGTTTTTGGTGAAACGTTCAAGAATTTCTACAAGGATAATTTTTCCTTGAACTAGGATCAATAGGATCCAATTCTAGATTAGATCTAGAGTTTTATTTTCTGTTTTAGCATGCTTTATGTTCCTTTTTACAGCATGTATTTTGTTTCTTAATCTTGCTGTAAATTTCTTATTTTTGTCGTCGTATTGGTTTCCCAATCGACATTTAAACCGATAAGGTCTCTGATCGTTTTCGCTGCGCTAGGGCTCTTATCCCTACAGTTATATCTACCTTGACAATGGCTCTACTTCCCGACGACAGGAGTATGGAATGTGGATGACGTTCAACGGTCGTTCCTCGAGTGTCTTTCATTTGCCTAGTACCAGCCCATTCGAAAATACACAGATGATGATGGACTCTTCCCCAAATCAGAATCCACCATTTTCGCCAACTTTGGCTATCAGAACAACAACTGGATTGGAAAACACAGGACGTTCTTCTCCAATGACGGGATTCGGTAGCCGACCCATGGAAAGCTCGTCGGTAATGGAGGATGGGCAATTCGCAACCAATTAATGGCTTTCTTTATGGCATCAATGATGCTGATTTATCAAAAGTGAAAAAGAAACTTGATTATGGGCTGGAGTCAAACATTTATGAGGCTAAGCGAAAAGGGAAGGAGATCGAAACTGACGCCATTTATGGGTTTCAATTTAATTCAAGGAATGAGGAGATGAAACCGCCTGAACGTTCGACCCCTCCATCCACAGCAGCAGACTCGGACTCGGTGTAGAGTAATGACACTCCTCTAGCTGGTTTCTACTCGCTATCTGGACGGCCTGAGGAAATGAACTGGTCAAATGGTTCTCAATTGGCGTTCATGGAAGCAATGAGGAACAACAATTGGGCCAATACTCAAAATAAGCCCACAACAGATTTGAATGAGGCCCCTGCCACGACATCATATTTGTCCAAAATGGCCCAAATTTGAAACATTGGAAACAGAAAACAAGGAAGAATATCGTGGATTCAAATTCTAGTGATGTACCTGATAATCATAAGAAATGCATGGGCGATGGGCTGGCGGGTGGATCTCTGAAACGCGCCAGAGCAGACGAGGATGATATCCCAAACTCGATCGAACCAACGGCGGAGGCTGATGATCAGCCCCGCCGAGAACCATGAAAAACTCTTTGTTGGAATGTTCGTGGTCTAGGGAATCCTAGGACATTCCGAGCCGTTAGTGATGGTATACGTCAGTATAATCCTCATTTACTGTTTTTGTTGGAAACAAAATGTAGTTCGAATGCCCGTAATCTTAATAAAATTAAGATGTCTTTGAATTATTCGGGTTGTTTTACTGTTGATTGTGTGGGCCGTAGTGGGGGTTTATGTTTATTATGGAAGGATGAGGTTTATGTGACAATAAGATCATATTCGCAGTTTCACATAGATGCATCGATCAAGTGGGATTCTAAATTGTGGCGGTTTTCTGGCATCTATGGTCATCCAACCGCTAGTCAGAGGAATCATACATGGAATTTAGTACGTTGTTTACATAATCAGGATGACTCTGCGTGGATTGGTGGTGGGGATTTCAACGCGACTCTTTTACAGAAGGAAAAGGAAGGCGGAATCCCTGTAAGAGATTCCCAAATCCAAATGTTTCGTCATGTTTTGGATGACTGTGGCCTACAAGATTTGGATTTTGTGGGAGAAATATTCACGTGGTCAAATCGACAAGATGCGGAGACATAGATCAATGAACGGTTGGAGCGTTTCCTTGCAAATGAAGCCTTCCTTCAGATTTTCCCTCATGGTTCCGTTCAGCATATGAATTGGGCTCAATCAAATCATCGCCCAATTTTTTTTAATGTGAGTCCTGAGCTTGAAGACGGTTATAAAAAAGGAAGGCCACGCATTTTACGTTTTGAGGGAGTATAGACACAACATTCAGATTGCAAGCAAATTATCTCCAATTCGAACGGTTGGGCAAGACAAGGAATTGGAAAACCACGACTTGAATTCTATCTTAAAAAATGCAAGACTCGTTCGCAGCAATGGGGTAAGGGCACATCTTCTTCCATCCGACGTCGAATAGAAACTCATCAGCGGATATTACAAGATCTATACAGCAAGCTTCCACCATGGGACTTCAATGAGATCAGGCGAGTGGAAGCTCAATTAGACAAAGCTCTAGAAGAGGACGAAATATACTGGAAGTAGCGGTCACGTGAAAACTTGCTATAGTGGGGGGGGGACAAGAATACTCGTTGGTTCCTTAAACAAGCCACAAGGAGGAAAAAGAGAAACAAAATTCGAGAAATTCAGGGATCACATGGTAGTCGGATTGTGGATCAAAGGAAAATGGAGCAGGCCTTCACTTCATATTTTTCGAAAATGTTTTCTTCGTCTAACCCACAATTGGAAACCATTGACAATGCTTTACAGGATCTAACGGCCAGGGTGACTCCAAACATGAATAAAAGGCTGCTAGCCCCATTTACAAGGAGTGAGATCGAAAGAGCCATCAAGCAGATGCATCCGTCCAAGGCGCCTGAACCCGATGGTTTCTTTGCAGTTTTCTACCAGAAATTCTGGAATGAGGTAGGCGATACTACTGTTCTAAAGTGTATGGATATGCTAAACATGATTAACTTACATATTCAACAATCACCATCTCAAAATCACATACAATTTCACATAGTCAATTTCAACACAAGTGCCACAACCTAAACAGATCAGCAACCAACAATTTCACAATTATCATGGCAACTAACAATTTTACAACTAAGCAAATGAAGTTCCAATGCGCTGATAGAGAAGCCACTTACCCAGTATCGCATAAGAATGTTTTACTCAAAATTCTTACTCCCACTATTTTCTAAATCCTTAGCCAAGAATGCCCACAACTACAAATAAAAGGCTTTCCAAGATTAGAATTTTTTGTCAAATAATTCAATGAAACTCAACATGCTTATGGGAGGTCTTTACCTTTGAATACTCACCTGAAAAGGCCTAAACAACTGCTGGTCACATCCTTAAAATCACTTAATCTTGCAATCTCAATGCTGGAAAAACAGTGGGTAACGCTGAAATGCTCAATTAACAATGGGTCAACTCCAAGTATCAACATGAACACTAACGGAGACTTAAATGAATAAATAAAACACACCCTACCAATAATTCCCTTTTCTTTTTCTTTTTTTTCCTTTTTGCTTGGTAGCAACTTGGGTGGTCGATACTCGACTTAATAACAGAAACACACAATAACCTAGAATCGATTTGGGGAAAAATCTATGGGTTAATTTCTATTCTTAAGAAAGTTGTTGAAGAAACTCAAATCAAACATGAAAACTCAACAAGGCTTACCCCAAACGACTCCAAATACGTGACTGTGGTTGCTGCAACCAACACTTGACGGCGGCGACGATTCGCAGCAGATCTGGGCGGTACAACGACAAATTGAAGAAGAGAGGGAGGTCAACGGCTGCGCTACTGACCGAAGCAAGGAGGAGGCGGCGACAACGCGGAGACTTGCGATGGCATGGGTGGTTGTTGACGGCGGCAGCGCGACGAAAGTTGACGGCGGCGTGCATGAACGGAGGGGACAAACCAGGCGGCGGCGTGCGATGATACAAAGAGACGAGAGGGAGCGAGAGGGCGAGGGAGGGAAATCGCAGAGAGAGCGTGAGTGAGAGAGATGAAATCGTGGGGATCTCCTTTTTTTCCCTTTTTTTTTAAACCCACTTGCTTCTTGAATTGGGGGGGGGGGGCAGCCGTGAAATCAGCCCCCCCTCTTTCCTTCTTTGACTTATTATTTAAAAAAAAAAACAAATGAAAACCCTTTTTTTTCATGGTTGTTACATGTAGTATAGGGATAAGGCTGGGTACCTTATCATGGTGACACTATGGATGCAACCCGCTTTGTATTTTGATACAAACGCAATGATCCAACACGTTCATGTAGTTGTGATGTAGAATTTCCTACCGCAAGCGCACGGGTCAAGTAATAATATAGTGAATGTGATATTCGAATGTCGTCCTCTGGATTGGATTTCTAATCAATTTTAATTACCGGAAATACTCTTGCCCAATTTTATTTAGGGAACCAATTGAAGTGAGAATGAATGTAAATCAAACACAAAACAATGAAAAAGTATGACAATCTAATGGAGACAACGGTCTTAGGGAGTTGATTTCACCAATTGGGATTATGGATTAATTCATGGATTAATGACATGCTATGATTCATAAATCTTGGGAAAATAAAATCACACATATCTTTCCCGAGCATACATGATTCTCCCACATACAATGAACCCAATATCCCTATCTAAATTCATTAAATATGCAAGGCATTAAGGTTAACCTTTTTAACAATTTCTAGAATGAACTATTATCTCCCGATTTCTAGCTAAATCCTAGTTATGCATAACAAGTTCTAAGCTAAATCCTCTCTCCCGAGTTAGATTTAATCACAATCAACATTCAATTCATTACCGATAAATTGAAAGCATTAAACATACATTTTGCATAAATGAAATCAATAGCATAAAACCATAAAATTAATCCATAAAGTGCCCAACGGCTACATCAATCCCTAAGAATTAAACTTAACTACACATAATCTGAGTTACAATATAAACTAAGTCTAAACAAGCCATAAAAACTACAAAAGCAAAGGGTAAAGAGAATTAAACGCTAGGTAGGCCGAGACCGCACGTCCCCGTTATGATCCCCACGAACAATCATTTGATTCCCTCTGGTCTACAGATGGGCCTATCTTCAATCTTCCAACTTTGATTCTTTTTCATTCTTCGGCTTCTTTTCGCAACCCGAATATCCAATTGGCTCAAAATTATGTATCCTACAAATACAACACATAAATGCATAATTTTGGCCAATAAATTATAAAAGACTGGCAAAATTAATTAGGGAAAACTAGCTAGCTATGCTCGCTATCAAACACCCCCAAACTTAAGTTTTTGCTAGTCCTCGAGCAAACTAAAAATCAAGCATACAATGGAAGAATGGATGCAACAAACATGACTCAATCCTCAAGGCTCAAAAGTCAATAATCAATCAATCAAGAGACATGCACATAAAGACCAATGAGGGAGACAAATCAAAAGTTTTCCAAAATTAACTTACACAAGCGAGATTGATGTGGATTCAATCAATAATCCATTGCATATACCTGAAGGACCAATCACAAGGAGCAAGGCAAATAAGATACAAGAGGCTTTCACACTGCATGTTCAAAAGCTAGCAAATGCACAACGAGAGGCCGAGAATTTTGAACCCAAATTTTTGTATAATGTTAGTTCAACAATTTAAGAAGAGAATGGAGTCAAGATGGCACGGAAAAGTTGTGTAGTTTGGAAGATGGCACGAGAGACGAAAAAATTTGTGCAGAATTTGTGAAGAGGTGGCTGTCCAACTTGCATCTCTTGGGATTTCGTGATGTCAAAGGTTGTCAAACGTTGCCATTATGAGGAGCGGATTCCATAGCACATATTTAAGACAATTTAAAGCAATTCTATCTTTTTAGTTTTGAGAAATGGCTGCTCCTTTGATGTGCAATCAAGTTTTAAGTTCCTAGGTCTTATTTTCTACAATTTGAAATTAAGTGTATTTGAATGACTTTTGAGTTCCTTGGTCTATCCACGACCATTTGGCCTTTAAAATGGCTTGTAATGCTCATGAAAAGACATTATTATGAATACTAAAAAGCTTTTGCTTATTCAACCCCTTTGGTGTTGTCTTTTCTTTCAAATCTTGTCTTAGGTTTGATGTTCAATCGATTCATTGGATTAGTTTTGATCAATCTAATTCTGGAGTGAGTCGTCTTAGGATCTAGGAGTGACCATCATAGATTCTAAGATTGATCTAAGAGTGACTCATCTTCTAACTAAACTCTTGGTTGGAATCATTCGGTAAGTTAGTCTCGTTTGTGTCCGTTTACAAGGATCCTAGAAGGACCTCTAGCTTTGTAAACTTAAAGCATATTGGGCGCTTATCAGAGATCTAACTTAACGAGATCAGACTCTACTAGCCCGGGAAGTGATTACTAAACTCTCAACTCATCTTCCCTCTACACTGGTGATGACATGCAAAAATGTCATCATTTTCCTATTAATTTCAGCTAGTTTTGTTCATGAATTGTAAGCTTTAATGTATTTTTATGTTGATTTTACAGAAAACCGAGTTTGAGCAGCAAAACTGAAATTTGAAGAGAATTTGGATGAATTTGAAGGCTTTTTGGAAGAATAATCATTGAAGATCCATGCCCTAAGGTCCAAGAAAAGAAGATAATTGAAGTGGGAGGCCCAAAAAGCCCAAAAGATTGATGAAAGGAGGCAAAAATCCGCAAATAAGGCTTCTAGAAGGCCTAGTGTCGAGACGCTAGGATCGTAGCGTCGAGACGCTAGGTGATCAGCGGAGGAAATCCAAAAATCGCGATAGCGTCGTGACGCTGCGACGACTTCTGCCCCAAGACAACATGGCGTCACAGCGTCGAGACGCTGTGACGTAGCGTCTCGACGTTGTCGATTTGTTCAGCAAGAAAGGTCTAGATTTTGCACTATAAAAAGGGCCCTTCCCTTTGGTAAACATCATCCCATTTTGGGGGAGCTCTCCCCTAGTTCAATAGAGAGAAAAGTGAGAAGAATTGTGGAGAAAAAGGTTGGAATTGGGCGAGATTCCAAGGCTCAAGATTCGAGATGATCGTAGCGGGAGCTTGGGATCGACTTATCGGTTATTTCTTCCTTACTTCTTTATAATTTCTTGTTGTAATTTGAGTTAGGCATATGGATCAAGATCACTTGGGAAAAATTATTCCCATTTGTGAGTAGATCTTGAGACCTAGGGTCGTTATTCTAGTTAATTGGATATTGTAGCGCAATTACTTGGATTATGTAATGAATTTCTTCATATTTCATCTATGCAATTCTTGCTTAATGCTTTTAATCTCTTGATCACGGATTAATTGTTATGTTGGTCTAAATTGATACTCGACAGAGAAAATTTAGATTGGATCCAAATTGTATGGCTAATAATTGCTTGGAGCACGAGAGTAAAAAAGAATTGTTAGAAAATGATTATGAAGTTGCTTAATGCCATACTATGATTAACTGAGGAGATGGTCACATGAATTAGTTATGTTAGTATGAGTTGTGGAGGAACTTGAAAGAGAAATCCGCTTAAAATTACTTCTAGATTTATGAAATTGGTGATTATTAGTTACATGCATCCAAGTATTTGAGCTACAAATCCAAGAAAGCTAGATAACACCCTAGGTCAAGCCCCCTTAATTGGATATTTTCATTTCGTTATTGCATGTTTATTTTTATTTTCGCACTATCATTCGAGTTGATCTTCTAAATAAAATTAAAACATGATGGTTCTTGGTACTTAATGAAATTAATTAAATTTCCCTGTGGATTCGATACTCGGAATACTTTTCGTTTTATATTACTTGCAGCCCATGCACTTTGCGGTCAACAAGTTTTTGGCGCCGTTGCCGGGGAAATTGTAATTTTTTTTCGTTAATATTGAGAATTAAGTGTTTGATTTTAATTTAGAAACTTTTTTTTTCTAAAAGTGGTGGCAAATTTTGAGAAGCTATAAGGTGGATAAATTGTTTCTTTGAGATTCAACCATGGCAGACCAAGAAGACAAAGCAATCCGAGATTATTTCTAGCCTGAATTTCCATTAAATTATTCTGGAATAGCTTATGAGCTGGCCGCAATAGATAATTTCGAGCTCAAAGCTAGTCTCATTCAAATGGTAAAAGAAAATGCTTTCAAAGGCTATCCATTAGAAGATCCACACAATCACCTAAGATCGTTTTTGGATATCTGTGGAACAGTAAAAATAGGAGGACTTAGCTCTGACGCTATTTGTTTGCAATTGTTTCCATTTTCTTTACAAAATAGAGCTTCGAATAGCATTCTTAGTTGGGATGATTTAGTCAAAACCTTCCTTACAAAGTTTTTCCCATTAGCAAAAATTACCAAGCTTAGAACTGAAATTGGAACATTTAAACAATTAGAGGAAGAGCAATTGTATGAAGCTTGGGAAAGATATAAAGATTTACTAAGGAAATGCCCACAACATGGATATCCTGACTGGCTTTAGGTACAATTTTTCTATAATGGGTTAAAAGAGGACTTTAAGACAATTCTTGACACTGCGGCTGGAGGAAGCTTCTTAGCCAAGACTGTCAAAGATGCTCGAACCCTAGTAGAAGAATTGGCCTTAACAAGTTATCAGTGGCAGTCTGAGCAACCAGAATCCAAAATTAAGGAGAAACCATGTGAGAATGAAGAAGTGAGTGCTTTAAGGTTGCAAGTCGAAGCTCTAACCAAGGTTTTAACCAAGCTCACAGGATCAGAAATTCCAGGATTGCCAAAAGACGAAGAAAAGAAGGAACCTAAATCTGAAGAAAAGAAAAACCCTTTGGAGGAAATGCTAGGGAGCTTCATAAATGAAACTAGGAATTTGAATGAAAATGTTCAGGGAGTAGTTTCAATCATGCAAGCCAAAGTATATATTGCGATCAATAAGATGGAAGCAAAAATGGATCAAATTACAATATTCATGAAGGAGATCCAGCAAGGAAATTTATCCAATGTCGTCGCCATGGACCCATGTCGGGTTCCTAGAGTGAGTAAAAATTTAGTATAAAATACTCTAGAATTCCTGTGCAAGTATACACAGTCTGTAGCAAGTAATATTATCAATCCGAGCCCTGAATGAGTTTCCACTCTACCTATTTTTGTGTAACTTTTTAATGGTTTCAAGAATAATAAAATGATTGGGTTTTATCGGAATTATGCTGAAGCAAAATAAATGATAGAACAATAAGTAAACAAATAGATAGACAGATTAAAGGCAGACACTGGTTAGGTTTTAGTGATTGTTCTAAGATATGCTCTAGAAATATTATTAATCATGCATTTCTCGCAGTATTATTAGCGGATTCCTCCCGGAACTCCGGATCTTTTGGGATATGTTTCAAACCCAATGAAGTGCGACCGATCAAGCACTAGGCAACTGGCTATCCCTAGCTCAGTCACTGGCGTTCACCAATACACAATGATCGTAGTGTGGATAATTGCCACACACTCTCTAAATCATCCCTGAAACTAGAGAGAGCTATCCATACCGGCTGGCCAGGCGGGCATAAAATGAGAATAAGCACAACAATTAACCAAAATGCAATAGTCAATATATTACTAGAGATGAAGCACAGTAATCACATTATCCCTAACCAACACCTTAAGCTACTTAGTTCATAATAGGCATAGGAATACGAATTACAATCTGAGTAGGCATGTCCATAACCACAAGTTAATAAAGAAAGTAGACTCCCTAATCAGCTTGCGGATGATGATGTTCTTGATAATCTTCAATCTCCCTAGACTATTCGGCTTCCAAGGGAAAACATGGAATGAGTTTGACTTGGACGGCTACTTCCTTTTATAGAAGGAGAGGAGACTTGAATTAGGTCAACTTGGACACGTGTAGGGCTCTCCTTGCTCCTTTATCACGAAAATTACTCAACAGAAGTCGGTTCATGAAGTTGGCTAACGAGCTGTGATGTGACAGTTCTGTTCCCAGTTTTGTTGCAACACAAAATTTGCTCCCTCCAGTCTCTCAGCAGCATAATCTGCACAAAGTGATTTCCAAAGCTTCCATTCTTCCAAATGGGTTAAATCATGTAATATCTCTCTAAAACCAACACTATTAAGCATTAAAGACACGCAAATCCTTATATAAATGAGGCATAAATAACTACCTTTTGGGCAGTTATCATACCCCCAAACTTGAACTATTGCGCGTCCCGAGCAATACTAACCAACCTTCCTTCAAGAATTTCAAAACATTAGACAAAGAATTAGCTTAATCAGACCAGACAGTCCAACACTACCTTTAACCTTTACCTGAGCACTCTGCAAAACCAAGCTCTGCTGCAGCAAAATGATTCCTCCGGCATGGACAAATAATCACCACTTTTCAACTTAATTCTAAGAACTCACCACAGCCTAGCTCTATTATCAGACATTTCAAAACATATTTTTAAAGGGGTTTATTTCATTATTTATCAGACTTAAAGCAGCCTTACAGTCATAAGCTCTTAAGCACGGGATGACCCACTTTATGGTGCAGTATACCCTTGCCTCAATCTTATCACCAACTAGGCTCAATACTCATTATAAAGCTAAAAAATCCTTAGTTATTCTATCTCTTGCCCCTCAGAATGGCGACATTTTATGATGAAGCTCACCTAAGTTCTGGGAGACAAAAAAAACTGCTGGATCATCATTCATCCTTCAAAACTTTTGCTCTATCAATTCTTTTCAGCAAAATCTTCAACAAATAATTTTTCAGCAAATAATTTTTTCTCATATTTCTCATTTTTTTCACATTTCTTAGGTCATCTTTTGACGCGAAGACAACCTGTGGGTATCACAAATGTCCCCGGTTACTCAATAACCTAGCAAATTTTAATTTTGAAGGAGAGGAATGCTCGAGCAAAATAATTGGAGTAGCAAAAAGTCCCCCAAACTTGAATTATTCATTGTCCCCAATGAATCATTAATTAAGCAATTATACCCCCAAACTTTAATTTTTCTATCTGAATTTTTAAACTAAACATGGGACTCAGATTAAGCTTAAAGTGGATCGTATAAGTCAATACTACCTTGAAAATCTTCTTGCCGCAGCAACAGTCCAGGCTAGAAGAAATGCTCAAGCAAAAGGTTTCTGGAGATCAGAATACCTTGATCTAATTAAGCGTAATCAGTCCAAGCTTCAAAAATTCAGAAGAAAACAGTTAAGTTAGAATTACTCAGTGCTCATGGAATGGAACATCAAGAAATTTCATTAAAAATAAGAAAAGAAATTACACATCAGATATATTTTTTTTCAAGCAGCAGAAAAGTAAAAAGAAAAGCAAACATAACAGTAATAGAAAAGGAGGTTAGAAAATGCACGAGCAATCAAAAATTTAAGAACAAAAATTATGCTCGCCCAGGGCCACTTCATCCTTCAGTCCTCTTGGCCCGGTTCATTTTCATCATCCTCTTCTCCTCTTTCAACAGGTGGGGGCGGAATCCAGGGGTTCAACAGATCGTCAGGGAATGCTGGAAGGGCTGGATAAGGTTTTGAAAAATTCTCTTGCAGCGCCTTCTTCAAGCTGGCATCCCGATTCTTAACATAGTTCCAGAAGGTTAAAGTTTGCCTTTCAGCAAACTCCTGCCTACTGGCCGAAAGTGCCAGCTGTTCTAGAATCGAGTGGATGCCATGGATAAGCCCACCTTGACGTACCTCCTGCACACGCTGGAGCCGTGCCAAATTGGGCGTGTCTATGATCCCCTTATCAAACAGGATCACATCTCCCTCATCCACCGGAACCCCTGCTCTTCTGCACAACATCGTGATTGTGTTCGGAAAGAATAGTTTCCCCACCTTCTTTTTCCAACATCCAGAAATCTCATTCGCAATGATCCTCCCTACATTAATACTGAGAGACCGTAAGATGGCAAAAGCTAGGAGAACCCGTTCCCTGGAGATTGTCGAGTCATGTGTTGTTGGAAGCATCTTCTGTCTAATAAATCCCATCCATGTGTTCGCTTCCCTTTTCAAATAAGCCGACTGGAATGTCCTCTTCTGAGTCTTGGATAACTGCCACTGTGCCCCTTCAATTCCTACCTCCCTTACAGCCTCACTTAGTTGCTCATCAGATGGCGCCACAACCATCTCATTATATGCCGTATGGGGGAAGTTTTGAACGTTGTACAGTGCATTGATAGAACTTGGACTCCAATCCACCTCGACTCCTCGGACAATTACCTGGAAACCATCCTCCTTGACAATGTTAGCATAAAATTCACGCACCACCTGTGCGTTTACAGATTCAGGCTTCGCACAAAACAACTCCCAACCGTGGTCTGCAATACCGGTCCTCAGAAACTGTGGAAGATCACCATTGAAACCGCGCTCGAACAAGAAATCCCTTTTCAGAAGCTCAGCGTATTTTGCTCTGGCAAAATTGTTGACGAAGCGATCAAATGGAACCTGCTGTTCTTCTATCGCCTCGTGTTCTTCCGATGCTTCAACAATATTTTTGCCCTTCTCTGCCTTGCGCTTGAGCAACTGCTCTTCCTCAGTCTTCTTCTCTGTTTCTTCTCTTTCTTTGTCCTCAGCTTCTTTCTTCTCTCTTTCCTCTCGCTCTGCCTTTTCTTTCTCAGAATCTGATGATGGTGGTGATGGGGTATCAGTCCGAATCACCTGAATACGATCGGCCTTTCTTTTTATGCGGCGGCGTTTCGGCGGTTCGGGCATGATTACCTCAACACGAGCTTCTTGGTCCTGCTCGTTTCCTCTTTCAGACACTGTGTTTACCTGCTCGTCTCTCACCATCTCAGCCTGCTGTTCTTGATTCTCCTCAACATTTTCCTCTCGAGTCGTATCTGTATCCGCAAGTCTCTGATCAGCCTCTCCTGGGGTATGTTCTTGCGGTTCTTCCAGGTTTTCTTCAACCACTGCAGCAGCCTCATCCTCTGTCACTTTTTCCTGTTCTTCCGCCCTCTGTTGTCGCCTTCTTCTTTTAGCTTCTTTCTCCTCCGGTGTTCTTTTCTTCTTAGTTTTTACTTTTGGAACTTCGGGGGTAATGGGTATTTCCTCTTCACTCTCTCTCTCTCTTTCTTTCCTCGCTCTTGTTTTGGCCATGGATAACTCAAAGGGTTTTGCAAAGAATGAAAAGGAGAAAGAAAGAATGTAGATGGCAAGATAGAATCAAGAAGACGAAGTAGAACGAAGACTTACCAATGTCTGCAAATAAATAAGGCTCCAGCAATTTGAAATCCTAACCGAAAGGATTTGCTCCGTAATAAATGGTTTTACCGTTCACAATTAAGTTGCAATTCAAATCCCTAACGGTAAAATTGTGGAACTCCAATCATCTATGGGAAATAACGGCATGCTGTCAACGGCTAAACCGTTGGATTGTCCCTTCACGACATGTGGCAACATCCCTGCAATTCACCTGCCCATAGAAATTCAAAAATCCCAACGGTAAAAATAATTACTCACACTAAAATCCTTCCTATGCATACGAGAAATTTGCTCCAGCATTATCTTTGCTGCAACAATCTTCTGAACCTGCCGAATCTTAGATATGGAATTTAAATTTCAAAATAGGCAAATCAAATCTTTTAAATTTAAATTAAACTTTAACCGATCAAATCAAACTTAATATGTTATTCTCAAAAGAAACCGAATAAATTAGAGAAAATCTCAATTAATTAAAACTAGAATTCAAATAACTGAAAATAAAATCTAGATAAAATCTAATAAAATCTAACTAATTAAAAGATAATTGAAAGATAATTTAAATAAATAACCCGAAAATCAAATCAAATTCAAAACAAAATAGATAAGATCTAATCAAATATTTAAAGACAAAATCTAATAAATCTCGCAAAATCAAATCTAACCTAACCGCAATTAAAATCAAATCAACGAAAAATAAAATCAATACAAATCCTGGGAGCTCAAAATTTTGCTCTGTGAAATGCTCCCGCAAAAATCCTGCTCTCTCAATCATCAACCAACCTTAGGGATGAATATTTTGACTGAAACTCCTCTCCCCAATAATGCTTGACACGCTGACCATTCACCTTGAATACTCTCCCATCTTTTTCATCTTGCAAAGTAACTGCTCCATGGGGGAAAACCTCAATCACAACAAACGGACCTGACCATTTGGACTTTAATTTTCCAGGAAATAATTTTAATCTAGAGTTATAAAGAAAAACTTTCTGACCCTTGACAAATTTTTTGGACTTTATTTTCTTATCATGCCACAACTTAGTCTTTTCCTTATACATTTTTGTATTTTCGTAAGAGAATTGACGAAATTCTTCTAACTCATTAAGCTGCAGCATTCTTATTGCTCCTGCACGACTCAGATCAAAATTTAACTTTTTCAAAGCCCAAAATGTTTTATGCTCAAGCTCTAATGGTAAATGACAAGCTTTCCCGTATACCAACCGATAGGGAGACATACCTAGAGGAGTCTTATAGGCTGTCCTATAAGCCCAAAGAGCCTCATCCAACCTAAAAGACCAATCCTTTCTAGATGGATGGACTACTTTTTCTAGAATTGATTTAATTTCCTTATTACTTATCTCAGCCTGACCATTAGCCTGTGGGTGATAGGGGGTAGCTATCATGTGCTTGATTCCATACTTAGTTAAAAGCTTAGTTAAGATATTATTAACAAAATGTGTACCCTCATCACTCACTAGAGCCCTAGGTGTCCCAAACCGCGCAAAGATGTGCAATTGGAGAAACCTTGAAACCGTCTTGGCATCACTCTGATGGCATGCGATGGCCTCCACCCACTTGGACACGTAATCCACTGCCAATAAGATAAAAACATTGCCATTAGAAGGGGGAAATGGCCCCATAAAATCAATACCCCATACATCGAATAGTTCAACTTCTAAAATGTAAGTAAGAGGCATTTCATCTCTAGGCCCCAAGTTTCCTCTCTTTTGACAAGCGTCACATTGCTTGTAGAACCAGTGGGCATCCTTAAACAAGGTAGGCCAGAAGAATCCGCAATGCAAAATCCTCATAGCTGTCCTTTGACCGCTGAAATGGCCTACATACGGCGAAGAGTGACATTGCTCCAGGATTTCGGTTGCTTCATCACCTGAAACGCACCTACGAATAAAACCGTCAGAGCATTGCTTATACATAAATGGCTCATCCCAATAGAAAAATTTTGCATCATGCTTAAACTTTTTCTTCTGCCTCCAATCCATATCAATAGGGGTGACTCCCTTCACTAAAAAGTTGGCAATATCAGCATACCAATGGATATCTCTGACTACCTTTACCTGAACAGCAAAAAGCTGTTCATCTGGAAAAGAATCGGAAATGGCAGATTGCTCCAGCAAAGATGATGATGGATCAAGACGAGACAAGTGATCTGCAATGACATTCTCTGATCCCTTCTTGTCCTTTATCTCCAAGTCGAATTCCTGCAGTAATAAAACCCAACGAATTGGTCTAGGCTTTGCGTCTTTCTTTGACATTAAATACCTTATTGCTGCATGATCCGTGAACACCGTGACTTTGGATCCAACCAAATATGGTCGGAATTTTTCAAAAGCAAACACAACAGCTAACAACTCCTTTTCAGTAGCTGTGTAGTTGACCTGTGCCCCATTTAAAACCTTGCTTGCATAATATATAGGATGAATAAATTTGCCCTGCTTCTGCCCCAGCATTGCACCTACTGCAGCATCACTCGCATCACACATTACCTCGAATGACAAATTCCAATTAGGTGCGCGGAGAATGGGCGCTGAGATTAAAGCAGCCTTCAATGTCTCAAAAGCCTTCCTACAATCTGCATTAAAGTAAAAAACATGATCAGTGCACAATAAGTTACAAAGAGGTTTACTGATTTTGGAAAAATCCTTTATGAACCTCCTATAAAATCCAGCATGCCTTAAGAAGCTCCGAATTCCCTTCACTGAATTCGGTGATTCTAATCTTTCAATAACCTCAACTTTTGCTCTATCAACTTCTAGACCATTCTTAGAAATCCTATGACCTAACACTATGCCCTCCTTCACCATGAAGTGGCACTTCTCCCAATTAAGAACAAGATGGGTATCCTCACATCTTTTTAACACCTTACCTAAATTATCTAAACAACTCTGAAAAGACCCTCCAAAAACTGAAAAATCGTCCATAAAGACCTCAACAGTGGACTCAATCATATCAGAAAAAATTGCTAACATACACCGCATAAATGTTGCTGGAGCATTGCAAAGGCCAAAAGGCATTCGCCTGAAAGCAAACGTCCCATAAGGGCAGGTGAAAGTGATTTTTTCCTGATCTTCAGGAGCAATAGTAATCTGGTTATACCCAGAATAACCATCCAAGAAACAGTAATAGGCCTGACCAGCCAATCGATCCAACATCTGGTCGATAAATGGTAGAGGGAAATGATCCTTTCGGGTGGCTTTATTAAGCCTTCTGTAATCCATACAAACCCTCCAGCCAGTTACTATCCTTGTGGGGATCAACTCATTATCTTTATTGCTCACCACAGTGACATCTCCTTTCTTAGGAACACATTGGACAGGGCTTACCCAATTGCTATCGGCAATTGGATAGATAATCCCAGCATCCAACCATTTAATTACCTCCTTTTTAACAACCTCTTTCATCGTAGGGTTAAGCCTTCTTTGTTGCCCAATACTCCTAAAGGATCCCTCCTCTAAAGTGATTTTGTGCATTCAAAAAGATGGGCTAATTCCCTGAATATCAGCCAATGTCCAACCAAAAGCCTTGCGGTATTGCTGCAGCAACTTTATTAAGACCTCCTCATGCTCCGGCATTAAATCTGATGCAACAATAATGGGCAATGTCTCACTTTCCCCAAGATACACATACTTTAGATGATCTGGTAAGGGCTTCAAATCTAAAGTAGGTGCCTCAATCAGGGATGGTTTAATTGGGGGAGCCTTTCTTTGATCTAAATCTAAAGACTAAAAAACATCCTCACACCTAAACAATTCTTTTTCATTTTTTCTATCTAAAGAACAAAATTCAAAATCTTCTACACTAACCTCTCCATGCTTTTCTGAATGCTTATCAGCTGAATCCTGTATTGCTGTCTCAATAACTATGCTCTCCAGAATCCTAAAGAAGGAGCAATCCTCCATTTCGTCTGGATATTTCATGGCTTTAAAGACATTAAATTTCACTTCCTCATTACAGACTCTCATTGTTAATTCTCCTTTTTGAACATCTATTAATGCCCTACCAGTAGCCAAAAATGGACGACCTAGAATAATTGGGACATCTTTATCAGCCTCATAGTCTAAAATAATAAAATCAACAGGAAATATGAACTTATCAACTTTTACTAAGACATCCTCAATTTTACCCTCTGGATATGTGATAGACCTATCAGCTAATTGGAGTGTAACTGTGGTAGGTCTAGCTTCACCAATACCTAACTTCCGATAGACCGAAAGAGGCATAAGGTTAATGCTTGCACCCAAATCACAGAGTGCTCTACCTAACTCCTTTCCACCTATAGACACAGGTATGGTAAATGACCTTGGATCCTTAGCCTTGGGGGGTAGACCATTCTTGAGAATAACACTACACTCCTCAGTAAGAGATACAGTTTCAAACTCACCTAACCTTTTCTTTTTAGTCAAAATATCCTTAAGAAATTTAGCATAATTAGGCATTTGCTCAATAGCTTCTACTAAAGGGATATTTATATGTGTTGGGTTCCTAGAGTGAGTAAAAATATAGTATAAAAACTCTAGAATTCCTGTGCAAGTATACACAGTCTGCAGCAAGTAATATTTATCAATCCAAGGCCTGAATGAGTTTCCACTTTATCTATTTTGTATAACTTTCTAATGGTTTCAAAGATAATAAAAATGTTGGGTTTTATCGGAATTATGCTGAAGCAAAATAAATGACAGAACAACGAGTAAACAAATAGACAGACAGATTAAAGACAGGCGCTGGTTAGGTTTTAGTGATTGTTATAAAATATGCTCTAGCAATATTATTGATCATGCATTTCCCGCAGTATTATTAGCGGATTCCTCCCGAAACTCCGAATCTTTTGGGATGTGTTTCAACCCCAATGAAGTGCGACCCATCAGGCACTAGGCAACTGGCTATCCCTAGCTCAGTCACTGGCGTTCACCAATACACAATGATCGTAATGTGGAGAATTGCCACACACTCTCTAAATCATCCCTGAAACTAGAGAGAGCTATCCATACCGGCTGGCCAGGCGGGCATAAAATAAGAATAAGCACAACAATTAACCAAAATGCTATAGTCAATTTATTACTAGAGATGAAGCACAGTAATCACATTATTCCTAACCAACACCCTAGCTACTTAGTTCATAATAGGCATGGGAATACGAATTACAATCTGAGTATGCATGTCCATAACCACAATTTAAGAAGGAAAATAAACTCCCTAATCAGCTTGCGGATGATGGTGTACTTGATGATCTTCAATCTCTATACTATTCGGCTTCCAAGGGAAAACATGGAATACCCTTGACTTTGACGGCTACTTCCTTTTATAGAAGGATGGGAGGCTTGAATTAGGTCAACTAGGACACGTGTAAGGCTCTCCTTGATCCTTTATCCCGTAAATATCTCAATAGAAGTCGGTTCATGAAGTTGGCTAACGAGCTGTGATGTGGCAGTTTCTGCTCCCAGTTATGCTGCAGCATAGAATTTGCTCCTTCCAGTCGCTCAGCAGCATAATCTGCACAAAGTGATTTCCGAAGCTTCCATTCTTCCAAATGGGTTAAATCATGTAATATCTCTATAAAACCAGCCCTATTAAGCATTAAAGACACACAAATCCTTATATAAATGGAGCCTAAATAACTACCTTTTGGGCAGTTATCAATATGCAACTACTTAAGAATCTCTAAAAACTTTTTAAATTGACCATCCTGATTCTTAGGCTTTTGCCTTTGTGGAAAAGGTAGAGGTGGTACATAAGGTGGGGGCGGCACATATGGTGGTTCTACATCTGGCACAGAACCAGATGCTCCAGCATTCTCTTTGACGCCTTCAGCACCCTAACCAGACTCCAACTCTTTCTCGACAACAATGTTATTATTTCTATCACCATGTTTATCTATATCCTGGGTTTTACTAGGCTCAATTCTTTCCTCTAATGGCTTACCACTCCTAAGAGTAACTACCTTTACCTGCTCCTTACCTTCCCTTCTAGGGTGTTTAGTATCTGATGGAAGTTTCCCTTGAGGCCTTGCCTTGAGCTCATTAGCTAGCTGACCCACTTGCAATTCCAGGGCTCTCATCGAAGCTTGATTACTTTGAATTGCAGCATCTGTGCGAGCCATAAATTCTTTCATCATCGCCTCGAGAGAATTTCCCGAATTTTGCTGGGGCAAAGCCGGCTTATTTTGCTGGGGCATTACCTGCGTTTTAGCAAATCCCGGCTGGTTCATCTTCTGTTGCGCTTGTACGTTATTTCCTTGACCTCCCCATGAGAAGTTGGGGTGGTTGCACCAACCTGGATTATAGAAGTTAGAATAAGGGTTGTTCCTCTGATTACCTACAAAAAACACAGACGCTGGATTGTTGGGGCAAAACTCGTAGTTGTGGTCTTCACCGGAATAGACACATGCTTCGTCCGTGACTTGGTTCACCACTGTTGCAGGCTCCATAGCTGGTGGCTGCTGATGACTAATCACTGTCACATTCTTAAGAGCGTTAGCAATCATTGCAAGATCAGCCCTAATGGTGGACACACCATCAACCTCTAATACACTCTTAACCTTTTTATTTGTGCCTCTAACATCCGACCACTGAAAACTATTAATAGATATTCTTTCTAAAATTTCATAGGCTTCATCAAAAGGTTTTGCCAAAAGGGCCCCTCCAGCCGAAGCATCGACCATACCTTGGGTTACTCCATTTAAACCATTGTAAAATGTTTCCATTTGAATACAATGAGGTAACCCATGGTGGAGACACTTTCGTAAAAGCTCCTTAAACCTCTCCCAAGCCTCACTAAAAGTCTCATCCTCAAGTTGCCTAAACCCTACTATTTCACTCCTTAATTTAGCATTTCTATTAGGTGGGAAATATTTACTCAAAAAATTTTCAGCTAACTCATCCCACGTCCTAATTGATCCTGGAGCAAAAGAGTTTAACCATGACTTTACTCCATCTCTAAGAGAATACAGGAACAAAGTTAATCTAAGAGCATCTCTAGGTACTCCTTGAATTACAAAAGAATCACTAACTCCTAGAAAAGACTTAAGATGTAAATGAGGGTCTTCAGATGACAAACCATGGAATTGCCCCACGGTTTGCAACATCTGAAACATTACCGGTTTCATTTCAAAATTCGCCACTTGGATTTGGGGACGTGCAATCCCTGGATTCAACTCATTAAACATCGGGACAGCATACGCTCGAATGGCTCTGGTCCTATCGTTCGCTATCAAGATAGGATTCTCAGCCTGATTATTTCGCTGCTCATTTTGCTCAAACAGTGGGTTTTGCTGCAGCAACGGATTCTGCTGGGGGTTTGCTGCTGCTGGACCTTCATGAACCTGTGGAAGTTGCGGCACGTTCTCCATCTGGTTTCTGCGCTGCTCCCTCCTTCTGTTCCTAAATGTCCTTTCAATTTCTGGATCAAGCTCAAACTGTACCCCAGGCGGATCGCTCATGCACCAAAATCACACCTGCAAAAACAAAAGAAACAATCAAAAAGTTCTAGCACCAAACCACTAAATCACATACACAAAACAAATCAGATAAAAACTTATTCAGTTCCCCGGCAACGGCGCCAAAAACTTGTCGGGTTCCTAGAGTGAGTAAAAATTTAGTATAAAATACTCTAGAATTCCTGTGCAAGTATACACAGTCTGTAGCATGTAATATTATCAATCCGAGCCCTGAATGAGTTTCCACTCTACCTATTTTTGTGTAACATTTTAATGGTTTCAAGAATAATAAAATGATTGGGTTTTATCGGAATTATGCTGAAGCAAAATAAATGACAGAACAATAAGTAAACAAATAGATAGACAGATTAAAGGCAGGCACTGGTTAGGTTTTAGTGATTGTTCTAAGATATACTCTAGCAATATTATTGATCATGCATTTCTCGCAGTATTATTAGCGGATTCCTCCCGGAACTCCGGATCTTTTGGGATATGTTTCAAACCCAATGAAGTGCGACCGATCAAGCACTAGGCAACTAGCTATCCCTAGCTCAGTCACTGGCGTTCACCAATACACAATGATCGTAGTGTGGATAATTGCCACACACTCTCTAAATCATCCCTGAAATTAGAGAGAGCTATCCATACTGGCTGGCCAGGCGGGCATAAAATGAGAATAAGCACAACAATTAACCAAAATGCAATAGTCAATATATTACTAGAGATGAAGCACAGTAATCACATTATCTCTAACCAACACCTTAAGCTACTTAGTTCATAACATGCATAGGAATACGAATTACAATCTGAGTAGGCATGCCCATAACCACAAGTTAATAAAGAAAGTAGACTCCCTAATCAGCTTGCGGATGATGATGTTCTTGATAATCTTCAATCTCCCTAGACTATTCGGCTTCCAAGGGAAAACATGGAATGAGTTTGACTTGGACGGCTACTTCCTTTTATAGAAGGAGAGGAGACTTGAATTAGGTCAACTTGGACACGTATAGGGGCTCTCCTTGCTCCTTTATCACGAAAATTACTCAACAGAAGTCGGTTCTTGAAGTTGGCTAACGAGCTGTAATGTGGCAGTTCTGTTCCCAGTTTTGCTGCAGCACAGAATTTGCTACCTCCAGTCTCTCAGCAGCATAATCTGCACAAAGTGATTTCCAAAGCTTCCATTCTTCCAAATGGGTTAAATCATGTAATATCTCTCTAAAACCAACCCTATTAAGCATTAAAGACACGCAAATCCTTATATAAATGAGGCCTAAATAACTACATTTTGGGCAGTTATCAACCCACAAGAGCAATGCCCTGCCATATCTCTCAGAAGTGGGAAGGAGTTGAAAGAAGTTGAAAGAAAAAAAGAAACAAAGCCCATCACTAGAAGGATATTGGAAGAAGATGATGAAAACAAACCAGAGGAAGAGACAACACAGCCAGTGCCCGATAAGTCTTCTGATTCTATTCCTTTAGTTCTTAATCAAATTTCGTATCCTCAGAGATTTCAAAAGAAAAAGTTGGATGCTGAATTTTCAAAATTTCTTGACATTTTTAAACAGCTCCATATTAACATTCCATTTGCTGATGCTTTGGAACAGATGCCACACTACGCTAAGTTTATGAAGGAAATCTTATCAAAGAAAAGAAAGTTCGAGAACCACGAGACAGTGAATATGACAGCCGAGTGCAGTGCCATAATCCAGAAACATCTACCACCAAAATTAAAAGATCCAGGGAGTTTCACTCTTCCTTGTACTGTTGGTAGTTTGTTTATTAAAAAAGCATTGTGCGACATAGGGGCAAGTATAAACCTAATGCCATTCAGTGTTTACAGGAAATTTGGTTTTGGGGAATTAAAGTCAACTACAATTTTTTTGCAATTGGCAGATCGTTCAATGACATACCCTAAAGGTGTGTTAGAGGATGTTCTGGTCAATATTGACAAATTCATATTCCCTATAGACTTTGTAGTATTAGTCATGGAGGAAGACCCCGAAGTCCCGATCATTCTTGGGAGACCATTTTTGGCAACCGCTCGCACGTTGATTGAGGTACAGAAAGGAACCCTGACTCTCAGAGTGGAAGATGACGAGGTAGTGTTCAACCTTTTTAATGCATTAAAGCACCCAGAAGAGGTTAGTTCTTGCTTTTTGATTGATTCAGTTGACACTATTATCAATGCATGTGTAGAGTCAGAGTCTCCTGCTGATCATTATGAAATAAGCATGCCTGACGTGTTTGGAGATGAATTAGTAGATATTAATCAGGAAAATGCTTTAATTGATAGATCTTTAGGAAGGGAAGAAAAATTATCATTAGATATATGTGCTCAAGTTGATAACCCTTCCCCTGAATTAAAACAATTGTCTGCTCACCTACGTTATGCTTTCTTAGGAGAATCTTCTACTTTTCCAGTTATCATTTCTGCTGATTTAAGTAAAGTAGAAGAGGAAAAATTGTTGGATGTGTTAAAAAAGCATAAATCTGCCTTAGGTTGGTCCATTAGTGATATTAAAGGTATTAGTCCTTCAATTTTCATGCATAAAATCTTAATGGAAGATGCCTTTAATCCAACAGTAGAACACCAAAGAAGATTAAATCCAGCAATGAAGGAAGTGGTAAAAGCCGAGGTGTTAAAATTATTGAATGCAGGAATTATTTATGTTATATCTGACAGCCCTTGGATGAGTCCTGTTCAAGTAGTGCCTAAGAAAGGAGGGATGACTGTTGTTAAGAATGAGAAAGATGAGTCAATATCCACTAGGACAGTCACTGGGTGGCGTGTGTGTATTGATTATAGGAAGTTAAACAAAGCCACTAGAAAAGATCATTTCCCTCTTCCCTTTATTGATCAAATGCTTGATAGGCTAGCAGGGTATCCGTATTATTGTTTTCTGGATGGTTATTCGGGCTATAATCAAGTTGTGATTGCGCCCGAAGACCAAGAGAAAACAACATTCACGTGTCCCTATGGCACTTATGCTTTCTAGTGTATGCCATTTGGACTGTGTAATGCTCCAACCACCTTTCAACGTTGTATGATGGCAATATTTTCAGACCTTGTAGAAGAGATCATGGAAGTTTTTATGGATGATTTTTCTATTTTGGTTCATCATTTGATAACTGTTTGTATAATTCTCTCTCGTGTTTTGCAAAGATTCCAAGAGACTAACCTAGTTTTAAATTGGGAAAAATGCCATTTTATGGTAAAAGAGGGGATAGTCATAGGCCGCAAAGTGTTTGAAAAGGGTTTGGAGGTTGATAAAGCAAAAATTTCTGCTATCGAACAACTACCTCCACCCATTAATGTTAAAGGAGTTCATAGTTTCTTAGGTCATGTAGGGTTTTACAGGCGATTTATAAAAGATTTTTCAAAAGTTGCTAAACCCCTGTGCCATTTGCTTGAAAAGGATGCTCCATTTGTGTTTTCAAAAGAATGTTTGCTAGCATTTAATCTTTTGAAAGAAAAATTGATTTCCGCACCTATCATTGTTGTGCCTGACTGGAGGCAACCGTTTGAAATCATGTGTGATGCTAGTGATTATGCTTTAGGAGCTGTCTTAGGGCAACGTCGAGATAAGTTTTTTAGGGCAATATATTATGCAAGTAGAACTCTAGATAGTGCTCAGCAAAACTACACCACTACGGAAAAGGAGATGTTTGCTGTTGTGTTCGCTTTCGATAAGTTTAGGCCCTATTTGCTTGGTACAAAGATTATAGTGCATACTGACCACGCTGCTATTCGTTATTTAAATAGTAAAAAGGATTCCAAGCCCAAACTCATAAGATGGATTCTGTTATTGCAAGAGTTTGACTATGAGATCAAGGATAGAAAAGGTTGTGAGAATGTAGTCGCATACCATTTGTCTCAGATAGAGCACGAAAAGAATATCGCAACCTTTCCCATTAAAGAAGTTTTTCCTGATGAAAGGTTATATGTTGTTAAAACTTTTTTTCCTTGGTACGCCCATTTTGTAATATTTCTTGTAGGAAAAGAAATACCTCCTGACTTAAATGCTCAGAAAAGAAAGAAGTTGTTCCATGATGTGAAGTCCTATCTATCGAATGATCCATTTCTCTTTAAGGCGTGTTCTGAACAAATCATTCGAAGGTGCATTCCAGCAGAAGAAGTAGGTAAGATATTACATGATTGTCATGCCTCTCCTTATGGTGGTCATTTTGGACCAACTTGTACAACAGCAAAGGTACTTCAATCTGGTTTTTATTGGCCTACTTTATTTAAAGATTGTTATACCTGCGTGAGAACATGTGATAGATGCCAAAGGACAGGTAATATTTCTAGACGCCATGAAATGCCCCTAACCTCTATTCTTGAAGTAGAACTTTTTGATGTGTGGGGCATGGATTTTATGGGCCCTTTTCCCTCTTCCAATGGATACTCGTACATCTTAGTTGCTGTCGATTACGTATCCAAATGGGTAGAAGCAGTAGCCACTAAGACTAATGATGCACGTGTTGTGTTACGTTTTCTGCACAAAAATATTTTCACTAGAATTGGCACACCACGGGCTATAATTAGTGATGAGGGGTCCCATTTTTGCAATAAATTGTTTGAATCATTACTTAGAAAATATGGTGTCAAGCATAAGACTTCTTTAGCTTATCATTCCTAAACTAACGGTCAAGCTGAGATTTCTAACAGGGAGATTAAGCAAATTCTGGAGAAGACAGTTCGTATCAACAGGAAGGATTGGCATACAAGTTGGACGATGCTTTGTGGGCCTATCGAACGACTTACAAAACTCCGATCGGTACATTCCCGTATCGATTAGTGTATGGTAAGGCCTCTCACCTGCCTGTGGAGCTCAAGCACAAAGCATACTGGGCTATCAAAAAGTTGAACTTGGACGCAGAGAAGACTGGGGAACAACGTCTACTGCAGCTCAACGAATTAGAAGAATTTAGGAGCCAGGCGTATGAAAACGCAAAGCTCTATAAGGAAAGAACTGCAAGATGGCATGATCATATAGTCTGGAAGCGTTCTTTTGAGCCAGGGCAACAAGTTCTTCTATTCAATTCTCGATTGCGATTATTCCCAGGAAAATTAAAGTCAAGATGGTCCGGCCCGTTCATAGTCAAGGAAGTATCCCCGTTTGGACCAATTGAATTGATGGATAACAGTGGGTTAACTTTTAAAGTCAATGCTCAAAGAGTGAAGCACTATTTTGGATTCAAAGAGCGAAAGGTCGAAAAAATAACTTTGACGGATCCAGGGTGACTGAGCCCCGTCTAGCTTAGGACATTAAACAAGCGCTTCTTGGGAGGCAATGACTCTGATGATTTGCTTTTAGCCATGACTCTCCCTTATTGTTGAAAATTTGAAAGCATGTCTAAATTCAAGAAAATTTAAAATTTTTCTTTGATTCCCTTGCAAAGTATGATGATTCACTTGTTTTATGATGATTATGAAAGCCTAGATGAAAGTTATATGCTTTGGAAGTTTGTTGTCACTCCAATAGGTGTAAAGTTTGTCTAGATAGCTTTCTTGCGTAATAGTTAGTAATACTGGCTTTGGAAGAAAGAAATGCTTTGATTTGCCCCAAGTATATTTTGATAATGCTCCACTTTCTTGAAAGCATTAGTAACCAGGGGCATTCATGACACCCATCGTTTGCCTTTGCATGAAAACGCTGGAACGAAATGAGCATGCCTCGGCATCCTGAAAGATGAGGCGCTCGTAGTTGGATGCTTTCATCACCAATGTTGGCAAGCCAGAACGAAGGCGCTACATCTAAAAGGATTATTTAATGATTTCTTTAAAAAAAAAGATTGTGGGCACCTCAATAAGGTAGTACTTGCTAGACAAGTATGATGGCTAAAAGGGCGAGCTTTAGTACCAGTGTAAGGGGAAGATGAATGGAGGAGTATATAAATGATTCCGGGCTAGTAAAGATTATGATAAGGCAAATGATGATTCGTTTTTGCAAGGGAGGATAGGATTAAATTTTAAACTTCTTGATGATTGTTCATGCTTACTTATTTGTTTCATTAGTTTGCATTCATGGCTAGAAGCATTGAGGATAGAGTTGTTAGCATGCAAGCTATGATTCATATGCATTACTTTATTTTGCTCGGGACTAGCAAAACATTAAATTTGGAGGTGTGATGACATGCAAAAATGTCATCATTTTCCTATTAATTTTAGCTAGTTTTGTTCATGAATTGTAAGCTTTAATGTATTTTTATGTTGATTTTACAGAAAACTGAGTTTGAGCAGCAAAACTGAAATTTTAAGAGAATTTGGATGAATTTGAAGGCTTTTTGGAAGAATAATCATTGAAGATCCAAGCCCTAAGATCCAAGAAAAGAAGATAATTGAAGTGGGAGGCCCAAAAACCCCAAAAGATTGATGAAAGGAGGCAAAAATTCGCAAATAAGGCTCCTAGAAGGCCTAGCGTCGAGACGCTAGGATCGTAGCGTCTCAACGCTAGGTGATCAGCGGAGGAAATCCAAAAATCGCGATAGTGTCGCGACGTTGTCACTCATCTTCCCTCTACACTGGCACTAAGGATTCACTAACGAATCAATGGAACAAATCAGTTTGTTTTCCTCCATACTTAGGTGCTTATAATTGAAAATTACAACCTGCATTTTTATGTGGCACTAGCTTTCACACACCTATTGGAGGGACCCTTAACCCGAGTTTTACCCTTTTGTTGGCCTAACTAATCACAACATGGGTAGCTTTTTTTGCCAAAACTTTATTAAGCATTGCATTGCGCGCATAAGTCATGACTTTCTTTCCCTTTTTTTTTTCTTCAAATTGTAACAACAAGAATGATTTTTCTTTATGAGCATGATAAGCATATATTCTTTTCTTTCCTCCTAAGCAAGATCAAACATGCTAATTTGCAAAAAAAATAACTCTTTAGCTCTTCCCTACACCTATCGAGGTGACAACAAGCATATGAACCTAATAATTCGCTCCTAAGCATTCAAATCCAATTCTAGCCAAGACAAATACTCTACTCATGCAAGACATCTCCTAGAAAAAGTTTAAAAAGTCTCCATTTTTTAGCACTCATGCTTACAACTCATCGAAAGCTTGAAAATTGACGAGAAAGCCTACCCTAGGAAATCATAGTCATGCAAAAATATCATCTAGAAAACAAATATATGCTCAATTCAAAGAAAGCTCAAAACTATAGCCCAAACTCAGATGCTTAAGGGCTCCATAAGCATGCTATTCCACCCCCAAACTTAAAACATGCATTGTCCTCAATGTATAAATAAAATAAGGCATAAACAAGCATGAGACAATAAAAGAGTGGAAAGAGTGAACAATACCAAAGAGTGGAAAGAGTGAACAATACCACCCTGGAAAGGCGATGACCTCTTTTATTGGAGCTTGCAAGCAAAGGAGAAACTGGAACCAAGACCTACAAAATAAAAACAAACAATAAATCCAAAGCAAAAAGAAAAACACAACTGGACTTACTTGGGTTGCCTCCTATAAGCGCTTGTTTAACGTCTTTAGCTCGACGTGCTCATCCAGTCTATCAAGGCACATAAAAATTCTCGTATTTCTTTGGGCCCTTCTTTCTTGAATCAATAAATCTCACAATCGCTAGCAAGCTTACTAGCTTCTCATGGGCCCCTGAAACGAAATTATTTTTGGTATTTTTGAATAAAATAAGCATAAAGGGAGAAAGATCAAAATAAAGAGACTCTGACTCTAAAAATGACTCGTGAGAATAGAAAAAGGAACAATCATATCCTACAAAGGATCGAGAAGATAAAACAGACGAAGGTTGTTCAACCTCAAACTCTACCTCCTGAACTTCCTCTGACACTACAAGCTCATTTTCTTTTCCTTCCTCACAAACATGTTCTTGATAGGTGCTACAAGTACTCTCCAATTCTTCTCCTCTATCTATGCTACTCACTCCTAAATGCTCATCCTTAGCAAAATCGAAAGAACTAAGTTCTTGAATGGGTGCCAATGATTCATCAGCCACATTACTCACTAGACAACCTAGGGAAGTGGATCCCACCTCACTAACTTCCTTTGGGGTTTGAAGTCCTTTTATAATTTCACCAAATTTTAAACTCCTCGCTCTAGACTCCTCAATATAATTTTGAACTAAGCTTTTTAAGGAAGAATTTTCTTTTAAAGGGGTATAACTTGAAGATGAAAAATTGGAATATGGAGTTGAATAAAAAGCCATTCAAATCAATTAAGGCAACGATGATAATTAGGCTTCCAATCAAATAATAACCCAACAAGAACAAAGGTCTAAGACTCAAACAAAAAAAAAAAAAAGAAAAAAGAAAAATAAGAACAAAGAAAACAAAATAGAAAAGGAAAAGAAAAAAAAAAACTAAATATGGCAAGAAAGGAAATATGGAAAAAATGCAATCTACCTAAAAATAAAAATATCAAAAATAGAAATACACCCTATATTAAGACCGGACAATTTTTCTACGATATTAAAATGACTAAATATGTCAATCCTCAACAACGTCGCCAAATACTTGATGTGGAATTTCCTACCGCAAGCGCACGAGTCAAGTAATAATATAGTGAATACGATATTTGAATGTCATCCTGTGGATTGGATTTCTAATCAATTTTAATTACCTGAAATACTCTTGCCCAATTTTATTTAGGGAACCAATCGAAGTGAGAATGAATGTAAATCAAACACAAAACAATGAAAAAGTATGACAATCTAATGGAGACAACGATCTTAGGGAGTTGATTTCACCAAATGGGATTATGGATTAATTCATGGATTAATGACATGCTATGATTCATAAATCTTGGGAAACTAAAATCAAACATATCTCTCCTGAGCATACATGATTCTCCCATATGCAATGAACCCGATATCCCTATCTAAATTCATTAAACATGCAAGGCATTAAGGTTTAACTATTATCTTCCGATTTCTAGCTAAATCCTAGTTATGCATAATGAGTTCTAAGCTAAATCTTCTCTCCCAAGTTAGATTTAATCACAATCAACATTCAATTCATGGTCGGTAAATTGAAAGCATTAAACATACATTATGCATAAATGAAATCAATAGCATAAAACCATAAAATCAATCCATAAAGTGCCCAACGGCTACATCAATCCCTAAGAATTAAACTTAGCTACACATAATCCGAGGTGCAATATAATCTAAGTCTAAACAAGCCATAAAAACTACAAAAGCAAAGGGTAAAGAGAATTAAATGCTAGGTAGGCCGAGACCGCACGTCCCCGTTACGATCCCCACGAACAATCGTTTGATTCCCGCTTTTCCTCCACTTGATTCAGCTTCAAAAGTCCCTTTTTTATCTGTTTTACGGCTCCAAATCGTCCAAGAGAAGTCTCCCAAAAAGCCCTAATCTCAAAATACTTATAGGGAAAATTTTGGTCGTAGCATCGCGACGCTGTCGCGATACCGCGAATCTGGAAAATTCGCCGAGAGAGTCGCGACGCTGTGAATTTTTTTTTTTAGATTGAAAACTCCAAATATAGAATGTCAGCGTCGAGACGCCCAGAGAGCAGCATCTCGACACTGGTCTGCGGATGGGCCTATCTTCAATCTTCCAACTTTGATTCTTTTTCATTCTTCAGCTTCTTTTTGCATTCCGAACATCCAATTGGCTCAAAACTATGTATCCTACGAATACAACACATAAATGCATAATTTTGGCCAATAAATTATAAAAGACTAGCTAAATTAATTAGGGAAAAGTAGCTAGCTATGCTCGCTATCAAGTTGACACGCGAGTGGGGGTATCCTGTGCAATGAGTTTGCACAAAGACCGGACCGCAAAATAGTTAACCACTAATTGTAACACCGTTAGTTAGTTTGTTTTCTATTTCACTAGGATGACCTAGGCAACTTGGCCTTAATCCTGAGTGGATTATGGACTCCTGTCCATGAGGGATTGTCCTTTGATTTGTACGGGTGAGAGTAACCTACACGCCGACTAATTAAGCCTATCATTTTGGGGACAAGACCGAGTGGGGAGCTGGGAACATAGTCTCACAAGATGGAATTCACTCATTCCCGATTCTAGAGTAAGTAGAGGTGTGTTCCCTTAAGTGGTGTCTTCGAGTCTTGAACAATGGGTCATGCCCTCTCTATGGCACGAGAGGGACTTTTGTTTGTTGGTTGGACCTCAAATAGGTTTTTCATTAGAGGAACACTGATACTTAAGGATAAAGAGGTAGCCTAGGGGTAAAACGATAATTTGACCTAGCTGGGGTACAAACACACGTGAAGGGCTAACTTGCTATTGATGTTCAATATCCGTGGACACAGAAATATATATGCAGTGAGAAGAGTGCAACTGTGGTTCTATAGTGGAGTGAACCAAAGTTAACGAATATTGATTAACTTGGTTAATGAGTTTAACCAATTAATCTCATATCGTTGGAACTTATGATCTGTAGGTCCATTACGTCTCACCGGTAGCTCTATTAGGGCATTGAGATAAATTTCTAAGGGAGAATTGGATATTCGAAGTGGTTCGAATGTTAAAATATGAATTTGATTCATATTAAAACTATAGGTTATAATTAATGCACATTTGATGTACATTAATACTATAGTTTAAATGAGAGAGAAATAGTTAAATATATGATATTTAATTATAATATTAATTAATTATTGAATTAATTAATATTCAGTTTTGATTTAGTTTAATTAAATTGCATTAAAACTATAGGATATGTGGGATAATTATATAAATGGGTTTATATAATTAATAATTAGATTAATGGTTAATTTAATTATATAGTTAATAATTTAATTTGTAATTATTAATTATAGTTAATTCTCTTTCAGTTGATAACTGAAGGGAATTAGTCGTTCCCACTTCCCTAGAATTGCTCCACGCAATTGAAAGGCTATTAGGGTAATTTTAGTTTTCATTTGATTAACCAACCCTCATTTTTGTGTTTTCTACGATTGGAAAAGGTCTCTCTCACGAAAAACTCTCTCTCACATTCAATCCTTCTGCATTTTTCTCCAAAATACAGAGACAATAGATTCACCAAAACCCTTAGAGAATTTTGCTCCCAAAAGCTTCCTTGACAATATTCCCAAGGAGAATACCGGTGTGAGCATTTTGGTGGTGTTCATGGAATTTTCCAGCAAGAAAATGAGAGCTTTCGTTGCTGTTTTTCCTGCAATACGAAGGAGAAAAGGCGAATTTTTTATCAAGGCTTCAACCCAAGTGAGTATCTTTGAACCTTGATCGCTAGGATCAATTTGTATGTTGATCTAGGGTGTTTTACATTCAGTTTAATGCATGTTTATAACCTGTACAACAACAATAATATGTTATTTTTCTGCTGTAATTTATTTTCCCAACGTATCGGTATTTTAATCCGAATTAAAATCTGAGTTAAGGTTCTGATCTTTTCTACTGCCTAGGGCTTTTATCCCTATAGTGAGTGGATACACGATTATTGGGAGGATACTAGAGCGAAATGGCGGTCTACTCTTCATCCCACCATGCTCTCGAAACAGACTCTACAGACGCCGGTGGTGCGTCCTCAACTGAATGGATGGATGTGAGGTAAGATGAATAATAATAATAAAGAATAATTTAGCTAACATTTAGTGCCAGTATACACTGTCGCACGTAGTAATAAAAAAACCTAAGAAGTATTCCAAGGGTATCGATCCCACGAGGACTAAATTGGAAATTCACATTTGATGAAGAAACTGCTCAAATGATTGCTTTTGAAAAGGTAACCAAAGAAAAATAAGTTGATTGATTGGGTTTTTGAAAAGATAAATAAAACAAGCAAATAAATAATAAAAAATAACAATAATAAACAAACGAGGTATTCAATATGGATTCATCCCTAAGGCAATAACCATAATCCTGCAATATCTAACTTAAGCGTTTTCAATTCATTGGGTCAGGTTTAACTTCTATTTGGCCCTTGCTCCCAAGAACCGTTAGAAGGCTAAGCGAGTACCGTTATGCACATTTCTGTGATTCGACTCCGACATAGATAATTCACGAATGCAACCTATAACCCTATAGTCGATATAGGGTGCCTTAGGCAGCTTGCCCTATACCGTCGAACAATCTCTTTCGAGTTTTTTCTCCTATATCACCTTTATGAGAACCGATATCGTTTGTCCCTTTCGAGATCAAACTCACATAGCATGCAAAGTCTAAGTGATCAAATTAAACTCAGCAAGATTAGAGTGATAATCAATAAAGAATGACATGAATTGAACACAACTTGGGCAAATAAGACACTTTCAAGACATTAAACCATAAGGGAATTCACCATATTGAACCCTTCAACGAAATTTAGCTACTCATGGTGAGATAAAGTGCAAATGAATACATTTTCATTGAATAAGAGTGTAAAGAATATAGAATAATGAAAAGTAATCACAAGCTGAAAATAAAAGAGATAGCTAAATATTATGGGTTTTTCTATTTACTCAATCCTTCTAGAGTTCGCTAAGACACTCCACTCTCTCGCTTTTACAAGTGGGAATGGGTGAAACTCTCTACAAACCACAAGGTTTGATGTCTAACTCAGGTTAGAATTCAGTCATCTAAGAAGGACCTCAGGCATCCCTACTCATAGGCGTCGAGCCAGGGTTTTGTCACCACCATTTTCTTCCAAATGAGTTCTGCTTGAATTTGACTTTGAATCTCAAGCTTATATAGTGTAGAAAATGGTTGAGGAGCTGCGAAATAGGTGTTGGAAGGTTGTCCAGTCAGTTTCGGGGTCAAAACAACCAGTTAGGTGCGAAGAAGACTCGTCAACGACCCGCAGACGACTCGGAATGGCTTCAGATTTTTCCAGAAATGCGGTCACATTTCATTTTTGCCTTCCCACGCATTTATGGGAAATTCCAGCTTTTCCTTTGTTTTTCTGCACAACAACAGACTAAGTCAAATTCTCTTAAAATCAAGTCTTTTTAAGCACAAATGAGTTAAATTTAACAAAAGTGATTCTCAACACCCTAACTTATCAAATTAAGCATATTTTGAGCTCGGGAACAGTAAATTGATCACAACATACAACATTTACCCAAGAAATGAGCTAAATATAAGGGTAAAATAGGTATATTTTTTACCCTTATCAGCCGGTGAATACTGTTCAGTTATACACAGATGTTGCGGTCGACCCATTCAATACAGGTATGGGCTATGGGGTTGTTATCATAGGAACAGATGGTAATATATGTGGTGCACTGGAGTTTATGGAGTCCACACCTCACACACCTTTGGCAGTAGAGGTGAACGCTATCATTCATGGTATACGACTTTTGCAACGCATGAATATTTCTTCTGCTTCTGTTTTTTCAGACTCCCTAACAGCTATCAAGATGATTCGAGGAGAGCTGCAATTAACGTCAGATGTGCATCTTTGGGTTGTTCAAATCTAAGGGATGAAGCTTTCTTTTCAAGAATTATCTTTCACCCATATATCTAGAGAATGTAAACCGAGAGCTGGTTATCTAGCTAGGGACGCTTTAGCTAGCCGTCGATCTATGCTTTGGCTAGAGAATTTTCCACAATGGTTTACATCGATGAGTAATCATACTCATAGTAATTGTAAGGGAAAAATACACTTTTGGTCCCTAGGGTTTGAGTTAAGTGACACTTTGGTCCCCAAGTTTTCAAACTCAACAAAAATACCCCCGAGGTTTGAGATAAGGAGCAATTTCGTCCATGCCGTCAATTTTTCTGTTAAACCCTAACGGTAAGCTAACGTGGCACTATTATTTTAATTAAAAAATATAAAAAATATTAAATATATTATTATTTTATTATTATTTTTAAAATTCTCTCTCTATCTTCTCCATCTTCTTTCTCCTTCCATCTTCTTCCTTCCCCCTCCCATCTTCTTCAGCTCCGGTGGCCGGTCGCCGAATTTTTTTTCCTTCTTTCTTCTTCTTCTCTTCTCCTCTTCTTCTTCTTTCTCTTCCTTTTTTCTGTTTTTTTTAAAGAAGGGAGTTTCGGGGAGGAGCTTCTCCTCCCCCTCCCGTTTCAGATCTGAACGGGAAGGGGAGGAGGAGCTCCTCCTCCCCGAAACTCCCTTCTTTTTTTTAAAAAAAAAAACAGAAGAAAGAAAGAGAAAGAAGAATAAGGGAAGAAGAGAAGAAGAAGAAAGAAGGAAAAAAAAAATTCCGGCGACCGCCACCGCTGCCGTTCGCCGTCAGCCGACGACGAGCTGAAGAAGATGGGAGGGGGAAGGAAGAAGATGGAGGGAGAAAGAAGATGGAGAAGAAAGAAGATGGAGAAGATAGAGAGAGAATTTTAAAAATAATAATATATTTAATATTTTTATATTTTTTATTTAAAAAAATTACAAATTAATTTTTTTAATTAAAATAATAGTGCCACGTCAGCTTACCGTTAGGGTTTAACAGAAAAATTGGCGGCAGGGACGAAGTTGCTCCTTATCTCAAACCTCGGGGGTATTTTTGTTGAGTTTGAAAACTTGGGGACCAAAGTGTCATTTAACCCAAACCCAGGGACCAAAAATGTATTTTTCCCTAATTGTAATCTCTTTTGTACTCGTTCAAATTAATGAAATGATTATAGTTTCAAAAAAAATTATTAAAACGGTCATAAATTCTAGATAGGGAGTACATCTATCTTGAGTTTTAATTTCTCATTCACATATGCATGATTTTGAGCTACTAAATGCCTCAAAACTCGTTTAAAATATAAAGTGGACCATGAACCTTGTCATTCCTCATTTTTTTTAAACATACTTCAATTAGTGGCAACTAGTGTTAACAAAGTTAAATATAGGTTCTGTAACGCCCAAGGTTTTCAAACCTCTAGCCTAGAGACGCTACTACAACTCTAACACCCTTAGCCACAAGACTGAATCACTTGGAAACCGAGCGTACCGAAAATTTCGGTAGCATAACGACGTAAATGGACTAACCCAAAATTTCACAACACCTAATAAGCAACAAACACTTCTAGATGAACTCCAAACCAAACTCCACCAAACTACATATCAGGATTCACAACCTAACTTCTCTATACGAGTCAAGTTTCGTAGCAACAGACAACGTGATCAATACATTGTCACAATGCAACAAAGGTTATTGCCAACTTTAATTAACTCTACGCAGCGAAAATAACTTTTATTAAAACCAACAACTCACCCCAAGGAATACTAGCTAAACAACCATTATTCTTAAAACGAGATAGCAACAAAACTAAACCTTAAGTCTTTCAACAAGGCCAGAACGCAGCTTAACAAAAGTCTAAAACATCTCAGGTAAAACCCTCACCATAACAAGACTACAATATAACCAAAGCAATCCAACTAGCCTACCAAAACATAGGTACAAAATAAAACCATAACAACGCTAGCATATCCAAATCTTAGGAAGCAAGTTAAAACCATGACATCCTAAGCATCTTTCCTCGTAGCTTTCCTCCTCGTCACCAAGGTCCAGCTCATCGACCATACCTGCAACATCTAAAATGTTGGGGGAAGATGGGGAAGGGGGTATCAATACAACCGTGGTACTGGTAAGCAGAGCTCACACTTACCAAGCCACAGACAATCAACCAATACAACCAACATGCTTAGCACACGCATCCAACAGGTTTATACATCCACAAACAAGCAACATGCTTTTAAGCTATAAACAACCACATGCTTAAAAAGATTACACAACTATGCTCACAAGCTTCAATAACCACCATGTAAATGCATCACATGCTATGCAACGCACACACTAGACTCCACATGATATATGCGTCATGCTCCGCAACTACATGATTTCTGCGTCATGTTCCGCTAATACATGATTTTCGTGTCATGCTCCGCTACACATGAATTCCGTGTCATGTGCTGCCCTACTTACATGATTTCCGCGTCATGCTCTGCTACACGAATTCTGCGTCATGTGCTGCGCAATTTACATGATTTCCGCGTCATGCTCCGCACCTACCCCATGTGAATTCAGTGTCATGTGTTGCGCCACTCTTACGTAATTTTCGCGTCACTGATGCGCAATTTGCTTACCGCAAGTGTACGGGTCAAGTAATAATATAGTGTTTTTGTGTAAAACGAGTGTCGTCCTCTGGATTGGTTTTCTAGCAAATTAAGTATCGCGAATACTTTTGTTCAATTTTATTTAGGGAGCAAAACTCAATGATAAAGATAAATCTAAAGACAAAAAGCATAAAATAAAAGTGGAGACTCAAATGGAAAGATTCTTAGGGAATTGATTTCATTGATTAAGATTGAGGATTAATTAATGGGATGAATTTAGCATGCAATTATTCTACCAAGTCTAGGAACCTTTTATCACAACTATCTCTCCCGAGCATAATTGATTCTCATGCATGCAACCAACTTGAAATCCCTATCTAAGTTCATTAACATGCAAGGCTCTGAGTTTAGTTCTTCAAGCAACTTCTAAAGTTATTCCAAATCCTGTCACAAACTTAGAATTTCTACTTTAGTCATGCAATTAAATAAAGTAAGTCTTAGGCCAAATCTCCTCTCCCGAGCAAGATTCAACACTCAAATCATTCAACTAGTGATCAAGTAATTGAAAGCATTTAACCATAATTGCATAGGTAAAATAAATGCATATTCATACCACAAATCAATCCAACAAACTAAAACAACTACATCAATCCCTAAGACAAACAACTAGCAATTCATAGTCTTTAAACTACAAACACTAATTGAAAGAAAAGCCATAAAAACTACAAAAGGTAAGGGAAAGAGAAAAGAAAACTCGAATCTGTCGAAACCGACACGTCCCCGTCACGATCTCCACGTCTTCTCGCTTGATTCCCGCTCCTTGGCCTTGCTTTAGCTCCCACCAAAGGTCTCTAGTCAATATTAGGGCTAAAATCTAACCAATTGGGCTCCCCTTGGCCGTAGCATGAAAAAAAGATTATATAGAAAATCTGCCGATAGCGTCGAAACGCTACAGACAGCGTTGCGACGCTGTCGTGATCCGCAATTTTGGAAAATTTGTCGATAGCGTCGCGACGCTATGATTTTTTTTTTTGATTTTTTTGATTTGTTTTTATTTTAGATTGAAGACTCCATTTGACTCCAATTGCTGAATTAAGCTTCAAACACATACTTCCTACAAATAAAACATAAAAATGCATAAATTTGGGCAAATAATTATAAAAGACTAGCTTAATTAATCAGAGAAAAATAGCTAGCTATGCTCGCTATCAGTCACGCTCCACACTCACACCCACGTGATTTCCGCGTCACGCTCCGCTACACATGAATTACGCACCATGTGTTGTACCTCACACCCGACTCATGCTACACATCCCCCATGCAACATGCAAGCCAGACTCAAAAGCTAAACTCAACATTTGCCATACTCAAGACAAACACTCATCATGCTTAAACACCTTAAGTGAATACAACTCAAGCAACACAGAAGATACAATTCATGCTTCATACAAAGCACTTTAAGGATCACAACACAACAGTTCATATATATAACATTTCATACAAATATAAGAAAAGCAGATAAACAAGTGATCATGCTTCATGCAGTTAAACAAGCTTAGTAAGTAGAAACTACTTACCTATAGCGCTTCCAAGGCAACCTCAACAAGCCTAAAGCAGCCAAGATGAACTCCTAAATTACAAAGACAGCTAAAAGGGGTTAGAATTTGCCTAAAGACCTTAAGATAAGCTTGAAAAGTCAAATCCCACTTACTAGGCCCATTTCCTTGTTAAACAGTCTTCAAACATTCCCCAAAATGAAAACCCAAGAGCTTTAGACCATGGGCAACCATGTCTAAGGCACTACGGGCCATGGGCATATGTTGAACGACCATTACTAAGGCTTTTCAGCCACTGGACAGCAAGTACAAAGGTATTTAGGGATTCAGAGGGCTCCTAGAGATTACTCGAGTCTAGACAATTGATAGGTGATAACTTAGAATGCTTTTTAAACCACTACCAACAAGCAAAACCTTTTTATTTTCATTCTAAGGACTCCAAGGAGGTCGGGCAATGCTAACAAGGCCTAAACAATTAATGGGCTTGATTTAAGCATGCTTTTCTAAAGCTAGATCATCCAATGGCCAATTAACTTGAGACTAACAAGCTAGGGGCAGCGAAGAAACTTACCAAACGAACCCGTTTCCACGCTAGACGGGTTAGTTAGTCTAACCTCGAACAGCGTGTTAGAACGCTCCTTGGGCAGTGGGTACTCGAGTTTGAAGTGTATCAAACTCAATCGAACACTTAGGCGGCGCTGCAGAACAAAAAAACATCGCTAACAATAAAATTCCAGCACCTAAGGCAATGGGTCTTTAAATCTAGGCACCCATTGACAATGGGTAAGGCATAAGCTTACCGAATGGAGGGATCCGAGGCCAAAATACTCGCTGGACAGAGACGAAAATGCGAGAAACTGAGGTTCAGGTTGTTGGACGCGCACAAATTCAACTGAAAAAGAGCGAAGGGAGTCAGATCGACCTTATCTCATCTAAGAATGAGAGGAACAAGAGCTTACCCACGATTTTAAGGCTGAAAAACACGGAGACAGAGAGATCCAAATCTTGAAACACACCTGAATCGAGAGGGGACGCACGAGGGAGAGAGAGAGCGGCGGGACGACGACGTGATGACTAGCTGGGTGGTGGCGCGGCAATGGCTGGCAGTGGCGACGGGGCTCACGCCTCACGCGAGAGAGAAATCGAAGAGAGGGAGAGAGGGAAAACGGGAGCGGCGGAGGTTGGGTTGCACGACGACTACACGCGCGAGTAGGGAGTTGGGGCGGTGGAGCGACGATTTGCTGGAGACAACGGCTGTGGGTCGTGCGACAGATACACATGGGAAGGGAAGGGGCGCCGGCTGGTTCACGGAAGAGAAGGAGAGGGAAATGGTTCTCTAAGGGCTTTTTTTTCCTTAATTCCTTAATCCCTTTGAATTTCTTTTCTTAATTTCTTTAGTTAAGAAACCCAATAGCACCCCCAACTAAAATTCTTTTATTAGAGTGAAACTTTCAACACTAACTTTTCTTGCAACCAACATTATTGGCTTTAAAAAATATATCAAGTCTAAGGGAGATATTTAATTTATGTAACGCTCATAGTCCGAGAATAATTCTCCAATGCCTTGGTATTAAATTATAAATCCATATCAAAAGCTCAAATGATAAATATATTTTCACTCGACTTAATCCATGGAATTTAAATAACACCCAAAAAGCACGGGGCGCTACAGGTTCTATTTAATTGGAAAAAAAGAATGGTAAATTATAATTATAAAATGATGGTATTAAAAGCAAAAGGGATCTAGCCCTAGCTCTTAGGGCAAATTGTGTAAAATAAATCATACATTTACATTTAGAAGAGAGTTAGGTGATAATTTTATCTATTTTATTTAAATGTAGTAGAAGCTGCAATGATTTATATATAGTGAAAAGTAAAAAACATGAACTCAATTACTTGAAAAAAGTTGATTGTTTTTAAATTTTCATCTCCACAATGATTAGAGAGATGAAAAGATTTGTAACGACCCTACTTTTCATGCCTAGACCCTAAGGCCGTTACTACATGCATTTCATTCTACTTCTAAGAACAGCGGAAAATTTCCATAAAAAGAACCCGTACTTAAAAATTTGCGAAACGTTTCAATCTGGGATCCCAGTTTAAAACAGAACAAACAAAAGCTTTAGTAAATCAAACAAACTAAAACGGAATAAAACGTAAATCGTTCCATACAAGTTCAAAGGGACATTTCAAAAACGTAAAATGCGGAAGACTTAAACTAAAGGAGATCCATGGCTCAGCAGCTCTCCGTCACGCGTTCCGTACACCTTTGCCTCTACCTGCAGTTGTGTGTAAGGGAAAAGAATGAGTATTTAAGAAAATACTCAGTAAGTAGCAATAAAAGTTTTAACATCTTATTCGAGTTAAAAGCCTCAGGGTTAGGTCATCCCATTTCATATCATTTCATATCATTTCATTTCATTTCAGTTCATTTCATTTCATTTCATTTCATTTCATTTGCAGTTCGGGTCTCGTGTTCAATTAGTACACCTATAAATATATAAGTTTGCCAACTCACTGATAGTGCACAAGTGGGAGTTTTGGGAGGTCTCTACTCCTACTGATGGTAGATGGCACCCAGTCAGTGGAGCTAAGTCTCATCCCTCAAGGCACTAATAGGCGCGTAGCGCTCTAAGCTACCATTTCACTGGTGGAGCGTTCATGGGTTTAAGTCAGGAATTTACTTCCACAGTTAGTAAATGGCACCTAGACTGCGAAGCCAAGTCCCGCCCATTAAGCCCCTCATTTCAGTCTAATACATCTCAATCCTAGGTGGTTAATTGACACGTCCCTCGTCTAAGGCACTAGCCTATTCCCTTCACTTTTCTAATCCTTTCCCTCAAGGTAAATAAAATTCCTAAGTCGTCATGAGGCTACCGAAAATTCGGCAGCATAACGACGTACGCAGAGGAAACCCAAAATTTTCCCTTGCACCTGGAAGTAAGAATATACACTTCTATGAACACAATCAAGTCAGAATCACAATCCAGCTCAAATCACAACTCCATCGAACATTTAACCCATCCTCCATAACATGAACACAATCCAGAACAATCATAAATCAAACATTCCAAACATACTTACTTAGTCCTACAAGCATAGCAACACTTAATGCATGTCCAAGTAAACGACACTTAAACCATATTCAAACAAGCATACAATGATTCCAAAACAACAACTTCATGCCCAAAAAGCTACTCACTCAATCCACTAACACGCCACATAACATAATCAAAATCCTTATTCCCAAATAACTACTTACACAACGACAAAAGTTAATATGCGACCATTAACTCAGACATTCTTAACTAGTTCCATGCTTTCAAGAAATAAAGGACCAACCATGCTTGATTTAACCCAACGACGACACTTAGAGCTTAAATCCAAATGGCTACTTACATTCCAAGGGACAACTTAAGGTTTAAGTTCAACTCACGCTATAGCAACCATACTCAATTTAAATGAGTTTAAAGCAGAGAATCTATTCCAACGGCTACTTACTTGAGATACTACGCTTGATCGAAAATCCTCCAACGACTCGATACAACACCAACCACGTGATGCGAAATACTCGTCTATTAACACATAAAACATACATAAATATATATTCACACACCATTGGCACACCAAACTTAACAAATTTCCTAAAGCACTAGACTTGAGAGGGCCGAAAACTCACCCAAATGAAGCTACTGCTTGCTGTCCAATTTCCAACTTCGCTCCAATTCAACAATTCGGCCTTCAAACGTTGTGGGTAACTAGAAATCAATAGCTACTATTAATGGGTACTATTTTAACATAATTAAATCATTCAAAACTTAACTTAGTTCACTTACCCAAAGTCGGAAACTCACCTAAAACAGTAACACTACTTGCTGTCCAACTTCCAAGTTTCGCTCCGATTCGACAACTCGGCCTCCAACGCCACGGGCACCTTGAAATCGAAAACTAAAACCAGTGGGTATCCTTAATTTAACATTAAATCGACCAATAACCCACACTTATAAACTCCTTACCCACTAGATGAAGACGGCAGCGGCGGCGGCGATCTGCGAACAACGGCGGCGGCTCACGGCTGAAGACAATGGCGTGCGGCGCGGAGGTGAGAGAGACGGTGCAGACGGAGAGAGAGGCTGCGAGGGAGAGACGAGTTAGAGAGAGAGAATTCGAGGGAGAAAGAGAGAGAACTCGAAGGAGAGAGAGAGAGAAAAGAAGAACGTTACCGGCGGCGGCGGAGCGTGCGGCTGAAGACGGCGACGTGAGGCGGCGGCGTCGGCTTGCGGCGGTGGGCGGTACTGCGGCTGAGAGGGAGCGAGAGAGAGAGAGAGAACCGAAAGAGAGAGAGGGAGGGAGAGAGTATCGGGGAGAGAGAGAGTGGATTTTTCTTTTTTTTTTTTTTTTTTTTTTTTTTAAATGGTCATTCTGACCAAATTTTGGGGGGAAACTTTCCCCCCATTTCTCTTCTTCCCCTTTTGACCGGGCCTCAATGCCCACTTTCTTTTTTCTTTTTTTTTTTTTTTTTTTTTTTTTTTTTCAAATGCTTGCCGTTACATCATACTAACCTTAAAAGAACTTTCGTCCTCGAAAGTTGCTAGTACTGGAACGACCCTGGATACTTGGCCATCATTTCATCTTCTCTCTCCCACGTTGCCTCTTCAGACAAATGGTTTCGCCAAAGGACCTTCACGAGAGCTATCTCGCGATTGCGAAGGACCTTCACCTCTCTATCAAGGATTAGCACAGGTTCCTCCTCATAAGACAAGTTCTCGCTCAAATGTAAAGGTTCGAAGTCCACTCTGTGGGTTGGATTTGTCAAATACTTTCGCAGCATGGAGACATGGAAAACGTTGTGTACCGCCGAAAGAGAAGGCGACAAGGCTAAACGGTAGGCTACCGGACCAATCCGTTCTAAAATCTCAAACGGACCAATGAAACGCGGGCTGAGCTTGCCCTTCCTTCCAAACCTCAATACTCCTTTCATCGGAGCTACCTTCAAGAAAACATGATCACCCACGTCAAACTCTAAATCTCTTCTCCTTGTATCAGCATAGCTCTTCTGTCGGCTTTGAGCTGTTAACATCCTCGACCTGATTGTGCGAATAGCCTCGCTGGAGGCTTGGATCAATTCAGGTCCCAACAACTGACGTTCTCCGACCTCATCCCAATAAACAGGGGACCTGCATCTCTTCCCATAAAGGGCCTCAAACGGTGACATACCGATGGTTGCTTGATAACTATTGTTATAAGCAAATTCCATTAAGTGCAGGTGTGCATCCCAACTACCTGAGAAATCCAAGACACATGCTCGCAACATATCCTCTAGAGTTTGGTTCAATCGCTCAGTTTGACCATCTGTCTGAGGGTGGAAAGCTGTACTGAAACGTAACTGAGTACCCAAGGCTCTTTGCAGACTCCTCCAGAAGTTAGACGTGAACCGAGGGTCTCTATCTGACACGATTGATACCGGCACACCATGAAGCTTGACTATCTCTGTCATATATAACTGTGCCCACTTTTCAACAGTGTAAGTGGGCTTCCCAGGGAGAAAATGTGCTGACTTAGTGAGTCTGTCGATAATGACCCAAATCACGGTGTAACCCTTGGCCGTTCTAGGCAATCCTGTGATGAAGTCCATAGATATATGCTCCCACTTCCATTCTGGGACACTCAGCGGCTGCAACAAGCCTGCTGGTTTCTGTCTCGGGGCTTTCACCTGTTGGCAAACAAGGCATTTACTGACAAAATCCGCTATCTCTCTTTTCATGCCCTGCCACCAGTAATACTGTTTCAAATCATGGTACATCTTCGTACTTCCTGGATGGATTGCAAAAGGTGAACTATGTGCCTCAGCTAATAATTCTTGTTTGAGTTCGACATTCTCAGGTACGCATAAGCGACCCTGGTAACACAAGCCGAGGTCTGAAGATAAGGAGAACTCGTTCACCTGCCCCGCCTCTACTTGACTGCGTTTAACAACAAGATCAGGGTCATTTGGTTGTTCATCTATGATCCTCTGTCTCAAGCTCGACTTAACTGTCAACTGAGCTAGGCGTGCTGTAACTTCCCCCACTGCAATCATAATCTCTGCACGTTCCAAGTCATCCAATATATGAGCCTGAGTAGTAATCATAGCAGACGCATGAGCGGTCTTCCTACTGAGGGCATCTGCAACCACATTTGCCTTACCCGGGTGGTACTGGATGTCACAATCATAATCTTTTACTAACTCTAACCATCTTCGCTGTCTCATATTCAACTCTTTCTGGGTGAAGAGGTATTTCAAACTTTTGTGGTCCGTGAAGATTTGGATTTTCTCTCCATATAAATAGTGCCTCCAAATCTTCAACGCAAAGACCACTGCTGCCAATTCCAAGTCATGGGTCGGGTAGTTCTTCTCATAATCTTTCAGCTGACGAGACGCATAAGCAATGACCTTACCATGCTGCATTAACACACAACCCAGTCCCTTCTTTGAAGCATCACTGTAAATAACAAATTCTCCTGAACCATCAGGTACTGTAAGTACTGGTGCTGACACTAGTCTCTGCTTAAGCTCTTGGAAGCTTGCCTCACAAGCTTCATTCCACACGAAGGGAATACCCTTTCGAGTCAACTGAGTTAGAGGTGCGGCTATACTGGAAAAACCTTGCACGAAGCGACGGTAATAGCCTGCTAACCCCAAGAAACTCCGAATCTCGCTGACTGAAGTGGGTCGAGACCAATTGGTCACTGCCTCTATTTTGGCTGGATCTACTGTAACACCTTCCTTCGAAACCACGTGCCCTAAGAAGGAAACCCGTTGTAGCCAGAACTCACATTTAGAGAATTTGGCATACAACTTGTTCGTTCTTAAGGTAATTAGAACTCTCCTGAGATGATCCTCATGTTCCTCTTCTGTCTTGGAGTAGATAAGAATGTCGTCGATAAAAACAATCACGAATGAATCTAGGAATTCCTTGAATACCCTGTTCATCAATTCCATGAAAACTGCGGGAGCATTAGTAAGCCCAAAGGACATCACAGTGAATTCGTAATGCCCATACCTGGTTCGGAAAGCTGTCTTGGGTACATCGTCCTCTCTAATCCTCAACTGATGATAACCTGACCGTAGATCTATTTTAGAGAATACTGCTGCACCTTGAAGCTGATCAAAAAGATCATCAATCCTGGGCAGAGGATATCTGTTCTTTATTGTTACCTTGTTCAGCTCTCGGTAGTCGATGCACAAACGCATTGTCCCATCCTTCTTTTTCACGAATAAAACTGGAGCACCCCACGGCGAAACGCTGGGGCGTATATAACCTTTGTCCAACAGCTCCTGAATCTGGACCTTAAGCTCTTTCAATTCTGCTGGAGCCATCCTGTATGGAGCTTTAGAAATCGGATTAGTACTTGGCTCAAGCTCGATGCAGAAGTCAACCTCTCGTGCTGGTGGTAGTCCTGTCAGATCTTCAGGGAACACATCTGTGAACTCCCTTACTATCGGAATTGAGGTCATTGATGCCTCGGTTTTCCTTGTGTCAACCACGCTAGCCAATAAGCCCCAGGCTCCTTGGCTAATCAATTTTCTCGCCTTTATTGCAGAGACCACTTTAGGAGCACCTTTGATCATCGATCCTTTAAACTTAAAGCTTGCCTCTGACGGAGGGTTAAAGATCACCTCCTTACGATGACAGTCTATGTTGGCATAATTAGAAGCCAACCATTCCATTCCCAAAATAACATCAAAATCACTCATATCAAGGGCGATCAATGTCACATCCATCGATCGATCAGACACCAACATTTGGCAGGCTTTCACCGCTTCACTAGCTAGTAGTGTTACCCCTGCAGGGGTTGAGACTGACAAAACATAGCCTAGCGGTTCTAGTTCTAGGTTGGCTTGACTTACAAATGATGCAGAAATAAAAGAATGCGTCGAACCCGAATCAAATAACACAAAAGCATAATGGCCGAGGATAGGGATGGTACCTGTCACCACTGAATTAAGGTCCTCGGCCTCTTGTCGGGTGGTGGCAAATATCTTGCCCTGATGTTGTGCTGGTCTCACCCCAGATGCCTGATTTGAACTGGACGGCTGGTCGGCATAATTAGCTCTCTTCTGATTACAATTCGGAGCAATATGCCCCTCCCGACCACACTTGAAACAAACACGGGTCCCTGCCAAGCAACGACCCCAGTGGTACTTCCTACAGGTCTGACATAATGGCCTATCTTGATTAGGCCCTGACTGATTCTGTGCTCTCTGTCGACGGTCATGGGGCGGACCTCGCCTAGGGTAACGGTGACCCCTCTGTGTGTTCGAGCTCACCTGATCGTACCTCCGCTTATGACCTGAGGAAGGTTCTGAAGAGACAGCTGACGGTCGTCGATCAACCAGCTGTGCCACCCTAACTGCCGTGGCATAGTCTTGGGGTTCATGGGCTGCCACATTGCCCTGAATCTCTTCCCTTAAGCCTGTGATGAAGCGTTCCACCTTATCAGCTTCTACAGCTACCAGGGCAGGGGCAAACCGTGACAGTCTGGCAAATTCAGTCTCGTACTCTTCTACCGTTCGGTTTCCCTGCGTAAGAGCCACGAACTCTGATTGCTTCTTGAATCGGGAGGCGGCAGGGTAATACTTCCTGAAAAACTCCCCCCTGAACTGAGTCCATGTGACAGGTCCGTTGCTGACGTCTAAGGTCCTTTCGATCGATTGCCACCAAATCAGGGCGTTATCTCGTAACAAGAACACGGCGCAGTACACTTTCTGGTCCTCCGGGCAGTTCATGTGGCAAAAAACAGTCTCGATGGAGGACAGCCACAACTCTGCTACCGTGGGGTCCCTTGAGGCTCCATCGAACGGACATGGGTCCCACTTCCTGAAATCTCTTAAGCACCTAGCCTCCCGTGATAAGGCGGCTTCGTTGTTCTGAGGCGCTTGGGCCTGTCGCCCTGCAAGCACGCCTGCAACTGCAGCCTGCACTGCGGTCTGAACTATTGCCTGAATGTCCACCGGGACAGGTCCTACCGCAGGCCCCGGCTGTTCCACTTGTGGGTTTTCTGGTAGGTTTCCTTCCTGCTCTACTGGTGGCACGACTTGCTCAGGGGCTGTACGACCCCTGCCACGTCCTCTTCCTCGACCTCTTCCACGTCCTTGTGCTCGGGGAGGCATGATCTATTTCACAAAAATTTTATCATCTTACTAACAGGCTTGAATCCTTTAAACAAATCATAGGTACTAAACCCTATGCATATCTTTCCCACAACATGGATCTTTAAGAACATGTATAACATATAACATTTACAACTACAAAGTAATCAAACGTGTACCTGGCGTGACCGGATGCTTGCTGATAAGCCATGGACATACCTAAGGTTTACGATGTAAACCAGTCTACAGAACCTATAACCTAGAGCTCTGATACCAACTGTAACGACCCTACTTTTCATGCCTAGACCCTAAGGCCGTTACTACATGCATTTCATTCTACTTCTAAGAACAGCGGAAAATTTCCATAAAAAGAACCCGTACTTAAAAATTTGCGAAACGTTTCAATCTGGGATCCCAGTTTAAAACAGAACAAACAAAAGCTTTAGTAAATCAAACAAACTAAAACGGAATAAAACGTAAATCGTTCCATACAAGTTCAAAGGGACATTTCAAAAACGTAAAATGCGGAAGACTTAAACTAAAGGAGATCCATGGCTCAGCAGCTCTCCGTCACGCGTTCCGTACACCTTTGCCTCTACCTGCAGTTGTGTGTAAGGGAAAAGAATGAGTATTTAAGAAAATACTCAGTAAGTAGCAATAAAAGTTTTAACATCTTATTCGAGTTAAAAGCCTCAGGGTTAGGTCATCCCATTTCATATCATTTCATATCATTTCATTTCATTTCAGTTCATTTCATTTCATTTCATTTCATTTCATTTGCAGTTCGGGTCTCGTGTTCAATTAGTACACCTATAAATATATAAGTTTGCCAACTCACTGATAGTGCACAAGTGGGAGTTTTGGGAGGTCTCTACTCCTACTGATGGTAGATGGCACCCAGTCAGTGGAGCTAAGTCTCATCCCTCAAGGCACTAATAGGCGCGTAGCGCTCTAAGCTACCATTTCACTGGTGGAGCGTTCATGGGTTTAAGTCAGGAATTTACTTCCACAGTTAGTAAATGGCACCTAGACTGCGAAGCCAAGTCCCGCCCATTAAGCCCCTCATTTCAGTCTAATACATCTCAATCCTAGGTGGTTAATTGACACGTCCCTCGTCTAAGGCACTAGCCTATTCCCTTCACTTTTCTAATCCTTTCCCTCAAGGTAAATAAAATTCCTAAGTCGTCATGAGGCTACCGAAAATTCGGCAGCATAACGACGTACGCAGAGGAAACCCAAAATTTTCCCTTGCACCTGGAAGTAAGAATATACACTTCTATGAACACAATCAAGTCAGAATCACAATCCAGCTCCAATCACAACTCCATCGAACATTTAACCCATCCTCCATAACATGAACACAATCCAGAACAATCATAAATCAAACATTCCAAACATACTTACTTAGTCCTACAAGCATAGCAACACTTAATGCATGTCCAAGTAAACGACACTTAAACCATATTCAAACAAGCATACAATGATTCCAAAACAACAACTTCATGCCCAAAAAGCTACTCACTCAATCCACTAACACGCCACATAACATAATCAAAATCCTTATTCCCAAATAACTACTTACACAACGACAAAAGTTAATATGCGACCATTAACTCAGACATTCTTAACTAGTTCCATGCTTTCAAGAAATAAAGGACCAACCATGCTTGATTTAACCCAACGACGACACTTAGAGCTTAAATCCAAATGGCTACTTACATTCCAAGGGACAACTTAAGGTTTAAGTTCAACTCACGCTATAGCAACCATACTCAATTTAAATGAGTTTAAAGCAGAGAATCTATTCCAACGGCTACTTACTTGAGATACTACGCTTGATCGAAAATCCTCCAACGACTCGATACAACACCAACCACGTGATGCGAAATACTCGTCTATTAACACATAAAACATACATAAATATATATTCACACACCATTGGCACACCAAACTTAACAAATTTCCTAAAGCACTAGACTTGAGAGGGCCGAAAACTCACCCAAATGAAGCTACTGCTTGCTGTCCAATTTCCAACTTCGCTCCAATTCAACAATTCGGCCTTCAAACGTTGTGGGTAACTAGAAATCAATAGCTACTATTAATGGGTACTCTTTTAACATAATTAAATCATTCAAAACTTAACTTAGTTCACTTACCCAAAGTCGGAAACTCACCTAAAACAGTAACACTACTTGCTGTCCAACTTCCAAGTTTCGCTCCGATTCGACAACTCGGCCTCCAACGCCACGGGCACCTTGAAATCGAAAACTAAAACCAGTGGGTATCCTTAATTTAACATTAAATCGACCAATAACCCACACTTATAAACTCCTTACCCACTAGATGAAGACGGCAGCGGCGGCGGCGATCTGCGAACAACGGCGGCGGCTCACGGCTGAAGACAATGGCGTGCGGCGCGGAGGTGAGAGAGACGGTGCAGACGGAGAGAGAGGCTGCGAGGGAGAGACGAGTTAGAGAGAGAGAATTCGAGGGAGAAAGAGAGAGAACTCGAAGGAGAGAGAGAGAGAAAAGAAGAACGTTACCGGCGACGGCGGAGCGTGCGGCTGAAGACGGCGACGTGAGGCGGCGGCGTCGGCTTGCGGCGGTGGGCGGTACTGCGGCTGAGAGGGAGCGAGAGAGAGAGAGAGAACCGAAAGAGAGAGAGGGAGGGAGAGAGTATCGGGGAGAGAGAGAGTGGATTTTTCTTTTTTTTTTTTTTTTTTTTTTTTTAAATGGTCATTCTGACCAAATTTTGGGGGGAAACTTTCCCCCCATTTCTCTTCTTCCCCTTTTGACCGGGCCTCAATGCCCACTTTCTTTTTTTTTTTTTTTTTTTTTTTTTTTTTTTCAAATGCTTGCCGTTACAAGATTATATATTTTTTCTTTTTTTCTTTTTTTCTTTTTTTTTTTTTTTAGTTTTTTTACTAACTCAATATATCATGAATACTAGTTATATTCGATCACATTGGTCATTTGAGATCACATTGAATGCTTTTTAGTTGTATTTAGGGTGGTTTGGTTTAACTTTTCAAGTGTTTAATTTTGAGAATAAATCATTTTGAAAAAATTTCTAGTGTTTGACAACCACTAAAAATGACTTATTAGAAAATGAGATTGATAAATAAACCATTTTCAAAGAAACACTTGAAACCAACTTTTTAAAAAAGACTTCTTAAGTAAACAATAACTTTTATATAAAAACATTTGTGAGGAAATGCAACCAAACATATGAGTGTATAAATTTTAAACAATTTTTATACAAAATGTTTTTTAAAAAAATGCATTCTTGAAAAACATTTAAATTAAAATGTATTACAAACGGACCCTTAGACATTTTATTATTTTTTTTTGTTTTTTATTCTTCATTTTGAAAAAATTCTAGTGTTTGGCAACCACTAAAAATGACTTATTTGAAAATGAGGTTGATAAATAAACCATTTTGAGAGAAACACTTGAAACCAATTTTTTTAAAAAAGAGTTTTTAAGTATACAATAATTGTGTACAAAAATGTACAAAAACATTTATGAGTGTTTAAATTATAAACAATTTTTATACAAAATGTTTTTTAAAGAATGCATTTTTGATAAACATTTAAATTAAAATGTATTTCAAACGGACCCTAAGTTGATGTAGCTTTTGGTGGGTTTATGGACGTTCATGTAAATTGACTTTGATTATATTATTAATTAAATTTTATGTGAGTTATATTGTTTTTTTTTAACATGTGGAAGGTGTGAGATTTGAATTACAGACCTCTTGATTATTAGTAGAACCAACCTTTATGTCAATTGAACTATGCTCATGTTATTGTTAGCATGTGAGTTTTATTGTTGGTTTAGGGATAGTCTTCTAATTTCATTTTGAAGATATCTCATCGATTAATAATGAAATTAAAAGTTTAAAATAAAAAATAACTAATTTATTGAGCTAAGAAATTAAAAATTTATGACTAAAATTAACTCACAAAGGTTTAATACAGGGTTAAAAATAAAGGACTGTAAAGCAAGTAAAATCAATGTAAAATATTAGAAAATTAAAAACAAAAAAAAAAAATACAAATATAATCATATATCTAGGGTTGATTTACATTTCTTTTTACTCTAATTACACCAAATCATGTATCTGGTTGGTACATCATTTTCCTTTCCTAATACTTAAAAACCTTAAAAAAAAAAAAAAAACTGTCTTTTTAAGTTCAACAACATGATAGGTTGGAAAATTTGAAGCTCTTATTGATTGAGGGTGTAATACCTTAACGTTGATGAAACCTTTAAAACTTTCAATCAAATAATGATAGGATATCAAAATACTTCCTTTTTTTTTTTAACTAAATTAAGTACTCTATATCACTAACTTAAACATAGTTCCATGGTTAAAATATAGTATCCATGGTTTTGAGATGAAACCCAATGTTTTTCTAAGGGTTGATTGCATATATAATAAAATTGACCAAAATATTAGCAAAAATTGCAGCCCACAAAAAGAATTGCAAAAATGAAAAAAATATTATACTCAGAGGGTTTAAATTACTAAATTACTCTTCCTATCAGTGATAGAATTATATCACTGATAGAAACGTATCACTAAATAGTTTTCTATCAGTGATAGAAACCGAACTTTCTATTACGTTTCTATCATTGATAGAAATATATCACTTATAGATTTCTATCAATGATAGAAATCTCCTATATCACTCTATCACTAATAAAAATGTTTCTATCAGGGATAAAAACGTATCATTGATAGATTTCTATCAATGATAGAAAGTTAGATTTCTATCACCGATAGATTCAACTCACTAACTTACCCTATATTCTAATTATCTTTTAATGATATCAATTAAATTTTAGAGATTTTGGTTGACATCCTTCAGATTCTCTTGCATTCTCTACACCAACAATATAGATCTAAAGGTTTCTATCAATGATAGAAATAGTTATTCGTCAATTACTTTGTACTGTACATACTAATAGGATCAACCTGAAGAAAGAAAAAAAAACATAATCAAAATACATAAAAATATTATTTGAAAAATATCAAAGTATCACAATAGGTTTCTATAGTGATAGAATCTATCACTGATAGATTCCTATCAGTAAGAAAGATAGATTTCTATCAGTGAAACCTATCACTGATAGATTTCTATCTTTCTATCACTGATAGAATCGATAGAAGATTTATGCATTTTGTTTGGAAGTTGCTATTGTTTTCTAATAGTGATAGACCTATCAATGTTAGATTTCTTTCGGTAATAGAAATCTTCCATATTTGATAAAAATCTATAAGGGATAGGTTTCTATCAGTGATAGAAACGTATCACTGATAGATTTCTATCAGTGATTGAAAACTATCTTTCTATCACTGGTAGAAAGTTAGATTTCTATCACGGATAGAAAACTATCATTTAATTTTTGTTTCTAAAACCTATGTCTCTGATTTTGTTTTTATAGATTTTGAAGCATAACAACATGGAAATTAAACCGGAAGAAAAGAAAAACAGAAAGCGAAAGTTGAAATTTAAAGAAGGGGAAACCTCAACAAAACAGAAAAAGAAAAAACAAAAGATATGTACAAAATTATCACGTAATCAAATACACTATTGGTTTTTATCAAATACACTTGATTTCTATCAATGATAGAAATTTATCACTGCGATTCTATCATATATATATTTCTATTAGTGATAGATTCTATAAGTGATAGAAATCTATCACAGATAGAAATCAAAACATGGGCAAAACGAGAATTAAGAAAACGATTTAAAATTGTTGCTATATTTGCAATTTTTTATAAAACTTGTTATATCTGCAATTAACCATTAGAATTTAGTCATCTATTACAATTTTCCTTTCTTTAATACGATATCAAAGTCCATAAAGCCCAAACGGATATTCGGTTCAAGAAAAAAAATGATCCGATCCAAGAATGGTGAATCGAAAGAGGCACCATTTAGAAGGGGCACGTTGAGGATCCCACATTGAAAAGATGAATGGAGATCTCACTATTTTATAAGATAATATATGAATAACTCCTCTCATTGTCAATTGATTTTAAGATGGAACCCAGGTTAATCTAATAACCTTTTCACAAACGCAGCTAAGCAACTCGATGGACAATTCAAAACTCCGCGATTGCTGATTTCAACTAGTGGGCCAAATGCCCCCTAAAAGAAAGGAAGTTGATTAAATCTTTTAAGGTAATGTTTTAGTTGGAATAAAATAAAATATTGAGATTTTAGAAAAATAAAGAATAAAATAGTAACAAATATATATAATTTCTCTTATACAATATTGTGTAAAAGAGAATTATAATTACATTATTGTATTTTATTCCAACTAAAAAACATTACCTTAAAAGATTTCTCTTATACAATATTGTGTAAAAGAGAATTATAATTATATCTCAAAAAAAAAAAAAGAGAATTATAATTAATAGATTAAAAAATGACAAAATAGAGAGAATTTTTCTCCATTTTATATATAATAGTATATGTAGTTATTTTCTGTTAATTAGTTTTATTATGTATTAGTTATTCTATTTAGTTTGTAGCTTCTACCCTCTCTGTACTATTGTTATAAATAGTTCTTCTCTGTTATCAATAAAATCAAGAGAGAGAAAAGTTCAGCTATCTCTGAAAATCTATATGGTATCATAACACTCTGACTAATTGTCAAACTTTCCTTGCACGCGTCAATTTTTTTTCTCTCTTCCTGTACTTTGCGATATGGACAACTCCTCTACGCAAGCCCTAGTCTCGAACTCTTCAACCTCTGGTTCGAATACCTCTGTTTCCTTGCTAAACCACATCTGCAATCTTGTTTCAGTCCGCCTCGATTCCACAAATTATGTCCTCAGGAAGTTTCAGATTTCTCCGCTTCTGAAGTCTCACAAGATTTACAAGTATGTTGATGGTACGGTAACGCCACCGGAAGCGATTTTGCACGTTGAAGGACAACCTGCACAGGTTAATCCTGGGATGAGTAGTGGTATGAACGTGATCAGGCCCTCATCACTCTCATCAACGCAACCCTAACACAAACTGCCCTGTCCTACGTGATCGGCTGCAAAACTTCAATGGAAGTCTGGGAGAAGCTTGCGCAACATTTCTCGATAAATATTAAGAGGCAATTGACATGTATCATCGATCAAGAGGTTAGAGGGTCGAATCTCCCCACTTCAAATGTTGTTGAACTTAAGAAAGAAATGAATATGTTTGCATATAAAACCAACCTTACCCAATCCATACGTGAACCAATAGAAAAATGGCACTTAAAAATACATACTATATATAATATTAAACAATCATCTTTGCATGCAAGAGTACGTAAAAAATGAGAATTTTTTTATTTTATTAGGTCAAAGAAGGATGTTTAGGGCCCGTTTGTTAACCATTTGGTTTTTGGTTTTTGGTTTTTGGTTTTTGGTTTTTTGAAAATTAAGTTTATACACACATACTTCCACCTATAAGTTTTTTTGTTTTAGTATCAATCTTCTACCTTGTTTTCAAAAACCAAGTCCAATTTTGGGAAAAAAAAGTAGTTTTCAAAAACTTGTTTTTGTTTTTAAAATTTGGCTAAGAACTCAAATGCAACCTTAACTAGGACGAAAGCCATGACAGGAAATCTAGGAGAAAACAAACATAATTTTCAAAAACCAAAAACCAAAAACCAAATGGTTATCAAACGGGGTCTTAGTTTTTGGTTTTTCAAAATTAAGCTTAAAAACACTACTTCCACAACAAGTTTCTTTGCTTTGTTATCTACCTCTTTTTCATGTTTTCAAAAACCAAGTCAAGTTTTGAAAACTAGAAAAGGTAGTTTTCAAAAACTTGTTTTTGTTTTTGGAATTTGATTTAGGGTGCCAATTTGTGGGTTTTCACCACATTCTAGAATCTACACTAAAATTGGGGATTTTTGGGAGAGTTTTGGAGCTTTATTGAAGATCTTTGGAGCTCGGGATCGATGGAGGTCGGCGCGGGATCGAGGAGATCGACACTTTTATGAGCATTTCTCTTCCCTTTTCCTCTATGTTTTAGTTTCTAGAATTGTTGTGATTAGGAATTATTGAATTTTAGTGATTATGAGTAGTAAATTCGTAAATTCTATGAGATTGATTTAGATGTTGAACCTCTGCTGAATTAATGAATTGATGTGGTTTAATTGTCATTATGGTTCATTTGTGCATTTTGTCTGTAATGCTTTTAATCAACTGATCACTGATTAAATGAATCGTTACTAAGTGGAAACTCGATGGAGAGAAGCTTAGACTAGAACTGAATGCATGACTAACGGTTATTTACCCGGGTGACACGGGATAAAATAAATAATGTTAGAGATTGTACTGAAGGGTCGTAATGCCATGCTAAGTAAATAAAGATGAGACTGAAAGGTATGAGATAGGAGGAGACCGACAGGAGAGTCCTTGTCATTAGGCTTCTAGACTTATGAATCAAATGATTAGTTAATCCATATTAGTTAATTGATTAAGCATCAAAAGGTCCAATTGTCGAAATCAACAACTCTAGAATTATCCCTCCAAATTGTGTCGTCATTTATCTTTTGCTTTCTAGATTAGCTTTTAGTTTATGCTTTTCGGCATTAGATTTTATTCTCTAAATAAAGCTAAGCAAGATTATTCGCGGTAATTAATTGAATAAATCCAATCTCTGTGGAGACGATACTCTATACTCAAAATCACTATATTACTTGTGACGACCCGTTCGCTTGCGGGATTAAAAATCGTCCATAACAGCCCTTAATAAAGATGAAAACCATTGGAAGAAAATTGAATGAAAACAAGCATAATGTTTAAAAACCAAAAACCAAATGGTTATCAAACGAGGCTGTAACGACCCTACATTTCATGTCTAGATCCTAGGGCCATTACCACATGCATTTCATTTCAATTACAAAGAATGACGAAGGAACAACATTTAGGGTAAAACAAGCTTAGAAAATATGTGAAACTTTTTTAGCCTGGGATCCCAGTTAAAACAGAACAAGAACAAATTTTAGCCATTCAAGCAAAAGCCTTAAATCGGAATAAATCCTAAAACATCACATAACAAATACAAAAAGAAGAAATTTGAAAACATAATATGTGGAAGTCTATCCTAAGGAAATCCATGGTTCGTTCAGCAGCACTCTGTCACGCGTTCTGTACGCCCTTGCCTTTACCCGCAATTACATGTTAGGGAAAAAATGAGTATTTAAGAAAAATACTCAGTAAGTAACAACACTGCTAGACATACAACGACCAAGGTATCAAGACGTTGTATGGGCTAAGGGCCTAAAGGTTATGTCATCTCATTCCCATTCATTTCATTTCATTCATCTTGTAGTATGGGTCTAGTGATCAATTAACTCACCTATATAAATTTGCCAACTCACTGAAGGTGCACGGGTGGGTATTTTGGGAGATCTCTACTCCTACTGATGGTAGAAGGCACCCAGTTAGTGGAGCCAAGTCTCACCCATTAAGGCACTATTGTGCGCAAAGCGCACTAACTACCATTTCACTGGTAGGGCGTCCATGAGTTTTAAGTCGGAAATTAACTTCCATAGTTATTAAATGACACCTAGTCTGCGAAGCTAAGTCCCGCCCATTTAGCTCCTCATTTCAGTCTAATACATCTCAGTCCTAGGTGTTTAATTGACATGACCCCCTACTAGAGCAACTAGCTTATTCTTTTCCCTTTCTTACTCCTTTTCCCTTTAAGGCCTCTTAGCACTCGCTAATTTAAACTGCAACCCAGTTAACTAAATTCGTTTCTTTTTCAGAGATTACTGACAGGCTAAACTGATATGCACCATCCCAACTCAGTCAATTTCAAGAACAAGAACGACAACCAACACTTCTAAATGGGGAAATCACAAACTTCTCATTGTTCACATACGTTGCCAGCCAACTATAACAAATCACTATCAGCTCTCGCATCTAAATCATAGCACAAATTACACAGCAAGTCATACTCTTGAAAATAAAGTGTTCATAACATCTCAATCTCAACTCAAACATAGTAATTACTTATGTCAGAAACACAATTTCAACACCAAGCATCATCTCATAAAAAATCAGCAAGTTATCTTACCTTTAAAGCTCAATACAGAATAAAACAACTTGGCACACGGGTTTTCCTAGCAATCCACAGCTCCCAATAATTTAATAATAAAATTAGGTTCTACAAGTATCACCAAGAGTAAAAACACCGAAGTTTAAGGCCTAAGACTTCTTACCCAACTAAGATTTTGGGAGAATTTTCGCTCTGCCTTTAGATTAAATCGGTTCACCACAAAAGTCTTAGCTCAACTCAAACCACCTGCCCATAATCTGACATTCAATTTCATTTAAACCGAGAATGTTAAGGCCAAAGACCCAACCAATCCTTACCCAATAAATCTTTAAAAGACTAGGCTGAAATTTTGAACGGCGACAATGAACAGATCTGAAAGGCGGCGACAAAGGGTTCTGTTACAGACAGTGGCAGTGACCGACGATACTGAGAGCGGCGGCGGCGGTGACGACTTATGGTGGCTCCAGTCGAGTGAAAGAGAGGGAGGCGTTAGATTGAGAAACTAAGAGTTGAGAGAGAACGAAAAAAACTTACCGACGGCGGCTCGCGGCGGCGTGCGACGATGACGGTGGTGGGGGTGCAGCAGCGAGGGACGACGAATAGCAGCGGCGAGATGTGAATCTGAACGGAGAAGGCGGGGCCATTACTAACACAGTAGAGAGAGAAAGTCGAGAGAGAAAGATCTGAGAGGGAGATGAGATTTACCGGTAGCGGCGCGACGATCGGCTACGACTATGGAAGGCGGCGGCACGGCGACGAGGAACGACGGAGGAGGTGGCGGCGGCGAAGTCTGATACGCACAGAGAAAAAGAGGGCTGATAGAGAAAGAGAGAGAGAGAACGGGTGAGGGGGAGAGAGAGCGTGAGGGATTTTTTTTCCTTTTTTTTTTAACAAAAAAATTTCGACTGTTACAGGGGCTTTAGTTTTGCGTTTCTCATTTTCACACACCTATTAACCTAGTATAAAAGAAAACTTTAATTTATCCAAAACCAATTTCAAATGGCTAATCCCACGCAAAACTCAATGGATTACTATCTCTATGATCAATGGTTCAATCCTCTCACTTATGATGAAAAAAAATTAACTATAAACCATAACTTTATTTTGCAATAGCAATAACGAACATGAGTATCACTTGGCGGTAATAAACATGTACTCCTCTTGATATTTGAAGTTCAAATCCTCCTACTCCACATTTGTTGTAGTAAAAAAAAATTATTTGAACTAAAAAAACTATATTTTGCAATATCATATTAAATTCTATACGTTAGAACCTCAATATCTTTCTAGATGAAGAGGGAATAATAATAATTATTTTTTATGTAATTACTATTTTATTTTATTTAAATCTGGTTCAGTTTGAACCTTACAAGTTACAACTTTAGTTTCGAAAATTTCAAATTTTCAGTTTTAGTCTCTCGGACCTTAAAATTACAAAAGCATCTGAAGACAGAAGCTTTAAAGAGATAAGACCGAGAGGCAGAGGAGAATGGTTTCTGTATTCATGCATTCAAGAGCTCAAACTCACGTCATATATACACAAGGGGAAATGAATAAATGAAAAGACAAGAGAAGAGTGGGTCAACCACTACTACCTACTGAGATATCAATATAATGACAGAAACAATAAACAAAGTACAAGAAGTATATATCACCACAGTAGACTATACTATAACATCCCCCCTCAAACGAGTGTCAGGAGAGGTAAGGTCGAGTTTGTCACGAAGAGTGCAGTGGTTTGGTGAGGCAATCAGCAATCTGGTCAACAGAAGGCACGTAATGAATGTCAAGTTGCTTATGAAGTACCCTGTCACGAATGAAGTGAATGTCAATTTCAATATGTTTGGTACGAGCATGTACCACAGGGTTACGAGCAAGAGCTGTAACACTCATGTTATCACACCAAGTGATAGGAGGGTGTTGAAGAGGGACATTGAGTTCGGCAAGAAGAGATTGAATCTAGGCAAGTTCACAAGCAACATGAGCAAGAGCACGGTATTCAGACTCAGTGCTAGAACGAGCAACCACTTGTTGCTTTTTAGACGACCATGAGATCAGAGAGGGCCCGAGGAACACACAATAGCCTCCAACTGATTTCCTATCAATGGGGCAAGCAACCCAATCTGCATCTGAATATCCAATAAGAGAAATAGAAGAAGCTGGTTGTAAGGAGAGGCCAACATGAAGAGTACCTTGAAGATAACGTAGTACACGTTTAAGTGACAACCAGTGAGCTTGCTTCGGTGCTTGAGAGAATTGACAGCAAATGCGATGTCAGGTCGAGTAAGAAGCACATAATGTAATGAGCAAATGGTGCTTCGATAGAGTGAGGGATCCAGGAAGGTTCGTTAGAGGAAACCGAGCTAGTGAATGTGGGGGTCATGGGTGTTGGGGCAGGCTTTAGATGTTGTAATTGAAGCTTGGACAGAATGTCTTGTATATATATAGCTTGAGACAATTGAAAACCATGTAGGGAGCGAGTGATCTGAATGCCCAAAAAATAATAAACAGCCCCAAGATCCCTAATCACAAATTGTTGATGAAGCTTGTACACAAGTGAGTCAAGTAATTGAGAAGAATAACCTGCTATTAACATATCATCAACATACACTAAGAGAAATAACACTTGCTGATTTTGCCTAAAATAAAATAATGAAGAATCAGCCTTGGATTGTGAGAATTTCCAGTCAAGCAAGGTAATTCTAAGCTTGTCATACCAAGCACGGGGAGCCTGTTTCATGCCATATAAAGCTTTGCGTAGCCGACAGACATGGTGTGGTTTAAAAGGATCTTCAAATCACTTAGGTTGAGGCATATACACCGTTTCATGAAGTGGACCATTGAGGAAAGCATTACTAACATCCAATTGGCGCACTGGCCAATTCCATGTTGCAGCTAGGGAAAGCACAATTCAAATAGTCACCGGCTTGATCACAGGACTGTAGGTTTCATGAAAATCTATACCCGGCGTTTGAGAAAAACCTTGAGCAACTAGTCTTGCCTTGTGTCTTTCAATAGAACCATTAGCAACCCGTTTTAGTTTAAAAATCCACTTGTTACCAACTAAGTGATACTTTGGAGAGAATGGAACTAAATCCCAAGTCTGATTACGTGTCAAGGAAGAGAATTCCTCTTTCATAGCTTTGTGCCAAGCTGGAACTGTGAGAGAAACAACATGAGAGGTTGGTTCAATGCAAGACCAATCAATTTGAGCTGTTGTTTGAGAAAGACAACCAAAAACCTGCTTTGGTTTAGTAATACCAAGCTTGCTACAAGTAACCATCGGATGTGAACTATTCGATATATGAGTGACTGTAGAATCAATGTCAAATGGAACTTCTTTATTGCTGATAGCATTCAATGGAACTATATCAGTTGGTGACCTTGTGTGAGAAGAAGTAATTCCAGTAAATATGGTTCGTGTGGAGCTAGTACTAGTAGAATAGCTTGGAGAAGTGGTGGAAGGCTGAACATCAACATTATGAAGACCACCAGTAGAGTTTTCATGAGAGGTTGGAAATGTAGATTCATGCTCAGTGTAGTTAATAGGCAGCCAAGACAAAATTGAATGCTGAGTAGTCAATTCAGTAGCTTGAGGCTGAGAAAATAACTGAGAATAAGGAAAGTCTTGCTCATTAAAACACACATGCCTTGAAGTATATACGCGACCCGTTGGACTAAGACATCTATAGCCCTTGTGATTGCTGATATAACCAATAAAGACACACTTAGTAGTGCGAAAGTCAAACTTTTGATGTTGATACGGCCTGAGACAAGGATAACATGCTGCTCCAAAAACTCTTAGACTGTTATAATCAGGTTTTCCTTGTTTAGCACTGTAAATGGCACTTTTCCTTCAATGGTTTCTGTTGGCATTCGGTTTATTAAATACACTGAGGTATGAAATGCTTCCCACCAGTAGTTTAAAGGCATTTTAGCATGGGCAAGTAAAGTTAAGCCCGTTTCCACCACATGTCTATGTTTTCGTTCCACTCTACCATTTTGGGCTGAAGTATATGGACATGCCAACTGAATTTATATTCCACATTCAGATGCTAACTGAATTACAGGTTTGAATTCTCCCCCCTCATCACAGCGAATTGTCTTATCTTGGTGCCATAAATATTTTCAACTAATTTTTTGAACTGTCCAAAGACTATAACTGCATCACTTTTAAACTTTAGTGGGAAAATCCATGTATATCAGCTAAAGTCATCAACAAAGCTAATGTAATAGGAATATCCATCTGAAGATTTAATTGGTGTCGGTCCCCACAAGTCAGTGTGTATTAGGTCAAGAGGTTTAGATGCCTTGGACAAAGAGTTTGAAAATGGAAGCTTATTAGATTTACCATACTGACATGCCTCACAAAATCCCATCTTTTCATTGACATTGCTTTTGATATTACAAGAAGCTAGAATTCGACTTAAAAATCTAAAGGATGGATGTCCAAAACGATTGTGCCACACATCCTTAGAGCAATACAAAATATGGTGACTTCCTGGGGTTGTAACTAACATAGGATTACCCTTTTTTCTACTACTATTTTCAGACAAACAAGACACAAGTGCTACAAAAACAAACTTCTTTCTAGTAGCTTCTTGAGATTCATGGCATGAAGCAGACTTGATCCTTGGAATTCAATAAAGACCATATTTAAGAGTCCCTTCCAGAAGAACTTTCCCCGTTTCCTTGTCCTTAACAGCACAAAAAGAGTCATGAAACTCAACAATCACAGAGTTATCCATAGTTAATCTTGATATGCTAATCAAATTTTTACTTATTTGTGGTACATGCATAAGACCTTTCAAAACAAGATTAGAGTTAATGTAAGAACTTCCTACATAACAAATAGGTAATTGAGTTCCATTTCCCACCGTAATCATTTCATTACCTGCATATTCAGTTTTCAAACTCAGATTAGCTAGATCAGCTGTCAAGTGGTTGCTTGCTCCACTATCCAAGTACCAAGCGGTGTCCCTTAGATGCTCAAGAGTGGCTATTAAGGCTGCTGGATTGTTTCCTTTGGTCTGGTTGTTAGAATTTGAAGATGATCCTTGGGCATTCTGAGTATTATTGAAATTCTTTTCAAATCGATGATAGCAAACAGCAGTTGTATGACCAGTTTTGCCACAAACTTGGCAAATTAATTTCGAGCCAGAACTTCTTCCTCTTCCTCTTCCTCTTCCTCTTCCACGATAGCTTCTTTGGTAGGTTTGATTTGAGTACCTTGACTGTTGATGAAAAGTATTTGTCTACTGCACATCAATAGAGGCTAGGTTAGCTGATGGTTGAACTATAGATATTGTACCTTTCAAGGCTTGAAGTTGCTCCAATCGTTTTTCAAAGGTAAAAAGCTGAGATTGCACTTCATTCCAAGACATGGATTTGTTTTGAATCACCACCACAATAGGTGTGTACTCCTCATCAAGACCAAGCAACTACATAGGAAATCAGTTCCTTGGTCTCCACGGAGACCTGTCAAGTTGAGATTGTCAGCAAAGCTTTTCATTAAAGCTAAGTATTCAGTCATTTTTGAGTTGCCTTTTCTTGTTTGTTGAATCATCCTTTTTAGATAGTCTTGTTGAGATGATGCTTGCACTCCATAGAATTCTTTAAGAGCATCCCATAGTTCTTTAGTTGTTTCACAACCCGTGACTTGAGATGCTATCTCCACGGTCATGGAGTTATACAACCATCCCACCAGCATTTGATCAGCAGCTATCCACATGTCATATTCAGGGTTATGCATCTTCGTACCTTCGGGTTCCTCTTCGGATGGTGGGATCACAGTTGTCATCTCAGGACAAACACTCTTACCAGTAAGGTGCCCATTCAGCTGGTAGCTTTTAAGAATAGGGATAGCTATGTTTTGCCACAACATAAAGTTGTTTCTGTCAAGCTTGATTGAAGTAGCTTGGTTGAGCAAATTGGTCCAAGATGGATTGCCCATTGGAGTTTTTCCATATTTCACCTCAAAGGTAGTAGGGTCTTTTTCCACAGGTCCAGACTTCTTGATAATTGGGTTGGTGTTAGCCATTGAGCGCTCTGATACCAAATTACAAAAGCAACTGAAGACAAAAGTTTAAAGAGATAAGACCGAGAGGGAGAGGAGAATGGTTTCTGTATTCATGCATTCAAGAGCTCAAACTCACTTCATATATACACAAGGGGAAATGAATAAATGAAAAGACAAGAGAAGAGTGGGTCAACCACTATTACCTACTGAGATATCAATATAATGACAGAAACAGTAAACAAAGTACAAGAAGTAAATATCACCACAGTAGACTATACTGTAACACTTAACACATAAAATAATCATGTTTTCCATATTATTATTTTGCCATCAATATTTTTTCCCACTTGGTACAGACCCTCCCAAGCCCCAAGTATTATTATTATATTTTTTTTTTTGGAGTACATCAACATTTGAGTGTAGGGGATTCGAACTTCTACCCTCTTGATCGAGGGTACATGCTAATTACCACTGAGCTATGCTCACCTTGACAAGTCCCAAGTAATCTATGTGAATATAATAATGGAAAAGATCAAAACGGTTATTTTCCAAAAGTTTAGAAGCTAAAATAGATATTCTATAAAGTGGGAAGACTAAGATAAAATAAATTCAGAAGTTTTGAGTTAAAAAAAGATTCAAACTAATTAAATTATTTTCTTCACTATATTAAAAAAAATCCACATCTTTAGTTCAATAATATTTGGAAGTAGAGGGATTCAAACTTCTGACTTCTTGATTTATAATATATGCTAATTGTATGAGTTATACTTACTTTCATCATGTATTCTACTCTTATAAGTAGTTGAATGAGTCAAATTAGATTTTAAAGTCAACTTTCTCTAATAAAATTAATACGACAAAACCTACATGTGAATTTTCTTCTCATCGTGGGATGAAGATATTTTATGAGAATTGGTTTTTTTTATTATTATTATTTAAAAAAACTATATGAGTATTGGTTTCTATGACTATGAAACATTTGTATGTCTTTGATTGAGTTTGACAATTTGATTTACCATTAGTTTGGATGTTTGTGAGACCAAGTTCTCGACTTGAGAGGAGCTTGTTGATTGATTTTGAAGAAACTTTAGGAAAATTCCTATAAATGATCAAATACACCGTATATTTTTAAAAAATAGTCAAACAGATTTTTCCAATGAAAAATGACTAAACCGTTTATTAACCTATTTTTGTGAGAATTATTCTTTCAATTATACTCTTGAGTTAAGTTTCATGTTCACATCCTCTTTTTGAAGAAACCACCATCTGATTTAATTAAAAAATAATAATAATAAAATAGTTTATACCATGAATAAAGGAATTATAGTATCTATCTTCTCTCTCCTATCTTTCAAAATTCAAATTCAGATTTTATTATTATTATTTAAAATTGAAAGATTACATCAAAATTAGGTTTTCATTTTCAAGTTTTGGTTAGATTCTTAGTTTTTTATTATCTAATCAACATCTTCATCGTTTTTTCTGACTTTTTGCCATCCATCGATTTTTTGCTCTGTCGTTCTTGTCACCTTTGAAAAGGTTAGGGTGCGTTTGGTTGATGATCTGAAAACAGAAATTTGAAAATAAGGTATTCAATGAAAACAGAGTTGTAATTCATGTTTTCAGATATGTGTTTGGTAGCATATTCAGAAATTGTATCCCAATTTAAACAATTGTTCAAAATGTGTTTGATAATATTTTATAAATCATAAACTATTGGTAGTTATCAACTAAATATATTAGGTTGAATATAAACTATTATTAATCAATTTATAAACATGTTATATGTTATAAATTTTGTATAATTGTTGTTTTACAATATCATATAATGTATAATACATTATATTATACAAATTTTAATTTCATAAAAACGAATTGAGTTTAAACATGAAATATTATATTTATCAAGGTTTTCATCTTCTTTTAATGTAATTCTTGATTTAAAAATTTCAAATTTAAAATCTAGATACACTGGAAAAAAAAAAAAAAGTTGTTTTCAAAATTTCTACTATTTGGATCACAGAATCTGAAAACAGTTTTTGAAAAGGCATCTGCCAAACGCATACTCACTGGATTTAGTGAATCTGAAAACATAAAACAGAATCCAGATTGTCTGCTAAACAGGCCCTTTTGATCTCAAAACATAGGTATGTTACACTACTTAATTTACACTTATTTTCAATTCTAACTCATTCTCTTATTTTCATCATTGTTTTCAAAACTAGATGTCTAAGCTTCTCGTTTTAATATGGTATGATAGGAGGTGGGATAATAAGAATCATTGCTGTCAATAGTGACATTGCAATTAGATTCTACACCCCAACCTCTCAACGATTGTATAAGAAGTAAGCTTAAATTTGAGAATAATCAAACAATTAATCGGCTCTCTATATAACAATAGTTTGGAAAAACTAGTATTTAGGCTTCCTAAGGATAGAGATGTTTCATGACTATTATTTTTCATCTCCAACAATAGGGCGATATCTGGAATAATGTAGTAAAGTATGACCACTCCAACACCGTAAATAATTCAAATACAGTGTGTATGCAAAATAATACTGACAACTCTCCAACTTTCAGAAAGAAAAAAAAATTAAGTTTGTTGATTATATTGACCTCGATTCTACTCTAGTAACTTGTTGGGTTTAATGTTCTAAAACTCGTAGTTTTCTAAAACATTAAACATATTCTATTTTGCAATAAAGATGTTGAGGTTATTCGGTAAAGATGTTATTGAATAAGTGAGTTGCACAATATTTAACCTACATCCAATAAACTAAGATTCTTGGTTATAGTATGAATACTCAAACTATATGTAGAGACATAAGATTGGATCAAGTTCAAGTATATAGCCAAAACCGTCTATAGTATACGGATAGGGTTGAGTACCTTATCTTAGGGACACTACGGACGCGACCCACTTTGTATTAAGTACAATTGATGAGATCCTGAATCGTTCATGTGGAGACATGTGAGTGGGGACATCCTATGTAATGAGCTTGCATAAGACCGGATTGCAAAATAAGTCACTTTCACTTTATAACGTCGTTTACTGCAGAAATTGACTATTTCATAGGATGACCTAGGTAACTCAATCTTAATTCTAAGCTAACTATGAACTCCTGTTTATTCGAGATTATCCTTTAATCTGCATGGGTGAGAGTGGCCAGACATCGCCGACTCAATAAGCCTACCATTTTGGGGGTAAGATGATAAGTGCCAAAAATATACCTATTTTGCCCCTTATTCTTAGCTTATTTCCTGTGAAACTTGTATGTTTTTGGTCAAAATTACTACTCTCGAGCCTAAAAAGTGTAAAAGTTGGTAAGTTAGGTCTTTGAGAGTCATGTGTGTCAAATCATACATATTTGTGCTTAAAAGAACTCATTTTGGTGTGAATCTGACTTAGTTTTCGTGTTTTTCAGAAAACAGAGGAAAATAGAGAAATGTTGTGCAAATGCTATGCAAATGCGACCGCATTTCTGCAAAGGCAAAATGCTATGCCACATTTCTGCCAAGACAAAATGAAATGTGACCGCATTTCTGGGCAGAAATAGAAAAGTCTGAGTCCGTCGCGGGTCGTTTTAAATGAGCTTTTCACGCAACTAACTGGTTGTTTTTACTCCGAAACTGACTGAGCTACCTACCAACACAATTTTAGTGACTTCTCAACCACTTCCCACACTATAAAAGGCCTCGATTCGAAGGGAAACACAAGCAGAACTCACTAGGAAGAAGAGGGTGGTGACAGGACCCTAGTAGACGCCCATGAGTAGGGATGTCCGAGGTCCTTCTTAGAAGGCTAAATTCTAACTTTAGTTAGACATCAAACCTTAGTGTTTGTAGGGATTTTCTGTAACGCCCTGCGTTCCAAATTTTGTTTATCATTCTAGATTATGTGGATCTATTCCCTAAAGTTCTAAGTTAGCAAATCAAAATTTCCAGTTTAGCCCCTTAAGTTTGGTAAATTAAACTTCTTGAATTTAGGTAAGAGAGATTTTATTAAATATTTATTCCTCATATTATGTAGCTTTATTTTAGATCTTATTTCTTAAATTCTAAAGGGACCCAAATCTTTTATAATCTAAGAATTCTTAACTCTATTGAGAGTTCAAAATTGGGTTTAAATGTTGACGGGATTAATTGGATTTTTTTTTAAAAAAACCTTAGCCTTTCCTATTTTATTTCTAATTGGGCATTTCTCTAATTAGAAGATAAAAGAAAAAAAAATATATGAAACCCTAAACACCTATCTTTCTACCCTCTCTTTCTCTCTTTTGCGTGTGCAGCCCCCCCTGCGTTTTCATCCTCGAAGTTGCAGACCCACAAAGCCAGCGATCTTGCTCCTTTTCATTCTCGTTCCCAACCACCGTCTTCTTCTTCCCTCACTGTCTCATCGCCGGTAAGCAGCAGTAGACCCACGAAGGTGTCGTCGCCATCCTCTAGTGAAGCCAACGATCTCAATCTCTCTCTCTCTCGCGTGGATGTGCGGCTCCAGCAGCAGACCTATGCGTTCTTGTCCTCGCGTCGCTGACCCTCGCAATCCTTCTCTTCCTCGCGTCTTTGATTTTTTCTATGACAGATTTAATTTCATTTTTTCCCTCTTGTTTTTGGCCAGACCCGTGAGTAGAAGTTTGAATCCTCTCTGTTCTGCGTTTTGGGGCGTGTTCAGGCTGATTTAAGGTTCGTTTCAGCATGTTCAAGCTCTTTTGGTAAGCTTTCATCGTTACCCATGCTTGATTAACCTCAAATGTAGATTACTCACTCTTGTTCGACATTTAAACTAGGTCTCGTGGTTGATTTCTTGTCGTTTCAGCGTTGTGCAGTGCCGTTTTGGACTCGAAATCGCTCTAATCTTGTGACCCATCCTCCGTTTGGCCTTAAGCACCCACTACCTAAGGACTCCAGATAAGTGATTTCAAATCACTTAGTTCACTGAACAACAAGTGTTTAGGGCCATTTAGACGTTGAGCGGTAAATTCCAGCACCATTTACTTTCCTTTATTATGTCTTTTTGGTGTTGGAAGTCGATTCCTAACCCTTAGAAGTTATTGTTTGTAGTTCGAGCTCTTTAGGCTCTTCCAGTTGGTTCGGTTGATCTTTTAGGATCGCTATATGTAAGTGGGATTCTATCTAAGGAGTTTGTTTGCTTGTGTGATAGTATGTTCTGTGCGGTTAATTGTTTAATTGTAGCATATGTGGTATATATGTATGTATTGTTATGTTATTGGCGAGCTTTGTTGTGGAATTGAGGTGTTAAACTGTTGTGCTGAGTTATGCTAGAATGAGGTGACTGGAACTTGTTGTGATAGAAGTATTGTTTCGTTGTGGTTGCCTTGAAATACATGAGTTTTGTTTTGTTTTGTTTTGTTCAGACTTGGTATGATCTAGATAGAATGTTGGGTCAGAGGGCCTTGAGTTGTGACAAAGCTTTGTCAGGTCCTCGGGTATAAATGGTCGAAGACTGACATTGAGAAAAAGGAAAGTGATAATGACATCAGGGCCTCGGGTACAAATGGTCGTGGACTGTTGATGAGGTAAATAAAATAGGCGATTATCGAGGTGCCTGATAGCGAGCAGAAATGTCGCTATTTTAGTCCCAAATTATTGAGCTTTTTAGTGTTTTAATTGTGTTTTTATTGAAGATATTTAATATATTTTGTTATTGGGTCTCTATGAGCAAAATTATGGATTTTGGTGAAAAGGTGCCCAAAAAGAAGTCATTTAAGCCCAAAGTCCATACATGGGTCAAGGGGGAGTCCAAAGAAGTCAACCATGAAGATGAGGCCCAAAAGAAATGGAGGGAGGCCCAAATTCAAGCCCAAAATCGCACTAGAAAGTTCTGGAATTCGCCTAGCGTCGAGACGCTGTAGGGACACGTCGACGGTGTCCCATTTCTTGGTCGGCAAGTCGATGACGTCACAACGTCGCGACGCTGTGCCAATAGCGTCGCGACGCTACCCCATTTCCGAGCCTATAAATAGCGCCCCTTGGATCCATTTTTTAGGATCAATCATCATTTCCCTCATTCTTTCCTTTCTTTCCTTGGCTCCTTTGGAGCCTTTCTCAAGGCTTTTTAGCCTTTTTGAGAGTTCTTTAGTGGGAAAATTTTGGAGAATTTTGGGGAGCATTCTAGGAGGCTCAAGGGAAGCTCGGAGGTGAAGGGAATAAAAGTCCCCACGCAACGAAAGTGCATCGATTGGACCTTATGTCGTATATTAATTAACATTAAAATATCGTTATGAAAACTCAAACAAACTTTAAAGCTGCTGTAAAATTGGTTTAAACATGCTAAAAAATAAATCTAAATTTATTTTCATGCTTTTCTAAAGAAAATAGGAAGAACCGTTACAAACCTCCGTTGTAGACTTGACCGTTCTTCGCCAACGATGCTCCAACGATCAAAACACAGCAGCCGCCTTTGGTTTTTCTTCGCTGGAAATTTCTTCTTTGATTGACACAATCACCACAGAGGTTACACTGGTATGTCTCTGAGTCTAGGAAGCAAAAGACTTGTGGGAGTCTTTCTCTAAGAGGGAGGCTAGAGAGAATTCTAGGTATTGTCTTTGAGAGTCTAAAAGCAAGAGCAAGAATGTCAAGTGTCATGACCAATTAGGTCTAGTGTTCTATTTATAGAAGAGAGGCCATGAATAAAATATTCAATTAAATCAATCTTTTCCAAAATTGATTCAATCTTATTCCTTAATTAATCAATCATGATCAATCAATTCCATAATTGATTAATCTTTTCCACAAATGACTAATTACTTTCATAAGTGATTAGATCATTTCCATAAATGATTAATCACTTCCTTAAGTGATTAATTATTTCCATAATTGATTAATTCCCGGTTATTGAATTCTTTAATTAATTAACCACTAATTAAATATCACATGTTTAATTCCCGGCCTAGAATTAATTAATTTTCCCAAACACATTTTAGGCCTTAAATTAATTAATTCATTATTTGAACTCTTCCAAACTTCCATAAATTTATATTTGAACTTTTCAAATATTAATTTCTCTCATATTAATATATCAATATATATTATATTTGTTTCCCTTAATAAATTGAACATTTTCAATTTACTTTTATTACTTAGTTGCCTCAAATTACTTTACGAGCTACCAGTGGGACCTAATGGACCTGCAGATCAGAAACTCCAACGATGTGAGACTAATTGGTCAAACTCATTAACCACATTAATCAATATTCGTTAACTGTGTGTACATTCCACTATAGACTCACAGTTGCACTCTTCTCACTGCAGACATATTTTCTATGTCCACGGATCTAGACTAATATCGACTAGTTAGTCCTTCACGAGTGTCCGTAACACCAGCTGGGTCAAATTACCATTTTACCCCTGGGTTACCTCTATTTCCTTAAGTACCAATTCTCCTCTAATGAACAACCTGTTTGTGGTCCAACCATCAAACAGAAAACCCTCTCGTGTCATTGAGAGGGTAGGACCCTTTGTTCAAGACTCGGAGTAACCACTTAAGGGAACACTCATCTGCTTCCCTAAAGTCGGGAAGGAGTGAATTCCATCTTGTACGATTATGTTCCCAGCTCCCCATTCGGTCTTGTCCCCAAAGTGGTAGGCTTATTGAGTCGGCGTATTGGTCACTCTCACCCATACAAATCAAAGGACAATCTCTCATGAGCAGGAGTCCATAATCAACCCAGGATTAAGACTAAGTTGTCTAGGTCGTCCTAGTGAAATAGAAAACCATCTAGTTAACGGTGTTATAACCAGTGGTTACTATTTCGCGGTCCGATCTTATGCAAACTCATTGCATAGGATACCCCCACTCGCATGTCTCCTACACGAACGCGTTGGGTCGCAGCGTTTGTATCAAATACAAAGTGGGCCGTATCCATAGTGTCACCAGGATAAGGCACCCAGTCTTATCCCTATACTATAGACCCTTTAGGCTGTTTTTTGAACAATGATCCCATATGTCGCTACATATAGTTCAAGACTCATATTACAACCTTGGATGTCTAGTTTATTGGATTAGGGTTATTATTAGGCAAAGACAAATATAAAATAACTAATAACAATTAATGGAAAAATATATCAATATTATTTCATTAATATCCGGTCAACGGTTACATTCACTATCTACGAGTTTTAGGGCATAAAACCCAACAAGAGGGACTCCAAGTGCCAGCGACGGGGTCTTCGACGGTCAATTCCTTCCCTTTGATTATGCTCATAATTATGTTTTTCATTGTAAATTTTGTGGATATTTTAGCTATGTATAGCTAAACCCCAATTTGGGGTCTTGAAATGAAATTATAGTCAAAATGTTGTTATAATTGTCTATCTCTTGCCCTTTTTCCTAAATATTTGTATGGATGTGTTTAATGTTGTATGCAATCTGGCCAATTGTGTATTGATCTAATTCTTAATGGAGACTCGACGGAGAGAAGTTAGGATAAATCATAATCCATGCAACTAGTTTAATTGCCCATCGTGATCACAACGGGATTAGTTGATTAAACTTAGATTCCTAAAATGAATCGGAGCGTAATAATTAATGAATTTTAATAGCGCTAAGGATACTCAGGTTGTTAAAATGAATTAATTGCAATTAGGGGAGACCGACAGGAGAATCTATGTAATTAATGGAGATTCTAGGATTATAATTAGTTGGGCACCGAGATAGAATAATTATAATAAATGTTTAGCTAATAATTGATTTTCAAGACCCCACTTCCCATTGAAAACTCTTTCTCCATATTTTATTTTGTTGATTGATCAAATTGATTTCTTTAATTGCTTTGATTTTTAAATTCTCTTTAATTGCATGTTTTGGTCCCTAGATATTATTTCTCCCAAGTATTTTTAGTGTTCAAATGAATTTTTGCTTTGCTTAATTTTCGCTTCGCCTCCCTGTGGATTCGATACTCGGAATTCTTCCATTTTACTATTACTTGTGACGACCCGTGCACTTGCGGCATTGTTGGTATCTACCGTCAAAACAATGCCCGAGTACAAAGGTTGGGGGTCGATATTCGTGAGTGTGTACAACAAATATCGAGGCGCCTGGGTACAAAGGTCAGAGATCTATATTTGTTGTAGGTATATGAGAATATTGAGGCGCCTGGGTACAAAGGTTAGGGATCAATATTCTCTTGTGTAAGTATCGGGGTGCCTGAGTGAAAAGGTCAGGAGTCGATACATAGAAATAGTTGTATAGTTAAGTATGAACATCAAGGCGCCCGGGTACAAAGGTCGGGGATCGATATTCATATTGGATTGTAACAGATATTGAGGCGCTTGGGTACAAAGCTCAAGGATCTTTATATGTTGCAAGTATATGGGAGATATTGGGGTGCCTGGGTACAAAGGTCAGGAGCCAATATTTTCCATATATAGGTATAAGGTGAAAGGATTTGGAATTCCCTAATTTCGATAAAGCGGAAGCGTAATTGGGCCGCTTCGTAGTTAATTTTGTTTGTCCAAAAATACCATAACATTGGCAAAAAACATAGAACAAATTCTATAGAAACTTGAGGCTAAGCATACAAAATTTAGATCTAAATCTATAATAAAGAAAAGAGAAGCAAACCTTCGTTGACGTCTCTGAAAATCAAGAATGATTCTTGATTGCTCTGCAACAATGAAGAACACCACCATTTGATCTTCCCCGCTATAACTCTGAGATTAGAAACGTAGTTGTGGAACTACCAAATCTTGAATGGGAAAAACTCTAGAGAGAAAATTCTCCCTAAAGTTCTTGAGTTGAGAGAATATGAGAGGGAGGCTAGAGAGAATGCAAGAGTGCATTCTTGTGGCCTTATGTTGTAGTACCTAAACCCTAGGTTTAGTGTTCTATTTATAGGAGAAATGCCTTGAATAAAATATTCATTTAAAATCAATTATTTTCATAATTGATTTAATCTTTTCCATAATTAATCAATTTCATGACCAACCAATTCCATGACCAATCAATTCCATGATTGATTAATCTTTTCCATAAATGATTGATCACTTCCATAAGTGATTAACTCATTTCCATAAATGATTAATTACTTCCATAAGTGATTAATCATTTTCATAATTGATTAATTTCCAATTAATTATTTATTTAATTAATTAATCAACAATTAAATATCATATATTTAATTTCAGACCTTCTATTAGTTAATTAATTAATTACCCAATTAAATATCATATTTTTAATTTCAGACCTTCAATTAATTAATTCTATAATATGAATCAAATTCATATTAAAAATTGAACTCCTTCAAATTCTCTTATATCCTATAAATTTAATATGAATCAAATTCATATTAATATTTGAACTTCTTCAAATATTTATTTCTCTCATAGACTATAGTTTAATTAAATCTCATTTAATTTAAACTAAATTGAATAATTAATTAATTCATCTTCTAATTAAATACCATATATTTGAACTCTTTCAAATATATCAATCTTTCAATATAATAAAGTTTAATCTAAAATTAGACTTTATATTTTAATGCATCACTATACATTATATTAATTTGTATCTCATACAATTAACTTAATTCCCAATATGAATTTGAACTATTAAAATTCTCTCAAGATATATTTGTTCGTAAATCTCATTTAATTTAAACTAAATTGAATAATTAATTAATTCATCTTCTAATTAAATACCATATATTTGAACTCTTTCAAATATATCAATCTTTCAATATAATAAAGTTTAATCTAAAATTAGATTTTATATTTTAATGCATCACTATACATTATATTAATTTGTATCTCATACAATTAACTTAATTCCCAATATGAATTTGAACTATTAAAATTCTCTCAAGATATATTTGTTCGTAATTACTCTTTACGAGCTAGCAGGGGGACGTAATGAACCTACAGATCAGAAGCTCCAATGATATGAGGTTAACCGATTAAAGTCATTAATCAGGTTAACCAATATTCATTAACTGTGGGTCATTTCACTAAAGACCCACAGCTGAACTCTTCTCACTGTAGAACATTTCTGTGTCCACGGATATAGACCTATACCGGTAAGTCAATCCTTCACGAGTGTTCGTAACTACAGTTGGGTCAATTTACCGTTTTACCCCTGTGTTACCTCTGGCTCCTTAAGTACCAGTGCTCATCTAATGAACAACCTGTTTATGGTCCAACCAGTAAACAGAAAGTCCCTCTTAGGCCAGTGAGAGGGTGGGATCCCTTTGTTCAAGACCCGGAGTCACCACTTAAGGGAACACTCATCTACTTCTTCTAAAAGCGGGAAGGAGTGAATTCCATCTTATGTTGTCATGTCCCCAGCCCTCCACTCGGTCTTGTCCCCAACAAGGTAGGCTTATTGAGTCGGCGTGCAGGCCACTCTCACCCATACTAATCAAAGGACAATCCCTCGTGAGAAGGAGTTCATGACACACTCAGGATTAAGACTGAGTTACCTAGTCATCCTATTGAAACAGTAACCTAACTAGTTAACAGTGTTACATCTAGTGGTTTATTATTTCGTGGTCCGGTCTTATGCAAACTCATTGCATAGGATACCCCCGCTTGCATGTCTCTTACATGGACGTCTTGGATCAATACGTCTGTATCGAATACAAGGTGGGTCGTATCACATAGTGTTACCAGGATAAGGTACCCAGCCTTATCCCTGTACTATAGACCTTTTAGGTTGTTACTTGAACACCGATCCCCGTATGTCCCCAAATACTAGTTCAAGTCACATGTAAACAACCTTGGATCTTAGTTTATTGGATTTGGGTCAAATTGTGTAATATTTAACAATAACACTTTATTGTAGAAACTCAATAACACTTTATTGAAACAAGTATACAATTTGTTTACATTCACTGCCTACGAGTTTTAGGGCATAAAACCCAACATAAGGGTACCTGGGTACAAAGGCCAGGAGTCGATATATTGCAAATGAGGGTCCTGCTAGTTTATAAGTTGGGTTTGAATGTTATTCTAGAGTTGGGGTCTTGAGTGCAAAGGTCAGGAACCGACTAGTTGAGCTATATGATTGTTGGATTTGTGAATGGTTGAGGATAATCTAACGAATTTGTGTTAATGGTGTTATGGTTGACCCCCAGATGTTAATTGTGATGTTATGCCTGATTGTGATGTTGGAGGTGAATACCATACCTGTGTATTTGATCTTGTGTTTAAAGAGCATGATTTTTGCCTTATGCGTTGTATGTTGTTTGATGGCTCCTCAGGCTTGAGCCACTTACTCAGTATTGTGGTTTTGTACTCACCCACCACCAGGTTTTGCAGGCGATGAGACCATGTTCAAACTTGGTGATGAGGAGGAGGCTTGCAGGAAGAGACCATTAGATATCTTGTTATTTTGATTTAATTACGTGTTTAGTGTTTTGGTTGTATTTTGTTAAACCGAAGTAGTCGTTGGTTATTTTGCTTGACAGTTGTAATAGATTTAAGCTTTTAGTTTCTTTCATTTAGGATGTGTTAATTTCATTAATTAGTAGTTGCTACGAGATCTGACTCGTGTTACTTCTAATTGAGATCTGGAATTAATTCTTATTGCATTGAGTATGTTGGGTTGTTGTCATGTGAAGTAAAGGGTTGGTTCTGGTGTGTTTAGAAGTGTGTATTTATGCTTTTCAGGTGTCTAAAATTTTTGGGTGGCTGTAATTACGTTGTTATGCTGCCGAATTTTCGATGGCATAACAGTTGGTTTCATAGTAAAGTTTAGTAATGTTCTCGAGATTAGGTTAGAATTTGGGGGCGTTACAGTTTCACCTTATTCCCATTTGTAAAGGAGAGTAGATTGTCGAGCGAACTCTAGAAGGATGGGATAAAAGAAAAAACCGTAGTATTTAGCTACTGCTCATTATTTCTAGCACTTGTCACTTTTCATTCATTTGTATTCTTTATATTTTATTTCAATAGAAAGTTGTTCATTTGCACTTTATCCTACCATGCTTAGCTAAATTTCGTTGAGGGGTTCAATATAGTGAATTCCCGTATGGTTCAATAGCTTGAAAGTGTGTATTTGCTTAAGTTTTATTCGTTGCATGTCATTCTTTATTGATTATCATTCTGATTTTGCCGAGTTTAAATTGATCACTTAGACTTTGCATGCCATGTGAGTTTAATCTCGAAAGGGACGAACAATATCGGTTTTCATAAAGGTGATATAGGAGAAAAAAGAGTGTATTCGGTGTTATAGGGCGAGGTTGCCTAAGGCACCCTGTAACAACTATAGGGTTATAGATTGCATGCTTGCTTTATCTATGTCGTAGTCGAGTCACAGAAATGTGTATAACGGTACTCGTTTTGCCTTCTAACGGTTCTTGGCAGCAAGGCCAAAAAGAAGTTAAATCTAACCCAATGCATTGAATAGGCTTAAGTTGAATAATCTATGATTAAAGTTATTTGCTTTTGGGATGAATCTATATTGAACACCTCATTTTATTTATCATTGTTATTTATATACTTATTTGTTTTGTTTATTTTTCAAAAATCAATCATCAATTATTTCTTTGGTTACATATTCTAAGCAATCTTTGAACAGTTTCTTCTTCAAATCTGTGTTTCCAATTTAGTCCTCGTGGGATTGATACCCTTGGAATACTTCTAAGGTTTCTATTACTAAGTGTGACAGTATATACTTGCACTAAGGTTGGCTGAATTAATCTCATTTCTTTATCTATCATCATTTACTAACATATTCATTCAGGAAACCTCGCACCAAGTTTTTGGCGTCGTTATCGGGGACTAAAAGTGAAACCAGTTTTTGTTTGTTGAAATTGCAATTTGATTGTGACCGAATTTCTATCTTAAGAGAATCTAACTTTGATTTGCAGTTTCTTTTGCAGGTTGAAGTTGGTGCATGAGCAAAGAGCATCATCTCTTCGAGCTAGACCTTGAGATAGAAAGAAAGAGCAATAGGAGTTGAGCACACGAGAACATCTCAAAGAATCTACTTGCATTCAAGATCTTCTAATAGATCTACCTGGAGTCGATCCTCTTGTTGACCAAAAAAAAAAAGAAAAAGAAAAAGGCGATTGAAGATAAGTACAACTGAAGGGTTTGATAACTCAAAATAATCCACATGTGGAAGAAGATATCATCACAACCTTGAGTGCACAAATCACATCAATGGCTTGTCACTCTAATTTCTTTTGTGTTTATTGTGCTAATATTCATTCTTTGTTTGAAACTTGTTCATCTAATCCTTATTATACAGGGCAACAAGACAACTAGAGTCCCATTTTCGATCCTTACCGAAAATGGTTACAACGCCTTTACTTCTCATGGGAAGACCAACAAAATGTTAGCAACAATAATTCAACACCTCATTTGGAGCAAGAATGTCTGTTTATTTTTTAAGACCAATATCAAGATCAATATGCCCAACAAGAAATGCAACAAGAGATGGAATCACAAGTTTCAACTAGTTTGGAAGAACTCATAAGAGAATACATGGCAAGGAATGGTGCCACTATAAAGAACTTGGAGATCCAAGTAGGGCAATTGATAGAGGAATTGAAAAACAGTCAACAAGAAATCTTGCTTGAAAACAATGAGAATGTGGAACAAAAAGCACAAGAGCAATATAATGGGATGACATTTCAAAGTAGATTGGAACATGAAGACCCTGAACTCACAGTAGAAGCAAGAAGCATTCCAGCACTTGAAAACACTGAGGAGACAAACGAGAGAGAAGAGATTAAAGAAGAATCGCCTCATAAAGAGAATAAAGAGAAGACACCAGAGAAAGAAGTTGCAGTGAGCCATGCAGATGTCATTTCACAAAAAGTGAACTTTTATGTGCTCCAGGAATTAGAACCTCCGGATGAAATGAAGGGATGTTTTGCTTTTGATCCTATTGATTCTTTTACATATTGTAGCTTGCAGAAAATGTTAGAAAAAGATGGATTTGAGGACAATCCTAATGATTCCTTTTCTTATTGTAGTTTGCAGAAAATGCTATTCGAGGAAGAAATCAAAGAAGAAATCATGGAGGATGAAAATATGCAATATTCAATAGAGGATGAGACCACAAAGTCGACATTAAAGAGTAGATTAAGTGAGCAGATAATAGAGACAAAGCACTCCATGATTGAAACGCCTTAGTTAAGACTCAAATCTCGACCGTTATCAACACCTGGGGTCAAAATGAAAGTTTGTGGCACAAGAAGTAGGAATAAAGCTTTAATCTCCCTGTTGGAGATCAACTAAGTCATTTTTTTTCTTTGCCTAAAAAAAAAAAAAAAAAGAAAGATAAAAAAAGGAAAAAAAAAAAAGCATATTTGAGTTGTGAACTTTTTGATTTGTTTGTTTATGTTTCAGGAAGTTAATAAGGTTAGGATACAAGAAGAAGAGAACATGAGACAGAAAGATCCAGAAAATGAGTAGAACAAGGACCATTAGACCTATGCTCTTAGAAGGATGAGGCTATCAAGCAGATGTTCCTGGCCAACTCATCTGATGAAGCTTCAATTGCCCTCCATTTTTATCATCCCTCTCGGATGAGCCTGAGACCTCTGATATGGAGGACAAATCTTCCAAGAGCTAGGGGAGTTTCCACTATCTTTTACTTCTTACTGCTTTCCTTATTAAATATCAGTATGTTTCTTTGTTTTTAATTTGCTTAATTAGATCTTTAGTAATATGTTTCATGCATTAATTTATTGTTCTTTTAGTTAGGCTTAGAATTGCTAGTTTTGTACTTAGCATATTGTTTTTAGTATATTTCTTTGTTAGTCTGTTAGGTTAGTTTGTTGATGCTCAAGTTTGTTTTCTTTTAAGAGCTTTGATAAATACCTGGAGATTCTCTTGAGAGTTGAAGTAGCCGAGGTTTTTAACTGGTTTGGAAATTTTTTCAAAAGGAATAAGTGTATGTGAAAACTCTTATAAGTTTGTTGATGTTTCAGTTTTTAAAAGAAAAATAAAAGAAGAAAAGAATAGTAAGGAAATTCTTCGGAGTTAAAAAGAAAAAACAAAATAACTTGGACAAGAGGGAACTCTGTCTAAGGAAAATCCTGTCTAGGAAAAGGTACTTAAGATGACCGTAGGGAACACCTTTTCTTGGGGATTTACCTGGGAGTTGAATTGGCCAAGGTATTTTAAGTTTGACTTTTTACTTGAAAATTTCCACCCAACAATAATAATAATAATGATTAGCTAAATTCCATTAAGGGGTTCAATATAGTGAATTCCCTTATGGTTCAATAGCTTGAAAGTGTTTATTTGCTTAAGTTTTATTCAATGCATGTCATTCTTTATTGATTATCATTCTGATCTTGCCGAGTTTAAATTGATCACTTAGACTTTGCATGTCATATGAGTTTGATCTTGAAAGGGACGAACGATATTGGTTCTCATAAAGGTGATATAGGAGAAAAGGCTCGAAAAAATGTATTCGGTGTTATAGGGTGAGGCTGCCTAAGGCACCCTATATCAACTATAGGGTTATAGATTGCATGCTTGCTTTATCTATGTTGGAGTCGAGTCATAGAAATGTGCATAAAGGTACTCGTTTAGCCTTCTAACGGTTCTTGGGAGCAAGACCAAATAGAAGTTAAATATGACTCAATGCATTGAATAAGCTTAAGCTGAATAATCTATGATTAAAGTTATTTGCCTTTGGGATGAATCTATATTGAACACCTCGTTTTATTTATCATTGTTATTTCTTTACTTATTTGTTTTGTTTATTTTCCAAAAATCAATCATCAATTATTTATTTGGTTACCTATTCTAAGCAATCTTTGAACAATTTCTTCTTCAAACCTGTGTTTCCAATTTAGTCCTTGTGGGATTGATACCCTTGGAATACTTCTAAGGTTTTTATTACTACATGTGACAATGTATACTTGCACTAAGGTTGGCTGAACTAATCTCATTTCTTTATCTATCATCATTTACTAACATATTCATCCAGCGAACCACGCACCATAAGACCGGATAGATAGCTGGGGACATAGTCTTGCAAGACGGAATTCGCTCCCCCATTTCAGGGATAGTAGAGAGGTTGTTCCCTTAAGTGCTGACTCTGGAACTTGAACAAGGGGCCCCACCCTCTCATTGGTCCGAGAGGGACTCGATTTGGTGGTTGGACCACAAACCAATTGTTCATTAGTGGAACATAAGGAACAAGAAGTACTATAGGGGTAAAACGGACATTTGATCCGGCTATAGCTACGAACAACCTGTGAAGGATCGACTTGCTAATCATGGTTATATCAAGTAGACGGAAACATATCTAAAGAAAGGGGAGTGCAGGTACTGGGCTATAGTGGAGTGTCCCGGTAGTTAAGGAATGTTGGTTAGCTAGATTAATGAGATTAGTCGGTTAACCTCGAATCGTTGGATCTCATGATTTGTAGGTCCATTAGGTCCCCCTGCTAGCTCACATCGGAATAAAGCTTAGAACAATGTGATAGGAAAGTTTGAATCATTCAAATTTGGTTTAGGGAATTAGTGTCAATTATATATGATATTATTGACACAATAGTTTGATTATGGATTAAACTACTAAATGAGAGAGTAAAGTATTTAAATGTGAATTAAATACAATATACGTGAATAGATATTCATGCTTGGTGCAAAAGTATTAATTTAACATATGATATTAAGTTAATATTTCATAATTGATTAAATTGTTTAATTAATAATAGTTTTAATTTAAAAATGATTATGAATTGTTTTAATTAAAATTGAGATAGAGAATTCAATCTTGGAATTTATGAGAATTCAAGATTAGTGGATTGCATTAGGTCATATGAATTAATTTGATTAATGTTATGAAATTGATTAAAATTGTTCAAATCAATTGATAAATTAAAAGGCAATTAGGAATTGCAATTTAATTTAAAATCCAAGAAAGGTAAATCATTCTTGCATAGAGATAGTGGAAATTCCCAAAATCCACTCTTTCATGGATTAAGATAGTGGAAAGACACCACACTCATGCAACTATGCATGTAACTTCCATAGAACACCTTGAATCCACTAGCTCATTTCTCCTCACCATGTGTCATTCATTTTGTGATCTTTGATGCATGTAAGTCCTCTATAAGTAGAGGATAATCAGATGGAGAAAGCAAGAGAATTTATGCTAATGTTATGCTGTTGAATTCTTTACTCAATCTCACACTCAAAGAACTCTCTAGAGCTTATACTTCAAGTACATCCCTTCCAATCCCTATCACTAAAGACTCCCACCAGTCGTTCTTAGCTCGGAGAATGGCGGGGAAGACTCTAGCGGTTGTCCTGAGTAGATTGGAGAAGAAAAACAACTCACGGAGGTCCATCTATTGAGCTACAAAAAGGTTGGTAGTTTTTCTTCTCTGTTTTGATTATTCTGAATAAGCATGCTTTAGATCTAAAATTGATGTAGTTAAGTGCCTCCGATGTCAAATTTCTTCCGCATGTGGTATATGAACACCTTCATAACCATGTTCGAAAAGTATGTTTTTCAATCAAAGACAGATCTGAAAAAAGTTGTATATCTATCTGCCCTTAAAGGTAGTTTTCAGCATACTGTATTTGTGTAATTCATTCCTATTTTTTCTCCTTGAGATTATTTCAGTATTATATTTCTAAATTTAAATTCTTATTATTAAATCATGTTGTTAAGACCATTTATATTAAATGTTTCAGTTTTATCTTTGTTAATTTAAATTTGCTTGATTAAAGTTTGCCATTAATTTAAACTTTATTCCTAGATTCTCTCATTCATTTATACCGTATTTGAATTTAAGTTTTCATTGCATCTCGATTTCATTTAGTAGTATTTTAGTTAATTTCATTGTTATAAATGTTATAAAACGTGAAGAACAATAGAACAACTAAGAGAGAAATTGAGAGAGAAAAGTAGGGAGAAAATAGAGCAAATGCATTTCCATTCAAGTGTGTTTTCCATACTTCATACAACCCCTATTTATACTAATGCAATGGGGTAGGTTACAACTTCAAAATACTCAAAATAGAAGAGAGTGAGAGCCTCATGACTCTCCCTCTCCCTTAGGAATAGCCATGAGACTCTCACTCTCTTCTATTTTGAGTATTTTGAAGTTGTAACCTACCTCATTGCATTAGTATAAATAGGGGTTGTATGAAGTATGGAAAACACACTTGAATGAAAAAGGCATTTGCTCTCTTTTCTCCCTACTTTGCTCTCTCAATTTCTCTCTTAGTTGTTTTATTGTTCTTCACGTTTTATAACACGTTATCAACACGAGTCTCTGCCATTTTTGTTTAGTTGAAGGTAGGGTTCATTTTACTTTGCATTATTAGTTGCAATTGTCTTCAGTACGTTTAATATATACAGTGTGTATGTATTATATATACCTCGTATATACACTTTGTATTGAACGTTGACATCATATTATTCTATGCTAGATAAACATGTTCTTCATTATTGTGCATATTATATGAGATTATTAAGTATCACGTTTGTTTATGATGATATTAACATTTGAATTCTCTTTATTGTTCATGATTTAATACTTGACAATAATATTTATATTGATTACAATATCCAAATAACTGAAATGTTGATAGTATGCTTATATCCTTATTATTGTAACGATCTAGAATGTTTATACATATTCGATAAACATGATGCACATATATACCCATGTATATATCTGATTTTTGAATCATATACATCTACTAAAATTGCTCGTTTTGCTAATCAGCTAATGTATATTGATCTCGTTAGTTTATGTATTATTTGTTCGACATAATTTCCATATGATCCTCTGTATATTGTATATCATGTTCATTTAATATATATATATACAGAGTATTTGATATATTGCCTATAGATCATTTATATATAAAACATGTCATGGTCATATATATATCTTAGATATGAATTGCAATGTGTTTATTACCTATAAATTTTAGCATGCATGTTTTGTATATTTATAAAATTCTAATATAAATATATTTCTTTATGATAGTTTTATCATGACAAACCTTACAAAATTAGAGTTCGTAGCTCTAGATATCAATGGAAATAACTACTTGTCATGGGTGTTTGATGCTGAGATTCATTTAGATGCTATGAATCTTGGAAATACAATTAAAGAAGGAAATACAACTTCAAATCAAGAAAAGGCAAAAGCCATGATTTTCCTTCACCATCATCTTCACAGGGGTTTAAAAAATAAATATCTTATGGTAAAGGATCCCTACATTTTATGGCAAAAATTGAAACAAAGGTATGATCATCAAAAAAACGATTATTCTTCCAAAAGCTCGTTACGATTGGATGCACCTGAGGTTGCAAGATTTTAAATCAGTGAGTGATTATAATTCCGCATTATTCAAAATAAGTTCAAAATTATTGTTATGTGGAGAAAAAATTACTTATGAGGATATGTTAGAGAATACATTTTCTACTTTTCATGTCTCGAATATGCTTCTGCAGCAGCAATATCGAGAGAGAGGTTTCAAAAAATATTCTGAACTTATATCATGTCTTCTTGTGGCTGAACAAAATAATGAGTTGTTAATGAAAAATCATGAATCTCGGCCAACTGGAGCAACACCATTCCCTGAAGTGAATGCTGTAATTTCTGATCATCGTGGTCGAGGTCGTGGTCACGGTCGAGGTCGTGACCGTGGAAGAGGAAGAAATAATTCACTTCGTGGTGGTCGTCATAATTTTAAGAGAACCACAAATAATGATGATCATAAAGGAAAAGTTCCACAATCAAACCAATGTTTTCGATGTGGCATGAAAGGACATTGGTCTCATACTTTTCGTACGCCTAAGCACTTGGTGGATCTTTACCAAGCATCATTAAAGAAAGAAAAAAAACTGTGGAAGCAAACTTCGCATATCAAGAAGATGATGTATTTGACCCGTCTACCACGACACATTTAGATGTTGCTTATTTTTTCGAATCTCCAGAAGAGAAAATTACCATTGAAGGAGGAACAAGTACTTCATTTCAAAATTGATGTATTCCTTCAAGTTTTTATAACTTTTTTTTTTCTAGTTCAATTTGCAATCTTTTCTTTATAAGTCAAGTTGTTAGTCTATTGTAATTTCTTTTTCTATATAGTTCAAAATTTATTTTGGAGACTTATTATATCTTTTTGTTTTTCTTCTCTCTTTAATGAAGAATCATGGACACTTCTCATATTTTGACCGATTTAAATATGGATAATTAAGATTTATGTTTGGCAGATAGTGCAACTACACACACAATACTTAAAAGTAGGAAATACTTTTCTAAATTGACAATGCTTGAAGCAAAAGTCAATACAATATCAGGTCCTGCAGACTTGATTGAAGGTTTTGGAAAAGCAAATATTATTTTGCCTAGAGGAACAAAATTTACAATTGATAATGTTTTGTTCTCTAGTAAATCAAAACGAAACCTTCTAAGCTTTAAATATATATGTGGTAATGGTTATCATATAGAGACCGATGAGAACAATAATATAGAATATCTTTATATTATATCAACTGTCTCACGTGAAAAACGTATATTAGAAAAGTTGCCTGCTTTTTCTTCTGGATTATATTACACACATATTCGTGTTATTGAAACATATGCAATAATGAACCTGAAGTTCAATGATTCAGATATATTTTCTGTTTGGCATGATCGATTGGGTCATCCTGGGTCAATAATGATGAGAAAGATTATTGAAAACTCACATGGATATCCATTGAAGAACCAGAAGATTCTTCAATCTAATGAATTATCATGTGTTGCTTGCTCTCAAGGAAAATTAATTATTAGACCCTCACCAGCTAAAGTTGGGACTGAATCCCCCGCATTCTTATAACGAATTCATGGTAATATATGCGGACCTATAAATCCACCAAGTGGACCATTTAGATATTTTATGGTTCTAATTTATGCATCCAGTAGATGGTCACATGTGTGTTTATTATCAAGTTGAAACCTTGCATTTGCAAGATTACTCGCTCAAATAATCAAATTAAGAGCACAATTTCCTGATTATGTAATTAAGAAAATTCGTCTTGATAATGCTGGTGAGTTTACATCCCAATCATTTAATGATTATTGTATGTCAATTGGGATAAGTGTTGAACATCTTGTAGCTCATGTTCATACACAAAATGGTATAGCTGAATCATTTATAAAACGTCTGCAATTAATTGTTAGACCAATGCTTATGCAAGGCTTCCAATATCTGTATGGGGTCATGCAATTTTACATGTTGCATCGCTTATACGCATTAGGCTAGCAACCTATCATAAATACTCCCCAATACAATTAGTGACCAAGTCACATATACTAGTAGGGGTGTACACGGGTTGGGTTGGGTTGGGTTGGGGGGTTTTTTGGACCAACCCAAAAATTCGAGTTGGTCGGTTTGTCAACCCGAATGAACCGAACATAAATGGCAACCCAACCCAACCCGGGTTGGGTTGGGTTGGGTTGGGTTGTCAGGTTGTTTTTTTTTTAATTATTTAAAATTATTTTTAAAAAAACGTTTATGCTTATCCACAATACTATAATGTAAATCTCAATACATAAAAATCTAAATTATTTAGATTAAATAAAAAAGAAATTAAAAAACAAAACATTAAAAGAAAAAATAATATTTGACTTTATGGAGTTTGAAGGAAAAAAGAAAGTTTATATAATTATTTAAAGTTTGAATAAATAAATAAAATAAAAAAGATAATTTTTTTTAATTTGTATCTTTGGGGTCGAACATAGGTCATCCACCAACACAAAGAAGAGCTTAACCACTACACCAAATAGTTAAGATGGAAATAAAATGGCATATATTATATATATTTCAGTTCGGTTCGGGTTGAACCGAGCCAAAAATTCTCAAACCCGTGAACCGAACCGAATTTTCGGTTTTATAAAAATTCAACCCAACCCAAACCGAAAAAAATCATAACCCAACCCAACCCTTACGGTTTGGGTTGGGTAGTCCGGGTAGCAAGTTATATCCCAACGTGAGGTAGACCAACGAGTTATCATAACTAACGATTCTGCGACGTAGCAAGTTATCATAACTAACGATTCTGCGACACGCCAGAAGCGTGGTAGACCAACGAGTTCCAAAGATAAAAATCCTCGAAAAAGAAAAGTAGTCAATAATCAAAATGACGTAATTGATAATGTGAATATTCCAGAAGAAATCCCGAATGTGACTACTCATAATATCGAAGATGGTGAAATACCTGAGGATAATAATGAAATTTCGATAAATTATGTAATGAATGGAAAAAAATGGAATCGGAACAATATAGTTGTTGATAACATTTTTACGTATAATGTTGCTTACGACATCATTTCTGAAAATGATGATTATGAACCAAAATCTGTCGAAGATTGTCGACATAGAAAGGATTGACTTAAGTGTAAAGAAGCAATCCAAACAGAATTAAACTCACTCTCAAAACGTGAGGTTTTTGGACCAGTAGTCCAGACACCAGAAATTGTCAAGCATGTGGGATACAAAAGGGTATTTGTAAGAAAAAGAAATGAAAAGAATGAGGTCACAAGATATAAAGCGAGACTTGTTGCACAAGGATTCTCGCAAAGACCTGGTATTGATTATGAGGAGGACATATTCTCCTGTGGTAGATGCAATAACATTGAGATATTTAATTGGCTGACTGTGTATAAAAAGCTTGACATGCATCTTATGGATGTAGTTACAGCATATTTATATGGATCTCTTGATAATGATATTTATATGAAAATCCCTGAAGGATTAAAAATACCAGAGTCATATAATTCAAATCCTAGAGAATTATATTCGATCAAATTACACAGATCTTTATATGGATTAAAACAATCAGGACGAATGTGGTATAATCGCCTGAGTGAATATTTATTGAAAGAAGTGTATCAAAATAACCCAATTTGTCCATGTGTTTTTATAAAGAAATCACAGTCAGGATTTGCTATCATTACTGTATATGTTGATGATTTGAATATAATTAGAACTCCTGAAGAGCTTCCAAAGGCAATAGAATATCTTAAGAAAGAATTTGAGATGAAAGATCTCGGGAAAACAAAGTTTTGCATTGGCTTACAAATTGAGCATCTAGCAAATGGAATATTTATTCATCAATCAACTTATACAAAAAAGATATTAGAGAGATTTTACATGGACAAAGCACATCCATTGTGTTGGGTTTTATGCCCTAAAACTCGTAGATAGTGAATGTAACCGTTGACCGGATATTAATGAAATAATATTGATATATTTTTCCATTAATTATTATTAGTTATTTTATATTTGTCTTTGCCTAATAATAACCCTAATCCAATAAACTAGACATCCAAGGCTGTAATATGAGTCTTGAACTATATGTAGCGACATATGGGATCATTGTTCAAGAAACAGCCTAAAGGGTCTATAGTATAGGGATAAGACTGGGTGTCTTATCCTGGTGACACTATGGATACGGCCCACTTTGTATTTGATACAAACGTTGCGATCCAACGCGTTCGTGTAGGAGACATGCGAGTGGGGGTATCCTATGCAATGAGTTTGCATAAGACCGGACCGCGAAATAGTAACCACTAGTTATAACACCGTTAACTAGTTGGTTTTCTATTTCACTAGGACGACCTAGACAACTTAGTCTTAATCCTGAGTTGATTATGGACTCCTGCTCATGAGAGATTGTCCTTTGATTTGTATGGGTGAGAGTGGTCAATACGCCGACTCAATAAGCCTACCACTTTGGGGACAAGACCGAATGGGGAGCTGGGAACATAATCGTACAAGATGAAATTCACTCCTTCCTGACTTTAGGGAAGCAGATGAGTGTTCCCTTAAGTGGTTACTTCGAGTCTTGAACAAAGGGCCCTACCCTCTCAATGGCACGATAGGGTTTTCTGTTTGATGGTTGGACCACAAACAGGTTGTTCATTAGAGGAGAATTAGTACTTAAGAAAATAGAGGTAACCCAGGGGTAAAACGGTAATTTGACCCAGCTGGTGTTATGGACACTCGTGAAGGACTAACTAGTCGATATTGGTCTAGATCCGTGGACACAGAAAATATGTCTGCAGTGAGAAGAGTGCAACTGTGAGTCTATAGTGGAATGTACACACAGTTAACGAATATTGATTAATGTGGTTAATGAGTTTGACCAATTAATCTCACATCGTTGGAGCTTCTGATCTGCAGGTCCATTAGGTCCCACTGGTAGCTCGTAAAGTAATTTGAGGCAACTAAGTAATAAAAGTAAATTGAAAATGTTCAATTTATTAAGGGAAATAAATATAATATATATTGATATATTATTATGAGAGAAATTAATATTTGAAAAGTTCAAATATAAATTTATGGAAGTTTGAAAGAGTTCAAAATAATGAATTAATTAATTTAAGGCCTAAAATGTGTTTGGGCAAATTAATTAATTCTAGGCCGGGAATTAAATATGTGATATTTAATTGGTGGTTAATTAATTAAAGAATTCATTAACCGGGAATTAATCAATTATGTAAATAATTAATCACTTAAGGAAGTGATTAATCATTTATGGGAATGATCTAATCACTTATGGAAGTAATTAGTCATTTGTGGAAAAGATTAATCAATTGGGGAATTGATTGATCATGATTGATTAATTAAGGAATAAAGATTGAATCAATTATGGAAAAGATTGATTTAATTGATTATTTTATTCATGGCCTCTCTTCTATAAATAGAACATTAGACCTAATTGGTCATGACACTTGACACTCTTGAAAGACAAGACCTAGAATTCTCTCTAGTCTCCCTCTTAGAGAAAGACTCCCACAAGTCTTTTGCCTCCAAGACTCAGAGACATACCGGTGTAACCTCTGTGGTTATTGTGTCATTAAAAGAAGAAAATTCCAGCGATCAAGAGGCGAGAAGGCTGCTGCGTTTTCGTTCGTTGGAGCGTTGTTGGCGAAGAACGGTCAAGTCTACATCGAAGGTATGTGATGGTTCTTCCCCTTTTCTTTAGAAAAGTATTAAAAATAAATTTAGATTTATTTTTAGCATGTTTAAACTGATTTTAGAGCGGCTTTAAAGTTCGTTTAAAGTTTTGTTTGAGTTATCGTAACGGTATTTTAATGTTAATTAATATACGGCGTAAGGTCCAGTCGATGCGCTTCCGCTGCGTGGGGACTTTTATTCCCTTCACATTGAACATTCCAATGGTATTTCGTTCAGTCGATGTAAAGAAAGACATCTTTCGACCTCGAGAAGATAATGAAGAGCTTCTTGGTCCAGAAGTACTATATCTTAGTGCAATTGGTGCACTTATGTATCTTGCTAATAATACACGAGTTGATATAGCATTTTCAGTAAATTTATTAGTTAGATATAGTTCTTCTCCAACAAAAAGACATTGGAATGGAGTTAAACACATCCTCCGTTATCTTTGAGGGACAATTGATATGAGTTTATTTTATTCTAATAAATCAAATTTTGATCTAGTTGGTTATGCAGATGCAGGTTATTTATTTGACCCACATAAAGCTAGATCTCAAACAGGTTATTTATTTACATATGGAGGAACTGCTATATCATGGCGATCTATGAAGCAGAGAATAACAACTACTTCCTCAAACCATGTTGAGATCCTGGCAATTCATGAGGCTAGTCGAGAATGTGTATGGCTAAGATCAATGACTCAACACATTTGTGAAACATGTGGATTGTCCTCTAACAAAGGTTGTCCAACAACGTTATATGAAGACAATACAACATATATAGCTCAAATCAAAGGAGGATACATTAAAGGAGATAGAACGAAGCACATCTCACCAAAGCTCTTCTACACTCACGATCTTGAAGAAAATGGTGATATCACTGTTCAATAAATTTCTTCAAAAGACAATTTGACAGACTATTTACAAAGGCATTACCTACTGCAACCTTTGAGAAGTTGGTGCACAACATTGGAATGCGACGACTCAGATATCTCAAATGATGTTTCCATGAGGGGGAGTACATATATTGCACTTTTTCCCCTTAACTATGGTTTTTCCCACTAGGTTTTTAATGAGACAGTTGTTAATGTATATAAATATAATGTACTCTTTTTTCCTTCACCAGGGTTTTTCCCATTGGGTTTTTCCTAGTAAGGTTTTACGAGGCATATATTTTATATACAATGGATATCTATACTATATATATTTACAAGAATAAAATCTTATTGATTGTTTCCATAATATTTTTGTAAACTTAAATTTTTTTAATTAAATTTTGTTGTTAAGATAAACTATATTTCCTAGATTTTCTCCATGTATTTGAATTTAAATTTTCATTAAACCGTAAATGCTAGATTCTCTACTTCATTTGTGTTGTATTTGAATTTTAATTGTTTATTAGATTTATATTTCGATTAGGGGCATTTTCATTCGTTTTTTTTTTTTTTGTTAAAAAAACATACTAAAAATAGCAATTGACCATAATAAAAAAAACGCATACTAAAAATAGCAATTGATCATTTTAGTTTGGTGTTTTTTCAAAACACCTGATTAAAAAGAACCATTTATCTATTATCCGAACTTTCTAATTAATTTGGTTATGAAGGAGATATTCATTTTACTGTTTATTTTATTTAAGCTAATTAAATTATAAGTTTAGTCTCGAAAGTTTCAAGGGTTATGTCAATTTGGTCCCTGAACTCAAATTAGGTTCTCAAACTTACAATTTTGTGTCTAATAGATCCCTGAACTTTAAAAAGTATTCAAGAAGTTCTTAAACTTTCACTTTTGTGTCCAATAGGTCCTTCAACTTTCAATTTTGTGTCTAATAAGTTGTTGACCTATTTGACACTTTTCAAAATCCATAGGTCTATTGGATACAAAATTGGAACTTTAGGTCCAAATAGGCAAAACATTCAATTTTATATCTAATAGATTGGTTAATTTCTAAGAATCTCGAATGTGGCAGGGACCTATTAGACACAAAATTTGAAAGTTTAACCTATATTTCAAGGATCTATTCGACACTTTTTAAAGTTGAGGGACCTAATTGATACAACCTTGATAATTCAAAGAAACTTGTAATAAAACCTATTATTTAAAATTGACTTGTTCATATAAAATAAAATAATAAAGTAAAATAAAATCAAATATTTTCAACTTGAACACAGGACTATAACGTTAATAACCTTTTCCATAAGTTGATGTTTGAAAGTAATATTATTATTCTTTAAAAAATAAAAACTATTATATTTATGGGAAAAATACACTTTTGGTCCCTGAGGTTTGGGTTAAGTTACACTTTGGTCCCTGAGTTTTCAAACTCAACAAAAATACCCCTGAGGTTTGAGATAAAGAGCACTTTAGTCCCTGCCGTCCATTTTTGCCGTTAAATCCTAACGGCAGCTGACGTGACACTATTATTTTACTAAAAAAATGAATTTTAAAATTTTTTTAAATAAAAAATATAAAAATAATCAAAATATTATTATTTTATTAATTTTTTAAATTGTTTTTCCTCCTCTTTCTTCTCTTTCTTTATCTTCCCTTTCTCCTCCAACTTCTTCTTCTCCAACTCCGGCGGCCGGCGGCCCCCGCCGGCCGTCGGCAAGAATTTTTTTTTCTTCTTCTTTCTCTCTTTTCTTCTCTCTTCTCCTCCATTTCTCTATCTCTTTTTTTTTCTTTTTTTTTATTTTATAAAGAAGAGGGAAAAGGAGGATGGCTCCTCCTCCCTTTCCGGCGCCGGCGACGGGAGGAGGGAGGCTGGATTTGGGTGGATGACAGCGACATCGTATTAGTTTACATACTTGATGGAGTGGTTGGCGTCGGTCAGTGGAGTGGTTGGCGTCGGTCAGTGGAGTGGTCGGCGTCAAGCGCTTTTTCTGCAGAGAGTGAAGATACTCCAGCGTCCGAGCTCTCACCGGCGTTGTGCTATCGTCATGACATATATCTCTCTTCGTTTCCGTCGTCACTCTCTCCGTGTGGATCTTCGGCAGTCTTCTCCTCCCTGTCTTCTATCCTCCGCCGTTGTCTTTCCCCTCATTCTCCATTTTCGTATCCCCTGTATTTCGAATTACACAAAATCAACGATTGAATTTGTGAATTACACTAAATTAACATAAACAATCACAGACCTAAAAATCTCAAATGGTAAACAACAAAACGAAAACCTAGAGAAAAAGAGAGTTCGTACCGGAGATTTGTGGTCAAACAATGGAAGAGGCTCGAAATCTGAGAGATGAATGAAATGGAAAATGGCTAATTAATTATGTTGATTACTTGCTTGTTCGTCAGTACATCCCATATCCGCAATTTCGTGGTAAGAATGAAAAATTATTGACTTAAAGAAATTGATTAGGGTTTTGAAATTGGGGGTTTCTTTAGTTTCTTTTTGAATTTTGACTGACCCCATCTGTTGCTAGAATGATGAATTTGTCTTTTCTGGTGAGCTTTCTGTAGGAGACTTGAGGGGTTGGGATGAGGCCCTAATTCTTGAGGCAAAAATCTCTCAAGGATCTTGACATCATCTGGTACCCATACTCTATGTGTCTGGGTCTTCTTTTTCTGCAATTAAGTTATTCTGAGGGAAGCCCTCCTTTCGGTCGCCGGCGCCGGAAAGGGAGGAGGAGCCATCCTCCCTTTCCCTCTTCTTTATAAAGAAGAAAAAACAAGAAATAAAAAAAAAAAAAAGAGGTAGAGAAATGGAGGAGAAGAGAGAAGAAAAGAGAGAAAAAAAGAAGAAAAAAAAAAATCTTGCCGGCGGCCGGCAGTGGCCGACCGGCGAACGGCGGCGGCCGCCGGCCACCGGAGTTGGAGAAGAAGAAGTTTGAGAAGAAGAAGTTGGAGGAGAAAAGGGAAGAGAAAGAAAGAGAAGAAAGAGGAGGAAAAACAATTTAAAAAATTAATAAAATAATAATATTTTTATTATTTTATATTTTTTATTTAAAAAAATTTTAAAATTCATTTTTTTATTAAAATAATAATGCCACGTCAGCTGCCGTTAGGATTTAACGGCAAAAATGGATGGCAGGGAACAAAGTGCTCCTTATCTCAAACCTCAGGGGTATTTTTGTTGAGTTTGAAAACTCAGGGACCCAACTGTCACTTAACACAAACCTCAGGGACCAAAAGTGTATTTTTCTCTATATTTATTATATAATTAAAGATACAATTCTTCTTCTTCATCATTATCTATATCTATACTATATTTAAAGACAAGAATTTAAAAAAAAAAAAAACATTTTTGTACCAAAATACACCTTTAAATTTTAGATAATTACATAATAAGCTTTTAAATTTCAAAATCAGAATTCGTAATTTAATAAAATTTTAAATAATTTATGATTTTATCATTTAGCTTTCAAATTCCAAAGTCAAAATTCATTTTTTAATAAAATTCAAAAGAATGATTTGAGTCTAAATTCCGTTTATAAATTTTTTATCTTCTCCAATTGGTTTTTGCGTCTAAAATTATTTGTCTCCTCTCATTGTTCATTTCAGGTACCTCCCTTGAATTATTATTATTGTATTTGTTTTTTTTTTTTTTTTTATAACTATTACTGTATTTGTTTAAGTTTAGCAATTTAATTAGAAGAAGGTTATTTCCAAATGTTATAGAATTGACTCTAATTTTTCCCTCCACTGAGTTATTATTACTATTATAATGTTTTTTTTTAATATTGTCAATTTAATTAGAAGAAGGTCATTCACAAATGTTAAAGTCACTTTAATTTTCCTCCTTTCAATTTATTTTCGTGATTTTCATTATATTTTAATTTTTTTAATTAACTATTTTTCACATTTTATGTCTTTTGGAAAGATTTCGATTTTGTCAATTTTATTTTAATATAATCATTAAATTTTGATTTTGTCAATTTAGTTTTTTTTTTATTTCACGTTTTGTGTCTACTAGAAAGATTTTGATTTTGTCCATTTTCTTTTTCTAAAAAAATCAAGTTTCATAAAAATTTAATTTTGTCAATTAAATATATATATATATATATATATATATTTTTTTTTTTTTTTGCATGTTTTGTGTCTACTAGGAAGGATTTAAATTTTCTCAATTTTCTTTTTAAAAAAAAACCAAGCTTCATTAAAATTTAATTTTGTCATTTTTTTTTTCAGGTTTTGTGTCTACTGGCAAGGACTTTGATTTTTTCAAATTTATTCTTTTTAAAAAAAAATCAAGCTTTATTAAAATTTTATTTTGTCCATTAAAATTTTTTTGTTTACGTTTTGTATTTATTGGGAAGCATTTTGATTTTGTCAATTTTTTTTAAACTAAGTTTCATTAAAATTTGATTTTGCCAACAAGGGCATAACTCAACTGGCATAAAACATGTATTAATGACTAAGAGGTATGTGGTTCGAATCCCCTACCCTCACATGTTGTCAAAAAAAATAATAATAAAATTCGATTTTGTCAATTTTTTTGTTTAAAAAAAAACAATCATTAATTTTCTTTTGTTTCACATTTTTTGTATACTGGTTTAAATTTCTAATCTTAATTATTTTTAAATTCATTTAGTTCACAATATTTTGCTCATATTATTACACGTGGAATGCACGTGTTAAAAATCTTATTATCTTAAAAGCTATATGTTTGACCAATATAACTTTGAAATTCTCTCATTCCTTTTTCTTTTAATCATTTTTCTAGAAAAATGGTCTAATTTTTATTTTCCACTACTTATTAGAATAGTTTTTCTTTTTATTTAGTCAATTCAACTTATTATATCACTTTTTGTTTTGTTTGGTTGTGCTTTTCTAATGCGAACTTATTTAATGACAACCGATTTTAGTTTCTCATTAATATTTTAGTTTATGCCATTTGACTTTAGGATCATTGAAAAATCAAACATTTTCAATAAAAACAATCTTAGCATTCTTTCCCAACTTTTGAATCGCTGACTATATGTATATATAATTAGTCATTTATAGTTTTATCCGAACTTGATTTCAACCAAAATATTATAAAACTTTTAAGGGATCATTTGGTTTAAGGTTTTATAGATGTTTTGGAATAAAAGGTGTCTAGGAATAATATGCCTTGGAATAAGATTGTTAAGATAACTGTATTTGGTTGTGTATGAGAATGTCATCAGGATTTTATGAGAACCAATTATGTCTGTATTTATTTTTTTAGAATTAATCATGGAAACCTTATATAATTTTAATAAATTAATCAATAAAAAAATCAAATTCAAAGTATTAATAAAAACTAGGGAAAAATACACTTTTAGTCCCTGAGGTTTGAGTTAGGTTTCATTTTGGTCCCTGAAGTTTCAAACTCAACAATTTAGTCCCTGAGGTTTGAGATAAGGAGCAATTTGGTCCCTGCCATCCATTTTTCTGTTAAATCTAACGGACTGCTGACGTGTCAATATTATTTTAATTAAAAAATTAATTTTTTATTTTTTAAAATTAAAAATATATTAAAATAATAAAATATTATTATTTTTAATTTATTTTATTTCTTTTTATTCTTCTCTCTCCCACATTCTTCTTCCTCCTCCTCCTTTTACTATTTCTTCTTCAATAATGAAGACCACCCTCCATGGCTGGCGACCACCGCTCACCGGCGGCTGCTGCCGCCGGTGACTTTTTTTTTTCCCACCAGAGAAAACTTTGCACGCAGTGGTGTTGCCATGGTCGGCGTTCGGCCATCTCATCCCATTTCTTCATATGTCCATGGCCTTAGCCAAATCTAAAATTGATGTCTCTTTCGTTTCCACTCCAAGAAACATTCAAAGCCTCCCAAAAATCTCAACCCAACTTTCTTCATTCATCGATCAATCTCCATTCCTCTGCCCAAACCCGACGGCCCCGATATCTTGCCGGAATCCGCAGAGGCCACCTCCGACATTCCGACCCACAAAATCCAGTTCTTAAAACGCGTCGTCGACCTCCTCCAACAGCCCTTCAAAGGATTTCGTCGTCGGGAAGTCGCCGGACTGGGTCATCGTCGATTTCAACGCCTACTGGGCCGGCGAGATCAACGATGAATTTCGAATTCCGGTCATTTTTTTTCAGAATTTATCAGCAGTCGAATTTCTTTATCTCGAACCCCCGGATTTGCTGACGAAGGACTCTGAAATCATGGAGCGGATTTCTCCAGCGACCATGACGGCGCCGCCGGAGTGGGTCGATTATCCGACCAGCGTGGCGTATAATCTACACGAGGCGATGATTATGTACTCTGCTTTGTATGAAACAAACGCCTCTGGAATTAGCGACTTCGAGAGGATTCGGCGGCTACTTGGTTCGTGTCAGGCGCTGGCGATTCGGAGCTGTGAGGAATTTGAAGGGGAATATCTGAAGTTGCTTAAGAGATTGTTCCCAACGGTGGGTATTTCTGTCGGAATCCGGTCACGAGGTAATGGAATGGCTGGAGAAACAGAGGGTTGGATCGGTTGTGTACGTTGCGTTTGGAAGTGAGTGTAATTTGACGGTTGAGCAAGTTCATGAGATTACTTATGGGATTGAGCTGTCGGAGCTGCCATTTTTGTGGGCGTTAAGGAAACTCAGCCGGGCCACCGAAGAAGACGATGCACAGTTGGTAAGGATGTGAATATTTAAACTTCAAAGTTTGGGAAAAAAGAACCATCTCTTTCTTACACAACTTTCCCACATTAGCCAAATCGAAAAGTTTTTCTCTCTCTTCCTTCTCTCTCTCATACTCCATGTGTGTTACCCAATAATGGAAATAGACAGCGGAAGGACTAAGAAAGATAGCTAATTACTCCATCTGTATTACCCAGATTTGGGCGCTGAAGGGGGAAACTCTCCTCTTTTTTTTTAATAGGGGAATGGTCGCCGGCGACGACAAAGAGGGAGAGGGAGAGAGAGTGAGAGAAGGAAAAAAAGAAAAAAAAAAAAAAGTCACCGGCGGCGGCGGCTGCCGGCGAGCGGTGGTCGCCGGCCGCCGGCCACCTGCCATGGAGGGAAGGTCTTGATTGTTGAGGAAGAAGAAATAGTAGGAGGAGGAGGAAGAAGAAGGTGGTAGAGAAGAATAAAAATAAATTAAAAATAATAATATTTTATTATTTTAATATATTTTTAATTTAAAAAAATAAAAAAATTAATTTTTTAATTAAAATAATATTGCCACATCAGCCGTCCGTCAGATTTAACAGAAAAATGGATGGCAGGGACCAAATTGCTCCTTATCTCAAACCTCAGGGACTAAATTGTTGAGTTTGAAACCTCAGGGACCAAAATGAAACCTAACTCAAACCTCAGGGACTAAAAGTGTATTTTTCCCTAAAAACTAATGAATTAATAATCAAGAAATAATTTTAATTGAATAAACTAAGTTATTTTAATTAATTAAAATCATTTAATTATTTATTTTTAATGAATATCTTTAATTACAGTTATTTAATATATTTGTATCCATAAAAATTAATTAGATAAATATTTTAATAACAATATGATTATTTATTTATTATAATGAAATTATATAATTAATTTTAATTAATTATAGTTCAGTATTACTAATTATAATTTTAATTTGGAAAAAAATACACTTTTGGTCCCTGAGGTTTGGGTTAGGTTTCATTTTGGTCTCTGAGTTTTCAAACTCAACATTTTAGCCCATGAGGTTTAGATTTCGTTGCACTCTTAGTCCGTCAATCATTTTTTCCGTTAAACCTAAGCTAACTATGAACTCCTGTTTATTCGGGATTATCCTTTGATTTGCATGGGTGAGAGGGGTCCAACAGCACCGCTCAATAAGCCCACCACTTTGGGGATAAGACCGGGTAGATAGTTGGAGACATAGTCTTGCAAGATGGAATTCACTCCTACTCGAACTTAAGGATAGTAGAGAGGTTGTTCCCTTAAGTGCTGACTCCGAGACGTGAACAAAGGCGCACCACCCTCTTATTGGCCCGAGAGGTTTTAGGTTTAGTGGTCGGACCACAAACCAATTGTTCATTAGGGACTCAGCGGGGACTTAAGGAACAAGAAGTGTTATAGGGGTAAAACAGACTTTTGACCTAGCTATAGTTACGAACAACTTGTGAATGATCGACTTACTGACCACGGTTATATCATATGGATAGGAATATATCTACAGTGAGGGGAGTGCAACTACGGGCTATAGTTGAGTGTCCCGTTAGTTAACAAATGTTGGTTAACTAAGTTAAAAGAGTTTAGCCAGTTAATCTCGGACCGTTGGAGGCCATGATTTGTAGGTCCATTAGGTCCCTCTGCTAGCTCAAACAGACTAAATCTTAGAACAATGTGATGAAAGAATTTGAAAACGTTTAAATTCGATTTTGGGAGATATTGTTAATTATATTCGATATAATTTAACGTATCTGTTTAATTATGGATTAAACTATAAATTGAGATAGTTGGAAATATTTAAATAGGATTTAAATATTACCAATATGTTTGGAAAACATATTTCGGTTTGAATAATGAATAGCAATTGTTGGGTTTTATGTCCTAAAATCTGGATAGTAAATGTAACAAAGTTAAATATAAAACGTTATTGAAATGATTCAATTATTTCTGGTTGTCGAATGGTTGTTTTAATTATACATTAATTAACTAAAATCCAATAAACTAGAATCCTTGGCTATGATATGAACACTTTGAACTTTATGTAGTGACATAAAAGTGGATCAAGTTCAAGTAATAGCCTAAACGGTCTATAGTATAGGGATAAGACTGGTACCTTATCCTAGGAAAAACTATGTGATGCGGCCCACTTTGTGTTTAGTACAAATGATGTGATTCTGAATCGTTCATGTAGAGACATGCGAGTGGGGGTGTCCTAAACAAAAAAGTTTGTATAAGACCGGACCGCGAAATAAGTCATTTTCACTGTATAACGTTGTTTACAGTGGAACTGACATATTTCAAGCGATGACCTAGGTAACTCGATCTTAATCCTGAGCTAACTATGAACTCCTGTTTATTTGAGATTATCCTTTGATTTGCATGGGTGAGAGGGGTCCAACAACATCGCTCAATAAGCCTACCACTTTGGGGATAAGATCGGGTAAATAGTTGGGGACGTAGTCTTGCAAGATGGAATTCACTCCTACCCGAACTTAGGGATAGTAGAGAGGTTGTTCCCTTAAGTGCTGACTCCGGGACGTGAACAAAGGCGTGTCGCCCTCTCATTGGCCAGATAGGTTTTAGGTTTAGTGGTCGGACCACAAACCAATTGTTCATTAGGGACTCAGTGGAGACTTAAGGAACAAGAAGTGCTATAGGGGTAAAACAGACTTTTTACCTAGCTATAGTTATGAACAACCTGTGAAGGGTTGACTTACTGATCATTGTTATATCAGGTGGACAGAAATATATATACAGTGAAGGGAGTACAGCTACGGGCTATAGTGGAGTGCCCTGTTAGTTATGGTTAGCTAGGTTAAAAGAGTTTAGCAGGTTAATTTCAGATTGTTGGAGGCCATGATTTGTAGGTCCATTAGGTCCCCCTGCTAGCTCAAACGGACTAAACCTTAGAACAATATGATGAAAGAGTTTGAAATGTTTAAATTCGTTATAGGGAGTTAACGTTAAAAGTATACAATATACTGATAGCGAGCATAGCTAGCTATTTTTCCCTATTTAATTCAGCTAGTCTTTTATGATTTATTGGTCATTTTATTGCACTTAATTGTTTATTTTGTAGGAAAGCATTGATTAGAGCTAAAACGGGGAATTGGAGTTAATCGGGTGTTTGGGACGTGAAAAGATGCCAAAGAACAGGAAAGAGTCAAGCAACAAGGAGCCAAGAGAGGGCAATCTGCCTATCAGCGTCGAGATGCCACTCTTGGAGCGTCGAGACGTTGCTTTTACTTAATTAAAATAGGTGGCAGACTCACAGCGTCGAGACGCTGTGATAAGAGCGTTGAGACGCTCTCGATTTTTCCATAACCAGAATGCGCGTTAAAGAGGCAGCGTCTTGACGCTATTGGCAGAATTTCATATATATATTTCTTTTCATTCTACGGATTGGGAGAGGCTAAATTGAGAGATTTTAGCCCTAATTTCGACTAGAGACCTACTGTGGGGGCTGAAGCAAGGACGAGGACCGGGAATCTCACTTGGTGGCGCAGATATCGAGACGGGGACATGCCGGGATCGACGACATTAAGTGTTTCCTTTTCTTTTCCTTATCTCTAGCTAGATTTAATGGTTTTTTCATGTTTAGTTGAGCTTGTAACGCCATGTATGAGTAACTAAACTTGTGGCTTAGGGATTGATGTAGTTGATTTAGTTTATGGATTGATTTATGGTATAAGTTGTGCAATGTTTATTATGTATGCAATCTTGATTTAATGCTTTCAATTAATTGGCCATTAGTTGAATGATTTAAGTGTTGAGTCTTGCTCGGGAGAGGGGATTTAATGTAGACTTATTCAAGATTGCATGACTAAAGTTTATTTTCTAATTCGTGACGATTTTTAGATCAACTTTAGAATTGGTCGAAAGAACTCATTGCCTTGCATGTTAATAAACTTAGATAGGGATATCAGGTTGGTTAATTTGCATGAGAATCAATTATACTCGGGATAGGTAGTTGTGATTAAAGGTTGCTCATAATTTCATTGTGCATAATAACTTATTCCTTAAAATCAATCCTAGACTAAATTGGCGAAATGAATTCCCTAAGCGTTCTCTCAATTGCATATCCACTGTTTACTTGTTTGATTTAGTTTTCGATCTATCACTCACTACTTTGTGTTCCCTAAATAAAATTGAGCAAGATAATTCACAATACTTAATTTAGCTTAAAAATCCAATCCAGAGGACGACACTCGTTTATACGAACACTTTATTATTACTTGACCAGTGCGCTTGTGGTAGGAAAATTCCACATCATATACTTAAACGTGCTTTAGTTTAATTACAAACTAAACTATAATTTGAGAGAGTTGAAAATATTTAAATAAGATTTAAATATTACAAGTATGTATGTGATACATGTTTCAGATTAAACTTTGCACATGAATAGGGATTCATATTTTGGTCAATCGATTTTGAGAGAGATTGGGATTGGTACAATTATTTAATTTAGTATTTGATATTAAATTAAATAATTATAATTAATTACAAGTTTAATTAATTTTATAAATTAATTTGTATTTAAAATCAGTTATTTAAATTGGTTTTAAATCAAAATTAATTAAAGATTGAAAGAGTTTCAATTGAATTCATGAGGTGGATTGATTTGGTTAATTCATTTTCCATGCCAAATTTGTGAGTAAGCCACATACTCAAAATTGACACACCTAATCCCATTTCTTCTTGTTTTAAATAAGTTCCAGCTTGTGTCTTTTGTGGATGATGAAAAGTGGAGAAGGCTGGAAAAATACACAGAAGAAAGAGCTCTCAAAATCTATCTCTTGGGTACATACATTTACAAGTCTTCTTCCTCCTAAATTCATCATCTCTTGGTTCCCACAAGTCCGTTCTAAGGCTGGAGAATAGCGGGAAAGACTCTAGCAGTTGTCCATGACTCGATCATGAAGAGAAACATCCATCGGAGCTCATGGATTGAAGCTTCAAGGGTTAGTATTTCGAATACTCTGTTTTTTCGGTTCAAAATTCAGCATGCTTTCTTGAACATATTAATGAAAATCAAAGCCTAAGATCCGTAATCGCTTCCGCTCAAGTGTTCTTCATGTTATGGGAAAAATTAGCCTTCAATATCTTATGCAGGAAGGCCCAGGTTCGTCGGGCCCGAAAACGGAGGGAGCTCAACCAACAAGACAAAGGGCCGGAGCACGCTCCGGCCCCAAGCCAAGACCCTCGACCTCGGCCCAAGGGAGAGGCCGAGGATCATGGTCGGCCTCGGCCCATTGCCGAGGCCGACCTAGGCCAAAGGCCCAAATCCCCATTCCGGGGCTAGGGATGTTGGGTTTTATGCCCTAAAACTCGTAGATAGTGAATGTAACCGTTGACCGGATATTAATGAAATAATATTGATATATTTTTCCATTAGTTGTTATTAGTTATTTTATGTTTGTCTTTGCCTAATAATAACCCTAATCCAATAAACTAGACATCCGAGGCTGTAATATGAGTCTTGAACTATATGTAGCGACATATGGGATCATTGTTCAAGAAACAGCCTAAAGGGTCTATAGTATAGGGATAAGACTGGGTGCCTTATCCTGGTGACACTATGGATACGACCCACTTTGTATTTGATACAAACGCTGCGATCCAACGCGTTCGTGTAGGAGACATGCGAGTGGGGTATCCTATGCAATGAGTTTGCATAAGACCGGACCGCGAAATAGTAATCACTAGTTATAACACCGTTAACTAGTTGGTTTTCTATTTTCACTAGGACGACCTAGACAACTTAGTCTTAATCCTGAGTTGATTATGGACTCCTGCTCATGAGAGATTGTCCTTTGATTTGTATGGGTGAGAGTGACCAATACGCCGACTCAATAAGCCTACCACTTTGGGGACAGGATCGAATGGGGAGCTGGGAACATAATCGTACAAGATGGAATTCACTCCTTCCCGACTTTAGGGAAGCAGATGAGTGTTCCCTTAAGTGGTTACTCCGAGTCTTGAACAAAGGGCCCTACCCTCTCAATGGCACGAGAGGGTTTTCTGTTTGATGGTTGGACCATAAACAGATTGTTCATTAGAGGAGAATTGGTACTTAAGGAAATAGAGGTGACTCAGGGGTAAAACGGTAATTTGACCCAGCTGGTGTTACGGACACTCGTGAAGGACTAACTAGTCGATATTGGTCTAAGTTCCGTGGACACAGAAAATATGTCTGCAGTGAGAAGAGTGCAACTGTGAGTCTATAGTGGAATGTACACACAGTTAACGAATATTGATTATTGTGGTTAATGAGTTTAACCAATTAATCTCACATCGTTGGAGCTTCTGATCTGCAGGTCCATAAGGTCCCACTGGTAGCTCGTAAAGTAATTTGAGGCAACTAAGTAATTAAATGTAAATTGAAAATGTTCAATTTACTAAGGGAAATAAATATAATATATATTGATATATTATTGTGAGAGAAATTAATATTTGAAGAAGTTCAAATATAAATTTATGGAAGATTGAAAGAGTTCAAATAATGAATTAATTAAATTAAGTCCTAAAATGTGTTTGGGCAAAATTAATTAATTCAAGGCCGGAAATTAAAAATGTGATATTTAATTGGTGGTTAATTAATTAAAGAATTCATTAACCATGAATTAATCAATTATGTAAATAATTAATCACTTAAGGAAGTGATTAATCATTTATGGGAATGATCTAATTACTTATGGAAGAAATTAGTCATTTATGGAAAAGATTAATCAATTGGGGAATTGATTGATCATGATTGATTAATTAAGGAATAAGATTGAATCAATTTTGGAAAAGATTGATTTAATTAAATATTTTATTCATGGCCTCTCTTCTATAAATAGAACACTAGACCTAATTGGTCATGACACTTGACACTCTTGAAAGACAAGACCTAGAATTCTCTCTAGCCTCCCTCTTAGAGAAAGACTCCCACAAGTCTTTGGCCTCCTAGACTTAGAGACATACCGGTGTAACCTCTGTGGTTATTGTGTCAATCAAGAAGGAATTTCCAGCGAAGAAAAACAAAGGCGGCTGCTGCGTTTTCGTTCGTTGGAGCGTCGTTGGCGAAGAACGGTCAAGTCTACAACGGAGGTTTGTAACGGTTCTTCCTCTTTTCGTTAGAAAAGTTTTTAAAATAAATTTAGATTTATTTTAGCATGTTTAAACCGATTTTACAGCGGCTTTAAAGTTTGTTTAAAGTTTTGTTTGAGTTATCGTAACGGTATTTTAATGTTAATTAATATACGGTGTAAGGTCCAATCGATGTGTTTCCGCTGCGTGGGGACTTTTATTACCTTCAATCGGCATCAGAGCCATCGCTGTCCCTATTAATTAATTTTAAAAGTTGTGATAGGCTCTAATAGGTGGGATTTATGCATAATGTATGTTCGGTTTGCATTGAACTGTTTGGGTTAATTTTATGGCCATAGATTTTATTTTTATGTGATTTTGATCATGTAAGGCCCGGTGTTTCGGGTATATTATGTAAAATCGAGTCCTATGTAAGTCCGGGTCTAGAATAAGTTTTTATGAGATGAAAATCGGAGCAATCGTCGCTGAAATCGGGGCCAAAATCGGAGAAAAGTTGCTGTTTCTGCCCAGAAATCGATTCCAGACGCAACAGCGTCGGGACGCTCCTTCAACAGCGTCTCGACGCTGTCTCGATACCGAAGGCGCTCGGTAAGGAAAGCGCACAGCGTCGAGACGCTACCTCAACAGCGTCTCGACGCTGTCTCGATACCGCAGGCGCCAGATATGGAAAACGCATAGCGTCGGGACGCTATCAACACAGCGTCTCGATGCTGTAACGATGGAGGCGCGCACTAGGGTTTCAACAGGCGCGGTTCAAGCGAGGCCGGTCCGGTTCGGACCGGTTCGGCTGGGCTGGGACCTATTTGGTCCGGTTCAGCCAATTTTTGGCATGGTTCGTGATTTTGGAAGCCGGTTCGAGGTGGTTTGGGGCGGTTCGTGCTGTCTAGACCAATTCCGGAGCTGTACATGGATTTTTTAGGATAGAATTTAGCTAAATTATTGTAATTTAATGCTTTATTTTATCCTAGGGACCAAAATTAACCGGTTCAATTGTTGTTTATATGCTTTATGGATGTCATATAGAATATTTAATCCCACCTTAGGTTATAAACATGCTCATGCATTTTTTATATATTATAAATTGTTATAATGTATGTTTAAATGCATGGATTTGTATTCATATTTTTTAATATAAGTGTATATTAATTTATATGAAAAATTGGAAAGCATGGAGCATGTCATTACTTAAATTAAATATAAATAGTTATGTTTAATGTGATGAATGAAGCATGCTTGGTTGATTTTCTTGATTGACTTATAATTGTTATAATAAAAGAAAATCAAAATTGCATGAAGCATGAAACATCCATAGTTAATAATATAATTGTTATATTATTCATGCAATTGATGTGGCTTAGTTATTCAATTTGAATGAGATTGTTGAATGAATTAAACCCTAGATTCTTGATTATAGGATTAATCATTAAAATTTGAAATAGTTCTTCAATATTAATGATTAGAAACCGTCAATCTATAATCAAGATTTGCATGCAAACATAAGATCATAGGATAAATTGGATTAATTTTAAATTGTTTAAAATTAATTAGACCTAGATCGATTTCTAATAGGATTAGAATCTTTTCTTACTTAGAATTAAAAATAGTTTTAATTTACTAAGTAGGAAAAACATTGCTATGATTATAAGGGAACTCCACCGGTAATGTTCTGTCTAAGGTTGGGGGTATTTAAGTTGACGGTTTACGGAACACCTCCTACCTGGGAACTGACCTGGAATACCGGAGTTGAATTAATCATAGTTAAATGTTAGCATGCAATGTCACTAGGTTTATTAAAAGTGTTTAATGCACCTAGATCTTTAGAGTAAAGACCTTACATTACTAAGGTTATAAGGGAACTCTCTCGGTAAAGTTCTGTCTAAGGTTGGGGGTATTTAAGTTGACGGTTTACGGAACACCTCCTACCTGGGAACTAACCGGATTGAGTTGAATTAACCATAGTAATGTTGACTTGCAATGTTGGGTTTATTAAAAGAAGTTTAATTCACCCAAAAGATTGCAGTTGAATCCTTTCCATAATTGTTATAATAGGATCAGACTTAGATAGATTGACTTAGCCGAATACTATCTAAGTTAAACAACCCTATATTAACCTTAGGACATTTTCAGTGGGAGGAAAATTACAAAACGAGATTTAAATCAAGTTTTGCTCCTACGTCCCTATATTCACAACGTGAGATTCATGCTCGGCTTCGAGTCGCCCTAGGAGCGGCCTCCCTTCGGAAAGTGTTTGCATGGATCAATATCAAGGTGAATGAGAAAAATGTCTAGAGTAAGTGGGAGCGGGACACGTGTCAACGTATCCCTCGGTCTCCGCCCATAGTTCACACCGTAAGGAGATAGCCAGCGAGGAGGTAGGAGATTCGGAGAGTGTAACCAGCCGGATGCCACCTCCGAGGGATGACCGAGTCCAGAAGGAGGTCGGGCCGAGCCGTAAAAAGGCCCGCAGGAGTTCTCCGCTAACCCAGGCACCAGGTATGAATACGGGAAACAATGGCAGGTCGGAGGCTCGGCAAAAGTCCGAGCAGGGTCAAAAACGGAGAGAGACGTCCGGATGGTTAAAAGGGGAAGGTAGTTACGAGACCTCCCAAAAGAAAGTAGAGAACGAGGATATAGAAGGTTTGATTGGACAGGAGGGGCCAGTCTTCACCGACGAGATCATGAAGGGGGAGGTGCCGCACAAATTCAGGGTGCCAAACTTTCCGCAATACGATGGGAAAAAGGATCCGAAACAGCACCTAGATGCATACCGAACTTGGATGGACTTTCACGGGGCAAACGAAGCGACAAGGTGCCGAGCCTTTGCACTTACACTCACGGGCTTAGCAAGGCAGTGGTTTGGGAAGATCCCGCGGAGGTCAATAGGCTCGTTAAGAGAGTTGGCCCGGGTGTTTGTCACGCAGTTCCTAGGAGCCCGTAGTCGACAGAAACCTCAAATCAACTTGCTAACGGTGAAGCAGGGGCCCCGAGAAAGCCTAAGGGATTACATTAACAGATTTAGTAACGAGGTTTTGCAGGTAGAAAGTTACGATGATGGAGTTGCCTTGACTGCAGTGATTTCAGGTTTACAGGACGAAAGACTACTCAATTCAATCGGAGAAAGCCAGCCACGAACGTACGTAGAGTTCATGACTCGGGCTCAAAGATATATAAGCGCCGAGGAGCTGTTGAAATCCAAGCAGGAAGAAAGAGAGAGTCGGGGAATGTCAACACCGGACCGGCGCCGCGAGGACAAGGGAAAGAGGCACCAAGCCGAGGGAAGAAGCCGGAGCCGACCTGAGCACTCCTCGGCCAATGGTCGAGGCCGACCAGAGGCAAAGGAGCTGCAAGGTCGAGCAGAGCCTAAGTCCAGGTACGATAGGTATACCCCACTGACAGCTTCGCTTGAACAGGTCTTGACCGCAATCCAGGACACGAATCTGTTGAAACGCCCGGAGAAGCTGAGATCGGACCCCGACAGGAGAAACCGAAACAAATATTGCATGTTTCACGGGGATCACGGCCATACAACTCTAGAGTGCATCCAGTTGCGGGATGAGATAGAAACCCTGATCCGAGAAGGTTACCTCAAGGAGTTCGTGGGGGGCGATAGAAACAAGAGGCCGCTACCAGCGGACCAAGGCAAAGGAGGAGCCAACCCGCCGCTTGAGATTCGAACCATTTTAGGGGGACCCTCAGGAGGGGAGTCGGGGAGGAAACGGAAGGCTGCTGTTCGAGAGGCACAGCAAGAGCCCGACGGGCAAGGTATTTACTCACTCCATCTTGATGAAAACTCACTAAAGTTAGAGTTTACAGAAAAGGAGGCCAAAGGAGTACGGCATCCGCACAATGACGCGCTGGTGGTCGCTTTGACGATTGTTAACGCAAAGGTCCACCGAATCCTCATTGATGGGGGAAGTTCCGCTGATGTGCTCTCAACTGCTGCGTTTGACGCCATGAAACTGGGGAGTGAACACCTGAAACCGAGCCTTACATCGCTGGTAGGTTTTGGCGGAGAGAAAGTAAGCCCAAGAGGGAGCGTCGAATTGCCGGTGAAATTTGGAGAGGGATTGCAGACGGTAACGAGGATGGTCAATTTCCTGGTGGTTGATTGCGTCCCAACGTATAATGCCATCTTGGGACGACCCACTCTACACGGGCTCAAGGCTGTGGCTTCAACCTACCACCAAATCCTGAAGTTCCCTACGGAAGAAGGTGTAGGGGCGGTGTGCGGCGAGCAGAGAATATCAAGGGAATGCTACTTCATGGCACTCAGGAACATTGACATAAAGGTCCAGGTGACACCAACCTCGAAATATGGGCGAGGCCGAACATTCGAGGGAGTAGGCTTTCCCCTCCCAATGGAGTATTAGTTTATTATTTACTGTGTTTTTAGTCCTCCAGGACCATCTTCAACTTTCTTTATTCTTTGTAATCAATTTGTCGATTTGAAATAAAGAATTTTGCTTCGTAAAGTTTGCAAGTACTTGAAGAGAGGTCCGGGGACTCCCTTGGCCTCCCCAAGCACCTTTTTCCCCAGAAGAGTGTACGCACCCCTGGGATGAACATAATGCTTGAAGAGAGGACCGGGGACTCCCTAGGCCTCCCCAAGCACCTTTTTCCCCAGAAGAGTGCACGCGCCCCTGGGATGACCATAATGCTCGAAGAGAGGCCCGGGGACTCCCTTGGCCTCCCCAAGCACCTTTTTCCCCAGAAGAGTGCACGCACCCCTAGGATGACCATAATGCTTGAAGAGAGGATCGGGGACTCCCTAGGCCTCCCCAAGCATCTTTTTCCCCAGAAGAGTGCACGCGCCCCTGGGATGACCATAATGCTCGAAGAGAGGCCCGGGGACTCCCTTGGCCTCCTCAAGCACCTTTTTCCCCAGAAGAGTGCACGCACCCCTGGGATGACCATAATGCTCGAAGAGAGGCCCGGGGACTCCCTTGGCCTCCCCAAGCACCTTTTTCCCCAGAAGAGTGTACGCACCCCTGGGATGTACATAATGCTTGAAGAGAGGATCGGGGACTCCCTAGGCCTCCCCAAGCACCTTTTTCCCCAGAAGAGTGTACGCACCCCTGGGATGAACATAATGCTTGAAGAGAGGACCGGGGACTCCCTAGGCCTCCCCAAGCACCTTTTCCTCAGAATAGTGTACGCACTCCTGGGGTGACTGCGGCAGCTCGAGGAGTGGGAGCAAGAAGCCGTACAGGAAAAACGCAGGGCCTCATGCCAGGGCCGAGGCCGAGCATTCTAGCTCAAGGGCAGCCGTGAGAGTCTGCAGGTAAGCCTGATCAGAGAGCAAGTGGGCGGAGGCACAGGCTGAGCGGATCGGCCTCATGCTATGACCGAGGCCGAGCATTTCAGGGACGGTCATGAGCACCGCTCTCGGAGGCCCAGGTATGAAGTAAGTCTTTCCTTACTCAAAAATTGCATGCCTAAAATATTGGATACATGTTTTTGAGTGGGGGGCTGGGAGTAGGCAGGATGATCTATGACTATAGTTTGTCCCCTTAGAATACTTTGTCATTCGCTTCCAAGCCAGAATTTCTATAATTATAGTTCATCCTTTTAAAATGCTTTGTCACTTTCCATATTACCAAGATTATTCAGAGCTGTAGATAGAGGATAATCTAAGGCATAGAAGTGAACAGACAGTCATTCATTAAAAGAAGATAAGGGATACATGATAAAAGCGGCAAGAGAGCAGGAATTGTAAAAACAAGATTTAAAAGCCATAAAGTCGGGATCGGGAAGAGCAGTGGAGTGTTCAGCGGTGGTCGTCGCCAGAGAAGTCCATATCCTCGCGTCCGCTCGACGAGCTTTCTGACGCTGGATAAGAGCCAGGGTCAGCAATCATAGCAGCCATCTCGGTCTTCAAAGCGGATCGGTCGAGGTCGGGAAAATGCTTCCGCATACGCCGAATAGCCCATGTCGCTCCATCCTCCCACATTTGGTTATTGGTAAGGATATAGTCCTCCATCTTTTGATACGCCTCGGCGAGGTACTTGGCATCAGCAAGATGGGCCCGAGCTTCAGCTAGTTGGGCTTTGGTTTGGTCCCAACCCGTTTTGTGGCGCTCAAGGTCGGCCCTCACCTCTTCGAGAAGTTGGTTGGCACGATCAAGGCTATTCTGCGCTGGACTAGTTCTTGCCTTGGAACGCTGTTCGACTGCAGTTCGTTTATTTTGTTCGTTAAACTCATGGCAGAAACAGTGACTTTGGTGAAAGCCTGCAGAGGAAAGTAGGGCTGGGTAAGAGATTGCTCCCAGGGAGAGAGAAATAACCAAATCAAAGGCTAACCGAGGAAACGGAGGTGGCGATGGATTGATTGAAAGCTTTCGGCAGGGTCATCGTAGCCTAGCTCTCCCTCAGGCTTGTGGGATTGCAAGCCCTGCCAACAGCGGAGGTCGTGAGCAAGCATGTCCACTTGGCTTCCAGTTCCGGAATAGTCCTCGGGAAGGACGCAGACGGGGAGGGAAGTTCCCTCCTCCCTGATAGGACAGGGAGCAACCGGCGGTCGGTGGTGTGATGATCTCCTTAGACCCGTGGTAGAGGAGCGGGCGACAACAAAGGGCGCGTCAGACTCATCCCCAGTTAGGTCAGTGACGTTTGTTGGGTTTTATGCCCTAAAACTCGTAGGTAGTGAATGGTGACAAATTGTTCACTTGTATCAATACGTCGTTATTGAGGTTTGTACAATAAAGAGTTATTGTTACTAAAACCCAACAATTTGACCCAAATCCAATAAACTAAGATCCTAGGTTGTTTAGATGAAACTTGAACTAGTATGTGGGGACATACGGGGATCAGTGTTCAAGTAACAACCTAAATGGTCTATAGTATAGGGATAAGGCTGGGTACCTTATCCTGGTAACACTATGTGATACGGCCCATTTTGTATTCGATACAGATGCAATGATCCAAAGCATCCATGTAGGAGACATGCGAGTGGGGGTATCCTGTGCAATGAGTTTGCATAAGACCGGACCGCGAAATAGTAACCACTAGATGTAACACCGTTAACTAGTTTAGGCTTCTATTTCAATAGGATGACCTAGGTAACTCAATCTCAATCCTGAGTCTGTTATGAACTCCTTTTCAGGAGGGATTGTCCTTAGATCTGTATGGGTGAGAGTGGCCAGTTCGCCGACTCAATAATCCTACCATTTCAGGGGCAAGACCGAATGGGGGCTGGGAACATAACAGTACAAGATGGAATTCACTCCTTCTCCTATTGGGGTAAGCAGATGTGTGTTCCCTTAAGGGCTGATTCCGGGTCTTGAACAAGGGCGCCCATCCTCTCCTGGCCCGAGAGGAACTGCTGTTTATTGATTGGATCATAAACAGATTGTTCATTAGAGGAATCAGTGGTACTTAAGGATCCAGAGGTAACCCAGGGGTAAAACGGTAATTTGACCCAGCTGGCGTTACGAACACTCGTGAAGGATTGACTTACTGTTATTGGTCGATATCCGTGGACACAGAAATATTCTACAGTGAGAAGAGTGCAGCTGTGGGTCTTTAGTGGAGTGACTCACAGTTAACGAATGTTGACTAACTTGGTTAATGAGTTTAGCCAATTAGTCTCGTATCGTTGGAGCTTCTGATCTGTAGGTCCATTAGGTCCACCTGCTAGCTCGTAAAGGGTTCTGAGGTTAAATAGTCTTGAATAGAATTTGAAGTGTGTTCAAATTCATTAAGGGAATTTTATTGTATTTGATACAATTAAAATAATGTATAAAGATACATTATAATATAAGTTTAATTGGTGAATTAAACTTTATATTATAAATTAATTTTGGATATGATTCAAAATTAATTAACGAGAGAATTAAATATTTGAAGGAGTTCAAATATTAAATATGAATTAGATTCATATTGAAACTATAGGTTAAATTTAATGTGAATGAGATTCATATTAAAACTATAGTATATGAGAGAATTATTTGAATAATGATTCAAATAGTAAATTAATTAAATATATGATATTTAATTAATTGGAGAATTAATTAAATATATGATATTTAATTAATTGGAGAATTAATTAATTTAATTTAATTAAGTATGATTTGATTAAATTAATTTTATAGTTAATATTAATGTACATTTGATGCACATTAAAACTATAGGTTAAATGAGAGAGATATAATTGAATATGATTCAATTTCAAAATTAATTAAATATTGGATATTTAATTAATGTGGATTCAATTAATGAGATTAATTGAATGGCCAATTTAATTCAATTTAATATGATTCAAATTGAATTAAATACCTTATGTTATAATTGATTTAATTAATATTGTTTTAATTAAATTAATTATAATTAATTAATTAATTAAATGATTATTATTATTTAATTAATAGACGGCCAAGATCGTTTGGATTAGATCCAACGATCTAGATCTAGTAGGGTAATAACTCCCTCCCCACTTATCGTACAGGGGAGAGGGAGTTGCCCACATCATCGATCATTTTCTCTCATTTCTCACACAGAAAAGATCTCTCTCTCAGAAATTCTCTCATCCCAAAAGAAAAACACAGCAACTTGTTTGCTGCAATTTTTTCCCTTCCAAGACTAGTTTTGGGTTCCCACAAGCCGGATCTCGATTCCCAAGAGTCATAGTAGGTGATCCGACATGGTGGTGTTCTTGGAGCATTGTGCAGTATTCTTCAAGTTCATGTAAGTACTTAGTTCTAAAATTAGTTTTAGTTCCAAAAATTCTAAATCGTTTAGAATTAGTATTGCATGCTTAATCTAGTTTTAATTTAAGAATCGTTCTAAAATTAATTTTGCCCAACGTATCGGTTTTCTTTAATTGAAATTAAAATTACGATCGGTGAAAACCGCTTCCGCTAGAGGATTCAATTCCTTCAAATGGTATCAGAGCCATTTCGTGATTTTAATTTCGATTTTAGAATTTGCGTTGTGGTTTTTGGTGGGATCGATTTGCATTTTGAATGTGGTTTGCTTTAAAGACTGTTTTGGTATTTTTTGGCATTAGATTTACATTTTTTTATGATTTGATCATGTAAGGGCCCATGTTTTTGGGGCAAATTAATGTAAATCGAGTCTTGTAAGTCCGTGTCTAGAAATTTAGGATCAATTTGATGATCGGTGCTCGAATCGGAATTGAAATCGGAGTAAAAATGCTGCTGGAAACGAAGAACAGAGGCTGTCCAGAGGCGTAGCGTCGCGACCCTGCTCAACGGCGTCGCGACGCTAAAGAACAAGGCGCTGGAAAAATCGGGCCAGCGTCGGGACGCTTTGCCTACAGCGTCTCGACGCTGATGGTAGTTTCCGTATTCACGGAACGTTGAGCGAACGTGCGGCCAGCAGTTACTTCAAACGGTTACAAAATTAATAATATTTGCGTTCAATATATTTCGAACCTTGGTGGCTGGAGCAGTGGTGTGCGAGCTTGTCTGGCATCCTCTAGGTCGTGGGTTCGAGCTGGATAGTAGGCGGTTTTTTTTTAAATTTTCGCCTGCAGCTGCTGTGGACGGTTTGGGTTCGGTTCAGGTGAATAGTGGCCCGGTTCATGCTGGCTGGTCCGGTTCAAGGTCTTATTGGGCCGGTTTGAGCAATTTGGGTCCGGTTTGGGCTGGTTCTGAGCGGTTCGAAGCGGCTCGAGGCGGTTCAGACCAATTACAAGGCGGTTTAGGGCTAGATTTTGAATTATTAATGTAATTTTTCATTATTTTTGCCCTAGGATGCCAAAATACCGGTCTTTATAGCTATTTATTGCTTTATGAATGTCATTTAGCTAGATCCCACCATAGGTTAAGCATGTTTCATGCATATTTATGTTATAAATGTTATAATATATGATAATTATGCATGAATTTAAATTTCATGAGTTATTTAGTATAATTGTTATATTAAATATATGAAATTTGAGAAGCATGATGCATGACATTAATTAGATAAATATAAATTGTTATATTTTATTAATGTAGCATGCATGCTTAGATTTATTTTCATGAGTATTAATATAATAGTTGTATTATTAATGGAAATAAATTTCAATGCTTGATTTTCATGTATAATTTTAATATAAATTGTTATATTAATTTAATGAAAATGGAATAGCATTGAGCATGACATTAATTAGATTAATATAAGAGTTATATTATATTAATGTCGACATTCATGTAATTTTAATTTCGTGGATGATTAATTAATATAATTGATATTAATTAAATGAAATTGAAATTGCATGAAGCATGACACCACTTTAGATTAATATAATCGTTATATTATCGACGTCATGAGCGTTATGGTGTGTAATAATTTGAATTTGATTGTTATTATGAAACACCATAGAAGCATGTTATAGGGCTAATTATTAAAATTTTATAATAGTTATAAAATTGATTAGAAACCGTCAACCTATAACAAAGAGTTGCATGCAAACATAGGACCTTAGGTTATAATGAATTAATTTTAAATTGTTTAAAATTAATTAGACCTAAGCTCATTTTATATTCTAATAGGATTAGAATTATTTTCTTACTTAGTATTAAAATAGTTTTAATGGACTAAGTAGGAAAAACATTACTATGGTTATAAGGGAACTCTCCCGGTGAAGTTCTGTCTAGGCTGGGGGTATTTAAGTTGACGGTTACGGAACACCTCCTACCTGGGAACAGATCCGGAACCTGAGTTGAATTAATCATAGTCTAATGTTAGCATGCAATGTCACTAGGTAATTAAAAGAGTTTAATTCACCTAGACATTAGAGTAAAGACCTCTATATAAGAGTTATATTCAGGCATAGACTTAGATAGATTCATTTAGCCGGAATTTACCTAAGTAATAGACCCTTAAATTATAAAAATACTTAGTGGGAGGAAATATGACAAAACAAGATTTTCATAAATCAAGTTTTGCTCTCACGTCCTCAAGAGTTCACATCGTGAGGTCCATGCTTGGCCTCGAGTCACCCTGGGAGTGGCCCCCTACGGATGGTGTTTGCATGGATCAATATCAAGGTGAATGAGGGAGTATTTTATAGTAAGTGGGAGCAGGACACGTGTCAACGTATCCTACGGTCTCCTCCATTAGGTTGCACCGTGAGATTCCTATGATCTGCCTGCGAGTCGCCCTGGGAGCGATCACCCTACGGAGGGTTTGAACATGGGATTCGGAACAACGCAAACTCCAGAAATGGATAGGGTTTCTTAGGTCCATTCCCAACTTTGACTTTCCCTACGGTAGCATTGTTGGGGCCGACCTCTGGAATCTGAAAATGGAGGGTCACACTTACAGAAAATCGTTAAGGTGTTAATGGTTTCCTGACCGAAAAAAAACGGTAGCTAAAATCTATTGGAATATGAGTTATTCTGGTAATAGGGATTGGCTGAGATTGTCTCAATTCAGAGGAGGAGTGGCTGACTGCCCTACGGTAGCTGTTGCTCTAAACCTCTGAAGTATCGTTGCAAATATGTATCATATATTTGGGTCGATGATTACTTTTGCTAAATTGATTGGATTAAAACAATATTATTTTGTGTAATGGGTTTAGTGCAAAACAAGTAATTTGTTGTTTCAGTGATAATTCCTATGTGCATTGTCTTACGCCAATTTATTAATAACGGTTTTAGATACAACTAGCTTAAACGAAAACCTTGTGGTAAATGATTTTAGATTAGTCTTGAGTGAGGAATGTCCTCAGGCCCAAATGTCTAGTTCATCTTGAATCGTTTATGATGATTATGACATTAACTGCCTAGCCAATGTCGATGACAATGAATGTGATTTATTGGTCATTGAAACGTGCATAATGGAAAATGAGGATACAGCCTGAATTTTTAATTTAGGTGCCACTTATCACGTTTGTTTTTTTCCTTTCAATGAATAAGCTCATGGCAACTGTTGCAAATAGGTGACTCTCAGATTTTGATCTGGAGAGTATATCTCGGCTTTGGCAGAGGGAACATTAAGTTATTTTATCTAGTGGGAGAAAATACACATTATTAGATAATGTGTATGTATTTCCTAAAGTTTAACAGAAATTTGATTTCTATAACGTATATGCTGGGACAATGTTGCTCTATACTTTTCTCTGCTAACGCAGTTTTATTTTAAGAAAGGGAGTTGACATTTGTTCAGCTTTACTGGAAAATAACTTATGTGTTTTAAGACTAATCGAGAGTAAAGCAAGTCATGAGCACTGAGTTGTTTAAGATTGCTTATACTCAAAGAAATAAAGGCAAAGGATATCTCCTAAAGGAAATACCTTTCTTTGGTTCTTAAGGTTAGGCTATTTTGATCTCAATATGATTGAGAGCTTAGTCTAGAGTATACTTCTAAGTTAGTTAGAAGAAGACTCTCTAATACCAATTAAGTCATGCCTTATGGGCAATATGACTAATAGATCTTTTACTGGAAAAGAACTAAAGAGCCAAAGAACCCTTGAAGTTTATACATTTGGATCCTTGTGGTCCAGTTTGTTAAAGCAGTGGGAGGGTATGAATAATTAATCTCGTTTATAGATGATTATTCAAAGGTATGAATATCTCTACCTAATGCAATTTAAGTCTAAAGCTCTTGAGATATTCGAAGGGGTTTAAGACTGAAGTTGGAAACTTGTTAGGTGAGATAATAAAAAACACTTTGATCTGATCAATGTGTTGAGTATAGGGACTTGAGATTCTAAGAATATTTGATAGTTCATGGAATCACATCCTAAATCTCAGTTAGGAGTATTAGAACCATATTGGATATGGTTCAATTCATATTGAGCTATGCTCAATTGCCTGTCTCGTTTTGGGGTCATGAAGTGTTGACTTCATTACATACTTTGTAGGTTACCCCAAAGGAAACGAGGAGTAGATATTTCTTCAATCCAAAAGAGAATAAAGAATTTGTATTGACAAATGCTTCATTCTCAGAAGAAGAACATACGAGCAATCACAAGCCACAAAGTAAAGTCAGTTTGAGTGTATTAACTAATGAAGCTACAGAAAAATCAACAAGAGTTGTCGATAAGACTGGTTATTCAATAAGAGTTGTTGATAAGGCCAGTGTTTTTTGTCAAGTCACATCCATCTCAAGAGTTGAGAATGCCTTGATGTAGTGGGAGGGTTGTTTTATAACCTGACCTTTACATGGGCTTATTTGAAGCTCAAGTCGTCATTCTTGATGATGACATAGAGGATTCATTATCTTTTAGAAAGAAAATGAATGATGTTGACAATGACCAATGGTTTAAAGCCATGGACCTGGAAATGAAGTCTTTGTATTTCAATTCCATCTGGGATCTTGTACATCTGCTTGATGGGTAACACCTATTGGTTACAAGTGGATTTACAAGAGGAAACGAGACATTTAAGGTCTCAACCAGAAGGGTCCATTGAGCAAGATCAAAAGCAAAAGGGTTTGCAAGCTTAAGTGATCCATTAATGGATTGACCTAAGCATTTCGATCTTGGAATATAAGATTTGATATGGTGATCAAATATTTTGGCTTTAATCAGGACATTGATGGGTCTTGTATCTACAAGAAGATCGTCAGTAGTACAGTAGCTTTCTTCATGTTGTATGTGATTGATATCCTACTCATTTGGAATAAGTAGGTTAACTTATTGACATAAAAAATGACTAGCAGCTAATTTCCAAATAAAAGTTGGGAGAAGCTTAGTTTGTTCTTATGTTCTAAATTGTTTAAAACAGTAAGAACACAATGCTAGCCATGGTTCAAGCGTTTTATATCTATAAATGTTGATTAGATATGAGATGCAGAATTCTATGAAGGGTTCACGACCTTTTAGGGTAGAATTCTTTTGTCTAAGGAACTGTGTTCTTAGACACCTCAAGGAGTTGAGGAATGCCCTATGCAATAGGCAATGTCAATGAGTATCAATCCAATCCAGGATATGATCACTGGAGAACCGTTAATTATATTCTCAAGTATCTTTGGAGAATGAGGTACTATATGCTCGTGTATGGCGCTAAGGATTTGATCCTTACAAGATACACTGACACAGATGTTTTAACTGGTAAAGATTTGATGAAATCTACATCAGTGTCTGTCTTCACTCTTAAATAGAGGAGATATAGTATGGCATCACATCAGGCTAGGATGCAATGCAGCCTCGACCTATAGGCCGAAAACTACGCTGTTTGTGAAGCAGCGATCGAGGCTGTAAGACTTGGAAAGTTCATGGTTGATTTGGAAAGTGTTCCAAATATGAACTTACCTAAGGCAAGACAGGCTTGCACATTGAATTGAATGGAAGAATTGCTGATTCATTCACGAAAGCTCTCTCGGCTAAAGTGTATGAGGGTCATCTAGATGGTCTAGATCTACGAGATAAGTACAAAGATGTAATCTAGGGCAAGTGGGAGAAATGTAATGGGTATAGTGGATGCCCTAGTTTATTGTATTTGTACATAGTATATATACGTTTTATGTATTATACATGTATCTATACACCCATTGCCATGATAGATTATTGTACATCCCACTAAGCTAGAGTTTTAGTTCAAGTGGGAGTTGTTGGGTTTTATGCCCTAAAACTCGTAGGTAGTGAATGGTGACAAATTGTTCACTTGTATCAATACGTCGTTATTGAGGTTTGTACAATAAAGAGTTATTGTTACTAAAACCCAACAATTTGACCCAAATCCAATAAACTAAGATCCTAGGTTGTTTAGATGAAACTTGAACTAGTATGTGGGGACATACGGGGATCAGTGTTCAAGTAACAACCTAAATGGTCTATAGTATAGGGATAAGGCTGGGTACCTTATCCTGGTAACACTATGTGATACGGCCCATTTTGTATTCGATACAGATGCAATGATCCAAAGCATCCATGTAGGAGACATGCGAGTGGGGGTATCCTGTGCAATGAGTTTGCATAAGACCGGACCGCGAAATAGTAACCACTAGATGTAACACCGTTAACTAGTTTAGGTTTCTATTTCAATAGGATGACCTAGGTAACTCAATCTCAATCCTGAGTCTGTTATGAACTCCTTTTCAGGAGGGATTGTCCTTAGATCTGTATGGGTGAGAGTGGCCAGTTCGCCGACTCAATAATCCTACCATTTCAGGGGCAAGACCGAATGGGGGCTGGGAACATAACAGTACAAGATGGAATTCACTCCTTCTCCTATTGGGGTAAGCAGATGTGTGTTCCCTTAAGGGCTGATTCCGGGTCTTGAACAAGGGCGCCCATCCTCTCCTGGCCCGAGAGGAACTGCTGTTTATTGATTGGATCATAAACAGATTGTTCATTAGAGGAATCAGTGGTACTTAAGGATCCAGAGGTAACCCAGGGGTAAAACGGTAATTTGACCCAGCTGGCGTTACGAACACTCGTGAAGGATTGACTTACTGTTATTGGTCGATATCCGTGGACACAGAAATATTCTACAGTGAGAAGAGTGCAGCTGTGGGTCTTTAGTGGAGTGACTCACAGTTAACGAATGTTGACTAACTTGGTTAATGAGTTTAGCCAATTAGTCTCGTATCGTTGGAGCTTCTGATCTGTAGGTCCATTAGGTCCACCTGCTAGCTCGTAAAGGGTTCTGAGGTTAAATAGTCTTGAATAGAATTTGAAGTGTGTTCAAATTCATTAAGGGAATTTTATTGTATTTGATACAATTAAAATAATGTATAAAGATACATTATAATATAAGTTTAATTGGTGAATTAAACTTTATATTATAAATTAATTTTGGATATGATTCAAAATTAATTAACGAGAGAATTAAATATTTGAAGGAGTTCAAATATTAAATATGAATTAGATTCATATTGAAACTATAGGTTAAATTTAATGTGAATGAGATTCATATTAAAACTATAGTATATGAGAGAATTATTTGAATAATGATTCAAATAGTAAATTAATTAAATATATGATATTTAATTAATTGGAGAATTAATTAATTTAATTTAATTAAGTATGATTTGATTAAATTAATTTTATAGTTAATATTAATGTACATTTGATGCACATTAAAACTATAGGTTAAATGAGAGAGATATAATTGAATATGATTCAATTTCAAAATTAATTAAATATTGGATATTTAATTAATGTGGATTCAATTAATGAGATTAATTGAATGGCCAATTTAATTCAATTTAATATGATTCAAATTGAATTAAATACCTTATGTTATAATTGATTTAATTAATATTGTTTTAATTAAATTAATTATAATTAATTAATTAATTAAATGATTATTATTATTTAATTAATAGACGGCCAAGATCGTTTGGATTAGATCCAACGATCTAGATCTAGTAGGGTAATAACTCCCTCCCCACTTATCGTACAGGGGAGAGGGAGTTGCCCACATCATCGATCATTTTCTCTCATTTCTCACACAGAAAAGATCTCTCTCTCAGAAATTCTCTCATCCCAAAAGAAAAACACAGCAACTTGTTTGCTGCAATTTTTTCCCTTCCAAGACTAGTTTTGGGTTCCCACAAGCCGGATCTCGATTCCCAAGAGTCATAGTAGGTGATCCGACATGGTGGTGTTCTTGGAGCATTGTGCAGTATTCTTCAAGTTCATGTAAGTACTTAGTTCTAAAATTGTTTTAGATCTAAAAATGCATGCTTAATCTAGTTTAGAAAATAAGTTTCTAATTTTGCCCAACGTACCGGTTTTCTCTAATTGAAATTAAATCACGATCGGTGAAAACCGCTTCCGCTAGAGGATTCAATTCCTTCAGTTCGCTTGGGAGGTGCTAGTTGAGCCCTTGTTCTTCTTTGGCTTACGGTTTTCATTAAAGATTAGGCGCGGAGGCATTGCTAGGCAAGAATAGAAGAGGTAAAAGTTAGTGGTACATCAAGGTCAAGTAAAAAGAGAGAGGAGAGGTGTCAGCGAAGAAACAATGACAGGCTTACTTGACAGAGGGCGAGCGAGCCTGAGGAACACTAGATTCTCTTGATTGACCAAGTCGGGGCCGTAGCGGTGGCAAAGTGGAATCTGTCGTACAACTTCAGCAAATTCACGGGCTTGAGCGGAGCGGCGAGCTCTTCGACGAACTGAGCAAAATAAACACGAAGGTGAGTTAGAGAAGTCAGGCATGGCAAGAAATATACAAGCACTCACCATATTCTCAAAATATTGGAGAAACAGCGTAATGGCTACCGTCCGGGTTTTGCTCTAACCAATTCCCACTAACAAAGAACCAGTCGTTCCTCCATTTTTTTACAGACGTAGGGGTGTTAACGATAACCCCCTTCTTTGCACTAATGTAATAAAATAAATGCCCCAAATTAGGGTTTTTATTGATGGAGTGTAAAGAAAAGAAGATATCCGGGTCCATGACTTTATCAGCATTTCCGTACGCCCACAGCAAGATGCAGCCTATAAGGTGGCTCCACCCGTTCGGCACAAGTTGGGCAGGAGCTAGCCTGGTGAGCATCAAGAAGTGCTGGAGGAGTAAGGGGAGGGGAAGGCGAACCCCGAATTTAAACATAGCCCTGTAAAAGGCAACCTCGCCCACCGGAGGATGAGAGATGCTTTCATGTGAATCTGGAACCCTCATGTGCACGTCATCGGGAACGTCATACTCGTACTGAAGGTGTTCGAGTTGGGCCTCGGTCACCGAGGATGACGTAACCGAAGGAGGTGCCAAAGGCCCGCTATTCCTCAGCCTCCCCAGCATCCTCCTCCTCCTCAGAAAAGGCAGACTCGTCGCAGAAGTTCGAGCCACTCTTCGGAATAGAACTCAGTGTGGACCGAATCGTCACTGGCCATGGCGTGATAAAGCAATCTAGAACAGATGGAAAAAAAATGAATTTGCAAAGAAGAAGCTACCTTGTGCAAGGTGTGAGGAAGATGGATGCAAGAAGGTGGGAGTAAAGGAATTGCAAAGGAGGCTATTTATAAGGCCAAGCTGGAGGGAAATTTGAAATTCAAATTCAAGTTTCGAAAAAAAAAACGTGACGGGACTGATCCCCGCCAGGCCTGCTGGCAGGCCTAGCCTGCTTGGCCGAGGCCGAGCGTGCCTGCTTGGCCGAGGCCGAGCGTGCCTGCCGCCTATGGCAGCAGGTACTCTGCCGCACCAGGCATGCGCCTGACGCGGCAGCAGGGGAATTGATTCCCCGCTAGGCCTGCCACGGCAGGCCTAGCATGCTCGTCCTCGGCCAATGGCCGAGGATGAGCATACCTGCTGCCTATGGCAGCAGGTAACCTGCTGCGCCAGGCATGCGCCTGACGCGGCAGCAGGGGGCTGGGAGTCTCGGCCAGCCCCCAATTTTTGTCTTCTTCCTCTTGTCTTAGTTTGCCAACCGTATGCTGATTGGATTCCCCTAACTCTAGTCCGGATTTTAGTTCCTCACCAACTAAAGAGTTACTTCTTCCGAATCGGCAACAGCATCACAATCTTTAATGTTTTGCGAAAATCTTTGCTAGGAATCTATTGTCTTTATCATTTCACCCTTATTATGGTTAATCTTTTGAGTTGGCTACTACTCTCCATTGGAAACCAAGGGAAGCCATGAACTCCAATAGAGAGTGGGGGCTTAATGTTATGGGAAAAATTAGCCTTCAATATCTTATGCAGGAAAGCCCAGGTTCGTCGAGCCCGAAAACAGAGGGAGCTCAACCAACAAGACAAAGGGCCAGAGCACGCTCTGGCCCCAAGCCAAGACCCTCGGCCTCGGCCCAAGGGAGAGGCCGAGGATCATGGTCGGCCTCGGCCCAGGCCAAAGGCCCAAATCCCCATTCCGGGGCTAGGGAGACGTGCAACCCTAGAAATCTCTATAAGAAGGGAGCCCGCACACACTCACAGGTATGTAAAAAATCCAACCTAAATACTCTCTACTTGTTCTTCGGCCGGGGGCTAACTTAAGCATCGGAGTGCGTGTGGCCTACACCACACCAGTGTGCAGCGTTTGTTCGTCTTGCAGGTCACGCTCTTCCCGCTTCGTTACAAATTCATTGTTGGTCGTTGCGTGGAGTGAGGGGCAAGTCCCTAAGCAAAATTTGACCATCAACACTTCACTCCAACAATATTTCACAGTCCGGTCTTATACGAACTCTTTTGATGTAAGAAGTTGAAAACGTTCAAATTCGATTTATGGAGATATCGCTAATTATACTCGATATAATTTAGCATAATAGTTTAATGGTTGTATTAAACTATAATTTGAGAGAGTTTGACATATTTAAATATGATTTAAATATTATACACATGAATAGTGATTCATGTTCGAGAAAACGGATATGAGAGAGGAATTGGGATTGGTTCAATTATTTAATTTGGTATTTGATATTTAAATTTAAACAATTAATTAAAATTTTTAATTATTTATTTCAAATTAATGAATTGAATTAATTTAAGAATTTGAAATTAAATAAATTAGACTTTTTTTATAACCATTTCAGTTTTTGGTTTTTGGTTTTTGGTTTTTGGTTTAAAAAAGAAAACTATACATGTTTGGTAACATTTTTTGGTTTTTCGTTTTTTAAAAACTGAAAACAAAAAACATTTACCAAACGTGTATTGTTTTTGTTTTTTGTTTTTTTAAATAAAAAGAACATTGGATTACTCTTTTTATTTTTTCAGATTTTTAAAAATAAAAATAAAAAACCAAAAAACCTTTTCATAATTATTTTTTGTTTTTTATTTTATATTTTATAAAAAGAAAATATACCATTTTTCATAATTTATAATTTTTGGTAGATTTATATTTTATATTAATAATTATTTTTTTTTTAGTTCAACAATAGTGGGATGTGGGGTCAAACTATCAACCTTTGAGATGATATGACCAAATTGGTAGTTTTTGTCACATATTTAATCCGTCAATGGCTTCTAATGGCCATGTACTCAATCCGATTAGTAGCTTCAACGGTAGAGACTATTTATAAACTTTTTTCAAATCATAAGGATGAAATTTTCACTTTTAAAATCATATAGGCTAAGTGCTAACTTTCTTAAAATAATAAAGACCAATTTGTAATTTAATCCTAAATATATTAATAAAATAATAATTTAACTGCACACCAATCTTTATTAACAATTTTTTAAAGAAAGAATGTAATTGAAAATTTTAATACATTGATTTAATTTTAGATTATGAAAAACGAACCCGATAATTACATAAAAGACCCGAGATTGTTTGTGTGTATGTATATAATATATATAGATATATCACATAGTATATAAACTAAATATAGTATTTATTTGAACAAACTTAAATTATAATATTCAATATAATAAAATAATAAATTTTAACTATGTCATCTAATTTTAACTTCAAACAACTTTTTAATAAATGATTTTGTACGGAAAAGATAGGATTTTTTAAAATAATAATAAAAGTAGTAAAATAATAATTATTATTATTATATCTCAAAACAATTAAAGAAGATATTGGCATTGAATTTAAGCCCACGAGACCATAACGAGGCGGTGGTCTGTTTTTAAAAAACGAAATTCTGATTTTGAAAACCATTTTTTTTTTCGTTTCCAGTTTTCCTTTCAAATTCCAAAAATGTTTTCAAAATTTTAAAAACTAAAAAACGAATTAGTTATCAAACACCCCCATTTTTTAAAAACCAAAAACAGAAAAGGAACTGGTTATCAAATGGACCCTTAGGTGTTGGTTTTGCATACAATTGAATTCATGCAAAATGCCAGACAAAGACACCTAATTTAGTGACTTTACAATCTCACTCAAATTTGGTTTCTTGATATAAAAGCTTGCACTATGTTCATTTAAGATGATGGTCAAGCTGCGGGAGAATGTACAGAAGCAAAAGAAACAAAGAAATTTGGAGAAAACTCTCTCTCAAAACCGAGAACTCAAATGGCTTAAAAACATATTTTTCTCTCAACTTCTTTCTCCCTAATTCATCATGCTCAGGTTCCCACAAGTCCGTTCTAAGGCCGGAGAATAGCAGGGAAGACTCTAGCGGTAGTCCACGAACCGTTCGTGTAAAGAAACAACCAAAGGAACCAACGAATTCAAGCTTCAAATAGGTATTTATTCTTGCTCTGTTTTTCGGCTATATTTTCAGCATGCTTTTCTTTGAGAAATTAATGAAAATCAAGCCCTATGATCCGTAATCGCTTCCCCTCGAGTGTTATTCATTCCAAAAATTGGTATCAGAGTGTGGTATGGGCACTTGATTTCCATTAATTTCGAGTTTGGTGGGTGAATTTCATTTGTTGAATGAGTTGGTTGCTAAAGTTGGATAAATTCGGTTTTGGCATCAAATTAAGCTTTCAATTGTTGATTCAAATTGTAATTGCCTACATGTTTATGGGCATTAATGAGTGTTTGAGAGTCTGTACAAATTTGGTAGTCATTAGAGTTGAAACTAGGTTGTAATCGATCGAAGAAGACGAAGTGTTCGTTGACCGAAAGAACAGGGGATGCAAATATGAAGTTGTTGTATGCACAACGTCAAGAAGCTGATGTGTTTTCAAGCAAAATCCCAGCGCGCGATTTTTTCATTCAACGGTGGCTCGAGCGGTTCACCGTTTCTCGGTCCGGTTCGGTTGGTTCAAGCCCAGTTCAACCATTTTTCAAACCTTTTGGTCCGGTTCAAGCCCATTTTGGATGGTTCAGGTTGGTTTGAAAGGTACGGGACCGGTTCAGGAGCTATCCAAGGCGGTTTACATGATTATTTAATTATTAATGTAATAATTTAGCTAAGTTTGATTTTTTGGATGCCAAAACCAGTCCACTTTAGTGCGTTTAATTATTTATGCATTAGAAATGTATGTTATAATTAAATTAGAATTGAATATGCATAATGTATGACATATAGATTTAAGGGAAAAATACACTTTTAGTCCCTGAGGTTTGGGTTAAGTGACAGTTTGGTCCCTGAGTTTTCAAACTCAACAAAAATAGCCCTGAGGTTTGAGATAAGTAGCACTTTGGTCCCTGCCGTCTATTTTTCTGTTAAATACTAACGGTTGATGACGTGACACTATTATTTTAATAAAAAAATTATTTTTTTATATTTTTAAATAAAAACATATTAAAATAATAAAATATTATTATTTTATTTAAATTCTCTCTCTCTTCCTTTCTTCTCCTCCATCTTCTTTCAACCTTCTTATCTCCTTCTTCTTCAGCTCCGGTGGCCGGCCGCCACCGGCTGCGACGGGAGGAGGGAGGGAGGACCCATCCTCCCTCTCCCTTCTTTTTATTAAAAAAAAAAATTGAAGGAAAGAGAGAAAGAAAGGAGAGAAGAAAATGGGAGAAAGAAAGAAAAAAAAAATTCCGGCCGCCGCCGGTGGCGGCCGGCCACCGGAGCTGAAGAAGAAGGAGATAAGAAGGTTGAAAGAAGATGGGGAGAAGAAAGGAAGAGAGAAGAAAGGAAGAGAGAGAGAATTTAAATAAAATAATAATATTTTATTATTTTAATATGTTTTTATTTTTAAAAAATATAAAAAATAATTTTTTTATTAAAATAATAGTGCCATGTCATCAACTGTTAGTATTTAACAGAAAAATAGACGGCAAAGACCAAAATGCTACTTATCTCAAACCTCAGGGCTATTTTTGTTGAGTTTGAAAACTCAGGGACCAAACTGTCACTTAACCCAAACCTCAGGGACTAAAAGTGTATTTTTCCCTAGATTTAAAATCCCACTGTAGGAAAACATTTTTCATACATTAGTAAATGAATTATAAGGGTTATAATAAAAGGAATGCATGTTAGGTTTCATGATAGATTCATGTTGGATTGTTTTATTTTTCGTTTATGAATGTTTAAATATAAGCGTTATATTAATAAAACGAAAACGAACAACCATGCAACATGAAACCACCTTAGCATAGATGAATGTTATAGGTTGTCTATATTATAAAGTGTTATAAAAACGAGATAGACGTTAAAACCTATAACAAAGATAAATGCATGCTCACTTAGGGTTAACAAAATTCAATCTCGAATGATTCGCATAGAATAGGTCGATATCTTGTAAAGCTAAGGTTACAAGAGAACTCACTCGACGAGATGCTGTCTAAGGCTAGAGGTATTTAAGTTGACGATTTACAGAACACCTCCTACTTGGGCATCGAATCGGTACTTGATTTAGGTTAACCCGATTTTATGAGCATGTGTGAGAAATGTGAGGTTTTATCACCTAAACATCATAGCGTAAATGTTATGTTTTGGAAATCACCTAGACGTAGGGTGTTTCAAAAAGTATATGCTTTGTGAATGGTGATTTCTATAACTTGATTTTTATTGTTATATCCTTTCATCACCATTAGAAGCATGTTATAGGATTAATTCATTAAAAGTTATAATAGTTATAAGTGTTAATGAATAGAAACCGTCAAACTTATAACAAAGAGTTGCATGCTAACATAGGATCTTAGGTAACATGAATATATTTTAAAACGGTTTAAAATTCAATTAGACCTCAGATCAGTGTTTTCTAATAGGATTAGAAAAATGTCCTACTTAGTGTTTTAATAGAGTTAAAATACGTTAAGTAGGATATAAGGCTTTGGTTATAAGGGAACTCTTCCGGTAATCCGGTACCTGAGTTGAATTAACCACGGTCTTATTAGCATGCAATGTCGCTATAAAATTAAAAGGGTTTAATTCGCCTAGACATTAGAGTAAAGACGTTATTTAAAAAGTTGAATATAAGGCATAAACTTAGATAGATTCGTTTAGCTGGAATTTACCTAAGTAAAATACCCTAATCTTTAAAATACTTAGTGGGAGGAAAAATGTATATGAAAATAAATCGTTTTCTTCTCACGCTCTCCCTAAAGTTCACACCGTGAGGTTTATGCTTGGCCTCGTGTTGCTTACTAACTGATAGGGTAATTTTAATCTCTTCTAATTTATATTGAATTAACTAAAGAATATGTCGTTGTTGTGCATTAATCCAAGTATAAATTATGCACTACCAAGTAATACCTGGAGTATTCCAGGGTCGATTCCACAGGGAAGGGCGAGTAGAGAAAATATCTCAAATTAAATCCTATTCTAATGATGTTGTGCTGGGGTAAAATATGGATGCGACAGGTTGAATATGCGATAAAGAAAAGCAATGATAATGCGATAGAAAGATACGATGGATGATGAGCTATCAAGACTTTCGCCGAAGCAACCACATGCGACAAATAAGATATTATTGTAGCGCATAACAATGAATCGACAAGATATTAATGCCTAAGCGAGAAATAAACATGTGATTCCCTTCCGGTATTACACATGCGATGAACTAAGAATATTCCTATTGCTTAATTCATGCGTTTAATCAGTTCTCTATATGCTTGCAAGTGGTTCAATTATCCCTAAAGCAACCCAAACACATTCATGAAATATCCTAAGCGGCTGAGCTATTCCTAACACAACCAGACTACATGTAATGCATTATCTTGATCTACTTAGATATTTCCACATGCATTACCCTTCCGGGATTTATCATGCTACTACCTCTATCGGTTGATCAGACGGATATTAGTAATGAAAGAATTATCACATCTAAGTAGAAAGCATAAATATCATTGATTCATTGCCGGCATACAAAAAAAATAATCTTAATGCCTCATGGGCGCCTAAGCTAAGCCTTGATAAAAATAAATTAACTCATGCTACAACATAAAATAAAACATAAAACTCTAAATTAATTCATGCTACAGCATGCAATAAAACAAAAAAGCTCTAAGAAAGACTTATGGATCCTTGGATTCCATGATGCTTTGATTCTTCATCTCTCCTCTATTTATAGACTTTTCTTTGCTTGGAGCCAAAGCATGTATTTGCTTTGAGCCAAAGCATGTCTTGCTTTGAGCCAAAGCATGTCTTGCTTTGAAACTTGTTGTAGCATCAACAAGCATCCCATGCTACAAACTTCCATGCTATAGCAACAATCTTTCCATGCTATAACAACAAGGTTAAGATAACTTCATCAAGTAATAGCCACTTGCTTAATCATCATTAGGCAACTTGCGCCTTTTTAATCCCCTTTTTCGCCCACTTGCTCTGGTAGCGCTGACGCTGTCTTTTCATCCATCCTTTTTCTATCTCTTTATCATCTTGGGATGTGTGCCAGTGTACTTTCCATGCTACAGGCTTCCATGCTACAAGCTTCCATGCTACAACAACAAACATGTCATGCTACAAGCTTTCCATGCTATAGCAACAAGCTTCCATGCTACAGCAACAAACATGTCATGCCCCAAGCGCATCCTGCTCTACCGCATAATTGGCCAAGTTTTTCCTGATGCAGCAATAAATTAGAATTAGTGCAGTTTTATACGAATTTCAAAGATAATAATCAATATGAGCACATTAATACAAATAAATCAATATTACTGCATCTAGCATATAAATTAGTTAAAACTTGGGTATTTTCACTCTCTTGAGGCTCACAATAAGCTTATATTAGATGCTTAATAACTTGATATTTTCAAGTTATCACTAACGAAACTGCTCCATTCGGGAGGTGTTTGGATAAATCAATAACAAGGTGAATGGAGAAAGTATTTATAGTAAGTGGGTGAATGGAGAAAGTATTTATAGTAAGTGGGTGAAGGAAGTGTGTCAACACATCCTGCGGTCTCGTCCATTGGGTTGCACTGTGAGATTCCCATGTTGCGCATGCATTGTATGCCTTAGAGCTACTAAACCATTCAGAGGGATGAAACATGGGATTCAGAACAATGCAAACTCCAGAAATGGATAGAGTTTCTTAGGGTCATTCTCAACATTAGTTTTTCCCTTTGGTAACATTGTTGGGGCCGTCCTCTGGGATTTGAAAATGGAGGGTCACACTTACGGGAAATTATTAAGTTGTTAATGATTTCTTGACCAAACAGAGGTAACTAAACACTAACAGGATATGAGTGATTATGGTGTTAGCGTTTGGTTGAGAACGTCTCAGTTCAAAGGAGGAGTAGTTGACTACCCCTCGATAGCAATTATTCAAAACCTCTGAAATATCGTTGCAAAAGAATTATGATTCATAGGGCGCTTAATTTCTTTTACTAAAATTGATTGGATTAGGTAATGGGTTAAATATTAGACAACCAATTTAAAGTTTATTTGTTTATTTTCAGCAATAAAGTGTAGGTTCTATAATTGCCTCTTCTATACGCCAAATTCGTTATTAGTATAAAAACATACGACTTAGAAAACAAACTTAAACACTGAGATTGTGGTAAGTGATTTGGAAATGGTCTTAAAATGTGGAATGCCCTCAAGATGTTATGTCTAAATTCGTTTTCGAAATATTCATGACATAGCAAACTGCCTAGTCAATAAGAACATAACCCAAGACGCTAAAATAAGATTTATTTGTCTTGAAGACGTGTTTAGTAGGAATAGTGATTCAACCTGGATATTCGATATAGGACTCACTAATCACGTATGTTCTTCTCGAGGAATGAGTTCCTCGCCCAAGTTGTGAGCTAGTGAAGATGACTCTTCGAGTTGAAACAAAAGAGTTCATCTCGGTTATGGCAGTGGGAGACATAAAGTTGTAAGCTACGATGGCGGCCTATCGGCGGAGGTCGATTGTAACGCCCCGCGTTTCGAGATCGAGCCGTTTTGGAATTTATTGGGCGTTCTTATTCTAATTTGGGGAAATTAGAATTTAACTTTGGCTTCGGGTCGTTAAACTAAACTTCTAAAATTTAGGGGAAACAGATTTTTAATTAAATCTTTAACTTCCTAACGTTAGAGGTTTAACATTTGATATTTATTTTAAATATCAAAAAGGCTCAAACCCTTTTATCAGTCGGGTTATTTTCTATTTCCAAATCTTTCAAGAATTAAGTTTGGGTTTTTAAATTTGAAACCTAGATAAGATCTCCTTATTTTAATGGAGATTTTATATTCTTGGGTGTGTTTAAAAATCAAGAAAAGAAAAGAAAGAAAATGAAATAGAATAATAAAAAAGGAAGCCCTAAATCTATTTCCTTTCCCTCTTCTTTTTTGTAGCAGTCGCAGACCCCCTCCCCTTCGAATTTGCTTCAGCCGACCAGCAACCCCACGAACTCCCTCTCCCTCGTGTTTCCTCCTCGCCGGCGAGAAAACACCTACGCCGTTGCCGTCTCTTCTCTCCTTCGTGCGTGTAGGGTGTTGCCATCGTGGGTTTGTCAAGCTCCTTCTCCAGCGTCTGCGTACTCTCTCTCTCTCGCTCCCGTGTTCTGTCAACGGTGGCGGCAGACCAGTGGCGCCGTCTTCGCGTGCGTCGACCAGCACCCACGTCTCCGGTTTCGTCTCCTTCAAACTCGCGTGTAAGGTCTCTTTTTCTCTTGAATCTCTTTCAAGTTTCGCAAGCAGCGAGTTTAACCCACTGATTTCTCTTGTTTTCGGCTGGGCTAGTGAGTAGTGGCTGGAGTCTTCGTCGTTCTGGCGTGTTGTGCGCGTTCGGGCTGATTTAAGGTTCGTTTCAGCGTGTTCGGACTCTTTCGGTAAGTTTCAGCGATGACCCATGCTGGTTTGAGTTCGAATATAGTTTACCCATTCTTGTTTGGAGCCTTTGGTAGAATGCCCATTCATTTTAGGTGCTGAAAGCTAAATTGTGTTCAATATTCTGATCTACAGCGCCGTCTAGGTGTTCGATTAAGTTCGAAACACTTCAACTTGGGTACCTACTGCTCAAAGAGCGTTCTAGCTCATTGGTTGTGGTTGGTGTAACCCGTCTAGCGTAGAAGCGGGTCCGTTTGGGTAAGTTTCCTTGTTGTCCCTTTGCTTTTAGCGTTAAGGGTTGCTGACCAATAGTTATCCAAGCCTTAAACCATGTTTTAATCGATACCCATTCGTTATCGACCTTATATTGTAGGATTTAAGTGTGTTCGGTTGCTGTTCATCGAGCGTTTGATCTCAAATATCGTGTTCAGCGAATACCCACAACTCGAAAGACCTTGATTTTGGTTACCCATAACCCGGTGACTTGGGATCTTGGTTGTTGGGTCGTTTCGAACACAAGTCGGCTTGTCTCAAGGTTGTTTGAGCACTAAGCGGTAAATTCCAGCACCCTTTACCTTCCTTTATTAAGTCTCTTGGGTGTTGTTTATCAATTCCTAACCCTTAGAAGTCGTTGCTTGTAGTTTGAGCTCTTTTAGGCTCTTCCGGTTGAGAACCAAGTGGTTTCGGTAAGTAATCCATTCTCTAAGCATTCTTTAGTTATCATTAGGTTCTTAAGCTTGGTTTTGACTCGTAGTATTTATCCTGATGTTTAGGAGCTCCGTTGGCCTGTTTAGGATCGCTTAGGAGCGCTTGTGTAAGTAGTTCTTACTTGCTGAAGTCTGTTTGACTGTGTGATGCATGTTGAATGTTTACTTGCTTTATAACTACCCTCATGATTATTGCTTCTCTAATTATATGTATATATATATGATTTCGTTGAAAAAGCAAGACTGTTGTTGTGTGTTTGGTTTCGTGTAAAGCATGTTGGTTCTGTTTTGCATTCGTGAGTCAAGCATGAGTTGAGTGATATGGTCATATGTATAATGCTTAGTGGGCATGATTCATGAGTCTAGAAGCATGTTGCAGGGCATGTGCCTTCTGGATAGATGTGAGATAGAGGTCAGGGACCTAAAATGCGAAAAAGGGCAAGATGGGGGAATGTCAGTGCACCTCGGGTACAAATGGTCGAGGGGTGACATGTCACCATGGGTTTAAAGAGAACTAGCATTGTGATTGAGATATCAGGGTCTCGGGTGTAAATGGTCGAGGACTGATATTGTTTCAAGGAAAGTAAAGTGATTATTAGGGCCTCGGGTATAAAAGGTCGGGGACTGATATATCACTATTGGATGTCGATGCCTCGGGTATAAATGGTCGAGGGTCGATATGCCAATGTTAGATAAAGAGGAGCATCGAGGCCTTGGGTATAAATGGTCAAGGGTTGGTGTGATGAGTCTTGAGGCAAGTGTTGAGGCCTTGGGTATAAATGGCCAAGGGTCAGTACGTTGCTTAGTCATCGAGGCCTTGGGTGTAAATGGTCAAGGGTCGATGCACAGTTCGAGGCCTTGGGTGTAAATGGTCAAGGGTCGGATGCCGAGCTCTGTAGAGAAGTGTCGAGGCCCTAGGTATAGATGGTCAGGGGTCGGTGCAACTCGAAGGGTCAGTCTTGGAGAGTTTTGCGGAGCGTGACGTAGAAATCACGTGCGGAGAGCCATGTGAGGGCTAAATATGAGCGTTGAGTGAGCTCGTGGAGCTTTGAGGGGTTAGCGAGTTGCATAGAGAGATGCAGGAGTTATGGCTTAGGAGAGTCATTTGTTTTTACTAGCTTCTGAGCATGATATTATATTTACCGCTTTTAAGAGCATGTTGTTTGCGCATGAAAAGCATATTGGTTGCTTGTTTGCTGTTTGATGGCTTCTCAGGTAGGAGGGGCTACTTACCAGTACCTTAGTGTACTGACCCCCTCCCCTTTCTCTCCCTCCAACTACCAAATTTTGCAGGTTATGAAGACTGCGTGGACCATGGTGATGCTGAGGAGGCATTTGAGGAAGGACCTTAGCTAGTTGCATTGTTTCCATTTACTTTCAGATAGCTCGTAGTTTATCTAGGATAGGGTAGTATTGATTTCAGTGGTTGGGCAGTTGTTGTCCTAATTGTTTTAGCTTCGAACTATTCTTGTCAAACTATAGGACTAGTTGTCTTTGTTAAAGAACTCTATTTATTCATTCAATTATTGATTAATAAGTTGTCTCGTGTGAGAATGTTATAAGCTTTATTAAAAGTTGTGTTTCTGGTTAGTAGTTGTTTCTGCGAGACCTGACTCGCAGTTGGTTCTGAGGAGTTTGTTGCGTTGTAGGTTGGTGGTGCAGCTGAATAAGTTATTTTGAAGTGCTTTGTGCTTAGCAGGTTATGGAAAAATTTTGGGTTAGTCTTATGTGCGTCGTTATGCTGCCGAAATTTTCGGTGCACACGGTTTGTTTTGGTCTAGGAGTTAGTAATGTCACTAGGATAGCTTTTAAAATCCCGGGGCGTTACACCGATAGTCAAAGGTCGGCGATAGCGGTCGGTCGGTGGTGGCCGACAACATCGGTCGTCGAAGGTTGATGTTAGCGGTCGGCTGAGACCTATAGTCGAAGGTCGACGATGGTGGCCGGTCCATGGAGGTCGACGACGACCGATAGTCGGAGGTGGATAGTGGCAGTCAGTCGACGATGGTGGTCGGTCGTTGGAGGTTGATAGTGGCCGGCCGTCCGAGGTTGACGGTAGCAGTCGGCCATGGCCGATATTCGGAGGTCGACGGTGACGATCGATCGACAGAATTCGGAGACGATCGGTAGTCCGAGATCGACGGTGGAGGTTTGTCGACGGAGGTCAGCGGCGGCCGGTAGTCGAAGGTCGATGGATACGACCGGTCGGCGACGCCCGATAGTCGAAGGTTGACAGTGGTGGTTGTTCGACAGAGGTTGGCGGTGACCAATGGTTGAAGGTCAACGATGGCGGTTGGTCGGTTGAGGTCAACGACGACCGGTAGTCAGAGATCAGCGGAGGTGATAAAAAAAGGAAAAATGAAAGAAATAACATAAATGATAAAAAAAATGAAAGAGAAAGAAATAACGAAAAAAAAAAAGAGAACGAAATAACGGAAAATATTCAAAAAAAAAAAAGACAAGGAGGTGGTTAAAAGAAATAGAGGAAGAGAAGAGATAGGTGTAGGAATGGGAGGGAGAGATGGATACATGCATGAAAGATAGAAAAAAAACAGAAACAGAATTTGAGAAACAACTTTTTGTAGTTTCTCAAATTTGGCCTCTTTTTTAGAAACGTTTCTAGAAATTTAGAAACAAGAAACAGAGATGAGTTATCAAACAAGTTTGTTTCTTAAAAAAATGAGAAACATGAACAAGAAACAGGAAACGGGAACGTTATCAAACGAACCCTAAGTATTGTTGTATGAACAAAAGGTAAATAAAATACTAACCTGATATACTCTGCAACTGCATAAAAAAATATATATTATTGTGTATGCACGGTTGCAAATTTGAAATATTTGTAAAAAGTTGTCTACATGTTGAATGGTGTATTAATGGCGTGCATAGTGTATTTGACGCATTTACAGTATATATCAATAATACTAAAAAGAAACACTTGAGATGAATTTAGAACAAAACTGACGTACCTATTTTTTATGTAATCCTCGAGAAAAACCTTAAGGGCCCGTTTGGTACAAGGTTTCTGGAGATGGGAATGGGCAAGGGTTTATAATACCCTTGTTTGTTTCAAGATTTCTGTGGTGGGCCTAGGAAATAACTCATTCCCAGGCATCATTTATGCCCATAAGCAGGGGTTTTCTATGCCCTTGCAAAAGCATGGGTTTTCTCTTTTCCCATCTCTTCTTTTTTATTTTTATATGCAATTTTATTTTTAATATAGTTAATTAATTAACTAATGGATACTAAATTAAAAATAATATAATATATTATTTAATTAGATTAAATAATAGTTTGTCAAGAATTTTAATTTTTTTTAAGTAAATGCTTTTTTTTAGGACTTTTAAACAAATACTTAGTCCAAGTTTATTGTAGGGATGGTAATTACATATTACTAAAATTATAATTAATTAGTTAATATTATCGAAAATATATTTAATTATTAAATTAAAATCATTTAAATTAATTTTTCAATAATTATAATTAATTATTTATCGATTATTTATAATCTATTAATTACTTTTTTTGGATTTCCTTATAATAAATATATAATTATATTATTATTAAATATTTATCTAATTAATTTTTTTTTTTTTTGAAAAGTTATCTAATTAATTTTTATGGATACAATATATTAAATTATTGTAGTTAAAAATATTTATTAAAAAATTAATTAAATAATTTTAAGTTGTTAAATTAACATAGTTTATCCCATTAAAATTATTTCATGATTATTATTTCATTAATCTTTATTAATAGTTTGAACTAATTTTGATTATTTTATTGATTAATTTATTAAAATTACATAAAGTTTACCAGATTAATTCTAAAAAATAAATACAGACATAATTTGTTCTCATAAAATCCTGATGACATTCCATGCACAACCAAACACAGTTATCTTTGATTCCCAGCAATCTTATTCCCAGGCATAGTATTCCCAGGCATCATGTATTCCCAGACATCTATAAAACCTTAAACCAAACGGGCCCTAAGGAGTTTTTTCTACTTAGACTTGACAATTATCTTGGATTTCAGAATTTTCTCCATCTTCTTCCTAAATGCTAAATCTAAATCTAAATCTAAATATTGTAGAAATCTATCGATTTCTAGGTGAAAGAGGAATCAAAACCATAAAACACAAATAACCTGACACATCGATATAAAAGAAACTCAAGTTGGGATTGATGCTAATGACAACATTTATCTTTTTTGTGAGGAAAATTCTAGTAGATAACCCAATCGAACACCAAATGCAGCCACACAACTTAATTACAACAACACCTTTCAACAAGTTCCTTTATATTTTCTTTGTTTCTCATCTCATACTCCAAAACGAACTAAAACATGAACTTGAGTCATCTTTTAATTACCACAATATCCTTAATTCCTAAAAAAAAAACAAAACAAAAGAACAAATGAAGTTGACCATGCAATACATTTTTTTAACATTCTGTTTTGTTTATTTCATAGTTTCTCGTCCTTAAAAAACCATAATCAAGTTATCAAGCATCAATGTCTATACTTAAACATTTGACAATAACAATAATAAAAGTACAATGAATAAAAAATTAACCCTAATTTGAGACTTTTGTTGTAACAACTCGTATTTTTCAATACGGTCAATCTTTTAAATATTGCAGAGGCGATTTAACAAAACTAAAAACACATCTTATTAACCAGAAAGATAAGCCTTACAACCTAAGCCAAATTCAACATTAAGAAAAAAAACATATAGAACTAAACTTCACAAGTTTCCTCATCGATCATACCAGAACGCTAATCCTAATCACTATCAGAACTATCACTCGCTCCTTCATCTGAAAACATTTAAAAAAAAAAAAAAAAACAAAATGAGTACAAAAATACTTAATAAGCAATTTCTACATTAAATTCGCAATTCATTTTCGTTCAAACATAACATAAAATTTCAGGTAATAAAACATTTAAATATTCGAAACGAAATCATTTTTTCAATCAAACAAACTTTCAGTCAGACAATACTTTTATAATATATTGGAAAAGTTGCATTAATGGAGAAGCCCAGAATAGAAGTGATTACCCATCGGTAACACCAATCACACATACATTATAACACCCGTATTTTAAGAAAAATTCAAATTTATTTAGTTTCGGAGTTAAATTGGAGCTGGAGGGAGATTAAAAGATTTGAAAATTGGTAAAAATTAAAAATTTTAAGTTTGAATGGCATTTTCGTAATTTAATGGTCTTTGGAGACAAGCCAAGCCAAGCCTTTTAAAAAGGGCTGCTTTCCATTCTTTTTTTTCCTTCTTCTTCACACGATTTCAGCCACCCTCTCCCTTTTTCTTTTTCTTCTTTACCCGCCGACCAGCAGCCCCAACACAGTCCCCCCAACTCCGGCGGCGTGGTTCTTCTCCGGCGAGCCCATCGACAACAGATTCTCGCGGCGGTTGCTCTTCGTTTTGCACAGTTAGTCGTGGGTTTTGTTTCGCGTGGGTCTTCTCCTTCAGCGGTAGTATCTCCTCTTTCTCTCGTCATCTCCGGCGAGTGCGTCTTCTCCGGCGTTCACGAGGGTCTGTGGCGGCGCGTCTCGATCCACGACGACAGCAAGTTTCGCACGCGGCCCGAGCAGCTTCAAGCGAGTAGTTTAGGCGACGCCGTTCAGTGGGTTTCCGGCAGCAGCAAGCTCGGCTTTCGGCGTTTCAGGAGCGGGTCTCACGATTTCTGGCGGGCGCATGTTTTTCCAGCAATTTCAGATTTGGGTAGCAGAGTTTTTGGGGCCATTTTCGGTGAATTTAGTTTTGGGTAAGTGATATTTAAGATTACTAGTTTAGAAACACGTTAAATTTTACTGTTTTAATTGAAAATAATAATACTAATAATAATAAAATAGTGTCGAGAAGTCTAAAACTATATATTATATTGTTTTACGTTCATTTATAATGAATATGAAACACTTTGCACGCTTTTGGAATCTTTGGAATATATTTTTTATGGTAAAAGTTAACTTTTGAATAAATATATTTTTCATCGAGTTCAAATATAAATATTTGACATTAACCTATAATGTAAGAGATAAAAAAAATAAAAGATATATAATTAAAATTAAAATACATATAATAGTTGTAAACTAAATTTGATAAAACATACAAAGTGACATCAGAAAGATATTTTATTATCTCATAGGTAATTCATCGGTATGCTTCGAGATTGTATTTTGGAGATAAAGAAATATGTTTCATAAGAATTAAATAAGATGATTTTTCTTTTTTAAAAAAAAAAACTAAAGTATTTAATAAAGTATAACCTCTTTAAAAATAACATTTTTTTTTGTATGTTTAGATGACAAATTTTGATCTTCAAGTGATTCGATAAAAAATTTTGTATTGACATTGAAAAAAGTTGGTTAATGTGAAATTACATATTTAAAAATATATTTTCTAATATTCGAAACAATTTGTTCTTGTGTTTTGTTTAACATCATCGCACAACATAATATAAGAAATTGTTTCTTTTTGAACTTGAATTGATATCATTTTGTGACATTAGGTGGACTTAATTAATGGAAATCATGATATCAAAATGTGTTTTCTTGCATGTTCTCCCATTACTATTTCGACAATTTAAATATAGTTCTTATACCTTTTCTTGAAGAACTTTCTCCAAATAGGTAAATATAAATTACAAAGGACTTTAAAAGGATGATATAAAAGATTGCAAGAAAAAGTTATAAATTTAAGAAAAAGAAAAAAAATAATTGTATAATAATTAGACTATTAATATATTGATACCCAAAAAAATGTTTATTAGTGATTTTTTTAAAAAAAAAAAAGAATAATTTTTTTAGTAAAAAAAAAAAAGAATAAGTTAAATGCATGCTAATGAATGTGACAACTCAAATTTAATATACTAAGTGGATTTTTTTAAAAAAATTTATAACAATATACTAGTGGAACTTGTGAGGACATTTGTGCAATAATTATTAAATAGAAGAATATTTTAATGTTATTCAAATCTTATATTTCAATCCAAATGAGTTTTAATTTTAATGAATATGGTCCTTATTTTAATAAAATGATTTTTTTTTTTTGTTATTCTTTAAAATTTTAAAACATGTTTCATTTATATATTTTAAGTAAAATGAAGCGAGACATTCAACAAATTTTTGAAAAAATAAAATGCCCACTAAAAAAGAAATAGGGAATCTCACTTTATAACTAATAGAGAATGAATTAAAAAATTTGGTAAAAAACCACATTCTTACAATTTTTTTTTCACTTCCACATTCTTACAATTATGTACGTTTAAAAGAGTAATTTCTACAATTATGTAAGTTTATGACTTAATTTTTAAAACTAAAAATTTAGGATAGCAATGGTAACAATCACTATATTTTATTTAGGGGTGAGCCAGTAAAGCCGAAAAACCGAGCCGACCGACTGAAACCGACCAAACCGACGTCGGTCGGTCGATTTTCTTATTATTTCGGTCGGAGTCGGTTTTATGTAGTGTAAAACCGACTTTTCGGTCGGTCGGCTCGCCCAAAATGGCGAGAACCGACCAAACCGATCGACTTTCATAAAAATTAAAAAAAAAAAAAAAAAAAAAAAGCCTCGTTTGCGCTGCTGCAGCATGCAGCAGCAAGTAACCTTCCCATCAGTCTTGGGAAGACCATCAGTCCATGGTCTTCCCAAGACACATTTAAAATAAATATATTCTTTTTTTTAAAAAAAAATATATGATGTTCTCAACTTCCAAGATACTTTCTTTAAAAAAAATAATTTATTTTCTTCTTTGTTTTTTATTCTCTTTCATTCTCCTTCTTCCCTCAATTTTCCTTTCTCTCTTTTCATCTTCTGGATTTTTGTTTCTTTCTTCTTCGTGACAGGTAAGTTGTTTCTCTTCCTCTTCTTTCTTTTATTTTTCTTCTTATTTTGGTTTTCGTTTCTTTATTTTTTCTTTCGTTGTTTTCTTTCATTTTTTTTAAATTTTCTTCTTTCTTTACTTGTATTTTCTCTTTCTTCCTCTTTCTGTTTTTTTAATCTTCTTCTTCATTTACTTTGTTCTTGAAATCGAGCTTTCTTCCACGTTTTCCCCTTTCTTCTCCTTTCCTTTTTTCCATCATTTTCTTTTATCTTCTTCTTCACTTCGCCAGAACCTTTGAAACCGAAAAACCGACTGACCGTTGGTGTAGTCGGTCTGTCGGTGGAACAAACCACTCCCAAACCGACGAAAACCGACCGCCGGAAACCGACATGTCGGTGGTCGGTGTCGGTTTGAGCCTAAAACCGACCCCGACCGACCGATGATCACCCCTAATTTTATTGGTACTTTATTTTTTTTATTTTTGTTTTATATAGATTTTGATACAAAAAAATCCATACAAATCAAAATAGTGATGAAATTAGAGTCGAAAAATAAGTAGAAAACTCAAAAGTTATATAATTATTATATAATAAAGTTTTTTCCTTAAGTCATGAATACGGCTTCTCAAAATTTTTACCATCAAAATCATGCCAATTACCCTAGTATTTTAAATTTTAATCATCGAATGGATGCATCTCATGTGTAACTTCCTCTGCTTGAACAATCGCGTCCCATTAGTAAAGATTGAATGACACTTTAATTCGAAGGGTTGTGTCTCTCTAACAAGTATTGAAGGGCAAAATAGACATTTATTAAAATTATAAGGGCAAAAGAGGAAAGCAAAGATTCTCCTCCTTAAGCCCCTTTTATATATAGTAAGATTTAGGCCAATTTCACTCACTAATCAAATACCCCATTGATTTTAGTTTTCAATTTCAAGGTACCCATAGCGTTTAGAGGTTTAATCATCAAATTTGAGCTATATTAGAACCCGACCAGCAAGCTTAATTTCTGTTTTGGATCGATCATTTAATTAAGGTTGGGTTTGACTCTGTGTTGAGTTGTTTGGGTGGCTTAAAATAAAGACTATTAGGCCGAGGTAAGTGAACTTACTGTTGAACTTTTAAATTGGGTGCGTGTGTTTGATTTTCTAAAATTTTCGTGCTTATGAGTTGTTCATGAAAATTTATTATCATTGTTAAAAGCATGAAAATTGTGCATGAAAAATCTATTATTTTAATTATGTAAGCGTTTATGAAAATTGTTGAAAGTATGAACTTTATTTTTTTTGTTTTGTATTTATTGATATCTGAAATAATTGAGTTGGTGGTCTCTCAAAATTCCATTAAAGGAATGAGTTTAAAATTTCATTAAAGGAATAAGTTTAAAATTCCATTAAAGGAATTATTTATGAGTTTTATAAGTGTACATGAAATTGATGAACATTCAGAGATGCCTACATAGAACTTAGAGACATGAAATTTGTCGCAACGTCATCGCGACGCGGAGCGGCCGACATCCTCTTTTGGTTTTTTTGAAAAGAAAATTGGAGTCGCCACCAATGATTGAATGTGTGATTGGTCACCTTTAAAATAAAAATAAAACTAGTCTTAGAAAACCAAAAATTAGGTTCGGGAGTCGTTTGAGTGTAGGGAAGGTATTAGCATCCTACAACACCCGTTTAAAAAAACGATTACCATAGTATCTTAAATTGTCCAATTAAATGAATAAAAATAGTCCTTCATTTTTATTTTTCTTAAAAAAATGATAAATATGAAAATAAAAACCCAAAATGCAATAATTAACACAAGGTGTCTCATTTGTTTTTACCTTAACTTTAGAAATAAAGTAAGGATTAAACATTATGAGTTGGATATCCAATTTAATATAAATCATGCCTAATTTCCCTTTTAATTAAAGGAAACATGGCGATACATGATTATGTTTATTAAAAAAAAACAAAAAAAAAATTAAAAAAAAAACAAATAGATGTAAAAGAAGAAAATCATTCAAAAAGTAAATTCTTTTTAGGAAAAATGAGAATTTTCATACGCCTCCACGGGAGTTGAACTCCACGAAGGCACATTACTCAGCTCTCATAATCCTTTTTAAAAGAAAATTAATTTCAAAACAATTATAATAACAATAATTGAAATTGACCAAGAAGAATTAAAGATTGGATTAAAGCATTGGGGAATGAAAGAAGAACAGAACAAATAAACTTGAAAGTTAACAAAAAAAAATAATAAACAAAAAGAAATGAAATTGGCAAAGTGTAAATGTGAAAAAAAAAAAAAAAAGTGAGAGAGAAAAATAATAAACAAAAAGAAATGAAATTGGCAAAGTGTAAATGTGAAAAAAAAAGTGAGAGAGAAATTAATAATGATAATAGTAAAATAAAGATTTAATTAAAAATAAGAAAGAAAAAAAATGAGGTTAGTAAAGTGCAAATGAAATAAAATGGAGAAGGACTAATAATAATAATACTAATAGAAAAATACAGATTTAATTTTAAAAAAAATGTGGAGGCCCCGTTTTTTACTTTCTTCTTTCCCCTTCTTCCTTCCTCCTTCCCCAATTTTTTCCTAGGTAAGATCCTTCCTTCCCCTCTATTTTTCTCTTTTCCTCCTCTACTTTCTTTCCTCCATTTTTCTCTTTGCTTTTTTCCTTCTCTAATCTCCCTTCTTTTCTCTCTCTAAAAATTTCTTCTCAAGACTCTCTAAATCACTCTTGCAAGCTCTCTAAACTCACTTCTTTTTTTCCCAACTAAAGTCTATGCTCAATGCTTACTTCTTCTCTTTTCTCCCTAAAAAATTCTTCTAGCTAAGAAACTCCCTAAACTAAGCTCATGCTCAATGCCTTGTTGTGTCTCAAGCTCACTTTTACTCCAAAACTCTTCTCTTTGTTTTTGTCTCCCTTCCTTCTCCATCTTCCTCCCTTTTATACTTGAAGGCTTTACTAATTTGGGGAGGAAGGTGGATGAGAAAATGGTGGGAAAAAATAATAATAATAGCCATGAGAAAAGCTTTAGAATAGGGAAATAAAGGTAATGGTGGAGCTTTCTAAGCCTTTTTTCATGAAAGCTTCCCCTTGAATAGGAATGGATAGACATCGTGGTTATCAATACGACTTTATGTCAGTTGAGCTATGCTCTTGTTGGCATACCAAAAAAATAAATTGACCACCAAATATTGGAAAACTTCAAACATTATTACTGAAAATCAAGTCGGACTAAATACGCTGTCTACAAAATTGATGTGCCGAAGTCGAGGTTCGTGAAATTGATGACCTCAAGGTTTCGTGAAATTGACGGCCTCCGTAGTAGACACATGAAATTGATGTGTATAGGATATGCATGAAATTGATGTGTATAGGATATGCATGAAATTGATGTATATCATCTTTCATTAGTAAGTTAAACTAAAGTTTAGAGCCACCAAAAAGATATTTGTTGTTAATTTTATTTAAAATGTTTTTTTCTAAAGTGTGACCCAACCTCAATAGTAGGGTTACTTACTGAGTACTTAAAATACTCATTCTTTTCAAAAAAAAAAATATTTTTTTTCAGGTAAAGGCAAGGGCAGGTGAAAGGCGATTGATGAGAATCCGTTAGACAGCCAGGAGAGGACCTGAATTTCATATTTTTCTTCCGCTTTAAGAACTCTGCTTTACTCTATTGATTTGTAAATTTGTTTGAGAAATTTTCTAGAGGTCACGAACATTTATATTTTAGAAATTATTTAAAACTTTTAAAATTTAGGGATTCCGAATAAAAGTTTTGTTTTAAATTTTTTGTTTAAATTAGTGTTTATGTTTCAAATTATTTTTACTTAAAAAGGCCTCCAAAGCATGCATTGTCGTAACGGTCCCTTAAAGGCTTATTAAGAAGTCGGGTCGTTACATACATACAGAAAGGTTGATTAAAATTGACCAGTGTGTGGTCGTGTGAGTGAAACACACACATGAATCTACATTCCAGAGGAACTTCAAACCACATAAGTGTCTTCTCACAAATAAGTTACAGTCAGAACATATAACAATCAATTCTAATATGGCTACTACAAAGCATACAATCCCCGAAACAAAATTTGACATATCCAGATAGCACTATCGATTCAATCCAAACCACTTTTCAAAACATTCAAAATAGTAAGCATGCTTTCATTTAACAAAACAATTGAAACAAAAACAACTTCAATCAAATCAATTTCAATTTAAAATAAACAATTTTTACCCAAAATTCTATTTTGGAAGGGATGTGGAAATTACTTACCTCGATCAGAACCTACAATTCTTAATCCCTATGCAATTCAAATTTCAAATCCAATTTCAATTGCAATTGCAATTCCAATTCTGATTTCAATTCCTTGAACAATTAGTCAATTTCCTAAAAGTCGCAACATATTCAATACTTCGTCAATCAGAAACCAAAAAAAATCATCTTAAAGGTCTAATGGCCCATCCAAGTGCCATTCAATCTCAACTACCAATTTTCCCACTTAAAACAAATTCTTTTCATAAAAAGTTAGGAAAATAGACTCTTTGGGTTGCAAAAACAGCACTGAAAATCTGGGTAAATTCACCTTAAAACCCAACTTAGACATACCAAAAAACAAATAACTTTCAATACCATTTAAAACTACCAAACAAGTTTCCAAATTTTCAACCTTTAAAGCCTTCAAAACTATAATAGATTAGGGGAAAATAACCCAAAAAATTTCTGCAACAAAGTTAAAGAGTTACAAACTGATATTGGCTACTTTTTAATACAAAAACCAGATCTGAAAAACACAATAAAACTATTGCAAAAAAAGTAAATAATACATTTTTCATGATGAAACCAAAACCATAAATCACAATTCAAATTAGCAATCATATGACAAACTTTTTGAACAAAAAGAACACAAAAACGGTCCCAAAATTAAAGAAATTCAAGGTTGGAAAATTTTGAAAAAAAATCTTTTTCATCAAATCTTGAATTTAAACCAAAAAGCCCTAAGAGAAAAGACTTTGATAAAAAAATTAAGCCAAAACAAAAACCTAAAACTTCTTAGTGCAAAAGGTTTGAAAACCTATTTCATCCCAATCCATTCAAGAAGAGGGCAATTAAAAATTAAGACCAAATCTTTTAAAACAAGATTTAATAAATCATGAAGGAAAAGAAAAGAAAATAACAAACATAAGAGAAGAAAACTTATGGCTTTTTCTCTAGGAAGGAAAGTGCAGAATGTGTTCTTTTTTTTTTTTTTTTTTTTTTTTTTTTTTTTTTTTTTTTTTTTTTTTTTTACTCAGAGCATAAAAAGAATTAGGGCAAAAGATTATTTCTTTTTTTAAAAAGAAAATGATAAATCAGATTTATCTCCTAATTTAAAATGAGATCAATTCAAATTCCAAAAAGATATTTTTTTTGAAAATCAATTAAATAAATTAAAGAAAAATATAATATAAATATATTTTTCGGGTTGTTACATTTCCATTTCATTTTTTTATCTCACAATGTCACATACTTGCAACCGAGTGCAAGTAAGAGCATAAACGAAGTAAGAACCAAATATTCTTAGTCAACATTGTGACGCCCCGCGTTATCAGGTACGTTAGATTTCGTCGCTCGAATTATATTGGTTGATTTTTTTTTTACCCTTAAGGAATCCAATCAAGCCCTAATTCTTTTTCTCAACTTAGGGGGTCTTGGGTAAGTAAATATTTGCACGACTATGGTTTGAAATACGACATTAAAGCCTTAACCACGAAAAAAAAATCAACCAATATAATTCGAGCGACGAAATCTAACGTACCTGATAACGCGGGGCGTCACAATCTCCCCACCTTAAGAACTTTCGCCCTCGAAAGTTTCCTTGCTAAAGAGTTCTGGATATTTGGCTCTGATCTCATCTTCTCTTTCCCAAGTGGCTTCCTCTGTCTTCTGGTTTCGCCATAACACCTTAACCAAGTTGATAGCTCGATTCCTCAACACTTTGGCCTCTCTGGCCAAGATCTTCACAGGCTTTTCCTCGTACGACAAGCTCTCACTTAGCTGTAGCGGCTCAAAGTTCAGCACATGCGAAGGGTCGCTCACATACTTTCTTAACAACGATACATGGAATACGTTGTGCACTGCAGATAACGCTTGTGGCAATGCTAGTCTATATGCTACCGGCCTAATGCGCTCCAAAATTTCAAAGGGGCCAATATACCTCGGACTAAGCTTTCCCTTTTTACCAAAACGTAAAACTCCTTTCATCGGCGCCACTCGGAGAAAAACATGCTCGCCAACACTAAACTCTAACTCTCTACGCCTGGTGCCTACATAACTCTTCTATCTGCTTTGAGCCATTTGCATCCTTGCCCTGATCTTCTGAATGGCATCATTAGTCATCTGAACTAATTCAGGTCCTAACAAGGCCCTTTCACCGACCTCGTCCCAATGAACGGGGTATCTGCACTTCTTCCCATATAACGTTTCATATGGAGTCATTCCAATAGTCGCTTGGTAGCTATTGTTATAGGCAAACTCTATCAAGTACAGATGACTATCCCAACTACCACCAAAGTCTAACATGCAGGCTCTGAGCATATCCTCTAAGATCCGATTCAAACGTTCGGCCTGACCATCTGTTTGAGGATGGAACGCAGTACTAAAGTCCAACTGAGTATCCAGTGCTTTCTGTAAACTCTTCCAAAAGGTCGATGTGAAACGAGAGTCTCTATCTGACACTATTAAAACTGGTACCCCATGGAGCCTCACTAACTCTTTCAAGTATAGTTCTGCCCATTTTTGCACTGAATAGGTGGCTTTGCCCGGAATGAAATGAGCAGACTTCGTCAGACGATCCACTACCACCCAAATTACAGTGTAACCCTTCATTGTCTTAGGCAGGCCAGTGATGAAGTCCATGGCAATGTTCTCCCATTTCTAAATAGGAATACTTAAAGGTTGTAGCAATCTAGCGGGCCTTTGCCTTGCCGCCTTCACTTGCTGACAGGTTAAGCACTGGCTAACGAACTGAGCAATCTCTCTCTTCATGTCATGCCACCAATAATGCCTTTTGAGATCTTTGTACATCTTGGTACTACCAGGGTGCACTGAAAAAGGTGTATTGTGAGCTTCTTCCAACAGTTCCCGCCTCAAAGGAAAATTCTTTGGCACACACAGTCTCCCTTGGTATAGCAACGTTGAGTCACTAGTGAGAGGGAAGTCCCCTTGTCCAACCTTGCTTAGGCACTTAATCAATTCTGGGTCTTCCTACTGAGAATCTGTAACTCGCTGCCTCAAACTAGGCACCACTGAGAGTTGAGCCAACAATGCAGTAACATCTTCCACTGCCAATTCGATTTCGAAACGACTCAATTCTGCCAACACTGGACTCTGAGAGGATACCAAGGATGCTACGCTCGCTGTCCTTCTACTAAGAGCATCTGCTACCACGTTCGCCTTACCGGGATGGTAATTGATCTCACAGTCATAGTCCTTTACTAATTCCAACCATCTTCTTTGTCTAAGGTTAAGCTCCTTTTAATTTGGGTGAAAAAGTACATTAAACTCTGATGATCCGTGAATATCTGGATCCTTTCTCCATAAAGATAGTGCCTCCAAATCTTTAAGGCAAACACTACCGCTGCCAGTTCTAAATCGTGAGTAGGATAGTTCAGTTCGTGGACTTTTAATTGGCACGAGGCATATACAACAACTCTCCCACACTGCATGAGCACACAACCTAACCCTTTTCTCGAAGCATCACTGTAAACCACTAGACCTCCTACATCACTAGGAATAGTTAGCACTGGGGCGGTAATCAAACGAGTCTTTAATTCCTGGAAACTTTTCTCACAATCCTCGCTCCAATTGAAATGAGCATGCTTGCGAGTTAACTGCATTAAAGGTGCCGCTAAGCTGGCAAAATCCTGGACAAATTTCTTGTAGTAGCCCGCCAATCCAAGAAAGCTACGTATCTCAATAACAGTATTAGGTCTAGGCCAGTCACGAACTGCCTCCACTTTAGTAGGATCTACCTCTATACCATCCTGAGTAACCACGTGTCCGAGGAAGGCAACTTTGTCTAACCAAAACTCACACATTGAGAACTTGGCATACAACTCATTACTCTTCAATGATGTCAACACCTGCTTGAGATGACCCTCATGTTGCTCCTTAGTCTTCTAATAGACCAATATGTCGTCTATGAATACTATCACGAACGAATCTAAAAAATTACTAAGGACTCGATTCATGAGGTCCATGAAAGCTGTATGAGCATTTGTAAGCCCAAACGACATAACCGTGAACTCATAGGCCCCGTTTGATAATGTTCTCGTTTCCTGTTTCTCATTTCTCGTTTCTTGTTTCCTGTTTCTTGTTTCTTGTTTTTTAAGAAGTAGAAACAGAAACATGTTTGATAACTATTTTTGTTCCTTGTTTCTCTGAAAAAAGAAACAGAAACACAAAATGTGTTTGATAACCGGTTCTTGTTTCTTGTTTTTTTAGTTAAAATAAAAATTAGTACATATAATATAAAAATATATTAATTTTCAACGATTATTTTTTTATTTCTCCTTCTTCTTCCTCATCACTACCACCATTGTTACCGATCACCCGCCATTGTTGATCATCGACCATCACTACCGACCTTCAACCATTGAGCGAATGCAGACAGTCAGCGGCGAATGCTGGAAAAGTCGTCGGCACGTGGTGGCAGTTGTCGAAAATAAGAAAAAAAGGAACAAGTTTCGGTCGACGACGATAGTGGCAGTCGGTAGTCGGAGATCAACGGTGGCATCTGGTAGTCAGAGGTCGACGGAGGTCGACCACGATCGGTAGTCGGAGGTCGACGGAGATCGGCGGTGCCCAGTAGTCAGAGGTCGACGATAGTTGTCATTCAGCAGAAGTCGGCGGCGCCCGATAGTTAGAGGTCGACGGTAGCGACTGGTTGACATCGCTCGGTAGTCGGAGGTTGACAGTAGTCCGAGATCGACGGTGGTTGTCGGTCGACGAAGGTCGGTAGTCAGAGGTCGACGGTGGCGGTTGGTCGGTGGTGGCCGGTAGTCGAAGGTCGACGATGACGATCGATCGCCATATGTCGGTCAGTAGAGGTCGACAATGCCTGGTAGTGAGAAGTCGACGGTAGCAGTCGTTCGATGGAGGTCGACGGCTGTCGGTAGTTAGAGGTCGACGGTAGTGGCTGGTCGGTAGTTAGAGGTCGACGGTAACGGTCAGTCGGCAGAGGCTGGTAAACAGGGGTCAACAACGTTCGGTAGTCGGAGGTCGACGATGGTGGTTGGTTGACGGTGCCAGGTAGTCGGAGGTCGACGGTAGCGTTCTGTCGGTGGAAGCTAGTTAACGGAGCAGGGGTCGGCAGAATCGTCAATCGATGTTGGCAGTCGGTTGCTCTATAGTCGGAGGTCAACGATTGTGGCCAATCGACGATGGTTGGTCGACAGTAATAAGAGGTTGGCAGCACCTGGTAGCCAAAGGTCGACGGTAGCAGTCGTTCCGCGGAGGTCGGCGGTTGTCGATAGTCAGAGGTCGACGGTAGTGGCTGGTAGGCAGTGCCTGGTAGTCTGAGGTCGACAGTAGCTGTCAGTCGGAGGAGGCTGGTCAGCGGGGTCAACGACGATCGATAGTTGGAGGTCGATGGTGGCGATCGTTCGATGGAGGTTGGCAGCTGCCGGTAGTCAGAGGTCGCCAGTAGTGGCAGATCGGCGGTGCCTGGTAGTTTGAGGTTGACTGTAGCGGTCAATCGACGGAGGCCGATTAGTGGAGGTTGATAGCGGCCGGTTGTCGGAGGTCGACAGTAGCGGTCGACCGCTGCCGGTAGTTGGCGGTCAGCGACAACCGGTAGTCGGAGGTCCACGGTGGCAGTCGGTAGGCAAAAGTGACGGCGATCGGTCGACGGTTGCGGTCGGTAGTGGGAGGTTGACGACGGTAGTCAGTCGGCGATGATCGGTAGTTGGAGGTGGACGGTGGCAGTCGGTCGATGGAGGTCGACAACAACCAGTAGTCGAAGGTCGACAGTGGTGGTCGGTCAGCGGAGGTCGACAGCGGCCGGTAGTCGGAGGTCGACAATGGTGGTCGATCGACGACGACCAGTAGTCGGATGTGGATGGTGGCGCTCGGTCAGCGGAGGTCGATGGCGATCGGTTGTTGGAGGTTGACGGTTGTGGTTGGCTGCGACAGGTAGTCAGAGGTGGACAGTGGTGGTTGGTCGACAGAGGTCGATGGCGGTCGGTTGTCGGAGGTCGACGGTAGCGATCGGTCACGGGCGGTATTCCGAGGTCGACGATGACGGTCTGTCGGCGAAGGCCGGTAGTCGAAGGTTGACGGTAGAGGATGACCGCAACCGGTAGTCAGAGGTCGACAATGGTGGTCGGTCGATGGAGGTCGGCGACGACCAGTAGTAGAAGGTGGACTGTGGCGGTCGGTCTGTGGAGGTCGGCTGCGGCCGATAGTCGAAGGTCAACGGAGGCGGTCTGTCGGCGACAGTTGATAGTCGGAAGTTGACAGTAGCGGCTGGTCGGCGACGATCGATAGTCGGATGTCAACGATGGTGGGCGGTAGTCTGAGATCGTGGAGGTGATAATAAAAGGAAAAAAGGAAAGAAATAACACAAATAATAAAAAAAATGAAAGAGAAAGAAATAACGAAAAAAGAAAAAAATATTAAAAAAAATGAAAGAGAACGAAATAACGAAAAAAGATTTAAAAAAAAAAAAGACGAGGAAGTGGTTAAAAAAATAGAGGAAGAGAAGAGATTGGTGTAGGGATGGGAGGGAGAGATGGATACATGCATGTTAGAGAAAAAAAAACAGAAACAGAATTTGAGAAACAACATTTTGTAGTTTCTCAAATTTGGCCTCTTTTTTAGAAACGTTTCTAGAAATTTAGAAACAAGAAACAAGGATGAGTTATCAAACAAGTCTGTTTCTTAAAAAAAGAGAAACGAGAACAAGAAACAAGAAACAGGAACGTTATCAAACGAGCCCATAATGTCCATACCGAGTCCTAAAAGCTGTCTTTGGGATGTCAACTTCTTTGATCCTTAACTGATGGTACCCAAAATGCAAATCGATCTTTGAGAACACCTTCGCTCCCTGAAGCTGATCAAATAGGTCATCAATACGAGGAAGAGGGTATTTGTTCTTCACCGTCACTTTATTCAATTCCCGATAGTCGATGCAGAGTCTCATTGAACCATCTTTCTTTTTCACGAATAAAACTGGAGCACCCCAAGGTGAGACACTAGGGCGGATGAACCCCTTGTCTAAAAGTTCTTCCAGTTGGACCTTAAGTTCCTTCAACTCTGCCGATGCCATTCGGTATGGTGCCTTTGATAATGGAGTCGTCCTTGGTAGCAGGTCAATACAAAAGTCTATCTCCCGAGCAAGAGGCAACCCAGGAAGGTCCTCCGGAAATACATCAGTGAAATCCCTCACTACGGGCACGGAGTCAATACTAGGTGATTCTTTGCGTACGTCCACAACACTTGCCACATATGCCCAAGCACCATGCTGAAGGATTAAAATTCCTTGCAGCGGAAGCGTATATTAGATTGAATCGTTGTTAATTGGGTTACAACGAAAACACCGATACATTGGCCTTAGAATTACATAACAATTCTATAATCTCTAACAGATTAAGCCTGCATTACTAAACAATTTAGAGTTTTTGAAGACCTACTTGTTGAAGACCGTTCTTCACAGCACTATGCTCCAAAACCACGAATGATTCGACAACGATCTCTTCATTGAACACCACCATCAAAGAGCACCCAGTATGCTCTGGGTCTTGAAGTTGTGATTGTGGGATCACATTCTTGAAATAAGGAATGGATTTTTCAGCAACAAAGTTGCTGTCATTTTCTTTTCTTTAAAGAGGATCTTGAGAGAAAACTTGCAAGAAGGAGAGACTTGTGAGAATGCAGACCAGACCTTCTGTAATCCCACAACCCCAGGAGGGTGGGGAGTTACAATCGTGTAACTCCCCAATGAGGTGTCAAAACCTCATTCCTCAATCTATATCAATTTAACCATTAAATTAATATATATTTAAAACTATATATTATACAAATTAAGTTAAATTAATTTAACCAAATCAATATTCAATTAAATTAATTATAACATATAGTTTTAAATTCAATTAAATCATATTTAAACGAATTAATTCAACCAACTAATTAAATATCATATATTTAATTTAATATTATATTTGAATCAAATTCAAATATGTCTCTCATTTAACCTATAGTTTTAATGTGCATCTAATGTACATTAAATATAAACTATAGTATTAATTTAATTAAATCATGTTTAATCAAATTAAATTAAATTAATTAATTAATTCTCTAATTAATTAATTTTTTTTAATTAAATATCAAATATTTAATTAATTTTCTATTTGAATCAAATTCAAATATTTCTCTCATAAACAATAAAGTCTAATTCATCAATTAAACTTATATTATAATGTATCTTCATACATTATCTTAATTGTATCAAATACAATATAATTTCCTTATCGAATTTGAACACACTTCAAATTCTATTCAAGACTATTTAACTTCAGAACCCTTTACGAGCTAGCAGGTGGACCTAATGGACCTACATATCAGAAACTCCAATGATACGAGACTAATTGGTTAAACTCATTAACCAAGTTAGTCAACATTCGTTAACTGTGGGTCACTCCACTAAAGACCCACAGTTGCACTCTTCTCACTGTAGAATATTTATGTGTCCACGGATATTGACCAATAACGGTAAGTCAATCCTTCACGAGTGTTCGTAACGCCAGTTGGGTCAAATTATCGTTTTACCCCCTGGGTTACCTCTAGATCCTTAAGTACCACGGATTCCTCTAATAAACAATCTGTTTATGATCCAATCAATAAACAGCAGTTTCTCTCGGGCCAGGAGAGGATGGGTGCCCTTGTTCAAGACTTGGAATCAGCCCTTATGGGAACACACTGAAGGAATTGAATCCTCTAGTGGAAGCGAATTAAATCGAGCGTGATTTAATTTCAATTGTTCGAATACCGGTAAGTTGGAAAAATAAATTTCAGAACGATTCTCAAATTAGATCTAGATTAAGCATGTTGAACAATTTGATCTAAAACTAATTTTAGAACTAAGTACTTACATGAACTTGAAGAATACTGCACAATGCTCCAAGAACACCACCATGTCGGATCACCCGCTATGACTCTTGGGAATCGAGATCCGGCTTGTGGGAACCCAAAACTAGTCTTGGAAGGGAAAGAATTGCAGCAAACAAGTTGCTGTAATTTTTTGGAGAGAGAGTCAGAGAGAGAATTGAGAGGTAAAACTTTTCTGTAATGTTGAAGAATGAGAGAGACCCCTTGGGTAACCCCTCTCCACTTTACGATAAGTGGGGAGGGAGTTATTACCCTACTTAATCTCGATCGTTAGATCTAATCCAAACGATCTTGGCCGTCTATTAATTAAATAATAATAATCATTTAATTAATTAATTAATTATAATTAATTTAATTAAAACAATATTAATTAAATCAATTATAACATAAGGTATTTAATTCAATTTGAATCATATTAAATTGAATTAAACTGGCATTCAATTAATCTCATTAATTGAATCCAAATTAATTAAATATCCAATATTTAATTACAATTGAATCATATTCAATTTTAATCTCTCTCATTTAACCTATAGTTTTAATGCATCATAATGTACATCAATATTAACTATAGAATTAATTTAATCAAATCACATTAAATTAAATTAAATTAATTAATTCTCCAATTAATTAATTCATTAATTAAATATCATATATTTAATTAATTTACTATTTGAATCATTATTCAAATAATTCTCTCATATACTATAGTTTTAATATGAATCTCATTCACATTAAATTTAACCTATAGTTTCAATATGAATCTAATTCATATTTAATATTTGAACTCCTTTAAATATTTAATTCTCTCGTTAATTAATTTTGAATCATATCCAAAATTAATTTATAATATAAAGTTTAATTCACCAATTAAACTTATATTATAATGTATCTTTATACATTATTTTAATTGTATCAAATACAATAAAATTCCCTTAATGAATTTGAACACACTTCAAATTCTATTCAAGACTATTTAACCTCAGAACCCTTTACGAGCTAGCAGGTGGACCTAATGGACCTACAGATCAGAAGCTCCAACGATACGAGACTAATTGGCTAAACTCATTAACCAAATTAGTCAACATTCGTTAATTGTGGGTCACTCCACTAAAGACCCACAGCTGCACTTTTCTCACTGTAGAATATTTCTGTGTCCACGGATATCGACCAATAACAGTAATTCAATCTTTCACGAGTGTTCGTAACGCCAGCTGGGTCAAATTACCTTTTTACCCCTGGGTTACCTCTGGATCCTTAAGTACCATTGATTCCTCTAATGAACAATCTGTTTATGATCCAATCAATAAACAGCAGTTCCTCTCGGGCCAGGAGAGGATGGGCGCCCTTGTTCAAGACCCGGAATCAGCCCTTAAGGGAACACACATCTACTTGCCCCAATAGGAGAAGGAGTGAATTCCATCTTGTACTGTTATGTTCCCAGCCCCCATTCGGTCTTGCCCCTGAAATGGTAGGATTATTGAGTCGGCGAACTGGCCACTCTCACCCATACAGATCTAAGGACAATCCCTCCTGAAAATGAGTTCATAATAGACTTAGGATTGAGATTGAGTTACCTAGGTCATCCTATTGAAATAGAAACCTAAACTAGTCAACGGTGTTACATCTAGTGGTTACTATTTCGCGGTCCGATCTTATGCAAACTCATTGCACAGGATACCCCCACTCGCATGTCTCCTACATGGATGCTTTGGATCATTGCATCTGTATCGAATACAAAGTGGGCCGTATCACATAGTGTTACCAGGATAAGGTACCCAGCCTTATCCCTATACTATAGACCATTTAGGTTATTACTGGAACACTGATCCCCGTATGTCCCCACATACTAGTTCAATTTTTATCTAAACAATCTAGGATCTTAGTTTATTGGATTTGGGTCAAATTGTGCAATTTTAGTAACAATAACTCTTTATTGTACAAACCTCAACAACGACGTATTGATACAAGTGAACAATTTGTCACCATTCACTACCTACGAGTTTTAGGGCATAAAACCCAACACACACATCTGCTTACCCCAATAGGGGAAGGAATGAATTTCATCTTGTATTGTCATGTCCCCAGGCCCTCACTCGGTATTGTCCCCAAGAAGGTAGGCTTATTGAGTCGGCGTGCAGGCCACTCTCACTCGTACTAATCAAAGGACAATCCCTCGTGAGAAGGAGTTCATGACACACTCAGGATTAAGATTGAGTTACCTAGGTCATCCTATTGAAATAGTAACCTAACTAGTTAACGGTGTTACATCTAGTGGTTTACTATTTCGTGGTTCGGTCTTATGCAAACTCATTGCACAGGATACCCCCGCTCGCATGTCTCCAACATGGATGCTTTGGATCATTGCATCTGTATCGAATACAAAGTGGGTCGTATCACATAGTGTTACCAGGATAAGGTACCCAGCCTTATCTCTATACTATAGACCATTTAGGTTGTTACTTGAACACTGATCCCCATATGTCCCCACATACTAGTTCAAGTTTTATCTAAACAACCTATGATCTTAGTTTATTGGATTTGGGTCAAATTGTGCAATTTTAGTAACAATAACTCTTTATTGTACAAATCTCAATAACGATGTATAGATACAAGTGAACAATTTGTCACCATTCACTACCTACGAGTTTTAGGGCATAAAACCCAACACATGCTGCAAGAGATGTTTAGCTTTTAAGGCATATACCACCTTTAGACCTTCTCGCTTGGCGCCTTTAAACTTGAAATTCCCACCAAAGGGTAACCGAAAGCAAACTTCTTTTTTAGCACAATCAATTGTCGCCTGATTCTCTACTAACCAATCCATGCCTAATATCACATCAAAGTCCTTCATATCCAACTTAATTAACCTTGCTCTAAGGATATGTCCTGCAATAGAGACTTCTCCCATCTTCACCACTTGCTGGGCAAGCATTATTGAGCTTGACGGTGTGGACACCGAAAGAAAATAGCCTAAAGGCTCTAATTCTATACTTGCTTGTCGAGTGAATTTTGATGAAACAAAAGAGTGACTCAACCCCGAGTCAAATAACACAAAAGCAGGAATTTTAAAAACCAATATAGTCTCTGTCACCACTGTAGTGACTTCTTCAACTTTTTCCTTAGTGAGCGCAAAGACACGCGTCTTTTGATTGTTCCCATGAGTAGGCGCTTGAAGACCCTTTTGGGCTAGATTCTCAGTACCTGGCTCACCTTTGTTAGGACAGAGTCTGACGTAATGGCCTTCCTTTCCGCATTTAAAGCAAATTTGGTGCCCAAACCAACATTGGCCATTATGACGCTTATTGCAAATGTTACACACAGGTGGAGGAGCCTGCCCTTGAGTTTGATGTCGCTGATTTTTGCTAGGGTAATTCGAAGATGTAGGTTGTCTCTTGACCCCTGATGTAGAACCGACCTCCCAGCGAGGTTGTAGAGCCTTTTTCGAAACATTCTTATCCATAATAAAAGCGCCCTTGAGCGCTGCAACAAATGTGGTAGGCTCTTTCAGAGCCACTGAGCCTCGAATCTCCTCTCTCAAGCCTTTGACAAACCTTTTAATCTTCCGCTCAGGAGTGTTGACCAGGTCCGGAGCAAATCGAGAAAGTTCAGTAAACTTCCTTTCATATTGGACCACTAACATGTTGCCTTGTACCAAGTGCAAAAATTCGGTTTCCTTGTCGTCCTTAACAGTATCTGGAAAGTAATAATCGTACAAAAGATCCTTGAACTTTGACCAAACCCTAATTCTTAAGGAATCCAATCAAGCCCTAATTATTTTTCTCAACTTAGGGGGTCTTGGGTAAGTAAATATTTCCACGACTATGGTTTGAAATACGACATTAAAGAATATGGTCAGGGGTCGGCGTGACTCGAATGAGTCAGTCTCAGAGAGCTTCGTGAGGGTTATGAGTGTTGAGCGAGCTCATGAAGCTTGAGAGAAAACCGAGTGTGCATGGAATGATGTGGAATTCATGTGTTGTGAGTATGCATGGCATGATGCGGAATTCATGTGTTCTGAAAATGCATGACATGGTGCAAAAATTCATGTGTTAGGTGCATGGTTAGTTGCACGTTTACATAATTGAGCATGTTGCGATATGTATGATGTTCACCTTATATATATGGCATGGTAGTGTGATTGTAAAGCCTGATTTGCTATGTATGATGTATGATGTTTGATGGCTCTTCAAGTGTGAGCCACTTACTCAGTACCGTGGTTTTGTACTGACCCACCACCAGATTTTGCAGGTGATGAGGAATACTACGAGCTTGGTGATGCTGAGGAGCAGGCTTGAGAAAACAGAGTTTAAGAATTTATTTCATTAATATGTTCTAGTTGTTTAGACAATATTAGGAGAGATAAAATTTTGTGTTGCCAAGGAGGCGTTGGTTAGAACATCGGTTATTTACTTTCTTCGTTTAGCGTTTTGAATTAGACTTATTTGAATTGTGTTAACTGAATGGGATTGGTTACGAGATCTGACTCGTAATCGTATTGCAACATTATTTATTGTTATGTGATGCTTTACCAGGTTGTAAAATTTTGGGTTAAGCAAAATTACGTTGTTATGCTGCCGAATTTTTGGCAGCACCTCAAAGAGTATCGTGACTAAGTTTAATGGTGATCTTAGATAGTCTCTTAAAAATTTGGGGACGTTACAACATTCTCTAAAAAAAAAAGAAAAAAAATAAACGTTGTTAGTTTACCCAAAGAGAGATATTAGGAAACTAAATAAAATAAAAAGCAAACAAATCATATTTTGTTTCTCAATCAACAACCTAATAAGGAAACTACATATTTCAATCAACAAAATAAATCTAAACTATGAAAAAACATGGTTTTTATTCTATAGAGTAGACGGGAAACGAGAACGTTATCAAATGGGCTCATAGTAATTTCCTACAGAAATTATGGTGGATGGGCTCCTCTAACCCATTAATTTCAAATTTGTCTAAATCTTCTAAATTTATCAATGGTAAGATTTTATGCATTAATTCAGTTTTTATTCTTCCCTAAATGTCCTTATTTAATTTGGTAACTCTTATTTTATTAATTTATTTTAGTATTATATATATTTTTCTGTCAACCGGTAAATGCAAATACGTAAATGAGCTTCTTAAACTCCTTTAATATCTGGGTGTAAGCTGACAAAAATGTAAAATTATAACAAAATAGACACTTTTGGAATAAATAGGCTACTATTGGCTCATTTGTGTAGTTACCCCAATTTCCTACTTTCAAGAGTCCTATTACTCTATAGAATAAAAAAAAAAACCATTCTATTTCTCTTCCTCCCCCATAAACTTGTCCTATTTTTTACAATTACCCAAAGAAATGCTAGGGTTTTCCTTTTTATTTCTTCTTTTAATTCCTTCAATTAGCACTAAGGATCTGTCGATGTCGATGAAAATGACAAGGTTTAGATTTTATGAAAATGTCGATGGACATTTCGGAAAAAATTACGAAAATCATGGAAATTGATGGAAATTGTTTGAATCAGTCAATAAAACTTTAATTGTGGCTTAATTAGACTATAATTAACCATTTTTTTTTATCACCATATCTAAAATATTTAGATGAAATAATTGTCGATTCAAATGTACGTATAGGAATTTTGAAAATAAAATGTGGAAATTTATGAAAATTGTTTGAATTATTAAATGCAAATTTAATTGTGATTTAATTATATTAAATGCAACTTTGTTAAGTGCAATATGGAAGTTGATGAAAATTATTTATAATATTTATATTAATATGTTGATAGGATGTTGTTGTTAATTAAAATTATTGCTAATTGATATAAATTATTTTAGGGAAAAATACACTTTTGGTCCCTGAGGTTTGGGTTAAGTGACACTTTGGTCCCTGAGTTTTCAAACTCAACAAAAATATCCCTGAGGTTTGAGATAAGGAGCACTTTGGTCCCTGCCGTCAAATTTTCTGTTAACTTTTAACGGTTGCTGACGTGGCACTATTATTTTAATATAAAAAAAATTATATATTTTATTTTTAAAATAAAAAATATTAAAAAATAAAATATTATTGTTTTTTATTATTCTATTAATATTTTAATTATTTTTCAACATTTTTTAAATTTTCATTTCCCTCCCATTTTCCCTCTCTTTTCTTCTTCTTCCTCCCAACCACCATCATCCTAATTTTCTTCTCAACCACCATTATCACCACCTCCAAACTCACTGTTGCCGCTGTTCGCCGGCAACCACCGCTTGCCGACGGCCGGCGACCAACGACTTTTTGTTTTGTTTTTTTTTTGTTTTTCCTTCTCTCTCTTCCCTTCTCTTTTCTTACCAATTCTTTACATTTTCTTTTTTCTCTCTCGTCCATTTCTTCTCACCACCATATTCTTCTTCTTCGTCCATTTCTTTTCGCCGGCTATCAAGACCCGCCATCTTCACTGGTTTTAAAAATAAATAGCGAAGGTTCCCTTCGAATCCAGAGAGGAAAGATTTGGAACGAGCCCAGATCTATCTCTCTTACAGTCACCGTCGACGACTAGCAACACCAGAGAAACGCCGTCGCCGCAAAGCTTAAACGTATATCCCCCACAGCCAGCACGCGAATGGATCGGCCAAGTCATTTTCTCCTTCCTTCTCGCGTTTTTCGGCGATTAGCAGCTGTGGCAGCAAGATTCTTCAGATGTTCGGTCATGGGTGACGTTGAGGGCGTGATTTACCTTGAATTATTGTGGGTTTTATATCTGGTGTTGCTAGTTGTCTTGTTGAAATATTGTGGGTTTTAGTATTTCTAGTGTTGCTACAAAATTTCGTCGTCCATCTCCTCTATATTGTAGGTTTCAGTATTTGTGGGTTTTATCTCTGGTGTATTCCACTTACTCACACTTATTCATCTCATCAGAGAAAGATTGTGGGTCCAGACAACAATGGGTTTCATCTCCTCTTGTTTTTTCAGCGAGATTTTGTAGCGTGGATCTTTCAACTCCTTTGATTTCGGAAGAATCCAGTGTGGGTAGGTGGAATTTATAGTGAGATTTACTTGAATTTGGGCTGGTTTTAAGGTTTTGATCGAATACCCACTAAAACTCAATCTTGATTTAAGGTTTTTCAAGTAATCAAAGGTTGAGTCATTAAATTGAGGCGTGTGTTTCCTTGCTGCTGGTGGAACACAAGCGAGAGGGATGGAGAAAACGACGCCGGAAATGGAGGAGGGTCCCTCCACCCCTCCCCTTTCTTTTTTTTATTTTTTTTTTAAAATCAGTGAAGAAAGAAGAGAAAAAGAGAAAAGAAGAGAAAAAGAAAAAAAAAAAAAAAAAAAAAGGTCGCCGGCGGCCGGCGGTGGTGGCCGCCGGTCACCGGTCGCCGGACATAGGATGAAGGAGAAGGAGGAAGGAGAAGGTGGAGAAGATGGAAAAGAAGAAGAAGAAGAAGAGAGAGAAAGGAAAGGGAGAAAGAACAAAAAAAATAATTAAATATTAATATTTTTATTTTTTTAATATTTTTTATTTAAAAAATAAAATATATAATTTTTTTATATTAAAATAATAGTGCCACGTCAGCAACCGTTAAAAGTTAACAGAAAATTTGACGGCAGGGACCAAAGTGCTCCTTATCTCAAACCTCAGGGGTATTTTTGTTGAGTTTGAAAACTCAGGGACCAAAGTGTCACTTAACCCAAACCTCAGGGACCAAAAGTGTATTTTTCCCATTATTTTATTTATAAAATGAGACTTTAGTTATAACTTATAAGAAGTATATATGAACTATATAATTAACTAATGATAATTGATAACTATATAATTAATACAACAAAAATTAACTAATAATGTAAAGAAAGATGGTAACATTTAAACTTAACAAGTGAGGATAGATAACTAGAGGTGGATTGAGAACTAGAAGCCTAGAGCTCCTAATTTAAGAAAGACATTGGAGAATATTTTGGAAGAATTTGGGAGAATTTGAGAATTGAAGTGTGAAGAAATTGAAATGAGGGTATTTATAGATGGTAAAAATAATAAAATAATAAAAATGTAAAATTAAAATAATTAATTAAAAATAAATTTTGTAGTAGAAAATGAATTTGGGAATTTGTAGTAGTTTGACGAGAACTTTGATGTGAAAATTGATAAATGAAAAGCAAAAGAAGAAGGTAATTTTTTTTTTTTTTTAAAAGACATGGGTTAAAAAATTATATATATATATATATGGGAAATTGCAATGGGTAGCAAAAAATATTAGGATATTTGCAAATATAACTATGATTTATTTAGATTTGCAAACATAGCAAAATTTAAAAAATCCGATTTCCGTTTTTTTATTATTCCAGTTTTACCCTTGTTGATATATCAACAAGTATATTAGTAGTATATCTGATATATTTTATATTTATTGATATACGAAATATAAAGTATATTAGTTAAGTGATACACCAAATTTGATATAATCGAATGAATACAATGATATACCTAATATACTAATGATATACCTAATATATACTTGATTTGATAAGCATAACATTTGATATGCCTGATTAAATGTTGATATAATGATATACTTGATATGTTACTTTCTTTACTTATATTTGTTATGTTTTATTTCTCTTTATTGAATTATGTTGTGTTATTTACATATTTTAAATGAAATGTTTGTCTTCTATAACATAAATGTTTATCTTCTATACCTGTTATGAATGTTGATATACCATTGATATATCTCATTTGTTTTTTTTTTTTTTAACTTACTTCATTTTTTATACTACTCAAATAATTAATAACATTGATATACCTGATTTGAGTAGCTAAATACATCAATGATAAACCTGTAATTAAAAAAAATCACTGATATATATTTTTAATTGTTGGTGTATTATGAAGGTCGTAGAATGCAAAATTTGTTACATGTATATCAATAAGATGTAATTTTAAGTATATCATTAGTGTATTAGTACTTACTAAAAGTGTAATTTCAAGTACATCATTAGTGTATCAGTAATATATTATTAAGATGATGTATAGTATATTGATGACATATATGCCAACATGAGCATAACTCAACTAGCATAAGATACACACATTCAATTCAACCAAAAGGTTAGAGGTTTAAATCTCCTACCACACATATTGTCCCAAAATAAAACTAATATATCTAACTATTTATTGATGAAGTATATCAAAGATATCTAAACTAATGAAAGCTCATGTGTATACTTCATAAATGAAGTATATTATATTCACGAAATATACATATGATATACTATATTTTAGTATATCGGTTGATTGATATACCAAATATCTAGTATATCAATACACTAAATAAATGAATGATATACTTGATATACAATATATCAATAACACTATTGATATACTTTTTAAACTTCCAGCGTGTTTAAGGGGGTTTTTTTGACTTTTCAACTTTAATGTTTAGCTATATTTGCAACATTAAAAAACTGATAACATGGTTGCAAATTTCATTTTATTTTTTGTTATTCTTGCAATTGCCCCTATATATATATATATATATATATATATATATATATATAAAAGTTAAAAAAAAAAACCTATTTAAAAAAATACACAAAAAAAAACCTATCAAGATCTTTGAACGAGTGAGTCACAGGCTGATTTAAATTAAAAATAAAAAAAAAGGTTCAAATTAAAAATAAAAATAAAAACAGAAAAATGTGATTAGCCAGATTCAGACTAAGGATTAAGAAATCCGTATGTGAGCGCCACATCCACGGGGACAATCAGATTATATGTAACTTAGAAATTAAAATTAAATGTTTTTGTTTAGAAGACTTAAAAACAATAAAAAACTTCTCTTCAAAAAAAAAAAAAAACAATATAAAACTAAATATTTTTTTATATTGTTTTTTAGTTTAACATTTAAAACTTAATGTTAAACTAAAAAACAATATAAAAAAGTATTCAAATAAACGACACATAACAACATGTTGGCGACATGCCGAGATGTGGTCGACAATGGGGGAAGAACGAAACTTCCCCCTCCTTGACATGTCGTCATCTCAAATGAAATTTAATACCCTAGGCTAGTAGGAGTCTTTACACCATTAAGCCAAGTAATTTTATTAGTGTTCCAGTATGTGATATAATGCTAATTTATGCACTTTAAAAAGTTCAATGAGAGTGTCAACATAACATAACTTGATTGGTATTTACTTGTACTATGGATCAAGAGGTTTGTAGTTTTTGAAAAACGTGTTTTTATTTTTCAAATTTATCTAAATTTGAAAAATACTTTTGCAAAGAGAGGAATATTTAAAAAAGAAAAAGAATTATTATAAAACAAACTTAATTGCCCACACTACTTCTGGTGTCTGTGTGACGATGTGGTAAGTGATGTTGTTTTTACATGAATAGATATGGATAAACATAGGTTGTAGCTAAGTAATAGTCCTGATAAGTAAATTTTGGATTATGTTAACAGGATCCTCAAAGATGAGGTTACAAGGGAGTTTTGGATTTCATAAAAATGTCTCTAGACAAAAGTAAACTTCATCAATAATCATCATCAATTTTGAGTCTCCATTGAGCAAATAAAAAGAGAAAGCGAAGAATGATGAAGATACCTCTATCCATAAGCGAGCAATTTTTTTCTTCCCTTCCATTTTTCAAGAAAGATGAGTTTTGTCCTTTGGCCCGCGGTCGTTTATCTATACTATAAATTTCAATAAATAAAAAACCAATTCATTAAATTTTTAATTTGATAGGGTTGCTGAGTATAATGCTTGTTTGTATATACACATATACTATATGTTATTGTACTTATTGCGTGCTTGTACACAATTACTTTTCTACTTCCATGTATGTGTTATTATATACACATAATTATTGAGTGGTTTTGTATGAAAAATTTATATGATAGTTCAATATAAAATTTTTCAGGATTCATTAGCTTCAAGTTTCCATTTTAAAAGTGAATGTGATTGATAAATGATTGGTTTTGTTTCTTATATGCTTATTGGATTCTTAAACATATTTACATTATATAAGTTTATTGGGAAAATCAGTGGAGATGTATGTTGCCCTATATACTCTTACTGCCAATTCTTACTGAGTTCATCATTTTGATCAATGTAATTGATGTGTTTTTAGTTTCTTTGTTATGATATATTAAGAATTTAGAGTTTTTGTTTAAATAATGTTAATTACGAGTTTAGATTTAATTTAAGGTTGTTAAATTTTGTTGATGTCAAATTCGGTTTCTCTCTTTCTTAGAATGTTGCTTCTTTTTTGCTTTTAATTTAGTTGGTTAGTTTGTTGTTGTTAAAATTAGATTCTCTTTCTTCCTTATTATGCTTTACTTCTACAAAATGTATTTCTCTTTCTAAAAAGTCTAAACTATAGGTTAGGGGCACTTTCATCCATTTTAATTATTAATATTATCATAAAAATTATGGTTAGCCATTTTTTAAAAAAACTAAAGATAGTTAGCCATTTTTCATGTAATAGCCCAAAGAAAAAAAAAAAAAGGGAATTGGTTTGTTTTGTTTTTACTCGGTCGGAGAGAGAGAAAAGGGAGGGTCAGTCGTCAGTGGGTCGTTTGTTAAAAAAAAAAAAAAAAAAAAAAAAAAAAAAAAAGAAAAAAAAAAAAACTTTTTTTTGAAAACCCTTCCCCGAACTCTCTCACTCTCACCATCTCTCTCTTTCGCTCTCTCATCGCTCGTTTCCTCTCTCGTCTCTGTAGCACTCTGTCGCGCCGCCGCTCACTCAGTCGATTGTCGCCGCTCAGATTCACCGTGTCGCCCTTTCTTTCACCGTTGGTTAGTCTTTTTTTTCTCTATCTCTCTTCTTCCTCGGTAGTTTTCTCTCCAAAACGTCCGGCGGGTCTTTCGCTCACTGTCTTTCTCTGAGATCCGCCACTGCCCAGACCACGACACTGTCGTACTTTCCGTCGAGAACCACCACCGTCGTCGCTTCAAATTCGATCTTCACCTATCACCTATCACCTATCAGTTTCAACTAGTGGTTCTTGGTAAGGATCTCTCTCTCCATCATTTTCTCTCTCTAAAATCTCTTGCGGCTCAATCTCTCTATCTCTCTAAATTATTAAGAATTGTAGGATTGAGGAAAACCTATGGCCAAGTCATTTTGTTCTGTATTGAACTATTGAGGTAAGTAACTTACTGTATTGAACTGTATTTATGAATTGAAATGACCCGTTGATCTTTCGGCTTAAGAATTTGCTATCTATTAGATTGGACTGAAGTGATTGGAAAAAATAGCATGAATGTTTAATTTGCAAATAAGAGTATGGTTGCAAGAAATAATTGTTCTAAAATATAGTAGGGCCAAATTTAAGTAAATGCATGATTGCTGTGAATTATAGGAGGCTGGCATTGAATGTTGTCAATTGAAAGGTTGTGCTTTTCTGTTTGGTATTCTCGAAGCTAGTCATGGTCTTTTATTTATATATATATATATATATATATATATACTTGAATGAGATGTGTTGTGATGTAGTGAGAGCATGTTAGATTAGCCCTTGTAGAAAACCTTAGGGGAAAAAAACTGGTTGGTTATTTTGCAGTTAAGTCATGCTATGTACAAATGGGTCCTAATAGGGAAAATGACAAACTATTTATCCTAGTAGGGGTCGTGGCAATTAATCACCTAGGATTGAGATGTTGATAGACTGAGATGAGGTGCTAAATGGGTGAGACTCAGCTTCGCAGACTAGGTGTCATCTACTAACTGTGGAAGTAAAGTTCCGACTAAAAACTCATGGATGCTCCACCAATGAGATGGTAGCTAAAGTGCTATGCACACATAGGTGTCTTGATGGGTGATGTAACGACCCGACTCCGTACAAGAGTCTTTTTGGGACCGTTACAACATGCATGCTTTGGAGGTCTCTTTAAATAAAAACATTTTATAACATAAACACCAATTTAAGTAAAAATCTCAAGTAAAACTTTTATTCGGGATCCCTAATTTTAAAGGTTTAAAATATTCTTAAATAATTTCAACCTATAAACATACATGGGCTCTAAAAATTTCTGAAACAGGTTTACAAATCAAAATAAAGTAAAACAAAATTCTTTTAGCGGAAGAAAATATGAAGTTCATGAGTCATAGTCTTCCCATGGATGCCTAACGGTTCTTATCAATCGCCTTTCACCTGCTCTTGTCTTTACCTGAAAGAAAATATTTTAAAAAAAGGTTGAGTATTTAAGATACTCAGTAAGCGACCCTACTATTGAGGTTGGGTCACGCTTATGCACGTTTCTAAAATCAACAAACATATTTTGGTGGCTCTAAATTTTATCTTAAACTTATTAATTATGAGATATACATCAATTTCATGCATATCCTAGACACATCAATTTCATGTGTCGCCTATGGAGGGACGTCAATTTCACGAACCTCGACTCGGGTACATCAATTTCATGTCCCTAAGTCATGTGTAGGCATCTAAGTACATCAATGTCATGTACCCTTTCAAATTTAAGAAAACTTAAAATTCATTTAAACTCATACATACTATGGAATTTTTGAGAGACCACCAACTTAAGGATTTCAAAACTCAACGTTTGCAAACATCAATAATAAATTTCATGCTTTCAACAATTTTTCATAAACATATACACAATCAAACAATTCATAAAACACATGAATTTTGGAAAATCAAACACGTGCTCCCAAATAAAAAGTTCAACGATAAAACCAACATTTACCTCGATTTTTAAGTCCTCAATTTCAAACTCCAATTTAATTCCAGCAAGCCAACCTCTACCTTGATTAATTGATCTCCAAAGCAGGAATTATACTTGCTAGTCGGGAACTAAATTTGCCCCCAATTCAAAGATTCAAACTTCAATTCCAACAGGTAACTATATTCAAGCCCAAATTCTCATGGGTAAATCGTTAGAAGAAGAAATTGACTCACAAATCAATGGAAACTTGTTGTTTAACACTTACCCAAAGCCAAAGTTGCTCCAAGTTGCAGAAACTCGAAGACCCAATGCCTAAATCACTGGAAATCGAATGAAGAGTTTGCTGAACCAAACTAAAAATGAGTGAGTATTCGATTTTATGCTAAAATCAACCAAAACAACAACCAATCCAACTTACCTTGAAAACTCACCTAAAAACAGTGGAAAATGCAGAAAACGTCCCTAAAAGCTGTTGTCTGCACCTAACAAATTAATAACTGAAAAAACGTTGTTGCTCGACCAAAAACGTGCTGGAATCTACATGAGAGAGATCGAGAGTGAGGGAGAGAATTCAAAGGAAGAGAGAAACCGACCTTGAGGACGAAAAATCTGAGAGAACGAAACCCAAATCGTGTCGAACGAACCCACGGTCTGCACCTCAAATTGTGTTGTTCGCTGCAGCCTGCTGTCGTCTGCCCTTTTCGGATTTTAATCTCTAAATATTACGTCACCCTTTTCTCTCCGCCGCTCCCTAAACCCTTCTTCTCCATTCTCCTGTAAATAAAACCCTCCTTCTTCCAATAGCAAGACACGATGGAGTTTTATCAGACGGATTCGCAAGCACTTTTGTTACAGATTCGACGCCAAGAGGATCTTTTGAAATCTAAAAGAAGGTATGTGTTTCTTTTCCATATTCGATTTATGATTCTCTATTAGCTTTCGCCACATACTGCTCTAATGACGTGCGGAGGAATCAGAAAACTAGATAAGGAGGTTTTAAATGATCCATATTGGACTTTCGACAACCAATTCGCTCTTTGAATTCAATTTAGTTGCTAAATTTTTGCATTTAAATGTTGTGATCGGACGACATTTATTTATTTTTTATTCATTTAGATGGTGATTATGGTGCAATTTCCGATTTACTGGAAACGGATTGGATAAATGACATTTTGATGGTTATGATTAATGATTATGACCGTTGTGTTTGGATGAATGGGCGAGCAGACAGATTTGACTGCTCTGATATCTGATTCGCTTTTTTGTAATTTGAAGTTGAAAATGGTGCTGTAGAATTTTAGTAGTTCTTTGTGAATTCATGGGAGAATTTTGTATGTAGGATCGTTAGGAGGAACTGAATCTGTTGAATGTATGCAGATGGCTGCTGGGCCTTCCTACATCTATTGGACAGAAGCATTCAGATCATTCAGACTTTTTGAATAAACGGTAAGTGAAGATTTATTTGACTATTCAATATTCATATATGTTAAGTTTAGTACATCAGTTCCCTTACTCTAATAAATTATTCGTTTCTGTCTTATTAGAAACTTGCCTGAATCGTTGCTACGGGAAGATGATGTAAGTTACATTGTCCACCTTTTCCTTCCTAAATTACTTTACTTCATACAAATTTGTATACAGGAGTGAGAAATTCATTATTATTTTTCCCCAAATAACTCTGGATCCTTTTGTACTTCTCTAGGCTTAAGTCCCAAGTTTACGATATGATTTATTAATGCAAACCTTATTGGCTGTGTTTTGTCTTTCTCAATCTCTGTTTTCAGGTTTTCTATGAGACTGTCAAAACAAGAATTGAAGAAGCTTTTGGAGCGTTAAATGTTGAAACAAGGCATCTTGGTATTCGAGCTGATCAAATATTAGATACTTGCAAAGTTAGAAAACACATCTTGTCATGTCTTAATGATCTGAACACCAGAGGACTTTACCTTCTTGCTATAGTACTTACGGAAGACTCTGTCAAATTGGAAAAAACTCGCTGGAAGCTGAAAAGGGTCATCAGAGAATTTATTCCAAGAGTTCTGAGAAGGAAAAGTCAAGATTGCCGTCAATTAGAGATTGTTAAACAATTGTCTCAATTTTTCAACGACCCAAAAAATTTCCGAAGAAGATGCTCAACAACTTCGACATCAAGTTCGCCATCTTTCCGTGATGCAGCATCACAGGTACTCTATAGATTAGGAGACCTGCCCACCCAAGGTCTCTTAGCTATGCATCGAAAACTTGAAGGAGTTCGAGTTATGCCTCAGATAAAACGCCACAGGCATGGGTGGGGTCGTGATCGTCTTATTAATCTTCTTACCAAAATTAGTAAGAAGATGCTTTCATCACTTGGTGAAGGAGATGAATTGCAAGAATCACTAGCAAAAGCCATGGCGGTGGCTGATTTATCACTTAAACTAGTACCAGGTCGCCATAATTCATCCGAAATTGAGTTTTATCCCTTCTCACCCCAAATAAAAACCTTGCACAATGAAATAGTAAAAGCCATATGGTTTGTTAGAAACAAGTGTAACATTCAGAAGCTCAAACAGTTAAAGTCTTTGTTGGATCCTGATGCTAAAGTGTCGAATAGGAGTCTAAGAACGGCTATTAAGAAGATGTTAATAGACTATCTTTTTGAGTGTAGTGATATGGACAGTATGCCAAAGTCTCTTTTGAAAGCTTTAGCTATAATAAGTGTAGATTCTCGAAGTGCACCACATTCATTTTCCTCACAAGATGAAATTGAGGAGGAGGTTGAATGTGTATTTACTTTGAGTGCTCAGATGAAACAAGTAGTTTGGGATTTACTACCTAATTGTGACTTTGAACACGACTTTGCTGATGCATATATGGAAGAGTTAGAAGAAAGTGATGATGATTTTGATGATAATGACGATGATAGTTGTGATGGTTTGCCTCGAGAAGACAATGGCTCCGTTTATGTTGAAGGTATGGGGGAATCAATGCCAGCCAATCTGGATCATTCATCAGCGGGGAATGCCATGTCCCCTAGTCAGGCATCCATGAAAAATGAAGATATGGAGCCTTTTCAATGTTCTGAGCCTATGCATTTTACTAGGGAGGATTCTTTAGATTCTTCTTTTAATTACCACCGTTCATTCATGGAATCCAAAGTTCAGAAAGGTACATATAACTTATCTTCTAACCTACAAGTGGAGAACAAAGACACCATCTCTGTTTCACATCATAGAGACGACTCTCCTCCTTCCAAGTTCACACCAAACATTTTGTTTGATAAGAGCACTACTAGTGATGCTCCAAAAACATCCTGTTTAAGTTCTTTCAACACGTCATGTGCAATGCCTCAGATGGATCCTAGTAAACCAAGCACGTTTAAGAATCAGTACCTTGTGGTTCAAGAAGCATGTGATGAAACTAGCATGATTGCTTATAATTTCATTGGCCACTTGCTAGAAGAGTTTGCAAAGAGTGAAGGCGTAGAGTTAGATTGGTGTGCTAATTTATATCTAAACAGCAAAGGTTCAATTGAAGAAGACCTTCCTGGTATGTGTTTTCAAATTATACATGCCTTTATTGAAGTCTGATTCTAGTCCTTTCAATATTTATTGTATGTTATATAAAAAGGACCTCTAGTAGGTGACAATAGGTCTGAGGCACTTGTTAGGTTGACAAGTCAATGAAACGAAAATAAATAAGCATAACTAGTTAGTAATGTTAAAATGTATACCAGAGTTATTATACATTGTTTTTTCATGATAGAAAATTATTTAAGTTAGTTACTAAGTTTGTTGGTTTCATTTTACACTGTCAGAACTTGAACAGACTCATATTAAGGCGAAGGGAAGTGATTCGGTAATTATTCAAGTTTGTGAAGAGTTAATGCCTTCTCTTTCTAAGAGGTATGACGATTTAAGGGTTTCTGTTTTTTTGTTTGGTAGAAAATACTTGTTTGTTGACATGCCACTTTATATATATTCTTTATTTTACTTTCATTCTGATTATGAATGTCAGTGACCTATCATTAATTTTTTTTCATAAATATAGAATCGTAGTAAACCAGTTCTGAAAAATATTTATGATCACATTGGCAGTGGAACAAAGAGACTTCAACAGTTGCTGGGATTGTGATTCCGAAGAGATTTTGTTGGTCTGAATAACCAGTTGGTCTTTGGTTGGGCAGTCCAACGACAGCAGAGGAATCAGAATTGAATAACTTGAATTCGGCCCTGGGCAAAATGAAGCTGTTGGTATTGTGTTTGAGAAAGTTCAAGCATTTTGGCAAAACCATGTAAGTAATGATATATAGTAATGTTTTTCTCAAAAAAAAAAAAAAGATATATAGTAATGTTACATATATATATGTTGAGTGAAAGTAAAGTGCTAAGAAAGCTATCAAACATGTCTTGTTCAGTTTTTTGCTCTTTCTCAATGATTATCCTTTTATCAATTTACTAGCATATTTGCCTTCAGTTGAAGTTATATCATCATATGTATTTGACATCCTACAAGAGTAGTCATTCTCTCGTCTAATAGTTGTTGAATAAAGATTAGGATTTATAAAATTCCTCTGTGCTCTAATTGGATTTAGCTGATGCATTGGTGGTTATGACTTCCTTCTGGATTTGTTGGGTTGGGTCGTATTGAGGAGACTCTCCTGAATCCTCTCTTCAGAGTCCTTTGCCAAGCTTGTATTTTTGCAGTGCATTGGGGGTTATGGCTTGAGTGGAATAATCATATTTTTAGGGGTTCAGAGAGATTCAAGATTGGAATGTGGAATATTTTGAGATTTGACGCCTCGTGGGCTTTGGTCTCTCTCTTGTAATTATCAGTTAGATCTCATTCTTTTGGATTAGAGTATGTTTCTTAGTTAGTTTTGAGACTTATTTTGGTGGGACTAGTTTTTCTATATGTCCTTGTATACATTTTTTTTTTCATTTTACTTGATGAAAGCATGATTTCTCATTCGGAAAAAAGATATAAGCTGATGCATGTGAAAAGGTAGTCTTCTAGTTTATTGACTGGCATATATCATGTTCAAAAGGGAATGATTTTGTAAATGATACTTCATCATAAGATAAAAAAATTTGTGCCACACTAACGCAATGGCTTTCTGGCACAGCAAGAGGGAAAGTAGAATGGCCTGAGAAGAAAAGGACAGCCTGAGCTGAACAACTTCTACCAGAATTATTTCTTCTTTGCTTTGTCCTCTCTCTGAACTTGATCCAGTTCGGGTTTACTAAAGGTACACAGTTTCATTCTCAGGACGGTAAGCTTAAGACATAACTCGAAAGCAGATAGGCTGGGGACATTTTAGTGTCATTAAGCTGTGATCCGATGAACATTTTTTTTTTTTCCCTTCTGCAGAGTTTTCAATGACTTTGGCATTGGATGAATCTCTTTTAAAGTATGAGCAATTCTAATCCGTTCGATATTCAATCTCCGATGTCGATATTCCAGTCGGATGCAACCTGTCAAGCACAGGAAAGGTGGTTGCAGTTAGCCAAATTCTTCTCCTTGTGTAGGGAATGGTCAGTAGTAAGAACTGGGTTTCCACTTTTAGAGAGAAATGAGAGCTATTGGGTATTAGATGAGAGCCATCATTCCTGATGTTTTGTTTATTAGGGCTTACACATTTTTTATTTTACTTGTTATTAGTTAGTTTGTTAATTAGTTAATGTGGTTAATAGTTTAACCATCGTTGTATTTACTGTCCATTATATATAAAGACTAAGGCTTCCCCTTTTGTATTACTTTTTTGAAGATTAATAAAATACTGCTAGCTTTTGGCTCCACCTTGATTGATATTAGAGCATGAATTAAGATCCAACCTAGACGGATGACTAACATCAAGAATTTGGAATCGAGTAGGATTCCTGCGAGCTTTATGCCATTGTGCTCGATATCTAACATTGCATCCTTCCCTTGGAAGGCTTAACCGATTGGGTGACAAAAATTGAAGAAATGGTTGACAAACTACAAAGAAGCTTTGGAGGATTAACAAGGGAAAACAAACTTACCGTCCAAATCAGCAAAGGAAAAGAGAAAGTTGTAGAAAATTTAGTGGAACAATTTGAAGGTAACACGAATATAGAATCTAAAGATCTATTTACAAAGAAGTATAAAAGAAAGAAAAAGAAAGGATCAAAGCACCATGAGGAAGAAACTGGAAACTTAATTAAGAAAATGAAAGTTCCAATGAAAATAAGTCCAAGAAGGGGTTTAAGAACTGGAGGAAATCCAAGAAAACGAAGAAAAATGATTAAGAATCTGATTCAACAACATCCAGTAATATATCCAACTGTTCAAGTGATGAAGACAACAATGATAGCAATAAAAAGACAAGTAAAAAAACATAAAGACAAAGGATACAAAATGAAAATCGATTAGCGATAGTTTGATGGACGATTAGACATGAAAAACTTCTTAGATTGGATCAAACAAGTGGAGGACTTCTTCAAATGAATGAATATTCCTGAAAATCGTCAAGTAAAATTGATGAAATACAAGTTGAAAGGTGGGGCAGCAGCATGCTGGGATCAATTAACCTCCAATAGAAGAAAAATGAGCAAGAAACCTGTGACAGATTGGGAAAAGATTAAAAAGATGTTCAAGGCAAGATTCTTACCTAACAATTATGAACAAATCTTGTACAACAAATATCAAGAGTGCAAACAACACAACTGAACTATGGAAGAATACACTGTATATACACGGTTTGTGTGAAGAAATCCAAGATCAAATTGATTTATTTCCTCTTGGAGGTATTCGAGAAGCAGTAACAGTGACCATAAAGGTTGAGAAGAAAATCATGAAAGAAAGAACTGGGAGTAATGGACAACCAAGCTGGAATGACAATCAAAGAACTCTTAATTAGAGTAGAGGAGGAAGAACATCACTTGACTGCACATCATCTAACTCAAGGGGAGAATTTAGGCAAGACAACATAAATTGGGGGCATAACAACGAATCCCACAAAGATGGAGAAGAGAAACCGAAGGCATCAAACACATGGAAGTCAAATTATCAAAAAAGTGGAGGCAAAAACTATAATGGTTAGTCAGTCCATAAACACCAAGAAAACAACCTCCATACCAGAAACTTGTATGCAAGACCTTCAAATCCAAAGAAATGTTATAGATGAATGTCCAGAAAGAAAGAAAATTGCAATGATAGAAGAAGCATTTGAACAAGAAGACAACAACAAAAATGGAGAAAAATTTACAGAAGAAGAAGAAGAAATCTTTGAAGAAGGTGATGATGGTGAACAGGTAATTTGTGTACTTCAATCCAAGAACAGAGGTGAATATAACTCAAAGGCACTCAATATTCAAGACAAGATACACCATAAATAACAAAGTATGTGATTTAATAATAATAGATAGTTGAAGTTGCGAAAATGTTGTGTCCAAAGCATTGGTAAAAGCTCTCGGATTGAATACTGAACATCATGCCAACCCTTATAAAATAGGATGGATCAAAAAAGGAAATGAGGTAGCTATTACCAAAATTTGCACCATCGCATTATCCATCGGGAAACATTACAAAGACCAAGTTGTTTGTGAAGTCATAGACATGGATGCATGCCACATTTTACATGGTCGGCTATGACAATTTGATCTTTCAGTCATCCACAAATGAAGAGAGAACACATAAATTCAATTGGCTTGGCAAAAAGATCGTCTTACTACCTAACAAGCCGGGGAGGTAAATGCAATGGGTACATCTTATCAACTCTCCTCTATTATACCTGCAAATGAGTTTTTAAATGAACACACCAAAAGTTTGATTGCACTTGTTATCAAAGGTCACAATGAGGATACTCTAGACACCAAAACTCCAAAAGCCATTACAGATTTGTTGCATGTTTTCAAAAACCTATACCCCATAGAATTACCTAGTGAGCTTCCACCTTTAAGAGATATCCAAACACCATATAGACTTTATTCCTAGTGCACCGTTACCAAACTTACCACACTATAGAATGAGTCCAACCGAATATAAAATTCTACATGATCAAATTGATCACCTCTTGAATAAAGGATTAATACGCAATAGTATGAGTTCTTGCGCAGTTCCTGCCCGACTCACACCTAAAAAAGATGGAATTTGGAGAATGTGTATCTGTAGTCACATGATAAATAAAATTTACAATTACATATAGATTCCTAATTCCTAGATTATCCGACCTTTTAGATCAATTATATGGTTCAAAAATCTTTTCTAAAATTGATCTTTAAAGTGGATATTACTATATCCGTATAAGACCAAGAGATGAGTAGAAAACTGCCTTTAAAACTAATGAGGGATTGTTTGAATGGATAGTAATGCCATTTGGGCTTTCTAATGCACCTAGTATACATTCATAGCGTCTTATGAACAAAGCTTTACAACCTTTTTTTTTTTTTGGAAAATTTGTGGTGGTTTATTTTGATGATATCTTGGTTTATAGCAAAAGTCTAGAAGAACATATTATTCATTTGAAGCATGTTTTCTCTGCTCTTAAAGATAACTCGTATATTAACTTGAGAATGTGTATTTTTGGAGTGCCCAAACTTGTCTTCTTAGGTTTTATAATAGGTGAACATGGTATAGAAGTTGATCCACTCAAGACAAAAGTTATAAATGAGTGGCCAACACATTCAAATGTCAAGAAAGTTCAAAGTTTCCATGGGCTTGCATCCTTTTATAGGAAATTTATTCGAAATTTCAGCACTATAACATCACCTTTGACCGATTGCCTTAAAAAACAAGGTTTTCATTGGGGCAAAGAGCAACACGAGAGCTTTGAGACTTTAAAACAAAGGTTAACTTGAGCACCTATTTTAGCATTACCTAGTTTTGATAAACTTTTTGTTGTTGAGGTTGATGCCTTAAGAAAATAAACCTATTAAATATTTCATTGAAAAACTTAGTGAGGTTAGAAAAAAGTAGTCCACATATGAGCAAGAACTTTATGCCTTGGTTAGAACTTTAAAATAGTGGGGACATTACTTGATAAGGAAAGAGTTTATTTTATATACATACCATCAATCCGTATGTTATCTTAATTCCCAAAAAACATTTGTCTAAAATGCATGCTAGGTGGGTTACTTTTATTCAACATTTTTATTTTTTTCATCAAGCATAAATCTAAACAAACTAATAAAGTAGCTGATGCATTAAGACTACAAGAAAATATATTTTCAGTGACAAGTCTTAGTGACGCAACCAAAGTACAAGTTTTTAGTGACGCGGCCAAAGTAGGAGATCTCATTTACTAAATATATTAAAGGGTGAAATAATTTCCTTTGATAGCCTTACTGATTTGTATGAGTTTGATGATAAGTTTTCTAACATATGGTTAAATTGCAAGGATGGACATGCTTTTAAAGATTTTAGCATGACTAACGGTTTTCTCCTCAAAGACAATGCGCTTTATATTCCACGCACATCGTTAAGGATGTAAATCATTAGGGATACTCATTCGGGTGGACTACGAGGCTATTTTAGTCGAGACAAAACATATGAGTTTATGCAAGTCTAAAACACCATAATAAAATAACAATGATCTTTATTGAATAAATAAAGAAATTCACATTACAATCCACAATAAACGCTTTATATGTTGGCTCATTTTTTAATCACCCAACATATGAAAAGGTTTTATGTTTCTACATTAAAAGAGAATAATTACAATAAAAAAACAACACTTGAAATATACAAAAGTTAACGTTTACTAAAAAAAAAAACATGAAGATAAAAACAATAACATTAGATATTCTCAAAGTCAAAAGAAACACTTGAGGTTCCACCAACTATGCCGATCTTCTCTTCAGGAGATTCAGAAAAATCTGCCACATCCAAATTTGTCATATTGGATGGGTCAAATATATCATTATCCTGGTATGCAAGATTTGCTTCCACATCTTTCCTTTTTCCTTCAGGGAGGCTTGATAGAGATCAACTAAGTGTTTTGATGTACAACAGGTACATGACCAATGCCCAATCATTCCGCATCAGAAACATTTATTTTCAACACTTTTTGAACTCTTATCTTGTGGAGTTTTTCCTTTGTGATCATCATTTTGTGTGGTTCTTTTAAAATTTGAATGATTAGAATGACCACCATGAAAATAATAATTATTTCTTCCTCTGCCACGACACCAACCTGGACCACGACCACGACCTCGACCACGATTATTATTAAAATTCACAGCATTCACTTCAGGAAATAGTGTTGTTCCAGTTGGTCGAGATTCGTGGTTTTTCATCAATACTCGTTATTTTGTTCAGCCACGAGAAGACATGAAATTAGTTCAGAATACTATTTAAAACCTTTCTCTTGATATTGCTAATGTAGGAACATATTCGAGACATGAAATGAAGAAAATGTCTTCTCTAACATATCAACATCAGTAATTTTCTCTCCGCATAACAACAATTTCAAACTGATTTTAAATAATGCGAAATTGTAATCACTTATAAAGAGATTTAGGAAGAATAACTGTTTTCTTATGAACATACATTTCTTTCAATTTTTTCCACAAGATACGAGGATTTTTTATTGTAAGATATTCCATTTTCAATCCCTCGTGGAGATGATGACGAAGGAAAATCATAGTTTTTGCTTTATCTTGACTAGATGTCGTATTTTCCTTCTTTAATTGTTTCCCCAAGGTTCATAGCATCCAAGTGGATTTCAGCATTGAGCACCTATTGTAGACACCGTATTTGGTCCGACTTGATTTTTTGGTTTATATTATGCTTTTAACTTATCATTTTTTATGTGTATATATATCATGATTAATATTTTTTTTATTTTATATTTGTCATTTGTTAAAAAATGTAAAAATAAAAGCCCATTAAATGAAATCTCCCAACCTTTTTTTTTTTAACGTTTTTCCTATCCTTATTTTTCTCATTCTTCCCCACTACCATATCTTTCTCCCTAATAATCTCAATCCTCTCACCCACATTTCCACGATTTTTCATTCTTCAATTTACTATTTAGAGTGTGTGGATGGCTTATAAAAAAGGAGGGTCATTAACAAGGTAAAAAAAAAAAAAAACCAAGGAAGAAGGAAAAGAAAAAGTGCAGAGAGTAAATTATGAAAAAGACTAGGAGGAGAAGTTTTGAAGGTCAAAATTCATCAATTCTTTTGGGCAAAAGTTATCTTTGACTTAAAAGCCCCACTTTCTCTCTCCAAAGCTCACTTTCTCACTCCAAACATCATCCCTCTTGTGAACAAAATCCTCCACCATTTTCTTCTTCTTTCATCCTACATCCTACCACTTAGCTCCGGTACCTCTCACACACATCGCCAAAGTAGCAGAACTGAACACCCCTTTCTGGCGACCCTCGCAACCTCGCAGCAAACCCACGCCGGCAACTCTACAAATTAGTACCACGTGCATCCGAGTTCATTGTAAGAAGACCCAAAAGTTTGTCTGTCCAGCACTAACTCGGGCGACCTTTGCAGCCAAACGTCGATGACGGGCAACCGACACCGGCGGCTCCAACGAACGAAAGTGACGCCCAAACCCAATGGCGGCGTACCCACGAAATCCGGCGAAAGGCTCCAACTCCGACAACCTCCGACGACCCATGAGCAATTTCTGGCGAGATGACTTACATCCATGAATTAAATGTGGAGGATGAGGAGAAGAAGTAGTTGGAAGAAGATAGAGTTGGAGAAGAAAGAAAAAATCGTGAGGAAGAAGAAGATGAGGGGAGGAAAGAGAAAATGGTGGGTCCCACTCTTTTATTTATTTATGCATTTTTCCTTTTCTTCATATTTACTAATCATTTCTCTTTTATTTGATTAAAAACTTATTTCAAATTGTTTATTTATTTCATGTTTTTTTTTTTTATTTTAAGTTAGAATTCACATCGATTTCAAATTAATTTTAATTGTGATTTTCTTAAATCAATTTCAACTTGGTTTTAAATTAAAAGTTCTAATTGGAATGTCATAATTGGCTTTAATTTAGAAGATCCAATTTAATTCCAATTTAATTTTAATTTGAAGTATTAATTTCAATTCCATTTTAATACTCAATTTGGATTTTCAATTCAATTTCATGTTGAAGTTTTAAAATATCAATGTCAATTTGATTTAATTTGGATTTCAAATTCAATGTCATATTGGTTTTAAATTGACTCGATTTCAATTTGGTTTACTTTATAATTTTCAATTTGAATTTGATTTAATTTGGATTTCAAATTCAATTTTATGTTGGTTTTAAATTGATTCGATTTCAATTTAGTTTAATTTGGAATTCTTATTCAATTTCATTTTGGTTTAATTGGTAATTTTAGAAATTAATTTGAATTTGGTTTAATTGAGATTTCCAATTCAATTCTTTTTTTTTAATTGATTCATTTTCAATTTGATTTTAAATCTGATTTCCTAAATCAATTTCAAATTATCTTTATTGTGTCATTTCTCGAATAAATTTCATTTCAAATCAATTTCAGTTTGGTTTTAATTTAGAATTTCTAATTTGAGCCTTAAATTTGTTTTAATTTGGAATTTTTCAAGTCAATGTCTTTTGGTTTTATATTGAAAATCAATTTCAATTTTAAACAAAATTGGAAATCAATTTTGAAGGTTAAATCAAATTTCAAAATCATTATCTAATATTTTGAAATGCTAAAATAAATCGATTATGAAAACTTTAAAGCTAATTTTGTCTAAGAACGGGTACTTAAGCTGACCGAAAGGGAACACCCTGCCTGGAAATTAGCCTAAAGTTTAACTATCGATTATTTTGGCAATCAAAATTTAAATTTGATTAACTTAGATATTTCCAAATCAATTTCAATTTGATTCTAAATTGGATTTTCCAAATGAATTTCAAGATGGTTTTACTTTAGTAATTCTGAATGAATTTCTAATTGAATTTGGTTTAAAAATGAAAAAATATTTTTTCCATTGAATAGTGTCATACCACTCATGAATATTAGTTCACATTTTATTTTTGAAATGTGAGATAATAGATGTGAGACAAAATAACTCATCTACAACCTATGACGGAGTTGAGAATTTCTCAAATTCTTGAGGTGACAAATTTTCTTTAATTAAAAGAAAATTTCAACATGACAAACAATTATTGGGTATAACCCCACTCACTACATCAGACCCTTACTTTATCGCTTAAAGCTAAGGTAAGATCAAGTGAGACATTTGTTATTTATTTCTTTTATTTCTTCAAAATAATAAGGATCATTTTATGTTATAAAAGGATAATTTTTAAATAAAATGTGGTAATCGTTTTTTAAACGGGTGTTGTAGGGGTGCTAACACCTTCCCTACACTCAATCGACTCCCGAGCCTAATCTTTGGTTTTCAAAGACCGGTTTTTCTTTAAAATGGGTGACCAATCACACCCCAAGATGATTGGTGGCGACTCCAAACCCTTAACCTCGAAAGAGACCCTTAGGGAAGGACGTCGGCCGCTCCGCGTCGCGATGACGTTGCGACAGCTTGGCGACTCTGCTGGGGACTTTAGAGAGTCAAGCCACTTCAATTTTATTTTCTATTATCCTTTTAGCCACTTCAATTTTATTTTCTATTATCCTTTTATTAATTTATTTGGTTCATTATGTTATTTTATTTCTGTAATTTTATTTTTTTTAGGTCATCATGCATTTCACACAATCACAGCTCTATACCCGGGCTATACCCTTAGGATTAGAATCGAGGATGTAGTAGTGTCGACCTTCGAAGGGACATCATTGCCCTCGTGTAGGCGCACGAAAAATCCTCACTCAGGTTAGTTCATATGTTATTTTATAACATTTGGATTAATTTGGGAGCCTTTTATCCATTAGAGTTAGAATCTTTATACCCTCACTTCATTCTCATAGTTCTGGGTCATTTATTTTGTATTATCATTATTTTTGTGGGTTAATCATGGTCATTAGGTTTCAACTCTTTCTTTGTTGATACCATATTACCTTTTTCTAAAGGCTTTTATTAAAAAAATGAAGTCATCTTATCCTCGCTGTTTTTGAAAAAAAACTTAGGAGTCTTCCTACTTTTGTTGTTTTTTTAAAAGATTTCTTTAAAAATAAAAGTCTTTCTATCGTCACTTGTTTTTTTTTTTTTTTTTTTAAAAAAAATCAAGTATTTTTATCTCTTTCGTTTCTTTTAAGGATTTTCTATCTTTCTTTTGAATTTTTCTTTTTTTTTTTAAAAAAAAAAGAGGGAGAAAATCTCTTCGAAATGAAGGTTTTTTTTTTTTCCTTCTTCAATTATTTTCCATCTCGTTCAGTCCTTGGCCATTTTTTTCCTCATTCCCCTTAAGTCATGCATCACATTCGAAAGTAGTAATGTTGACCTTCGAATGGACATCATTGTCCTCGTGTAGGTGCATGAAAATTTTTGCTCAAGTTAATTTAATCGTTATTTTATAACATTGAATTAATTTGGGATTTTTTTTTCCTCTTTAGGATTGGAACTTTAATCTCACATTATCCTTACCACTTAGGTTAATTCAATTGTTATTTGAGAACATTGAAATTGATTTGAGATCTTTTGTTTTTGGGATTATAACTTTATCCTCACATCATTCCCATTGCTCAAGTTAATTCAATTGTTATTGAAATTGATATGAGATCCTTTGTATTCTAGGATTAGAGTTTTATCCTCACACCATTTCACTAATCAAGTTAATTCAATTGTTATTTTATAACATTGAATTGATTTTGAGGTCCCTTATCAGGGTTTGAATCATCCTCATAGATTTTACAATTCTTTGGTCAAATATTTTTTGTTATTTGAAAAAAAAATATATTTTATTATTTTCATTTTATCATTTCTTGTGAAACAAAAAAAAAGTGATTAAAAAAAAAAGGATATTAATATTTTTTTTTTGTTTGGAAATAATAGGATCTTTTGTTAAAAAAATAGGCAAAAAGAATTTCTTTTATCAACTTCTTATTGTTTCTTTTTTTTTTAAAAAAAAAAAAGAAAAAAGAAAAAAGAAAAAGGATTCCCTTTAACTTGAGTGAATCTCTCCTTTTAAAATTTTTATTTTTCCATTTTTTTGAGAAATAAATTGTGGAGATAAATTTTCACCTTGAAATAAATTCTCCATATACCTTTCAGAAAAATAAAAAATTCTTAGATTTTTTTTCTTCCCTCCTTATAGTTTTAAGTTGCACATCTGGCACATATTTGAGTCTTAGGAGTCATGCACCATTTAGTTTAAGTTCATTTCATTCACGACCTTTGGGATCATATTTTTTATGATGAAGTAGTGTCGACCTTCGAGGGGATATAATTACCCCCGTGCAGGCACATGAAAATCTTCACTCGAGTTAATTCTTTGTTATTTTATAACATTGAAATTAATTTTTGAACCCTTAGAGGTTCAAATTTCTCACTTTATTAGGGTTAGAATAATCTTCATGTCACCCTTCATCACAATATTTTCTTCATAGACCATCATCTAGGGTTAGGGCATTCGTATGATAGAGGTAGTGTCGATTTTTAATACCCTCGTTCCTCATATCCACTCATTCATCATAAGGATCCTGAGTTCATCTTTAGAACAAGAGTGTCATGCATGTGGATCCATGTTCACATTTGCGTAAAGTTGTGACACATTGACTCTCATGCAAACACAAAGAATATTTCACTCATGTTTATGGTTAGGAGACATTTTTTCTCTTCATAAGATGCATTTAGAACATAGTAGGCATTTTTCATGCATTTCAATCCATGTTTACAATTTACACATTTTTCCCATACATCATTATCTCATATTCTATGTTAAGGTCATTAAAAAAAATCTTCTTGCATTTTTTTACTCAATAATGGCATAGTATCTTCTCATGCATCAATTTTCATTCTTCGATCACATCATTCAGTTGCATTTCATGAAAAAAAAACTTGCATAGTTCTTTTATTTTGTCTTTTTCTAAAAGCGAATGGCTCAACAACCACATGTTCGTCGTTCTTACAGACTACAAGGCAAAGACATGGAAGGACAGAATGTTGAGCAGTCTCATGAACAAGCCATGAAAATTCTCTCTTTTGGAGAAGGGTGAAATAGTGGCAAATGTCTCTCAACCTGACATCCCAGTCAATAATCCTGGTGACTCACCTCATTCGCACAAGTTGAAAGTATCTCTTTATCAACCAGCTAGAGATGTCATCCAACAACGATCATCACCCAACCCTTCAGCAAGCTATCAGTTTTCATTTTTTCAGGAGGACCAATCAGCATAAGTCGTCAAACTGAACATGCATTCTAGAAACCTATCCCACTGAAAGCAACTTCCAATGTTCCTAATCTTCATGGTCTTGTAATTAGAAGAGCCTTGACTGGAAAAGGTAAAAAAGTTATTACCAAGAAAATGTTGAAATGCTTGAGAAAAGATTAAATGTGATTGAAGGAGTTGACATCTTTGGTAATGTTGGTCCTACCCAATTATGTCTGGTGTCGAACTTGGTTATTCCACCCAAATTCAAAGTACCTAAGTTTGGAAAATATGATGGGACGTCTTGTCTCAAAAGCCACCTTGTTATGTATTGCAGGAAGATGTAAGGTTATTCTCAAAATGACAAGCTCCTCATACACTATTTCCAAGATAGTTTAATTGGTCCAGCATCTCGTTGGTATATGCAATTAGACAGTACACACATCCGTTCTGGGAGGAGCTTGGTTGATTCCTTTTTGAAGAAATACAGGCATAATGTAGACATGACTCTTGATCGATTATACTTGCAGAACATGAGGAGGAGGGAAGCATATAGCTTTAAAGAATATGCCTAAAGGTGGAGGGATACAGCTGCACAAGTACACCCACCTTTAACTAGCAAGGAATTGACAACTATGTTATTTACCCTTGAGTCTCCATACTATGATCGAATGATAGGAAGTGCATCCACCAATTTTTCAGACATCATGATTGGAGAAATAATAGAATGCGGGGTTAAACATGGAAGGATATTCGATAATGCAATTGAATCATCAATCGAAGACGAAGAAGATTGCTCAAAGGATCAACAAGTCCAAGTAATATTTTCCACACCAAGACTCATGCACAACTACAAAGGAAATCAACAAAGTTATCCTCAAATTCACTTCGCTCATCCACCTATTTTGCAGCATAATCCACAACCAACAAGGTTGACTGTTTCTTACAATCATAATGGTAAGATGTAGCAAAGGTGGAGAATGTCGATCCAATACCTGTTGCAATTATCGAGTCGTCGTCGTGCTTATTCAGGAAAAACCTATTGGTACTCATGCTTACAATACCAACTCAATCTCTCCACACTCAAAGTAGTGTGATCCCAATATCATGGAGCTTTAAGCCACACTTGAAAGAATCGAAGCATCATGTGCAAGATCGAGTGAAGGCAGTTCAAGCATTAATCACTAGAGTTTGAGGCGTTTATTCACATGAGAAGAAATATTTAGTGTATCTAATAAAGTCTCTACTTCTCTTTGAATTGTCTTTAAGATTATGAAATTCGAAGATAGACAAGGGCCTATGACTCAAGAACACATGCATGGAATATGATTATCATAAGTTAGCTAAGTAGTCAGGAAGAACGTGGGCATGTGAAAATTGAGCTATTTTCTTTTGGTCAAGGTTTCATCATACATGCATTTATGCATCATTCATTTCATATGTTTTTTTTTTCTTTTAAAAAAGAAAGTGATTTTTTTTATTGCAAACAAAAGTAAAACCACATGTTTCTTCCAGAAAATTTTTTGGATCAAAGTTTACTTCGATCATTCTTTTCAGTTAAAGAGCTTAGCAAGTAAGTTTTTATTTGGAGGGATTGTAAAAAAATGAGACAAAAAGAAAAGAACAAAAAAAAAAAAAAAAGAACAAAAAAAAAGAGAAGCAAAAAAAATAGAATGCGCTCACTGTTCTCACCGAGAAAAGGGAAAATGGTCAAGTCTCAATCATTTTTGTTTCCTTCTGAATGGTTTTCACACTCCATTGTTGCAAAACCATAGTTTCAATTAAAGGCAATTTTATCCTGACCTCCATATTTCTCATGTGTTAAAATGTCATATTACCATACCTCCTCGAACAAGGTTTGAATTTTCACACTAGGGTAAATACCCCTTATAGTGAGGATCTAAAATTACTCACTGAAAAACCTTGAGCTTAATACACCAAATATGTGATTTTGTGGTAAGCCAACATGGATTATTGATTCACCATCAAACCTTTTGCTAAACTCATCATGTATAGCTGCGATGAATCTCTACATTTGTTTACCCACCTGAGAGCATTTTGCTAAGCCTGTCACATCTAACCATGTGACAAACGTTCAAAACTACTCATCTGATGTTACCAAGAGAGCTTCAATAGTAATGAAATAGGAATTAGACGATTTACTGCTTCTAAGACTTGTAGTTGTTTGAGTATTCCTATATTTCATCTATTTTTCAATTACACGCTTCCTACCATTTCTATTTTTTTGTCTTCTCTCCTTTTATTAGAAGGTGACTCCAAGACTAAGGACGATAATCTTGAGAATTTGGACTTAGTAACTTGAGAAATTGTCTCGAAGTCTCAAAATCTTTCAATGAGTTTTGCCTGAGAAATAACCTTATCATGGTTCCAAGGAGCATTGACAAAGAAGCAACATGGAGTGATTATTGAAGTTGCAAAGGATGACTTACACATGATTGATCTTCTATATGTGATTGCATCATCTGCTAGTCATGGAAGCATATATTCGGCCTAAAAAAAAGAGAAAAAAAGAAGAAAAGAAAAAGAAAAGAAAAAGAGAAAAGTGAAAAAGAGAAAAAGAAAAAAGAAATTTACTAGGCCAGGATAATTCTTAAATTGTATGATTGGGACAATCAATGTAGATCCAGAGGTCATACCTACAAACGATTTGAAGATTTTCTTTGTCAATCATCAACTGGGCAAGAATCTTCATTGCTACACTAGAGCAAAGCCATCATCACTAGACTGGGGCAAAGCCAACATATTAAATTGGAGCAAGAGCCTTCATTGCTACACTGGGACAAAGACATCGTGACTAGTCTGTGGCAAAGCAATCATCAACTAAGCAAGAACCTTCATTGTTGCGCTAGAGACAAGCCATCATCACTAGAGTGGGGCAAAGGCATCGTCACTAGACTGGGGCAAAGTCAACATTATTGAATTTGAGCAAGAGCCTTCATTGCTACATTGGGACAAAGACATCGTCACTAATCTGTGGCAAAACAATCATCAGCTGAGCAAGAACCTTCATTGTTGCGCTAGAGACAAGCCATCATCACTAGAGTGGGGCAAAGGCATCGTCACTAGACTGGGGCAAAGTCAACATTATTGAATTTGAGCAAGAGCCTTCATTGCTACATTGGGACAAAGACATCGTCACTAATCTGTGGCAAAACAATCATCAGCTGAGCAAGAACCTTCATTGTTGCGCTGGGGCAAAGCTTTCATCGTTACGCTAGAGCAAAGTCGTCATTATTAAATTGGAGCAAGAATCTTCATTGCTACACTAGAGCAAAGACATCGTCACTAGACTGGGGCAAAGCCAACATTATTAAATTGGAGCAAGAACCTACATTGCTACACTGGGGCAAAGTCATCATCACTATACTGGAGCAAAGCCAACATTATTAAATTGGAACAAGAACCTTCATTGCTATACTGGGACAAAGACATCTTCACTAGACTGAGGCAAAGCCAACATTATTAAATTGGAGCAAGAACCTTCGTCACCATACTGGGACAAAGTCTTCATCACTATACCAAGGCAAAGCCATCGCCACCACGTGAGAGTAAATCCTTCATAACTACACTGGGGCAAAGCTTTCATCATCGTTAGGGCAAAGTCGTCATTATTAAATTGGAGCAAGAATCTTTATAGCTACAGTAGGGCAAGGTCATTCAACCATTTATGCAAGTTGTTCTAGACTGGGGCAAAGACCAAGTTAAGAGAATCACACTTCTCTTACGAAGAATCTTTCAATCTCGAGCGGTTCTCCACATTCAAGAATAAAAAGTTGAATCATATTTTCATAGAAGAATCACATTCAGGGAAAGAACAATCACAATAATGAGGGTTTTTCATCAAAGATCTCGAGCTGACTTAAAGAAAGAATGAGATATATGAGATGATCTCTTGAGAAGCTACTCCTTGTTCTCACAATGGTTGTCCAAAGAATTGGGGTCACCTTAACATATTTTCATTTGAATAATATTTTAATTATTCGAATGTTCAAAATTATGTTTAATCTCTTATTGTTCAAGAGACTTTTTATAAAGGCATTTGTGATCCATGTTTGCCTTTTTCATTCTTTTTTCTTCGAAAAAGAAACTTGGTTTCTTTCTTTGTTGACTATCATCGTCCTCGTTTGTCCCTAGGCCAAATTCATCTTCCTGTATCCAATCTTTTGTCCACTCCAAGGCTAAGGTTATGAAGCAGTTGAAACAAGTAAGATGTTTAATGCTATGAATTACCATTGATAGTTCTCTAAACTAGCACATGAGACACTTCTAAAAACTCACCATACCCAGTATAATTGAGCAATCTATGATTGACATATATGTTTTCTTTTAGATTGAGCAATCTCTGATTAACATACATGATCCCTTTCAGGTGAAGACATTCAAAAAAAAAAAAAAAAAAAAGAGAGGAAAGAAACAAGATAAACAAAAAGAAAGAAATGAGAGAAAAAGAAATGAAAGAAAGAATGCTTCCTCCAATGATGACAACGAGGTTCTCTTTGAGTCCTTTCTAAATATTGATTGATAAGAATGATGAAAGTAAACAATAATGATCATTTTGTTAAATATGGAAAACACATATGGTTATCTTTCACAAATCAAGCTCTTATTTATCAATTCATCATTGTTTGCATCGCTATTTCTCACAAGAAATTTGTTTTCATACCACGGAGTTGGTGAAAATAGATCACATGAATATCATGCATACATCTACATTTGACATGCATATGCATCCATACATCATGCCTTCAGAGTAGAATTTATTTACTTACTCAATCATCATCAGGGCATAGGTCGTCATACATGGTTAGTTGCATTATCATTGCTTAGAGTGGTCAATGAGCATGTTCAATCCATGACACTGGGGCAAAAGCACACATATATTTCACGTAGGATGTTCACATGAAAATAGTGCATCATATCTTGCATTAATGTTATAGCTTGCATTTCCATATCTACACAAAGATTACATAAATGTTATAGCTTGCATTTCCATATCTACCAACCTCTTTGGAGTGTTATCTATCATTTCAAGATGATTTAACTCACTTTCATGCATATGGGTATACTTCATTCACGAGAACTCCCAATATGTTCAAAAGAGTCTTTTTTCTTATAATTGATTCTTTTTCTTTTTCGGCAGCTAAGTCTCATTTTAAAACAAATTTCTGAAATACGAAATCTCTGTTTTAAAATCTCTTCATTTTTGGCAACTAAGTTTTGAAATAAAAACTGTTGTCTCGTTTTAAAACAAATTTCTGAAATACGAAATCCCTGTTTTAAAATCTCTTCATTTTTGGCAACTAAGTTTTGAAATAAAAACCGTTGTCTCGTTTTAAAACAAATTTCTGAAATACGAAATCCCTGTTTTAAAATCTTTTCATTTTCGACAACTAAGTTTTGAAATAAAAACTTTTGTCTCGTTTTAAAACAAATTTCTAAAATACGAAATCCCTGTTTTAAAATCTTTTTATTTTCGACAACTAAGTTTTGAAATAAAAACCGTTGTCTCGTTTTAAAACAAATTTCTGAAATACGAAATCCCTGTTTTAAAATCTTTTTATTTTCGACAACTAAGTTTTGAAATAAAAACCGTTGTCTCATTTTAGAAAAAATTTCTAAAATACGAAATCCCTGTTTTAAAATATTTTCCTTTTTGACAACTAAGTTTTAAAATAAAAACTGTTGTCTCATTTTAAAACAAATTTCTGAAATACGAAATCCCTGTTTTAAAATCTTTTCCTTTTTGGCAACTAAGTTTTGAAATAAAAACTGTTGTCTCCTTTTAAAACAAATTTCTGAAATACGAAGTTCCTATTTTAAAATCTTTTACTTTTTGACAACTAAGCTTTGAAATAAAAATTGTTGTCTCGTTTCTGAAATACGAAATCTCTGTTTTAAAATCTTTCATTTGTGGCAGCTAAGTTTTCAAATAAAAACCGTTGTCAATTTTTGAAATATGAAATCCTTGTTTATCTTCCTTTGGTTAAGTCGAACCCTACTAGCTAGTAGAGGTCGAAGCCTGGTTAGAGTCAGGTCTATTCCCAATTTCTCTTGGTTAAATCGAACACTGCTAGTTAGTAGAGGTCGAAGCCTAGTTAGAGTTAGGTCCATTTCCTCTTTTTTGGTTAAATCGAACCCTGCTAGCTAGTAGAGGTCGAAGCCTGGTCAGAGCCAGGTCCATTCCCATTTGCTCTTAGTTAAATCGAACCCTGCTAGTTAGTAGAGGTCGAAGCCTAGTCAGAGTTAGGTTCATTTCCTCTTCTTTTGGTTAAATCGAACCCTGCTAGTTAGTAGAGGTCGAAGCCTAGTCAGAGTTAGGTTCATTTCCTCTTCTTTTGGTTAAATCGAACCCTGCTAGCTAGTAGAGGTCGAAGCCTGGTCAGAGCCAGGTCCATTCCCATTTGCTCTTTGTTAATTCGAACCCTATTCTTGTTTAAAGGTCGAAACCTTGTCAGAGTCATGTCCATTTCCTATTTCTCTTTGTTGGTTAATTCAAACCATATTCCTGTTTAGAGGTCAAAGCCTGGTCAGAGTCAGGTCCATTTCATTTCCATCTTTGTTGGTTAAATCGAACCCTATTCTTGTCAGGTCGAGGCCTTGTCAGAGTCATGTCCATTTCCTATTTCTCTTTGTTGGTTAATTCGAACCCTATTCTTGTTTAAAGGTCGAAACCTTGTCAGAGTCATGTCCATTTCCTATTTCTCTTTGTTGGTTAATTCAAACCATATTCCTGTTTAGAGGTCAAAGCCTGGTCAGAGTCAGGTCCATTTCATTTCCATCTTTGTTGGTTAAATCGAACCCTATTCTTGTCAGGTCGAGGCCTTGTCAGAGTCATGTCCATTTCCTATTTCTCTTTGTTGGTTAATTCGAACCCTATTCCTGTTTAGAGGTCGAAGCTTGGTCAGAGTCAGGTCCATTTCCTATTTCTCTTTGTTGGTTAAATTGAACCCTAATCTTGTTTAGTGGTCAAAGCCTGGTAAGAGTCAGGTCCATTTCATTTCCATCTTTGTTGGTTAAATTGAACCCTATTCTTGTTTAGTGATCGAAGCTTGGTCAGAGTCAGGTCCATTTCATTTCCATCTTTTGGTTAATTCGAACCCTATTCCTGTTTAGAGGTCGAAGCCTGGTCAGAGTCAGGTCCATTTCCTATTTCTCTTTGTTGGTTAAATCGAACCCTATTCTTGTTTAGTGGTCAAAGCCTGGTCAGAGTCAGGTCCATTTCATTTCCATCTTTGTTGGTTAAATCGAACCCTATTCTTATTTAGTGGTCGAAGCCTGGTCAGAGTCAGGTCCATTTCATTTCCATATTTTGGTTAAATCAAACCCTATTCTTGTTTAGTGGTCGAAGCTTGGTCAGAGTTAGGTCCATTTCATTTCCATCTTTTGGTTAATTTGAACCCTATTCCTGTTTAGAGGTCGAAGCCTGGTCAGAGTCAGGTCCATTTCCTATTTCTCTTTGTTGGTTAAATCGAACCCTATTCTTGTTTAGTGGTCAAAGCCTGGTCAGAGTCAGGTTCATTTCATTTCCATCTTTGTTGGTTAAATCGAACCCTATTCTTATTTAGTGGTCGAAGCCTGGTCAGAGTCAGGTCCATTTCATTTCCATCTTTTGGTTAAATCAAACCATATTCTTGTTTAGAGGTCGAAGTCTTGTCAGAGTCAGGTCCATTTCCTATTTCTCTTTGTTGGTTAAAATGAACCCTATTCTTGTTTAGTGGTTGAAGCCTGGTCAGAGTCAGGTCCATTTCATTTCCTTCTTTGTTGGTTAAATCGAACCCTATTCTTATTTAGTGGTCGAAACCTGGTCAGAGTCAGGTCCATTTCATTTCCATCTTTGTTGGTTAAATCGAACCCTATTCTTGTTTAGTGGTCGAAGCCTGGTCAGAGTCAGGTCCATTTCATTTCCATTTCTGTCAGTTAAATCGAACCCTACTAGGTAGTAGAGGTCGAAGCTTGGCTATAGTCAGGTCCATTCCATTTTTTTTACCAGTTAAATCGAACCCGACTATTCAGTCGAGGTCGAAGCCTGTGTCAATCCAGGTCCATTTTCAATTTTTCTCTCAGTTAAATGGAACCCGACTATTCAGTCGAGGTCGAAGCATGTGTCAATCTAGGTCCGTTTTCAATTTTTCTCTTGGTTAAATCGAACCCTGCGAGTTAGTAGAGGTCGAAGCCTAGTCAGAGTAGGTCCATTTCCTCTTCTTTTGGTTAAATCGAACCCTGCTAGCTAGTAGAGGTCGAAGCCTGGTCAGAGTCAGGTCCATTCCCCTTTTCCTTTGGTTAAATCGAACCCTATTATTGTTTAGAGGTCGAAGCCTGGTCAAAGTCAGGTCCATTTCCTATTTCACTTTGTAGGTTAAATCGAACCTCGTTCTTGTTTAAAGGTCGAAACCTAGTCAGAGTCAGGTCCATTTCATTTTCTTTTGGTTAAATCCAACCTTATCTTTGATTAGAGATGAAAGTCTGGTCAAAGTAAGGTTCATTTTTTTTTCCAACTTTAGGCCAAGCTTGGTTTAAGCATGAAGTCATTTCTTTTATTTTTTAACTAAAAATCTTCGCCTTCCCAATACTTTGTCTTTTTCCTTTGTCTACCCTTTCAATCCTTCAAGGATACACAAATGGGGGGCAAACTGTAGACACCGTATTTGGTCCGGCTTGATTTTTTGGTTTATATTATGCTTTTAACTTATCATTTTTTATGTGTATATATATCATGATTAATATTTTTTTTATTTTATATTTGTCATTTGTTAAAAAATGTAAAAATAAAAGCCCATTAAATGAAATCTCCCAACCTTTTTTTTTTTTTTTAACGTTTTTCCTATCCTTATTTTTCTCATTCTTCCCCACTACCATATCTTTCTCCCCAATAATCTCAATCCTCTCACCCACATTTCCACGATTTTTCATTCTTCAATTTACTATTTAGAGTGTGTGGATGGCTTATAAAAAAGGAGGGTCATTAACAAGGTAAAAAAAAAAAAACCAAGGAAGAAGGAAAAGAAAAAGTGCAGAGAGTAAATTATGAAAAAGACTAGGAGGAGAAGTTTTGAAGGTCAAAATTCATCAATTCTTTTGGGCAAAAGTTATCTTTGACTTAAAAGCCCCACTTTCTCTCTCCAAAGCTCACTTTCTCACTCCAAACATCATCCCTCTTGTGAACAAAATCCTCCACCATTTTCTTCTTCTTTCATCCTACATCCTACCACTTAGCTCCGGTACCTCTCACACACATCGCCAAAGTAGCAGAACTGAACACCCCTTTCTGGCGACCCTCGCAACCTCGCAGCAAACCCACGCCGGCAACTCTACAAATTAGTACCACGTGCATCCGAGTTCATTGTAAGAAGACCCAAAAGTTTGTCTGTCCAGCACTAACTCGGGCGACCTTTGCAGCCAAACGTCGATGACGGGCAACCGACACCGGCGGCTCCAACGAACGAAAGTGACGCCCAAACCCAATGGCGGCGTACCCACGAAATCCGGCGAAAGGCTCCAACTCCGACAACCTCCGACGACCCATGAGCAATTTCTGGCGAGATGACTTACATCCATGAATTAAATGTGGAGGATGAGGAGAAGAAGTAGTTGGAAGAAGATAGAGTTGGAGAAGAAAGAAAAAATCGTGAGGAAGAAGAAGATGAGGGGAGGAAAGAGAAAATGGTGGGTCCCACTCTTTTATTTATTTATGCATTTTTCCTTTTCTTCATATTTACTAATCATTTCTCTTTTATTTGATTAAAAACTTATTTCAAATTGTTTATTTATTTCATGTTTTTTTTTTTTATTTTAAGTTAGAATTCACATCGATTTCAAATTAATTTTAATTGTGATTTTCTTAAATCAATTTCAACTTGGTTTTAAATTAAAAGTTCTAATTGGAATGTCATAATTGGCTTTAATTTAGAAGATCCAATTTAATTCCAATTTAATTTTAATTTGAAGTATTGATTTCAATTCCATTTTAATACTCAATTTGGATTTTCAATTCAATTTCATGTTGAAGTTTTTAAATATCAATGTCAATTTGATTTAATTTGGATTTCAAATTCAATGTCATATTGGTTTTAAATTGACTCGATTTCAATTTGGTTTACTTTATAATTTTCAATTTGAATTTGATTTAATTTGGATTTCAAATTCAATTTTATGTTGGTTTTAAATTGATTAGATTTCAATTTAGTTTAATTTGGAATTCTTATTCAATTTCATTTTGGTTTAATTGGTAATTTTAGAAATTAATTTGAATTTGGTTTAATTGAGATTTCCAATTCAATTCTTTTTTTTTTTAATTGATTCATTTTCAATTTGATTTTAAATCTGATTTCCTAAATCAATTTCAAATTATCTTTATTGTGTCATTTCTCGAATAAATTTCATTTCAAATTGAATTTACATTGAAGTCTCCAAATCAATTTCAGTTTGGTTTTAATTTAGAATTTCTAATTTGAGCCTTAAATTTGTTTTAATTTGGAATTTTTCAAGTCAATGTCTTTTGGTTTTATATTGAAAATCAATTTCAATTTTAAACAAAATTGGAAATCAATTTTGAAGGTTAAATCAAATTTCAAAATCATTATCTAATATTTTGAAATGCTAAAATAAATCGATTATGAAAACTTTAAAGCTAATTTTGTCTAAGAACGGGTACTTAAGCTGACCGAAAGGGAACACCCTGCCTGGAAATTAGCCTAAAGTTTAACTATCGATTATTTTGGCAATCAAAATTTAAATTTGATTAACTTAGATATTTCCAAATCAATTTCAATTTGATTCTAAATTGGATTTTCCAAATGAATTTCAAGATGGTTTTACTTTAGTAATTCTGAATGAATTTCTAATTGAATTTGGTTTAAAAATGAAAAAATATTTTTTCCATTGAATAGTTTCATACCACTCATGAATATTAGTTCACATTTTATTTTTGAAATGTGAGATAATAGATGTGAGACAAAATAACTCATCTACAACCTATGACGGAGTTGAGAATTTCTCAAATTCTTGAGGTGACGAATTTTCTTTAATTAAAAGAAAATTTCAACATGACAAACAATTATTGGGTATAACCCCACTCACTACATCAGACCCTTACTTTATCGCTTAAAGCTAAGGTAAGATCAAGTGAGACATTTGTTATTTATTTCTTTTATTTCTTCAAAATAATAAGGATCATTTTATGTTATAAAAGGATAATTTTTAAATAAAATGTGGTAATCGTTTTTTAAACGGGTGTTGTAGGGGTGCTAACACCTTCCCTACACTCAATCGACTCCCGAGCCTAATCTTTGGTTTTCAAAGACCGGTTTTTCTTTAAAATGGGTGACCAATCACACCCCAAGATGATTGGTGGCGACTCCAAACCCTTAACCTCGAAAGAGACCCTTAGGGAAGGACGTCGGCCGCTCCGCGTCGCGATGACGTTGCGACACCTATGACAAATAATTATTGAAATTAATGTCAAGGGCTGCGAATTCTAATTTCGTAAGGTTTGTCATGAGAATACTATCATAAAATATTTTTATTTATATTAGAAATTTAATATGTACTAAATATGTAAAATAACAGTTAATTTAATAATTAAAAAAATAAATATACGAAGAGTATCTGTTTTGAACTTTCTCAAAAGACTTAAAAATCTGATTCGCTGAAATTCTCTCTAGAAATCCATCGGCGCCAACTCCGATGACCTCACTCACTAGATTTCGTACCCAGTTTTGTTGTTTCTCTCTTTTGGGGATCTGCTTCAGTTTCATTTTCGTGATTCTGTCAATCAGCGTCCGCATTTTGTCATTCATCCAACATTTATTTGCTATTTGATCTGGTCATTTAGAGAATATTTTAAGATCAAATCTTTACGATTTTCAGTGATTCTCAGAATCACTGGTTTTAAGTCGAGAATTAGTTAAAATTGGATATGGGAGCAGGTTTGAGCAACATCGAAGCATAATTCAATCTCATTTCTCTAGCAATTACGTCAAGTTTTCTCATGGCTTTCGAAAACATGCTTTAAAATTGGGAGAGGTTCAGTCTCACGGCTGAAGAGGAAACTATTGAAGTTAATGTTGACCGGCAAGTGGCTATGGTTACTAGTCAGTCACTCGGTTTCAGCCTCATTGGAAAACTTTTGGCACCCCGATTCATCTCTGGTGATGTTATTGAAGGATTTGGAATTCCCTAATTCCGTTAAAGTGGAAGCAATTGGACCGTTCGTAAATTAATTTTGTTCTACAAAATACCAATACATTGACGAAAGGTTAAGCGATGAGAAACATACCTCCGTTGACGACTCTGAATACTTCAAGAATGATTCTTGATTGCTCTGCAACAACAAAGAACACCACCATTTGATCTTCCCTGCTATAACTCTGAGATTAGGAACGTAGTTGTGGGACTACCTAATCTTGAATGGGAAAAACTCTCAGAGAGAAAAATTCTCTCTAGAGTTCTTTTGTTGAGAGAATGAGAGGGAGGCTAGAATGACACTACTACAAATTTGACTTTTATTGACGCTTGGCTTTTTACGTTTATTGACGCTTGTGTCAAAAAAGCGTCAATAAACGTAATTTTTGTACTTTAAAATAAATTATTAATAATTAAATTGTTATATTGACGCTTTTATGGTATCAAGAAATGATATGGTTTATGTTGACAGACAAAAAGCGTCAATGAATATGATTAAAAGTGTACTTTACGTAGACTTTCGTCCAACTCCACCTTTTCACATAGTTGACAGACAAAAGACATCAATTAAAAGGGTTATGTTGATGGGTTTTATCGACGCTTATTAGCCGTCAATAAAAACCACATTCATTGATGGCTAATAAGCGTCAATAAACATTACTATATTGACGCTCAATAAACGTCAATATTAATGAGGGTTTCTTCATCTTCGCACGCCGTTCAGACGCCATTCAGCCAAATCGAGTGCAATTTTTTTAAGTTATTAGGAAAGTTGCAACATGGATTCTTGGAAAAGCCAGTCAAAATGGGTTATTGTTCGAAAGTAGGTACTATCATACAACGAGTGTAATTTTTTTATAGATCTCTTTTTAGAATTTGTCTCCATCTGCATTCTTATTGCCAAGTATTGGAACTCATGGCACTAGCAAAATTAGTAAGGATGGCAAAATTGAAAGTTTATGATCCGTACACATTTTAAAGTTCAAGGACACACAAATATGAAAGTTCACAAACTAAATTTGTAATTTAATTTTATATTTTTCTATCATACACCGAGTGCTTATGGTTCTCTCTGACTTTGGTGATTGCAGATGCAAATGAGTCTTCTTTGAGAGGTTTAATCTGGTCTTCTGCAAAAGAAGAAGGCGATCTCCTTATCGAGCACAGGCCCCAGGAAGATTTCACCGTCGCTACACCCGTTGTTCACGACGTCGATGGCTTCAATGGCGACTTTTCTTCCCTCGATAGCATGTTACAGTGGGCTATAGGTACTCTTATATTCATTACTACATTTCATGTTCAACAATGAGGTTATACCATCAAGTATTTGAAGGGAATAAAAGTCCCCACGCAGCGGAAGCGCATCGATTGGACCTTACGCCATATATTAATTAACATTAAAAACCGTTACGAAAACTCAAACAAAAACTTTAAACTAACTTTAAAGCCGCTGTAAAATCGGTTTAAACATGCTAAAATAAATCTAAATTTATTTTTAAAACTTTTCTAAAGAAAAGAGGAAGAACCGTTACAAACCTCCGTTGTAGACTTGACCGTTCTTCGCCAACGAAGCTCCACGAACGAAAACGCAGCAGCCGCTTCAAGGTATTCTTCGCTGGAAATTCTTCTTTGATTGACACAATAACCACAGAGGTTACACCGGTATGTCTCTAAGTCTAGGAGGCCAAAGACTTGTGGGAGTCTTTCTCTAAGAGGGAGGCTAGAGAGAATTCTAGGTCTTGTCTTTCAAGAGTGTCAAGTGTCATGACCAATTAGGTCTAGTGTTCTATTTATAGAAGAGAGGCCATGAATAAAATATTCAATTAAATCAATCTTTTCCAAAATTGATTCAATCTTTATTCCTTAATTAATCAATCATGATCAATCAATTCCCAATTGATTAATCTTTTCCATAAATGACTAATTTCTTCCATAAGTAATTAGATCATTCCCATAAATGATTAATCACTTCCTTAAGTGATTATTTATTTACATAATTGATTAATTCGTGGTTAATGAATTCTTTAATTAATTAACCACCAATTAAATATCACATATTTAATTTTCGGCCTTGAATTAATTAATTTTGCCCAAACACTTTTAGGACTTAAATTAATTAATTCTTTTCAATCTTCCATAAATTTATATTTGAACTTTTCAAATATTAATTTCTCTCATAATAATATATCAATATATATTATATTTATTTCCCTTAGTAAATTGAACATCTTAAATTTAATTACTTAGTTGCCTCAAATTACTTTACGAGCTACCAGTGGGACCTAATGGACCTGCAGATCAGAAGCTCCAACGATGTGAGATTAATTGGTTAAACTCATTAACCACAATAATCAATATTCGTTAACTGTGTGTACATTCCACTATAGACTCACAGTTGCACTATTCTCACTGCAGACATATTTTCTGTGTCCACGGAACTTAGACCAATATCGACTAGTTAGTCCTTCACGAGTGTCCGTAACACCAGCTGGGTCAAATTACCGTTTTACCCCTGGGTCACCTCTATTTCCTTAAGTACCAATTCTCCTCTAATGAACAATCTGTTTATGGTCCAACCATTAAACAGAAAACCCTCTCGTGCCATTGAGAGGGTAGGGCCCTTTGTTCAAGACTCGGAGTAACCACTTAAGGGAACACTCATCTGCTTCCCTAAAGTCGGGAAGGAGTGAATTCCATCTTGTACGATTATGTTCCCAGCTCCCCATTCGATCTTGTCCCCAAAGTGGTAGGCTTATTGAGTCGGCGTATTGGCCACTCTCACCCATGCAAATCAAAGGACAGTCTCTCATGAGCAGGAGTCCATAATCAACTCAGGATTAAGACTAAGTTGTCTCGGTCGTCCTAGTGAAATAGAAAACCAACTAGTTAACGGTGTTATAACTAGTGGTTACTATTTCGCGGTCCGGTCTTATGCAAACTCATTGCATAGGATACCCCCACTCGCATGTCTCCTACACGAACGCATTGGATCGCAGCGTTTGTATCAAATACAAAGTGGGCCGTATCCATAGTGTCACCAGGATAAGGCACCCAGTCTTATCCCTATACTATAGACCCTTTAGGCTGTTTCTTGAACAATGATCCCATATGTCGCTACATATAGTTCAAGACTCATATTACAGCCTTGGATGTCTAGTTTATTGGATTAGGGTTATTATTAGGCAAAGACAAATATAAAATAACTAATAACAATTAATGGAAAAATATATCAATATTATTTCATTAATATCCGGTCAACGGTTACATTCACTATCTACGAATTTTAGGGCATAAAACCCAACAAACTCCCACTTGAACTAAAACACTAGTTAGTGGGATGTAAATGCAATAATCTAAAGCTGGAAATACAATGAACTAGGGCATCCTTATACCCATTATACATTTCTCCCACTTGCCCTAGATTAGATGGCATACATATCTCGTAGACCTAGACCTTCTAGATGACCCTCAAACACTTTAGCCGTGAGAGCCTTTGTAAATGGATCAACGATGTTGTGCTCCGAGGCGATCTTAGTGACGATCACATCTCCTCTTTGCACAATCTCCCGTATCAGGTGATACTTCCTCTCGATGTGTTTACCCCGTTTGTGGCTACGAGGTTCTTTTGAGTTGGCTACAGCCCCACTGTTGTCACAGTACAGTGTTATGGGCACGTTCATATTCGGAACTACTTCCAGATCAGTCAAGAACTTTCTGAGCCATACTGCCTCTTTAGCTGCTTCGCAAGCTGCTACATACTCAGCCTCCATGGTTGAGTCTGCTATGCATCCTTGTTTGATGCTTCTCCACACTACTGCTCCTCCATTGAGGGTGAATACTGACCCTGATGTGGATTTCCTAGAATCCTTATCAGCTTGAAAGTCAGAATCAGTGTATCCAGTAAGAATCAAATCCTTAGCTCCATACACAAGCATGTAGTCCCTCGTTCTCCGAAGATACTTGAGGATATTCTTAACCGCTCCCCAGTGGTCCAACCCTGGATTAGACTGATACCTACTGACTACTCCCACTGCATAACATATGTCAGGCCTTGTGCAGAGCATGGCATACATTAAGCTGCCCACAGCTGAGGCGTAGGGAATGTGTCTCATGTTCTCAACTTCTTGAGGTGTCTTAGGAGATTGTTCCTTAGACAGGTGTACCCCATGTCTGAAGGGTAGGAGTCCCTTCTTGGAGTTTTGCATCGAATATCGAGACAACATCTTGTCAATATACGTTGCTTGAGACAGAGCTAGCGTTTTGTTCTTACGATCCCTAATGATTTGGATTCCCAGAACATATTGAGCCTCTCCCAGATCTTTCATTTGGAATTGGGCAGCTAGCCATTTCTTAATGTCAGTGAGGTATCCTACATCATTCCCAATGAGTAGGATATCGTCTACATAAAGTATTAGAAAAGCTACTTTCCTTTTGTTGACTTTCTTGTATACACAAGGCTCATCAACGTTTTGGTCAAAGCCAAAAGATTTGATTGCAGTATCAAATCTAATGTTCCATGATCTGGATGCTTGTTTCAATCCATAAATGGATCGATTTAGCTTACAAACCTTTTGTTCCTGACCTTGGGCTATGAACCCTTCGGGTTGAGACATAAAGATATTCTCTTCAAGATTACCATTCAGAAAGGCAGTCTTGACGTCCATTTGCCATATTTCATAGTCATAATATGTGGCAATGGATAAAAGAATTCTTATGGACTTTAACATGGCTACAGGAGAAAATGTTTCCTCATAGTCAACCCCCTCCTTTTGGGTATAACCCTTTGCCACTAGTCTAGCTTTGAAGGTCTGTACCTTTCCAGCTGCATCTCTTTTCCTCTTATAGATCCATTTGCACCCTATGGGTTTTACCCCATATGGTAGATCTGCAAGTTCCCATACAGAATTGGAGTACATTGACTCCATTTCCAGGTTCATGGCTTTGACCCATTCATCCTTATCTTCGTCATTCATTGCCTGTCGATATGACAATGGATCCTCAATGCCATTATTAGGTATGACAACCTGAGTTTCAGTTAAACCCAAGTAGCGATCAGGTTGTAACACAACCCTCCCACTGCGTCGAGGCATTCCCAACGTTTGAGATGGACGGGATGGATCTGAAGAACTAGTTCCTTCATCAACTCTTGTTGAAGGTCTAACTTCATCAACAACTCTTGATGATTCTTCAGTAGCTTCTCCTAATATTATTTTGCTTCGTGGTTTATGATCTCTCATGTGGTCTTCCTCTAAGAAAGTGGCGTTTGTCGATACAATCACCTTATTTTCTTGTGGGTTGTAGAAATAACCACCTCTCGTTTCTTTAGGGTAACCAACAAATTGGCACAGTTTTGAACGAGGTTCCAGTTTCTTAAGATTCGTCACAAGCACGTGTGCTGGACAACCCCAGATGCGAAAGTGATGCAAACTAGGTTTACGCCCCTTCCATAACTCGAAAGGTGTTTCAGAAACACTTTTCGAGGGAACATTGTTCAAGATGTATACTGCAGTCTCTACTGCATATCCCCAAAACGAGCTAGGCAATTGAGCGTAGCTCATCATTGATCGAACCATGTCTAACAAGGTTCTATTTCTCCTTTCTGACACACCATTCTGCTGAGGTGTACCAGGGGCTGAGAGTTGAGATTGGATTCCATGTTCTATCATATAGTCCTGGAATCTTTGATCCATATACTCCCCTCCTCGATCAGATCGAAGTACTTTAATAGATTTACCTAATAGGTTTTCAACTTCAGCCTTAAACTCCTTAAACTTTTCAAGGGCTTCAGACTTATGTCCCATTAGGTATAAGTAACCATATCTTGAATAATCATCTATAAATGAGATGAAATATTCGTACCCTCCTCGAGCTTTTACATTCATTGGACCACATAGATCCGAATGTATTAACTCTAAGGGTTCTTTGGCTCTGTAACCTTTTCCTGTAAAGGGTCTTTTGGTCATTTTTCCCTCGAGACAAGATTCACAAGGTGGTAGTGAATCATCTTCTAACTTGCTTAGAAGTCCATTCTTTACCAAACGACCGATCCTGTCGATGTTTATATGACCAAGTCTAAGATGCCAAAGATGAGTATTGTTACTTGATGGAGAAATCTTTTGCCTTTTACTTTGAGTTTCAGCAGTTTTAAATAATTCGTGATTTAAAAGTGCTTTGTTTTCGGTTGGTCTTAAAACATACAAGTTATTTTCCAATTTGGCTGAACAAATAAGTATACCATTTTTATAAATGAACGCTTCATTCATATCAAAAGTAACTGTATACGATTGTTCAATCAAACATGAAATAGAAATCAAGTTCCTCTTAATCTTGGGAACGATTAACAAACTTTCTAAAAGCAAGAATCTATTTCTAAAAAATAACTTCGCAGCTCCCACTGCTTTAGCTGAAATGACTTCTCCAGTTCCGACCCTGAGTGTCATTTCTCCATCGTTCAACTGCCGAAAGGAACTATTTTCCTGAAAAGAAGAGCAAACATGATTAGTTGCTCCTGAATCAAGTATCCAGGTAAACTCATCATGTTCTACCAGGCATGTTTCTAAAACCAGTAAATCAAATTTACCTTCCTTTTCCTTCTTTTTCTCAGCAAGGTACTTTGGGCAGTTTCTCTTCCAATGTCCATCTACATTGCAGTGAAAACACTTGCCCTTGTCTGCCACAGCTTTGGCTTTTCCCTTGCTTTTAGCAGCAGTACTGGGAGCTTTCCCCTTGTTTCCTTTCTTCTTCGTTTTCTTTGAAGAAGTGGCTACAGATTTAGTTCCAGAGGATGAACCCTTGTCGAACTTTCTTTTGGAGTGAACAACGTTTGCCTCTCCTTCTATCTGTCCCTTGTTCTTAAGAAGAGACTGATAGAGCTGTAGCTCATTAAGGAGGCTAGTCAGGTTGAATGTTATTTTATTCATCATTGCATTGCTTCGAAACTGCAGAAAACTCTTCGGAAGAGATTCTAAGATGAATGCAACCTGACTACGCTCATCTATGACCGCCCCGTTTGCCTCTGCCACGTTGAATTGGACCATCATATCCAGGACATGCTCCCGAACAGACGTGCCTTCTTTCATGCGACAGCTATAAACGTATTTGAGAGCGTCATGGTGGAGTTGGTAGGACGGTTGTCCAAACATCTCCCGGAGAGAGTTCATAATCTCCCTCGCTGTTACCATGCCCTCATGCCTTTTAGCCAAAACTTCAGATAAGCTGGCTAAGATATAGACGCGAGTCTTATCATTGGCCTTTGTCCAGCGGTCATAAGCATCCTTAACTGTCTGGGATGCATTACGAGCGGGGGCTGGAGGACAATCCTCCGTTAAGACGAACCGCAGATCATCGACAACAAGAATCGTATTCAAGTTCGACTTCCACGTAGCATAATTTTCGCCGGTTAATTTCTCATTTTTAAGCAGAGAGACAATTGAGGAAGACATTGCTGAAATTTTAAACAAACAATGACCGTATTAGTTATCTTTGCCTTAACCCATCATACAAGCAAACAATTGCACACAATCCAATCAATTTAGCAAAACAGACATTCACAGAACCCTAAAACTATTGATTTAGTTTTGCAACGACGTTTCAGAGGTTTAGAATATCAGCCACCGAAGGGTGATCAGGTACTCCTCCTTTGAAATGAGACACCTCTCAGCTAATTCTAATTCCAGAATAACTCATATTCCTATAGACATTAGCCACCGTTGTTCGGTCAAGGATTTGTTAACAATTTTAACTCATCCTCGTAAGTGTAACCCTCCCACTTTCAGATCTCAGAGGCACGCACCAACAGGCTACCGAAGGGAAAGACAACTGTTGGTGATTAGCCTAAGAGCTCCTATCCTTTTCAGGAGTTCACGATGTTCCGAATCCTATGATCAGGCCCTCCGAAGGGATGGATGCGCCAGGGCAACCTGCAGGCGGATCATAGGACTCTCACGGTGTGAACTATGGGCGGAGACCGAGGGATACGTTGACACGTGTCCCGCTCCCACTTACTCTTGACATTTTTCCCATTCACCTTGATATTGACCCATGCAAACACTTTCCGAAGGGAGGCCGCTCCTAGGGCGACTCGAAGCCGAGCATGAATCTCACGTTGTGAATATAGGGACGTAGGAGCAAAACTTGATTTAAATCTCGTTTTGTAATTTTCCTCCCACTGAAAATGTCCTAAGGTTAATATAGGGTTGTTTAACTTAGATAGTATTCGGCTAAGTCAATCTATCTAAGTCTGATCCTATTATAACAATTATGGAAAGGATTCAACTGCAATCTTTTGGGTGAATTAAACTTCTTTTAATAAACCCAACATTGCAAGTCAACATTACTATGGTTAATTCAACTCAATCCGGTTAGTTCCCAGGTAGGAGGTGTTCCGTAAACCGTCAACTTAAATACCCCCAGCCTTAGACAGAACTTTACCGAGAGAGTTCCCTTATAACCTCAGTAATGTAAGGTCTTTACTCTAAAGATCTAGGTGCATTAAACACTTTTAATAAACCTAGTGACATTGCATGCTAACATTTAACTATGATTAATTCAACTCCGGTATTCCAGGTCAGTTCCCAGGTAGGAGGTGTTCTGTAAACCGTCAACTTAAATACCTCCAGCCTTAGACAGAACATTACCGGTGGAGTTTCCTTATAATCATAGTAATGTTTTTCCTACTTAGTAAATTAAAAACTATTTTTAATTCTAAGTAAGAAAAGATTCTAATCCTATTAGAAATCGATCTAGGTCTAATTAATTTTAAACAATTTAAAATTAATTCAATTTATCCTATGATCTTATGTTTGCATGCAAATCTTGATTATAGATTGACGGTTTCTAACCATTAATATTAAAGAACTATTTCAAATTTTAATGATTAATCCTATAATCAAGAATCTAGGGTTTAATTCATTCAACAATCTCATTCAAATTGAATAATTAAGCCACATCAATTGCATGAATAATATAACAATTATATTAATAACTATGGATGTTTCATGCTTCATGCAATTTTGATTTTCTTTTATTATAACAATTATAAGCCAATCAAGAAAATCAACCAAGCATGCTTCATTCATCACATTAAACATAACTATTTATATTTAATTTAAGTAATGACATGCTTCATGCTTTCCAATTTTTCATATAAATTAATATACACTTATATTAAGAAATATGAAAACCAATCCATGCATTTAAACATACATTATAACAATTTATAATATATAAAAATGCATGAGCATGTTTATAACCTAAGGTGGGATTAAATAATCTATATGACATCCATAAAGCATATAAATAGCAATTGAACCGGTTAATTTTGGCCCCTAGGATAAAATAAAGCATTAAATTACATTAATTTAGCTAAATTCTATCCTAAAAAAATCCATGTACAGCTCCGGAATTGGTCTAGACAGCTCGAACCGCCCCGAACCACCTCGAACCGGCCTCCAAAATCACGAACCATGCCAAAAATCGGCTGAACCGGACCAAATAGGTCCCAGCCCAGCCGAACCGGTCCGAACCGGACCGTCCTTGCTTGAACCGCGCCTGTTGAAACCCTAGTGCGCGCCTCCATCGTGACAGCGTCGAGACGCTGTGCGTTTTCCATATCTGGCGCCTGCGTAATCGAGACAGCGTCGAGACGCTGTTGAGGTAGCGTCCCGACGTTGTGTGCTTTCCTTACCGAGCGCCTTCGGTATCGAGACAACGTCGAGACGCTGTTGAAGGAGCGTCCCGACGCTGTTGCGTCTGGAGGCAGAATCTGGGCAAAACAGCAACGATTTCTTCGGTTTTGGCTTCGATTTCAGCGACGATTGCTCCGATTTTTATCTCATAAAAACCTATTCTAGACCCGGACTTACATAGGACTCGATTTTACATAAAATACCCGAAACACCGGGCCTTACATGATCAAAGTCACATAAAAATAAAATCTATGGCCATAAAATTAACCCAAACAGTTCAATGCAAACCGAACATACATTATGCATAAATCCCACCTATTAGAGCCTATCGCAACTTTTTTAAAATTAATTAATAGGGACAGCGATGGCTCTGATGCCGATTGAATGGAATAAAAGTCCCCACGCAGCGGAAGCGCATCGATTGGACCTTACGCCGTATATTAATTAACATTAAAAACCGTTACGAAAACTCAAACAAAAACTTTAAACTAACTTTAAAGCCGCTGTAAAATCGGTTTAAACATGCTAAAATAAATCTAAATTTATTTTTAAAACTTTTCTAAAGAAAAGAGGAAGAACCGTTACAAACCTCCGTTGTAGACTTGACCGTTCTTCGCCAACGAAGCTCCACGAACGAAAACGCAGCAGCCGCTTCAAGGTATTCTTCGCTGGAAATTCTTCTTTGATTGACACAATAACCACAGAGGTTACACCGGTATGTCTCTAAGTCTAGGAGGCCAAAGACTTGTGGGAGTCTTTCTCTAAGAGGGAGGCTAGAGAGAATTCTAGGTCTTGTCTTTCAAGAGTGTCAAGTGTCATGACCAATTAGGTCTAGTGTTCTATTTATAGAAGAGAGGCCATGAATAAAATATTCAATTAAATCAATCTTTTCCAAAATTGATTCAATCTTTATTCCTTAATTAATCAATCATGATCAATCAATTCCCAATTGATTAATCTTTTCCATAAATGACTAATTTCTTCCATAAGTAATTAGATCATTCCCATAAATGATTAATCACTTCCTTAAGTGATTATTTATTTACATAATTGATTAATTCGTGGTTAATGAATTCTTTAATTAATTAACCACCAATTAAATATCACATATTTAATTTTCGGCCTTGAATTAATTAATTTTGCCCAAACACTTTTAGGACTTAAATTAATTAATTCTTTTCAATCTTCCATAAATTTATATTTGAACTTTTCAAATATTAATTTCTCTCATAATAATATATCAATATATATTATATTTATTTCCCTTAGTAAATTGAACATCTTCAATTTAATTACTTAGTTGCCTCAAATTACTTTACGAGCTACCAGTGGGACCTAATGGACCTGCAGATCAGAAGCTCCAACGATGTGAGATTAATTGGTTAAACTCATTAACCACAATAATCAATATTCGTTAACTGTGTGTACATTCCACTATAGACTCACAGTTGCACTCTTCTCACTGCAGACATATTTTCTGTGTCCACGGAACTTAGACCAATATCGACTAGTTAGTCCTTCACGAGTGTCCGTAACACCAGCTGGGTCAAATTACCGTTTTACCCCTGGGTCACCTCTATTTCCTTAAGTACCAATTCTCCTCTAATGAACAATCTGTTTATGGTCCAACCATTAAACAGAAAACCCTCTCGTGCCATTGAGAGGGTAGGGCCCTTTGTTCAAGACTCGGAGTAACCACTTAAGGGAACACTCATCTGCTTCCCTAAAGTCGGGAAGGAGTGAATTCCATCTTGTACGATTATGTTCCCAGCTCCCCATTCGATCTTGTCCCCAAAGTGGTAGGCTTATTGAGTCGGCGTATTGGCCACTCTCACCCATGCAAATCAAAGGACAGTCTCTCATGAGCAGGAGTCCATAATCAACTCAGGATTAAGACTAAGTTGTCTCGGTCGTCCTAGTGAAATAGAAAACCAACTAGTTAACGGTGTTATAACTAGTGGTTACTATTTCGCGGTCCGGTCTTATGCAAACTCATTGCATAGGATACCCCCACTCGCATGTCTCCTACACGAACGCATTGGATCGCAGCGTTTGTATCAAATACAAAGTGGGCCGTATCCATAGTGTCACCAGGATAAGGCACCCAGTCTTATCCCTATACTATAGACCCTTTAGGCTGTTTCTTGAACAATGATCCCATATGTCGCTACATATAGTTCAAGACTCATATTACAGCCTTGGATGTCTAGTTTATTGGATTAGGGTTATTATTAGGCAAAGACAAATATAAAATAACTAATAACAATTAATGGAAAAATATATCAATATTATTTCATTAATATCCGGTCAACGGTTACATTCACTATCTACGAGTTTTAGGGCATAAAACCCAACAGTATTAGCATTAGCAATCACAAGGATGACTGAAATTCATGCCACTGTACTTGGTGTAGTAGTTTGAGATGTACTAACCTAAATTATACTTCTAAACTTGAAAGTATCTGTTTTCAAATTATAATGTGACATAATTTATACACTTCGATAAAGGAAGAGTTTTGCAATGTAGAAGATGAGGGTAGGATGGGCGAAAATGGAACTCAGGAGTCTAAATTAGCGACGTTTGACAAAAAATTGGTTAAATCCTTGTGTAGCTCTCTATCAGTGTAGGTTGGTCGAAACTGAAGACATGTGGAAGGGCAGGAGGGTTATTAACATTTTGAAATGAAGGAAATTGAAGGTGGTGAATGAGCTAGAAGGTGCATTTTCTTTACTGAGTAACTTGTAACTTGCGATGGTTCAACATTGTTGGTGTTCGATGTTTATTAACCCTGTAAAAGAAAGGATAAGAAGGAATCTTGTGGGAAATTGAAACTCCTATATGGTTACTGTGAGGGTAGGGTATGATGTTCAGAAAGTATGAGAAGGTTTGATGACCTGATTAGAGACAAGCAGTGGAAAATTTAAGTGGCGTAATTTTTGCATGCGCACACACTGTTCTTTGCTTGTATGCTGGAGTCTCCTCTGTATTTTAAGCTTCACACCGTTGTGATTTTGCATTTCATTGTTTTTGCATACTATGTGAAACTTGCCATTGAACGATGTGATTTTTTATTCAAGTCTTTTAAGTTCTTTTTACCAAATTGATTTTTAAATGCTGAAGTTCCTCTAGTATACGTAATGGAGAGAAGGTTGATATGCCTCATACTTTTCCAAACATTTGAACCAACTTCCTGATTATGTACTTGTCTGAATTAGGCCATTCTGATCCTGCAAAACTAAAGGATACTACGCAAGATGTTAAGCAATTGTCTCCAAGTGAACTAAAGAAGTGTTAAGAAGATATCAAGGTACAATTGTAATGTATTTCAGTTTCTGTATAGAAATTTATCAAAGAAATGGTCAAGAAATGAACATTTTGTATTGCTATGTATGTTCACTTTTGTAAATTTCATTATTTTAACGAAATCTTATTATTTAATATATATATATATATATATATATATATATATATATATATATATATTTATGTCATTCCCTTTTGTTATGGGTTGTCCAACTCTTAATACTTATTTATCTCATATATAGTACTCTGCTTTTGTAGGACCTAATGGAGAAGTTGAAGATGCCATCAGATGCAAAGCTGATGCAAATTGGGATAGATGACTTGAAAAATTCCTCACTATCATTGGAAGATTGCTATCGGGCATTACAAGAGCTTTTAATACTTGTTGAGCCAATAGATAATGCAAATGGTTAGTTCTAGCATCACTATTATTGAGGATCCTTACAATGAACCGTACAACTTCTTTCTTTTTATTTGTTGCTGTTGGCTATGGCAATTAACTATGCTCCTATTACCTTATGAATCGAAGGACTTGTGAATTTCTTCATTCAATTCCTTACACTTTATGTTACATGTTGAAAACACTTTAAAGAAGTTGAATTTCTTCTCTCAGAAGGCACTTACTCTCAAAGCAATTAAAATACATGTTAACATTTGTTACTTATTCTTGAAAATTTGCTGCCATAGGACGTAGGACTTAATTGTTTTAAGTTATAATGACTTGTTTGGTGCTTTTGACTGAGTTCATAATTGTATCCTACATTATTCTTAATGTTATTTTCGACTTTGTTATTTTACCTTCTCTTACATTATTGAAATTTTGAGTTTTTTTTTTCTAAAAAAAATCTTTTTATTTCGTAGATTTGGACAAACTTGGGGGCCTTGTTGTGCTTATCCACGAGCTTAATCATATTGATCCTGATGTTAGGAAAGTTGAAGCATTGATTCTTGGAAAAGCAAAATAACCCTATTGTTCAAAAGCATGTACTATCATACACCGAGTGCAATCTTTTTATAGATCTCTTTTTAGATTTTGTCTCCATCTGCATTCTTATTGCTAGGTATTGGAACTCAAGGCACTAGCAAAATTAGTAAGGATGGTAAAATCTGACTCGTAGAGTTGACGAGAGGAACTGTATTTTGCCAATCAAAATTCGATGAGATAAGAGTTGAGTTATGTGAATATGTAGCACAATACATGGGATGATTGTTTTCTAATGTTATACTTAGTTTTTTTTTTATTCGTTTTTTAGACAACTTGTTAGACACTGTGATATGTTCTTAGTTTGATGAAATTAATATTATTACTTACTTAAGTTGTGTTCTTAGATAACTTTTTCGTTAATGAAATCTATTATCTCATTATGATTTCACGTTTGGTTGAAATTATGATTTATTTGATTCTATATATCTATATGAACAATAATGTGTTTGTTACAAGATCTGACTCGTACTATTTATACTTGAGTTTTGGTGTTACTTTCATATAATGTATTGAACATGTCATGTTATTGTCAAGTGAAGTGAAGGTTGTGAAGGAAGAGGAAGAAGAAGCTTGCTGGAGGTGAAGGAAGAGGAAGAAGAATTAATTGCTTTCAGAGCATTTTTTGAGAGAGAGAGTGAAGGAAGAGGAAGAAGAAGCTTGTTGGAGGTTTGAGGTTGAAGAAGAGAGGAAAGGTTCATGCAAGTGCAACCATGGGAGAATCTGGGTTCAACCTACCTATCTCTTGTTTTTAATTCAGTTTGAGCTACACAAGAAGAACTAGGAGGTGAGGTCTGACTTTCTTGAAAGTTAATCCATGTTCTAACAAATTTCATGAAGGAAGCTTGAGCTAAATCTAATTTTAAGTTAATGGTTTTTGAAAAGGAAAACAGAGCACAAAATTTTCGTGCAAATCAGAAGGATCTCTGGTTTTCTCTGGTTTTTCGAACATTTTGGGGTGTACAGGTTGAATTCGAAGCTCAATTGAGTATGGTTGGAAAGCTTATTCACTTTCCTATAACTTTCATGAAGAATTCGTGAGCCAAAAATGACTAGAAGTAGGTTTAATTTCAGGAGAAAAGTAGAGGGTAGAAGAGAAGCACGAATTTGGAATTACTGAGTTCAGGGGATATCTTGGCAAATCCGTTTGGAATATCATTTTCATTCCTTCAGGTAAGTTGTAGAGGATTCCAATATGAAGAGTTTGATATATAGTAAATTAATTTTGATCAAGTATTGAGGAAGTTATGGGTGTTGGAAGTTAGGGTATTGAATGTGGAAAATTTGGAAAAAAGTTTGAAGTGTGATTTTATTTCTAGAATTTAGAATTCATGAGCTTGGGAATACAAGACGATTTATAGTTCTGATGCTCGGTTTTGGTTTGTTTGGCAGGCCAAGAGGAAGTTGGCCGAGTCTACAGAACAGGGAACTAGCCAAGACTGTGAGTGACAAAACGAATTCCGAAAATGATTTCTAAACTGTTATTTTTGCTTAAATGTTTTACATGCTTGAATATCACTACTACAAAAATTACTTTTAATGATGGGCATAGTCCTTCATTAAAGATTTTTCATGACGGGCAGCGTCCGTCGTCTATACGAGTGTCTTCGTAACTTTTTATGACGGACGACTTTTAATGACGGGCAATGCTTGTCATTAAAAGCTGTCCATCATAACAAGGTACAATGACAGATGTTTTTCATGACGGGCAATGGCCGTCATTAAAAGTCGTCCGTCATTAAAGAGTATTTTCCAACTGAAGACATTTTTAATGACGGACAATTTCCTCATTAAAAGGTGTCCGTCATCAAAAGTCCATCATTGAAAGGGTATTTTCCAACCAAATGTCCATCATTAAAGGTGTCCGTCATTAAATGTCATTTTTAATGACAAACATTGCCCGTCATCATTTTGTTCATAATTTAATAAAAAAAATTGTTGGTTGCTCGGTGGCATACCAACAATATTTTCTTCATTTGTCAACCTATAAAGAAAGTAATCTTAATCTTAAATGTGCAAAATTTTATAGAAATCAAATATTTGTCAAATTTCATTCCAATAAGCCAATGAACCAAATTTGTTCATACAATTTTTATTCATATAAGTTTGATATAAAAATAAAATTACAAACACTTACACTTAAAAGCCTCAAAATTACTAAACACCTATTATTAAAAGTCCACACCTACACTAAAAAACAAAAATTCTCGTACTTGCCGCTTCCATTCTTGCCACCATAATCTTGCTCGTACATCAAACTTGAAGAACCTAAGAAAAATAAATTGTAATTAGGTTCGATACAACGCCAAAACAAGAACTCACATAACAAACATATGTCCAACAACTCGAAGAACCTAAGAAAAACAAATTTAGTTAACAATAAAATACACACACAAAAAAAAAAAAAACCCAATCTTGATGAGTATCGAAAAAAATTGTTAGAAAACCCAATAAACTCCAAAAGCTTACAAACTTCAAGATATCAAGTTTAACCCCTTCAGAGAACCTGTAATGCTCTAGTTTTCTATACTTAACCTAGAGACATTACTAAAGCGTCTATCCTAATTCTAACCGTTTGCTCTAGAAATTTCGACAGCATAACGACATACATATGACTAACCCAAAAATTTTTAGACCTGTTAAACAAGAGAAACACAATTCTATATGAAAAACAATCACCCAACTACAGCCTCACAGCACTTCAAGTTCACAACAAGATCCCAACTAGCCTCACACGCTTCTAATAGGTTTGATATGCAAAATCGTATAGGTAAACAAGATGCAGATGCTGGAAGTGTAAAACAAAAGCACCACAATAACATGTCAAAGTGTAAACAAGGTTGCCAAAGTATCTTAAGAACAATGTTTACCTCTACAAACTCTCTTAAGCAAGCCTTGCAATTACAGTGACCACGTCCTCCCTTGCTCTATCAGGTTACCTGTTTCAAAACAAACCATTTTCAAGAGCTTTTTCTTAACATCCTCAATATAACCATATCTAAACAATGGCTAAAAACAAGCAGCCTTAAAATCCTACTTTGAACCTTCATCAACAAACTCCAAATCAATCCAACACCCTTCACCAACAGTCACAACTAAATAGCAAGACCTGAACAGATGACCATGACCTTGAACCTCATGAAAATCCTACTTTTATTATTTTTCCCAACAAATCTCCTAAGCAAACAACAAAAAAAAGTTAATAAATAAAGAAGCATTATCCTGAAGGGCTTTCTCCATATCTGAGCGCAGAATGCATGCTTGATGAGCCAGAGCGTTCTCTGTGTTGCATTCTTCAAATTAAAGTCTTATGATGGAAAAATTATTCAAATGCAAGAAGTAATTATTTATAAGCATTGTACTGTAATTATTCAAATGCAAGAAGCAAATACTTATAATCATTGTATTGTACTTATTCAAATGCAAGAAGTAAATATTTATAAGCATTGAATATTATATTTGTCCTATAATTCCTCTAGTTGCCGTTTAAAGCACTGACCGTTAGTAACAAAGGCAAGAACGAAATTGACAATATTAAGCTGAAGTAAAATGGGTTACCTTCTGATAAGTTTCAATTGTTATTTCCAATTGCTCAATTTGATATGCCATTGCCTAGGAAAAAGAAAGATACTGATAAAGAAGACGTCTAATGATTTTCATGCTAACCAAAAAAATATAAGATTTTCCTAAAAAATGCTGACAAATCCCATTTTTCCAAAATGGAAAAAATGATATACTACAGTAGAATGAGACCTTAGGGCTTGGGTTCTCATAACCTTTCCTTTTATAAGAGAGGAAACCTAATGTGAGGTTAGAAAACAATCTTGACCGTTAGATCTGAAGGGAATAAAAGTCCCCACGCAGCGGAAGCGCATCGATTGGACCTTACGTCGTATATTAATTAACATTAAAATACCGTTACGAAAGCTCAATCAAACTTTAAACTCTTTTAAAGCTGCTGGAAATTAGGTTTAAACATGCTTTCAAAATAAATCTAAATTTATTTTCATGCTTTTCTAAAGAAAAGGGGAAGAACCGTCACATACCTTCGTTGTAGACTTGACCGTTCTTCGCCAACGACGCTCCAACGAACGAAAATGCAGCAGCCTCCTCGCCTCTTGATCGCTGGAATTTTCTTCTTGATTGACACAATAACCACAAAGGTTACACCGGTATAACTCTAGGTCTAGGAGGCAAAAGACTTGTGGGAGTCTTTCTCTAAGAGGGAGGCTAGAGAGAATTCTAGGTCTTGTCTTTTGAGAGTCTAAGAGCAAGAGCAAAGTTTCAAGTGTCATGACCAATTAGGTCTAGTGTTCTATTTATAGAAGAGATGCCATGAATAAAATATTCAATTAAATCAATCTTTTCCAACATTGATTCAATCTTATTCCTTAATTAATCAATCATGATCAATCAATTCCATAATTGATTAATCTTTTCCACAAATGACTAATTACTTCCATAAGTGATTAGATCATTTCCATAAATGATTAATCACTTCCTTAAGTGATTAAATATTTCCATAATTGATTAATTCACGGTTAATGAATTCTTTAATTAATTAACCACCAATTAAATATCACATATTTAATTTCCGGCCTAGAATTAATTAATTTGCCCAAACACATTTCAGGCCTTAAATTAATTAATTCATTATTTGAACTCTTTCAAACTTCCATAAATTTATATTTGAATTTCTTCAAATATTAATTTCTCTCATAATAATATATCAATATATATTATATTTGTTTCCCTTAGTAAATTGAACATTTTCAATTTACTTTTATTACTTAGTTGCCTCAAATTACTGTATGAGCTACTAGTAGGACCTAATGGACCTGCAGATCAGAAGCTCCAACGATGTGAGATTAATTGGTCAAACTCATTAACCACATTAATCAATATTCGTTAACTGTGTGTTCATTCCACTATAGACCCACAGTTGCACTCTTTTCACTGCAGACATATTTTATGTGTCCACGGATATAGACCAATATCTACTAGTTAGTCCTTCACGAGTGTCCGTAACACCAGCTGGGTAAAATTACCGTTTTACCCCTGGGTTACCTCTATTTCCTTAAGTAGTAATTCTCCTCTAATGAACAACCTGTTTGTGGTCCAACCATCAAACAGAAAACCCTCTCGTGCCATTGAGAGGGTAGGGCCCTTTGTTCAAGACTCAGAGTAACCACTAAAGGGAACACTCATATGCTTTCCTAAAGTCAGGAAGGAGTGAATTCCATCTTGTACGATTATGTTCCCAGCTCCCCATTCGGTCTTGTCCCCAAAGTGGTAGGCTTATCTAGTTGGCGTATTGGCCACTCTCACCCATACAAATCAAAGGATAATCTCTCATGAGCAGGAGTCCATAATCAACTCAGGATTAAGACTAAGTTGTCTAGGTCGTCTTAGTGAAATAGAAAACCAACTAGTTAACGGGGTTATAACAAGTGGTTACTATTTCGCGGTCCGGTCTTATGCAAACTCATTGCATATGTTACCCCTACTAGCATGTCTCCTACACGAACGCGTTGGATCACAGCATTTGTATCAAATACAAAGTGGGTCGTATCCATAGTGTCACCAGGATAAGGCACCCAGTCTTATCCCTATACTACAAACCCTTTAGGTTGTTTCTTGAACAATGATCCCATATGTCGCTACATATAGTTCAAGACTCATATTACAACCTTGGATGTCTAGTTTATTGGATTAGGGTTATTATTAGGCAAAGACAAATATAAAATAACTAATAACAATTAATGGAAAAATATATCAATATTATTTCATTAATATCCAGTCAACAGTTACATTCACTATCTACGAGTTTTAGGGCATAAAACCCAACAAACTCCCACTTGAACTAAAACACTAGTTAGTGGGATGTAAATGCAATAATCTAAAGCTAGAAATGTCATGTATATTAAAATAATACAATGAACTAGGGCATCCTTATACCCATTATACATTTCTCCCACTTGCCCTAGATTAGATGGCATACATATCTCGTAGACCTAGACCCTCTAGATGACCCTCAAACACTTTAGCCGTGAGAGCCTTCGTAAATGGATCAGCGATGTTGATCTCCGAGGCGATCTTAGTGATGATCACATCTCCTCGTTGCACAATCTCCCGTATCAGGTGATACTTCCTCTCGATGTGTTTACCCCGTTTGTGGCTTCGAGGTTCTTTTGAGTTGGCTACAGCCCCACTGTTGTCACAGTATAGTGTTATGGGCACGTTCATATTCGAAACCACTTCCAAATCAGTCAAGAACTTTCTAAGCCATACTGCCTCCTTAGCAGCTACATACTCAGCCTCCATGGTTGAGTCTGCTATGCATCCTTGTTTGAAGCTTCTCCACACTACTGCTCCTCCATTGAGGGTGAATACTGACCCTGATGTGGATTTCCTTGAATCCTTATCAGCTTGAAAGTCAGAGTCAGTGTATCCAGTAAGAATCAAATCCTTAGCTCCATACACAAGCATGTAGTCCCTCGTTCTCTGAAGATACTTGAGGATGTTCTTAACCGCTCCCCAGTGGTCCAACCCTGGATTAGAATGATACCTACTAACTACTCCCACTGGATAACATATGTCAGGCCTAGTGCAGAGCATGACATACATTAAGCTGCCCACAGCTGAGACGTAGGGAATGTGTCTCATGTTCTCAATTTCTTGAGGTGTCTTAGGAGACTGTTCCTTAGACAGGTGTACCCCATGTCTGAAGGGTAGTAGTCCCTTCTTGGAGTTTTGCATCGAATATCGAGACAACATCTTGTCAATATACGTTGCTTGAGACAGAGCTAGCGTTTTGTTCTTACGATCCCTAATGATTTGGATTCCCAGAACGTATTGAGCCTCTCCCAGATCTTTCATTTAGAATTGGGCTGCTAGCCATTTCTTAATGTCAGTGAGGTATCCTACATCATTCTCAATGAATAGGATATCGTCTACATAAAGTATTAGAAAAGCTACTTTCCTTTTGTTGACTTTATTGTACACACAAGGCTCATCAACGTTTTGGTCAAAGCCAAAAGATTTGATTGCAGTATCAAAGCTAATGTTCCATGATCTGGACGCTTGTTTCAATCCATAAATGGATCGATTAAGCTTACAAACCTTATGTTCCTGACCTTGGGCTATGAACCCTTCGGGTTGAGACATGAAGATATTCTCTTCAAGATTACCATTCAGAAAGGCAGTCTTGACGTCCATTTGCCATATTTCATAGTCATAATATGTGGCTATGGATAAGAGAATTCTTATGGACTTTAACATGGCTACAGGAGAAAATGTTTCCTCATAGTCAACCCCTTCCTTTTGGGTATAACCCTTTGCCACTAGTCTAGCTTTGAAGGTCTGTACCTTTCCAGCTGCATCTCTTTTTCTCTTATAGATCCATTTGCACCCTATGGGTTTTACCCCATTTGGTAGATCTGTAAGTTCCCATACAGAATTGGAGTTCATTGACTCCATTTCCAGGTTCATGGCTTTGACCCATTCATCCTTACCTTCGTCATTCATTGTCTGTCGATAGGACAATGGATCCTCAATTCCATCATTAGGTATGAATCCTTAGTTTCAGTTAAACCCAAGTAGCGGTCAGGTTGTAATACAACCCTCCCACTGCGTCGAGGCATTCCCAACGTTTGAGATGGACGGGATGGATTTGAAGAACTAGTTCCTTCATCAACCCTTGTTTAAGGTCCAACTTCATCAACAACCCTTGATGATTCTTCAGTAGCTTCTCCTAATATTATTTTGCTGCGTGGTTTATGATCTCTCATGTGGTCTTCCTCTAAGAAAGTTGCGTTTGTCGATACAACCACCTTATTTTCTTGTGGGTCGTAGAAATAACCACCTCTCGTTTCTTTAGAGTAACCAACAAATTGGCACAGTTTTGAACGAGGTTCCAGTTTCTTAGGATTTGTCACAAGCACGTGTGCTGGACAACCCCAGATGCGAAAGTGATGCAAACTAGGTTTACGCCCCTTCCATAATTCGAAAGGTGTTCAGAAACACTTTTCGAGGGAACATTATTCAAAATGTATACTGCAGTCTCTACTGCATACCCCCAAAACGAGCTAGGCAATTGAGCATAGCTCATCATTGATCGAACCATGTCTAACAAGGTTCTATTTCTCCTTTCTGACACACCATTCTGCTGAGGTGTACCAGGGGCTGAGAGTTGAGATTGGATTCCATGTTCTATCATATAATCCTGGAATCTTTGATCCATATACTCCCCTCCTCGATCAGATTGAAGTACTTTAATTGATTTACCTAATAGGTTTTCAACTTCAGCCTTAAACTCCTTAAACTTTTCAAGGGCTTCAGACTTATGTCCCATTAGGTACAAGTAACCATATCTTGAATAATCATCTATAAATGACATGAAATATTCGTACCCTCCTCGAGCTTTTATATTCATTGGACCACATAGATCCGAATGTATTAACTCTAAGGGTTCTTTGGCTCTGTAACCTTTTCCAGTAAAGGGTCTCTCGGTCATTTTTCCCTCGAGACAAGATTCACAAAGTGGTAGTGAATCATCTTCTAACTTACTTAGAAGTCCATTATTTACCAAACGGCCGATCCTATCGATGCTTATATGACCAAGTCTGAGATGCCAAAGATGAGTATTGTTACTTGATGGAGAAATCTTTTGCCGTTTACTTTGAGTTTCAGCAGTTTTAAATAATTCGTGATTTAAAAGTGCTTTGTTTTCGGTTGGTCTTAAAACATACAAGTTATTTTCCAATTTGGCTGAACAAATAAGTACACCATTTTTATAAATGAACGCTTCATTCATATCAAAAGTAACTGTATACGATTGTTCAATCAAACATGAAATAGAAATTAAGTTCCTCTTAATCTTGGGAACGATTAACAAACTTTCTAAAAGTAAGAATCTATTTCTAAAAAATAACTTCGCAGCTCCCACTGCTTTAGCTGAAATGACTTCTCCAGTTCCGACCCTGAGTGTCATTTCCCCATCGTTCAACTGCCTAAAGGAACTATTTTCCTTCCTTTTTCTTCTTTTTCTCAGCAAGGTACTTTGGGCAGTTTCTCTTCCAATGTCCATCTACATTGCAGTGGAAACACTTGCCCTTGTCTGCCACAGCTTTGGCTTTTCCCTTGCTTTTAGCAACAGTACTGGGAGCTTTCCCCTTGTTTCCTTTCTTCTTCTGAGTTTTCTTTGAAGAAGTGGCTACAAATTTAGTTCCAGAGGATGAACCCTTCTCGAACTTTCTTTTGGAGTGAACAACGTTTGCCTCTCCTTCTATCTGTCCCTTGTTCTTAAGAAGAGACTGATAGAGCTGTAGCTCATTAAGGAGGCTAGTCAGGTTGAATGTTATTTTATTCATCATTGCATTGCTTCGAAATTGCAGAAAACTCTTCGGAAGAGATTCTAAGATGAATGCAACCTGACTACGCTCATCTAGGACCGCCCCGTTTGCCTCTGCCACGTTGAATTGGACCATCATATCCAGGACATGTTCCCGAACAGACGTGCCCTCTTTCATGCGACAACTATAAACGTATTTGAGAGCGTCATGGTGGAGTTGGTAGGACGGTTATCCAAACATCTCCCGGAGAGAGTTCATAATCTCCCTCGCTGTTACCATGCCCTCATGCCTTTTAGCCAAAACTTCAGATAAGCTGGCTAAGATATAGACGCGAGTCTTATCATTGGCCTTTGTCCAGCGGTCATAAGCATCCTTAACTGCCTGGGATGCATTACGAGCCGGGGTTGGAGGACAATCCTTCGTTAAGACGAACCGCAGATCATCGACAACAAGATCGTATTCAGGTTCGACTTCCACGTAGCATAATTTTCGCCGGTTAATTTCTCATTTTTAAGCAGAGAGACAATTGAGGAAGACATTGCTGAAATTTATACAAACAATGACCGTATTAGTTATCTTTGCCTTAACCCATCATACAAGCAAACAATTGCACACAATCCAATCAATTTAGCAAAACAGACAATCACAGAACCCTAAAACTATCGATTTAGTTTTGCAACGACGTTTCAGAGGTTTAGAATATCAGCCACCGAAGGGTGATCAGGTACTCCTCCTTTGAAATGAGACACCTCTCAGCTAATTCTAATTCCAGAATAACTCATATTCCTATAGACATTAGCCACCGTTGTTTGGTCAAGGATTTGTTAACACTTTTAACTTATCCTCGTAAGTGTAACCCTCCCACTTTCAGATCTCAGAGGCACGCACCAACAGGCTACCGAAGGGAAAGACAACTGTTGGTGATTAGCCTAAGAGCTCCTATCCTTTTCAGGAGTTCACGATGTTCCGAATCCTATGATCAGGCCCTCCGAAGGGATGGTTGCGCCAGGACAACCTGCAGGCGGATCATAGGACTCTCACAGTGTGAACTATGGGCGGAGAACGAGGGATATGTTGACACGTGTCCCGCTCCCACTTACTCTAGACATTTTTCCCATTCACCTTGATATTGATTCATGCAAACACTTTCCGAAGGGAGGCCGCTCCTAAGGCGACTCGAAGCCGAGCATGAATCTCACGTTGTGAATATAGGGACATAGGAGCAAAACTTGATTTAAATCTCGTTTTGTAATTTTCCTCCCACTGAAAATGTCATAAGGTTAATATAGGGTTGTTTAACTTAGATAGTATTCGGCTAAGTCAATCTATCTAAGTCTGATCCTATTATAACAATTATGGAAAGGATTCAACTGCAATCTTTTGGGTGAATTCAACTTCTTTTAATAAACCCAACATTGCAAGTCAACATTACTATGGTTAATTCAACTCAATGTTCGGGTCAGTTCCCAGGTAGGAGGTGTTCCGTAAACCGTCAACTTAAATACCCCCAACCTTAGACAGAACTTTACCGAGAGAGTTCCCTTATAACCTCAGTAATGTAAGGTCTTTACTCTACAGATCTAGGTGCATTAAACACTTTTAATAAACCTAGTGACATTGCATGCTAACATTTAACTATGATTAATTCAACTCCGGTATTCCAGGTCAGTTCCCAGGTAGGAGGTGTTCCGTAAACCGTCAACTTAAATACCCCCAGCCTTAGACAGAACATTACTGGTGGAGTTCCCTTATAATCATAGCAATGTTTTTCCTACTTAGTCAATTAAAACTATTTTTAAATACTAAGTAAGAAAAGATTCTAATCCTATTAGAAACTGATCTAGGTCTAATTAATTTTAAACAATTTAAAATTAATCCAATTTATCCTATGATCTTATGTTTGCATGCAAATCTTGATTATAGATTGACGGTTTCTAATCATTAATATTGAAGAACTATTTCAAATTTTAATGATTAATCCTATAATCAAGAATCTAGGGTTTAATTCATTCAACAATCTCATTCAAATTAAATAATTAAACCACATCAATTGCATGAATAATATAACAATTATATTATTAACTATGGATGTTTCATGCTTCATGCAATTTTGATTTTCTTTTATTATAACAATTATAAGCCAATCAAGAAAATCAAACAAGCATGCTTTCCAATTTTTCATATAATTAATATACACTTATATTAAAAATATGAAAACAAAACCATGCATTTAAACATACATTATAACAATTTATAATATATAAAAAAATGCATGAGCATGTTTATAACCTAAGGTGGGATTAAATATTCTATATGACATCCATAAAGCATATAAATAGCAATTGAACCGGTTAATTTTGGCCCCTAGGATAAAATAAAGCATTAAATTACATTAATTTAGCTAAATTCTATCCTAAAAATCCATGTACAGCTCTGGAATTGGTCTAGACAGCACGAACCGCCCCGAACCACCTCGAACCGGCCTCCAAAATCACGAATCATGCCAAAAATTGGCTGAACCGGACCAAATAGGTCCCAGCCCAGCCGAACCGGTCCGAACCGGACCGGCCACGCCTTGAACCGCGCCTTTTGAAACCCTAGGTCGCGCCTCCATCGTGACAGCGTCGAGACGCTGTGTTGATAGCGTCCAGACGCTGTGCGTTTTCCATATCTGGTGCCTGCATAATCGAGACAGCGTCGAGACGCTGTTGAGGTAGCGTCCCGACGCTGTGTGCTTTCCTTACCGAGCGCCTTCGGTATCGAGACAGCGTCGAGACGCTGTTGAAGGAGCGTCCCGAAGCTGTTGCGTCTGGAGGCAGAATCTGGGCAAAACAACAACGATTTCTTCGATTTTTGGCTTCGATTTCAGCGGCGATTGCTTCGATTTTCATCTCATAAAAACCTATTCTAGACCCGGACTTACATAGGACTCGATTTTACATAAAATACCCGAAACACCGGGCCTTACATGATCAAAATCACATAAAAATAAAATCTATGGCCATAAAATTAACCCAAACAGTTCAATGCAAACCGAACATACATTATGTATAAATCCCACCTATTAGAGCCTATCGTAACTTTTAAAATTAATTAATAGGGACAACGATGGCTCTGATGCCGATTGAAGGGAATAAAAGTCCCCACGCAGCGGAAGCGCATCGATTGGACCTTACGCCGTATATTAATTAATATTAAAATACCGTTACGATAACTCAAACGAAACTTTAAACAACCTTTAAAGTCGCTGTAAAATCGGCTTAAACATGCTAAAATAAATCTAAATTTAGTTTTAATACTTTTCTAAAGAAAAGGGGAAGAACTGTCACATACCTTCGATGTAGACTTGACCGTTCTTTGCCAACAACGCTCCAACGAACGAAAACGCAGCAGCCTTCTCGCCTCTTGATCGCTGGAATTTTCTTCTTTTAATGACACAATAACCACAGAGGTTACACCGGTATATCTCTGAGTCTAGGAGGCAAAAGACTTGTGGGAGTCTTTCTCTAAGAGGGAGGCTAGAGAGAATTCTAGGTCTTGTCTTTCAAAAGTGTCAAGTGTAAAAAGTGTCATGACCAATTAGGTCTAGTGTTCTATTTATAGAAGAGAGGCCATGAATAAAATAATCAATTAAATCAATCTTTTCCATAATTGATTCAATCTTATTCCTTAATTAATCAATCATGATCAATCAATTCCATAATTGATTAATCTTTTCCACAAATGACTAATTACTTCCATAAGTGATTAGATCATTTCCATAAATGATTAATCACTTCCTTAAGTGATTAATTATTTCCATAATTGATTAATCCCGGTTAATGAATTCTTTAATTAATTAACCACCAATTAAATATCACATATTTAATTCCCGGCCTAGAATTAATTAATTTTCCCAAACACATTTTAGGCCTTAAATTAATTAATTCATTATTTTGAACTCTTTCAAACTTCCATAATTTTATATTTGAACTTTTCAAATATTAATTTTTCTCATAATAATATATCAATATATATTATATTTATTTCCCTTAATAAATTGAACATTTTCAATTTACTTTTATTACTTAGTTGCCTCAAATTACTTTACGAGTTACCAGTGGGACCTAATGGACCTGTAGATCAGAAGCTCCAACGATGTGAGATTAATTGGTCAAACTCATTAACCACATTAATCAATATTCGTTAATTGTGTGTACATTCCACTATAGACTCACAGTTGCACTCTTCTCACTGCAGACATATTTTCTGTGTCCACGGATCTTAGACCAATATCGACTAGTTAGTCCTTCAAGAGTGTCCGTAACACCAGCTGGGTCAAATTACCGTTTTACCCCTGGGTTACCTCTATTTCCTTAAGTACCAATTCTCCTCTAATGAACAACCTGTTTGTGGTCCAACCATCAAACAGAAAACCCTCTCGTGCCATTGAGAAGGTAGGGCCCTTTGTTCAAGACTCGGAGTAACCACTTAAGGGAACACTCATCTGCTTCCCTAAAGTCGGGAAGGAGTGAATTCCATCTTGTACGATTATGTTCCCAGCTCCCCATTCGGTCTTGTCCCCAAAGTGGTAGGCTTATTGAGTCGGCGTATTGGCCACTCTCACTCATACAAATCAAAGGACAATCTCTCATGAGCAGGAGTCCATAATCAACTCAGGATTAAGACTAAGTTGTCTAGGTCGTCCTAGTGAAATAGAAAACCAACTAGTTAACGGTGTTATAACCAGTGGTTACTATTTCACGGTTTGGTCTTATGCAAACTCATTGCATAGGATACCCCCACTCGCATGTCTCCTACACGAACGCGTTGGATTGCAGCGTTTGTATCAAATACAAAGTGGGTCGTATCCATAGTGTCACCAGGATAAGGCACCCAGTCTTATCCCTATACTATAGACCCTTTAGGCTGTTTCTTGAACAATGATCCCATATGTCGCTACATATAGTTCAAGACTCATATTACAGCCTTGGATGTCTAGTTTATTGGATTAGGGTTATTATAAGGCAAAGACATATATAAAATAACTAATAACAATTAATGGAAAAATATATCAATATTATTTCATTAATATCCGGTCAACGGTTACATTCACTATCTACGAGTTTTAGGGCATAAAACCCAACAAATCTCTCATGAGCAGGAGTCCATAATCAACTCAGGATTAAGACTAAGTTGTCTAGGTCGTCCTAGTGAAATAGAAAACCAACTAGTTAACGGTGTTATAACAAGTCATTACTATTTCGCGGTCCGGTCTTATGCAAACTCATTGCATAGGATACCTCCACTCGCATGTCTCCTACACGAACACGTTGGATCACAGCGTTTGTATCAAATACAAAGTGGGTCGTATCCATAGTGTCACCAGGATAAGGCACCCAGTCTTATCCCTATACTACAAACCCTTTAGGCTGTTTCTTGAACAATGATCCCATATGTCGCTACATATAGTTCAAGACTCATATTACAACCTTGGATGTCTAGTTTATTGGATTAGGGTTATTATTAGGCAAAGACAAATATAAAATAACTAATAACAATTAATGGAAAAATATATCAATATTATTTCATTAATATCCGGTCAACAGTTACATTCACTATCTACTAGTTTTAGGGCATAAAACCCAACAAGATCAAGATCAATTAATTAATTGATTAAATCAATTAATTAAATGTTAATTAACTAATCATATTAATTAATTAATCATATTCATTAATTAATCTCATGCACATTTAAATCTTATTTAAATGTAATTTCCTCACATAATATATTTTAATTAAACTTAATTATATCACATTTAATTAATTCAATTAAACTAATCAATTAATTAATTTCAATAATTAATTAATTTTACAATTAATTAAATATCTTCCATATTAAATTAATTACATTATTAGAATCATCTCATAGACTATAGTTTAATTAAATTTCATTTAATTTAAACTAAATTGAATAATTAATTAATTCATAATTAATTAAATACCATATATTTAAATAGACATATATTTGAACTCTTTCAAATATATCAATCTCTTAATATAATAAAGTTTAATCTCAAATTAGACTTTATATTTTAATGCATCACTATACATTATATTAATTTGAATTTCATACAATTAACTTAATTCCCAATGTGAATTTGAACTATTAAAATTCTCTCAAGATATATTCGTTCCTAATTACTCTTTACGAGCTAGCAGGGGGGACCTAATGGACCTACATATCGGAATCTCCAATGATATGAGGTTAACTGATTAAACTCATTAATTAAGTTAACCAATATTCATTAACTGTGGGTCATTCCACTAAAGATCCACAGTTGAACTCTTCTCACTATAGAACATTTCTGTGTCCATGGATGTAGACCTATGCCGGTAAGTCAATCCTTCACGAGCGTCTGTAATCACAGCTGGGTCAAATTACCGTTTTACCCCTGTGTTACATCTGTCTCATTAAGTACCAGCGCTCCTCTAATGAACAACCTATTTATGGTCCAACCATTAAACAGAAAGTCCCTCTCGGGCCAGTGAGAGGGCGGGATCCCTTTGTTCAAGTCTTGGAGTCACCACTTAAGGGAACACTCATCTACTTCTCCTAGAAGCGGGAAAGAGTGAATTCCTTCTTGTGTTGCCATGTCCCCAGCCTCCCACTCGGTCTTGTCCCCAAAAAGGATGGCATATTGAGTCGGCGTATTGGCCACTCTCACCCATGCTAATCAAAGGACAATCCCTCATGAGAAGGAGTTCATGACACACTCAGGATTAAGACTGAGTTACCTAGGTCATCCTATTGAAATAGTAACCTAACTAGTGAACGGTATTATAACTAATGGTTGACTATTTCGTGGTCCGATCTTATGCAAACTCATTCCATAGGAGACCCTCGCTTGCATGTCTACTACGTCTATATCAAATACAAAGCGGGTCGTATCTCATAGTACCCAACCTTATCCTTGTACTATAGACCTTTTAGGTTGTTACTTGTGTTGGGTTTTATGCCGTAAAACTCGTAGATAGTGAATGTAACCGTGGACCGGATATTAATGAAATAATATTGATATATTTTTCCATTAAATGTTATTAGTTATTTTATATTTGTCTTTGCCTAAAAATAACCCTAATCCAATAAACTAGACATCCTAGGCTGTAATATGAGTCATGAACTATATGTAGCAACATATGGGATCATTGTTCAAGAAACAACCTAAAGGGTCTATAGTATAGGGATAAGACTGAGTGCCTTATCCTGGTGACACTATGGATACGACCCACTTTGTATTTGATACAAACGTTATGGTCCAACGCGTTCGTGTAGGAGACATGCGAGTGAGGGTATCCTATGCAATGAGTTTGCATAAGACCGGACCGCGAAATAGTAACCACTGGTTATAACACTGTCAACTAGTTGGTTTTCTATTTCACTAGGACGACCTAGACAACTTAGTTTTAATCCTGAGTTGATTATGGACTCCTGCTCATGAGAGATTGTCCTTTGATTTGTATGGGTTAGAGTGGCCAATACGCCGACTCAATAAGCCTACCATTTTAGGTTGTTACTTGTGTTGGGTTTTATGCCCTAAAACTCGTAGATAGTGAATATAACCGTGGACCGGATATTAATGAAATAATATTGATATATTTTTCCATTAAATGTTACTAGTTATTTTATATTTTTCTTTGCCTAAAAATAACCCTAATCCAATAAACTAGACATCCTAGGCTGTAATATGAGTCATGAACTATATGTAGCAACATATGGGATCATTGTTCAAGAAACAACCTAAAGGGTCTATAGTATAGGGATAAGACTGGGTGCCTTATCCTGGTGACACTATGGATACGACCCACTTTGTATTTGATACAAACGCTATGGTCCAACGCGTTCGTGTAGGAGACATGCGAGTGAGGGTATCTTATGCACTGAGTTTGCATAAGACCGGACCGCGAAATAGTAACCACTGGTTATAACACTGTTAACTAGTTGGTTTTCTATTTCACTAGGACGACCTAGACAACTTAGTCTTAATCCTGAGTTGATTATGGACTCCTGCTCATGAGAGATTATCCTTTGATTTGTATGGGTTAGAGTGGCCAATACGCCGGCTCAATAAGCCTACCATTTTGGGGACAAGACCGAATGGGGAGCTGGGAACATAATCGTACAAGATGGAATTCACTCATTCCCGACTTTAGGGAAGCAGATGAGTGTTCCCTTAAGTGGTGACTCCGAGTCTTGAACAAAGGGCCCTACTCTCTCAATGACACGAGAGGGTTTTGTTTGATGGTTGGACCACATACAGGTTGTTCATTAGAGGAGAACTGGTACTTAAGGAAATAGAAGTAACCCAGGGGTAAAACGGTAATTTGACCCAACTGGTGTTACAGACACTCGTGAAGGACTAACTAGTCGATATTGGTCTATATTCGTGGACACAGAAAATATGTCTGCAGTGAGAAGAGTGCAACTGTGAGTCTATACTGAAATGTATACACAGTTAACGAATATTGATCAATGTAGTTAATGAGTTTGACCAATTAATCTCACATCGTTGGAGCTTTTGATCTGCAGGTCCATTAGGTCCCACTGATAGCTCATAAAGTAATGTGAGGCAACTAAGTAATAAATGTAAATTGAAAATGTTCAATTTACTAAGGGAAACAATATAATATATATTGATATATTATTATGAGAGAAATTAATATTTGAATTTCTTCAAATATTAATGAATTAATATAAATTTGAGTCACATTAAATTTATGGAAGTTTGAAAGAGTTCAAATAATGAATTAATTAATTTTAAGACCTAAAATCTATTTGGGCAAATTAATTAATTCAAGGCCGGAAATTAAATATGTGATATTTAATTGGTGGTTAATTAATTAAAGAATTCATTAACCGAGAATTAATCAATTATGAAAATAATTAATCACTTAAGGAAGTGATTAATCATTTATCGAAATGATCTAATCACTTATGGAAGTAATTAGTCATTTATGGATAAGATTAATCAATTATGGAATTGATTGATCATGGATTGATTAAATAAGGGATAAGATTGAATCAATTTTAGAAAAGATTGATTTAATTGAATATTTTAGTCATGGTCTCTCTTCTATAAATAGAACACTAGACCTAATTGATTCAGTAGTCTCCTCTTGCTCTTAGACTCACAAGACAAGACCTAAAATTCTCTCTAGCCTCCCTCTTAGAGAAAGACTCCCACAAGTCTTTTGCCTCCTAGACTTAGAGACATACTGGTGTAACCTCTGTGGTTATTGTGTCTTTGAAGAAGAAATTTCCAGCGAAGAAATCAAGAAGGAATCGCTGCGTTTTCGTTCGTTGGAGCATCATTGGCGAAGAACGGTCAAGTCTACAACGAAGGTTTGTAACGGTTCTTTCCATTTTCTTTAGAAAAGCATGAAAATAAATTTAGATTTGTTTTTCAGCATGTTTATAACAATTTTCCAGCAACTTTAAAGTATGTTTAAGGTTTATTTTGCCTTTTTGTAACAGGTTTTTAATATTAATTAATATACGACGTAAGGTCCAATCGATGCGCTTCCGCTACCTAGGGGTTTTTATCCCCTTCAACCTTAACATCGATCTCCGTATGTCCCCACATACCAGTTCAAGTTACATACAAAAAACCTTGGATCTTAGTTTATTGGATTTGGGTCAAATTGTGCAATATTTAACAATAACACTTTATTTTAGAAACTCAATAACACTTTATTGAAACAAGTATACAATTTGTTTACATTCACTATCTACGAGTTTTAGGGCATAAAACCCAACAAACTCCCACTTGAACTAAAACTCTAGTTTAGTGGGATGTACAATAATCTATACAACAACAGGTGTATAAATACATGTATAAAACATATACAATGTACAAATACAATAAACTAGGACATCACAATACCCATTACATAATGGTATCAATATACTTATTACACTTCTCCCACTTGCCCTAAATTACATCTTTGTACATAACTCGTAGACCTAGACCTTCTAGATAACCCTCATACACTTTAGCCGAGAGAGCCTTCGTGAATGAATCACCAATATATCTTTAGATTTAATGTGCTTGCTTGTCTTACAATAGGCAAATTCATATTTGGAACACCTTCCAAAATAGGCTTGAACTTCCTAAGCCATCCAGTCTCTATCGCTGCTTCACAAGCAGCTATGTTTTCGGTCTATACGGTCAAGACTGTAACTAAGCCATACTATAGCTCCATCGTAAAAAGTGACCACAGATACTGATGTGGATTTCCTCAAATCCTTATCAGTCTTAAAATCTGTGTCAATGTATCCTGTAAGGATCAAATCCTTAGTTTCATATACGAGCATATAGTTCCTCGTTCTCCTCGAATACTTGAGGATATTCTTAACGGTTTTCCAATGATTAAATCTTGGATTAGATTGATACTTACTAACAATCCCTATTGCATAGGGCATTCATCTCATCTCCTCAACTTCTTGAGGTGTCTTAGGAAACAGTTTCTTAGACAAAAAAGAATTCCACACCTGAAAGGTAGTGAACCCTTCTTGGAATTTTGCATCTTATATCTAACTGACATCTTGTAGATATAAGTCACTTGAGACAAGACTATCTTTTTGTTCTTACGATTCCTAACGATTTGTATCCCAAGAACAAACTCGTCTTCTCCCAAATTTCCATTTGGAAATGAGCTGCTAGCTTCTTTTACTAGTCAGTAAGATAACCTACATCATTCCCAATGATTAGCATATCAATCATATGTTGGGATTGATGCCCTAAAACTCGTACATAGTGAATGTTAAACGAATTATATACTTATTCGATAAAGGTGTTATCGAGATTGATTCAGTAAAAGTCATTACTGAATAAATTAAATTGCACATATAATAACCCAAATCCAATAAACTAAGATCCATGGCTATAGGATGAACACTTGAGCTTTATGTAGAGACATAAAAGTGGATCAAACTTGAGTAATAGCCAAAACGGTCTATAGTATAGGAATAGGGTTGGGTACCTTATTCTGGAGACACTATGAGACGCGGCCCACTTTATAGATGGTATAGATGATGTGATCCTAAATCATCCATGTAGAGACATGCGAGTGGGGGTGTCCTATGCAATGAGTTTGCATAAGACCAGGACCGAGAAATAAGTCGCTCTCACTTTATAACACCGTTTACTGACGAGACTGACTATTTCATGTGATGACCTAGGTAACTCGATCTTAATCCTGAGCTAACTATGAACTCCTGTTTATTCGAGCTTATCCTTAGATCTGCATAGGTGAGAGTGGCTCAGTATCGCCGACTCAATAAGCCTCCCATTTCAGGGATAGGAACGGGTAGATAGCTGGGGACATAGTCGTGCAAGAAGGAATTCACTCCTACCCAAATAAGGGATAGTAGAGAGGTTGTTCCCTTAAGTGCTGACTCCGGGGCTTGAACAAAGGGATCCCTCCCTCTCATTGGCCCGAGAGGGACTCGGTTTATTGGTTGGACCATAAACCAATTGTTCATTAGAGGATCAGTGGGACTTAAGGAACTAGAAGTACTATAGGGGTAAAACGGCTTATTGACCTAGCTATAGCTACGAACAACCTGTGAAGGATCGACTTACTAATCATGGTTAAATCGAGTGGACGGAAATATATCTATAGTGAGGGGAGTGCAACTATCAGGCTATAGTGGAGTGCCCCAATAGTTAACGAATGTTGGCTAGCTTGGACAATGAGATTAGTCGGTTAGCCTCGAATCGTTGGAGAAAAAGGGAATTATCGTAAATTGTGTTTGACACAATAATTTAATTATGAATTAAATTAGAAAATGAGAGATGAAGTATTTAAAAGTGTTTTGAATACTATATATATGTATTAGGAATCATATATATGGAATTGCACAAGATAACAAAGATTAATTAGATTAATCATATCAAAATTAATTTGAAAATTTTCAAATTAATTACCAAGCAATCAATTTCAATTTAGAATTGAAATTGGGGGTAATTTGCAAGCTTGAAATTTGATTTAAATTTGAATTTAGTGGATTTAGTTGGAAATCCACTTAATGCATGATCATTCAAAGTGGAAAGACAACTCACTCATGCATTGTTGCATGTCTTGTGTAATGTACACCTAGAATCCACTTGAGCTTGCAAATACACCATGTGTCTTGTGTCTTGAGGCTTGGCTTTGCATGGAGAATGTCTTTAAAAGGAGTTTGAATCATATTCAAACACAAGAGAGCCATTTCCTTAATGTTATGCTGCTGGAATTTGGACTCAAAGTTCTCTCATCTCTCATTCTTCTCCATTGTTTGATGCTTCTAGCATTCCCTTCCCATTCCCTATCTTATATAGACTCCCACAAGTCGTTCTTGGCCCGGAGTATAGTAAGGAAGACTCTAGAGGTTGTCCAAGGAGCATAGGAGAGGCAAACACCACAAGGAGTTCAACATAAACAAAGGTTGGTGTTTTCTAAACTCTCTATTCTGTCTTTTCTAGAACATGCATGCTTTAGGAGTAAAATTGAACGTCTTAAGTGCTTTCGATCTTCAATTGCTTCCGCATGTGTAATATGTACACCTTCATCATATACAACACTAAGTAAGCTACTGAACTATTGATGATTACTTGTAAACACAAGACTCATCAATGTTATGATTAAAGACAAAAGATTTGGTCACTATATCAAATCTTATATTTCAAGATCGAAATGCTTAGGTCAATCCATGAATGGATCACTTAAGCTTGCAAACCCTTTTGCTTTTGATCTTGTTGTATGAACCCTTCTGGTTAAGACATGAATGTATTGTTTCCTCTTGTAAATCTACTTGTAACTAATAGGTGTTACCCATCAAGCAGATCTACAAAATCCCAGATGGAAGTGAAATACAAAAGACTTCATTTCTAGGTCCATGGCTATCACCAGGTATAATGACCTAGGCTTCAATCAAGCCCATGTAACGTTCCGGTTATAAAACAACTCTTCCACTATATCGAGGCACTCTCAACTATTGAGATGGATGTGTCTGTCTAGATGTACTGGTCCATGAACAACTCTTGTTGAACAGCCAGCCTCATCAACAACTCTTGTGGATGTTACTGTAGCTTCATTAGTTAACCTTCTTAAACCGACTTTACTCTTGTGGTTTATGATTTTTGATGTGGACTTCTTCTGAGAATTTAGCATTCGTCGATACAAATTCTTTATTCTCTTGTGAATTGAAGAAGTATCCACTTCTCGTTTACTTTGGGGTTGTCTACTGCAGTACGCAATGCAGTCAACACTGCATGACCCCAAAACGAGCCAGGCAATTGAGCATAGCTCAACATGGAATGAACCATATTCAATAGGGTTCTATTTCTCCTAAATGAGATTTAGGGTGTGATCCCATGTACTATCAAATAGTCCTGGAATCTCAAATCCCTACTCAACACTTTGATTAGATCGAAGTGTTTTTATCATCTCACCTAACAAGTTTTCAACTTCAGTCCTAAGCCCCTTCAAATATCTCAAGAGCTTCAGACTTAAGTTGCATTAGGTAAAGATTCTCATACCTTTGAATAATCATCCAAAATAGATGAACTATTCATGCCCTCCCACTGCTTTAACATATTGAACCACAAGGATCCAAATGTACAAGCTCCAAGGGCTCTTTGGCTCTTAGATCTTTTCCAGTAAAAGATCTATCAGTCATATTGTCCACAAGGCATGACTTACAAGGTAGTAGAGAGTCATCTTCTAACTCGCTTAGAAGTATACTCTTGACCAATCTCCCAATCAAATTGAGATTAATATGGTATAACCTTAAGTGCCAAAGACATGTATTTTCCTTTAGGAGAAAACCTTTGCCTCTTATTTCTGTGAGTAGTAGCAGCCTCAAACAACTCAGTGTTCATGACTTCTTTACTCTTGATTAGTCTTAAAAACTTTTATGTTATTTTTTTTCAGTTCAGCTGAACAAAAGTTAACTCCCTTTCTTGAAATGAACTGCGTTAGCAGGGAAAGGTAAATAGTAACATTGTTCCAGCCAATAAGATACAAAAATCAAATTTCTTTTGATCTTAGGAATTACATACACATTTTCTAATAATATGTATTTGCTCCCACTCGGAAAAATAACTTAACGTTCCCCATTGCTTCAGCCAAGACAACCTCTCTAGTTCAAAACTTTGAGAGTTATCTCAATAGCATCAAGTTGTTGTCAGGAATTCATTCATTTTGATAAGAAGAACAAACGTGATTTGTGATCATGAATCAAGTATTCAAGTAGAATTATCATTCTTCACAAATTACGCTTCCAAGACTAGTAAATCGAATTTACTGTCTTTGCACAAGTCTCCTTTGGCTGAGCAAGCCTCAATGTCCTATTCATTAATAACACATCTTAATGAATTAGACATTCGGGGCATGAGGACATTCCTCTGTTAAGACTAATCTTCCAATCATTCGCCACAAATTAATCGTTTAAGTTTGTTGTATAATCACCGTTATTTATCAAATAGGCGTAAGACAATGCACATTTTTCATTATTGAATTGCTGGAAAAAAACAAATTACTTGACCATTTATCGCACTAACCAATTACAAATAATCCAATCAAATTCTGCAAAAAAAAAAAATAAGCAATCAAAGAAACCCTATAAAACTATTGATTTAGTTTTTGCAACGATACTTCAGAGGTTTAGAACAACAGCCACCGAAGGGTGGTCAGCTACTCCTTCGAATTGAGACAATCTCAACCAAACTCTAACACCAGAATACCTCATATTCCGTTAGCATTTAGTTATCGTTGTTTGGTCAAGGATTGGTTAACACATTTAACTCATTCCCGTAAGTGTAACCCTCCCACTTTCAGATCTCAGAGGCACGCACCAACAGGCTACCGAAGGGAAAGAAAACTGTTGGTAATTAGCCTAAGAGTTCCTATCCTATTCAGGAGTTCACGATGTTCCAAATCCTATGATCAGAACCTCCAAAGGGATGGTTGCGCTAGGACAACCTGCAGGCGGATCATAGGACTCTCACAGTGTGAACTAGGGGCGGAGACCGAGGGATACATTAACAAGTGTCCCGCTCCCACTTACTTTAGAAAATTTTCCCACTCACCTTGTTATTGATTCATGCAAACACTTTCCGAAGGGAGGCCGCTCCTAGGGCGACTCGAAGCCGAGCATGAACCTCACGTTGTGAATATAGGGACGTAGGAGCAAAACTTGATCTAAATCTCGTTTTGTAATCTTCCTCCCACTAAAAATGTCCTAAGGTTAATTTAGGGTTATTTAACTTAGATAAAATTTGGCTAAATCAATCTATCTAAGTCTGATCCTATTATAACAATTATGGAAAAGATTCAACCACAGTGTTTTAGGTGAATTAAACTTCTTTTAATAAACCCAACATTGCAAGTCAACATTACTATGGTTAATTCAACTTAAGGTTCGGGTCAGTTCCCAGGTAGGAGGTGTTCCGTAAACCGTCAACTTAAATACCCCCAACCTTAGACAGAACTTTACCGAGAGAGTTCCCTTATAACCACAGTAATGTAAGGTCTTTACTCTAGAGATCTAGGTGCATTAAACACTTTTAACAAACCTAGTGGCATTGCATGCTAATATTTAACTATGATTAATTCAACTCCGGTATTCCAGGTCAGTTCCTAGGTAGAAGGTGTTCCGTAAACCGTCAGCTTAAATACCCCCAGCCTTAGACAGAACTTAACCGGTGGAGTTCTCTTATAATCATAGTAATGTTTTTCCTACTTAGTCGATTAAAACTAATTTTAATTCTAAGTAAGAATAATTATAATCCTATTAGAAATGTGATCTTATATCTAATTAATTTTAAAAATTTTAAAATTAATTCATTTATCCTAAGATCCTATGTTTGCATTCAATTCTTTGTTATAGGTTAATGGTTTCTATTCATTAATTTTATAACTATTATAAATTTTAATGAATTAACCTTATAACATGCTACTATGGTGAATAAATTAACAATCAAATTCTAATTAATTTATAAAACCATACATTAGCATACATGACATACCATAAATATAACAATTATATTAATCTAAGCTAATGTTATGCTCGACGTAACTTAATACTTCTAACAAGAGCTTTGGTCCTCATCCTTCTTGGGTTGGAGTTGATTGTTGTATTTGGGAGGGGTTACATGCAACAATCACACTTCTCCTCGTCATGTGGTCGAGCTCCTCATCACAAATATGTACTACTCATTTAGAGAGTCAAATTTCTTGTTGAATAGCGATTTCTGGTGCAAGGAGTTCTCCTGGCGGCTTCAATGCGTTGATCCAGTAGATTGTCTATGGCTTTAATCGTGCAATTTCCGGCAACAGAGCACCCGTTTCGATTGGGCAAATTATTGTTTCAATATCTTTCAGATCTTGGTCTAGGATTTTCAGCTTTTGAACTGCTATTTCAGGGGCACAGAGGCAACCGTTGCTCTCCATCGTCTGCAGTGGAACATTCGGTAATCTCTTCCTTCTGTTGTTTTTCCGGGTATCTTTTTCTTCTGTTTGATATCATGGATCCTATTTCTTTGGTCGATACTTGGTCTTGACTGAGCCTCACTTCTGAGGAAGAACAAACGACGGTTATTGCCGATCGTGAAGCAATCGACTGTTCTGGCCTTGTGTTGAGTTTCTGTCTGATCGGGAAACTCCTTTCTCATCGATCTCTGGCAGCAGAGGTTATGAGAAAAACCTTTCAAGCTGCGTGGAAGGTTGATGGCGGATTGCAAGTAAATCTTTTGGGAAAAAATTTTTCCCTTTTCAAATTTGTGAACGAAGCAGATTGTCTCCGAGTTGTTCGTCAGGGACTGTGGTTACTTGATAATTTCCTGTTGGTTATGGAATTCCCAATCCGATCACTGAGCCCATCAGACTACCAATTCTCTTATTTCGCGTTTTGGATCCACATCTTTGATCTCCCTTTGGATTGGTTCAACCATGAGATGGCGGTTCGTTTGGGTAATGCTATCGGTATTTTTGAAGAAGCTGATGGTCGAAAGGGATTTCTCAATTGGGGATCGAGTCTTCGAATTAAGGTACGGATCAATATCTCTCGTCCCTTGAGAAGAGGTATTAAGATTAATCCAGACGGTGGTTCTTTCGGTCATTGGGTTTTTATTCAATATGAGAAACTTCCAGTTTTTTGTTCTTTTTGTGGAACAATTGGTCACATTGTGAAGGACTGCTCTATTTCCCTTGGTGAGGACTGATAACTGCCCAAAAGGTAGTTATTTAGGCCTCGATTGTATAGGGATTTGTGTGTCCTTTATGCTTATTAGGGATGGTTTTGGATAGATATTACATGATTTAACCCATTTGGAAGAATGGAAGCATTGGAAATTATTTTGTGCAGATTATGCTGCTGAGCAACTGGAGGGAGCAAATTCTATGCTGCAGCAAAACTGGGAGCATAAACTACCACATCACAGCTCGTTAGCCAACTTCATGAACCGACTTCTGTTGAGTTATTTTTGGGATAAAGGAGCAAGGAGAGCCCTACACGTGTCCAAGTTGACCTAATTCAAGTCTCCTCTCCTTCTATAAAAGGAAGTAGCCGTCCAAGTCAAATTCATTCCATGTTTTCCCTTGGAAGCCGAATAGTATAGGGAGATTGAAGATCATCAAGAACACCATCTACCGCAAGCTGATTAGGGAGTTTATTTTCTTTATTAACTTGTGGTTATGGACATGCATACTCAGATTGTAATTCGTATTCCTATGCCTATTATGAACTAAGTAGCTTAAGGTGTTGGTTAGGAATAATGTGATTACTGTGTTTCATCTCTAGTAATAAATTGACTATCGCATTTTGGTTAATTGTTGTGCTTATTTCCATTTTATGCCCGCCTGGCCAGCCGGTATGGATAGCTCTCTCTAGTTTCAGGGATGATTTAGAGAGTGTGGCAATTATCCACACTATGATCATTGTGTATTGGTGAACGCCAGTGACTGAGCTAGGGATAGCCAGTTGCCAAGTGCTTGATCGACTCTTCATTGGGTTTGAAACATATCCCAAAAGATCCGGAGTTCCGGGAGGAATCCGCTAATAATACTGCGAGAAATGCATGATCAATAATATTACTAGAGCATATCTTAGAACAATCACTAAAACCTAACCAACGTCTGTCTTTAATCTGTCTATCTATTTGTTTACTTGTTGTTCTGTCATTTATTTTGCTTCAGCATAATTCTTATAAAACCCAACATTTTTATTATCTTCGAAACCATTAGGAAGTTACGCAAAATAGATAAAGTGGAAGCTCATTCAGACCTTGGATTGATAATATTACTTGCTGCAGACTGTGTATACTTGCACAGGAATTCTAGAGTATTTTATACTATATTTTTACTCACTCTAGGAGCCTGACAAGGACCAAGGAGATTGCTCCCCTGATCAATATGGTGAATGGTTGCGCTTCAATGGGAGAGGTGGTGGTTTGGTCCGTTTTTCGATTAGGGAGGAATAGAGGAACTCTGTTCGTCTGGAACTTCTGAGCCAACCGACTGTGACTGGAGCACCGACAGCTATGGAAGAAGAGGCTATTCTGGGAATTCACGAGAACCTGATCGTTGATAATCGAGAGAGCAGAGAGCGGGTCCGGCCTGTTGTTCGTGATAAAGGGAAGAAGCTGCGGCCAGCTACGTATATGCTAGCCGGTGGTTCAGCTTTTGATGTGAAAGGAAAGGCAAAGGTGGCGGAGATGGCCATGAGTTTCCGTGGAGGAATTCCAGCGTTCGCTAGTCCATGGCGGTCGGAATGCTCGAAAAATAGTAAGACTCAGATGGCCAGTGTGTCTTCTCCGATGAGCTCCCCTCTGGTGTACGTTACAGACCAAGCTTTAAATGCTTTAAATGTGCCCAATGGTTGGGCGAAACGTTGCGAGTGGGTTCATGACTATTGGACAGAAACAAGAACTTCACTTCAAAACAGCCCCATTCCTACGCTTACCGTACAAAAAGAGAGGTGGCCAACGCTACACGAAGCTGATGCAATGCTGTTCACGGATGCAGCTTGTTCGCCATCAGCTCATGGGTTTGGGTACAAGGCTATAATTTCTGAGGTTAATGGACGATTGAGTGGTGCGATGGAATTTTTTTATTCGACGAGTCATACGCCTTTTGCGGCAGATTAGTAGAGCGCATATTTTTTCGGTTTCAGATAATGCCATCAAGATGATTAATGGGGAAAGGCCGATTGCATCCGATGTGGATCATTGGATTTTACAAATCCAAGAGATGCGTGAATCTTTTGAGTCTTTATCTTTCAATTATGTGTCCAGGCAATGTAATAGGAAAATCGACTATCTAGCAAAACATGCTCTTTCTCATGGCAGCTCCATGCTCTGGTTAGGAGATTTTCCTCACGAACTTATCTCAATGAGTAATTCTACTCATTGCAAATGTAATGTTTTCGTGTAATTGTGTGATGTAATGAAATGATTCTGGTTTTGTTTTTTTAAAAAATAATTATAAAAAAACCTGACCTACCTTTAGGACCTACCTTCAATGAGGGAAGCGATAGGAGCTAACGTGTTGTGAAATTGAGGAGCACCACGGGAACACGAAAATGGATATAATATAATATAATAATAATAATTAAATATAAATAATATTAAATAAAAAAATGAAATAAAATAACAACAAAATAACAAAGTGGGAAATTATGGAAATGGAGAATTTTTCACCCAATTGGCTTGTATTTTAACACCACAAAATGCCACTATTTATAGGCAATTTGACAAGTATGATGTGGTCTGACATGAACACCAAACATCAATATTTACAAGGCACAGGGACAACATGAATGGTGACACATGACCTTTTAGGACACTGAGCAAACTAATGGGCATCTATCTTTATTGTAATATGTATAATATAAATTTTATTTTCTAAGAATTATTATTATTTTTTTAATAATCTAAGATTTAGTTTTTTTTTTTCAAACTTGGTTTGAAGTTTACTCTTACTTCAAAAATTAGGAAAAAAGGAAAGGAAAAGAAGAGAGAGAGAAAAAAAAGAAAAGAAATGAAAAAAAGGGGAAAAAAAACACCCAAACTTTTTCCCTCTCTTTCTCACTCTTCTTCCTCTCCCTCTCCTCATGCCAGCCGCTTCCCCTGTTCTTCAACTTCTCTGGACGCTAGCGGCAACAACGTCTCAACGACAGAAGACCCACGACCCACTCGTTTTTCGACCATTTCTAAAGCTTTTGGCAACAACGGAACCTCCTCAAACGAACCCAAATATGTGTGGGCTTCTCGACGGTTCCAGTGACTGGTCACAGCGACAGCAGCTCGCGATTCCAGCGAACTCCCTACAAATGTGCGAGACAGCGACGATGTCTTCTTCAAGGGCAACGACGAAGCCACCCAGCACGAACAGCTGAGCCCTCTCCCATTAAAGTATTGGGGTGGAAGATTAAGTTTGGAGGTTTGTTTGATATCAGGTGATCATCTTCGTCTTGCTGTTTCCTCTCTTGGTGGGCATATTTTGTTATCGAAGTTAGAAGGATCAAATTAGCAATGGTGAGTGTTGATGCCAAAATTTGGCCAAGGGACTCACCCGACCTTCACGTGACATCAACGGTAAATTTGTTTGAATGGGAAAGACGTGGCCTGCAAAATAAGAGAAAACTTAGCACCGGCGTGGTGCTTTCCACACCGACTCCGATGCTTAAGTCAGTTGGGAGATCATAAGCGAAGCAAAGAAAGTAATAATATAAAAGAAGAAAATAGATACCCAGTTGAGTCCCCTTGACTTGGGTGAACCTCTTCTATTTATAGCTGAAATTAGGGTTTTCCCCTTCCTTTTAGGAGAGTGAGTAGCCCTAGAGATTGATTTAGGCCCATTGGGCCTCCGTGGGCTTGTTTCTCCTCTAGGCTTCTATCATTCTGACTTTCTTAGAGAAGTGATCCAAATTTACCCATAACATTAAGCCCCCACTCTTGAATTGGGATTCACGGGTGGCCACTGTTGATATAAGTCAAAACACCTTAAGCTCAATTTAAGAGTATAATTCTCCCCTGTGCCAATTTGTTATCTTGCAAAAAAGACTCTTCTGGCCTTTTGTCATTCGCTTTGCTTGTATAAAATATCTTACGTCTTGGTCTCAATTATAAGTGTGGTTACTGTTTTGAAGCCCCCTGTGTAGGTGTTGCTACTCCTATAAGGACATTTTTATAAGTTGCTGACCTCGAGGAGTATAGGCATTGCCACTCCCACGAGGAACCTTGGAAGTATAGGCGTTGCCACTCCCAAGGACCTTTTGATAAGTTGCTAACCCCAGGGAGTATAGGTGTTTCCACTCCCACGAGGAACCTTGAGAGTATAGGCGTTGCCACTCCCACGAGGAACCTTGAGAGTATAGGCGTTGCCACTCCCAAGGGCCTTTTGATAAGTTGATAACCCCGGGGAGTATAGGCGTTGCCACTCCCACGAGGAACCTTGAGAGTATAGGCGTTGCCACTCCCAAGGGCCTTTTGATAAGTTGATCTTTTGGTGGCCCAACCGCTCAGGATTTCTGCATGTCATGTTACCTCATGAAATAACGTTAATAGATATTATGTTGATATGGGAAAAAGACTAATCATTGATTGAAACATAATTAACTTGCAAATTATGAATAGTTTGCATTCAATAAATCAATAGATACACATAAATTAATAAGAATAGATATTTAGTAAATAATCAGTTTAGTTATTGAATAAATGGCCAAGTGATTTTTTTATTGATTAAATATGAATTATCAATTGAAACAAATATTCCTCTTAAAATATTTAATCGAGATTCTAAAATTACACAGTAGATACGTCAAATCTACAATTCAAGTTGATCAAATCATACAAATTCAATCTAAATCATGAATTATCAATTTATAGAAATATCCTCAATGAAATATCTAATTGAGATTCTAAATTAGAGAGCAAATCAAATCTAAATTAAAATTTGAATCTCACTCTAATCTTATGTATTTAAAAGATACATAAATTTATCTCTATCCATATTTCGAAACACATCAAATAATAATTAAAGAATATTATAATGATGGGAAAATATCACATAATAGCTTAAACCTACACGAAGTTAAGTATATGAAGAAAGAAATTAGCAACGTCCCAAGATATTAAACTCAAAATTCACCAGAAGAACCCAATTCCATGATCTTCTGTGTTAAAACGAAGGATTTTATTTCATTAACAGACCCACCATAAAATTTCCTTCACCAATTTGCACGATATTAAATACGCTTACAAGTACCACAATCGCAGCCTCTTTGAGGGAAAAAACGCTAAAGATTTAACTTGATTTCAAAAAACCCTTCCTTCATTTTTGTATAATTCATTCAAAATCAACCATCAAATCACAAAATTCTGCAAACCCGTAAAAGAAAAAACATTAATTTTGGTGAAGGGCTCACAATTGGCAGACACCCATCAGTAGCCCACCTCAAATGAACAAATCTTCTGGCTGAAATTCATGAAAAAATAGGAAGAACACATGAAAAAACAAGAGGAAAGAGACCAAATATTTAGTGGCAACACCCAAAAATCCAAACAATAGAAGGGAAAAAACAGAAAAAGAAAAGGAAAAAAGTCAGCAGCTAAACACAACAGAAAAGAGGGAGAAAAGGATTTCGAAATTGGATTGTGGGGTAGACCGAGTCTAGCATATGGAGGAGTATTTTGGCTACGATATTCATCTTAACGACCCTTGGAATTTGCAGTGATGGCTAGAGTTTACCAGTTCAGTCGTAGTGCGGTGGTGAGTTGTTAATTAGATGTGAACAATGGATTGCAATAAACATTCCCCACAGACGGTGCCAACCCGACCTTCACGTGACATCAACGGTAAATTTGTTTGAATGGGAAAGACGTGGCGTGCAAAATAAGAGAAAACTAAGCACCGGCGTGGTGCTTGCCACACCGACTCCGATGCTTAAGTCAGTTGGGAGATCATAAGCCAAGCAAAGAAAGTAATAATATAAAAGAAGAAAATAGATACCCAGTTGAGTCCCCTTGTTTCAGGTTAGGTCTTCCCTAGTAGATGAGATTGTGAGAAGACAGCCAGAGGATGGTAACTTACAGAAAATGCTTGCAAAGTCCAAACAAGGCCCAGAGGCAGAATTTGAGTTGAGAGCAGACGGAGCCATAGTTAAGCAGGGAAGACTACGCGTTCTGAGTATTAGTGAGCTTAAAGGAGCTATACTAGAGGAAGCTCACAGTTCAGCTTACGCTATGCATCCAGGAAGCACCAAGATGTACAGAACTCTGAAGAAAACTTATTGGTGGCCTGGTATGAAGCGGGAGATAGTTGAATATGTTGATAGATGTTTGATCTGTCAACAGGTTAAACCATTGAAACAGAGGCCAGGAGTACTCCTTAATCCACTGCCAGTGCCAGAGTGGAAGTGGGAGCATATTACCATGGATTTTCTATTTGGATTACCTTGTACTTCTAGTGGACATGATGGTATATGGGTAATAGTGGACAGACTCACCAAGACAACACGGTTTATACCGATTAAGGCGACGTCTACACTAGATCACCTAGCTAAGCTATACGTCGACAGGATTGTAAGTCAGCATGGAGTGTCAGTGTCCATAGTTTCAGATAGGGATCCAAGGTTTACTTCTAAGTTTTGGCCTAGTGTGCTGAAAGCAATGGGAACAAAGCTGAAGTTCAATACAGCATTCCATCCCCAGACAAATGGTCAGTCTGAGAGGACCATCCAGACCTTAGAGGACATGTTGAGAGCATGTGTCCTTCAGTTTAAGGGAAGCTGAGATAACCATTTATCACTTATGGAGTTCGCTTATAATAACAGCTACCAGTCTACTATCGGCATGGCACCATTCGAGGCTTTGTATGGCAGACCATGCAGGACTCTCGTGTGCTGGAACGAAGTGGGTGAGTGACGGCTAGTTGGTCCTGAGTTGGTACAAGTTACGTCAGACAATATTAAACTGATTAGGGAGAATCTTAAAATAGCTCAGGATCGACAGAAGAGCTATGCAAATAAGCGACAAAGAGACTTAGAATTCCAGGTTGGAGATCAAGTTTTCTTAAAGTTATCTTTGTGGAGAGGTGTTCTTCGCTTTGGGAGGAAAGGTAAGCTGAGTCCTAGATATATTGGTCCTTACCAGATAATAGAATGAGTTGGACCAACAGCCTATAGACTTGAGTTGCCAGCGGAACTCACTCGAATACATGATGTTTTTCATGTGTCCATGTTTAGGAAATATATTCCAGATCCATCACATGTGTTGCAAGTGCAACCGATTGAGCTGAAGGAAGACTTGAGTTATAAAGAGGAAGCGGTTCAGATCCACGACAGAAAGGAGCAAGTTTTGAGGAACAAAACGATCCCACTAGTGAAAGTTCTTTGGAGACATCATGGAGGAGGCAACCTGGGAGTCAGAATATCAAATGAGGAGGAGTTACCCGACTCTCTTCACCTAAGACTTCTAAATTTCGACGACGAAATTTCATAAGGGGGAGGTAAGTTGTAAACCCGAGACTTCCCTAGGATCATTTACTCTTGTCATCTATTGTGGTTTCATGGTTGAATTTAAGTTGTTGGGATTCTCTAATTTAAAAGAAGAAAAGGAAAGAAAAGGAAAAGTTAAAGGAAAAGGAAAAAAAAAAAAGAAAACAAATCAGCAAAAAGGGAAAAAAAAGAAAAAAAGAAAAAGAAAAGAAAGCAAATGGGAAATGACAGCAAGAACCCACCACCGACAAGATTCCTTAACAGCCCATCTTCAGTCCATTTTTCCATCATTTTCCATCCAAATTTTCAGAGCACTTGAGGGAAAGAGTGAAGGAAGAAGAAGAAGAAGAATTTCGTGGTTTTGAGGTTGAAGAAGATAGGAAAAGCTCATGCAAAGCCAGCCATAGCAGAATCTGGGTTCAACCTGTCAACCTCTGGTTTTTTATTCGGTTTGAGCTACACAGAGGGCACTAAGAGGTGAGGTTTAATTTTCTTGAAAGTGAGTTCATTTTCTAACAAATTGCATGAAGGAAGCTTGAGCTAAATCGTATTAGAAGTTAATGGTTTTTGAAATAGAAAACAGAGCACAAGATTTTCGAGCAAAGTAGGAGGATCTCTGGTTTTCTCTGGTTTTTCGAGCATTATGGGGTGTACAAGTTGAATCAGAAGCTCTATTTAGTATGGTTAGAAATCTTATTCAATTTCCTAAAACTTTCATGAATAATTCATGAGCCAAATATGACTTGAAGTAGGTTTAATTTCATGAGATAGATAAAGGGAAGCAGAGAACCTCGAATCTGTGTTGTCTGTGTTCGGGGCATTTCCGAACACATTGGTTGGGAATCTCGTTTTCATTTATTCAGGTAAGTTGTAGAGTGTTCGAAAATGAAGAGTTGGATGTATAGTACATTAATTTTGGTTTAGTATTGAGGAAGTTATTGGTGTTGGAAGTTAGGGTATAGAATCTGGAAAATCTGGAAAGTAGAATGTGAATGTGATTCTTAATCCAATTGTTTAGAAATTCATGAGCATGGAAAGACAAAGCTATCTGTGGTTCTAATGCTCGGTTTTGGTTGTTTGACAGCCCAAGAGGAAATAGGTCGAGACTACAGACCAGGGAACTAGCTAAGACTGTGAGTGACAAAATGAATTTCGAAAATTGTTTCCAACGGTTGTTCATGTTTTGATGTTTTACATGCTTTTCTATGAATGATACATGGTTTTTATGAATGGTTTCAAGCTTAAGTTATGAGCTTATATTTTCTAATGAGGTTTATAAATGAGCACGTGATTATTGAGTTTCTGAAAAATAGTTGAAATGACATCCTTTTAAGCCAAGCATGTATTAGCAAGAATTATTTAAAGATTTTCGGTTTTTCCATGAGCAAGCTGAGTAAGCTTGAGTTTTAGGAAAGATAACGATAAGCAGGCATGTTCTAATGTTTTCATGTGATTTTCTGAGATTTCCATTGACTACATGACTGAGATATTAAGCCCGAGGCTATATGGTACCGTGTGCACACAGGTTATATACCGTTGTTGACGTTGAGTGTAATCCGTGACAACGATGCTTTCATGAGTGCTGGGCGGGCCCCACTACATCGTAGGACTAGTAAATGGTTGTTGTACTGGGCATGCCCTACACAACGTAGATCGGTCATGTTAGTTAAAATGTTTGATGTACTTGATATGCCTTGCTAGATTTTTAATAACATACTTGCGAATTATTTGAGAAAGCTTTTATTATTACACGTTTATGTTTAATGTTATGATTGAACAACCTTATACGTTTAAAGTTTTATCACGTGTTCTGGTTTCCGGAATTACAGTTTTAAATTTAGTCACTCATTGGGCTTCGTAGCTCATTCTTTCAAAATGTTTTTCCACTTTTCAGGTAGAAATCGAGCTCCTGGTGCCTGATACACTGCCAATGTCTGCTGGAAGTTCCAGATCAAGCTCAGTACGTGGGTGGAGTTGTATATTGAGTCTGTCCATATTGTAATGTTTTGTAAGGATTGGATAATTTAGTCCTAGAGGTCGTGGTTGTATAAACCCCAATGGTATATGTTTTTGGACCTGATATCTATATCAGGTTATTTTCCAAACTGAGTTATGTCAGGGCGGCACCTCGTGTATGTTGAATGGTTTTCAGGGATTCCGCTGTGTTGTGTTTCATTTAGAATATTTAATATCTAAGATTAATATGTTTATCAGGTTCAATGTTACAGGAGGGTCAACGGGTATCGTTAGAGGAGGACGATGTCCGTTGGCTTCACGCCATCTTTCGGGCTTAGCTAGCAGGTGGTCCGGGAGGGGGTGTGACACACTAGGCCTGATATTTGTTATGTAGTAAGGATTGTTAGCAGATATCAGTCTAATCCAGGGTTAGACCACTGGACCGCCGTTAAGAACATCCTCAAGTATCTTCGGAGAATGAGGGACTACATGTTGGTGTATGGAGCTAAGGATTTGATCCTTACTTGATATACCGACTCTGACTTCCAGCCTGACAAGGATTCTAGGAAATCCATGTCAGGGTCAGTGTTCGCCCTTAACGGGGGAGTTGTAGTTTGGAGAAGCATCAAACAAGGATGTATAGCGGACTCAACCATGGAGGTTGAGTATGTAACTGCTTGTGAAACAGCTAAGGAAACAGTTTCGCTCAGGAAGTTCTTGACAGATTTGGAAGTAGTTCTAAATATGAACTTGCCCATTACATTATACTCTGACAACAGTGGAACTGTAGCCAGTTCTAAAGAACCTCGCAACCACAAACGAGGAAAGCACATCGAGAGGAAGTATCACATGATACGGGAGATTGTGCAACGAGGAGATGTGGTCGTAACCAAGATCGCTTCAGAGCACAACATTGCTGATCCATTTACGAAGGCTCTCTTGACTAAAGTGTTCGAGGGTCATCTAGAGAATCTAGGTATGCGAGACATGTATATAGTATAATCTAGGGCAAGTGGGAGATGTGTAATGGGTAAGGATTCCCTAGTTTATTGTATTTTGTATATTTACCTTTTATGTAATGTTCAATATACAATTACCATTTTTTAGCTTTGGATTATTTTGTATATACTTCCCATTATCTTGAGTTTTAGTTCAAGTGGGAGTTTGTTGGGGTTTATGCCCTAAAACTCGTAGATAGTAAATGTAACATTTGACTGAACATTAATAAAATGATGTATTATTCATTTATTTTGTTTGTATTGTGTAATCTTGTCTTAATAACCCTAATCCAATAAACTAAACATCCTAGGCCATTTGTATGAGACTTGAACTAGTATGTGGGGACATACGGGGATCACTGTTCAAAATACAACCTAAAGGGTCTATAGTATAGGGGTAAGGCTGGGTACCTTATCCTCGTGACACTATGGATACGACCCACTTTGTCTTATGATACAAACACAATGATCCAATGCGTTCGTGTAGTGGACATGCGAGTGGGGGTATCATGTGCAATGAGTTTGCATAAGATCAGACAGCAAAATAGTTAACCACAAGTTCTAACACCGTTGACTAGTTAGGTTTCTATTTCACTAAGATGACCTAGGCAACTTGGTCTGAATCCTTAGTGGGTTATGGACTCCTTTTCACGAGGGATTGTCCTTTGGTTTGTATGAGTGAGAGTGACCTGCACACAAACTCAATAAGCCTACCATTTTAGGGACAAGACCGAGTGGGGAGCTGGGAACATAATCACACAAGATGGAATTCACTCCTTCTCGACTCTAGCGTAAGTAGAGGTGTGTTCTCTTAAGTGGTGTCTTCGGGTCTTGAATAATGGGCCCTGCCCTCTCTATAGCACGAGAGGGACTTCTGTTTGTAGGTTGGACCTCAAACAGGTTGTTCATTAGAGGAGCAGTGGGGACTTAAGGACAAAGATGTAACCCAAGGGTAAAACGGTAATTTGACGTAGTTGGGGTTATGAACACACATGAAGGACTGACTTGCTGTTATTGGTCGATATCTATGGACACAGAAATATATCTGTAGTGAGAAGACTACAGCTGTGGTTCTATAATGGAGTGAACCACAGTTAACATGTAACAACATCTTTGTTTAAAAAAAAAAGGAGGGAAATGGCTTTTTTTTAGCCGGTCAAAATGGGGTGAGTGGGGGGACATTTTCCCCCCACATTTTCGGTCAATCTGACTGTTGAAAAAAATATATTTTTTCAGATCTTCCTTCTTATTCCCCCGATTCTCTCTCTCTCCCTCACCGCGATCTCTCTCCATCTCAGCTCTCTCTTGTTGCACACAGTCTGTAGCTCACCATCACGCTACCACCACCGTCGTCGTTCGCCGCCGCCGCCCTCTTAGCTCCTTCATCCACCGCCGATGAGCTCTCGGCTTTATCTCTCTCGTCTCTTTCTCCTTCAATCTCACTCTCCTCAGCTCACTCTCTCTCTTCTGTAACAGATCTGCGCCGCCCCTTCTTCCACGCTCGTCTGAACGCCGCCACCGTGAATCGCCTCTAACCGCATGCAAGTCGCAGCCTCGTCGCCGACCTGCAGCCTCGTCGCCGCCGCCTCGTCGCAAGTCGCCGGTGAGATCTGTCTCTCTGAATTCTTTCTCTCTCTCATTTGCCCTCTTGGTCTCACTCCCTGTTTTTCTCCCTATTGTGTACAGCTTTCGCGCGCTACCGTCGTCGTTCAGATCTGTGTGTTTTTATCGCTCAGAATCGATCGTCGTCGCCTCCTTCTCAAGAAAAAAAGCCTCACGCATCTTGAATGCTCAACGATTTCAGTTAGTGGGTAAGGGAGTTGTAAGTTAAAATTTATTGGTCTTTTATGCTTTAATGGAATACCCATTAGCGTTGATCTTAACTTAAGGTATCCGTAGTAAGTGGTGATCGAATTATTAAGGATGGAGCTTAATTTGGAAACTGGACAACAAGCAGTAGTCTCATTTGGGTGAGTTTTCGACCCTCTCAAGTATTGTGTTTTAGGAAATTTATTGAGATTGGTATGCCTCTAATGTGTGACCCTTATATGTGTGTATTAGACCACTTTTTGGCATAACGTGGTTGGTGATATATCAAATTGTTCGGTGTTTTTCAATCAAGCTTAGTTACCTCAAGGTAAGTTAACTTACTGAAATTAAACTGTAATTGTGCATAGATATGACGGTTGTGCTTCTGGCATGAGATTGTGTTATATGTTTGAGTTGAGACTGAAATGATATGTATGCTGTTGATTTCAAGAATATGGATGTTGTGTACTTGTGTTGTGGGATAGATGTGAGTGCGTTGTGGTATCTTGTAGTTGGCTGGCGATAAAAGTAGACACTAGAAGTCATGTTTTCTCTTATTTGAAAGTGTGGAATGCCTGTTATGTTTCTTGTATTTGACTGCGTGGGATGGTGCATACTAGTCTAGTCAGTTAGTAAATTTTGAGAGAATAAGTTCCATTGGTTGGGTTGCAGTTAAAATTAGCGAGTGCTAAGAGGTCGTAAAGGGAAAAATGAGTAAGAAAGGGAAAAGAATAAGCTAGTTGCTCTAGTAGGGGGTCGTGTCAATTAAACACCTAGGACTGAGATGTATTAGACTGAAATGAGGAGCTAGATGGGCGGGACTTGGCTTCGCAGACTAGGTGTCATTTACTAACTGTGGCTAATTTCCGACTTAAAACCCATGGACGCCCCACCAGTGAAATGGTAGTTTGTGCGCTTTGCACACAATAGTGCCTTGATGGGTGAGACTTGGCTCCACTGACTGGGTGCCTTCTACCATTAGTAGGAGTAGAGATCTGCCAAAACACCCACCTGTGCACCTTCAGTGAGTTGGCAAATTTTTATAGGTGGGTTAATTGATCACTAGACCCATACTACAAAATGAATGAAATGAAATGAATGGGAATGAGATGACATAACCTTTAGGCTCTTAGCTCGAATAATCTACCTTGGTTGTTGTCTGTCCAGCAACGTTGTTACTTACTGAGTATTTTTCTTAAATACTCATTCTTTTCCCTAACATGTAATTGAAGGTAAAGGCAAAGGTGTGCAGAACGTGTGACAGAGTGTTGCTCAACGAGCCATGGATTTCTTTAGGATAGTCTTCCGCATTTTATGTTTTCAAAATTCTTCTTTTGAACTTGTATTGTGATGTTTTAAGATTTATTCTGCTTTAAGTCTTTTGCTTGAATGGCTAAAAATTTCTTCTTGTTCTGTTTTAACTGGGATCCCAGGCTGAAAAGCTTCACGTATTTTCTAAGGATGTTTTACTTTAAATGTCGTTTCATCGCTGTTCTTAGAAGTAAAATGAAATGCATGTGGTAATGACCCTAGGATCTAGGCACGAAATGTAGGGTCGTTACATAACGAATATTGATTGACTTGGTTAATGAGTTTAGCCAATTAATCTCATATCGTTGGAGCTTCTTACCTATAGGTCTATTAGGTCCCACTGGTAGCTCGTGTAAGGCGTTAAGGTAAATTTACTAAGGAATATTTAATATGTATTGAATTTATATTAAAACTATAGGTTAAAATTATAGTATATGTGAGAGATAATAATTGAATATGTGATATTCAATTATATGATTAATTAATTATTTGAATTAATTAATTATAAGTTTTAATTCAGTTTAATTAAATGATATTAAAACTATAGGATTAAAACGAGAGAAATTCATTTTTGTAATTAAACTAATTTAAATTGGTTAATGTTAATTTAATTAATATTTTTATTAATAATTAAATTATAATTAATTTTGTTTTTAAATTTTGTTAAAAAACAAAATATTAGGAAACTGATTACACAGTTACCTGATCGTGGGGCACAGGTGGTTCCTCAATTCTCTCTTCCCCTATCGATATGTAGAGATCGTTTTGATCTTCTCCCTCACTCTCTCACGTCTAAGAAAAATATTCCAGAGAGAATTTTTGGTTTTTCAATTCTTAGTAAATCGTTTTCTCCCACAAGAAACCTCAACTGTAAGCCTCAGTAGAATATCGGTGTCTCCTTTTTTGGTGGTGTTCGTGGTGAAATCACAACAAGGAGTTCGTGGTGCTTGAATTTTCAGTAAAGTCGTGGAATTTGGCTAAAACGATCAAGAACGACACTACTAGTAAGTCTTTCTATCCCTTAGGATGTTAGGGATTAGTCTTTAGATTAGATCTAGGTAATTATATTTCAAATTAAGCATGTTTATAGCCCTTTACAGCATGATTAAATTAGATTAAGTTTGCTGTAAGTTATTTTTGTCGTCGTATTGGTATTCCAATCGACGTTTAAATCGATTTGGTCCTCTGATGGTTTCTTCTGCGTTAGGGATTTTAACCCTTCACAGTGAACACTATAACTTTTCATCCAATCAAATATGCATGAAATTTGTCAAACGCATACACGACAACCAATAATTCCTTCTTGGTAGTTGTGTAATTCATCTGCACTTCGTTTAATGTCTTACTGGCGTAATAAATAGGGTGAATTGTCTTGTTCTTCTTCTGCGCTAGCACTACTCCAATCACTACATCATTTGTGTAGCACATAAGGATGAATTGCTCATCCCAATTAGGTGTTGTGAGGATTGACGCTAAAACCAGCGCTCGCTTGAGATCACTAATTGCTTTCATGTACTGTTTTGAAAATTCAAATTTCTTGTTTGCCTTCAACAACGCACATAATGGCTTCGTTATGTGCGAGAAATCTTTAATGAAGCAGCGGAAGAATCCCACATGTCCTAGGAAACTGCAAATTCCTTTGACAAATGTAGGAGGCAGCTTGTCAATCACATCAATTTTTGCCTTATCAACTTTTATGTCATCTTTTGAGATACAATGGCCCAGCACAATCCCTTTTTCCACCATGGAATGACATTTTTCCCAGTTAAGCATCAGGTTTGTCTCTTCGCATCGCACTAAAACTTGCTCTAGATGCATCAGACAGTCCGCATACAGATTTTCATAGACAAAGAAATCATCCATGAAAACTTCAACAGATTTCTCTAGTAGGTCAGAGAAAATAGCCATCATGCCTCATTGAAATGTCCCTAGCGCATTACATAACCCAAAAGGCATCCTTCTAAACGCAGAAGGGCATGTGAAGGTTGTCTTCTCTTGGTCTTCTGGCGCAATGGAAATCTAATTATGTACCCTGAATATCCATCTAAAAAGCAATAGTATGAGCGTCCAGCCAAGCGATCAAGCATTTGATCAATGAAAGGCAAAGGAAAATGGTCTTGTTTCGTTATTGTGTTGAGCTTGCGATAATCCATGCACACTCGCCATCCAGTGACGGTCCGTGGTGGAATGAGTTCATTTTTTTGTGTTGGTGACCACTATCATTCCTCCCTTCTTTGGAATGCATTCAACTGAATTGAACCATCTATTATATGCGATGGGGTAGATGACTCCTAAGTCGATCCATTTAATAATTTCTTTTCGCACGACTTCCATCATCGTAGGGTTTAAACACCTCTAACGCTCCACAAACTCATCAGATTCATCCACCAATCAGATTTTATGCAAGCAATATGATGGGCTTATTCCTTTGATGTCTGCAAGACTCCATCCTATAGTGCATTTATGCTTCTTGAAGACCTGGATCAGCAAACTTTCTTGCGGTAGATCTAATTTGGATGAAATAATAACAGGCAAGGACTCTCCATCACCTAAAAATTTATATTTAAGATGCTCTGAAAGAGGTTTCAATTATAACGCAAGTGGAGATATGATTGAAGGTAAAGTGAACTCCCTGTTTGAGAGATCTAACCTGTGGATTTCTATGGTGGTTTTGGTGAATATGTAGCATTCCTATGCTTTACATGCGACTTTATCTTCTTCCTCAACCTTACGCGCTGCTTCTAGCGCATCCATCCTGAATATCTCCATTGGTGAGCAGATTTCTATGCGTGCTACAGTCTCACTATCTTTGGATTCGATAGGGTATTTTAATGCATTAAACAAATTAAATACCACTTTTTGATCATTCACTTGTATGGTGAGTTCTCCTTTTTGCACGTCTATTAGAGTTTGTCTAGTTTTCAAGAATGGTCACCCCAAGATGATTGGAACATCCCTATCTACTTCATAATCAAGAATAATAAAGTCAGCCGGAAAAATAAATTTATATACTTTTACAAATATGTCTTCCATTTTTCATTCTAGATGCGCCACCGACCTATCTGCGAGTTGGAGAGTGACTGTTGTTGGACGCACTTCTCCAATGCCTAGGCATTTGAACATTGATAAAGGCATCAAATTTATGCTTGCACCAAGGTCACAGAGGGCTCTCCTTACATCAATTCCTCCAATGGAGCATGGAATTGTGAAGCTTCCTAGGTCCTTTAATTTTGGAGGGATTTTACTATTCAAGATTGCACTACACTCATTTGTCAGCACAATTGTCTCAAATTCCTTCCATGGTCTCTTGTTTGACAGGATATCTTTTAGAAACTTTGTGTAGCTTGGCATCTTTTCCAGTGCCTCCACCAAATGGATATTAATATGAAACGTCAATACACTCAGAAATTTCTTGAATTGCACCTCATTATTTTTCTTGTGCACCTCTGCAGAAAGGGAATTGGTGGCTTGTATGTGTCAGGTTCCTTTGTTTTTTCTTCTTCTTTTCCTTTATCCAATCCTTCTTGAACAACTTTATCTGCGTTGGGTTCTTTCTCAGATTCTTTTGGAGGCAGAATTGGTCCTTCCTACACTAGCGCAACATCTCCTCTCTGAAGTTGCCTCCCATTGCGCAGCGTCAACGCATGGCATTGTTCCTTCCCTCTGGGGGCCTCTATGTTACTAGGCAAAGTCCCTGCAAGTCTATTATTTAGCTCTGATACAAGTTGTTCTACTTGAACTTCCAGGTTCCTCAGGGATGCGGCTTGACTCTGAACGATTGCATCATTCTTTGCCATATACTCCTTTTGGTTTGCCGTAAAATCCTTCATCATATTTTTCAGAGAGTTTAATGATGATGCGCTCGAGTCTCCACTGCTTGCGTTATTGTTGCGCTGGAAATTTTCCTGCGCCACATGATCATTGTTAGCGTTAAGCAGTTTAGGGCTAGAGTTTGCATTACCTTTCTGCGTTTGCTTGGTTGCGCCAGTGTTTCCACTCCACGAGAAATTAGGGTGGTTCCTTCAGCCAAGGTTGTAGGTGTTTGAAAATCGATTATTGCATGCATTCCCCTACGGTCTCACATAGAACACAGATTCTGGATTGGAAGGACATTAGTCATGCGTGTAGCTTTCTCCACAGATACTGCATCCTACCGCAACTAGCTGAGCTATAAAGGGCGCTGTGTTGGTTGTTAATGTATCCATCCTTGTGGTCAACGCGTCGATTTTTGCATTTTCCGCAGTCATGGGATCCACTTCAAAACTTCCTGAGCTAGTCTTCACTGACCTCTTCCTTTTGTCTTCTGCGGTACCCCATTCGTAGTTATTCCTTGCTATGCAGTCAAGAGTTTCATGCGCTTCATCATAAGTCTTTTTAAGCAGCGCACCATTGGCGGATGAGTCAACAAGAATCTGGGAATTTTTGTTCAACCCTACATAAAACGTCTCTAATTGAATGCAGTAAGCCAAACAATGATGAGGGCATCTTTGCAACAAACTTTTAAACCTTTCCCAAGCATCAATCAGTGTCTCATCCTCCAATTAAGTGAATGTCATGATCTCCTTTTGTAGCCTAGAATTTGTTGGTGGTGGAAAGTATTTTTCTAAGAACTTCTCAACCAGATCATTCCACATAGCGATGGAGTTTGCTTGTTGTTGATTCAACCAAACTTTTGCAACATCTCTTAGCGAATATGGAAACAGGATCACTTGCAACTGCTCTGGGGTCACTCTAGGAATAATAAACTTATTGCATATATCGAGAAATGATTTAAGGTGTGAGTGCGGATCTTCGGCTACGCTACCTCCAAATTGTTCTATAGTAGTTAGCATTTGAAACATGACGGGTTTTAGCTCAAACCTTTCAATTTCCAATGCGAGTTGTACTATTCTTGGATTGAAGTTGCACATTGCAAAAGTTGAATAATTTATAATTCCTCGTTCTCTATCGTCAGCCATTTGTATTGGATTCACGGGTGGATTTTGTAGATTTTCCGCAACCATTTCTTTAGGTTGCTCTATGTTTTGTCTTCTGGCACGCCGATTTATTCTTCTCCTATGATATGTTCTGTCGATTTCGGGATTTATGGTGATGTCAATGCGGCGAGAGGCACGCATACACCCTTGCACACCTGAAATAAATCCACTTACAACAGGCACCAAAAATAGCACCAAACGAAATACAAGTTAAGAAAGAGTGGTAAGATTTCAATTGTCTTCCTCGGCAATGGCGCCAAAAACTTGGTTCAAACTACAACGACTTAATATTATACAAAATATTCAAAAAATATATCGCTGCTATGCATTAATCCAAGTATAAATCATGCATAATCAAGTAATACCTGGAGCATTCCAGGGTCCAAACACAGGGAAGAGAGTGAGATAATCTTAACAGTACTAATCAACATATACTCATACGCATGACACTTGAAATAATGTTGAGGGAAGATTGCGGTACTAATAATGCGATAGAGAAAATTAAGAAAGCATATGCGATAAAAAGGGAAAAACAGATGAAAAAGGCTATAAAAACATTCACCGCAGCAACCACATGCGTTGATGAACTATCCTGCAACGCATATTATGAATGAGGTGTTATTGAAGCTTGAGAAATAAACACGTGATTCCCTTCCAATATTACTCATGTGTTTGGCTTAGGACTATGAACATTTTTGTTCACTTAGTTCATGCGTTAGTGATAACTGCCCAAAAGGTAGTTATTTAGGCCTCAATTATATAGGGATTTGTGTGTCCTTTATGCTTATTAGGGTTGGTTTTGGATAGATATTACATGTTTTAACCCATTTGGAAGAATGGAAGCATTGGAAATTATTTTGTGCAGATTATGCTGTTGAGCAACTGGAGGGAGCAAATTCTATGCTGCAGCAAAACTGGGAACAGAACTGCCACATCACATCTCGTTAGCCAACTTCATAAACCGACTTCTGTTGAGTTATTTTCGGGATAAAGGAGCAAGGAGAGCCCTACACGTGTCCAAGTTGACCTAATTCAAGTCTCCCATCCTTCTATAAAAGGAAGTAGCCGTCAAGTCAAAAGTATTCCATGTTTTCTCTTGGAAGACGAATATTTTAGAGAGATTGAAGATCATCAAGAACACCATCTTCCGCAAGTTGATTAGGGAGTTTATTTTCTTTATTAACTTGTGGTTATGGACATGCATACTCAGATTGTAATTTGTATTCCTATGCCTATTATGAACTAAGTAGCTTAAGGTGTTGGGTAGGAATAATGTGATTACTGTGCTTCATCTCTAGTAATAAATTGACTATCGCATTTTGGTTAATTGTTGTGCTTATTTCCATTTTATGCCCGCCTGGCCAGCCGGTGTGAATAACTCTCTCTAGTTTCAGGGATGATTTAGAGGGTGTCTGGCAATTATCCACACTACGATCATTGTGTATTGGTGAACGCCAGTGACTGAGCTAGGTATAGCCAGTTACCTAGTGCTTGATCGGTCGTACTTCATTGGGTTTGAAACATATCCTGAAAGATCCGGAGTTCCGGGAGGAATCCGCTAATAATACTGCGAGAAATGCATGATCAATATTATTGCTAGAGCATATTTTAGAACAATCACTAAAACCTAACCAGCGCATGTCTTTAATCTGTCTATCTATTTGTTTACTTATTGTTCTGTCATTTATTTTGCTTCAGCATAATTCCGATAAAACCAAATCATTTTACTATTCTTGAAACCATTGGAAAGTTACACAAAAATAGGTAGAGTGGAAACTAATTCAGGGCTCGGATTGATAATATTACTTGCTGCAGACTGTGTATACTTGCACAGGAATTCTAGAGTATTTTATATCATATTTTACTCACTCTAGGAACCCAACAGTTAGCACAATTCCCTTACTTACTTGCAAGTGACTGAATTATCCCTAAGACAGTCTAAACACATTCATGAATTATCTCTTGCGGCAGCACTAACACTAACGCAACCTAGATTACATGCAATGCATTATCTTGCTCTACTTAGACGTTTCCACATGCATTAGCCTTCTGGGATTTATCATAATGCTACCCCATTCGGCTGGCCAGACGGGCATTAGTAATGAAAGTATTAGAGCATCTAAGAAGAAAACATCAACTTCATTCATTCAAAATATAACGCATACAAAAATGTTCATAGCCGCATGGGCGCCTAGGCTAAGCCTTAATAAAAGAGAATTAGCTCATGCTACAAAATGAATACATAGTGCAATACATTTATGAAAAGGAATTGGAATTCCATAATTCCGTAAAGCGGAAGCGTAATTGGGACCGATTCGTAGTTAATTTTGTTTAATCTAAAATACCGATACATTGGCAATAAACTTAGAACTATTCTAGATTTATATTAAGGCTAAGCATACAAAAATATTATATCTAAATCTAATTTATATAGTAACAAGTTACTTACTCTCGTTGACGACTTAGATTAAATTCACCAACTGCTTGTGAAATAATCACGAAGTATTGTGAACACTACCACTATGGTTACACCGGTATGACTCTAAGACTACTAGAGGCAAGAGACTGGTGGGAGCCTTCAAGAGAATTCTCTGAAAGTAGGAGAATGAATGAGATACCTTTCACCCCACCCTAGGGGTCCTATTTATAGGAAAAGGCTAAGAGGAAAAGGTCATGAATAAGATTTAATCAAATCTATTATCTTATTTCATATCTAATTTTAATAATTAATTAATTAATTTCATAATTAATTAATTGTCGAATTAAATATCATATATTTAATCTTATGGATTTTAATAAATTATTTATATTAATATGAATCCAATTCATATTAATTATTTGAAATCTTTCAAATATTTTCTCTCAAAAATTAACTTTGAAATTAATTCAAAATTATATTATAAAGTTTCATAAACTTTATATTATAATGTAACAATATACATTATATGATTCTCCTAAATAAATTGAACACTTTCAATTTACAATTTATACTTAATTGCCTTAAGTCTCTTTACGAGCTACCAGTGGGACCTAATTGACCTACAGATCAGAAGCTCCAACGATGTGAGATTAATTGGTCAAACTCATTAACCAAATTAATCAATATTCATTAATTGTGTGTTCATTCCACTATAGACTCACAGTTGCACTCTTCTCACTGCAGACATAATTTTATGTCCACAGATATAGACCTATACCGGTAAGTCAATCCTTCACGAGTGTCTGTAACCACAACTGGGTCAAATTATCGTTTTACCCATGTGTTACATCTGTCTCCTTAAGTATCAGTGCTCCTCTAATGAACAATTTGTTTATGGTCCAACCAATAAACAGAAAGTCCCTCTTGAAGGGTTGAAATCCCTTTGGCAGCGGAAACAATCAAGAACGATCTCGAATTGAATTTCAAAATGAAAAACCAATACGTTGGCAAATATAAAATATAGAAACTAATTTCTATAATATCGATTAAGCATGTTGTAAAAATAGATCTAAAACCATTTTGGATCATAGAAAACTTACTAGGATCGCATACCGAAAACTGCACTATGCTCCGAAAATCAAGACACGACCACAAGCGAACATCGGCTATCCTCTTGGGCTATGAGAATAAGATTGTGGGATCCTCGTAGTCTTGAAGGGAATTTTATAGCAAGTAGTTTGTTGGATTTTTTAGAGAGAAATCTAGAGAATTGAGAGTGTTCACACGTAACTTCGGAGATGGAGACACGTGGAATAAACGATATACTTGTATTAAGTGGATATACAATCTCTAATGTTGATCCTCTGATTCTCTCTCTTGTGTGTGGATGTGTTTCACTCGAGGGCTGGAACGCTTGATCTCGAGTCTGGAGCTTCAATGGATTCTTGGAGCTTGAAGTCTTCCAAATCTTGAAGGAGTCTTCAGTCTTCAGGAAGTGTTCAGCACTTTGAAACTTGTGGATTTCAAGGAGTCTTCAGTCTTCAGTCTTCAATCTTGATGAAGTTCTCTGAATTCTCTGACTCTGGCTTCGAGCTTCAAAATTCTGACCCCCTCCATAGAAGAGAACCCCTCTATTTATAGAGTTCTCACTAGATGGGCCCTGGTGACTTTTGGGCCAACAACTTGGGCTTGGGCTTTATTGATCTTGGGTTCAACTATTTAGTCTTGGGTCTGTTTCATATTTGACCCAAAACCATATGACCCAAATATTTAAAAGACCCAAATTTGATCCAAATAATTATTTTTTTTAATAAATGGGTCAAATTAATTAATTTGATCAAAATAATTTAATTTTAATTAACTGATCAAACAGAAATTTGGCTCTATAAATTTATAATTGGCCAACTTTATTTTCAAATTAAATTTGGGACACATGTCAATTTATAATCGGTCCCAAATTTAATTAATTTTAATTTCGTCATTATTTTTATGTGATGACGTGACAATTTGTGATTGGTCAAAATTTATCCTTCAACAAATGCCTCCTTTTCGAGATTTAGGCTCAAATTATGTGTGGATGAATTTCGAAAAAGATATTTTGGAATCAAAATGCAAGATATTTGTTCTTGATTTTGACTCCGTTTGATGTGTCAATTTAATCAAAATATGAATTTTGTTCAAAATTTTGATTATTTTTTTATTTGACACACTTTTATCGCCAATTAATCAAATAATGAATTTTGGTCAAATTTTGATTTTTCTTACTTGGCTTCAAACTTTGATTTAAAATTCAATAGAGTTTATGTCAGACTTAAATTCCAAATGAATTTCGAGTAAGATTCAAATTCTATCAAAAATATTTCATTTGAATTTGGAATAGAACTTGAAGTGCCAATTCAAAATTTGACTTAAGCTTGGGGTAAAAAAAAAAAAAAAAAAAAAAATTGAGTTTGGACATCACCTAAACTTTGATTTAGAATAAAATTTGGATTATGTCCAACCTTTGATTTAAATAAAAGCTATCCCTTGTATTTAGTAATAGAGTTGGGATATAAATCCAATTTGAATTTGAGATGAAATTTGAAGTATGTCCAAACATGGATTTGAACTTAGATTAAAATTTGGACTTTGATTCGAAATTAAACTCAATCTAGATTTGAATTTGAGATAAAAAGAAAAACCAACCCCAAATTTCAGTTTGAATATCTCCCAATCTTGGCTTGAAAGCAGAATTTAAAATTGCAATTTAAACTAATTGGATTTTGCCAAGCTCTTGAGTGAAAAGTAAAATTTGGATTTGACTCGAATTTGAGATAAAACCTCAAAATTTGACTTGGATTTGAATAAAACTGACATCCAAAATTTGGATAGATTTTAATTGGGATAAAATTTTGATATTATCGAATCTTTTTATTTGAGATAAAAATCTAAAGAAGTTTCGGCCTTATGGAATTTTGATTCAAAATGATTTTAACTCAGAGAGCAATTGGGAATTTTGTTTGAATTTTTTTTTATCCAAATTTAGCAATTACCCCTGTATAAGGAGGCACAATGGACCAAGTCATGGAGAGCACTTGTACGACTTTATACTCCCTCCAATCTCTGAAGCTTTTTTTGTTACTTTTTCTTTGCTTCTTTTTTTTTTTTTTAATAATTTTGACACTGCAACTTCTTCTCCACGAAGCCAACAATTGATATTATAGGCTGCCACCGTCGCTACCAGAACAAGGAGTTCCGTCTCGCCGAATTAGACGTCGTTGCCCATGGGTCTTAAGATTAGATCTCATGTGATCGGTTGTCGTGAGTCCGTTGGTGAGTCGTTTGCTGCCGTAGAGTCACCTGCATTGTGGGTCTCGCTATGGTTGGACGGCGGTTTGGTTAAAGGAAGAAAATGATAAAAGAGATAGTAATCGGGAGAGAAAGTGGGGAGAGAGAAGGATTTGTTGTTATTATTATTATTATTATTATTTTAATTCTCATGCTCAGCAATTTTTCTTTTACTTTATTTTTTTTATTTTATTATTATTATTATTATTATTATTATTTTTAACTTGACCTTCCATCACTCCTTCCAAGTTTCCTCTTACTTGCCTTGTTGCCACTTTTTTTTCACATCTTTTTTTATTTACTTTGCCGTCTTTTTTTGTTGCTAATTACTTCCCTTTCTTTATAGGGTTTGAAATTAACAAGTTCGTTTGACGATCTCTTGGGGCACAACATCCACCTTGGTCCACCGTTTGGAAGGTAGATACATATTCAAACTTTTTTTTTTTTTTTTGTTGTTAGAGAAAATGGGAAAGAAGAAGGTACATTTTTTTGCACATATATTATTGCAATCAGTTTCTTTCTCACTTGAATGTGTAAGCATCGTGCAACAGTCGTCATCAAATTCACTTGCAGTGATTTCACCCCCTGTCTAGACCAGTCACTTTGATGACTGTAGTTTCCTACAGGGGTGGTCACCATGGTCGTCATCAGCTTCACTTGCAATGATTTCACCACCTGTCTAGACCGGTCACTTTGATGACTGTAGTTTCCTGCAGGGGTGGTCACCACGGTCGTCATCAGCTTCACTTGAAGTGATTTCACCACCTGTCTAGACCAGTCACTTTGATGACTGTAGTTTCCTGCAGGGGTGGTCACCACGGTCGTCATCAGCTTCACTTGCAGTGATTTCACCACCTGTCTAGACCAGTCACTTTGATGACTGTAGTTTCCTGCAGGGGTGGTCACCACGGTCGTCATCAGCTTCACTTGCAGTGATTTCACCACCTGTCTAGACCAGTCACTTTGATGACTGTAGTTTTCCGCAGGGGTGGTCACCACGGTCGTCATCAGCTTCACTTGCAGTGATTTCACCACCTGTCTAGACCAGTCACTTTGATGACTGTAGTTTCCTGCAGGGGCGGTCGCCTGTCAACTTTTGAAGTGAAACGAAAGTCTCCAATTGTCAATATTTGAAAATGAAGTGAAAGTTTCCAACCACTAACTTTTGAAGACGAAGCGAAGCCGTCAACCACCACCATGGAGAATGCAAACTTGAGGAAACAAGGCGCCATACCTGAAGGGGTGAGACGCCAAACTTTGAAGAAGCGAAACACCGAACTTGAGAGGAGATGCCAAACTTGGAGCGAGTGAATTGCCAAACTTGAAGGACGAAGCCCTCTTTTATGCACTCAATTCACAACATTTCATTCATAGCAATGTACGTCTTCAACCTGTTGTGTTGCCCCCAGCAGGGATGAACTTCTTCAATTTGTTTTATCATGCTCCAATATTTGTGGCACTTTGTTTTTTTTGTTTGCAGGGACTGAACTTAAAGTTTTCTTTAAGCTGCCTACGTACCCTTGAAGAAAAGGGATCAAGTCATAACGTAGTTCAAGGTACAAATTTGCTTTTTTTTTCTTGTTGTTGGCCATTCACCTTTTTAACTCATGCGGGCCAGGAGTATCATGCAGTTTAGGCTCTTGCGATATGGAGCATTACATTTCACGCATAAAACTTTTTAAGAAATTTGCCATTTATCGGGTCTATTCTTAATCCGTCTTTATCCACGATCTTGTACGCTCCATTTGTGTAGACTTCTTTGACGACGTAGGGTCCATCCCATTTAGGTGTGAACTTTTTCCCTGTGTGTCGTGTCGTGATGATGGGTCTTCGAACAGCTAGTACAAGATCACCAACTTGAAAAGATCGAAGCTTCACATTCTTGTCAAAGGCTTTAGACATCCGTGCTTGGTAGCATTCCAATGCTTGTTGAGCCTCTAACCTCCTTTCATCAAGTGCTTCTAACTCCTGAAGGCGCAACCTAGCATTATCTTCTGTTGTCAACCCTTCTTGGACAACCATCCTTAATGAAGGAATCTCTCTTTCTAACGGGAGCACAGCTTCTACCCCATAGACGAGTGAATAAGGTGTGACTCTTGTAGGAGTGCGATGAGTAGTTCGGTAGGCCCACAACACTTCACCGATCTTTTCTTGCCAATCTCTCTTTGTCTTGGAGACTACTTTCTTCAATAAGTTACACAACGTCTTATTGAATGCTTCTGCCAACCCATTTGCCGCAACATTGTACATAGAGGACTTGTATTGTTTGAAGTTAAACTTCTCACACAACTTGTCCATTAGGCCGTTGGAGAATTGTCTTCCATTATCTGTCACAATACGATGAGGGATACCGTACCGATAGATTATATGAGTTCGAATGAAATCCACAACATTTTCTTTCTTGGCTTCTTTCAATGCGACAGCTTCAGCCCATCTTGAGAAGTAATTTGTCCCTGCAAGAATGTAAGAATGTCCTGCTGAAGACTTAGGTGTTATAGGGCCAACAAGGTCAAGTCCCCAAGCTTCAAAAGGCCATGAAGCTACAGTCGGATGAAGAGGCTCCGACGGCTGATGTATGAAGTTTGCATGGAATTGACAGGCTTCACACTTCTTTGCATATTCCATTGAATCTTGAATCATTATAGGCCAATAATAACCCATCCTTTTTAATTGAAACTGGAGTTTTGGACCCGACTGATGGGCGCCACAAACACCTGAATGTGCCTCATTTAATGCCTTTGCTGCTTCTTCCTTTCCAAGGCATTGAAGGAAGAGTCCCTCATAAGAACGACGATAAAGGATCTCCTTGTAGTAGATAAATCGGGCACCTCTTCTTCGTATATCGGCCCTACGCCTGGGATCTGTGGGCAGTCTTCCATGTTGAAGATAATCTATAATGGGTTGTCGCCAGTCCTCTTCTTCAATTGCAAAGACAGAAATCATATTTACTTCTTGGCATTGGTCTTCTATTGGCGGCACGATCCACCTCTGACAAAGTGAGATGTTCATCGACATATCTTCCGGAATTGTTAGGGCAGTGGCTAAATTTGCTAGAGCATCTGCCTTTTTATTTTCTGATCTTGGAACATGCTCCAGTACTATACTGTCAAACCTTTCTAGTAGTTGTCTTGCATAGATGAAATAAGGCTTCAAGTCTTTATGCTTCACTTCATACTGGAGTAAAAGTTGGCTAACGACCAATTTTTAATCACCATAGGCCTCTATATATCTTATGCCAATCTCCAAGGCCATTTGGAGGCCAATTATCAGCGCTTGATATTCAGCAACATTGTTTGAGCACAATTCACCAAGCACAAAGCTATAGGGGAGCATGTGTTTCTCAGGCGAAACAAAGACGATTCCTACCCCTGCTCCACTTCTTCGTGCTGCACCATCAAAGTACATAATCTAGGGCTCCGTAATTTCAACATAGAAGACTTCTTCATCAGGAAGGTCTTCACATAACTTCCAATCTGAAGGAATTGGATGATTCGCCAGGAAGTCGGCTAATGCCTGCCCCTTGACTGCCTTTTGAGGTACATACACGATATCATATTGTTGAAGTATGATGACCCACTTAGCTAAGCGTCAAGAAATAACTGGCCTTGATAGAACATACTTGATAGGATCAGCTTTCGCGACCAGGTGCACTGTGAAAGCTTGCATGTAATGCCTTAACTTGTCAATAGCGAAGAAAAGAGCAAGGCACATTTTCTCAATAGGTGAGTAATTTATCTCAGCTCCATTTAAGGTCATGCTTATGTAATAAAGGGCTCGTTCCTTTCCCTTCTCACTTTCCTGTGCCAATAACGCTCCCAGTGATCTTTCTTGAGCAGCGATGTACAAAATCAATGACTTTCCAGCTATGGGGGCTCCTAAGACAGGAGGGTTAAGCAAATATTTCTTAATGCTTTCAAAGGCGTTTTGACATGCTTCATCCCACTCGAATTTTTCTCCTTTCCTCATTAGCCTTTGAAAAGGTTGGCATCGACCGGCTAAGTTAGAGATGAATCTTCGAATGTAGGCCAGACGACCTTGCAGGCTTCTCAACTCATGTAAGTTTTGAGGTCTTGGCATCTTTTGAATGGCGTCAATTTTTTATTGATCTATTTCGATTCCTCGATGTCTAACAACGAACCCCAGGAACTTCCCAAAAGTAACACCGAATGCACATTTGAGAGGGTTCATCCTCAATTGATACTTTCTCAAACGATCAAAGACCACTTTTAGGTCCTTCAAGTGATCTTGTCGTCTCTTCGACTTAACAACAAGATCATCGACATAGCACTCGACATGTTTATGTAGCATATCATCGAAAACCTTTTGCATAGCACGTTGATAAGTAGCTCCAGCGTTCTTTAATCCAAAGGGCATCACTTTGTAACAATATATCCCTTTTGGAGTTCGAATGGCTGTCATTTCTTCATCTGCAAGAGCCATTCGAATCTGGTTATAGCCTGATGACCCATCCATAAAAGACAAAGCTTCATGCCTTGTGGTGGCATCCACCATGATTTCTGTGATTGGCAGTGGAAAATCGTCTTTGGGACATGCATTATTTAAATCACGAAAGTCAACGCAAACGCGAAGCTGTCCATTCTTGTTTCTAACAGGAACGATGTTGGCTATCCACGTAGGGTATTTTACCTCACGGATGAATCCTGCTTCTATCAATTTATTGACCTCTATTTCGATTTGAGGGATAAGTTCTGGGCGAAAGCGTCGTTGAGCCTGTTTGACCGGTCGATACCCCTCTTTAATTGCGAGATGATGGACAGCTACTTTTGGGTCAAGTCCAGGCATCTCTTTATATGACCAGGCGAAGATATCTCTATATGAAGCGAGTGAACTCATATATTCACCTTTTTCTTCGGGAGTCAGTGACGTGCTTATAAAAGTTGGGCGTGGCTCTTCTGGTGTACCCAGGTTTACTTCTTTAAGCTCATCAACTGTAGACTCGCTACCGTCTTCAAGTGATAAAGGTGCTTCGTCCTCACCTACTTCAGACATTTCGACCTCTATTTCTTCTTCAACCGTGATGTGAAGGCAAGAGGCTTGTTCTTCTTCCTGGTCACTATCTTCTTCTGAAGGATTGGTGATGACAACATCACGTCTCTTTACCTTTAAAGAACTATCTGTATCGACAATAACAAAGGTTTTTTTTTCATTCGTGAAGGAACCGCACTTCGAATTTCTCCATTAGCCTTCGCGATCTTTTCAATTTTCATCACATCTTCATGTTGAAGTCGGTGAGAAGTTGACGAAGTAGGCTGCTCTTTTTGGTTTCTTCTCATGGTAACACTTAACCTCTGAAAAACTGATGGTCGAGTCACATCCAGACTTGAAAATGTGCCATCTTCTTCCGCAACAGACATATTTAATCTTCTAAAAGCTGAAGGTCGTGTGATATCCGGAATTGAAAGTGTACTCTCTTCTTCCCCAACAGACATATTTAACCTTCGAAAAGCTGAAGGTCGCGTGGAGTTATTGGTAGGTTGTACGCTTTCTTCTTCTGTTTCATTCACAATTAATCTTTGAAATACTGAAGCACGAGCAACTGGTGGCCTGATGCGCCTAAAAACAGAAGCTCGTTTGTTGACGTTCTCTTCTTCTTTTGAGTCATCGACCTCCTCTGCTGTTATATGATTTATGTCTGCCACTTTCGCCTTCCCTTTTCTTGTTATGCGAACTGGTTCAGACGACTTATATCCAAGTCCTTTTCTCGTCGTAGGCAGACTATAGCCTTCCTTTAGAAGCTTCTTCTATGTTGCAAAGAGCTCAGATCTTCCATCAAAAACCCTCAGACTTTTAAACTCAGTGTGAGCTGTGAAGTCATAACCTGCTTTCGCTAGAAGTTTGTATGCCTTCGAGTCGAACCCGTCTTTAGTTCGTTTTTCAGGCAAAATCGCTTTTATCTGGTCATCCTCAGGTTTCCTAATCTCTTTCTCTGTGATCTTTGTAAGAGGCATACTGAAACCTTCCTTCAGAATTTCAACGTCACCGACCTTTATGCTTTTCAAACATTCAGTGAAAGGTGATTCACCCTTTTTACGCCGGGATAAAGGGATGTATCGTAGAACAGGTGAACACTTCTCAGCCTCTACAACTTTAGATTTCTCAAGGCTTGTAGATGCTTCACCATTCTTCGGGTTAGATGCCTTCACATTCTCAACAACTTCCTTCCCTGCATCTGTTTGTGGCTCTAAATCGAGTTTATCATTCTTTTTTATCAAGGGGATTTCTGTAGGTATAGTTTCCCCTGTGTTGTCGCTCTTCATATAAAATTTTGCGTCAGCGAAATGGGATTCAGCTTCTGAAAATGGGTTAGTGTCAGCTTCAACTTTCTTAATGCCATCTTGATAGAATTTGAAGCACTGGTGCAATGTAGAAGTTATCACGCCATTGCCGTGGATCCAAGGATGACCTAATAGCAACTTATAAGTGGTCTTGGAGTCTATCACATGAAACAAAGTATCGGCCTTCAAATCTCCAATGATGAGCTCGAGACGTATCATGCCAATCGCTCGTTGTCCGCCTTGATTGAAACCTTGAATCACCAATTTACTGTTTGATAATTCTTCCATCGAGATGCCTAATTGCTTCATGGTTGACTTAGGCATTATATTGACAGTTGATCCATCGTCGATGAGGATCCGAATTACCCTCTGTTCTCGGATGTATCCCGAGACAAATAAAGGTCTATTGTGAGGCTTTGACCCTAGCAGCAAATCTTCATCGGAAAATCCTATAGTCATGCAACACGAAGCACATGTGCGTGCCTCGGAGGTTGGGATCTTTGTACCATCGGACTCTATCAATGCGTTAATAAGGACGTTTTTAGCTTCCTGAGGAAGTGACAGTAAGTCCTTTATGCTGAAAGAGGATAAGTCTCCTGAACCTGCCGCCACTCCCGAGGAGCTAGCGAGGACGTCATCATCTTCCACCACGTCCACAACGTGACACGTGACAGTTTCAAGTGCCTCCTCTTTACTATCATCGAGAAAGCTCCTTGGGAAGTATTCTGCCAAAGTTATGGGTTGTGGAGGGCAAAAGAAATCTTCACTTTCCTCCACGACAGGCTTTGACCTCCTTGACTTCTTTTTTCCTTTCTTCCTTTGAGACTTAACTTTTCTTTTACTATCTCGATATAGGCGGGACTCTTTCCGTGCGTAACTTTGCTTTTGCTTTTTGCGACGAACGACAAAGGTCCAGCCTTCGTTCTCATCTTCAATGGAATTATATTTTCCTTGGGACCCCTCCATTGTGGTTTCTTTTCGGAATCGAACCATTACGGGATCAAGGGTCCCAAATTGAATCAGCCTCTCTTCATAATCACATGAGGAGATTAGAGGATTTTCATTCCCTACATTTGCCATTACGGTTGCATGATTTGTTTGAGCCACCTCATCAAGGTCCAGCTCAATTTTCTTTTCACGAGCCAACTTAAGGATTAGCTCCTTCAATACAAAACATTTCTCCACTGGATGGCTAACAACTCGGTGATACCTGCAGTAGTTAGGATCATTGACTTTCCCTAACTCTTCCGGTCGTTTGCATTCGGGGAGTTCAATTAATTGCTTTTCCAACAATTGTTCCAACATATCTGGGACGTCGGAGTCTGGAAACGGATACACTTTTTCTTGTCTTTCTTTTAAAGTTAGGCGACGTCTCTCGCCTGTCTCTATTTGCTTACTGGATTTACTTTCTTTTCCTTTGGAGGAAAATTTCAACGGGTCGTGTTGACGACCATGGATTCTTTCGTGGCACTCTTTGCAACTTTCTCAGTGCCCTTGACTTCCTTCTTTTCTTTCCTCATGTCTGGGACTACGGGATCTTTGCCCCCTCTACTAGCGATGCTCAACTCCATATCATGAGCGCGAGTCGCCAATTCTTCAAAGGTTCGGGGTTTTATCCCCTGCAAGATGTAAAGAAGTCCCCAGTGCATACCTTGGGTGCACATTTCAACAGAGGACACCTCGGAGAGTCTATCTTTACAGTCAAGACTCAAGGCTCTCCAACGATTGATGTAATCAATGACTGGCTCACCCTTTCGCTGCTTTGTGCTCGTGAGTTCTGTCATACTAACTGTTCGCCTCGTACTGTAGAAGCGATTCAGAAACTCTCTCTCCATCTGTTCCCAACTGTCAATTGTATCAGGCTCCAGGTCAGTGTACAAATCGAACGCGTTTCCCTTCAGTGTTCGGACAAATTGCTTAACAAGCAAATCTCCCCGAGTACCGGCGTTCTCACAGGTTTCAACAAAGTGGGCGATGTGTTGCTTTGGGTTGCCCTTTCCGTCAAACTGCTGGAATTTGGGAGGCTGAAACCCAGTGGGTAGTCTGAGATTGTCAATCCTCTTTGTATAAGGTTTAGAATACAAGGGGGAACTTTGAGTGGGTCCACCATACTGAGCCCTGATGGAATTCATGATCATGTTCTGCAGTTGTTGGACAGACAAAGAAGCAACTGACTCGGAGTGTTGCGGTTGATCCTCATGCACGACAGCCTTCCCTTTATCATTCTTTCCTGCAGCAGGGGTCTGGCTAGACTCAGCCACTTCTCGGCTCTACAGCTGGTTCTTAAAATAGGCAATCTCAAGATCTCTCTCATCAACTGCCTTCATTAAGAGATTGAGTTTCCTTTCCATCTCTGCCATTTTTTCATCTTGGTCTACATCAGCCATCATGACGGACATCACATCAGGATTTAGTGTATCCTTTGGCTGCTTAGATGTTGGAACGACAGATTCGAACAGTGGGTTGTCTTTGACTGCAACCTTATCCTTAGAGGATTCTTCAATCAACTTTGAGATCTTGCTTGCAACAGCCAGAGGAGTATGATCATCCTTGATCTCAATTCCTTGGGAGCGACTACGAGTGACAGGACCAGTGTAAGAGTCGCTTGATGTGGTAACCTTCGCGGGAGCTTTCTTTGGTGCCATCACGTTGGTTGGATCTTTAAACAAGAGAAAGAGATGAGAGGTAGAAATGGTCCCACTGGGCATGCCAATTTGTTCACACGTAACTTCGGAGATGGAGACACGTGGAATAAACGATATACTTGTATTAATATTTGTATGCGTGTGGATATACAATCTCTAATGTTGATCCTCTGATTCTCTCTCTTGTGTGTGGATGTGTTTCACTCGAGGGCTGGAACACTTGATCTCGAGTCTGGAGCTACAACGGATTCTTGGAGCTTGAAGTCTTCCAAATCTTGAAGGAGTCTTCAGTCTTCAGAAAGTGTTCAACACTTTGAAACGTGTGGATTTCAAGGAGTCTTCAGTCTTCAGTCTTCAATCTTGATGAAGTTCTCTGAATTCTCTGACTCTGGCTTCGAGCTTCAAAATTCGGACCCCCTCCATAGAAGAGAACCCCTCTATTTATAGAGTTCTCACTGGATAGGTCCTGGTGACTTTTGGGCCAACAACTTGGGCTTGGGCTTTATTGATCTTGGGTTCAACTATTTAGTCTTGGGTCTGGTTCATATTTGACCCAAAACCATATGACCCAAATATTTAAAAGACCCAAATTTGATCCAAATAATTATTTTTTTTTAATCAATGGGTCAAATTAATTAATTTGATCAAAATAATTTAATTTTAATTAACTGATCAAACAGAAATTTGGCTCTACAAATTTATAATTGGCCAACTTTATTTTCAAATTAAATTTGGGACACATGTCAATTTATAATCGATCCCAAATTTAATTAATTTTAATTTCGTCATTATTTTTATGTGATGACGTGGAAATTTGTGATTGGTCAAAATTTCTCCTTCAACAGAGAGAAATTTCTTCTCTGTCTTTCCTTTTCTCGTTAGCATGAGAGAATGAGCATTCTGATAGAGTAACCTCCATCAGACCACTACATAGGATTAGGTTAGGAAGTTATTATTAACTTCTCTAACAAATCCTGTCCTTTGATCTAAACCAATTAGATCTAGACCGTTTAATTATTATGAATTAATAATTAATAAATTACATAATTAATTATAATTATTAAATAATAATAATTAATTATCTAATTAATTTAATTAAACCAAATTTAATTAAATCCATTATAACATATAGTTTTAATTCAATTAAATCATATTCAATTGAATTAAATAGGTCATTCAATTAATTTAAATTAATTGATCCCACATTAATTAAATATCAAATATTTAATTAATATTACAATTGAATCATATTCAATTTTATATCTCTCATTTAACCGATAGTTTTAATGTCCATCAAAATGTACATTAATATAAACTATAGTATTAATTTGATTAAATCATATTTAACCAAATTAAATTAAATTAATTAATTCATGAATTAATCAAATATCACATATTTAATTCAATTCATAATTCTCTCATTAATTAATTTTGAATCATATCCAAAATTAATTATAAAGTTTAATTCTTTAATTAAACTTTATACTATAATGTATCTCCATACATTATATTAATTCCCTTAATATACAAGACTATATTATCTCAGTACCCGTTACGAGCTAGCAGGTGGACCTAATGGACCTACAGATCAGAAGCTCCAACGATACGAGATTAACTGACTAAACTCATTAACCAAGTTAATCAACATTCGTTAGTTGTGGGTCACTCCACTAAAGACCCCATAGCTGCACTCTTCTCACTGTAGAATATTTCTGTGTCCACGGATATTGACCAATGCAGTAAGTCAATCCTTCACGTGTGTTCGTAACACCAGTTGGGTCAAATTATCGTTTTACCCCTGGGTTACCTCTGGTTCCTTAAGTACCATTGATCCCTCTAATGAACAAGTTGTTTAGGGTCCAACCACTAAACAGGAGTTCATCTCGGGCCAGGAGAGGACGACGTGCCTTTGTTCAAGCCCCGGAATCAACCCTTAAGGGAACACACATCTACTTACCCCAGTAGGGGAAGGATTGAATTTCATCTTGTACTGTTATGTTCCCAGCCCCCATTCAGTCTTGCCCCTGAAATGTTATGATTATTGAGTCAGCGAACTGGCCACTCTCACCCATACAAATCTAAGGACAAACCCCCCTAAAAAGGAGTTCATAAAAGACTCAGGATTGAGATTGAGTTACTTAGGTCATCCTATTGAAATAGAAACCTAAACTAGTTAACGGTGTTACATCTAGTGGTTACTATTTCGCGGTTCGATCTTATGCTAACTCATTGCATAGGATACCCTCACCTGCATGTCTCCTACACGGATGCTTTGGACCATTGCATCTGTATCGAATACAAGGTGGGTCGTATCACATAGTGTCACCAGGATAAGGTACCCAACCTTATCCCTATACTATAGACCATTTAGGTTGTTACTTGGACACCGATCCCCGTATGTCCCCACAAGTTTCATTTAAACAACCTTGGATCTTAGTTTATTGGATTTAGGGTTTATTAATTTAAACTCGATTATTCAATAACCAAATTACTGAATCACTCAAATAACGACTGATGTGGAATTTTTCTTACCGCAAGCGCACGGGTCAATTAATAATAAAGTGTTCGTATAAACGAGTGTCGTCCTCTGGATTGGATGTTTAAGCTAAATCAAGTATTGTGAATTATCTTGCTCAATTTTATTTAGGGAACACAAAGTAATGAGTGAGAGATCGAAAACTAAATCAAAACAAGTAAAAAGTGGAAATTCAATTGGAAGAATACTTAGGGAATTGATTTCGCCGATTTAGTCTAGGATTGATTTTAAGGAATAAGTTATTATGCACAATGGAATTATGAGCCTACGAACCTTTAATCACAATTACCTCTCCCGAGTATAATTGATTCTCATGCAAATTAACCAACTTGATATCCCTATCTAAGTTTATTAACATGCAAGGCAATGAGTTCTTTTGACCAATTCTAAAGTTAATCTAAAAACCGTCACAAATTAGAAAATAAACTTTAGTCATGCAATCTTGAGTAAGTCTACATTTAATCCCCTCTCCCGAGCAAGAATCAAAACTCAAATCATTCAACTAATGGCCAATTAATTGAAGGCATTAAATCAAGATTGCATACATAATAACCATGGCACAACTTAAACCATAAATCAATCCATAAACTAAATCAACTACATCAATCCCTAAGCCACAAGTTTAGCTACTCATGAATGATATTACAAGCTCAACTAAACATGACAAAACCATAAAATCTAGCTAGAGAAAAGGAAAAGGAAAGGAAAAACTCAATGTAGGCCGAGACCGAACGTCCCCGTCACGATCCCCACAAACAATGGGTTGATTTTCATCTTGATCTACTTTGTTCAGCCTCAATCCTCTGTTTTCTCCTCTATTTTACGGATCCAAAAGTGTCCAAAAGAATGCCCCTTCAGCCCTAGCCGAAAATAACTTATATTGTAGATTTTTGCCGTAGCGTCGAGACGCTGCCTCTAAAACACGCATGTCTGGAATGGAAATTACACAGCGTCGAGACGCTAAGGTCGCAGCGTCGAGACGCTGTGACCGTTTCACGCTTATTCAGATAAGGAATGCTAGCGTCTCGACGCTCAAGGGCTAGCGTCTCGACGCTAGTCTGCATTTGAACCTATTTTGACTTTTTTCCTCTTTGACTCTTTTTCATTCCTTTGCATCTTTTCGCGTCCCGAGCACCCGATTAACTCCACTATTGCGTTTTAGCTCCAATCAACCATTTTCTACAAAATAAACATTAAAGCACAATAAAATGGCCAAAAAATCATAGAAGACTAGCTAAATTGAATAGGGGAAACTAGCTAGCTATGTTCACTATCAACGACTTATTGAGATCGATTAATTTGTTTCATTTACTATCTACGAGTTTTAGGGCATAAAACCCAACACCTCTCGGGTCAGTGAGAGGGCAGGATCCCTTTGTTCAAGTCTCGGAGTCACCACTTAAGGGAACACTCATCTACTTCTCCTAGAAGAGGGAAAGAGTGAATTCCTTCTTGTGTTGTCATGTCCCTAGCCACCCACTCGGTCTTGTCCCCAAAAAGGAAGACATATTGAGTCGGCGTATTGGCCACTCTCACCTATGCTAATCAAAGGACAATCTCTCATGAGAAAGAGTTCATGACACACTCAGGATTAAGACTGAGTTACCTATGTCATCCTATTGAAACAGTAACCTAACAAGTTAACGGTGTTATATCTAGTGGTTTACTATTTCATGGTCTGATCTTATGCAAACTCATTGCATATGATACCCCCGCTTGCATGTCTACTACATGGACGCTTTGGGTCAATACGTCTGTATCAAATACAAAGCGAGTCGTATCACATAGTGTTACCAGGATAAGATACCCAGTCTTATCCTTGTACTATTGACCTTTTAGGTTGTTACTTGAACATCGATCCCCATATGTCCCCACATACTAGTTCAAGTTACATACAAACAACCTTGGATCTTAGTTTATTGGATTTGGATCAAATTATGCAAAATTTAACAATGACACTTTATTGTAGAAACTCAATAACACTTTATTGAAAACAAGTATACAATTTGTTTACATTCACTATCTACGAGCTTTAGGGCATAAAACCCAACAATTTATACACTGAACAAGGTTCTTCTTCTCTTCTCTGGTCCTCTCTCTCTCTCCTCTTCTCTTTTCACGGTCAAGTGGGAGAAATATATATAGGCTTGAGGTTGTTGACTTCTCCAAGCAATGAGCTTACGTGTTCCATTCATAAATTGCCAACTTGCAGCTCTGCCACATGTCAGCTCCAGCGCAGAACAGGTTGTCGATGTACTTTATCACATGATGGTTCCAGTGCATCGATATACAATAGCTTGGGCAAGGGAAGAAACTATAGTATACATGTGTTAGATATATGCATTTTCCCGCTGCATCAAGAAAATTTACGTTAAGGACTCTTTTATCGCAATTCTTTGTTTTTATGCGTTTATGTGGCACATAAGTACTCTTTTCTAATCTTATTTAATTTAATTTTAGGTGAGAAATAACTTGCTTTTTACAAGTTATCAGCACGCCACGTCTAGGTACTTTATTGTGTCAACGTCTGGCATGTTCAGCTTTGTTCAGGTACTTTTTCACGTGACTGCACTGACATTTTTTCCTTCTATTGCCTGGACGGGTTCATTACCTATAGAGATGCGTTAGACAGACATGGATTGCATTACTTTACCTCATCATAAGATAAAACATACTTTAAACACTCCATGTTCATTTCTTCCTCTAATGCATCAAAATATAACGCTTTAACACACTTTTCTTGCTTCTTTTAATTCAATTTTGGATGCTTTATTACTTGCTTATGCAAGTTATCAGTTAGATCAATTTTAACCCCGAATTTTCAATTTCATCAAATTGAACTCCAAACTTAGTGAATTATATCAACTTTAACCTCAAACTTGCATAATTGTTGTACTGTGACCTTCAGTTAACTTTCCATTTGAATCGTCACCAAACACATGGGATTGGTCACGTGCGACTTCTCCCATCTGGATTTTGTTGTTGAGATTTGTATAATAATATGCTAAAATTGATATTCTACTGACATTTTTATCATCTTTATAAAATAATTTTTTTTTTGCTTTTGGAAGAATAATGAAGATACTAATAATAAAAAAGATCAATTTATTTAATTAAATTAAAATTTTAAAATATATGAATAAAATAAATAACTAAAAGATAAAAAGAAAATGAGAAAAAATAAATAGAATCGAGACTGAGCAGCCTGGAAAAGATAGTGGAAAAGAAGATTAAAATAATAATAATAATAATAATAAAAAGGTAATTTCTTAGTAATTAATTACCTTGTAAATTTATTCTAAAAATAATAATTAATAATAATATTGACTCAGATTTCTCGAACTCCAAACCTTCTAGTAGAAACGTGATTCACAAGACATATCACCATCATTGACTTGGACACTTGCAATAAAAAAATTGTCATTTTGACCAATTCAAACGAATAATATAATATTTTTATTTTGACGAGACAACATTATGTTCAAAGAATTGCTACAACTTTGAATAATATATTGATTAGTTTTTGTTTCTTTTTTCAAATGATGAACTTATTGATTATGTTTTTTTTAATGATTGATTTTTTTAAAAAAATTTAAAGTTTTCATTTTTTTAATATATATCTATAATTTACATGTTTTGAAGTTTACATTATTTTTGTTGTCTATATCATTTTTTAAGGAAAAAAAATACACTTTTAGTTTCTGAGATTTGGATTAGGTTTCATTTTGGTCCCTACTCAACAATTAGCTTCTAAGCTTTGATTTTAGTTTCATTTTGGTCCCTCTATCTATTTTTCCATTAGAACTTAACTGATTACTAACGTGACACCTATTTTTTATTTTAAAAAATAAAATTTCTAAATTTTTAGAATAAAAAATAATATTAAATTAATTAAAAAATAATTATTTTATTTATTCTTTCTCTCTTCCTTTCTTCTTCTCATTCTCCTTCTTCTTCTTCTTCAACTGCTGACGCCGACTGCCACCACCTCTGACGTCGTCGGCCACCGTTGTTGGTCGTCGCTGCCTCCGGCGTCGTCGGCCACCACTGACAAACTTTTTTTTCCCTTATTTTTCTTTTTTTTCCTTCCTTTTTCCTTATTTTCTTTTTGTTTAATTTGTTTTAAAAAAAATTAAGAATTGTTTCGCGTGGGTTAGATCTAGAGTAGGGGGTGAAGAAGAAACAGAGGGCTCCTCTGGTCGCCGCCTCCTAGTCTCGCGTGGGTTAGATCCGGAGTAGGGGGTGAAGAAGAAACAGAGGGCTCCTCCAACCGCTGCCTCCCAATTTCTTGTGGGTTAAATCTGGAGCAGGGGGTGAAGAAGAAACAGAGGGCTCCTCCGACCACCGCCTCCCAGTTTTGCGTGGGTTAGATCTGGAGCAAAATGAAACCTAACCCAAACCTCAGGGACCAAAAGTGTATTTTCCCCTAAAAAAAACCTAATTTTAGCATATTAATTAAACTAACAAGTAATAATTTAAATGTCTACCCAATGGGTAAACCATCTAAATAAAATAAGAGTGGGAAAACTAAATAATTTGATGGGGAAGGTTGGCAAAACATATTTTAAACCCACGATACCGCTTTTTTTTCTTTTTTTTTTCTTGAGTACGACAACATTTGGGGTGGGGGATGTTGGGTTTTATGCCCTAAAACTTGTAGATAGTGAATGTAAACAAATTGTATACTTGTTTCAATAAAGTGTTATTGAGTTTCTACAATAAAGTGTTATTGTTAAATATTGCACAATTTGACCCAAATCCAATAAACTAAGATCCAAGGTTGTTTATATGTGACTTGAACTAGTATGTGGGGACATACGGGGATCGGTGTTCAAGTAACAACCTAAAAGGTCTATAGTATAGGAATAAGGTTGGGTACCTTATCCTAGTAACATTATGTGATACGACCCACTTTGTATTTGATACAGACGTATTGATCCAAGGCATCCATGTAGGAGACATCCGAGCGAGGGTATCCTATGCAATGAGTTTGCATAAGACCGGACCACGAAATAGTAAACCACTAGATGTAACACCGTTAACTAGTTAGGTTACTGTTTCAATAGGATGACCAAGGTAACTCAGTCTTAATCCTGAGTGTGTCATGAACTCCTTCTCATGAGGGATTTTCCTTTGATTAGCATGGGTGAAAGTGGCCAATACGCCGACTCAATATGCCTTCCTTTTTGGGGACAAGACCGAGTGGGAGGCTGGGGACATGACAACACAAGAAGGAATTCACTCTTTCCCGCTTCTAGGAGAAGTAGATGAGTATTCCCTTAAGTGGTGACTCCGAGACTTGAACAAAGGGATCCCACCCTCTCACTGACCCGATAGGGACTTTCTGTTTAATGGTTGAAGCATAAACAGGTTGTTCATTAGAGGAGCGTTGGTACTTAAGGAGACAGATGTAACACAGGGGTAAAACGGTAATTTGACCCAGTTGTGATTACGGACACTCGTGAAGGATTGACTTACCGGCATAGGTCTATATCCATGGACACATAAATGTTCTACAGTGAGAAGAGTTCAGTTGTGGGTCTTTAGTGGAATGGCCCACAGTTAATTCATTGGTTAACTTGATTGATCAGTTTAATTAGTTAACCTCATATCATTGGAGCTTCTGATTTGTAGGTCCATTAGGTCTCCTGCTAGCTCGTAAAGAGTAATTAGGAACAAATATATCTTGAGAGAATTTGAATAGTTCAAATTCATATTGGGAATTAAGTTAATTGTATGAGATACAAATTAATATAATGTATAGTGATGCATTAAAATATAAAGTCTAATTCGAGATTAAACTTTATTATATTGAGAGATTGATATATTTGAAAGAGTTCAAATATATGTCTAATTAAATATATGGTATTTAATTAGAATATGAATTAATTAATTATTCAATTTAGTTTAAATTAAATGAGATTTAATTAAACTATAGTCTATAGGAAATAAATATTTGAAGAAGTTCAAATAATAATATGAATTTGATTCATATTAAATTTATAGGATAATTTGAAGGAGTTCAAATTTTAATATGAATTTGATTCATATTATAGAATTAATTAATTGAAGACTTGAAATCAAATATATGATATTTAATTGGGTAATTAATTAATTAACTAATAGAAGGTCTGAAATTAAATATATGATATTTAATTGGTGATTAATTAATTAAAGAATTAATTGGAAATTAATCAATTATGGAAATGATTAATCACTTATGGAAGTAATCAATCATTTATGGAAAAGATTAATCAATTATGGAATTGATTGGTCATGAAATTGATTAATTATGGAAAAGATTAAATCAGTTATGGAAATAATTGATTTTAAACGAATATTTTAATCATGGCCTTTCTCATATAAATAGAACACTAACCCTAGGATTTAGGTACTACAACATAAGGCCACAAGAATCCCTCTCATATTCTCTCAACCCAAGAACTCTAGGGAGAATTTTCTCTCTAGAGTTTTTCCCATTCAAGATTAGGTAGTCCCACAACTACGTTCCTAATCTCAGAGTCATAGTGGGGAAGATCAATTGGTGGTGTCCCAATTGTTGATGCTTGGTCCAAAATCAAGAAATGTGTCAGTTGAAGTATTCAGAGTCGTCAACGACGGTATGTTTGTTTCTCCCCTTTAGAATTAGTTTTAAGGTTGTATGCTTAGCCTTAATAATTGATTAAGAATAGTTTTCTAAATTTTGCCAGTGTATTGGTATTTTGGTGAAAACAAAATTAATTACGAAACGGTCCAATTGCTTCCGCTGAAACGGAATTGGGAATTCCAATCCTTCAGGGGATTCGAATCTCTGACCTCTTGATCGAGAGTACATGTCAATTACCTCTGAGCTCGCTTTTGCTTAAACCCACAATACTTCATCCTTATTTTATTTGAAATTTTGATGGGTGGGTTGTTTCTATACATTAATTTCATAAATGTCTTCAACTAATAAATTTCTCAATAGTAGCCTTTCATTGATTGATTAGCTTTTTCTGCTTACCAAAAAAATACTTATATATACACTGAATTAAACCCTATTTAGTATATTTTATTTTATTCAATAAAATAAAATATACTAAATAGGGAATAATTAATGCTGATTTTGGTAGAAATAAGTCAAGCGGTGCCATTACTGAAAAGGATTCACGAGTAACGAAAATCAAGGAATTACCCACGGTGAATATTCAGGAGCAATCAATGGACCTTGATACTGTATGGGCTGGATCAGATTTGGGTCATACTCTGATTAAGGAAGTTGCGTGGACATCAAAGGAAAGAATCAGGTTGTGAAAGTTGATGACCAAATGAATAAGGAGATGGAGGGCAAAAAGAAAAAATGGAAAAGGGTCAACAGAATGCAAGAGGTGAATAGTGTAAATGATAGCAATGAAAATATGGTCAATGGACTGGTCGGTCAAAAGCATAAAATACAACTTGAGGAATGCAGTGGCAGTAACAAAAGATTGGTAATTTCTAATGAACAAATGAATGCAAGATCGGTGGAGGCTGATGTTCAGCCCCGCCGGACACAATGAAAATCCTAAGCTGGAATGTCCAGGTTTGGGGAACCTTAGGACATTACGAACGTTGCATTATCACATACGCAAAAACCATCCCCAGCTGGTTTTCTTGATGGAAACCAAAGTTCAAAGTTTCAAAGCTGAGAAAATTCGGAAAGAGTTGCAGTTCGAGTGTGGTATGGATGTGCCTAGCAAAGGCCTCAGTGGGGGAATCATGCTTTTGTGGCAGAAAGAGTTGGATGTGACCCTTAGATCCTTATCAAGGGGTCACATTGAAGTGTTAGTTAAAGATAGTGATGGAATGTGGCAGTTTATGGGAATCTATAAATCCAAATAGGGAGCTTCATAAGGAGACATGGACTCTATTAAGAAGACTGAAAGCCTTAAATCCTAACCTTCCATGGATTCTGGGGGGCGACTTCAACGAAATAGTTAGTCTGACTGAAAAGATAGGTGGTTTGCCGAAGGCAGAAAATCTAATGCAAGAGCTTCGTGAAACGATTGACGACTGTGAATTGATTGATCCCAGGTTTTTTGGACCCAAGTTCACATGGTGTAACAAGCACAAAACATGAGATTTGATTTGGGAGAGACTTGACCGATTTTTAGTGAATCAGCAAATGATGGATCGATGCAGTACGTTGAAAGTTCAACATTTAGCTCTTATAGGCTTTGACCATCGTCCCATTTTGGCAAGTTGGAGTGAGGATACAAGGGTGGTCAGCAACAATAATAAGGGGCAGTATAGGCCGAGAAGGTTTGAGATGTCCTGGGCTACCTACGAGGAGTGCACGGAAATTGTTAAGGGGGTGTGGCGCGAGAGAAGGTGGAACAATGTTATACCTTTAATGGACAAAACTAAGGAGTGCTTGAAAAGATTGGGCAGGTGGAGCGTTTCCGATTACGGTGGATCTATTAAGAGGGCTATTGCTAGGAAGGAGGATGAAATCTGAAACCTTAGTAGTAGTAATTCTCAAGACACAAACTGTCTGAGCAAAGCAGAGCAAGAGCTCGAGAAGCTTCTAGTGGAGGATGAGATGTATTGGAAGCAAAGAGCTCGGGAGGATTGGTTACAATGGGGGACCGAAATACTAAGTGGTTCCACATAAAAACCAATGAGAGGAGGAAAACTAATAAAATAAGGGGTTTAATTGATGATTCTGGCAATCTGGCGGTGGAAGATGAGGATATGGAAAGGGTGGTGAATAGTTACTTTGGGGCGATATTCCAAACATCTCATCCCAACATGGAGGACATTGAAAAGATCTTGGAGACGATTCCTAGGACTATAACAGAGCAGCAAAATGATAGGTTGTTGGCAACATTTTCTCGGACAGAGATTCAGGAGGTGGTAAAGAATATGAACCCAACGAAAGCTCCATGGCCTGACGGTATGCAGGCAATATTTTATCAAAAATACTGGGATATTGTGGGTGAGGATGTCTGTAACACATGTATGCAGATCCTAAATGATGGTGCCTCTTTGAGAGCGATTAATAAGACTTACATAGTTTTAATTCCTAAGGTGAAAGATCCGGAAGCGATGAAGGATTTTCGACCGATTAGTCTATACATTGTGATATATAAGATAGTAGCTAAAGTGCTAGCAAATCGGTTGAAATCAGTCCTTGACCAGATAATCTCTCCAAGTCAGTCTGCCTTTGTGCCCGGTAGATTAATTACAGACAACGTCATCCTGGGTTTCGAATGTATTCACTCGATTAAGAGTAAGCGAGTTGGGAAGTTCGGAGTGGTTGGATTAAAATTGGATATGAGCAAAACTTACGACAGAGTTGAGTGGATTTATCTTCGAAAAATTATGAACAAAATGGGTTTTAGTCCAGGATGGATTGAGTTGATCATGGGATGTGTAGAATCAGTGGGCTTTCAAGTTCTTCTCAATGGTACACCGAGAGTTGAGTTCAAGCCTAGACGAGGTCTCCGCCAAGGGGATCCTCTATCCCCTTACTTATTCCTTATCTGTGCTGAAGGGCTTTCGAGCCTCCTAAATCAAGCTGAGTCTCAAAGGGAGTTAACAGGTTTGCGCATTAATAAGTATTCTCCATCAATTTCTCACTTGTTTTATGCAGATGACAGTTTGTTGTTTTTCAAAGCAACTTTGAGTGATTGTAGGACTATCAAGAGTATTCTAAATACCTATGAGAGAGCTTCGGGACAAACTATAAACTATGAGAAATCGTTGTTTATGGTTAGCCCTAATACTTGCTCCAATATCAAACATGAGATTAGTAATACTTTAAAAGTCAAGCATAAGGAAAGTCTAGGTCAATATCTTGGACTACCATCTCAGAATGCGAGGAATAAACGGGAAGTGTTCAGCAGTATCAAGGAGCGGGTATGGAAAGCGCTGCAAGGTTGGAAGGGCAAATTTTTCTCAACAACAGGAAGGGAAGTACTCATTAAATCAGTGGCCCAGGCCATCCCGAATTATGCTATGTCTTGTTTTAAATTCCCAAAAGCGCTTTATAACGAAATTAACTCTATTTGTGCCAGGTTTTGGTGGGGGTCGACAGGGATTGGAAACAAAATTCATTAGAAAAGCTGGAGAAGGCTATGCTTCAACAAAGTGCAAGGAGGACTAGGTTTTAGAGACCTTTTTATCTTCAACCAAGCATTGCTTGCCAAGCAAAGTTGGAGGATAATAAGATATCCTAATAGTCTCCTAGCAAGGGTGATGCGTGGAAGATATTTCAAGATGGGACACTTTCTTAAAGCACCCCTTGGAAATAATCCATCGTATGTGTGGAGAAGTATCGTCTGGGGAAGAGAACTGTTTAACAAAGGATACCGGTGGAGAGTTGGAAATGGCATCAATATTGAAGCCTCAACTGACCCTTGGATTCCTAAAGAAGGTTCTTGTGTCCCCATTCTGCCCCAAACGAGCATATGCCAATTTACTGTGGCGCAGTTAATAGATGATCAAGGAAGATGGAAAGAAGATTTGGTTCGGTCAGCCTTTATGGAGCAGGATGCCAACGTGATCATGAATATTCTTATACCCAATTGGCAGAGGGATGATGCTGTTATTTGACATGAGGATACAAAAGGCTTATTCTCGGTTAAGAGTGCATACAGGCTGGGGATTAACCAGAGTCGACAGTCAGAAGCTTCCGTATCGAGCAATAAGGAGATAGATAACCTATGGAAATTTTTCTGGAAATCAAAAATACCCCCCAAAGTTAAGATGTGCGGATGGAAAATATACCATGATATTCTTCCTACACGCGTGAATCTTAACAAAAAGGGAGTAGATGTCAACCCAGTTTGTCTTTTGTGCAAGGAGAAGGAAGAATCAACAGTGCATTTGTTTTGGGAGTGTAAAGCTACCAAAACACTACGGGCAAATCACCTTAATCCTACTGATTGTTCTTTTTAAATGACAGGAGAAGCTGGTCGACAGCAGATTATTGCGAATGCAGCTGGAGAGAATGTGGGTTGGAAGGTTGGAATGAAGACAAATTAAAGAAGAGCCTAATCATTTGGTGGCAAATTTGGGAGCATCGAAATAAAGTCCTCCACAACCAGCAGATAGTGAACACAGCACTACTGCAACAGCAGATTGAAAGATATTTTAGAGAATTCATACCTCTGGACTGTCGTGCGAAGCAAAATCAGAAAGAGACATCGACGGCAGAATCAACGAGGTGGATCCCACCGGAGGAAGGAAAGTGGAAACTAAACTACGATGTCGCTTGGAACGATGAACACCAACGTGGCGGGATCAGCTGGGTCCTTCGCAACAGATCGGGTGATGTCATTACAGCGGGTGGTCAGAGCGTCGACAAGGCGTGGAAGACCAGTTGGCTTGAGGCGATGGCGATCAGTGAGGGAGTACGCGCAATTCCCCTTCAATCACAGCCGGTACAAGTTAAGTCAGATGCGCTTCAAGTTGTTAGACTGATCAACGAACAAGACATTGAAGAAACTGAGCTTTCTATCTTTATTGAAGAGACTAAATCCCTAATACAAGAAAGGAATATTGACTCTATTTCTTATGTTAATAGAGCCCATAATGGATTGACCCATAATCTAGCTAAGGAAAGTTGTCACTTGAATGGCCCAATTGTCTGGGCCCATCCATTTCCAAGTTGGTTACAAAAACTGAATGATGCTGATATTGGGGTGTTTAATTACGCATGTGGGGGATCCTGTCCCACAGTGAATGTCCATGTTTCTCTCTAGTTCAATGAAGTATCTTTTCTAAAAAAAATATATATTTTTATTTTATTTTATTTTATTTTCTTCATGGTCCGTTTTCATTTAAGGAAAATTTCTTTCATCATGAATGTGATTTTTATTTTTCTATTCAATGAGATACATATTATGATTTTTCCTTTAGTGTAACATATATGTATAGTTTAATATTTCTTTTTGCTTCATGGTGTTTAATTTATTATCAATGCTTATATTATTGACTCCAATTTTGCTATAGACAATTGTGCTATGAAGGATACAATCAGACACAATGACATGACAAGTTTTGAACTTGTGAATGAGTATTAAGTTTGAACTGTTCTAAATACTATTTTGATTTCTAATAATATTTAATAATAGAGCGGGAAAAGTTACAAATGGCTCTACAATTTGTGAGTATAAAATATGTTGATGATCCCATATCGAAAAGATAAGTGGAGACCTCATAATTTATAAGATACGTGGATTACTCTCACTAATTGTCATTTGGTTTTGAGATTGAATTTCATGTAATCTAATATATTTATGAGTAATTCCACTCATTACCAATTTATTTTGAGATAGAACCTAAGGTATCTAATAAAATATTCTCGGACATAACTTCACATTAAAATTAACAACTCGATTTTGGTTTTTTTTTTTTTTTGTCCACTTGAGGGGTTTGGTGAAACGTCATAATCACATGGGTGCACTGATTTCTTCCTCGCAAGAGTTTTAAATAGAATTGAACAAATGACATTGAATATCTTTTTATTTTACTGGAAATACAAGGGTTTGGTAAAGTATGCATTTTTTTTTTATTGTTTTGTTGGTTTACTTGGACAGTTTATTGACGAATTAAATATTTTATTGTTTCTTTTAATTGTACAAGTAAAATTGAAGAAAGTCGAAGAAAAATGGAAGCTGTGTGCGCCAAAGTCCAATTGTGCAGCGAAGAGTGAAAAAAGAAAGAAAAATTAAGAGGAAATTAAGAGGCATAGCGCCTAGGCACGCTAGAGGTAAACAAAATGACGAGAAAATTTCTAGTAGTTCCACATAATTCATAAATACTTCTTTTACGACAAATAATGAATACAGATGATATGCTACAGAATTTGGTCATTAGTGAACATTCATTCCCTATAGAGGAATGAACGATACTGGTACTACTAAAACTACTATATTCTTGAAACAATTCATACACTTGGTATCGAACAACAAAAATATACTAAGTTTCGCATTAATTTTTATGGGAGAAGAATTTGTCGAGAGCGGAAGGAAAAAAAAAATTCTAGTGAGGGTAATAATAATGAAACTAAAAATTTAAGTTTTTTCCTCCAAAACTTAATGATAAGGACATTTTTGGACCCTTTTCAAAGGTTATATAGGTATTTTTTTATAATTTTTAGAGTTAAAAGATATATTAATGAAACATTTTATTTTCTATAATTTAACTTTTTTTTTCTTTTTTTTTTTAAGAATGCGTCATCTCATTCTAGAGACGCATTCAAATAAAGAATTTTTTTTTAAAAAAAAAAAATATTTCTTTTTTTAAAGAACACGTTGTCTCTTGCGTCTCTCGAGAAGATACATCCCATTAAAGGAAGAAAAAACTGAATTTTTGTAAATATTTTGAAAGCAAGTTGTTTTGTGTAATTCATATTTAAAAATTTTCATTTGGTGATCTAATAAGCGGAGCGGGTAGGATTTGAGGTAAAGAATTGAATTGAATTGAATTGAATTTGGGATGGCAGAGCGAATCCCGATCGCCATTATTGTTGGTGAAGATAATAGCTTCATCGATCACAACATTATTCCCAGACTGACTCACTACATTCCGCGACTGGCTGGGTCGACTCGTCTACTTGTTCAGTCTATTTGGTGCCCCACCGAGGTTGTCCCTTCATTTTGCTTTTCCTATGCATCTTCAAGAGTTCAATCAACTTCTTAATTGGTTTGTTTCTATAATGATTTCAAAATTCAAATTACTTTTGCAGGAATCGCCCAGTTTCAGAAGTGCTTTCGGAATTGCTATACAATATTTTCCGGAGGTGGAGTGTATGAGTGGTGCTGCGGCTCGTGATCAAATCATTGCCCACAATTCAATACGTGGAGTCATTCTTCTATCAACTGGACAGGATCAGGTAATTTGTTGTCAATTTATTTAGAACAATACTTAGGCATATTGTGAAAGTGAAATCACCTTTTGATCTCTCCTACTTGTCAACATCTCAATGGTTGTATGTAAAAAGATTCGTCTTACATACCGATATACAGTCAAGTATTTTCTATTTATGAATTTTTTGTGGGTCTAAGACGTACCTCAAATTAGAGGTTTTTTAGAAAAGTAAAAAAAAAAAAAAAGAGAGAGAGAGAGAAAGGTGATGATTTTCAAGGTATTTCGAAAAATGAGGGTTTGCGGTTCTTGAACCCGCGTGACTGTCTCTATGTGGTGGATGGTTAGTTTTTAAAACGTAATTGTGTTTTCTATGTATACATAAATTTAATTATGCTCTAACGATATAAAGTTTTATCAAAGAATTATTGAAACTAATGTACAATAATTTCCGAAAAATCTATTCGTAGCATCAGTTAAATTTAATATGTGGTGTTTTGTATTAAAAAAAAAATGATATAGACAACAAAAAAAAAAATGCAAACTTCAAAACATCTAAATTGTAATGACTCGACTAGAAGGAAGCTAAAAACATGCGGAAGGTCGCTACTAAGTCATAGGAGATAGATTTTTATTTAAAAAAAAAAACACAAAGTTGAAGAAGAATAAATTTCATTTACTAAAAGGGTTCAAAACATTGGTTATATTCATAAATCGAAAAATAGAATATCAAAAACATAACTCTAGAAAACTCATAGTTTTAAAACATCGCATCTAAAACAAGAGTTCGATCCTATGACAAATGAAGCTTGAAATAAATAAAGAAAAGGAGACATAAATTGCGGCTATAATCCCATAGCCAACTGAGTCACAACCCTCACCAAACACCAGTTATCCTCAAGTACCACTTGAAAAGAAAAGTCATGTAGCATGGGTGAGTATATAAGAATATACTCAGTAAGTAGCCCAGTTAAGAGCTGAATATGATAACATGAGATCAAGTAACATGAAACTTAGTTTCAGGTTTCTAACCTCGAGATCATAATCAAGTTCATGTAATGTTCTCCCTAGGGTGGCTACCTTTCCTCAACCTATACCAACTAGAGTATTGTGTGGGTCAGTCGAGTAAGGCGAGTAAACTAGGGACTAGCTAACAACCTCTAGCAGAACTACATCTATCCCAACACAAAAACCCTAAATCAAGAATTTAAAATATGGTGGAGCACTCTGGGCATCAAGCATGCCTGAGTGCCATTTGGCGCACGATCTCGTGCCTAGCTCGACACCGTCTTGAGTCTGATAGCACACACAATCTCGTGCCTGAACACTGGACTCTACCAGACAACTGATGGAATGCACGATCCCATGCCTGAAAAGTAAGATCTATCAGTCACTAATAGAATGCACAATCCTGTGCCTGAAAACTAGTTTCCATCAGTCCTGAGATGGAGAAGGAAACAACCCTAGCTTGACCTAAGACTTAATGATCTTTTAAGTCTATCTGAGGTCCTGAGTCATGACTAAGGCCCCTATTATAAGTCTAGTCCCCTTCATACATACGACTTTTGAGCACAATCTAGCCCAATTAAAAAAATGCAAATTTTAAAATTAAAAAATATCAATTATTAAAAAAAACATAATCATTAGATTTATTATTTGAAAAATGAAATGAAAACTAATATTTTTAAAAAGTAAAGATCATTAAATAAAATAAATTTAACGAAATAAAGAAAGAAAGAAAAAACGAAATGAAATAATTAAAAAAAAGTTAGGGTTGTCGCGCCTCTTGAAGAAGCGCATGTGACAGACTGACTAGAGTAAAATATCGTCGAGAATTCATGAATAAAGCTTATGGCTTTCTAACCTTGGGAAAAGTGAAAACTAACCTTGGTTGAAACTATTTTGAGCTATCTGCAAGAATAGATGAAAAAATATGTCGGTTTTGAAAAATAACAACTATCCATATTATTTAGATAAATGGTCAAATAAATTTTATGAATTAATAAATATGAAATATTTAGTTACGAAAATACCCTCGATTAGAAATATAATTGAAAATCTTGAATTAGTTAAATCAAATCTAAAATTCAAATTAAATCAAATCAATTCACTTACAAATCAACGGTTAAGCAACCAAAATAAACTGAAAATACAAAATGATTACAAATCCATATCTAATTGGTTAGTAATATAATACATACATAATAAAAATCTAGAGACACCAAAAACATATAAAAGGTCTATAAAAAAACATGACGCAAGAAATATTATGTATTTAATTTTAAGATACAAAATCTCATTTAGATTTTAGACATTAAAATATGCAAATGTTTTTTAAACACCGAGTCATATAAATACATTGGCAATCCATACCTAAAGAGTACAATAAAAGTGTATTTGTCTCTTTGTAAATAAATTTTAAAAAAAAAAAAACCACAAATATCCTAGAAATGTCTAGCAAAAGATGGTACGCTTTTTCATCCACTGCAACCAGAAACTATAGGGTGGAAGAAATTGAACAAACGAGGTAGTGCCTATATCAAACATTCAAATTTGTGAAGTGAAACCAGAACTTCAATTCAAATTTATACTTTTCAGTTTCACATTAGAAAGTATCTTCCAAACCAAATGTGTATAGCTCCAGTACTCCTTTATAGTGTCACTGTTCATGTAGAAATATGCTTACACTATCTTTTAGTGGACATTCTTCGAGCACCTAGCATCCAATATTTCAATATCCATAAATGTACAGACCCATCACAAATATTTATGCACTACAAAACTACTTTGAAGCACAATAGCGAAAACAATATTCAGAGTCCAGAAAACTCACCTCAAAGAAAAATATTTGGATTTTCCATTGTCGATGCCGATTTTGAAAGGAGACGAGTTCCAATATATTGGAATTTTCGAAAAAAAAAACCATTAAAGGAACACACATGTTTGTCGGCTTCTCAGATTCTTCTCCCAAAATCCCCAATTTCACCAATTTCTCCTGACATACCAAAACCTCCTCCATAGAAGAAAAATAAAACTACGAAGAAAATGAACTATTTTGATTCAGAACACCCCAGAAAGATTCGCCTGGAGTATTGATCCTCGAAGAAATTCAAATCCTCTGTCACTTCCATGACCTTATCTTCCAACTCACGCACACGAACTTCTGATCGATCTTTTCCTCTGTTCGCAATGGCTTTCATATTTCTTTTTTCTAATTCAAAATGAAATCTAGGGAAATAGAATCTATTTAAATAATTTTAAATTAAATTAGGAGAGAGAAATTGTTTAGATACACTATCCTTAATTTTAGGATAAAAGATATTGAAATATCAGATGGGGGTAAAAACATAAACCTATGCCCAAATAAAGTCGGCCATTTTTCACCTTTTTTTTTCTATATATCTAAATTGACTTTTTTTTTTTTAATTATTTCTTGTAGTGGGAAAATCTCTTTCTTTATTTAATTTTTTATTTTTGAATTTACATTAGTAGGCTTAGGATATTAAGATATGTTTATCTATCCCAGTTAGGGATAGACATCTAGTCAATGATAGACATAATCTATCACTTATAGACTTAGGACATTAAGATATGTTACCAACATTTTTTAGTTTTTTTTTTTTTTTTTTTGAAAAACCAACATTTTTTAGTTTTACAAATACTTAAAATTATGACTGTATATATTAAAATGGAAAATTGCAGTTGGTGACAAATCAGACCAAATTAATAGCAAATATAGCACCATGTAAAAAAAAATTGCAAATATAACAAAATCTATCGGAGTCTATCTGATAGACTTCGATTATCAGAGTTTATCAGTGATAAACTCTGATTAATCAGAATTTATCAGTTTACTGATAGACTTCGATTATTCAGAGTCTATCAGTGTCTATCGCTGATAAACTCTGGTTAATCAAAATCTATATGTGTCTATCAGTAACTATCACTGATAGACTTTGATTAATCGAAGTCTATCAACGATAGACACTGATATACTTTGAATAATCAGAGTCTATCATTGATAGACACAGATAGAATCTAACAATAGCTTTTTGGTCTTGTACAATTAATTTTGTTATATTTGCAATTAGTTTGCAACTGTGCTATATTTACTATTAATTTGGTCCAATTTGCCATCTACGCAACTGTCCCTATTAAAATTGTGTCATATTTTCAAATACTTTTTAAGTTGCATTAAATCGATTTACTATTATTTTGAGTTAGATTGCTATATATATTTTTGGAAAAAATACACTTTTGGTCACCGAGGTTTGGGTTAAGTTACACTTTGGTTCATGAGTTTTAAAACTCAACAAAATTACCCTTGAAGTTTGGATTTCGTTACACATTTGGTCCCTCCATCCAATTTTCTGTTAAATCCTAACAGTTTGCTGACGTGACACTATTATTTTAATAAAAAATTATTTTTAAATTTTTTAAATAAAAATATTATTATTTAAATATTTTTTTTTTAAAATTATTTCTCTCTCCCTTTCTTTTCCTTCTTCTTTTTCTTCTACTTCTCCTTCTTCTTCAAGTCTGATGGTCGGCTGTCGTCAGCTGCCGACAAATGGCGGTCGCCGCCACCGGTGAAGTTTTTTTTTTCTTTCTCTCTCTTTTCTTCTCTATGTCCTTCCTTTCTCTACATTTTTCTTTTTTTTTTAATAGAAAGAAGGGAGAGGAAGGAGGAGGCTCATCCTCCCTTTCCCGCGCCGGCGACGGGAGGGAGGGCCCCTCCTCTGGAGAAGAAGAAGTAGAAGAAAAAGAAGAAGGAAAAGAAAGAGAGAGAGAAAGAATTTAAAAATATTTAAATAATAATATTTTTATTATTTTAATATATTTTTATTTAAAAAATTAAAAAATTATTTTTTTATAAAAATAATAGTGCTACGTTAGCAAACTGTTAGGGTTTAACAGAAAATTGGATGGAATGAACAAATGTGTAACGAAATCCAAACCTCAGGAGCTAAATTGTTGAGTTTGAAAAGTCAAGACCAAACTGTTACTTAACCGAAACTTCAAGGACTAAAAGTGTATTTTTCCCTATCTTTTTATTTTGGTGGAAAAGAGTAAAGGGAAGAATGCACATATTACTTTATATTAACTTTTACATTATATTATCATGTGTTGTAGGTTAATATGGCATTGGATTTTCTTAGAGCAGGGAAACATGTCCTCCAAGGTAATTTGAGTTTCTGGCTCAAACCAAAAGAGGAAATAATTATATCTCTTACATTGATACTTGGTTCTCTATGGTAGACTAATGTTCCTCTTTGTTGAAAATGTTGTATGTAATGTCTCCAATTTTCGTGGATCCGAAGAGAAACAAACGTTAGATGGTAAGTATCTTATTTATTTAATTATTTTTCATTATTGTTCATGCAATTCTTTTATTTTAATACTGATAATTGGGGATTTTTTAAAAAAATAATGTAATTTTAAAAACAAAAAACAAATTTAGAGTAGTTTTGAAACTAATTTCAAATCTGGGGTAGCTAAATCGTGACCCCGGTACACGATTGCAAGTGTAAATCGTGTACACGGTACACAAATTACATGACACGTCTCCAAGTGGTGCCACCATGGAGAAACACGCACCGAGCGTACGCGAGTTCCACGTCGAACTCATGTACATGGTACACGAGTTCGGTAAGAATACATAAAACATTTCTGAACTCTTACTTCAAAGCAATCTATTGGTTTAGTGGCTAAAATATTAGTAAAGACTCTAGAGTGCAAGGGATCAAAATTGGCTATTAGGTTTTTTTTTTTTTTTGTTTTTGTCATTTTTTTTATATATTATTTAAAATTTGCAATATATATATAGGGGGCTTTGCACAGATAGCAAAAACAGGCAAAAGAATTGCAAAAATAGCAAAAAAATAAAATTATTTGTGGAAATAGAAAAAAATACGTTAAATTACGAAAATACCCTTAGTATCTCCAATAGTCTATCAGTCTCTATTATTGATAGTCATTGATAGACACCAATGATAAATACTAATAGATTTTGATGATAAGTTTCAATTAATTGGAGTCTATTAGTGATAGACACTGATAGACTTTGATTAATCGAAGTCTATCAGTGTGTATCACTGATAGACTTTGATGATCATAATCTATAAGTTTTTATCGTGTTTAATTCAAGTCTATCAGTGATAGCCGCTGATAGAAAACAATTTAATTCAAGGCTATTAGTTCAGAATTAGCCTATTAGTTTCTATCCATCAGTTTAATTTAAGTCTATCAGTGATAATCACTAATAGAAAACCGTTTAATTCAAGGTTATCAGTTTCTGTCACTGATAGAAATCAATTTAATTCAAGATTATTAGTTCTCTATCACTGATAGAAACCAATTTAATTGAAGTTTATCAGTTTCTATCAGAAATCAATTTAATTAAAGTCTATTGATTTGTATCACTGATGGAAATTAGTTTAATTCAAATATATCATTTTCTATCGAGGATAAAAATCAGCTAATTGAAGTCTATCAGTTTCTATCTCGGATAGAAATTAGTTAATTATCAATTAATTGAAGTCTACCAATGATTGTTAGTGATAGAAATCAATTTAATTGAAATCTATCAGTAAAGTACTTTGCATTGCAATCATCTCAGTAATTAGAAACTCATCCAAAATTATTATACTACAATCATAAATTGAACAAAAATTTTAAGTTTCTTGTGGTAATTAGAACATAAAATCCTAAAATAACCATTACGAACAAGGGACTCTCAATCAACAATATAATTTTTAAAGCCTAGCACACAAGCTCCGTGACCACCACCATAAAATTGTTATTCTTGTATTCTTTGTATTTCATTATCTATCAATTATAGCCCTGATAGACTTCGACCAGCTGTGATAGTCAGTGATAGACTACGATTAACCGGAGTATATCAGTGATATACTTTGATATACTTATACAAACACTCACCAAAATTGTCATTTTTTGTATTCTTGGCATTCTTGAATTAAAAAGAAGGCCAACAAGAGCTTAGCTCAATTGGCATAAAGTTGTACTAATAACCACAAGGTCTGTGGTTTGAAGAAGAAGAAGAAATCGTATACAGTAGAACTGAGGGAGAGAAAGAGAAGGGTAAAATGGGAATATTCTAATTTTTTTGTCATATTTGCAATTCTTTTTACTTGGTGCTAAATTTTCTATTATAGATAATTAATTTGCCACCCACTGCAATTACTCATATATATATATATATATATATATATACCCTAGTTGCTTTTTTTTTTTTTTTTGTCATTTGTTTTATATATTATTTAAAATTTGCAATATATATATATATACCCTACTATATGTTTATTTTAATGTTTAGTAAGTGTTGAATACGGTTGTAAATTAGTTAATTTTTTCTCTTTTTTTTTTATTTTTTTAAATTTTACACAGAAAAATATATAAAATATAAATATAAAAAAAAACATATATTTTAGAAAAAACTAATTGTATAAAAAAAATTGTCTAACAAAATCATTAGAATTTTGATCATTGATTCATTTACTCTACCACTCTTAAATAGGAAGAGGACTAAGAAAGTGGTTGTTTCCTTAATGGACGAGAAAAGTTACAAAGTTATACATAAATTTATATATATAATATAAAAGGAAAAAAATATTTTTATTAAAAAAGGAATTTTCAAATATGGAAATCGTGTACGTGATTCCAAATATAGAAATCGTGTATGTGGTACGCGAGTTTCCAAATAAGGAAATCGTGTACGTGGTACGCGATTTCCAAATATTTGCGAACTCGTGTACAACATTCACGATTTCTTTGTGAACTCGTGTACAACGTACACGATTTTTACCACCTCGTCACCGCCACGTAGACCACCCTAAATCGCGTACAAGGTACACGAGTTCATTCTTGACAGCAACTACCCTACATTTGTCAATACTTTTCTCTCTTACCTCAAATTTATAATTTATTTTTTTATCTACATTATTAAAATTAATTTTTTTCAAAACTCCTCTAATTTTGTCATTAGTTTTTTTAATTACATTATTGGTGAACTTTGTCCGATAATTGGTGTATTATTCATTGAGCTATGTTCGGATGGACAAATTGTTCACACAATCTTTCCCACTTACTCCTGGCATCTGTATACCTTCTTAAAATAAATTACTTTTTTCCCTTCGTTGCATCTCAATTCCAAATGAGAATATTGTGTAGAAATGTAAATCTTTAATGCATATAACAAAATGGCTTGCTTTTTTTTTTTCATCAATGGTGAATGTTGAAAATGTGTAGAAGATAATTTTCTTCATTAGAATCAGGTGTTGGTTCAGTAGAAAGAGAGTTCGAAAATGCAGTTGCAGGATACAACGCTATAGGAGCAAATCGTCCATTATGGACTAAGCCAGAAAATTATCGATTTGAACCAGCATTTGTTGAGGTACATTTTGTTGCTTTGTTTTGTGTTTTGTTTTGTGTTGCTTTGTTTTGTGTTTTGTTTTGTGTTTTTTTTTGTTGCTTTGTTTTGTGTTTTGTTTTGTGTTTTTTTTAAGAGAATTTGTCGTGGGTGGCAAATAAGTATTATATAATTGCAAATATAGTATTATGTAAAAAAAATTGCAAATATAGCAAAATCTATCACAGTATATTACTGATAGACACAGATGGACTCTGGTTAATTAGAATCTATCTGATAGACTTTGATTATCGGAATTTATCAGCAACAGACTTTGAACAATCAGAGTCTATCAGTGATAGACACGAATTGAATCTGACGACCGCTTTTTGGTCTTGTACAATTAATTTTGCTATATATGCAATTAATTTGCAATTGTTCTATATTTGCTATTAATTTGGTCTAATTTATCATCTATGTCATTGTCCCTTTTTTTTTCTAAGGTATTTTCGGTACTTGGGCAAAACGTTTGGTTATTGTTTTGCAGTGCAATGACTTAATCGCTCGCATTGGGCGTATGAGGAGCGTCCAAATGATTGTTGAAGGATCGACAATGGATCCTTTGAGCCCATATTACATGGGCCATTGGCCGTGGTTCTTACTTGTAAGTGCTTTTCTAGACAACAAATCTCGTTTGAAATATCTTTTAATTTAATTTAAGTGTTTTTCAAAAATATATTTTTTCTAAAACAATTTGTATAAAAATTATTTAGAATTCAAACATTTGGTTATATTTTTTTTATCAATGTTTTTATACACAAATTCTTATATATTTAAAAACTCTTTTTAAAAAAATTGTTTTTTAATATTTCTTTCAAGATGATTTATTTCTTAATCTCATTTTTAGTGGTTGTCAAACACTAATTTTTTTTAACATGATTTTTTTAAATTTAAATACTTTGAAAAATTAAACCAAATATATCCTAAATCACAATGCAATTCTTAGTTATTTATCATCAAATTAAATCGATTGTCATGTTATTTATCATTCATAATGGAACTATTTTTATTCTTATCTTACTATTGACAGTGACAACTTATACATGTATTCTGTTGTGGCAGGGGAGTTTCATTATGGATTTGGGAATAGACTTACTTGATGGATTAAGAATGGTAATTGCATTTTAAACTTTCTTTCACTTGGAAAGTAAAGTTGGAAATATAAAATCTGATTGATATCATTCTTGTTTATTGTTTCTCACTTCTGGTTCTAAAAATAAGTTTGATAATTCACTCCATTTCTTGTTTCTAATTTTTTTTTAAACATTTCTAGTAAATTTCAAAAACTACATAAAATAGATTTTGTTTTTACTGTTGTCATTTCTGCTCAATTCTCGAGGCTACTTTTTCTCTGAGTGTGAATGCGACTTACATCTTGACAAATTATTCAATGAAACTACTACATTGTGATTGCTTCTTTAAAACCGACATATGTAAATCTTCAAATTTATCTATCCTTAATAACCATTAGATACAAAATCAAAGTATTTTTACAACTTCTACGGTGTAAAATTACTAGCCTCATTGTACAGGCCTCACTGAATAATTTAGCCTCATCCCGAAAATATGCATGATTTTCAAGAAACAAGAAACCATTACTAACATATTTCGGCTTTTGATTCTTTTCAAGAGAAGAAGAAACAAAAATAGTTATAAAACATGTTTATATTTTTAGTTCTTAAAAAACAAGAAACTAAAAACAAAAAATAGAAAAGAAGAAACAAGGAATGGAAAATAAGAAATAGAACGTTATCAAACAGGTTTATAATATTAATTTGAGAATTTGCAGCGAGTGGCAAATAAGAATTATATAATTGCGAATATAGCACAATGTAAAAATAATGGCAAATATAGCAAAATCTATCACAGTATATTACTGAGAGATAGACTTTGGTTAATTAGAATCTATCTGATAGACTTCGATTATCAGGGTTTATCATGATTAATCAAAATCTATCAGTCTTCTGATAGACTCCGCAGTGTCTATCGTAGACTCCGGTTAATCAAAATCTATCAGTGATAGTCACTAATAATCGGGGTGTATCAATGATAGACACTGATAGAATCCGACGACAACTTTTTGGTCGTGTACAATTAATTTTGCTATATACGCAATTAGTTTGCAATTGTGCTATATTTGCTATTAATTTGGTCCAATTTGTCATATCTATGCAACTGCCCCTATTAATTTCCTGTGTAAACAGATTGTTGGATCTGAAGTTGTCTCAGTGTCAGCGGCGCGAGATAAGATACAGTCAAGCATGTAAGTTTCTACGGCTAATAAATAAGTTTGGATATAACTGGTGACATTTTAATCTTAATTTTAATTTTATCCCTCCTCTAGCCAACTGGAGAATAGATGTTCAGGTGTTTTTTCAATTTACTCCTCAACAGCACCCAAGGTAAGTTGCACCCACTATGCTATGCAAGAACTGGAAATTCCTTATTATTATTATTTTTATTTATTAATTATAAAAATCATTCCTTCATTCCTTCATTTACTAAACAACAATACTTTGTTGCATACTAATAAGAGTCTACCTACACACTCTATTAAAATCTTAACAAGGAAGAGAGACAAAGGTAGAAAATGAAAAAAACAAAAAAAAAAATCTTCCTTAATTGTCAACATTTTAATGGTGGTGTTAATTTCTTCAGTTATTCTGGCAAGTTGAGGGCTCATATGGAATGTTGCGGATTGAGCGTGTGAACCGATATGGAACACATGGCTATCAGGTATATCGTAATTTTTTCTTCAACTTAGTTTTGAATATCAAAGATTCAAATCTTGAATTGTCCTACAATTCCCAATTCAGTTTTTTGATATCTTTGAGTTTGTGTGTTCAGTTTTCCATCTCTCTTGCTAATGGATACAATAGATGCACCTTCTCTCCATTAAGTGGAATTGACCAACAACTAGATCATTTTATTCGTGCTATTTCTGCTCCCGAGGTAGTACATACCATCCAAAATCACTATACTATACTATACCATTGAATTAGACAATACTTGACTGCATATCGATCTCTCTGCACACACAACCAATATTAACAACCAAGAGAAATAAAGGTAGAAAATGATAAATTTGTTTTTTCTTTCTCAGTTGTCAACATTTCAATGATGGTGTGCTATTATGCTTTCTTTTCAATTTAGTTAAATGCATGGAGACGGTAATATTATTTTTTAAAAAATTAATTATAATATTTAAAACTAGTGTGAGAATTCTTGAAATGAGAAGGAAACATTTTTAAAGTAACTCTTGGTATGTAATTTAGAAAGGAATGAGATGCGTGGTTGTGTTGATGGTCGATTTTGGCCAGAGGAACTCACCTGACCTTCACGTGCCACCAACGGTAAATTTGTAGATGAAAGGGGAAGACGTGGCCTGCAAGACAGTAAACCTGCACACCGGTGTGGTGCTCGCCACACAGGCTCCGATGCTTAAGTCAGCAAACAGAACGGAAGGGTGCAGAAAAGTAAGAGCAAGAGCAAAAAGTAGTGGATAGAGAGTAGAGTTTAGGGATAGAATTCGGGATCCCCTCTTCAGTGGCGAAGAGGGATATAAATACATGCTCCTCCTCCTAGGGTTTTTAGGGATTCGGAGGCGTTTTAGGTCAAACCAGGCGAAACCGAGGCGGCCAAAGGCGGTGGGGACCAAACGGCATCGAACGGACTCGGCCCGCGCAACCGGGCCGAATGGTCGGCCTCGGCCTTTTGCCGAGGCCGACCATATGGGTCGGGCCATGTTGGCTCGACCCTTTGGCCTGGTCTTCCTCTGGGTCGGTCTTTTGGTCCTACCTCTGCCCGTTTGTCCTCGTGAGCTCCTTGTGTGGTCCAAAATCACCTATAACATTAAGCCCCCACTCTTGAATTGGGATTCAGGTGCGACTTTAGTGCTATCGGTTGAGCTCCTTAAGCCTGATTTAAGAGTATAACTCTCCTTCCATGCCAACTTATGTATGATTCCTTGTTATCCTGCAAGATAGGACAAACTAGACAAAGTAGACACTCCCTGAAAAGGGGTTAGGTGAAATGGAAATGAGAAAAGTTGAGAGATTACAACAATGGCTCTGGTCGGCCTCGGGAAGAGGCCGAGCACAACAATCTCCCCCTTTAGCTTATCTGGTCGGCCTACGAGCACAGCAGTTTCTCGTTTGAGCTTGTCTGGTAAGCCTCGGCCTCGGGAAGAGGCCGAGCACAGCAGTCTCCCACTTTAGCTTATCTGGTCGGCCTCGGCCTCGGGAAGAGGCCGAGCACAACAGTCTCCCACTTTAGCTTATCTGGTCGGCCTCGACCTCGGGAAGAGGCCGAGCACAGCAGCTTCCCATTTTGGGTTATTTGGTCGGCCTTGGGAAAAGGCCGAGCACAGCAGCTAGACCCCTGTACTTGGTCATTCGGAACGCTTCATTCCAGATCCAGGGCTTATCCACAAGTAAAAAATAGGAGAAGCAAAAGATTTCACAATCCTGCATTGAAAAGTTAATCTCTGCAAAAGAAGAATGAGGGAAGAGGCTAGGGTCGGCCTCGACCTCGGACCTCTGTTAGCTCAAAATCTAGCTCCCTGCATTCATACGTTAGTCCTTGTAGGAAAATAATGAAAGAATAGGCTAGAGCATGTAATCATTGGTTAGACATGCTAAACTAGTGTGCTTTTTGTTTAATAGGGAGTGCATATCCCCTTTGTAGCCCCCAATCTTAAGCAGAACTTCACTGAAACATAAAGTATAGTTGAGGAAATAGGAGAATACCTTTAAAGTTTGTGCTCGGCCTCGACAAGAGGTGCTCGGCCTTGGCAAGAGGTGCTCGGTCTCGACTTCTGTAGGGTGAGCTTGACTTAGATGAAGGTTCATGGGCTCATGTCAGGTGAGGTGAGGTAGACTCGTTGGTCCAGGCTCACATGGTCTCACTCTGGATGAGGCGAGGTAGACTTCGGCAGTCCAGGCTCGCCTGGTGTAAAGATGCTCAGGCCAGAGGAGGTGAGGTAGACTCGTCGGTCCAGGCTCACATGGTCTCACTCTGGATGAGGCGAGGTAGACTTCGGCAGTCTAGGCTCGCCCGGTGTAAAGATGCTCAAGCCAGAGGATGTGAGGTAGACTCGTCGGTCCAGGCTCACATGGTCTCACTCTAGATGAGGCGAGGTAAACTTCGGCAGTCCAGGCTTGCCCGGTGTAAAGATGCTCAAGCCAGAGGATGTGAGGTAGACTCGTCGGTCCAGGCTCACATGGTCTCACTCTGGATGAGGCGACGTAGACTTCGGTAGTCCAGGCTCGCCCGGTGTAAAGATGCTCAGGCCAGAGGTGGTGAGGTAGACTCGTTGGTCCAGGCTCACGTAATCTCAATCTGGCTGAGGCGAGGTAGACTTCGACAATCCAGGCTCGCCTGTAGGCGTGGGCACTATAGGCTCGCTGAAGCGTGGGCACTATAGGCTCGCATGTGAAGCGTGGGCACTATAGGCTCACTGAAGCGTGGGCACTATAGGCTCACTGAAGCGTGGACACTATAGGCTCGCATGTAGGCGTGGGCACTATAGGCTCGCTGAAGCGTGGTCTCTATAGGTTCGCATGTAGGCGTGGACACTATAGGCTCGCTGAAGCGTGGGCACTATAAGCTCGCATGTGTTCGATCTCGCTTGAAATAAGAGAATTGGTCTCAGCCACAACCATGGTCATGGTCGGCCTCGGCCTCAGGTCGGCCTCGGTCTTGGCCTCGATCATATCTGGGGTCGGCCTCGACCTCAGCCATATCTAGGGTTGGCTTAGGCCTTAGCCTCGAACAATCTGTTGTCTTTCGTATCTGGTTCCTTCGCTTCGATCTGGATCTTGTCTTCTGTTCAACTGCATTGACAATCTGATTTGTCTTGATTATGTGATCTTCGGGTCACTTTTGAAGTATTGGATAGTCGGCTTCGGCTTTGGCCTAGGGTCGGCCTCAACCTCGGGATGACCATAGCTGTGGGTCGGCCCTGGGCTCGGCCAAAGGATGACCGTAGCTTAGAGTTGGCCTCGGCCTGACAGCTTCCTCCTCTTAGCCCCTAGCTTTGTTCTGGTACTCGTTGCCTTAGTCCTGGATGGAGATGGGATGGCTTCCAACTCCTTGACGACATTCTTTTCCTCGTGTCTTCAATCTTGTCAAAGTCTCTGTTTGTTGTTGATTTGTCCTCCAAAGGTTGTTCTGATCTCTCGTGGGGTTTCCTCCTAATCGATCTGGATGAACATCTTCGGTTGGCCTCGGTATGGTCGGCCTCGGCATGGTCAACCTCGGCATGGTCAACTTCTGCATGGTAGGCCTCGGCCTCGGCCCCAGCCTTCGCACTGCTCGTCTGGTAGTCGCTGTTTGGCTTGGAGTCACTTAGCTTCTGCAGGTCTCCTTCGACAGTTTTGGCACTTCTGCGCTTATCCTCGATCAGATTTCTCTGGTCTATCTTGGTATGACCGTAGCTTTGTGTCGAAATTGTGTGGTCATGACCCTTTAGCGTGCTTGGTTATGGGCTCCTCGGAATTATGTGATCTGTAGGTTTGAGCCCCCTGATCTTATTGGTCATGCTGTCAGTCTTCTCGTGACCTCCGCTGGTGGCGGTCACCATCCGAATTATCTGTGTTTGTCTCCTGGTCTTTCTTCTCCATCCCCTTACTCATGGAATGATCGGTGTGCAGATTTGGCAAGCTTTATTCCCCACAGACGGCGCCAACTGTTGATGGTCGATTTTGGCCAGAGGAACTCACCTAACCTTCACGTGCCACCAACGGTAAATTTGTAGATGAAAGGGGAAGACGTGACCTGCAAGACAGTAAACCTGCACACCGGTGTGGTGCTCGCCACACCGACTCCGATGCTTAAGTCAGCAAACAGAACGGAAGGGTGCGGAAAAGTAAGAGCAAGAGCAAAAAGTAGTGGATAGAGAGTAGAGTTTAGGGATAGAATTCGGGATCCCCTCTTCAGTGGCGAAGAGGGATATAAATACATGCTCCTCCTCCTAGGGTTTTTAGGGATTCGGAGTCGTTTTAGGTCAAACCAGGCGAAACCGAGGCGGCCAAAGGCGGTGGGGACCAAACGGCATCGAACGAACTCGGCCCGCGCAACCGGGCCGAATGGTCGGCCTCGACCTTTTGCCGAGGCCGACCATATGGGTCGGGCCATGTTGGCTCGACCCTTTGGCCCGGTCTTCCTCTGGGTCGGTCTTTTGGTCCTACCTCTGCCCGTTTGTCCTCTTCAGCTCCTTGTGTGGTCCAAAATCACCTATAACACGTGGAATGAACATTGATTTGTATTTATTTTGGATGATAAGTCTTTAGCTTGTTGATCATCTTAGATTTGGTTTATTGATCTTCTTGAAGGCTTCTGACTCTTATTGAATGCTCTGAATTTTGATTTCTATGAATTTGTCCGAACTCTACTATGAGATTTCCAACTTCTAAAACTAAAAATGGAGGAGAGCTCTTCTATTTAGAGTTTTCCATGGATGTGGGTTTGGACCTTTAATAGCTTTTGGGACAAACCATAGATTTGGGCTTTGTTGGTTTTGGGTCATACCCCATTTGGACTTGGACTTTCATGGATTAGGACCTATTCGATCCCTTCAGATTTTTGTTTACATTTTTATCCAAATAGTACATGACCTAATTTGATCCAATTAAATTTTAATCCTTCAATCAAAGAATCCTGATAAAGATATATGACCTTAAAATTTAGGAATGTTCAACTTTGTCCTCACATCAACTTTGGGACACATGTCAATTTATAATTGGTCTCAAATTTAACCACTTATTATTTTGTCATTAATTTGAAACAATGATGTGACAATTTATGATTGGCCGAAATTTCTTATTCAATAGTATGTAATTAAATTTTCTTTCAAAGGTGCTTATAAAATACGTACATTTCAAATGTAAATAAATTAAAAGATTCTATTTCTGGTTTTGTTGTAGGGGAGTGATTATACAGCTGATACTCATACATATTTGGTCGAGGTTTTTAGGAATGTTGCGGTCCTAAAGGCTATGTCTGAATCGGAAGCAAATTTTCGGACTTCTGTTAATGTGCAAAGATTCACACTTGATCAGCATGCCTAAATAGCATGATGTTTTTCAAAAGAATTAGGTAACATGCATCCATGTCGCCCCTTGTCGAAATAAATTTCAAAATTTTAACAACAATTAAGAAATAGCTTGAATAAATTAATATATCATTTAATGACGTGTCAAACTATGAATGAAAGGATTTTCCAATTTTTTTCAAGACACTGGCGTCTTAAGAACCACATATATTCCAACAATACTTTAGAAACCACCATTAAAAGCGGTTTATAATGCAACGGACTGCTCGTTCATGCAACATGTTACCCATTGTTTTCCAAGTTGGCCTTTCCCTTACCAAAACTCCCTTTTTCTTCTTTTTGTAATTTTTGTAATAGGGAATTCAAAATATTAAAGCCACGTTTGTGTTGTGGGTGTCCAACCCACTTGTTGCACAATCAATGCTTTATTTTTAGAGAAATTTTGGTGGATGGACTAATTTGAAATCCTATTTTCAGATTTGTCAAAAGATTTGAAAATTTACAAATTTAGATTTTCGTATGAATTTCCTTACTATTATTCATTTGTTATGATTCTCTCTTCAAAATCAAATTCAACCCTGAAAATATTTTGTCAATTATCTTTCTTAATTAAAATTCAATTCATATATATATCAATCTTCTTAATTTTCTCTCCAAATTTAACAATTTTAGCAATTTGATTAAGTTTTGTTTCTTGATTTCTCCATTTCATCTTCGTCTTTCTCCAATTCATATATATATAAATGTTTTATATGTGATTTGAAAATTTTAATTTTTTTAATAATCTCACGATTTTGGTATTGATTTTGTATAACACAATTTTTTTTCAAGATTTTTTCATTTTACAAAAAAAAAAAAAAAAAACGTTGATATTTGTATACAATTTCATATATACCTTATATATACCATGTATGTATGTGTGTATAAGTATATACAATACATTTTGCTTAAATGTCTTACAATCTTAGCATTGATATATATATACCATGTATGTATTCCAACGACGGAATCTCAATTTTTGGAATGTCAATGTTGAGATTACTTGAGGTAAGAAATCAATATCTTGGAATGCCGAGATTTGATTTCAATATGGTTCTTTTAAAGCAAATGAATGTAATGAACTTTTAATTCTTGAATATGTTAGTTTTCTTCTCTTTTAAGCATTTTCTCTCAATTATATATTGCTGATTTTTTATTTTTATTTTATTTCACTATGCTATGGTATTGTATTCAATCTATATTCCTCTATATTTCACTATGCTATGATTAATCTTTCAACGATGGAATCTTGAATTTTCGGGGTGCCGATATTTGAGTTTCTTGATGAAAAAAAAAAATCTCGGGATGTCGGGATTTGATTTTAATGTTTCTTTCCATATAAAACATAAATAAAAATTCTTCATATTTTTCTTTTAAAACCTTTTTTTTCCAAAGAATCATATTTCATAAAAGGCACTTTTGGAATGTATTAAAAGTTTTTTTGCTAAAATTGTTTCATAAACCTTATTTTCAAAATAATAAATCAATCCAAAATCTATTTTCCATTAAAATGTCACTTTCTTTAAAAATAAAATTAATTAAGAGTTTTTCCCTTAAAAAATATTCTTTACTCACACATTTTTCCAAAATTAATAAACCAAATGTTTTTTTTTTTTTAAAGATAAACTTTCCTATGACAGAAATTGGGAAATCAAGATGTTGACTTTCCTAATATTCTTAATGTGTTATGAATTTAAATTTGGGATGTCAAATTAAATTCATACAACTTTTGAATTGTTTTATGCCACCCATAATTATTGTTCATTATTTATTTAAGGAATAACGAGAAGTAAAATATGAGACATTTTAAAATCAACAAAAAAAAAAAAAATCTTCTTTAGTATTTACAATAGCCAATTTCCTTAAATAACACAAGAAAAATAAAATTTTGTTCTTTGAACGAGTGTTGTGGGGTGTTAATACCTTCCTCATACACAAAAGACCTCCGAACCTTAAATCTTTTATTTGTAGACCATTTTAGCATATTTTGAGTGCCCAGTCACATCCTCTAAATCAAGACTGGTGGCGACTCCATTTCCTCCTCTTGGGAACAAAGTCGGTCGCTCCGCGTCGCAAACCCGTAGCGACATCGGAGTTTTTTTTTTCTTTTTTTGTCATAACTATAGTATTAAATATACATTTGATATATTTGGTTACTTGCTAATATATATATATATACCCCTACATTTTTGTTTTGAAAAGAAAATATACCCCTACATTGAAGAGAATTATAGATATTGGAAAAACCAATACACAACCGTAAAAACTCTACCATTATATATATATATATATATATATATACACACACACACACACTACAAAAAATTATATATGTAATGTTGGACCGAAAAAAACGCGTGGGGCTTTCAACGTCGGACGAAAAAAATGTGCGGGCCTTTTAATGTCAGACGCACGTTTTTTGAAAATTTCAGACTTTAATGTCGGGCATTCCCCGACATTAAAAGTGTTTTTTTTTTAATTTTTAAAAACAATACATTTTTAAATGAAAAATATCAAAAATGAAAAATATCACAGTTTCTCTCTCTTCGACCTCGAGTGATGAATTTTCTCTCTCCCCGAAAACCAGTTCCCTTGAAACTCTCTCCCCCTGTCTTCAACCTTCGGTCCCGAGTGCATCTACAACCTTCGGCTTCCCCATTCTCTCAACGACAACTGAAGTCTCACCAATGGCGACATTTTAGACCGTGTCTCTCGTCTTAACCATTCAACGTGATTTTCCCCTTCTCGACCATTTCTCTTCCCCTCACCGTCAGCCAACACCGTTCTTCATCTTCGGAAAGTGAATTCGTTGAGATCGTGGTGGTCGTGGGTTCGTGGGTCGTGGGTAGACTATGTTTCGGATCTAACTTTGTTGAGTTTGTGGGTTCCTCTATGTTTCGGATCTAACTTCGTTGAGTTCGTGGATTCGTCTCTGTTTGTGGGTAATGAATCTTTGGTGGTCGTGGTTGTTTTAGATCTGAGGTTGTGGTGGTCGTGGGCAGCACATCTGACATCGTTAACAGTAGATTTGAGTCCAATTTGTTTGAGTTTTAGGATTTGAGTGGGATTACTTGGTAAAATTCTTTCCTTTTTTTAAATTTTATAAAATGTAGAGCTAAATTTAATTGATTAGTAACTTAAGTTTATTTTTGTCTTGGATGGAATAATTGATAGAAAGGATTGTTGGGAAAAGAGTTGGGAAATGGCCATGTTGAAGTTGTTTGGGTTAGTCTTGTATGTGTTTTTAGTGGTTGATTAGTTGTTATGTATTTAAGACTTGAAGTTGTTTTAGTTTGGTGATATTTGTTAAGTTTTGTTGTTTGAGATGGAAGGATTTGAGAACTTGAATTATGGGTTTAATTTAGATGAGGGGGTTGATAAATACTTGTGTTATGCTTTGAAAGTGTTTGTGAGTTTATGTTCTAAGTTTGATTATTGGGAAGTTGATAAATACTTAATTCATGTTTTGAAATGGTTTGTTTGAGTTTATGGTTTGAGTTTATTTTTGTGGGAAATTGATGAATACTTAAGTTATCTCTTTAAATTGTTTGTCATAGTTTGTTATTTTACTTGAGTTTAGTGGGGGAGTGGTGTTGAAAATTACTTGGAGGGGTTGAGAAATGCTTTAATTATGATTTTAAATTTGGTTGTTTTAGTTTATGTTTAGGGTTGAGTTTAGGTGGAAGTTGAAAAATACTTGAATTAAGTTTTGAAATTGTTGGTGTTAAGTTTATAAGTTTAGTTGAGTTGGGAGTTGAAAAATACTTAGTTATGCTTTGAAATTGTTTGTTTGTGTTTGTTTATAAGTTTAGTTGAGTTTAGAGGGGTTGAGAAATACTTAACAGTAATAATGTTTGAAGTTTTCCAATATTTGATGGTCAATTTGTTTTTTAGTATGTTAACAAGAGCATAGCTCAACTGGCATAAAGTTGTATTAATGATCACGAGGTCCTTTGTTCAAATCCCCCTCCTCACATATTATCTATTTTTTTTTCATGGTTTATTTTCAATTTCATTTTATTTTATTTTATTTATTTTAATTTATTTCTTTATCTTTTTTATTTTATTTTATTTTATTTTATTAATTTTATTAATTTTATTTATTTTTCTTTCTTTGGTCTTCCCCATCCCTTTTCCCTCTCTCATTTTTTCTCCAACTCCACACTCTCCCCCTATTCTCTCCACATATTATCAAAAAAATTGTTTTTTTTTTTGTTTTCATGGTTTATTTTCAATTTCATTTCATTTTATTTTATTTTTTTTGTTTTTATTTAATTTATTTCTTTATCTTTTTTATTTTATTTTATTTCATTTAATGTTATTATTTTTATTATTTTTATTTCTTTTTATTTCTTTTTCTTTCTTTGGTCTTCCCCCATCCCTTTTCCCTCTCCCATTTTTTCTCCAACTCCCCACTCTCTCCCTATTCTCCCCACATATTATCAAAAAAATTGTTTTTTTTTGTTTTCATGGTTTATTTTCAATTTCATTTCATTTTATTTTATTTTTTTTTTGTTTTTATTTAATTTATTTCTTTATCTTTTTATTTTATTTTATTTCATTTTATTTTATTAATTTTATTTCTTTTTATTTCTTTTTCTTTCTTTGGTCTTCCCTCATCCCTTTTCCCTCTCCCATTTTTTCTCCAACTCCCCACTCTCCCCCTATTCTCCCCACATATTATCAAAAAAATTGTTTTTTTTTGTTTTCATGGTTTATTTTCAATTTTATTTTATTTTATTTTATTTTTTGTTTTTATTTAATTTATTTCTTTATCTTTTTATTTTATTTTATTTCATTTAATTTTATTGATTTTATTAATTTTATTTCTTTTTATTTCTTTTTCTTTCTTTGGTCTTCCCCCATCCCTTTTCCCTCTCCCATTTTTTCTCCAACTCCCCACTCTCCCCCTTTTCTTCTCCCTCTCCCCTTTTCTTCTCCATCTCCCATTTTCTTCTCCAACTCCCCACCCTTTCCACCATTTTCTCATCCACATCTTCCTCCCCAAATTAGTAAAACCTTCAAGTATAAAAGGGGGAGATGGAGGATGGAAAAAACACAAACAAAAAAAAAAAGAGAAGAAGAGTGGAAGAGAAAAAAGAAAAAGAGAGGGAAGGAAGTTGGGGAAGAAAAAAAAGGAAGAAGGAAGGAAAGTGAATAAGGTGGGTCCCACATATTTATTTATTTATTGTTTATTCTTCTAATTTCTCTCTCCTGTTTATTTCTTTCATAAAAGAAAAATTTTCTTTTGCTCATTTTATATATTATATGAATTTTTTTCTAGTCTTATTTTGACTATGAAGGCATAGTTGAAGTTTTCAATTTTTTTTTCTTCTTTCATGATTTAATTTGGAGTTCTTATTCAAGATGGTTCATTCTAAAAAAGGAATTCCAAGATAGTTCTAAACCGGAGTTTATAAAATCTTCAATTTAACTTAATTTGGTTTTCCTAATCCAATTGACCAATTACAAATTTCAATTTGGTTTCAAATTGATTGTCAAAATATCTGCAACTCTGTCTTTGGCGTTTTCATAATTTAAATCCTCTTTATTTTCTCTCTTTCATGTCAATTTAAATTGAATTCTAATTTGAGATTTCTAACTTTAGTTTTCTTGATTATCATTACAAGTTAGGTCTCAATCTAGAATTTCCATTTTAAACTCCAATTTTATCTTGAAATTGGCTAAATTTTGCCAAATCAATTTCAATTTCAACTAAATTGGAAATCAATCGACGTCTATGGATTTTAGTTAAATTGGAAAATGGATTTCAAATTTGTTTTACATTAAAGTTTCCAAACCAATTTCAATTTGATATTAATTTGGAATTTTAATGTGAATTTCAATTTCCTCCCAAATTGAATTTCAATTCGTAACGCCCAAATGATTTTCAAATGTGATTTTTATTTTCCATAAGGTGAAAGTAGTGAGACATTTAATTTTAAATTTTCATTTTTTTTATTTTTTGTTTGTTTATTTTTGTTAAGATGTGGACCTTTGATTAATGAATTTGAGTAATAAATAAAATGTTTTCAAACGTGCCGTGTTGTAAAGTGCTAACACATTCCCTACACACAACTGACCCCCGAACCTAATTTTGGTTTCTAAGATCGGTTTTTCTTTAAAATGGGTGACCAATCACACCCGAAGATGATTGGTGGCGACTCCAAACCTTTAACCTCGAAAGAGATCGTCGGGCGTGTAGACACCATATTTGGTCCGGCTAGATTTATTTTATTTATATTATGGTTTTTATTATCATGAATATTTTTATTTTTGATATTTGTTATTGTTAGCAAAAAAAATAAAATAAAATAAAATAAAAGAATAAAAATAAAACAAATTAAGAAAAATCTTCTAACCGCCCTTCTAATTTTTAAAACGTTTTTTTCTCCCATATTTTTCTCATCCTTCCCCACTAACGTATCTTTCTCCCTCAAAATCTCAGCCCTCTCACCCACATTACCACATTCCCCCTCTTTTCTCTCTACTCACCGTGCTGTTTGGAGAGTGATGACGCTTATAAATGGGGGAGACCTAAGCAAGAAAGGGGGAGCAGTTTTGGAGATAAAAAGATAAAAGAGAGTTTTGTAAAGGTAAAAAATGGGAGAAATTTTGGGTCAAAATTGACATCTTGATTTTAAACCCCCACTTTCTCTCTCCTCTCATTTCCTTTCCTCCATGAAAATTGCTTTCTTCCTCCACCCAAACTCATTTTCTTCTTCCTCCAAAAAACCCACACACTTTGAATTCCAATGAGCGATAGCAACTGCAAGCTTACCACCTACACGAACCCACGAGCTCCCCGCAATGAAACCACAGCCCCACAAAACCCACATTGAACCGCAGTTGAGCAGTCCCATCACCGGCAATGCGAGTGCCCGACCCGAACTCCCAGCTATAGCGAATCTTCGTGCGCAATCTCCGACGACCAACCAGCGACGTTTCGATGACCTTACACCCACAAATTAATTTGAGGAGAAGAAGAGAAAGTTGGAAAAAAAGAAAAGAGAGGAGAAGAGGAAGTTGAAAAAAAGAAAAAGGAAGGAGGAGGGATTCAGGGAGAAGATGAGAGAAAGAAAGTTGGTGGGACCCATTTCTTCTCATTTATTCATTTATTATTTTCTCCTTTTCTTTCAATTTATCTATCCTTTTCTTATTTGCTTAAGTGTTTTTTTTTCTATTTAAAGTTTTGAGGGTTTTTTTTTTTTTTTTTTTCACCTTGATTTTATTAAAAATTCTGGGTTGGAATTCATAAATTAATTCCAAATTAACTTCAATTGAGATTCTCCCAAATCAACTTCAATTAGGTCTTAATTTTAAATTTTCAAATCTAACTCTTAATTGGGTATTAGTTGGAAGTTTTCAAATCTACTTTCGATTAGAGTTTAATTGGCAGTTTTCAAACTAATTTTAATTGGTTTTAAATTGAATTTCTATTGTCAATTTCCATTGGATTTTAATATGAGATTTTCGGCTTTAAATGTCTTTCTTATTAATTTTAATATGATTCAAACTTTAAATTTCTAATTTGAATTTGGGATTTGTATTTCTGTAATTAATTTCCCATGGATTGTAATTAGAAATTTCAATTTGCTTTAAATGTGGAATTTTAACGTTTTCAATTTGATTTTAATCTGAATCTTTCAAATGAATTTAAAAGTGTTTGAAATGCTCAAATGAATTTCGAACAAATGACCTTTGAACTCAAATTTTCAATTGGATTTCAATTTGATTTTAACTTCATTTTTTAAAAAAAAAAAATAATTTTAAACTTTTTCTTTGGTTGGTTTAATTTTTTAATTTGGAATTTTATGATAAACTTTTAATTGGATTTGATTTAGGAGAAGTAATTTTTTTTAAAAAAATAATATCATATCACTCATAATTATTAATTCACATTTTATTTCTAAAATGTGAAATAATAAACATGAGACATTTATTGGAAAATAAAATCATGTGACTTGTGATAAAGTTGAGATAATGTAATTTCTCACATTCTAGAGGTGGATAAATTTTCTTTTAGTTAAAAGAAAATTTCAACATGAAAAGTCAAATTATTGGGCATAACCCCACTCACCATATCCTATCCTTACTTTATTTTTTAAAGTTAAGTCAAGATAAAGTGAGACATTTGTTGTTTAATTATTTATTTATCTGTTTTTCAATATAAAGGACCAATTTATGATAGAATAAAAGGATATTTTTAAAATAAAATATGGTAACCGTTTTTAAACGGGTGTTGTAGGGGTGCTAATACCTTCCCTACACTCAATCGACTCTCGGGCCTAATTTCTGGTTTCTAAGACTAGTTTTTATCTTAAAATGGATGACCAATCACATCCTATGATGATTGGTGGCGACTCCAAACCTTTCTACTTGGAAGAGACCCTTAGGGAAGGACGTCGGCCGCTCCGCGTCGCGATGACGTTGCGACAGCTTGGCGATTCCACTGGGGACTTTTCTTAAGAGGGTCAATGTCGTTTTCATTTTTTATTTATTATTCAATTCATTTTGTTATTTATTTATTTATTATGTGGTCCATCTTATTTTCTGCGTAGTTGTTGTTGGAGTGACATGTGTGAATATATTTTGTGCTTTAATGAATATATTGTTAATTCATATTATATTGTCATGCATATCACACACAACCACAGCTCTATACCCAGGCTTTACCTTTAGGATTAGGATGAAGGATGTAGTAGTGTCAACCTTCGAAGGGACATAATTGCCCTCGTATAAGCGCATGAAAAATTCTCACTCAAGTTAGTTCATTTGTTATTTTATAACATTTGGATTAATTTGGGGACCTTGTTATCCATTAGGGTTAGAATTTCTCTACCTCAGTTCATATTCATGTCATCATTTTGTATTGTCATCTTTAGTTTGAATAAAAGGGTAAATCATGGAAAATAGGTTTCAAAGTCCACTCTTCTTAGTGTCACTTGTTTTTTTTTTTTTTTTTTTTTTTTTTTTTTTTTTTTTAATTCATTTCTTCTTTAAAAAACTTTGTTTAAAAAAAATGTTTTCTTTTAAAGGGTTTAAGTTTTTGTCAAGAATAAAAACTCTTTGAAAAAGCTTAGACTTTGTTTAAAAAAAATGTTTTCTTTTAAGGAATGTAAAGTTTAGTCAAGAATAAAAATTCTTTGAAAACTAAAATTTAAACTTTGTTTTTTAAAAAAATGTTTTCTTTTAAGGAATGTAAGTTTTGTCAAGAATAAAAATTCTTTGAAAACTAAAATTTAAACTTTGTTTTAAATAAATGTTTTCTTTTAAAGGGTTTAAGTTTTTGTCAAGAATAAAAATTCTTTGAAAACTAAAGTCTAAACTTTGTTTAAAAAATGTTTTATTTTCATCTTTCAAAAAAAAAAATGTTTTATTTTCAAGAATTTAAGTTTTGTCAAGAATAAAAAGCTTAGACTTTGTTTTGTAAAAAAAGTTTTCTTTAAAAAGGTTTAAACTTTTGTCAAGAATAAAAATTCTTTGAAAACTAAAGTTTAGACTTTATTTGAAAAAGTTTTCTTCTAAAGAGTTTAAGTTCGGACAAGACACAAAAAATCTTTGAAAAGTAAAAGTTCAATTTTTGTTTAGAGGATTTTTTTTTTTTAAGTAAAGAGTTTAAGTTTTTTTTTTCAAAAAAAAAATCTTTTTAGCTTAATTTTTGTTTTGAAAGAGAGTTTTCTAATAAATAGTTAAATTTTGTCAATACAAAGAGGTTTTTTAAAAAAAATTAAAGAGTTCAACTTTTTTTTTTTTTAATGGGCTCTTAAGGAATTTAAGTCTTGCCAAAACATGAAACTTTTTTTTAGAAAGGGAAAACTTTTTTTTTTTTTTTTTTTAAAAAAAAAAAAATTCGTTCTATTTTGTTTGAGTAGAGAAGTAAAGTTATCCCTATATTCTTTTGATTTAAAATTTTTATTTTCTCTTTTCTCTTCTTTTGAATCCTTGTTTTTCCTAGAAAGGAATCTATCCCAAGGAGCGTTTTTTCACCTTTCCTTTTGATTGTTTTTTTCCTTTCTTATTCCATTTGAAGTCGAATTTAGTATTTAGTTTAGCCATATCATGTAGTTTGGGTCGTGCATCATGTTTTGGAATTAGTAGTGTCGACCTTCGAGGGGATTGCGAATGCTCCCGTGTAGGCGCATGAAAGGTCCTTCCCCATTTTTCATCACATTAAAGTAGTTTTCTCACATTTTTTCATGGCATTATCTTACTTTTTTTAGATGAAGTAGTGTCAACCTTCGAGAGGATTGCGAATGCTCTCGTGTAGGCGCATGAAAAATCTATCATAATTTAATTTCCTTACATTTTCTTTTCTTTTAAAAAGGGAACAAAATGAATGCCAACGTACTCATAGAGTCGATACGGTCATCTTCCTCTGAATATGATGAGCTGAGTACTGTGCTACAATGGGCAGAGCAGACACAACTAAAACATGGGGATAGTATGCTTTACAAAAGCCTCGTGTCATCATCCTTCTCAAGTCAAGTTCAAGTCATTGCTAATGAGCTAGGGGAGTTGAAGGCCATTTGGGAAGGTTTAACGCCGGAAAGAAGATTTCTGTTCTTAAAGAGATACGACCATATTGTAGACCTTATGTATATTCTGATTAACCGGTTCACCATCTAGGCTTTATTAGAATTCTGGGACCTGGCCTACAGGTGTTTTGCGTTCCAAGATTTTGACTTGGTACCGACTATTGAGTACCACACGATGCTGAATGTTGAAGAAAAAGGTGAAGAGATGATCTATTGTTTCAACCCGCAGTTAACTACGAAGAGAACTTTATCCAAATTTCTAGTTGTACACCTGAAGGAAGTGCAGAAAAATGTGAAAATGAAAGGGGTCGAAGAGTCTATATTTGCAAATTATCTAACAGAACTCGCTCGCAAACACATAAATGAAGAAAAGGGTTTGGTTTTGTTAGCTTTGTGCATCTACGGGATGGTCTTGTATCCCAGAGTTAAAGCATATGTGGATGGCGATGTCTTGAAGCTATTCTTCAGCATTGAGCAAGGGGTGGATCCAGCCATACCTCTTCTAGCGGAAACGGTTCAGGCGCTCAATTATTGTAAGTCCAACAAAGTTGGGAAGTTCAGATGTTATGTTCCCTTACTCTATTTTTGGGTGCATAACCATTTTAAGTTCCCATAAGATTTTGGTTGTCCAAAAATCAACTTCAGCAGCACCTGGAATCTAACAAGGAGTACAATTGCAGAATTTGGCACGACCCCATGGAACTCAAGTTTTCCAAGGAAAGAAGCATGAGTGTCCTTCTTTTCGAATTCCAAATTAGAGCATGTGATTTGGAAGACACATTGGATGCCCCTAAAAGCCTTAATCTACAGATGCAGGAGCTTCCACACAGTTCCTCTAGTAGGCCCTTGGGGTTGCGTCCATTATGCTCCATTGTTGGCCTTGCGACAAAGTTGGTTTAAGCAATTCATACCAGCTACTCATGGTCTTCATAAATTAGAATTTTCCTACAGTTGCGAGGATTCTAACGAAAAGAAGCAACAAGTGTTGACTTCGTGGAGAACAGTTAGAAGGATAAATGGCAATAGTCATTCTGAGGGAGTTACTCCATAATATTTGTAATGACGCATTAAGAGGAGCAAGATCCCAATTACGACTCGTGATAATGTGGGAGAATCTTCTAATAGAGCAGCATATAAGCCTAACCAGCTAGCGATAGAGCGAAAAGAGTTAGTGGGAAGAAATCAAACATTGAAACTAGAAAATGAAAAATTACAGCAAGAGGTCAAACGTTTGATGGACCAGGTAACTCAAGCTAGTGGCAAACTCGAAGAAGTAGAGAGAGTTTCAAAAAACCGAGCCAAACGAGAAAAAGATTATGATATATTGGACGAGGAGAATAGAAGGTTGATTAAGAAGAATCATGCTCTGAGGAATGAAAATACTGCATTACGAAGGGCAACTCGTTCACAAGAGGACAGGATCAAAGACCTTTCAAGAGGCAAATAGACTCTCTTAGAGTTAGTTGCGGAATTAAACGAAACCATCAACAAGCAGAAAACACAACTTATCGAGTTTGAAGAAGCCAATACTGCTCTAAGGTGAACGCTGGACAATCTACGCGTGAATATGCAGGCTCAATCAGAAGAGTCTGAAGCTTTTAAAAGTTATTCAAGCTCGTTGGAAGGGCAGCTCCAATCATTTCAAAGGGCAAGCGAACAGTTGTCACTAGAGAGAGGACAACTAGAGGAAAAATACTCCTCACTAAGGGGAGATTATGCCATTATGAGAGATGACATGCAAAAAATTCTTGGGAAAGTAAATCGAACCATGAACACTATCAAGATCATGGCTAGGAGAGCCCGAGGATTTGTAGAATGGGCAAGGGATCTACGAGAGAACACATCACCTATGGCCTCTAATGCGGAGGAGTTGTTTGAGTTTTTAGGGATGATTCATAGAGACCTTGGGTACTTTGGTCACTTTCATTAATGTTCCCTGTCTCCTTGTTTTCCAATTCCCCAATTGTTTATTTTGTAGATATATTCATTTTTTCCCTCAATAATAAAATTCCAATCATTCATGCATCTCATACTGTTCTTTCTTCTATTTCTTTTTTACTTACTGTTGCAATTCTAAAGTGGTTAAAAGTATAGATATAATTCACCTCAAAATACTGTGCAAGTATACACAATCTAGCAGCAAGTGATAGGTATTTATTGTATCCACATGGTCTTGAATTGCCTACCTCTGTTGATTTAATTTGCCTTTTTAGTGATTTCAAATGGTTGGTTAAATTGATTGGGTTTTTAAAATGCTGAAACAAAAGAAATACTAAAGCAGTAAATGATTACGACTAGAGAAAACAGAATGGAAACAGACATAGGTTAAGACTTCTGTAAATGTTTATAAAGATGCTCCAATAATTCTTTTGATCCGTCAATCTCATGCAGTATTATCAGCGGAATTCTCCCGGAACTTCGGATGTTTTGGAATATGTTTCAACTCCAATGACGTACTACCGTCAGGCACTAGGCAACTAGCTATCTCTAACTCAGTCACTGGCGTTCACCAATACACAATGATCTAGCGTGAATTATCACCACACAACTCCTAAATCATCCCTGAAACTAGGAGAAGCTATACATACCGGCTAGCTAGGCGGACACATAATGAAATTAAAGATCAACAATAATTCAAGATGACATAATCAAATAGAATTTCCAGATTTTATAAATATAACAATCACATAATTCTTAACCTATGCCTACAAAGCAATTAGTTCATGATTGAAAACATAAAATACGTTACAATCTCGATACGCACATCCATAATGCAAAATACACAAGAAATACTAATCCTTTTAGCAATTGGGGAGATGAAACGGCTGCTCCAAACCACCAAGAACATAGAAGGACTTTGTCTCCTTGAGAGGAATCGCAAATGGTATTCTTAGGTCTCCATTCTGCCGTCAATTCGGCCTCCGGCCGATTGATTCGGTCTCCAAGTCGTGAATGCCTTTAACTTTGACGGCTCCTCCTTTTATAAGATGAGGTTTAGGTTAAATTGGACACATGGCAGGCTCTCCAAGCTTCTTAGATCCGAAAATAATTCAGCTAACGCCACTTTATTAAAATGGATAACGAGTTGTGACGTGACAGTTTTGCTCCCAATTTTGCTGGATCATGGAAATTGCTCCCTCAAGTCGCTCAACAATATATTCTGCTCAAAATAACTTCCAAAGCCTCAATTCTTCCAAATGGGTTAAAACATATAATATTCATCTAAAAGCAACCCTATTTGACACAAATGATGAAGATGTTCATATAACACATGCAGAAGCAATTGAAGATCAAAAGCACTTAAGTCATTCAATTTTGAACCTAAAGCATGCATGTTCTAGAAAAACAGAACAGAAAGTAAAGGAGTACCAACCTCTTTGTAGCTAACTTGAGAGGGACTCCTTGTGATGTTTTCCTTCTCAACTTCTCTTGGACTACTTTTAGTGTCTTCTCTACTATTCTCCTTGCCTAGAATGACTAGTGGGAGTCTATAGTGATAAGGAAAGGAAAAGGAATGCTTGAAGGAACAAGCTCTTGAGAGATCTATGAAAGTGTGTGTGTTTGAGAGGAAAAACCAGCAGCATAACAGTAAAAAACACTCTCTCCACCCTTGAATCTGTTTCAAGCTCCTTATAAAGACTTCTTCCATGCAAAGACAAGCTTCATGACACTAGACACATGGTAAAAATGCAACTCAAAGTGGATTCTAGGTGTTTAATTCACAACACATGCAACTAGTGCATGGTTGTGTTGTTTTCCACTATGCATCATCATGCAAGAGTGGAAATGCCACTAAATCCACTAAAATTTGAATCTCAATTCTGAACTTTCAGCTTGCATTTTTCCCTAATTCAATTCTAAATTGAATTTAATTACTAGGTTATTAATTGGGACATTTCCATGTAATTTATCAAGACTAATCTAATTAATCATTCTTACCTAGTGCGCTCAATAGTATATGATTCCTAATAGATATACATGGTATTTAAAACACTTTTAAATACCTTATCTCTCAATTCCTTATTTTAATTCATAATTAAAAAGTTGTGTCAAACACATTTTTACGACAATGCCATATTTCCCGTTTTTGAACGATTCAAAGATTCCTATCAATATGTATTAGGCTATAATCCGATATGAGCTAGTAGAGGGACCTAATGGACCTATAGATCATGGGCTCCAATGATTCGAGGCTAAACGACTAATCTCATTATCTAAGCTAGCCAACATTCGTTAATTATCGGGACACTCCACTATAGCCCGATAGTTGCACTCCCCTCACTATAGATATATTTCTATCAAATTGATTTAACCATGTTCAGTAAGTCGTTCCTTCAAGGTTGTTCGTAGCTATAGCTAGGTCGAATAACCGTTTCACCCCTATAGTACTTCTTGTTCATTAAGTTCCACTAATCCTCTAATGAACAATCGGTTTGTGATCCAACCATCAAACCTAAGTCCCTCTCGATCCAACGAGAGGGTGGGGCCCCTTGTTCAAGTCCTGGAGTTAGTACTTAAAAGAACAACCTCTCTGCTATCCCTGAAATGGGTAGGAGTGAATTCCGTCTTGCGAAACTATGTCCCCAGCTATCTATTCGATCTTATCCCCAAAATGGTAGGCTTGTTGAGTCGGCGATGCTGGCCACTCTCACCCATGCAGATCAAAGGATAATCTCGCATAAACAGGAGTTCATGGATTAGCTCAGGATTAAGAACAAGTTACATAGGTCATCTATGAGAAATAGTCAGTTTCTTCAGTAAACGGCGTTATAAAGAGAAAGTGACTTATTTCGTGGTCCAGTCTTATGCAAACTCATTGCACAGGACACCCCCACTCGCATGTATCCACATGAACGATTTAGGATCTCATCGTTTGTACTTAATACAAAGTGGGCCGCGCCCATAGTGTCCCCAGGATAAGACACCCAACCGTATCCTTATACTATAGACTATTTTGGCTATAAACTTGAACTTGTTGAAGGTCCAACTTCATCAACAACTCTTGATGATTCTTCAGTAGCTTCTCCTAATATTATTTTGCTTCGTGGTTTATGATCTCTCATGTGGTCTTCCTCTAAGAAAGTGGCGTTTGTTGATACAATCACCTTATTTTCTTGTGGGTCGTAGAAATAACCACCTCTCGTTTCTTTAGGGTAACCAACAAATTGGCAATGTTTTGAACGAGGTTCCAGTTTCTTAGGATTTGTCACAAGCACGTGTGCTGGACAACCCCAGATGCGAAACTGATGCAAACTAGGTTTACACCCCTTCCATAATTCGAAAGATGTTTCAGAAACACTTTTCGAGGGAACATTGTTCAAGATGTATACTGCAGTCTCTACTGCAAACCCCCAAAACGAGCTAGGCAATTGAGCATAGCTCATCATTGATCGAACCATGTCTAACAAGGTTCTATTTCTCCTTTCTGACACACCATTCTGCTGAGGTGTACCAGGGGCTGAGAGTTGAGATTGGATTTCATGTTCTATCATATAATCTTGGAATCTTTGATCCATATACTCCCCTCCTCGATCAGATCGAAGTACTTTAATAGATTTACCTAATAGGTTTTCAACTTCAGTCTTAAACTCCTTAAACTTTTCAAGGGCTTCGGACTTATGTCCCATTAGGTACAAGTAACCATATCTTGAATAATCATCTATAAATGAGATGAAATATTCGTACCCTCCTCGAGCTTTTACATTCATTGGACCACATAGATCCGAATGTATTAACTCTAAGGGTTCTTTGGCTCTGTAACCTTTTCCAGTAAAGGGTCTCTTGGTCATTTTTCCCTCGAGACAATATTCACAAGGTGGTAGTGAATCATCTTCTAACTTACTTAGAAGTCCATTCTTTACAAAACGACCGATCCTATCGATGTTTATATGACCAAGTCTAAGATGCCAAAGATGAGTATTGTTACTTGATGGAGAAATCTTTTGCCTTTTACTTTGAGTTTCAACAGTTTTAAATAATTCGTGATTTAAAAGTGCTTTGTTTTCGGTTGGTCTTAAAACATACAAGTTATTTTCCAGTTTGGCTGAACAAATAAGTACACCATTTTTATAAATGAACGCTTCATTCATATCAAAAGTAACTGTATACGATTGTTCAATCAAACATGAAATAGAAATTAAGTTCCTCTTAATCTTGGGAATGATTAACAAACTTTCTAAAAGTAAGAATCTATTTCTAAAAAATAACTTCGCAGCTCCCACTGCTTTAGCTGAAATGACTTCTCCAATTCCGACCCTGAGTGTCATTTCCCCATCGTTCAACTGCCGAAAGAAACTATTTTCCTGAAAAGAAGAGCAAACATGATTATATGCTCCTGAATCAAGTATCCAGGTAAACTCATCATGTTCCACCGGGCATGTTTCTAAAACCAGTAAATCAGATTTACCTTCATTTTCCTTCTTTTTCTCAGCAAGGTACTTTGGGCAGTTTCTCTTCCAATGTCCATCTACATTGCAGTGGAAACACTTGCCCTTATCTGCCATAGCTTTGGCTTTTCCCTTGCTTTTAGCAGCATTACTGGGAGCTTTCCCCTTGTTTCTTTTCTTCTTCTGAGTTTTCTTTGAAGAAGTGGCTACAAATTTAGTTCCAGAGGATGAACCCTTCTCGAACTTTCTTTTAGAGTGAACAACATTTGCCTCTCCTTCTATCTGTCCCTTGTTCTTAAGAAGAGACTGATAGAGTTGTAGCTCATTCAGGAGGCTAGTCAGATTTAATGTTATTTTATTCATCATTGCATTGCTTAGAAATTGCAGAAAACTCTTTGGAAGAGATTCTAAGATGAATGCAACCTGACTATGCTCATCTATGACTGCCCCGTTTGCTTCTGCCACATAGAATTGGACTATCATATCCAGGACATGCTCCCGAACAGACGTGCCCTCTTTCATGCGACAGCTATAAACGTATTTGAGAGCGTCATGGTGGAGTTGATAGGACGGTTGTCCAAACATCTCCCGAAGAGAGTTCATAATCTCCCTCGCTGTTACCATGCCCTCATGCCTTTTAGCCAAAACTTCAGATAAGCTGGCTAAGATATAGACGCGAGTCTTATCATTGGCCTTTGTCCAGCGGTCATAAGCATCCTTAACTGCTTGGGATGCATTACAAGCAGGGGCTGGAGGACAATCCTTCGTTAAGACGAACCGCAGATCATCGACAACAAGAATCGTATTCAGGTTCGACTTCCACGTAGCATAATTTTCGCCGGTTAATTTCTCATTTTTAAGCAGAGAGACAATTGAGGAAGACATTGCTGAAATTTAAACAAACAATGACCTTATTAGTTATTCCTTATTTAATCAATCATGATCAATCAATTCCATAATTGATTAATCTTTTCCACAAATGACTAATTACTTCCATAAGTGATTAGATCATTTCCATAAATGATTAATCACTTCCTTAAGTGATTAATTATTTCCATAATTGATTAATTCTCGGTTAATGAATTCTTTAATTAATTAACCACCAATTAAATATCATATATTTAATTTCCGGCCTTGAATTAATTAATTTGCCCAAATAGATTTAAGGCCTTAAATTAATTAATTCATTATTTGAACTCTTTCAAACTTCCATAAATTTATATTTGAATTTCTTCAAATATTAATTTCTCTCATAATAATATATCAATATATATTATATTTGTTTCCCTTAGTAAATTGAACATTTTCAATTTACATTTATTACTTAGTTGCCTCAAATTACTTTATGAGCTACCAGTGGGACCTAATGGACCTGCAGATCAGAAGCTCCAACGATGTGAGATTAATTGGTCAAACTCATTAACCACATTAATCAATATTCGTTAACAAGGCATTCATTCCACTATAGACTCACAGTTGCATTCTTCTCACTGCAAACATATTTTCTGTGTCCACGGATATAGACCAATATCGACTAGTTAATCCTTCACGAGTGTCCGTAACACCAGCTGGGTCAAATTACCGTTTTACCCCTGGGTTACCTCTATTTCCTCAAGTACCAGTTCTCTTCTAATGAACAACCAGTTTGTGGTCCAACCATCAAACAGAAAACTCTTTCGTGCCATTGAGAGGGTTGGTCCATTTGTTCAAGACTCGGAGTAACCACTTAAGGGAATACTCATCTGGTTCCCTAAAGTCGGGAAGGAGTGAGTTCCATCTTGCACGATTACGTTCCCAGCTCCCCATTCGGTTTGTCCCCAAAATGGTAGGCTTATTGAGTCGGTGTACTGGCCACTCTCACCCATACAAATCAAAGGACAATCTCTCATGAGCAGGAGTCCATAATCAACTCAGGATTAAGACTAAGTCGTCTAGGTCGTCCTAGTGAAATAGAAAACCAACTAGTTAACGGTGTTATAACTAGTGGTTACTATTTCGCGGTCCGGTCTTATGCAAACTCATTGCATAGGATACCCCCACTCGCATGTCTCCTACACGAACGCGTTGGATCGCAGCGTTTGTATCAAATACAAAGTGGGTTGTATCCATACTGTCACCAGGATAAGGCACCCAGTCTTATCCCTATACTATAGACCCTTTAGTCTGTTTCTTGAACAATGATCCCATATGTCGCTACATATAGTTCAAGACTCATATTACAGCCTTGGATGTCTAGTTTATTGGATTAGGGTTATTATTAGGCAAAGACAAATATAAAATAACTAATAACAACTAATGGAAAAATATATCAATATTATTTCATTAATATCTGATCAACAGTTGCATTCACTATCTATGAGTTTTAGGGCATAAAACCCAACAAACTCCCACTTGAACTAAAACACTAGTTAGTGGGATGTAAATGCAATAATCTAAAGCTGGAAATACAATGAACTAGGGCATCCTTATACCCATTATACATTTCTCCCACTTGCCCTAGATTAGATGGCATACATATCTCGTAGACCTAGACCCTCTAGATGACCCTCAAACATTTTAGCCGTGAGAGCCTTCGTAAATGGATCAGCGATGTTGTGCTCAGAGGTGATCTTAGTGACGATCACATCTCCTCTTTGCACAATCTCCCGTATCAGGTGATACTTCCTCTCGATGTGTTTACCTCGTTTGTGGCTTCGAGGTTCTTTTGAGTTGGCTACAGCCCCACTATTGTCACAGTATAGTGTTATGGGCATGTTCATATTCGGAACCACTTCCAAATCAGTCAAGAACTTTCTAAGCCATACTGCCTCCTTAGCTGTTTGGCAAGCTGCTACATACTCAGCCTCCATGGTTGAGTCTGCTATGCATCCTTGTTTGATGCTTCTCCACACTACTGCTCCTCCATTGAGGGTGAATACTGACCCTAATGTGGATTTCCTTGAATCCTTATCAGCTTGAAAGTCAGAGTCAGTGTATCCAGTAAGAATCAAATCCTTAGCTCCATACACAAGCATGTAGTCCCTCGTTCTCCGAAGATACTTGAAGATATTCTAAACCGCTCTCCAGTGGTCCAACCCTGGATTAGACTGATACCTACTGACTACTCCCACTGCATAACATATGTCAGGCCTAGTGCAAAACATAGCATTCATTAAGCTGCCCACAGCTGAGGCGTAGGGAATGTGTCTCATGTTCTCAACTTCTTGAGGTGTCTTAGGAGATTGTTCCTTAGACAGGTGTACCCCATGTCTGAAGGGTAGTAGTCCCTTCTTGGAGTTTTACATCGAATATCGAGACAACATCTTGTCAATATACGTTGCTTGAGACAGAGCTAGCGTTTTGTTCTTACGATCCTTAATGATTTGGATTCCCAGAACATATTGAGTCTCTCCCAAATCTTTCATTTGGAATTGGGCTGCTAGCCATTTCTTAATGCCAGTGAGGTATCCTACATCATTCCCAATGAGTAGGATATTGTCTACATAAAGTATTAGAAAAGCTACTTTCCTTTTGTTGACTTTCTTGTATACACAAGGCTCATCAACGTTTTGGTCAAAGCCAAAAGATTTTATTGCAGTATCAAATCTAATGTTCCATGATCTGGACGCTTGTTTCCATCCATAAATGGATCGATTGAGCTTACAAACCTTTTGTTCCTGACCTTGGGCTATGAACCCTTCGGGTTGAAACATGAAGATATTCTCTTCAAGATTACCATTCAGAAAGTCAGTCTTGACGTCCATTTGCCATATTTCATAGTCATAATATGTGGCTATGGATAAGAGAATTCTTATGGACTTTAACATGGCTACAGGAGAAAAGGTTTCCTCATAGTCAACCCTTTTTCCTTTTGGGTATAACCATTTGCCACTAGTCTAGCTTTGAAGGTCTGTACCTTTCCAGCTGCATCTCTTTTTCTCTTATAGATCCGTTTGCACCCTATGGGTTTTACCCCATTTGGTAGATCTGTAAGCTCCCATACAGAATTGGAGTGCATTGACTCCATTTCAAGGTTCATGGCTTTGACCCATTCATCCTTATCTTCGTCATTCATTGCCTGTCGATAGGACAATGGATCCTCAATGCCATCATTAGGTATGACAACCTGAGTTTCAGTTAAACCCAAGTAGCGGTCTGGTTGTAATACAACCCTCCCACTACGTCGAGGCATTCTCAACGTTTGAGATGGACGTGATGGATCTGAAGAACTAGTTCCTTCATCAACCCTTATTGAAGGTCCAACTTCATCAACAACTCTTGATGATTCTTCAGTAGCTTCTCCTAATATTATTTTGCTTCGTGGTTTATGATCTCTCATGTGGTCTTCCTCTAAGAAAGTGGCGTTTGTTGATACAATCACCTTATTTTATTGTGGGTCATAGAAATAACCACCTCTCGTTTCTTTAGGGTAACCAACAAATTGGCACAGTTTTGAACGAGGTTCCAATTTCTTAGGATTTGTCACAAGCACGTGTGCTGGACAACCCCAGATGCGAAAGTGATGCAAACTAGGTTTACTCCCCTTCCATAATTCGAAAGGTGTTTCAGAAACACTTTTCGAGGGAACATTGTTCAAGATGTATACTGCAGTCTCTACTGCAAACCCCCAAAACGAGCTAGGCAATTGAGCATAGCTCATCATTGATCGAACCATGTCTAACAAGGTTCTATTTCTCCTTTCTGACACACCATTCTGCTGAGGTGTACCAGGGGCTGAGAGTTGAGATTGGATTCCATGTTCTATCATATAATCTTGGAATCTTTGATCCATATACTCCCCTCCTCGATCAGATCGAAGTACTTCAATAGATTTACCTAATAGGTTTTCAACTTCAGTCTTAAACTCGTCAAACTTTTCAAGGGCTTCAGACTTATGTCCCATTAGGTACAAGTAACCATATCTTGAATAATCATCTATAAATGAGATGAAATATTCGTACCCTCCTCGAGCTTTTACATTCATTGGACCACATAGATCCGAATGTATTAACTCTAAGGGTTCTTTGGCTCTGTAACCTTTTCTAGTAAAGGGTCTCTTGGTCATTTTTCCCTCGAGACAATATTCACAAGGTGGTAGTGAATCATCTTCTAACTTACTTAGAAGTCAATTCTTTACCAAACGACCGATCCTATCGATGTTTATATGACCAAGTCTAAGATGCCAAAGATGAGTATTGTTACTTGATGGAGAAATCTTTTGCCTTTTACTTTGAGTTTCAGCAGTTTTAAATAATTCGTGATTTAAAAGTGCTTTGTTTTCGGTTGGTCTTAAAACATACAAGTTATTTTCTAGTTTGGCTGAACAAATAAGTACACCATTTTTATAAATGAACGCTTCATTCATATCAAAAGTTGTATACGATTGTTCAATCAAACATGAAATAGAAATTAAGTTCCTCTTAATCTTGGGAACGATTAACAAACTTTCTAAAAGTAAGAATTTATTTCTAAAAAATAACTTTGCAGCACCCACTTCTTTAGCTGAAATGACTTCTCCAGTTCTGACCCTGAGTGTCATTTCCCCATCGTTCAACTGCCGAAAGGAACTATTTTCCTGAAAAGAAGAGCAAACATGATTAGTTGCTCCTGAATCAAGTATCCAGGTAAACTCATCATGTTCCACCAGGCATGTTTCTAAAACCAGTAAATCAAATTTACCTTCATTTTCCTTCTTTTTCTCAGCAAGGTACTTTGGGCAGTTTCTCTTCCAATGTCCATCTACATTGCAGTGGAAACACTTGCCCTTATCTGCCATAGCTTTGGCTTTTCCCTTGGTTTTAGCAGCAGTACTAGGAGCTTTCCCGTTGTTTCCTTTCTTCTTCTGAGTTTTCTTTGAAGAAGTGGCTACAGATTTAGTTCCAGAGGATGAACCCTTCTCGAACTTTCTTTTAGAGTGAACAACGATTGCCTCTCCTTCTATCTGCCCCTTGTTCTTAAGAAGAGACTGATAGAGTTGTAGCTCATTCAGGAGGCTAGTCAGGTTGAATGTTATTTTATTCATCATTGCATTGCTTCGAAAGTGCAGAAAACTCTTCGGAAGAGATTCTAAGATGAATGCAACCTGACTACGCTCATCTATGACCGCCCCGTTTGCTTCTGTCACGTTGAATTGGACCATCATATCTAGGACATGCTCCCGAACAGACGTGCCATCTTTCATGCGACAACTATAAACGTATTTGAGAGCGTCATGGTGGAGTTGGTAGGACGGTTGTCCAAACATCTCCCGGAGAGAGTTCATAATCTCCCTCGCTGTTACCATGCCCTCATGCCTTTTAGCCAAAACTTCAGATAAGCTGGCTAAGATATAGACGTGAGTCTTATCATTGGCCTTTGTCCAGCGGTCATAAGCATCCTTAACTGCTTGGGATGCATTATGAGCAGGGGCTGGAGGACAATCCTCCGTTAAGACGAACCGCATATCATCGACAACAAGAATCGTATTCAGGTTCGACTTCCACGTAGCATAATTTTCGCCGGTTAATTTCTCATTTTTAAGCAGAGAGACAATTGAGGAAGACATTGCTGAAATTTAAACAAACAATGATCGTATTAGTTATCTTTGCCTTAACCCATTGTTGGGTTCCTAGAGTGAGTAAGAATATGATATAAAATACTCTAGAATTCTTGTGCAAGTATACACAGTCTGCAGCAAGTAATATTATCAATCCGAGCCCTGAATTAGTTTCCACTCTACCTATTTTTGTGTAACTATCCAATGGTTTCCAGAATAGTAAAATGATTTGGTTTTATCGAAATTATGCTGAAGCAAAATAAATGACAGAACAATAAGTAAACAAATAGATAGAAAGATTAAAGACAGGCGCTGGTTAGGTTTTAGTGATTGTTCTAAGATATGCCTAGCAATTTTATTGATCATGCATTTCTCGCAGTATTATTAGCGGATTCCTCCCGGAACTCCGAATCTTTTGGGTTGTGTTTCAACCCCAATGAGGTTCGACCGATCAAGCACTAGACAACTGGCTATCCCTAGCTCAGTCACTGGCGTTCACCAATACACAATGATCGTAGTGTGGATAATTGCCACACACTCTCTAAATCATCCCTGAAACTAGAGAGAGCTATCCATACCGGCTGACCAGGCGGGCATAAAATGAGAATAAGCACAACAATTAACCAAAATGCGATAGTCAATATATTACTAGAGATGAAGCACAATAATCACATTATTCCTAACCAACACCTTAAGCTACTTAGTTCATAATAGGCATAGGAATACAAATTACAATCTGAGTATGCATGTCCATAACCACAAGTTAATAAAGAAAATAAACTCCCTAATCAGCTTGCGGAAGATGGTGTTCTTGATGATCTTCAATCTCCCTAAAATATTCGGCTTCCAAGGGAAAACATGGAATGAATTTGACTTTGACGGCTACTTCCTTTTATTGAAGGATAGGAGACTTTAATTAGGTCAACTTGGACACGTGTAGGGCTCTCCTTGCTCCTTTATCCCGAAAATAACTCAACAGAAGTCGGTTTATGAAGTTGGCTAACGAGCTGTGATGTGGCAGTTCTGTTCCCAGTTTTGCTGCAGCACATAATTTTCTCCCTCCAGTCGCCCAACAACATAATCTACACAAAATAATTTCCAATGCTTCCATTCTTCCAAATGGGTTAAAACATGTAATATCTATCCAAAACCAACCCTAATAAGCATAAAGGACACACAAATCCCTATATAATTGAGGCCTAAATAACTACCTTTTGGGCAGTTATCACCCATCATACAAGCAAACAATTGCACACAAAATCAATCAATTTAGCAAAACAGACAATCACAGAACCCTAAAACTATCGATTTAGTTTTGCCACGATGTTTCAGAGGTTTAGAATATCAGCCACCCAAGGGTGATAAGGCACTCCTCCTTTGAAATGAGACACCTCTCAGCTAATTCTAATTCCAAAATAACTCATATTCCTATAGACATTAGCCACCGTTGTTCGGTCAAGGATTTGTTAACACTTTTAACTCATCCTCGTAAGTGTAACCCTCCCACTTTTAGATCTCAAAGGCACGCACCAACAGGCTACCGAAGGGAAAGACAACTATTGGTGATTAGCCTAAGAGCTCCTATCCTTTTCCAGAGTTCACGATGTTTCGAATCCGATGACCAAACCCTCCGAAGGGATGGTTGCGCCAGGACAACCTGCAGGCGGATCACAGGACTCTCACGGTGCGAACTATGGGTGGAGACCGAGGGATACGTTGACACGTGTCCCGCTCCCACTTACTCTAGACATTTTTTCCATTCACCTTGATATTGATTCATGCAAACATTTTTCGAAGGGAGGCCGCTCCTAAGGCGACTCGAAGCCGAGCATGAATCTCACGTTGTGAATATAGGGACATAGGAGCAAAACTTGATTTAAATCTCATTTTGTAATTTTCCTCCCACTGAAAATGTCCTGAGATTAATATGGGGTTGTTTAACTTAGATAGCATTCGGCTAAGTCAATCTATCTAAGTCTGATCCTATTATAACAATTATGGAAATGATTCAACTGCAATCTTTTGGGTGAATTAAACTTCTTTTAATAAACCCAACATTGCAAGTCAACATTACTATGGTTAATTCAACTCAATGTTCGGGTCAGTTCCCAGGTAGGAGGTATTCTGTAAACCGTCAACTTAAATACCCCCAGCCTTAGACAGAACTTTATCGAGAGAGTTCCCTTATAACCTCAGTAATGTAAGGTCTTTACTCTAAAGATCTAGGTGCATTAAACACTTTTAATAAACCTAGTGACATTGCATGCTAACATTTAACTATGATTAATTCAACTCCGGTATTCCAGGTCAGTTCCCAGGTAGGAGGTGTTCCGTAAACCGTCAACTTAAATACCCCCAGCCTTAGACAGAACATTACCGGTGGAGTTCCCTTATAATCATAGCAATGTTTTTCCTACTTAGTCAATTAAAACTATTTTTAATTCTAAGTAAGAAAAGATGCTAATCCTATTAGAAATCGATCTAGGTCTAATTAATTTTAAACAATTTAAAATTAATCCAATTTATCCTATGATCTTATGTTTGCATGCAAATCTTGATTATAGATTGACGGTTTCTAATCATTAATATTAAATAACTATTTCAAATTTTAATGATTAATCCTATAATCAAGAATCTAGGGTTTAATTCATTTAACAATCTCATTCAAATTAAATAATTAAACCACACTAATTCCATGAATAATATAACAATTATATTATTAACTATGGATGTTTCATGCTTCATGCAATTTTGATTTTCTTTAAATATAACAATTATAAGCCAATCAAGAAAATCAATCAAGCATGCTTCATTCATCACATTAAACATAACTATTTATATTTAATTTAAGTAATGACATGCTTCATGCTTTCCAATTTTTCATATAATTAATATACACTTATATTAAAAATATGAAAACAATTCCATGCATTTAAACATACATTATAACAATTTATAATATAAAAAAATGCATGAGCATGTTTATAACCTAAGGTGAGATTAAATATTCTATATGACATCCATAAAGCATATAAATAGCAATTGAACTGGTTAATTTTGGCCCCTAGGATAAAATAAAGCATTAAATTACATTAATTTAGCTAAATTCTATCCTAAAAATCTTTGTACAGCTCCAGAATTTTGTCTAGTCATCACGAACCGCCTCGAACCACCTCGAACCGGCCTCCAAAATCACGAACCTTGCCAAAAGTTGGCTGAATCGGACCAAATAGGTCCCAGCCCAGCCGAACCGGTCCGAACCGAACTGGCCTTCCCTTGAATCGCGCATTTTGAAACCCTAATACGCGCCTCTATCGTGACAGCTTCGAGACGTTATGTTGATAGCGTCCCGACGCTGTGCGTTTTCCATATCTGGCGCCTGCGGTATCGAGACAGCGTCTGGAGGCAGAATCTGGGCAAAACAGTAGCGATTTCTTCGGTTTTGGCCTCGATTTCAGTGGCGATTGCTTCGATTTTCATATCATAAAAACCTATTCTAGACCTGAACTTACATAGGACTCGATTTTATATAATATACCCGAAACACCAGGCCTCACATTATCAAAATCACATAAAAATAAAATCTATGGCCATAAAATTAACCCAAACAGCTCAACGCAAACCGAACATACATTATGCATAAATCTCACCTATTAGAGCCTATCGCAACTTTTAATATTAATTAATAGGGACAGCAATGGCTCTGATACCAATTGAAGGGAATAAAAGTCCCTACGCAGCGGAAGCGCATCGATTGGACCTTACGCCGTATATTAATTAACATTAAAATACCGTTACGAAAACTCAAACAAACTTTAAACACTCTTTAAAGCTGCTGGAAAATTGGTTTAAACATGCTGAAAAATAAATCTAAATTTATTTTCATGCTTTTCTAAAGAAAGAAGGAAGAACCGTTACAAACCTTCGTTGTAGACTTGACCGTTCTTCGCCAACGACACTCCAACGATCAAAACGCAGCAGCCGCCTTTGATTTTCTTCGCTGGAAATTCCTTCTTTGAATGACACAATAACCACAGAGGTTACACCGGTATGTCTCTAAGTCTAGGAGGTAAAAGACTTGTGGGAGTCTTTCTCTAAGAGGGAGGCTAGAGAGAATTCTAGGTCTTGTCTTGAGAGTCTAAGAGCAAGAGCAAAGTGTCAAGTATCCTAAACCAATGAGGTCTAGTGTTCTATTTATAGAAGAGAGGTCATGAATAAAATATTCAATTAAATCAATCTTTTCCAAAATTGATTCAATCTTATTCCTTATTTAATCAATCATGATCAATAAATTTCATAATTGATTAATCTTTTCCACAAATGACTAATTACTTCCATAAGTGATTAAATCATTTCCATAAATGATTAATCACTTCCTTAAGTGATTAATTATTTCCATAATTGATTAATTCCCGGTTAATGAATTCTTTAATTAATTAACCACCAATTAAATATCACATATTTAATTTTCGGCCTTGAATTAGTTAATTTGCCCAAAAAGATTTAAGGCCTTAAATTAATTAATTCATTATTTGAACTCTTTCAAACTTCCATAAATTTATATTTGAATTTCTTCAAATATTAATTTCTCTCATAATAATATATCAATATATATTATATTTGTTTCCCTTAGTAAATTGAACATTTTTAATTTACATTTATTACTTTGGTACCTCAAATTACTTTATGAGCTACCAGTGGGACCTAATGGACCTGCAGATCAACAGCTCCAACGATGTGAGATTAATTGGTCAAACTCATTAACCACATTAATCAATATTCGTTAACTGTGCGTTCATTCCACTATAGACTCACAGTTGCACTCTTCTCACTGCAGACATATTTTCTGTGTCCACGGATATAGACCAATATCGACTAGTTAGTCCTTCACAAGTGTCCGTAACACCAGCTGGGTCAAATTACCGTTTTACCCCTGGGTTACCTTTATTTCCTCAAGTACCAGTTCTCCTCTAATGAACAACCTGTTTGTGGTCCAACCATCAAACAGAAAACTCTCTCGTGCCATTGAGAGGGTAGGGCCCTTTGTTCAAGACTCGGAGTAACCACTTAAGGGAACACTCATCTGCTTCCCTAAAGTCGGGAAGTAGTGAATTCCATCTTGCACGATTACGTTCCCAGCTCCCCATTCGGTCTAGTCCCCAAAATGGTAGGCTTATTGAGTCGGCGTACTGGCCACTCTCACCCATACAAATCAAAGGACAATCTCTCATGAGCAGGAGTTCATAATCAACTCAGGATTAAGACTAAGTCGTCTAGGTCGTCCTAGTGAAATAGAAAACCAACTAGTTAACGGTGTTATAACCAGTGGTTACTATTTCGCGATCCGGTCTTATGCAAACTCATTGCATAGGATACCCCCACTCGCATGTCTCCTACACGAATGTGTTGGATCGCAGCGTTTGTATCAAATACAAAGTGGGCCGTATCCATAGTGTCACCACGATAAGGCACCCAGTCTTATCCCTATACTATAGACCCTTTAGGTTGTTTCTTGAACAATGATCCCATATGTCGCTACATATAGTTCAAGACTCATATTACAGTCTTGGATGTCTAGTTTATTGGATTATGGTTATTATTAGGCAAAGAAAAATATAAAATAACTAATAACAACTAATGGAAAAATATATCAATATTATTTCATTAATATCCGGTCAACGGTTACATTCACTATCTACGAGTTTTAGGGCATAAAACCCAACAACCACAACCTAGCTCTATTATCAGACATATTTAAACACATTTTTAAGGGGTTTATATTCTTATGTTCTTCAGACTTAAAACAGGCCTACAGTCATAAGCTCTTAAGTATGAGATGACCCACTTTATGGTGCAGTATACCCTTGCCTCAAACTTATCACCAATTAGGCTAAATACTCATTGTTAAACCCAAAAATCCTTAGTTATTCTATCCCTTGCTTCTCAGAATGGCGACATTTTATGATGAAGCTCACCTAAGCCCTGGGAGACAGAAAATTGCTAGATTATCATTCATCCTTCAAAACTTTTTCTCTATGAATTTTCTCAACAAAATTTTCCAAAATTTTTCTTTTCAGCAATTATTTTTATCATTTTTTTTAAATATTCTCCTAGGTCATCTTTTGACGCAAAGACAAACTGTGGGTGTCACAAATATCCCTGGTTACTCAACAACCTAGAAAAATTATTATGAAGGAGAGGAATGCTCGGGCAAAACAAGCAGAGTAGCTAAAAGTCCCCCAAACTTAAATTATTCATTGTCCTCAATGAATTAGCAACATGATAAGTATACCCCCAAACTTAATTTTTTTCTATCTGAATTTTAAACTAAGCGTGAGACTATGATTAAGCTTAAGGTGGATCAAATAAGACAATGCTACCTCAGAACTTTTGTTGCAGTCATGACCAGGCTAGAAAGAATGCTCAAGCAAAAGGTTTCTGGAGATCAGAACATCTTGGTCTAATTAAGCTAACTAGTCAAAAATTCAGAAGAAAATTAAGTTAGATACTCAGATGTGCCAAACAAAACAATATTTGATTTCATTAAAGATCAAGATCGCAGATCAACATAATCATGTCAGAGATAGATTTTAAACCAGCAGATAAAAACAAAGAAACATAACATAACATAAGCAGAAAGAACAAAACACAAGCAAGACGAGCACATAAAATCATTCATCAAAATATTTCCTCGCAGAAACTAAAACTTCCCTTTAATTTTTCTTCATGTTCAGGCTCTGGGTTTTCTTCTTCCTCTCAAATGATGGGCAGGGATGAAATGCATGAGTTCATAAGATCATCAATGAAAATTAAGAAGGCTTGATATAGCTTAGAAAAATTCGCTTGCATAACCCTCTTTAGTGTGTTGTCCCTTTAACGATCATAGCTCTAGTAGGTTTGAAGTTGTCTCTCAGTGAATTCTATCCTACCGAGAACCATCTCAAGTTGCTTCAGCACTCTATGGACACCGCACAACAAACCACCCTGGCGCACCTCACCTCTCTGAAGTCTAGCCAGATTGGCAATGTCAATAATCCCCTTGTCAAACAAGTTTATATCATTGGAGTTCTCTGGGACTCTGAACCTTCAAGTGTACTCGATCAAGGGGGATAGTGGAGGCGTACGTTGTAGGCAATAATCTCTGCTTGACAAAGCTGAGCCAAGTGTTAGCCTCACACTTCAGGTATGCTGACTGGAATGTTCTTGCCCTCATCCTAGATAACCTCCACTGGGCATTCAGTTGTTCGTTTGTGGAAGCAACTAATATTTCATTGAAAACAGTGTGGGGGAAGTCTTGCAAATTAAATAGAGAATTAATCACTCTAGGGCTCCAGTCGAGCACAACTCTAAGAACAATAACCAAGAATCCTTCATTTTCATCGATATTGGCGTAGAACTCCCATTCTAGTTGATCAACAGTGGGCTCCGACTTTGCGCACAACCGTTTCCAATCGTGATTAGTGATGTTCGCTCAAGGAAAATGTGGGAACTCTTTGCCATCATCAAAGTCGCGCTCCATTAGAACATTTCGCTTCAGGACTTCTTGATATTTTTGTCTTGCCTCTTCATGAATAAATCTCTCGTACCGAAATCTTTCATCAAGCTCAACTTCTTCACTCAGTTCCATCTCAGTCTCAACTTTTTTTCCTTGCTCGTGTTTTTTTCCTCACAATAATAATACACATAGAAAAAAATCACCTCAGTAGTAATAAAAGATAAGAGTGAAAAACATACCGGATGAGAGATCGTATAAATAGGGCACTAACTCAAAGATCTTCAACAAATAATTAGCCCCTAATTATCTCCTAATTAATTTAAGTTACCGTTTTAACTTCATGGTTTCATGGAAAATTTTTATTATCTGTCAAACGGTAAGATCTTCCATTTACTACGCTCCCTCTGTGTGTAACAATCATAACGCCAGCTTCCCTCTGCTCAACACATGACATCTTTGGTAATTAACTGCATGCCCACTTAATTATCCTGCTAACAACAATAAAATCTCGACGGTAAAATTATAATCTTATCTCACAAAAAATCTTAACCGAATAAAATCTCTGATCTTCTCAACAAAACTATGAAATCAAATCTTTTTTTTTTTAATAAAATCCACAAGATATATTCTTTTAAATCTGAAAAAATCTTTGATCTTCAAAATGAAATCTAAACTGACCAACAAAATAAAATTAAAAAATTAAAAAATTAATCGAATAAAAACCAAATCAAATCAACATAATATCAAAACAGACAATAAATCAAAATTAACATAAAAAAAACGAGCTCAAATAATGGGAGCTTCTGATTAGAATGTTGAAATTTTGCTCCCTCAAAACCTGCGCTCCCCTAATCTGCCAGTAACTTCAAAGAAGAATATTTCAGAATTAAATCAGGAAGATATATTATTAAAAATTTAATCTAAACATAAATTAAAAATTCAAACATAAATTAAATCTAAACAGAACTAATCCAATTAAATTAAGAATTAAATCGGCCAAAATAAAAATAAATAAATAAAATGAACATAAAATCTACGAAAATACAAACGAATTAAAATAAATCAGATAAAATTGAAATCAATAAAATCTAATTCAAATTAATTCAAACCAGAATAAAATCCACGAGATAAAATAAAATCGCAACAACACTTGGAGCTAAAAATATTGCAATATGATATGCTCCTGCAAAACTCTTGCTTTCTCATTCATCGACCAATTTTAGGGCAGGATATTTCGAACGAAATTCCTCCTCTCATAATGCATTATTCGTTGCCCTTTTACTTTAAACTCACAGCCATCATCAACACATTGTCTAACCATAGATGCATCAATCGATAAATAGAACTTCACCCCATGGAAAAATTCTTTCATCTGTTCTTTTGATAAACCAGGAGGCAATGTTTCAAAATTAAGGTAATTGGACAAGTCATCATACCAAGGTGTTTTCACTGCCTTAATATGAGCTACAGTAAATAACCGCTCATCAAGGAAGGATTTCCTAATCTCAGGTTGCTGGAGCAATGTCAATGAATTATAAGGTTCAATAGGCTTGGATTTCTTATCTATTGGCTCTAAGGATTCAAAACTCCTCTTAAAACTAGAAATCACACCTGCATCTTTATGCTCATGCTCCAATCCACCTATTTCCAAATCCTCAATTTGGATTTCTCCAAATTTTTGGGTATGGTACTCCATCAATTCCTTCTCAAAGTGGTCCTCAACAAACTCATCCAACACTCGAATGCACGAGCAATCCTCAAGATCATTAGGATATTTCATTGCATCAAACATATTGAACTTCACCTTTTGGTCATGCACCCTCATTGTAAGCTCCACCTGTTGGACATCTATCAATGATCTACCAGTTGCCAAAAATGGACGACCAAGAATAATTGGGACATTCTTATCTGCCTCATAATCTAGAATAATAATATCGACAGGAAAGATAAAATTATCTACCTGGACCAGAACATCCTCGATCTTACCCTCAGGATATATGATAGATCTGTCTGCTAATTGGAGTGTAACTGTGGTTGGCCTAGCTTCCCCAATACCTAGCTTTCGATAAACCGAAAGAGGCATAAGGTTTATGCTTGCGCCTGAATCACAAAGTGCTCTCCCCAACTCCTTTCCACCTATAGAGACATGAATAGTGGATGATCCCGGATCCTTAGCCTTGGAAGGTAGCCCATTCTTAAGAATAGCACTACATTCCTCAGTAAGAGCCACGATATCAAACTCTCCTAATCTCTTTTTTTTTTAGTCAAGATGTCCTTAAGAAATTTTGCATAATTTGGCATTTGTTCTAAAGCTTCTACTAGGGGTATATTTATATGCAATTGCTTAAAATTTTGTAAAAACTTCTTAAATTGATCATCCTGGTTCTTAGGTTTTTGCCTTTGCAGAAAAGGTAAGGGTGGGTTATAGGGTTGGGGCGGTACATAAGGTGGGGGTTCCACATCTAGAACAGAACTAGTTGCTCCAGCATCTTTGTTGCTGCCTCCATCATTTTTACCATACTCCAACTCTTTTTCGACAACATTACTATCACTACTCTTTTCTACTTCCTAGGGTTTACTAGGCTCTCCCCTCTCTACTAGTGGCTTACCACTCCTTAAAGTCACTACCTGCACTTGCTTCTTACCTTCCTTTATAGGGTGTTCAATATCTGAAGGAATGTTCCCGTGAAGTCGTGCCTTCAGCTCATTAGCTAGCTGGCCCACTTGAAACTCTAGGACTCTCAATGAAGCTTGCTGACTTTGGATTGCGACATCATTTCGTGCCATATAATCCTTCATCATTGACTCCAGAGAACTACTCAAGTTTGGATGGGTAGCCTGCTTATTTTGCTGGGGCAATGCCTGTGATTTAGCAAATCCGGACTGGTTCACCACCTTTTGTTGTGCTTGGGGGGCTTGCGAATTTCTTCCTTGCCCTCCCCATGCAAAGTTTGGGTGGTTACACCAACCTGAATTATAAAAATTTGAATAGGGGTTATTCCTTTGATTACCTACAAAAAACACAGAAGCTGGATTGTTAGGACAAAACTCATAATTATGCTTTTCACCACAATAGACACAAGATTTGACTGCCACTTGGTTTACAACTGCAGCAGACTCCACCACTGGCGGCTACTGAACATTGCTTACCACAGTTATGTTTTTAAGAGCGTTAGCTAATGTTGCAATATCGGCCCTAATGGTAGACACACCATCAACTTCTATCACACTCTGAATTTTCTTACTAGAGCCTCTAGCATCTGACCATTGACAACTGTAGGTTGATATTCTCTCTAAAATCTCATAAGCTTCATTAAAGGTTTTTGTCAAAAGGGCCCCTCCCGTAGAAGCATCAACCATACACTGGGTTGCTATGTTTAACCCATTGTAAAATATTTCTATTTGAATACAATATGGCAAACAGTGGTGGGAACACTTTCGCAAAAGCTCCTTAAACCTTTCCCAAGCCTCACCAAAAGTTTCTTCTTCATTCTGCCTAAATCCCACTATCTCACTCCTCAACTTGGCACTCCTAGTTGGTGGAAAATACTTAGTAAAAAATTTATCCATTAACTCATTCTAACTACTTATCGACCCTAGAGTAAAAGAATTCAACCACGCCTTTGCTCCTTCTCTAAGGGAATAAGGGAATAGGGTTAATCTAAGGGCATCTCTCGACACTCCCTCGATAACAAATGAATCACTAACTCCTAGAAAAGACTTAAGATGTAAATGGGGGTCCTCAGATGATAAACCATGGAATTGGCCAACCATCTCTAACATGTGAAACATGATCGGTTTCATTTCAAAGTTTGCTGCCTCAATAACTGGACGCACTATCACTGGATTTAACTCATCAACTATTGGGAAAACATACGCTCTGATGGCTCTGTCCCTATCATTCGCTAAAAGAATAGGGTTCTTAGCTTGATTATTTTGTTGTCCATTTTGTTCCAGCGGTGGATTTTGTTGCATCGCACAGTTCCTCTTCGGGATTCACTTGTAATTTTTTTTTAAAATCTAATTCGAAGGGGATGGCTCATACACCAAAGTCACACCTACAAAACAAAAAGAAACAATAAAAAAGTTCACGCACCAAATCACTAAAAATACAAAAAAAAAAAATCAATCAAATAAAACAAATTCAAGTCCCCGGCAACGGCGCCAAAAACTTGTTGCAATTCTGAAGTGGTTAAAAGTATAGATAGAATTCACCTCAAAATACTGTGCAAGTATACACAATCTAGCAGCAGGTGATAAGTATTTATCGTATCCATAGGGGTCTTGAATTGCCTACCTCTGTTGATTTAATTTGCCTTTTTAGTGATTTCAAATGGTTGGTTAAATTGATTGGGTTTTTAAAATGCTGAAACAAAAGAAATACTAAAGCAGTAAATGATTACGACTAGAGAAAACATAATGGAAACACACATAGGTTAAGACTTCTGTAATTGTTTATAAAGATGATCCAGCAATTCTTTTGATCCGTCAATCTCATGCAATATTATCAGCGGAATCCTCCTGGAACTCCGGATTTTTTGGAATATGTTTCAACTCCAATGACGTACTACCGATCAAGCATTAGGCAACTGGCTATCCTTAACTCAGTCACTGGCGTTCACCAATACACAATGATCTAGCGTGAATTATCGCCACACAACTCCTAAATCGTCCCTGAAACTAGGAGAATCTATACATACCGGCTAGCTACATAATGAAATTAAAGATCAACAATAATTCAAGATGACATAATCAAATAGAATTTCTAGATTTTATAAATATAACAATCACATAATTCTTAACCTATGCCTACAAAGCAATTAGTTCATGATTGAAAACATAAAATATGTTACAATCTCGGTAAGCACATCCATAATGCAAAATACACAAGAAATACTAATCCTTTTAGCAATTGGGAAGATGAAACGGCTACTCCAAACCACCAAGAACTTAGAAGGACTTTGTCTCCTTGAGAAGAATCGCAAATGGTATTCTTAGGTCTCCATTCTACCGTCAATTCGGCCTCCGGCCGATTTATTCGGTCTCCAAGTCGTGAATGCCTTTAACTTTGACGGCTCCTCCTTTTATAAGATGAGGTTTAGGTTAAATTGGACACATGGCAGGCTCTCCAAACTTCTTAGATCCGAAAATAATTCAGCTAACACCACTTTATTAAAATGGATAACGAGTTGTGACGTGGCAGTTTTGCTCCCAGTTTTGCTGGATCATGGAAATTGCTCCCTCAAGTCGCTCAACAATATTTTATGCACAAAATAACTTCCAAAGCCTTTATTCTTCCAAATGGGTTAAAACATATAATATTCATCTAAAAACAACCCTATTTGACACAAATGACACACAAATCACTATAGAAATAAGGCCTAAATAACTCCCTTTTGGAGAGTTATCACTTACTCTAAGACTTTTCTTTTAAAAATAAAAACAGAACAGTAAAATAACTCGTTCAACAAGAGTCTACCACGCTTACAACACTAGGCGTAGAACAAGGATTATGGAAGAAAAGGGTGAACAAGAGAAGACTAAGCGGGACATCGAGGAAATCAGTTAAAAGGTTGATGCAATCATTGTCGCTTTGGAAAATGGCAAAATGGTTGCAGATACGACTACTCTAGACACTCCAATTGGAAACCCTCAAGCTAGCCTACCCTTTCCACCCAGTTTCGCTTCACATGTTCGTACGACAGCAGAAGCGTTCATGCCACAACATACTACCTATAACACCTTATATGACATACCTGGTGGGCAATACCCTTTTCCACCATTTAAAGAAGGCCAAATCCCCCAAATCTCCATGGCTAGCCAAGCTGGTGCTTCTTCTTTCAAGCCAAAATTTTGAAAAATACCTTTTGTGGTCCCTAACTTGGATGACCCAGAAGTAAAAAAGGAGTTAGTCGCGCCCTCTAATGAAAAACTAGAAGTTTTAGAGGAAATGTTGAGGGCGGTCGAGGGCACGAGTGTTTTTGAAAACATGGATGCCACTCAATTATGCTTGGTTTCAGACGTTGTAATCCCACCGAAATTCAAACTGCCAGAATTTGAAAAATATGACGGGACAACATGCCCTAAAAGTAATATTGTTATGTACTGTAGGAAGATGGCAACATACGTTCATAATGATAAGCTACTTATACATTGCTTTCAGGACAGCTTGAAAGGTTCAGCCACCCGTTGGTATATGCAGTTGGATAGTTCACATGTTGTCACATGGAAGAACTTGCATGATTCCTTCCTCAAACAGTACAAGCACAATATTGATTTGGCTCCCGACCGACTGGACTTACAGAGGATGGAAAAGAAGAGTACTGAAGACTTCAAGGATTATGCCCAAAGGTGGCGGGATACGGCAGCTCAGGTCCAACCCCCTTTAACAGATAAGGAGCTTTCTGCCATGTTCATCAATACCCTAAGGCCCCCATTCTATGAACATATGGTTGGAAGTGTGTCGACCAATTTCTCCGATATCATGACAATTGGGGAAAGAATTGAGTACGGGATCAAACATGGTAGAATAGCCAAAACCGCTGAATCCTCAGGCACGAAGAAGGGCAATACTTCAAAGAAGAATGATGAAGAAGTACAGATGATAGGGAAAGTGGATAAGTCTCATCGACAAATCCACCAACCCATGGCACAATATCCTTCAAATTATTTACCTGCATACGGATACTATCCGCACTAGGTGAATAATACATCAGCATAGTACTCCTCATTTTATGGCCAAAATACCATACCCCAAATGAATCAGAACTTTCAGTCTCGAAGACAACAACAAACAATCACTCCAAGTCAGCAAAATAATCGAGCACCTTATAAGCAAGCCCAATTTGATCTGATTCCGATGACATATACTGAGCTCTTGCCTCTGTTAATCCAGAACCATCAGTTGGCACCCAAGCCTGTTGATCCAAGATGGTATGATCCTAATGCAATGTGTGATTACCATGCATGTGTTGTTGGGCATTCTACAAAAAAATTCACTGCTTTGAAGTATAGGGTGCAAGAGCTCATTAAGGCTGGATGGTTGAACTTTAAAAAAGAGGAGAGACCCAATGTTGATAATAATCCTTTACCAAATCACCAGGTGAATGCAATAGATCAGTGTCAGGATATTATCAAGAAGACAAATGTTACAGAGATCATGACTCCCAAGCAGAAGCTTTTTAAGGTTCTCCTCGTTAACGGATATGTATCGATCGAGCATGCACATAAGGACCTTGTTCAGGAAGGATTTGATGATAATCTGACTTGCCTATTTCATGTTGGGGCAAAGGGGCATTCTTTGGAACAATGTCATCATTTTCATAAGAGGGTCCAAGAACTGGTGGATTCAAAATTTCTTGTGGTTGTCCAAGCCCATCACCAGGATAATGAAATAGGCGACGTGGAAGAATTGCTGCCTAAAGAAAGTTTGAATCCATCTTTCAAACTGAAGCCACTCATGATCTATTACCGTGAGAAGACTACTACTCATGATCCAAAGTCGATCACCATTCAGTTGCCGACTCCTTTCAAGTACAAGAGTTCTAAGGCAGTACCGTGGAGTTATGAGTACAAAGTAACTATTAATTCAGAAACTCCACCACTTCTAGTTGACAACATTTCCAGAGCGGGAGGCGTAACACGGAGTGGGTAATGCTACACTTCAGATCGATTATTGAAATACTCAAAGAATACAATAGAAGAGAAGAATGAGAAAGTTGAAAGTAACACAGATAGCAATGTCAAGCCCAAAGAAACAACAGTGATGAAGAAATCAAGGGGCAAACAGACTGTGTCCGGAGAAGAAACTCAAGAATTTCTAAAGTTAGTAAAGCAAAGTGAATACAAAGTAGTGGAACAGCTAGCTTAGACGCCTGCTAAGATTTCCATATTATCTTTGTTGTTATCCTCTGATTCACATCGAGACACGATATTGGAAGCTTTGAATCAAGCATATGTTTCCAAGGACATCACTTCAAATGGTCTAGATAATATAGTGGGGAATATAACTGCTCACAATACCATAACTTTCACTGGTGATGAGATATCGCCCAAAGGCACAGGACACACGGATGCAATTCATATTTCAGTCAAGTGCAAGAACTTTTTAGTAGCAAAAGTCATGGTAGATAATGGGTCTTCTTTGAACATAATGCCAAAATCAACGCTGGAAAGATTGTCAGTGGATATGTCCCATATGAGGCCAAGTACTATAGTAGTAAGGGCCTTCGATGGGGCACGTAGTCAGGTGGTTGGTGACATTGAGATTCCAATACAAATCGGTCCATGCACATTTAACATAACTTTCCAAGTTATGGGCATCCCTTCTGCTTACAGTTTCTTGTTAGGGCGACCTTGGATACATTCTGCATGAGCTGCTCCATCATCGCTGCACCAGAAACTCAAATTTTCAATTGGAATGAGCCTAGTAATTGTATCTGGTCAACAGGATATCTTGGTTTCTAGGTCAGCTTCAATGCCATATATTGATGCAGCAGAGGAAGCTTTTGAGTCATCATTTCAAACATTTGAGGTGGCTAGTGCCACGGATCTATATGGAGAAAGCAAGAAATCTAAGTCTCGATCTTCAGTCATGACATTCAAGGAAAGCAACAGTCGTTTAGATGATGTTATAAGCCTATCAAAAAATACAAAAAGATTTGGGCTTGGGTATAAGCCGGATAAAGCAGATATGATTAGGGTACAGAAGCGAGAAAAAGAGAGGCGTTTGGCCAGATTTGAAAGTCGTGAACCAGAATATGGAGAAAAAGTCATTCCTCATCTCTACCACTCGTTTGAAAGTGTTGGTATAATTCGTCTAAGTGATTTTGCAGTTGCAATAGTGACTAAAGAGGAAGAAATGGGTCCATGGATCTACCCGTGCCCAGAAAACTTCGAGCTCAACAATTGGGGTACTATTGAATTACCATCATTTGCTGTTAAGATGTCAAAGTAATTGACCACTTTTTATTGTTTTTAGCAATTTCAATTTTCAATTTCAAGTTAGGTTAGTCATTTTACTCATTTCATTTTTCAGACTTCCTTCTATGTGTTCAAGTAAATTTCATCATTCAATGAAGATTTTAGTTCATTTCCCTTTGCTATTGCATATTACACTCTCCATGGCAAAACATTTACTCTTCTTTTCTTTTCTTTTCTCTCTATGTCAAATTATCAACATCTTAAGTAGTAATACTGAGATTGAATGTGCAAACGATTCTCAATACGAACTTGACATTCCTATACACAATGTTGAGTCTGACGAGGAAGAAGAAGATCTTGAACCTAGTGCTGAGTTGTTAGAAATGATAGAGGAAGCGGAAAAAGCGTTGGGCCTCCATGAAGAGTTAACAGAGATAATTAACCTGGGATCACAAGCGGAAGTCAAGGAGGTTCAAATTGGCACTAATGTCTCTACAGAAACTCGCAAAAAGCTTAGGCCCCGTTTGGTTCGTGATCCGTTTTCGTTTTTATGTTTTCGAAAATAAAAAATACAAGGGAAACCATGAAAACGTGTTTGGTATACCTATTTTCAAAAAAAAAAATTCGAAAACAACTCAAGAAATGGTATGTTTTCAAAAACGATAAAATGTTGTTTTCATTGTTTTCCAATTTTGTTTTCAAAATAATGGAAACACAAGATACAACTTTAAAAACACATGATACATCTTTCTTTCCATCAAACAATGTTGCATTATCTACAAACAACCTTTTAAAAAAAAATTGATATCCAAATTCTCTTCGACTCTAAAGGGAAAAAAAAAAACAAAATTACTGTTGTGTAAATAGTGTGTTTGATTTTTTTTTTTTTTTTTTGAGAAGATAAATAGTGTGTTTGATTGGTACTGATGTTTTGGTTGTTATTTTTACTTTTTACATAATTCTACCTATTTTGATATACTCCTCCACTTTACAAATCAAAAGTTTCATATAATACAACTATATGGTATATCTTTTTTTTTTCCTTATAATTTCAATTCCAATAAGTTTTTTTTTTTTTTTTTTGAAGAATTAATTCCAGCATCATTGATTTATAATCTCTCTAAAAATAAATAAAAGTCAACCAGAAAAATAATCATATTAAATTAAATTTTTCTAAAAAAAATAATTTTACCAAGCACATATTAATATTTTCATGCATTTTCAAATTCATAACCAAACACAGTTTTCAAATTTTGAATTCAAATTTAAAGTTTTTAAATTGGAACCAAACATGTTTTTAGGTATAATGGAAAGAAGAAATTTGTTTTCGTTTTCTGCTGAATTCTTTATTTTCGAAAACAATTTTCAAATCACGAACCAAACGGGGCCTTATTGATTTGCTCACAGAATATGTTGATATTTTTGCTTGGTCCTATCAAGACATGTCTGGGCTAGACACGAATATTGTAATGCATCATTTACCACTCAAACCTGAGTGTAAACCAGTAAGGCAAAAGTTGCAAAAGATGAAGTCAGGCATGTTAATTAAGATAAAGGATGAAGTCAGGAAACAAATTGATGCTGAATTTTTTACTGTGTCCAATTACCCTTAATGGATTGCAAACATTGTTCCTGTGCCAATGAAGAATGGGCAGGTTAGGATGTGTGTAGATTATAGGGATTTAAACAAAGCAAGCCCTAAAGATAATTTTTCACTCCCTCACATTGATGTGTTGGTAGATAACATTGTTGGTTTCTCTACCTTCTCTTCTATGGATGGTTTTTTAGGCTACAATTAAATAAAAATGGCACCTGAAGATCAGGAAAAAAACGACATTTATTACATTGTGGGGAACATTCTGCTACAAAGTTATGCCATTTGGTTTGAAAAATGATGGGGTCACCTACCAGTGAGCCATGGTTACTTTATTCCATGATTTGATGCACAAGGAGATTGAAGTGTATGTAGATGATATGATTGCCAAGTCGAAAGAGGAGGAAGAACATACAACCGTTCTCCGCAAGTTGTTCGATCAATGAGAAAGTTTCAGCTCAAGCTCAATCCGAGCAAATGTATATTCGGGCCAACCTTTGGTAAATTGTTAGGATTTGTGGTTAGCCAAGAAGGTATCAAGGTCGACCCTGACAAAGTCAAAGCAATTCTAGAAATGTCGCCTCCGCAAACACAGAAAGAAGTTAGAGGATTTTTGGGTCGGATAAATTATATTGTCAGGTTCATAGCGCAATTGACCACAACATGTGAGCCTATTTTCAAGTTGCTTCACAAAAACAATGATGGCATTTGGAATGAAGATTGTCAAACAACATTTGATAAAATTAAGCAATATTTACAAAATCCATCGATCCTCGTACCACCAGTGTCTGGACGTCCGCTCATTTTGTATCTCACCGTAACAGAAAGTGCAATGGGATGTGTAATGAGGCAGCATGATGACTCTGGTATAAAAGAGCGAGGTATATACTATTTGAGCAAAAATTTCACCAGTTGAGAAACCATATACTCCTCGATGGAAAAAACTTGTTGGGCTCTAGCTTGGGTTGCACATCGCTTAAGGCAATACATGTTGTATTACACGACATGACTTATTTCAAAAATGGATCCCGTGAAATACATCTTCGAGAAGCCATCTTTATCAGGACGAATTGCAATTTGGCAAGTTCTTTTATCCAAGTATGACATCACATATGTGACTCAAAAGTCAGTAAAGGGGAGTGATCTAGCTGATTATTTGGCACAATAACCTATAGAGGATTATGAACCGATGAAGTTCGACTTTCCTGATGAACATATCCTCATTGTAGCAACAGAGAAAGAAATATCAAATCCAGATATGTGGACCATGTTCTTTGATGGGGCTTCGAATGAATTGGGTCACGGAATAGGCACAATATTAATATCGCCTTGAGGAGAATTATTCCCTCTCACTGCTAAGTTGTGTTTTGATTGTACGCACAACATGGCTAAATACGAAGCTTGTTCAATGGGCATTCAAGCTGCTCTAGATATGAAGATTGAAAGGCTCCAGGTCTTGGGGGACTCTTTGTTAGTGATTCATCAGCTAAGAGGAGAATGGGAAACCATAAATGCTAAATTATTGCCTTACAAGCAACTTATAACAAGATTATCTCAGCAATTTGATCAAATTACATTTGATTATTCCCCAAGAGAGAATAATCGGATAGCAGATGCATTGGCTACTCTAGCAGTCATGTTCAATGTGGATTTCGATGAAGGAGTCCAACTAATTAAAATCGAAAAGCGAGATGTGTCTGCCTCCTGCATGAACATTAAGAAGGAGTCAGATGACAAGCCGTGGTTTCAAGACATCAAACAGTATCTGAAATGTGGAACCTATCCTCCTAATGCATCAGAAAATGACAAGTGAACTCTGAGAAGATTAACAGTGAAATTTTTCTTGAATGGGGAGATACTTTACAAAAGAAACTATGACATGGTACTGTTAAGATGTGTGGACGCCACAGAGGCTAATCAGATTATGAAAGAAATCCATGAGGGAATTTGTGGTACCCATGCAAATGGACATATGATGGCTAGACAAGTGTTGAGAGCTGTTTATTATTGGCTGACTATGGAAACAAACTGCATCAAGTATGCAAGAGAATGTTATAAATGTCAAATTTATGCAGACAAGACTCATGCTCCTTCATCCGAGTTACACATTTTAACTGGCTCCTTAGCCTTTCTCTATGTGGGGAATGGATGTGATTGGACCCATTGATCCTAAAGCTTCAAATGGACATCAGTTTATCTTTGTGACCATAGATTACTTTACCAAATGGATAGAGGCAACCTCTTATCGTGATGTGACAAAAGGGGTCGTAATCAAATTCATCAATAAGGAGATCATTTGTCGATACGGCCTCCTTGAGACCATAATTTCAGATAACGCTAGAAACTTGAACAATAAGATGATGAGTGAGCTATGTGAGCAAGTCAAGATTAAACATCTCAATTCCACCCCCTACAGATCGAAAATGAATGGTGTTGTTGAGGTTGCAAACAAAAACATAAAAAGAATTATTGAAAATATGACTGTAACGTACAAAGATTGGCATGAAATGCTTCCCTTGGCCCTACACAGCTATCGCCCGTCAGTTCGTACATCAACTGGGGCAATACCTTTTTCCTTAGTATATGGTATGGAGGCTGTGCGCCCAATTGAAGAAATTCCATCGCTAAGAGTTCTTATGGAAGCTAAATTGGAAGAGGCTGAATGGGTCCAAAATCGCTATGAACGGCTTCAATTTCGTTGAAGATAAGAGATTAACAGCATTGAGTAGAGGTCAGCTTTACCAAAGAAGGATGATGAGAGCATACAATAAGAAAGTTCGCCCAAGAAGATTCAGAGAGGGAGATCTTGTACTGAAAAGGATCCTTCCATTTCAAAAGGATCATCGAGGAAAATGGACTCCAAATTATGAAGGACCATTTGTGGTGAAAAAGGCTTTCTCTGGAGGGGCATTGATCTTAACCAATATGGATGGTTGTGAATTATCAAGCCCAGTCAATTCAAACTATGTTCGGAAGTATTATGCATAGATTGTCTGACTATCTTTCCTAAGAAGGCTAGACAAAGTTGCAGAGTATTCAATAAGTGTTTTGGAAAGTTTCATTTCAGTCTCAGTATTTTGTTTAAAAAAGTTGTTTATCCCTCACCATCTCCACCCTCTCAATTTGGAGATATTTCTTTTCTTCATTGTGTACTTTGGTGATTAATAAAGGATTTGTTTCCTCCATTTTGACCAATATAGTTGTTATTTTTACGCCAATCACAAATGCAAATTATGCATGTTACATCTCAAGTTCGGGTATTTCATTGTCCAGCCTCTCCGCTCTCTTTCAAAAAAAGGAAAAAGGAAAGAAAAGAAAAAGAAAAGAAAAAGAGAAAAAGAAAAATAAAGAAAAATATTTTACCCTTCTCATGAAAAGTATGTTCGTTATTATCAACTATACTCTCAATCAACTGCAACCTTTATTTTGACCGTCGTTCATGTGCAAAGTTTCATACTACCATTCCTCCCTAGACAAGGTTCTGATTATCACACTGGGGCAAAACACCCCCTCGTGGAGTAAGAATTCGAAATTACTTACTATAAAACCTTGAGCCTATCCCACCACACGTGATTTTTGTGGTAAACCAACTTGAATTACCGATTCATCATTGTTTTGCTAAACTCGTCATGTATAGCTGCAGTGAATCTCCATATTTGTTTACCCCACTTGAGAGCCTTTTGTTAAGCTTGTCACATCTAACCATGTGACAAAGATTCAAAACTACCCACCCCATGTTACCAGGAGAGTTTCGATGGTAATTAAATAGAGACGGACTCTTATGATTTACTGCTTCATAATTAAGACTTGTAGTTCTTTGAGTATTCCTATATTTCAACTTTTTTTCAATCTACAATTTTCCTATACCATTTCTATCTTTTGTCTTCTCTCCTTTTGGAAGGTGACTCCAAGACTAAGGATGATAATCTTGGGAACTTGGACTTAGTAACTGGACAAATTGTCTCGAAGTCTCAAATTCTTTCATTGAGTTTTGCTTGAGAAATAACCCTATCATGGTACCGAGGAACATTGACAAAGAAACAATATGGAGTGATTATTGAAGCCGCGAAGGATGGCTTATAGGTGGTTGATCTTCTACATGTGATTGTATTATATTTTTCCAGACATGAAAAAATATATTTGGCCTAAAAAAGAAAGTTATGAAAAAAAAAAGAAAAAAAAAAAGGAAATGAAAAATGAAAAAAGAAAAAAGAAAAAAGAAAAAGAAATGTACAAGGCCAAGATAATTCTTGAAATGCATGATTGGGGCAATCAATGTAGATCAAGAGGTCACACCTCCAAACGATTTGAAGATTTTCTTTGTCAATCATCATTTGGAGCAAGAATCTTCATTGCTACACTGGGGCAAAGCTTTCATCGTTATACTGGGGCAAAACCGTCATTATTAAATTGGGACAAGGGTCTTCACCACTATACTACAGTAAAGTCATTTTACCATTTATTTTACCATTTATGTAAACTGTTTTAGACTGGGGCAAAGGCCAAGTTAAGAGAATCATACTTCTCTTATGAAAAATCTTCCAATCTCGAGCGGTTCTCTACATTCAAGAATAGAAAGCTAAATCACATTTTCATAGAAGAATCACATGCAAGGAAAGGGCGATTACAGTAATAAGGGTTTTTCATCAAAGATCTCGAGCTGACTTAAAGAAGGAACGAGATATATGAGATGATCTCTTGAGAAAGCTACTCCTTGTTCTCATAGTAGTTGTCCAAAGAAATGGGGTCACCTTAGCACCTATTTTCACTTGAATCATATTCTGATTATGTGAATGTTCAAAATTATGTTCAATCTCTTATTGTTCAAGAGATTCTTTATAAAGGCATTTGTGATCCATGTTTGCCTTCTTCATCCCTTTTTCTTCGAAAAAGAAACTTGGTTTCTTTCTTTGTTCGACTATCATCATTCTCGTTTGTCTCTAAGCCAAATTCATCTTATTGTATTCAATCTTTTTGTCCACTACAAGGCTAAGGTTATGAAGCAGTTAAATCAAGTAAGATGTTTAATGCTATGAATTACCATTGATAGTTCTCTAAACTAGCACATGAGACACTTCTAAAAAACCCACCATACTCGATATGATTGAGCAGTCTATGATTGACATATGTGTTTCCTTTCAGATTGAGAAATCTCTAATTAACATACATGATCTCTTTCAGGTTGGACAACTTTGATTGACACATACAATCTCTCTCAAGTGTGAAAGCATAGAAAAAGAAAAGAAAAACAAAAAGAAAAAAGAAAAAAAAAGGAAAAGAAAAGGAAAAGAAAGAGAATGAGAGGCAATCAAGATCCGAGGATGTCTATTGTTATATACTTTGAAGGCTTCCTTGACTAATAAATCTTCATTTCCTCTCATTAGATTCATGGGTAGCTTAATGCCTTTATTGTCAATGCAATACCAATTGAAAGTGTTTGATGTCTGCGACATCTAAAGCAATGACGTTTATTCAATAGACTTCGATAGAAGAGAATCTGAAGTGCAGAGGATTTAGTGGGAAGAACATTGGAAAATTCCACTCACAAGACGATTTGCTATGAGACGTTTGAAAGTCTTTAAATCAAGACCTCAAAGTGTTTTGGTTCATCGTCAGCAAAGCTGCCTAATTCACTTCATCTATGTCTCTCAATCTATAAAGGCGAAACACAAGAAATGAGTTATTTTATAGTTCTGGTTTTCAAAACTCTCTAATTTTGAAGTTTGTGTTTTTGAAACTTGTGCCCTGCACATTTTCATGTTGCATGTAAATTTGCATCTCATGCATTTAAGCATACTCTACATTTTGAGATTTTGCAAGTCTATGATTCACTTCTTTTTTGGTTAAATCGAACCCTGCTAGTCAGTAGAGGTCGAAGCCTAGTTGGAGTCAGGTCCATTTCATGTTTTATTTGGTTGGTTAAATCGAACCCTGCTAGTCAGTGGAGGTCGAAGCCTGGTTGGAGTCAGGTCCATTTCCTATTTTATTTGGTTGGTTAAATCGAACCCTGCTAGTAAGTAGAGGTCAAAGCCTGGTGGGAATTAGGTCCATTTCCTAATTTATTTGGTTGGTTAAATCGAACCTTGCTAGTTAGTAGAGGTTGAAGCTTGATCAGAGTTAGGCCCATTTTCTTTTCCTTTTGGTTAAATCGAACTCTGCTAGTCAGTAGAGGTCGAAGCCTGATCAGAGTCAGGTTCATTTCCTGATTCACTTCTTGGTTGGTTAAATCGAATCCTGCTAGTCAGTAGAGGTCGAAGCCTAGTTGGAGTCAGGTCCATTTCATGTTTTATTTTGGTTGGCTAAATCGAACCCTACTAGTCAGTAGAGGTCGAAGCATGGTGGGAGTCAGGTCCATTTCCTGATTTATTTGGTTGGTTAAATCGAACCTTGCTAGTTAGTAGAGGTCGAAGCCTGGTGGCAGTCAGGTCCATTTCCTGTTTTATTTGGTTGGTTAAATCGAACCCTGCTAGTTAGTAGAGGTCGAAGCCTAATCAGAATTAGGTCCATTTTCTTTTCCTTTTGGTTAAATCGAACTCTACTAGTCAATAGAGGTCGAAGCCTGATCAGAGTCAGGTTCATTTCCTGATTCACTTCTTGGTTGGTTAAATCGAACCCTGCTAGTCAGTAGAGGTCGAAGCCTGGTTGGAGTCAGGTCCATTTCATGTTTTATTTGGTTGGTTAAATCGAATCCTGCTAGTCAGTAGAGGTCGAAGCCTGGTTGGAGTCAGGTCCATTTCATGTTTTATTTTTGTTGGTTAAATCGAACCCTGCTAGTTAGTAGAGGTCGAAGCCTGGTCCATTTTCATGTTTTATTTGGTTGGTTAAATCGAACCCTGCTAGTCAATGGAGGTCGAAGTCTGGTTGGAGTTAGGTTCATTTTATGTTTTATTTTGGTTGGTTAAATCGAACCCTGCTAGTCAGTGGAGGTCGAAGCCTGGTTGGAGTCAGGTCCATTTCATGTTTTATTTTGGTTGGTTAAATCGAACCCTGCTAGCTATTAGAGGTCGAAGCCTGGTCTGAGCCAAGTCCATTCCCCTTTTCTTTTGGTTAAATCGAACCCTATTCTTGTTTATAGGTCGAAGTCTGGTCATAGTCAGGTCCATTTTGTTTCCTTTTTTGTTAAATCGAACCTTATCTTTGATTAGAGATGAAAGTGTGGTCAAAGTAAGATTCATTTTCCTTTTCCAATTTTAGGTTATGCTTGGTTTAAGCATGAAGCCCTTCCTTTTATTTTTAACGAAAAAATCTTCGTCTTCCTAATACTTTGTCTTTTTCCTTTGTTTACCCTTTCAATCCTTCAAGGATACACAACGGGGGGCAAACTGTAGACACCGTATTTGGTCCGACTTGATTTTTAGTAATAATGTTTGAAGTTTTCCAATATTTGGTGGTCAATTTGTTTTCTTGGTATGCCAACAAGAGCAAAGCTCAACCGGCATAAAGTTGTATCAATGATCACAAGGTCCTTGATTTGAATCCCTCTCCCCACATATTATAAAAATAAAAAAAAATAAAAAAAAAAAAAATTGTTTTCATGGTTTATTTTCATTTTCATTTTATTTTATTTTATTTTTTGTTTTTATTTAATTTATTTCTTTATCTTTTTTAAGAGAAGAAGAGTGAAAGAGCTTAGAGAGAGAAAGTGAGGAAATTGTAGAAAGAGAGTGTGTGAATTTGAAAGTGAAAAGTAGAGTTTTGATAAAGATTTTAAAAAACCCAAGTGAGGGCTAAGTGGAAAAGAGGAGGGAAAGTGGAAAGGGAAAGTGGAAGAGAAAAAAGAAAAAGAGAGAGAAGGAAGTTGGGGAAGAAAAAATGGAAGATGAAAGAGGAAAGTGAATAAGGTGGGTCCCACATATTTATTTATTTATTGTTTATTCTTCTAATTTCTCTCTCCTGTTTATTTCTTTCATAAAAGGAAAATTTTCTTTTGCTCCTTCTTTTATATATTATATGAATTTTTTTCGAGTCTTATTTTGACTATGAAGGCATAGTTTAAGTTTTCAATTTTTTTTTTCTTCTTTCATGATTTAATTTGGAGTTCTTATTCAAGATGGTTCATTCTAAAAAAGGAATTCCAAGATGGTTCTAAACCAGAGTTTATAAAATCCTCAATTTAACTTAATTTGATTTTCCCAATCCAATTGACCAGTTACAAATTTCAATTTGGTTTCAAATTGATTGTCAAAATATCTGCAACTTGGCGTGTTCATAATTTAAATCCTCTTTATTTTCTCTCTTTCATGTCAATTTAAATTGAATTCTAATTTGAGATTTCTAACTTTAATTTTCTTGATTATCATTACAAGTTAGGTCTCAATCTAGAATTTCCATTTTAAACTCCAATTTTATCTTGAAATTGGCTCTTACTTGGTTCAAGGAAATTTAAATTTTGTCAAATCAATTTCAATTTCAACTAAATTGGAAATCAATTGACATCTATGGATTTTAGTTAAATTGGAAAATGGATTTCAAATTTGTTTTACATTAAAGTTTCCAAACAAATTTCAATTTGATATTAATTTGGAATTTTAATTTGAATTTCAATTTCCTCTCAAATTGAATTTCAATCCGTAACGCCCAAATGATTTTCAAATGTGATTTTCATTTTACTTCAAAATGGTTTTTAAATTGGGGCTTCCGAATGATTTCAAAATAGTTTTACTTGTTTCGAATTGAATTCAATTTTAAAATTATTTTTTTTTTCTTTCTCATTGAATGGTGACAAACCACTCATGATTATTGGTTCACATTTTATTCTTGAAATGTGAAATGGTAAATATGAGACAAAATAATTCATGTAGGGCCTATGACGGAATTAAAATAATTTTCAAATTCTTGAGGTAAATTTTTTTTCCTTAATTAGGAAATTTCTACATGATAATAAAGTCATGGGTTACCCCCACTCACAAGATTAAATCATTACTTTATTTAAAGGTAAGGTGAAATTAGTGAGACATTTAATTTTCAATTTTCAATTTTTTATTTTTTATTTGTTTATTTTTGTTAAGACGTGGACCTTTGATTAATGAATTTGAGTAATAAATAAAATGTTCTCAAACGGGTGTTGTAGGGTGCTAACACCTTCCCTACACACAACTGACCCCCGAACCTAATTTTGGTTTCTAAGATCGGTTTTTCTTTAAAATGGGTGACCAATCACACCTCAAGATATTTGGTAGCGACTCCAAACCTTTAACCTCGAAAGAGATACTTAGGAAAGGACGTCGGCCGCTCCGCGTCGCTATGACGTTGCGACACTTATGTTATGCTTTGAAGGTGTTTGTGAGTTTATGTTTTTAGTTGGTTTATTGGGTAGTTGATAAATACTTAAGTCATGCTTTGAAATGGTTTGTTTGAGTTTATGGTTTTAGTTTAGTTTTGTGGGAAGTTGATGAATACTTAAGTTATCTCTTGAAATTGGGATGTTATATCATGATTTTGACTTTTAGTGTCAACATTGTGGACTTGAGTGAACAATGAACTCGTTGGTAGTTCAATTTTCACTCATCTTCTTCTTAATGGCCTAGAAAGTACACAAGTTTAAGTAATAATTGTTCTTCTTCGTAGATTAAACTTTCAAGCCACCAAATTATAGTAATGGATAAGTCGTGGATGATAAAAAGTCGAATGTCAGAAGAATATAGCTTCAGAGTTGAGATGTTCATTGAAAATGGATTACGACATTTGAATAGACCAAGTGTCATTCATTTTCCATGTTTGAAGTGTGTGAATGTAAAATTTCAAAATGTGAATATAGTAAGAGACCACTTATTTGTTCATGGTATCGATCAAAGCTATAAGACATAGATTTGGCTTGGTGAATCACTATCAAAGAAGAAAGACAATGAAAATGTGTCTATTAGTGGAAAAGTTGAAGTCGAAGATGGCGATGAAGATGTTGAGGACACAATAGAAATGTTTGAGGCTGCAAATAATTATTTTAATGACAAATCTAAGGTTTTTGACGAACTATTAGAAGATGCCAATAAACCATTATACCTGGATTGTAAGAATTTTACCAAGATATCTACTTTGGTAAAGTTATATAATTTTAAGGCGGAATTTGGATGGAGTGATAAAAGTTTCACTGAGTTATTGACATTACTTCGTGACATCTTACCAAGCCCTAATCAAATTCCAACTTCAACATACCAAGCAAAGAAGACTTTGTGTACTCTTGGAATGAAGTATGAGAAGATACATGTGTATAGTAGTAATTGTTGTTTGTTTAGAAAGAAACTATCTGATGAAGAAGTATGCCCTATATGTGGAACATCAAGATGGACACTTACGACATCCTGCAGATGCACTATCGTGGAAACAAGTAGACAATTTGTGGCCAGAGTTTGGTTTAGAACCTAGAAATCTTCGTCTTGCTCTTTTTGTGGATGGTGTCAATCCACACGGTGATCTCAGTAGTAGATATAGTTGTTGGGCAGTTATGTTAGTGACGTATAATCTGAAGGATTTGGAATTCCCTAATTCCGTTAAAGCGGAAGCGTAATTGGGACCAATTCGTAGTTAATTTTGTTTATCCAAAAATATCATTACATTGGCAAAAATCATAGAACAAATTCTATACAAACTTAAGGCTAAGCATACAACTTTAGAACTATTCTAAAGGGAAAAAGCAAACATATTGTCGTTGTTGTCTCTGAAATATATCAAGAACGTCTTTCTTGATTTTGGACCAAGCGTCAACAATTGGGACACCACCAATTAATCTTTCTGCTATAACTCTGAGATTAAGAACGTAGTTGTGGGACTACCTAATCTTGAATGGGAAAAACTCTAGAGAGAAAATTCTCCCTAGAGTTCTTGGTTGAGAGAATATGAGAGTGAGGCAAGAATGACCTTTTGGTGGTCATATGTTGTAGTACCTAAACCCTAGCTTTAGTGTTCTATTTATAGTAGAAATGCCAGGAATAAAATATTCATTTAAAATCAATTATTTCCATAACTGATTTAATCTTTTCCATAATTAATCAATTCCATAATTGATTAATCTTTTCCATAAATGATTGATCACTTTCATAAGTGATTAAATCATTTCCATAAATGATTAATTACTTTCATAAGTGATTAATCATTTCCATAATTGATTAATTTTCAATTAATTAATTAATCATCAATTAAATATCATATATTTAATTTCAGACCTTTTATTAGTTAATTAATTGATTATCCAATTAAATATCATATATTTAATTTCAGACCTTCAATTAATTAATTCTATAATATTAATCAAATTCATATTAAAATTTGAACTCCTTCAAATGCTCTTATATCCTATAAATTTAATATGAATCAAATTCATATTAATATTTGAACTTCTTCAAATATTCGTTTCTCTCATAATAATATAAAGTTTAATTTCAAATTAGACTTTATACTTTAATGTATCATTATACATTATATTAATTTGTATCTCATACAATTAACTTAATTCCCCATATGAATTTAAACTATTCAAATTCTCTCAAGATATAATTGTTCCTAATTACTCTTTACGAGCTAGCAGGGGGACCTAATGGACCTACAGATCATAAGCTTCAATGATATGAGGTTAATTGATTAAACTCATTAATCACGTTAACCAATATTCATTAATTGTGAGTCATTCCACTAAAAACCCACAGCTGAACTCTTCTCACTGTAGAACATTTCTGTGTCCACGGATATAGACCTATACCGGTAAGTCAATCCTTCATGAGTGTCCATAAACAAGTTCTTCATGAGTGTCCGTAATCACAGCTGGGTCAAATTATCGTTTTACCCCTATGTTACATCTATCTCCTTAAGTACCAGTGCTCCTCTAATGAAGAACTTGTTTATGGTCCAACCAATAAACAGAAAGTCCCTCTCAGGCCAGTGAGAGGGCGTGATCCCTTTGTTCAAGTCCCGGAGTCACCACTTAAAGGAACACTCATCTACTTCTCCTAGAAGTGGGAAGGAGTAAATTCCTTCTTGTGTTGTCATGTCCCCAGCCTCCCACTCGGTCTTGTCCCCAAAAAGGAAGACATATTGAGTCAGCATATTGGCCACCCTCACCCATGCCAATCAAAGGACAATCCCTCATGAGAAGGAGTTCATGACACACTCAGGATTAAGACTGAGTTACCTAGGTCATCCTATTGAAACAGTAACCTAACTAGTTAACGATGTTATATCTAGTGGTTTACTATTTCATGGTCCGGTCTTATGCAAACTCATTGCATAGGATACCCCCGCTTGCATGTCTACTACATGGATGCTTTAGATCAATGCATCTGTATCAAATACAAAGCAGACCGTATCTCATAGTGTTACTAGGATAAAGTACCCAGTCTTATCCTTGTACTATAGACCTTTTAAGTTGTTACTCGAACATCGATCTTCATATGTCCCCACATACTAGTTCAAGTTACATACAAACAACCTTGGATCTTAGTTTATTGGAATTGGGTCAATTTGTGCAATATTTAACAATAACACTTTATTGTAGAAACTCAATAACACTTTATTGAAACAAGTATACAAGTTGTTTACATTCACTATCTACAAGTTTTAGGGCATAAATCCCAACAAAATCTACCACCATGGTTGTGCATGAAACATAAATTTTTTATGTTAGCTACATTAATATCTGACCCTAAACAACCAGGAAATGACATAGATGTTTATTTAGCTCCGTTAGTTGAAGATTTGAAAATGCTTTGGAATGAGGGTGTAGAATGTTATGATGTACATGAAGAACAATTTTCCACACTCAAAGCTATTTTATTGTGGACTATTAATGATTTTCTTGCGCATGACAATTTGAGTGATTGTACGATAAAAAGGATATCATGCATTAGGGGTGAGCAAAAATTTCCGAAAAACCGATCCGACCGAACCGACGTCGGTCGGTCGGTTTCATTCCATGGTCGGTCGGTTTCGGTTTGGCATTATGCCAAACCGAAATGTCGGTCGGTCCAATATGGAGGTTGAGAACCGACCGAATCGACCGACATATATATTAAAAGAAAATCCATTTCTATTAAGCCCACTCCCAGCCCACACCACTGCCTGGCCCAGCCCACACAACCACTCTCTCATCTCAGATAAACCACGCAACCCACATTTATTATTACTTTTATAAAAAAAAATCCATTTATTATCCCCAAATTCCCAATTCTGAATTCCCAATTTTGGTCTTCTTCTTCGATAAACTAACCTACCCCCCTCACGCCCCTCACTCTCTCAGACAGTCAGACTCAACAAACCATCGCCGTCACAACTCGCCGCCCCTCGCCCGTCGTTTTCTTTTTCTTCTTCTTCGTCTGCAGCTTGTCGTCGCCGTCGACGCCCCTCCGCCCGTCGTTTTCTTTTTCTTCTTCTTCGTCAACAGCTCATTGTGACCGCGCCGGCGCCATTTTCTTTTTCTTCTTTGTTCTGCAACTCGCCGCCCGTCGCCGGCGCCATTCTTGTTCTACAACTCGCCGCCCCACTCCGATTGTTCTTGAGGTGAAAATTATTTCATGTGGGCACTACTCTTTTTTTTTCCTAATTCCTATGATTTGGTACTAAAAAGCAAATTATTAAAAATAAGATTAATTGAAGAAGAAGAAGAAAAAAAAACGTTGTCGATTTAAACCGATCGGTTGGTCGGTCGGTCGACGAAATTAAAATTTAAAAAAAAATCGGTTTCCAGTTTTGGAAACCGATTACGGTCGGTTCGGCGTCGGTTTGGGGTCAAAACCGACCCCGACCGATCGATGATCACCCCTATCATGCATGTCCAATTTGTGGGGAGAAAACTGCATCAACTTATTTGCCTAAAGGAAAAAAGATGGCGTATCTTGGGCATCAAAAGTTTTTACCCCATAACTGATGGAGTGTACAAGACATTAGCAGAAACAATTTGGATCTAAAGCCTCTTGATTTCAATTAATTTTAGAATGAAAAGCATGTCAAAACCGAGCAAAAAAATAGAGCATTGAAGTTTACCAACCTTTTGGACGAATTCAAGCTGTTCCTTCAGTGGTTTTAGATCACGAATGAGTTGTAGCCGACCACGAGAGTCTTCCCCGCTTTCTTCCGACCTTAAAACGGCTTGTGGGAGCCTTGAATGTGATGAATTTTGTTGAAGAGAGAGATGGGTTTTGAGAGAGATTTTTTATCGGTTGACAGAAGATCGATTAATTAATATAGAATTGTCGTTGATATGCGTTAACCCAAGTATAAATTAACACACAATCAAGTAGTACCTAGAGAGTTCTAGGGTTGAATCCACAGGGAAGGACAGTTAAAGATTTTTAATAACTTGCTGACTAAATTCGTGTACACATGGTATCATAGCAAAAAAAGTAAGATTGCTTGAAATGGATGATTAAAATAGCGCATGAAACATAAACTATGTGATGGAACTAAAGAAAATATCAGAGGACAAGGCTATCAAGGCTTTCGCTGCGGCTACCGCATGCGTTTATAAGTAATCTTGCAGTGCATACTTTGACTAATTGATCCATTAATGCCTAAGTGAGAAATAATCATGAGATTCCTTTCCGGTACTACTCATGTGTTTGGTGTAGAACTAACAACTGTTTTGTTTAATTAGCTCATGCGTTGGTCCAGTTCTCTACCAACTTGCAAGTGACTGCATTAGTCCTAAAACAGTCTAAACTCATTCATGCACTATCTTATTGCGGGAGTATTAATTTTAACACTACCAAGACTACATGCAATGCGCTAGCTTGCTCTACTTAGATAATTCCACATGTGTTACCTGTCAGGGATTTATCATGTTGCTACCGCATCCGGCTAGTCAGGCGGGAGTTAGTAATGAAAACATTATCGCATTTAAGTAGAAAGCATTAATTTCTCATTTGATCAAAATGTACGCATACAAAATAAAACTTATCACCGCATGGGTGCCTACACTAAGCCTTGATAAAAGTAAATTAGCTCATGCTGAGACAGAAATACATAAGGCAATACATCCTAGCTCAATAATAGATCTACCCTGCGACAGTAATCTTTCTTCCGATTTCTTTCTCTTTTGCTCTTTTTTCTCTCCTTCTCTCCTCTCCCCCTTTTCTTGGGCAGGTGGATGCTTCTTATAAGCTGAGGAGGCTAACTTCTCCAAGAAATTGGCATGCGTGCCCCAGTTATCTTTCGCCAGCTAGCACATCAGTCATACGTCAGCACGATCATTTCATTCAGCTTTCATTGTACGAATAGCTATGGGATTTGCGCCTGCGCTGAAGAAAACTTGGGCAACGAAACAGCTATAATTTATATGCGTTAGCAGCTAAAAACACATAATTTCCTACCGCATCTATAAATAATACCTTTCAAAGAAAACTATCGCAATTCCATCATTTTTATGCACTAGATTGGCACAACTATGATCTTTTCGGTCTTATTTAACTTAACTTTAAAGGAGAAATAACTTGCTTTTTGCAAGTTATCAATTTTCTTTGTTTTTAACTTCGTGAAAGAACTCCAGCAAAACCATATGAATTGTCCACCTTTTCAGCTTCATCATTTTCCTTATAAAGGGAGAATCTCATGCAATAATAATCAAGCAAGGGAGAAGAGCACATTGCTTATGAAATTGGTGTAAATTTAGGTGGCATTATATGAGATTAAGCATGGATGTACTTGGTGTCAAAAATCAGCCTATTTGCCTCTTGATTTTCTTTCTAAAAGAAAATCATTAATTAAATTAATTTCTATTTTAAAGATTAATCAAATAATCTTTAATGAAATCAATTTCTATAATTAAACAAATTTAAATATATTATATTTATCTAATTTTAATATCTTATATTAAAATAAATAATACACCAATCTAATCTCTCTCAATATCGGTTTTGAATACGAATCCCTATTCATATCCAAAACTAAATATGTATCGTATACATGTCCTCGATATATCTCTAACTCTCCTTGCAGTTTAATTCATAATTAAACTTATAATACGTCAAATATATCACATATAATTAACGTTAAATTCCTAAACCGAATTTGAACGTTATGAATTATCTCATCACTATGTTCTAAGATTTATTCCGTATGAACTAGCAGGGGGACCTAATGGACCAATAGATCATGGGCTCCAACAATCCGAGATTAACCGGCTAAACTCTTTTAACCTAGTTAACCAACATTCGTTAACTACCGGGACACTCCCCTATAGCCCGATAGTTGAACTCCCCTCACTGTAGATATATTTTTGTCCACCCGATATAACCATGATTAGTAAGTCGACCCTTCACAGGTTGTTCATAACTAGAGTTGGATCAAATGTCCGTTTTACCCATGAAGTTACATCTTGTTCCTTAAGTCCCCACTGAGTCCCTAATGAACATTGGCTTGCGGTCCGACCACTAAACCTAAAACCTCTCAGGCCAATGAAAGGGTGTGATCCTTCCAAATGCTAAATACCTGTTTTGCTTGTTATGGAAGGAGAATATTACGTTTAATATTCGTTCTTATTCATTTTATCATATTGATGCATCAGTCCAAATGCTAAATACACTATGGAGATTTTCTAGAATCTATGGTAATCCAGTTGCACATCAACGACACCGTTCTTGGGAATTATTGAAATTATTACATAACCATGATGATTCTGCATAGGTAATCGGGGGGGACTTTAATGCCACTTTACTCAATGAAGAAAAAGAAGGAGGTGCTTTTTCACGTCTGTCTTATATGGATCAGTTTCGAAATGCTATAGATGATTGTAATTTGCAAGAGATGGAGTATGTGGGTGATATGTTTACTTGGTCAAACAAACAGCTAAACAGGTTGCAAATTAATGAAAGATTGGATCGTTTTCTGGTGAATGAAGATTTTTGCCAACTTTTTCAGAACAGTAAAGCATTCACCTTGATTGGGCCTCGATCGGGATCGAGATTGTAAAAACAATATCATTGAGTCGGCTAATTGGAAAGATTTTAGACATGATGTTCCAAAACTAGAGCAGTGTTTAAAGAAATGCAAGTACAGACTTCAACAATGGGGCAAAGGTACGCTATTTAATATTCGTAGCCAAGTTAAAAAATTTCAATTGTTGCTCTAGGATTATTATAGACAGCCCCCTCCATGTGATGTTGAGGCAATTAAACGGGTGGAAGTTCAAGTGGACAATTTCCTGCAGGATGAGGAAATTTATTGGAAGCAGCACTCACAAGAAAATTGGCTTCAATGGGGAGATAAGAATACCAGGTGGTTTCATAAGCATGCTTCGATGAGGAAAAAAGAAATGTCATTGCAGGTGTAGACACCGTATTTGGTCCGACTTGATTTTTAGTATAATGTTTGAATTTTTCCAATATTTGATGTTCCATTTGTTTTTTTGGTTTTCATTGTTTATTTTCATTTTCATTTTTTATTTTTATTTAATTTATTTCTTTATTTTTTATTATTTTATTTTATTTTAATTATAATTTTTTTCTCTCTCTTTGGTCTTCCCCCATTCCTTTTCCCTCTCCCCTTTCTTCTCCAACTCCCCACTCTCTCCCCTATTCTTCCATTTCTTCTCCAACTTCCCACTCTTTCCATCATCTTCTCATCCATCTTCCTCTCCAAATTAGTAAAGCCTTCAAGTATAAAAGGGGGGAGATGGAAGATGAAGACAATAACAAAATGAGGAAAATGGAGCACGTGGAGGTAGAGGAAAAAACAAATTAGAGAGAAATGGAGTAGAAAGCTTAATTTGAGAAATGTTTTTGGGTCATACCTTAAAGTCCCATTTTCTCTCTCATCAACCTACACTCTCCCCTCTTCTTCCATTTCCCATAAGACCCACTTTCTCTCTCTAAACTCTAAGTGCATGTTTGAGAGTGATTTTGAAATGTTTAAAATCACTTTTGTCATGTTCAAAATCACTCCGAAACATACCTTTAATTATTCAAAATACATTTTATGTTTGATTTTACACTTTAAGACGTAATTTTCATACCATCAAAATTAATTTTGAATTATTAAAGACATGTTTCGGAGTGATTTTGAAAATAACAAAAGTGATTTTGACCATTTTAAAATCACTTCCAAACATGCACTTAGTGACCATCATTTAACTCCGACCAACACGCACGTCCACGCGCTGCTGCAATCCCGAATGCCAGCGAGCTGCAGTCCCGCGAAATGAAAAAGAGTTCGAAGAGAAAAAGAAAAAAAGAAGATAAGAGGAGGACAATCTGGAGAAGAATGGGGAGAGAGAAAGAAAGTGAGGAAGAAGGAAGAAGATGAAATGATGGTGGGTCCCACTTTTTATTATTATTTTATTATTTATCATTTCCTTTTATTTGTTCATTTTTTATTTTCTTTATTTAGTTTTTTTTTATTATTTTTTAGGAAAGAGCAAGATTTTTTTTTTAAGAAATAGCAAGATTTTTTTTTTTTAAAAAAAAAAAAAAGAAAACAAACTTCCTTTTTCCATTTTAATTTTATGAGTTTTGTTTTATTTTATTCCAATTTGAATTTTAAAGTTGAAATTTTCAAATCAATTCCAAATTGATTTTTTTTTCTATTAGTGAAATTTCCAAATCATTTTCAATATGTTTGTAATATGGATGTTTCAAACAATTTTCAAAATGATTTTTACTACAAAGTTCAAAATGGCCTTAACATTTTTTTTTCCTAAAATAGATCACAATTTGGGTTTAATTTGAAAAATTTTCAATTCAATTGACCAAATCAATTTCAATCTACTTTCAAATCTTGAACTTATCGTGGTTCGAAATTGGAATTTCAAATCAATGTTTATTTGGTTATAAATTGGAAATCATTTTTAACTTTTGTTAAATTGGAAACAAATCACTGTCCATTTGGTTCTAAATGGAAAATCAATTTCAATTTTAATTAAATTGGAAATGTCTATGGACTTCAGTTAAATTGGAGTTCAATTTCAATTTTGGTTTACATTAAAATCTCAAAATCAATTTCAATTAGGTTTAACATGAAATTTCTAATTTGAATTTCACATTGGTTTTAATTGACTTGAATTTGAATCAATGTCTTTAATTATTTAATGCCACTATCAATGGCACTATTATTTTAATTAAAAAATTATTTTAAAAATTTTTTAAATAAAAAAATATTATTATTATTTTTAATTATTTAATTATTTCTCATTCTCTCTCTACTTCCTTTCTTCTTCTCCATCTTCTTCCTCTTCATCCTTTCCTCCTTCTTCTTCTTCTTCTTCTTCTTCTTCTTCTTCTTCTTCTTCTTCTTCTTCTTCTTCTTCTTCTTCTTCTTCTTCTTCTTCATATCTCCGGCGGCCGGCGGCCACCACTCGCCGCCGCCGCTGCCGCCCTCCAGCGACTGTGTGTGTTTTTTTTTTTTCTTCTTCCTCCATCTCTATCTCTTCTTCTTCTCCTCCCCATTTTTCTTCTTTTCTTTTTCTTTTCTTCTTTCTTCTTCTTTTCTCCATCTTCTTCTTTTATTTTCTTTCTTTTTTATTAAAATAGGGGAGATTCGGCTGAGGACTGTTGTCCCGTGCTCGCCGGAGAAGCCCAGATCTGGGAGTTTCAGTCACTGTCATCGCACGTCGAAGGTCCCATGGTTGTCGGAGAAGCCCAGATCTGCTCGGCGTTCACGTTTGCGGTCGGTGTTTGCAGCGTTCGTGACCCAAATCTGCTCGGCGTGCTCGGTGTTCACGTTTGCGGTCGACGTTTGCCGAAGAAACCCAGATCTAGACGTTCGCGACGCTCGAGGTAGGCGTTCGCGAGCATCTTCTCCAGCAATATCCACGGCTGTGCAGCGGCAGTCTTGGTCGGCAGTCGGTGTTCGTGGGCAGATCTGGGTTTGATTTCAATTAAAAAAAAATATATATACAGGCTGAAGCTTTGAGGAATGAGGAGAAGAAGAAGGAAAGGAAGGAAGGGAAAAAAAAACTTTTGCCGGCGGGTGGGGGGCGACGAACTACGGTGGCCGGCGGCCACCGGAGTTAGAGAATAGGAAGTTCAAGAAGAAAGGGGAGAAGAGAAAGAAGGAGGAGAAGAAAGAGGGAAAAAAGAATTAATAAAATTAATAAAATAATAATATTTTTATTTAAAAAATTTAAAAATTAATTTTTTAATTAAAATAATAGTGCCATGTCAGCATTCCGTTAGTATTTAACGGAAAATTGGACGGCAGGGACTAAATTGCTCCTTATCTCAAACCTCGGGGGTATTTTTGTTGAGTTTGAAAACTCAGGGACCAAAGTGTCACTTAACCCAAACCTCAGGGACTAAAAGTGTATTTTTCCCTTCATTTTATTATTTCATTTGTAAATATTCTTGTGAAACAAAAAAAAAGGAATATTAATGTTTTCTTTGTTTGGAAACAATAGGATATTTTGCACAAAAAAAAAAGAATTTCTTTTATTGACTTTATATTGTTTCCTAAAAAAAAGAAAGAAAGAGGGTTCGTCCAAAATAGAATTTGAGTTGCACGCCTAGCAAATATTTGAGTCTTAGGAGTCATGCATATAGTTTAGGTTTATCTCATTCACGGCCTTTGGGATCATACTTTTCATGAGGGAGTAGTGTCGACCTTCGAGGGGTTATAATTGTCCTCGTGCAGGCACATGAAAAATCTTCACTCAAGTTAATTATTTGTTATTTTATAACATTAAAATTAATTTTTGAACTCCTAAAGGTTCAAATTTCTCACTTTATTAGGGTTAGAATAATCTTCATTTCACTCTTCATCACAACATTTTCTTCATAAATCATCATCTAGGGTTAGAACATTCGTACGATAGAGTGGTGTTGATTTTTAATACCCTTGTTCCTCATATATATCCACTCATTCATCATAAGGATCCCGATTTCATCTTTAGAACAAGAGTGTCATGCATTTCGATCCATTTCAAAGTTGCGTAAGGTTGTAAGACATTGGCTCTCATGCAAACACAAAAAATCTTTCACTCATGTTTATGGCTATGAGACATTTTTCTCTTCATGAGATGCATTTAGGACTTAATATTACATTTCCATGCATTTCAATCCATGTTTACAATTTACACATTTTTCACATACATCATTATCTCATATTCCATGTTAAGGTCATTTTAAAAAAAAAAAAAAAAAAAAAAAAAAAAAAAAAAAAATCTTCAGTTGCATTTCATGAAAAAAAAAAAAAAAACTTCTCATTTTCTCTTTTTCCCTTTGACTCAATAATGGCATAGTATCTTCTCATGCATCAATTTTCATTCTTCGATCACATCATTCAGTTGCATTTCATGAAAAAAAAAAAACTTATACAATCCTTTTATCTTTTTTCTAAAAGCGAATGGCTTAACAACCACATGCTCGTTGTTCTTACAGACTACAAGGTAAAGTTATGGAAGGACAAAATGTTGAGTAGTCTCATGAACAATCCATGAAAATTCTCTCTTTTGGAGAAGGGTGAAACAGTGGCAGATGTCTCTCAACCTAGCATCCCAGTCAATAATCCTGGTGACTCATCTCATTCGCACAAGTTGAAAGTGTCTCTTTGTTAGCCAACTAGAGATTTCACCCAACAACGATTATCACCCAACCCTTCAACAAGCTATCAGTTGGGTTAATTTCTTGAATAATGTAATTTAAAAAAGAAATGACGAAATTAAGGTAGTTTTAAAAATAATAATTTTAATAATGTACTTAAAATAACAAATTACAAATTAAGGGTGAAAATTGAAAGTATTGACAAAAATAGGGTACTCAAAAATCGTGTACTGTGTACACGAGTTGACGTGGCGATGATTTGTTGAATTGTGTACCATGTGGCGAGGATTTGTTGAATTTTGTAGGTCGAAATCGTGTACCATGTACACGATTTTGGCAAGAAGTACACGATTTTTATAGATTAAACTACCTCCGTAAACTCACCGTCAAAGAGACTTTACCTCCGTAAACTCACCGTCAAAGAGACTTTAACACCGCCGCCGACGCTGCACTTTCAGATGCTGAAATGTTCGGATTATTGTTCTTGTGCAATGTGAAAATCTCTGTAAATCTCTCTGAAGACAAAGGAAGGATGTGGGAGAATCTTATGGAAAAGAGAAGAAAAAAAGTAGATCTGTAAGTCTCCACCTTTCAAAATGGGAAAACAGCTCCTTCAATCCTTTATGTGTTCTGATACCTTCAAATTATAAATAATTTTTGTACCAAAAGATTGAATAAAAAAGTACTGAGAACAAAGAAAGTGCAGTTCAAGATCTAGAAAGTGTTGAGATGGAGCAATAACAGGTTCACCATTTTCTTCTTTCTCTTCGCACAGGTGACGGAAGAACTAAAATGGGGGTAGGGTTTCTGACCGAAATCGTGTACATGGTACACGATTTCTTTAAAAAAGATCTTGTACCTTACACGAGTATTACACGGAACTCGCGAACTACGTACGCGAGTTCGCTGGCGCCACCGTGGCACCTGATTCGCATGCCAACAAATAAATCGCGTACGTGGTATGCGATTTACCCCTATAATCGCGTACCAGGACTGCGATTTAACGAACTCGCGACCAATGTATACGATTTAGCTACCCTAATTTTGGAATTAGTTTCAAAACTCCTCTTTATTTGTCATTTTTTTAAAAAACTACATTATTTATAAAAATCGTCCGACATTTTAGACAGAAAATTGAAAGTTCTGAAATGTATCAACACGTTTTTAACTTTAGACCAAATTTACACAACCTTAAAAGTTGAGGACTAAATTTGTAATTTAACCTTTCTTTTTTTCTATCATTTTTGTCCATTTATTCGGTATCTAATTCTGCACGTCACAGACTAACAAACGACAATCGTCCAAAAAGGTAATCAATAGACAACCTATTCCAATATTCCTCTGCTTCTGCTCTTTGAGTTAGGGTTTTTTTTCCTAAAATATTTTTATTCAACTGTGGTGTTTTGCTGTCACTTTGTTTTGTTCATCATCATTTCATCTCCATTCTGACCATTTCTTTTCCTAACTCGCACACTCTGGTAATCGCTCTTTAACACTCACTCCTCCTGTCGTTCACTAACAACAATGCTACAGTTTTGAAAGATACGAGTTTCATTTGTATTTTGTCATTTTTTTGTTGCAGAGATTGATGGGTGTGATTGATATCTCAAACCCTTGCACCTATTGCCTGCTTAAATTGAAGAAAAGGATTCCAGCATCTGAGGGATCGCGTCGACCCAATTGCTCAGTTGCTGGTGGAAGGAAGTGTGCTGTTGCTATGACATCTCAAATTCCAGTAGAACAGGTCCAACAGAGTCAACAAAGGTTGACTGGTGACTCTTTTATTCGACCCCATTTGAGAAAATTGTCTCCTTATCAGCCCATTCTCCCTTTTGAGGTGCAACATGTTGATCTTCTCCTTGTTACTCCTCATTTCTTGCTAGCTAGTTTATCTGCATTATTATGTTGATGCTGACCACCTTGGGTTGACCAATTGGCAATGGGTATGTAGCAACGTGCTTAGGTTGAAATCCTTTAAGTTGACAACCGAGGTTGTAGAGTTGGGTAATTTTTCTTAAAGATTTGTGGATGTGTGTAATTTGGCCTAGACACCATGGACATAAAAATGACCTCAAAAAATGAATGTTGGTCCTCTTCATTGCCTTGTAGCTGCAGACCACTAGTCAAAGGCTGATGTATGAGTTAATGGTTGATGTATTAGTTAATAAGATTAGGGTATGTTTGGGAGTGATTTTAGTAAAAAGGATTGTTTGTAAGTGATTTATTAGAAGTGGTTTCTGTTAGTGTTTGGTTTTACACTTTTAAATGCAATGTTTATACCAATAAAATTGATTTTGAATGATGAAAGACGTGTTTGGAAGTGAGTTTGAACATGAGAAAAGTGATTTTAACTATTTCTAAATCACTTCCAAACATACCCTTAGACTTCCAAGTAGAGATTCTATGTTTTCTGTTCATGGTTTCCAAAATCGCATTGTGAATTAATCCGTTGGTAAAATTTAATGACGTAGTGGATGTATAGTTATCAGATTTGAACTTGACTGTGCTGATTATGACTTGAATTTCTTTTGACTCGGGGGTTGACTCCCACAAAACTGTGAATTGTTTTATACTACTACAACTAGTTCACATGTTAGCTTTCAAGATGGTTCTAAATTTTCATTGGGTGTAGGTATTGTCAACGCGTCTTGGAAGGAAGCCTGAGGATATTATAAAATTAGATGCAAATGAAAATCCATACGGTCCTCCCCCTGAGGTGAGTACTATTGCCTGCCTACTTGATGATACTATATACAGAGAATCTTGGTTTACTGAAAAATTGTCAAATCCATTTCATAAAAAATTCACCAAAATCAGTTGATGATTCATGAGATCAATTGAGCCTTTCTTGGAAACTCTTGTTATGAAGAAACTTTAAAGATGTTGAGTTTGAACAATTCAATCCTCTTGTGCTTCTTTTAGAAGGAATTCAGTTTTTTATTTTTATGAAATACCGAACTTTCATTGAGAAAAAATGAAAGAAGGCTAGGAGATACAAAACTAAAGCCCAAAAAAACGAGTCAAACTTAAAAGAGGGGCTCCAATCTAATTCAGTTTTGTAATTAGAGGGAATGGGTTCAATCCATGATGGCCACCTGCCTAGGATTTAATATCCTACGAGTTTACTTGACAACCAAATGTAGTAGGGTCAGGTGGTTGTCCTGTGAGTTTAGTCGAGGTGTGGGTAAGCTGGCTCGGAAACTCACGGATATAAAAAAAAAATCAAATAACACAAGACCTAGAGGATAATTACAACATAAAGTCGTTATTGAAGTTGCAGAGAGAAACATGGAGTCTAACAAAAGACCAAGCATCACCCAAAGATCTCTCCAACCCTCTAAAGGTTCTATTATTCCACTCTCTCCATAGACCCCACAAAATAGTGCAAACCCTAGCTTGCCACAAGAAGGACCCTTTCTCGCAGAAAGGTGGATGGAGAAGAAATTCTTCAAACGTCTCTCTACCACTCTAAGAACCTGACAAAGTAGAATCAAACGGTCAAAGAAACACTCCAAACTGCCCCTGCAAAGTTACATCTCCATTGAATATGACCGAGATTCTTTGCCGCTCTCTTGCAAAGAATACATCAATGTGGCCCTACCAAGTTGGACACCATACCCAAGATCTGGTCCAAGTTGATGTTGTACATCACCTGCCACATGAAGAACATAACATTCTTTAGAACTTCCACCTTCCACCGGTAAGGAGCCAATAGAACCATGATATTTAAAAGTTAGCCACTTGATTTCTCTGGTTCTTTACAAGTCTTTATTCAAGCTCCTGTCGGAATTCTATGTTTTCTCAATTCAATATTAGTTGGGTCTCTGGAGAGGTTTCAAGATCTAGCATCCTTCAATTATTATGTGTTTCGGATCTGTCCATCAAAGCCATAGATCAATACTTCCAAGGCCATTCTATCGGATGTTTGTTTGCAAAGTTATCAAAGGATCTTGAAGATGAATTTTTAGCTTGGTTGGACCATTTTGAGCTCAGTAAAATTAAGCTTCTGGATGGTATTCTTTGTCTAAATTCTTTGACGATTCTTCTTATGACATTTGTAACAATTGGAGGGCTTTCTTGTAGATTTTCAGAATTATAGGGCTGCTATTTCTTTTCCCGTATTTCTTTTCTTCATTTTCATTATGCTTTTTTTTCCTTCGTCCACAGTTTGTAAACTTTCTTATCAAAAAATACATTTGGTAAACTTTGACTTCTTGTACTCTCTTATAGTGTTTTAATCCTAAATGAAAAGTTTTGTTTCCGGTCAAAAAAAGAAAATTTTGTCATGAGGTGTTTGCTTGGTTGAGAGATGTTTGCTCAATGGTCAAGGAGTTTCTTTTATACCCACCCTTCCATAAGAAGGGGGTCTTTGGGGGTTGCAATTTTGTGGGGCATTTGGATCGAGAGGAACAATAAAGTTCGTAGAGGGATTGAAAGGTCTAAGGAAGATGTGTGGGCCTTTGTTAGGTTCCACAGCTCTTTGTGGGTATCGGTCCTTAAGATTTTTTGTAATTATCCTATAGGTCTCATTTTGCTTGATTGGAGCCAATTTTTTTTTTTTTAAAAAAAAATTGTTTGGCTCCTTTTGTTTGAGGGTTGTTTTTTTTTCTTTTTTTTTTTTTTTTTTTTGTATTCCCCTTGTATTTTTCATTTATTTTCAATGAAAGTTTGATATTTCATCCAAAAAGAAAAATTGTGGTGGAGAAGTTAGCTTTTTTCATTGCATCTGCCAACTAATTATTACTGTTTGTTTTCCATTATGTCAGACTTTAATTTTGGATTGTTGGTAGGTTCTTGAAGCATTGGGAACAATGAAATTCCCATACGTCTATCCTGATCCTGAAAGCCGTCAATTGCGGGCTGCACTTGCCATAGATTCTGGTCTTGAATCTGACTACATTCTCGTGGGATGTGGTGCAGATGAGCTCATTGATTTGATTATGCGGTTAAAACTGAATCATCCTTGTTTTTGAGTATTTAAATTTGAATTTTTACTTTCCCTAGCATTTTCTTCATTTCCTGAAATATTGTTGTAGATGTGTGTTGGACCCTGGTGATAAAATTGTAGACTGCCCTCCTACCTTCACGATGTATGAATTTGATGCTGCTGTTAATGGTGCTCTTGTCATTAAAGGTAGTTATCTACTCATGTAACACTTTTTATTTTAATTTTTTCCTTTTAAGGAGTAATCTTTAAACTTATGAAAGTCACCACATTCATCCGTTAATGGTCTGTCATTTGAATCTACTTATCTGCATATGTTGCCTTCCTCTCATACAGTTCTTGCAATATATGTTACCAATGGTACTCTGCAGTTCCAAGGAAGCAAGATTTTTCCTTGAATGTGGATCTCATCAAAGATGTTGTTGATAAGGAAAAACCGAAGTGCATATTCCTCACGTCTCCTAATAACCCAGATGGGAGGTAATTCTCTGTTTGTATCCTTATCTGTGATCTGGACACTTTTTGACATAACTCTTCACACAATTGCGCTACATGATTGGGCAAATCATACCTGCTCAAGAACGATATGGCAATCATCTGTACTCTTTTCATGCTTATGCTCTAGATTTGAAAGCTATCCTTCCAGATAATTCTGATTCAGGGGCTATTTTCTACTCCGCAGCAGTGTTTCTGGACATGGGATTCTCTATCCTCTAAAATAAACTTTGCAAATTACTAATGCAGTGAAATATGTTATATGAGAGGAAAAATATATATATTCTAACAATTTGCATGTAGCATGATCCGAACTTAGTGAAATATGTTATATGTTATGTGAAAAACAGACCATTTTGCTTCATTCTTAAACATGTAAACTTTCTAATCAGAGTCATATCTCTTCCATCCTCTTTATCTAAGACTTACTTTTAATTGTTCACAGTGTAATTAGTGATGAAGTTCTCTTGAAAATTCTTGAGCTCCCCATACTAGTTGTCCTAGATGAAGCATATATAGAGTTCTCTTCAATTGAATCAAAGATGCAGTGGGTAAAGAAATATGACAACTTGATTGTTCTTCGAACTTTTAGCAAAAGAGCAGGTGTGCAATCTTCCTTATTTTTTCAACCATTATATGTTTAGAGGAAAATTTACTTGTGTTATCCTAATGACAGAATCTGGTGTCACTGGAGCTATTAGGTTTGCCATGGTTATATTATGTTAATTTGATCCTTACTAACAAAAAGTCTTAGAATACATATTTTTCTAATTTCAAGTTGTGTCCCTTAATTTCTTATGAAAAAATGCTATATCGTCCATGTAAAGTAGGAAAAATTCAGAGGCACACATTATATGTCGAAATAGTATCATGTTTAGGGTTTAGGGTACATTCCAATGTATTTTTCTTGATGGAGATAGAAATTTTATCTTATATTTGCTGTCAAAATGCTGATATTAAACATATTTTGCTGTAACTAAGCATAGCCTATCCTTGTGAATTGTGATTTTGCTGCTTGAAAGCTAAACCTAGGGACACATTTTAACCATTATTTTAGTTGTAAGGTTCTGTGGCTATGCTCCTCAGTGCTGAAGGTCTGATTTACTTTTTTTCATCTTTTATTTGTTTATTTATTTATTTTTTACTAAATTCATCTTTTATTTTTGAATGTGTAAATAGTTTTCCATAATTCTAATCTTGGCGACTAATTAACCATAGCTTTATTATGACATGTTTATGTGAGATTATCGAGATCTTTGCTTGTAAAACTGCAGGCTTAGCTGGACTTCGTGTAGGATATGGGGCATTTCCTTTGAGTATAATTGAATATCTTTGGCGAGCAAAGCAACCATACAATGTGTCTGTTGCTGCTGAAATTGCTGCATGTGCAGCATTGCAGAACCCCTCCTACTTAGAGGTCAACTTTCTCGGTTAACGCTTGTTGAATGGATTTTTTTAGCTTCAATCTTTACATGGTAACTACCATGGATTGACTTGGTAGTATTGGGACATGTGAAAAAAATAAGGAGACTATGGAAATGGGTTCGTTGACAACTCGATGTTTTACAGTCATGTATTATGTTGCTAGATTAGTCCAGATTCGCTAAGTGGACCTAGATACTCTATCAAAAACAGAAAATTGATGATATACTTGGTAATAACAAAAGGAAAAAGTATATTGGTGCTCGATCCATTTCTAATACGAACTTTCTATCTCTTGCAGACGGTGAAAAATGCTTTGGTAGAAGAACGCGAGAGGCTCTTTAATCTTCTAAAGGATGTGCCATTCTTAAATCCATATCCTAGTCACTCTAATTTCATTCTCTGTGAGGTAACATCAGGAAAGGATGCGAAGAAATTGAAGGTAAATAACTTTCTTCATATGTACTAGTACTACCACTGAGCTATATAGACTGCAATGTAACTCTTCTTTCTTTTCATAAAGAACATCAGCCATTAATCAAAGTGGAAAATAATTTGGGGACGTAAAATATACGATTACTTAAATTTTAGCATATGTTAAATTATTTAGAAATATGTTTTTGTAAGGTATCTTGCCCTTAATATCCTGCAAACAGTACAACAAACAAGCATTAAGCAAATGGAAAACAAACCAACCATGCTCTATTGAGAGTTCTTCAATAGACCGAGAGGTTATTCAACCAATTTCTGTTGATAATAACCAAACAGAACCAGGATTTCCAACTATTCGAGAGGGTTGGTTCTCTCCCCCTTAGACCTTAATGTCTAAGACAAAATAAGCCCGCCCAAAAAACATTCCCTACCGCCCCTACATCAAGCACTCACTCCCACACCCCACGAGTGATCCCTTCCCTCATCTCTAACTGTTTTTCTGTCCCTTCCCCATTTCACCCCTCCTTGCATATGTCTGCATAATAGGTCTCACAGTTTTCCATCATTTGAAATTTATTTCTTTGTAGCAAGTGATCTGAAAACCTGAGAACATAAACGTTATTAAGAATGAACAGTGTAAGTGAAAACTAGGGAGAATCACCGCGAGTTGGTTGTAGTGGTTAAAGGGGCAAGCAGTTAATTAATATGCTTTTGAAGTCAATGGTTCAAGAGGATAATGTTGTTGATGAGAGATGAGAATTGAGCGGTTGCACTTTCTTTCTTACACTTCATTTTTCCTAAAAAACAACATACTATGATTAATCGAATCAGACCTATTTGAATTTTTTTTTTCTTTTTGATAAGAAACATCAAAAGGATATACTCCTCTCAAAAAAAAAAAAAAAAAGAATACAATCTAGGGGCCAGGGTGGAGATAACCCTCTCCCAAAAAAACTAGCAACAAGATTATCTCATACAAATTGCAAACATAGCCTTTCAATTCTTTTTTGTCAATAAGATTTTTCTTCTGAGGAAAAGATTTCAACAATAAGATTTTTCTTCTTCCTGGCTTTGATGCATCTAAAATCATCAAATAGAGAGCGCAATTTCTCTCGTAATGGTAAATGTTATTTGTTGTATCGTTTATCTCTGAGATTGACGAAGCACGGTTCTTGTCTTGAATGTCATCGAATTCGACATTTCGTCTGTGGTCTGATCACTACTTTCCTGTTCATGCTTGTGACCATTTTGAAAATGACTGCTCAATTTCAATGCAGGAGGACCTTGCAAAAATGGGAGTGATGATTCGTCACTACGACAAGAAAGAATTGAAAGGTTATGTTCGTGTGACTGCTGGGAAGCCCGAGCACACCGATGCTTTGATTGACTGCCTTCGACACCTATCATAGAATCCAAAGGATTAAATTATTTGACACAACTGTTGTCTGTAAAACATGACATTCATGTTGGGTTTCCTTTTGGAAGGAGAACTGCAGAATCTGTTAGTAATGAGTTGAAGGGAAACCAGAATAAGGGGGCATTGGTTCTTGGGATTTTACTAAACTTGACAAATGTTTCATCCCCACAGGAGACTTGGTTTTTTGAGACACTTCTGCTCATTTTGTCTTATCTTTGTTCTCATTGGAAGACAGACTTGGATATATACCTAAGGAGTTGGAATTTTTTGTTTTTTTCTTAGTGAAACAATTTTAACTTCTAGTTTTTATCAGAAACTAAATTTAAATGATTGGTGGAATAAATATTTTCATTTTCTGTAAGCTTTGTAGTTAACTATGAATATTGTAGGTGGACAAGACTTTTGGTGAGTTGAAGTTGAGCATTTTGAGGCTAGGTATATAGATTTTCATGGTTGGGTTTAGACATTTTTGTGATTTGATTTGGAGTGTTTCATAGGTTTAATTTTATTGTAATTTACTCTTAAAAAAATTATTGTAATTTATTAGTTATTCTTATTCATAGGTCATTTTTTAAAGCTAATTTTTGAAGATGTGTTTATTTTATCATCATTTATTAAGTTTAGGTTCAATTTAGTCATTTAAAATTTGAAGTTAAAGTTGAAAGAGAAATATTGGCCAATAACCTAGGATCCAATCCCTTTTGAAGTTGATGATGCAAAAGTAAAACGTAGATTTAACTTTTTTTTTAAAATTAAATTACTATTTAAAAATATTTATAACTGAAATGTTTTGCTTGTTAAGAAATTTCAAACATTAATCATAGGGAAAAATACACTTTTAGTCCCTGAGGTTTGGATTAGGTTTCATTTTGGTCCCTGAGTTTTTAAACTCAACAATTTAGTCCCTGAGGTTTGGTTTTAGTTGCATTTTGGTCCCTCCATCCAATTTTCCGTTAATAATTAACGGAGTGCTGACGTGTCACTAATTTTTTTATTAAAAAAATTATTTTTGAATTTTTAAAAATATAAATATATTAAAATATAATATTTTATTATATCTTATTTATTTCTCACTTATTTCCCTTTCTCTCCTCTTCTTCTTCCCCTCCTTCTTCTCCTCCTTCTTCCCACTCGCAGGTGACCGCCTCCCGCCGGCCACCGCTGTCACCGCCGGAAAAAAATTTTCTTTTTTTTCCTCTTCTTCTTTCTTCTCCTTTCCCTTCTTTCTTTCTTCTTCTTACAGATTTTTTTTAAAAGAAAAACAAAGAGCAAACCCCCCTTCGAACCTTAGCCCCCAACATCACATCCACTCCCAACAAAAGATCCTATCGCGCCGGATGGGTGAGGGTTGTTGTGGGTGTCGACAGATCTGGAGAAACGAAGGAGAAACGGTGAGGGTTGCTTGCGTAAAACTTGGGCAGAATTGTTGTTGTGGGTGTCGACAGATCTGGAGAAACGAATGAGAAGAAAATAGCGTGGGTGAGGGCTGCTTTCGCGCCGGAATCGCGTGGTTGTGGGTGTCATGGGTGAGAGCTGTTGTCGCACAGAGGAGAAGAAAATCGACGGACGACACGCGATAAACGTGCGTGGGTTTCAGATCTCGATAGGAGTTGGGTGTCGGACGACACGCGATAAACAGCGGAAGACACTCGATAATCGGAGGAGAAGAAAATGGGTTTGGTCTGAGAGGTCTGACCGGCAAGCTAGGCGTACGATGCGACGGGTTGCGGTTGCAGATGTGAACGGGGGTTCCAGATCTAGGCTACAACGGTTGTGAACGGGTGTTCCATACGGCTGCGGGCGGAAGGCGACAGCGGCAACTGAGCGAACAACGGCAGTGAGGGACAAAGAAAGAAAGGTAAAGTGAGAAAAAGAGAAAAAAAAAATCTCACCGGTGGCGACCGGTCGACGGCGGTTGCCGGCGACGGCATTGGCGCCGGTGGCTGGAAGAAGAAGAAGAAGAATGGGAGAGAGAAAGAAATAAAGGAAATACAAATAAAAAAAGTATTAATATTTTAATATTTTAATATACTTATATTTTAAAAAATTCAAAAATAATTTTTTTAATTAAAAAATTAGTGACACGTAAGCACTCCGTTAATTATTAACGGAGAATTGGATGGAGGGACTAAAATGCAACTAAAACCAAACCTCAGGGACTAAATTGTTGAGTTTGAAAACTCAGGGACCAAAATGAAACCTAACCCAAACCTCAGGGACTAAAAGTGTAATTTTCCCTTAATCATATTTATCTAGATATTTTTTGAGTTAAATACCTTTTGTTTAGTTCAACCATGGGAGTGATAATTGGTGTCTTATTCATTGCTCTATACTCGGATTGACAGTTAATTATCATTTTACTCTAGCAACTTTCATAAGTTATATCTAATGTTTTCTATTGATCCTTAAGCTTTGAAGGATTGTGTCTTTACGCTAAAAAGTTTCTAATTCATTTTTTAACTTTCGATTTATGTCAAATAGTTCTAATATTAACTTGTCAATTTAACTCAAATATGACACATTGACTATATCTTTCAAATATGACATAGATAACTTGACTGCACTGTAGAAAATTTAAAAGAGAAATTTTGGTAGATAGACCGTTTTGGAGACATATTTTCACATATGTCTAAAATTTTCGATATTTACAAGATTAGATTTTTGGATAGATTTTCGGACCTTTATACCCTTGTTATTATCATTTATTCTCAAATAATATTAAAAACGATAATAATACATTCCATAATAGCCAACCAAATATGCTACATTTTAGGAAGGTTAATTTTCACCAAATCCCCTAAATTAAGGAATGTTCCCATAATCGTGGTTCCCTCATTCTCCGTCTGTGTGCCGTTTTGGTTTTATTTTCGGCCTCTTCTCATTTATTTTCTTCTTTTTTCCGGCAGCATTTTCTCTCACTTTTTGTTTCCCATTGTCGTTAGTTTTCATATTTATTTCCCTCCTCTGTTTCATTGGTTTCGGATTGCAGTTCTTACGAACTTTGCTTGTTCCGATTGCATACAGAAGTTTCCTTGCTATATTTAGGTTTTTTCCTGTAGTTTTCTAATGTTTTCAGACTGCATTCAGTGAGCCTCTACGTTCTGTTTTCTAGTCGTTTGAAGATTGTTACGTTTTCAGTTTTTATATTTTATATATGCCAAGGGATATATCGTAATAGTCTATATAAGTTTCGTATACAGTACACATTATAAACACGTTTTTATATGGATACGTTTTAAGTTTTTATATTTTATATTTTAAGAGGATATGTCGTTTTAGTCAATGTAAGTTTTTTTTTTTTTTTTTGAAAAAATTAGTCAATGTAAGTTTCGTATATATTTCGTACACATTATAAACATGTTTTTTTTTTATGGCTACGTTTTCAATTTTAATATTTAATATATTCAACGGGATATTTCATTTAAGTTAAATTCAGTTTCATTATCAGTCAATATATTCTTCTTCTTGTTATTCACTGTGTTTGGTTGCTTTTAATTTCAGTTTTTAAACATGCTGGGTTTTTTTTTTATATATATATATATATCTTCATATTTGTTTTTAATTACAGTCAAAATCAGTATATATTCATCTATATATATCATATTTTATATACCATATTCCAAAGTATACATAAATATATATCATATGTCAGTATACTTATGTTTCATATATACCATGTGGTATATATTTATGTATACTATGAAATATGGTATATAAAAAATGAAATATATAAAATATGATATATACAGATGAATATATAAACCATGTGTGTCTGATACATATTTTGTGGTTCATATATACCAACAGTGAAGAAGTAAAGGGATTATGAAAAAACAGAGTGTTGACGCTTTAGGGACAGTGGGCGAGAAAAAACCCTAAAAACCCGTGGGAATACAACGCATGAACTAGGTATTTCGAAGCAATATACCAGATTATTTGAAATATACCTCGGAAGTTCGAAATATACCAGATGTTTTCTGCTGCCAGCGGTTCGTCTTCTTTGCGCGCTTTCTGTGTCTTCTTCTTCGCAAAATCGCCAGAAAAAAACGAAGTCTATTCCGGTACAAACCGTGGGTTCAAAAGCAAGCTTCAAATCGTGAGTTTTCTTCCTTTTTCGATTTCTAGACCTAAAGAGTATACCTTCGAAGTTCGAAATATACCAGAGGATTTCTACAAACAACAGTTCGTCTTCTTCTCGAACTTCCTGTGTCTTCTTCTTTGCAAAATCGCCGGAAAAACGAAACAAAAATCTTGGGTTGAACGAAAGCAAAAATCGTGGGTTTTCCCCCCAATTGCATGCCATTTCCTTTTTCGTTTTTTCTCTCACCCACGGTCTAAAAAAATGAAGGAAATGATTCTTTCCTTTTTTTTGTTTTTTTTTAAATGGTTAGTAGAGTATATGAGGGCTGAATCGTAAAAAGACCATGATTTTTATGAAAAAAATTTGGGTTATTAAGCCTTTTCTGTACAAAATTGGAAACTTAGACATTTATGAAATATAGAGTCCATATTTGGGCTACCTATGTACTTTTCCCAATTTAAAATGTCAAATGGGATACTTTCAAGTTTGGGTGGGTGAGTTTAGGCCTTTGGCAAGTGGGTAAAAGAATGAGGCAAATGTTTTGTTTTGTTTTTGTTTGGTTTTTTTGGGCAAGCAACTGTTAAGGGATGGAGTGAGCAAACTAGCAGTCATCCCATTAAAAAACACACAATAAACACTCCTCATTCCTTTACCCGTCCCAAAATTAGTTTATCATAGAGTTTTCTTTGTTTGGTGACCATTTGGTTTTTTGTTTTTAATTTTTGAAAATTAAGCTTGTTTTCCTTTAATTTTCTTACCATGGTTTTCCTCTTTGTTAAGGTTACATTTGAATTCCTATCCCAATTCCAAAAACAAATTCTTTTTTGAAAACTACTTTTTTTAGTTTTCAAAACTTGACTTGATTTTTGAGAACATGGGAACAAGGTATATAACAAAACCAAGAAACTTAGGGTTTGTTTGGTTTAACTTTTCAAGTGTTTAATTTTGAAAAAAAAAAATCATTTTGAAAAATTTTCTAGTGTTTGTAAATGACTTATTAGAAAATGAGATTGAGAAATAAATCATTTCGAGAGAAACACTTGAAACGAACTTCTTTAATAAGAGTTTTCAAGTATACAATAACTTGTGTATAAAAACATTTATGAGGAAATGTAACCAAACATACGAGTGTTTAAATTCTAAACAATTTTTATACAAAATGTTTTTTAAGAAATGCATTCTTGAAAAACATTTAAATTAAAATGTATTCCAAACGGACCCTTAATGGTTGGAGTAGTGTTTGAAAGCTTAATTTTCAAAAACCAAAAATCGAAAATTAAATGGTTATCAAACGGAGCCTAAATAATACATCGTTATGACACGTAAACATTATACTAATGAAGTTAATAACAAAGACCTAGTGGATACAAAGTTGAAAGTTTAGAGACATTATAAACCTTTTAATGTATTGAAAATATAATTTAAAAAAAGTATTAAGACCAAATAAACAAAGTCTAAAAGTTCAAGGACCGATAAGATTTTTCTCTTTTTTATGTAAAGAAAATAAATAGATACAAACCTGAAAATTCATAAACCAAAAGTTTAATTTAATCAGTTCTATTTTTGTTTTATAATTTCTCATTCACATATTAGCTTAGCCCTTAGAGTTAATTTTTGCATAAATTATTTAACAAAAGTCTATATAGACAAATTTTTGTTCCCTTATTTTTTAGATACTTACATGAACACTTGCTCATAAGTACATGTATAGGTTAAATATCAAGTTTTTAAAATGAATTTGAGTTCTTGTTAGATAGTTAATAAAAGAAAGTTTTTTTTTTTGGGAAAATTACACTTTTAGTCCCTGAGGTTTGGTTTAGGTTTCGTTTTGGTCTCTGAGGTTTCAAACTCAACATTTTAGTCCCTCAGGTTTGCATTTAGTAGCATTTTGGTCCCTCCATCCCTTTTTCCGTTAAAAACTAACGGTTTGATGACGTGTCACCTATTTTTTTATTAAAAATTTATTTTTAAAATTTTAAAAATAAAATAATAAAAAATAATAATAATTTTATTATTTCTTTTCTCTCTTTTATTATTCTTCTTCACTTTCATCTTCTTCATCACTCCCACCACCACCAGGCTGCCGCCACCATCGCCGGACCGTCGCAGCCATCGCCAGACCGCCGCCGTCTCAACTTTTTTTTTTTTCTCTTCTCTTCTCTTCTCTTCTTCTCCTCCTTCCTTCATTCTCCAAAATTTATGTTTTTTTTAAAACACTGTAAGACCCATGACAACAAACCCACGGAGGCTTCGTCAGATCTGGAAACAAACCGTCGTTCGTAGTCCGTTCGCCGTCCGTTCGTGGGGCTTCGTCAGATCTGGAACCAACAGCTTCGTTCGTGGGGGCTTCGACGTCCGTTCGCCATCCGTTCGTTTATGGGGGAGAAGGAAAGCAACGTCGCTCGTGAACGGCCGAGCGGTGAAGAGAAGACCCACCTCGTGCAAAGACCAAACCCCTCGCGCCGCCGTTCCTCTTCGATTCTGGTCTCGGCGTGCAACAAGATTTTCGCGACAAACTGCGCGATTCAGACCCACGATGTGCAGCGATTCAGATCTGTTCGCATGGGTTCCTCTCGGTTTTCTTCCTCTTCGCGACCATCCTCGGCGTGCATCTCTGCTATGCATGGATCTGCTTCTGGTGTGCTCGATTCCGACGAAGATTTGGGTGTGCTTTGCGTTGATCTCTGCTTCGGGTTGAAGAAGAATGGATGTGCTTCGGTGGCTGTGCTTCAGGTGTGCTTCGCCGGCTACAAGCTTTAAAAAAAAAATGCAGCGGCGGCAGCTGCCGGCAGTTGGTCGTCGACAGGAGGATTGAAGAAGAATATGAGGGTGATGGTGAAGGGTTGAAGAAGAAGAAAAAGAAAAAAGAATTAAAGATATATTAAAATTTATTATTTTTATTATATATATTATTTTTTATTTAAAAAATAAAAAATACCACGTCAACGGTCTGTTAAAATCTAACGGAAAAATGGATGGAGGGACTAAAATGAAACTAAAACCAAACCTCAGAGACTAAATTGTTGATTTTGAAAACTCAGGGACCAAAATGAAACCTAGCCCAAACCTCAGGGACTAAAAGTGTATTTTTCCCTTTTTTTTATTTATTTTTATTTATTTTTATTTATTTTATTATTATCAGTTAATAAAAGAAAGTTATAACCTAATTTGAATACTAGTTTTTTTTTATTTAAAAAATAATTATAAAAATAGGTAACATTTAATTTGATTTTGAGTATATATTAAATCAGGTTTATAGCTAAAAGTATATGTTTATCTATCAATACTTTTGAACTTTTTTTTAGAGTAATTGCAGTGGGTGGCAAATTAATTATCTATAATACACTACAAGAAAATTTGTTTTTCCCGACGCACTTTCTCCCGACGCTGTTAAACACGTCGGGAGAAGGACCCTTTGCCGACGCACAAAGTCGGCGTCGGCATCTTTGCCGACGCCGTTAAGATGGCGTCGGTAGAGGTCTCCTCTCTTGACGCCATTTCTAGAGGCGTCAAGAGAAGTAACACTTATGCCGACGCATGTTAGACAACGTCGGCAGAGGTGACTTCTCCTGACGCGCTTCGAAAGGCGTCGGCAGAAGTTAATTTAAAAATTCACTAGTGAAATTTTTCCCTCCAAACAGAGACTTCTCCCGACGCTGTTTTCAACCCGCGTCGGCAGAGGTGACTTTTGTCGACGTGCTCCAAACGGCGTCGGCAAAAGTTCATTTAAAAATACGCTGGCAAAAAATTTTTCCCTCCAAACTGGGACTTTTCCCGACGCGGTTAAAATGGCGTCGGCAGAAGTGGTCTTTCCCGACGCCATTTTAACTTCGTCGGCAAAAACTCATTAAAAGCCCTAATCACTTTTTCTTCTTCTTCATTTCGTGTTTTTCTCCTCAGCCCTCCCCTCTGCGATTTCTTCTTCTTCTTCACTCTGCCATCACCGTCTCCATCGCCGTCTCCATCGCCGCTTGCCTTCGCCAACACTATTTCCTTCGTCATCGTTTGCCCTCAACCCCTCTCCTCTACGTTTCCTTCACCGTTGTAAGTAATTTCTTTCCTTGTTTTTTTCATTTCTTTTGGTGACTATTTTTGTTCTTTTTTTTTTCTTTGCATCTATATGTCATTGTTTTGCTTGCTCTAGATTGTGCTATTTATAGTTGTGTGTCCATTGTGTGTATGAGGGATTTTGTGTTAACAAAAACTTGGGAGGAGGGAGTTCGGCCAAATTATATGCAAGAGTTCGAATAAACTGATTTGAAGCCCATTTGTGTGATAAAAGGGTGATTTGGAGCTTATTTCTATGATTAATGTTTGATTTGGACACTATTTGTGTGATTAAAATTTGATTTGAAGCTATTATTGTGTGATTAAAGTGCGTTTTTGAGTCTATTGTATGATTAAAGCTTATTGGTGTGTGGTGTGTTTGGTTTGTTGTTTGTTCATTTCGTGAAAATGATGATGTTGTATAAAGGTACATCAATTGAAAATTTTGAGGCTTATGTTTGTTTGAATTTAATTGTTAAAGTATTGTAAAGTTTGTTGTTGTGAGAAAATTAACAAAAAATGAACTTACTTGATGTTTGCAAATTTCCTTCTTTTGTAGGTTATCTTCCATCTAATAAAAGGTCATATCAATGCACTTTCTCTCTAAAGAACAATTGTAAGTTGTTTCTTCTTTTTACTTTTGTGTTCACTTGTAAACTTAACTTATCTCTCTTAAGAAAAAATTAGCATTATGTTTATAAATGTTGCTATCTTGCAGTTATGGTAGCAAATAAAATTGTTAGTTGTTTTTTAAATTTGAGATTGTTTGTTGGGAGTTTGGAGTTTGAAGGTTTGACATTGAGTTTGTGCTTGTATAATATTGAGATTGTTTTCTTAGAGGGTGAGATTGTTTGATATTTTTGTTCTTAGGGTATTGTGTAGTTTGTTATTGTGAGAAAGTTGAGAAAAATTAACTTACTTGATGTTTGAAAAATTCTCTCTTGGTTAGGTTTTCTTCCATACAATAAAAGGTCACACATCAACAACAAATGCCCTTGTAAGTTGTTTCTTCTCTTTATTGTAGTGTTCACTTATAAATTTAGTTTATAAAGGTTGAGATTATAGTTTGAAGTTTAAGATTGAGTTTGTGTTCATATGATATTGAGATTCTTTGTTGGAGTTGGAGTTGGAGTTTTATTTCTATGATTCAAGTTAGTTTAGGCATTTTAATCATTCTAGTTTTGATTATTTTGAGTGTAAGGTAGGTGATAGATTGTTTGAGTACATGGGTGCATAAGGAATTTTTGTTATGTTCTTAAGTCTTGAAAAGTTAGTTAATCTTGTTATGTTCATTAGTTTTGAAAACTTAGTTAAATTTAGAAGTGTAGGTGTATATACGAGAAGTGTAGGTGTTAAGTTTTAAGTTTAGGTGTTTTGTAGTTTAGAACTTTTAAATGTAACACAACCTATGGACACTCCAAACTTAGGTACGAAGAAGTTCAAATTTGCTTGTAGTGCCAATTTACTTATTCGTATCCTAATTTATCATATCTTCATGGTTTAAGTTTTAGATGCTATATATGTCCATTTAGAAGTTCAAAGTTTAATATTTGTTTACTTAGTAAATCAAACTAATTTTTGTTGCTTTGATCGTTTTAGTTCATTATGTTCATATGGATTGTGTACCTTTGGAAGTTACTTTAAAATTTTGGTTGTTTTTCTTAAATTTGGTGTTTTGCTTCTATAGTTTTGTAATTTCATTAGTTAAATCTTAACTTCATTAGTTATGATTTGGATTACTGTGTTATGCGAAATCTAAATCGATTGTATTTGGAGATTGAGGTGTTGCCCAGGTGTTATGAGGGCTGTAGTTGGATGTTTCTAGCTATATTGAAGTGCATTTCTCTTATTTAGCAGGTCTAAAAAAATATGGGTTACTCTTATCTATGTCGTTATGCTGCCGATTTTTTCGGGGCATCTAATTAATACTTTAGATGGTTTAAATTAGTTTAAAAGTTAGTGTAAAACTTAGTTTCAAGTTTAAGACTTTCGCTTCTAGAATCTAATTGGTTTTCTTCCTTTGATTTTTTTTGTAGATGATTCGACTCAATCTTGATATGGAATGACACATTTGCATTTGAAGGCCGTCACGAGCTTGTTATTAGAATTATGTGTACCTAAAGGCTTTCGCTTCGAACTTTTTATTAGAATTATGTGTACCGAACAATATTTTTAATTTCGTATACTTTTTTATACTTTCAGTTTTCTGTACTTCAATTTATAATACATGTTTTTATATCTCTAGACTTTCATGTATATGTTTGAACTTAATTGAATGCATTTTGATTTTATGTATTTGTGTAATATCTTGAATGTATTTCTTTTAGAATTTTAAAACAGAAAAAATAACAAAACGAAAAAAAAAAAGATAAATAAAGGCTCTGCCGACGCGTAAGTCAACGTGTCGGCAGAGGGCATTTCTGCCGACGCGCAAGTCAACGCGTCAGCAGAAAGCGATGGACTCGATTTTCTGCCTACGCGTTGACCATGCGTCGGGAGAAATGGCCTCTCCCGACGCTAAAGTCAACTCGTCGGCAGAAAATCGAGTCCATCGGTGATAAAAAACTAATAGTCTTGGATTGATTTCTATTAGTGACATTATGCCAGTTGAGCTATGCTCTTGTTGGCTCATGTATATTCTAGTTTATATATCATTTATAATAGATTAGTCGATATAGATGATATTATAAACAATATAATGATTCATATATATTCTGGATTATATATCATATACCATGGTTTATTTATTAATTTGATTAGTTGATATAAATTATTTTATAAACTGTATGTTGTTTCATATATATTTCTTGTTATATATCATATCATGGTTTATATATTAATTCGACTAGTTATATTATATTTTTTAAAAAATGTTTTTTTTAGAACATTTTTTAAAAAAAATGTTGATTCATATATATTTTGGGTTATACATTGTATATCCATTTCATAGGTAGCATTAATGTACCAATGATATATTTATTTATATTATTCTATCTTGATTCATATATGTATTTCACCTATTAAAAAAACTTCAAAATAAATCACATATATGTCCAAACCATCGTTTATTTGAAATCAATGTTTTAAATTTCCATCGACATGTCGACATTTCCATCGACATTTCCATATTTCCATGGGTTCGACATCAACATGCAGGATGAATCGACATTTCCATTATATCGTAAAAAAATTGATAAAATGTAAACAAAATGTAACTAATATGGAGATAATATTTATCTTAAGTATTTTGACTTATTTTAAAAGTGTAAAACATTTATTTGTTAATTTAAATATTTTTTTGATTTTTTTGTTTTGAACATTTTTCATTTTGTCGATATTTCCATCGACATTTCCATTAAATTGAGACCTCAACATTTCCATCGACATTGACATTTTAACCCTTGTTTGAAATAACCCTCTGGAAAATAAGCAATGAAAGTTTTATAGTGTTGTCAAATTATTTGGAATAAACCCCACATATATTTGACATTTGAAAAATGAACTTGGAAATAAATCTCATATATGTCTAAACAATTTTTATTCAAAATAGCTCCATATATATTAGGTAAAAATATGAAAAATGAGCAATAAAATATAGAAAGTTCGATGGTGTTCTCGGATTATTTATAATAAACCCTATATATATTTTACATTTTAAAAAAGAACTTGGAAATACATATATGTACAAATCTTCCTTATTTGGAATAACCCACACATATATTTTACCTTATTTATTTGATTTTGATGGTTGTTTGCACGGAAAAGAAGTTGTCAAACCACTATCAAATGAAACAGGGCTCCTCCTCGTTGTTCTTCGGTCAAAGAAACAAATGTATTGCTCCGTTGGTCATCGTTCGATGGAATAAGAGTCAATTCTTTTGGTGAGGATGATTAAATCTAGATGAATAGAAATGCCAAAAGAAAAAAGTATCATTTAAAAAATAAAAAATAAATAAAAAACAATGAAAAGAATGAATTTTGAAGGTATTATAAACTTGAACCTGGACAAAATAAAATGAAAAGAATGGAAAAATGAAGAACTCGAATCTGAATGGGACGACACGTGAATTTTCTATCAAATGACCGTAGCTATTTTAGGGGTCTAGATCTTTTGAGGAATAAAGAGTGATTTTATGCTTTGTTTGGCATCCTTAATTGAATGGAAATGATTTTAAATTCCATGATTAAAAAAAAAAACGGAAATGATTTTAAAATCATAATCTTGTTTGGAACCCAATGGATTTTTAATGGATTTTAAATCAGTAAAAATAACATTTCTTGTTTGGAAGTTTAAAAGAAATGAAAAGAAAGCAATAATTTTACAATTACACCCTTATAATTATAATTATTATTAAAAAGAATTAATATCCCTATTTTTTCTATGTATTTATTAGGTATTTTAAAAAGAATAAAAGTTAAATAAATATAAAAACCGAAATCCAAGTTAAATAGTAATTAAAAAAATTAAAAAAAAACAAGTTAACGTAATAAATCAACCAACCAAATCATTTTTTCTATGTATTTATTAGGTATTCATTTTGTTTTCATCAATAACCAAATCAGAAGGGTAAAATTGGAATGTGATTAATTTTCCTTCAAAATCCTGCCAAATCCGACCTATTTTGGACGAAAAATATTTTGAGGCAAAACAGGATTTCAAATCAGATTGGATTTCAAATTCTATTTTTTTGGTTCTAACCAAACACTGGAAATGATTTTAAATCCATTTTGATTTGAAATCCTTCCAAATAATAGTATTCCAAACAGAGGGTTAGGGATCTTTAAAAATTAGAAAGTGAATTAAATGAGTTTGGAATTTTAAATAGGAAGGAATAAAATCTATTTTTTTCTTTTAAAATTTTTGTTGCCTTTTAAATATAAAGATTATGGTAGAGGACATAAAAGTAATTGAATCACAACTTTATATGCAAAAAAATCTAAGGTTTTTGGCTCTTTGTGTGAAAAATGATAGAGTTAGACAAAAATAAAATATAGATACCTCGTTTATGGGCTAACCACGTAGTTATCCCTTAGGAATATTGTACACATATATAACGAAAAGTAATAGTCTAAATTTGGACCCTATATTTCATAAATGTCCAAGTTTCCCATTTTTTTTTACAGAAAAGGCCTAATGTCCAACTTTTTTCATAAAAATCATGATCATTTTACGATTCAGCCCTCATATCCACTACTAACTATTTAAAAAAAATAAAATAAATAAAATAAAACCAAAAAAGGAAACACAAACTGTTGGTGAGAGATAGTGAACAGAAAAGGAAAGAGATTTTTTAATTACTTTCCAATTTTGAAACATCCCTAAAATCACTCCCAATTTTTCCAAAAAAAAAAAAAAAAAAATCCTAAAACCACTCACTATTTTTCTCAATTCACACACGGTTTCTTCCTCCCTCCATTCCTCCTTCATGATCTTTCTCCCTCATGGTCTCTCAACCTCTCTTTCCCTCTTCATCTCCGATCCTTTTCTTGTCGCCCAACCACCACCGAAAGCGCCGCCGGTGTCCAACCATCGCCATTGCAAACTCGAATAAGCAGCACCCATGCATCAATGGATACCACCAACCCAGTTATTGCCCTCAAATTGTCGCTGTTTTATCGTGGGTATCGTTGAATTTCATCACCGTCGTGGTATATTTAATATATACATATGTATATATTACATAAAAAATAAGGTTTTTTATAGTTATATACAGGTTTTTTTTTTCCAATATCTATATTTCTCCTAAATGCATGGGTATATTTAATATAACACATACATGTATATATATAATATATATTAGCATATAACTAAATATACAAGTGTATATTTAATACTATAGTAATAGTAATGAGACAAGAAAAAAACTCGGTATACGTGGCTACAATAATGAGTAAAAAAATGAAAACTTATGTACCTAGTATATATAAGCTGGTATATATGAATATAAATGTTTTTCTGTAAAATGCAAAAATCTAAAAAAAAAAAAAAAAAGTACATAGACTATGAGACATATATACTAAACTATTATATATTGAATATTAACCAAAATATTTAATAATCAATGCAATATATGCATAGATTATAAACGGTATATTACTGGAAATATGTATATATATATAAAATAACCGAAATAGTTATGTCAGTAAAATGAATATTAATCGAAATATATACACATTTTTTAGATATTTTCAGAGTAGGGGTGCAAGGAAAAGCCGAAAAAACCGAAAAACCCGCTTAAGCCGACCGAAACCGCTGCTGGTTCGGTTCATAATCGGTTCGGTTCATAATCGGTTCGGTTAGTGGTTTCGATTTGATTATATAGAAAACCGATTTATTCGGTCGGTTTGTGGTTTTTGGTAATGAAGAACCGAAAATAACCGAGCCAAACAATAATATATACATCAGCCGTTCATAATCAAACATATCTGATGGTTGTGGTCTATTGGCTTCTCAGCTCGCTTGCAAAACGAGTGGGCGTGAGTTTGAGCAACATGTATGCAGCAATTTTTTTAAAATATTCACTGAATCATCAGTGATCAGCCGAAAAAAGTTTGACCTAGCCCAATAATGCGTGACTAAGCCCAATAGACCGAAAATTAAAAAAAAAAAAAGAGAGAAAAAATGGATCAACCGAAAATTACAGGAATCATTAGGGCAAGAATGCAAGAAAATATTAAGGATTTAGTTAGAATGAAATTTAATCTTGAAAATCTACAAAACTATGGACATTTATGAAAATAAAACAACCTATGTACCAAAATTTCTCTAACTTAAATTGGAATTGTTAGTGTCATGGTAGTACAAATTAGTGTGTGCAATATATTCATTTCCATGATTCTCACTTTATGGAAATTATTTTAATTGATGGTATTATTTACAACTTGAACGTAGGTTGAGTACCTAAGACATACACCTCTAATCCAGAGATGTGTTGTTGAATTAAAAAAAAATCATTATCCAAAGATGCATTTTCCCACTATAGAAGTTCTAAATATCGCATGAATCATTTTACAAGAACTTTTTTGTTTGCAATTGTTAATTTAAGGTTCTCAATTGTTAATGAAAGAAAAATAAATTTCAAGCACTATGTAGAAATGGTTAATTTATTATTTTTGTACTTTTTTTGTTCTTAAAAAAATGTAATTAGATGGAGAATCAAAGAACAAGAGTGTTTCACCATTTTCGAAAAAAAAAAACAAGAGTATTTCTTCATAAATATTTGGATTTTTTTTTTTTTTTTTGGGTATTTTAGAAACATTTTAAAAAATTGCTTCCATGAGCATATACTAACTCGTTGAATTGCTGACTTAGGAATATATTTGTATTTCAAGTGATCTCCAATAGATAAACGTTAAATCAACCATGCATATTTTCCAACATTTTGAGAAGCACGGTAAGTTTTGTAAGTTGCAATATCAAATTCAAAAAACGAAGCAAGTTTATTCAAATTTATCATCTCTGGATGAAAAGATCTTGACTTTAGCATACCATCTCTTATCAACCAATGAACCAAAATGCCAAATCCATATATATATATATATATATATATATATATATATATGCCTAAAAGACAAGGGATTATTTGATATATTTAGCAATTATTGCTAAAAAAAATATATATATATAAACAAGTAACATTGACATTTGTTTTATATAGAAAAAAAAAAACAATATTTTCTAAAAATTGTTGAAGAGTAAAACATCTAGCAGAAATTGTTGAACATAGTATAATCAAATAAATATACGAATGTTCATCTTATCCAAAGAGATTATTAAAATATGAACAACTCAACCAAACAACCTGTATTATGAGGGAAAATCAAGTGAGAGTAATAAAGAGAAAATAAACAAGGCTATATAATATAAAGATGAAAGAAATGAAGTGAGAATGAAAATGTAAAAGGTAAGATATGTGAATAAGAGAATATTATTAGTTGATGAAGCATGGCATGGGGAATGTTTCAGTGAGTTTGAGCATCATTTAAGCCTAATTGAAAATCCACAAAACAAAAGGCCTTTTTTTTTGCATCTGTTTGATTTGATTGATAGAAGGAAAGCCATGAACAAACTGCTACTCTTTAGCCCATAGCATATTTCTGGGTCCAAGATCGGGCGTTATTTTCATACTTAGCTCTGTCATTTTTGTACATATGAGCTATCTCTGGCACCAGAGGATCGTCTGGGTTTGGGTCTGTTAGCAGCGAGCATATCGACAACAGCACCTGCACAACCATCACCATCAACACTCTTTTTAACACTTTATGTCTATCATCTCGGCCTCGTTTGATAATCATTTGATTTTTGAAAATTAAACTTATAAACACCACTTCCACCTCCCATATGATTCTTTGTCTTGTTGTGTACCTCCTCCCAAAAACCAAGCCAAGTTTTGAAAACTAGAAAAAGCAAGCTCTGTTTGATAACCATTTGGTTTTTGAAAATTATGCTTGTTTTCTCCCAAATTACCTAGAATGGTTTTCATCTTTGTTACGATACCATTTGAATTCCTTGTCAAATTTCAAAAACAAAAACAAGTTTTTGGAAACTACTTTTTTTGGTTTTCAAAATTTGACTTGATTTTTGAAAACAAGGAAGAAGGTAGATATTAAAACAAAGAAACTCATAGGTAGGAATAGATGTGTGTAAGCTTCATTTTCAAAAACCAAAAACAAAAAACCAAATGATTATCATGCAGGACCATAGTTTTCAAAAACTTGTTTTTATTTTTGAAATTTGGCTAGGAATTTAGAGGTGTCCTTGAGAAAAATAAAAAACCATGGTAAGTAAATTGGATCAAAACAAGTATAATTTTCAAAAACCAAAAACAAAAAACCAAATGGTTATCAAATGACCCCTAAATTTTTAGTTCTCAAAACTTTGAATCAGGTTTTTTGTTAGGTTTTTTTAAAAAAAACAAAAAACCTAGGAATAATGTATAATAATGTATAGATAACAAAACAAAGAAACTTATGAGTGGAAGTAATGTTTATAAACTTAATTTTCACACACCAAAACCAAATACCAAATGGTTATCAAATGGGCCTAACATTTTTGTCTATTTAATTGATTAGTCAATGTCTGAAGTGGGCAAATGTTAGAAGCCACACATGGTTCATAGAAAAAAGTTAACTCAAGTTCACGGATTAAACAGAGCAAAATAGACTATTTGAAAATTGAGGGACTAAATCAAATTACATATGAAAATTGAGAAGAATTTGAACCAAAGATTTAACAAGCTGACATTAGCATGGTCGTACCTTGGAAACAGTAAGAGCAGGGCTCCATTGCTCTTTCAAAATGTCGAGGCAGATACTTCCATTGTTATTGATGTTAGGATGATAAACTTTGGTTTTAAACGAAACCTGCTCAAACACACAATATAATTGTCATTACCGTATCTATGAACCTTTCTTTGTAAGATTTGACGTTGATCGCTTTTGCAAGATTACAAAGCAAGACAATTCAAAAGAGGGGCAGGTCCGACAAGGCAACAACCAAACCAGAAACAGGACTGATACAGAAACTGAACCAAGAACATTGATAAGAAACAAAACTTTCATTATCTTTTATTTATTTATTATTATTATTATTATTATTATTATTATTATTTTGATAAAGAACCAAAGAAAAAATGAAAGAATACACGGACATACAAAAAAACAAGCCCACAAAAGGGGGTCAAACTAGAGAAAGGGACCCCAATCAAGCATAATAAGACCTAATGGATAATTACAAAACACCTTAGAAACTGACAACCAAAGAGAAACATGATATCTAGTGAGGGACCACTCCTGCTCCCTAAACACTATTATTTCTTTTCCCCCAAAGATTCCAAAACAAAGCACACATCCCCGCTTGCCACAAAAATCTCGCTTTCTCTCGAAACGGCGGATGGAGGAGATCCTCGATCATCTTCCTGTGATCAACAAAAGTCATACCCTGCATCCCAAAAGCCTGACCAAACCGACCCCACACACCAAACAGCTAAAAATAAGGCTCCCAATTTGCAAAGTTTAGCATCAGGCCATAATTACAAAAAATCTTTAGAAGTAGAAGACCAAGAAGATGCAAAAGATTCTAACCAGGTCCCAAATAACATCATCCCTATTAGTGTCTTCTCCTTGGAAGAGAACCAAGAAGAAGAAGTATAGAAAAAATAATTGCTCCACATTAATTGACCAACTGACCTTAATAAGGATGGTGGTTTGACCTAGTAAAGGGACTCTGGAAGAATGGCTTCAAGCCCCCTACCTACCTAGGTATTAAAATCTTATGGCTCTACCTACTGAGCTATTAAAATCTGAAGTATTTTCTAATAACCATAATAAAATCTTATGGCAAAAACCTACTTAACCTATTACTTGAATCGCGTGTAAGCAGGCTATGAAGCTTGCAGATTAAAAAATATTATAACATTCAGGAATATATTTTGAGGTACTCAAGGAAAATAAAAACATTTTCTACCCACTTGAAAGAGAAACTCGGCTTTTAATTTAGTCTCAAACCGTGTCATGGATATGTTTTTGTTTTGGCAGGAATCAGTGTAACTAGAATAAAAAAAACTCTTGAAAACTTGATAGTCTAATGCCATGCTACAAACAAGAAGCTGTTGCACAGAATCACGAGCATGATCCCATAGAGTACAAGGAATTCATTAATTAATAAATACTAGGATACAATCATGAGGAAAAGAAAATAGAAGCAGACTGACTGAATAAGGAAGGATTTAATACCTTTGGTGGTTTAAAGGGATAATCTGGTGGAAAGTGAATGTTCACTGAAAATACACCCCCAGCATAAGGGCTGTCTGCTGGACCCATAATTGTTGCTTGCCAGTGAAACATGTCTTGACCAACAGGACCTGTAAATAATGGTATCAAAAGAAAACATTCAATGGAGGAATACGAGCATGAAGTGACTCACAAGTTCTGGAGTTAGATGAGCCATTATACATGACATAAAAAATCAGTTCTGCTCAGACATCAATTTCCCTAGAAACTAAATCCATAAAATAAAATACCATAATACCATATCTATGAGAACAAAATCCCACACAAACTCCAAACATCAGAGCAATGTAAAGATCCAAAAATAACAAGGGCATGGTATAAATCGACAAAACTAATCAGAACTTTTTACCAAACATAAGCAGGGCCATTATCCATAATTCCATACAGAATTTGACATTACAAATAATTCAACATGGCAGCACAATGGGATCTTAGTCATGCAACACCGCTTTCTTGATGATATTAACAAGTATATGCAAAGGCATTATCAAGAGCAACAAAAGAATTGTTTCAAAATAACTCGTCATGGCTCCAGATGAAAGCTCAATCACTTCAACAAATGACTTTGCATGCAAAACTAGAAAGATCGAGTGCTCAGTACAAACCAGCGCTACAAGAAACAGGAGGGTCCTTTTGCAGGTCTTTTAACTCCTTGGCAATACGTTTGGAAGCCATCACACCTTGAAAATCAGGGTAGAGGCCTCTGACTCCTGGACAATATGTCTTCTATGCAGAAAAAGACAACATATGATAATAATTAAAATATGAAAACATCATCACAAATTAAAATATCACAAATCACAAAAAGAAAAAAAAGAAACGCCAACAATATCAATGATAAGGGACAATGATTATGCATATAAATTGGTTTGGACACATATCCTAGAAAGTCTATTGGTCACTAAGTGGCTACATGCTCACTAGTCGAAAATATTAACATGAAATTTGTACTCAAACTCAATAAACCATTTCAGCACCATTATTGATTGCCAAAAATACTAGAGAATCAGAAAATCAAGACTTGAATATGCATAAATTTGATTTCAACTAAAGAGGCACAATCAGAGAAAAGATATCATTCCTATCAAAGAACTTGGACAGACAGCACTATAGCAATTTGTTTTATGATATCCATATAATCTACTAAACAAATACTTATAATAGGATCAGCAAAAAAAAAAAAAAAAAAAAAAAAAAAAAAAAAAAAAAAAAAAAAAAAAAAAAAAAAAAACCAACATTAAGAAGATAGGTGAAATTAAAAGAACAAAAGAGATAGATAAGCATGCATGATCAAAAGGAGCCCCTACTCTAGTAATTAGTACCACTGCCAGTCACACAACATGCTTTGGAGTGCAAAAAGATCCCAGAATAGTGTTATAATATAATCTAAAAATTTACCCTCAAGCAAATAAACGCCTCTCTCTTACCCAATATACCCATTAAACTACTACCCTAATAGGCAAGATAGAACAAAAACAACCATGTAGTCTAAAACTCAAAACTCTGAAGGAGAAACCACACAAATTTTCAACAATAAGCGATCACGAACATAAGAGACCAATACAGAAAAAGCAAAGGATCGATCGCAGAACCCTAAAAGCGAAATAAAAAACGAAGAGAAACCCATCAAAATCGGAGCAAAATCAACAAAAAGCCAAGAAGCAGAGAGTCGAGAAAAACCCTGAAAACCCTTGAGAGACAGAGAAACAGAGAAAATAGAGAGAATAAAGGGGATTTGGCTCACCTTTGGAGGAGGATTCCGTAGGGTTTTGAAAAGCGATTGGAAGAGAAGAATGGAGAGATGGAAGAAGAGAAGAGAAGCGTGTTTATATAAGAATTTTGGCGACCCTCCAAGTTTGCCTATAGCTGTATTTCTTGCATGCACACGGCTTCAGCTTCGGAAATTGTTCAAAAAAGTTTATTCTTTTTGTTTGTTTGTATTTGATTTCATTTCACGTATCTCTCTTTTGGGCTGGGCTTTGAGTATATATATAGGGATATAGAGATTGGGCTGTTTAAAGAGGATAAGAGATGGAAAAGGGGCAACAAGAAAAATGGCTACAAATAAAAAGGTGGCTTGAAAAATGGCTACAAACGTTTGTAAATTAAATAGATGGCTAAACCATTTATTAATTAATAATTCCCTAATTATACAAGACAAAAATGCCCCTCAACAAACTTCCTAACGTGTTGTTAACGTTTAAAACCAAAATCAGAGTTTAAGAGAGATAAAAAAACACCCCTAAAAATAGTTGGAGACATTTTAGGAGGTTTGAAAATCCGAAAATAAAAAAGACACACAACTATTTTGAAACCCAAATGTACCAGACCCTAGTTGTTCCTCGGGAATAGGAGTAAATACCTTGTCGGACAATGAGTACAAAGTTCAACCACCCCGTCAGTAGAGAGAAACACCTCTGAACTCCATTGATCAGGAACAATATTCCTGTCCATCTGCATATTTACTACCTGCACCTAAGAACCTCTAAAAAATTAAGAAACCGGAATTATAACACATCTGCTGCAATGTTGATCGGGAACAACATTCCTGTCCATCTGCATATTTACTACCTTGTCGGACAATGAGTACAAAGACCCTAGTTGTTCCCGGGAATAGGAGTAAATACCTTGTCGGACAATGAGTACAAAGTTCAACCACCCCGTCAGTAGAGAGAAACACCTCTGAACTCCATTGATCAGGAACAACATTCCTGTCCATCTGCATATTTACTACCTGCACCTAAAACCTCCGAAAATTTGAGAAACAAAAAAGAAACGTAATTATGACACAAAAAAACCTGCATTCCCACCGCCAACCATAGTGGATATCGCTACCTACCTCTCGCATCACGTCGACGCCCCCCTGCCGTCCCCGCGACCTTCATCCGGTACGCCGACGAACACGTATTGCATGCTCAACCCTTTCTTCTTCTACGCGAGGCCTGTACCAAAAAATTTGAAATAAGGTAACGGATTCCTTCCCCCTCCATTATATTTGCAACAAAAAGATTCGTTTCTTCCTTGCAATCCCGAGATTTTAGGGGTTCGTTTCTTCCTTGCAATCCCGAGATTTTAGGGGTTCGTTTCTTCCTTCCCCCTCCATTATATTTGCAATAAGCTAACGGATTTTAGGGGATGTCCCCGCGTCTGTCCCCATAGGGTGTATACTAGTATTGACCCCCGGGGTGTCAACGACTATACAGCACCCCCTGTATGTACCGTTTTGAAAACCGTTGACCATCCAAAAAACATCTCTGTCCTCAGAAATGATTATGTTAATTGGGTTAATCGACCAGCTCCTGAAGAGTGTTAGCCGAGTAATCATATTACCGTCCTGGAGCTGAAGGTATTTCGCCAGACATACTTTAAACTCTTGGAGACTCGAATCAATTCTAACATCCACGCTTCCGGACTTGAAATCACTGTAAATACCCCCAGCACTCCAGACACCACCAAACAAAATCGTGACCTGTTGAACTGTTGCCATGTTAGATTAGGACGGAAAATTACTGTCGCAATGTGATCGTGATATAAAACAAAAAGATAATACAATATGACATTTATATGAGGGGCAACAATGTGAAGGAATAAATAAATAATCGTTGGAAACTACCTACGCCTAAACAGTAGGTAGTCCTTAACAGATCACAACAGACCGCCCCCAAAATCTCGTGTAAATAGAGATACATCCAGAGCGCAATAAAGGGACCAAATCCCGTGTAAACCGGGATACACCCAGCGCACAAGAAAAAGCCGAGCAACGTGCGTGTAACAAAAACGGACGTTAGGGCCGTCTGTATATAGTCGTATATACCAGGGGTAAAAACGTCCAAAAACATTCAGTAAAACGGTTCCTATTATTCCGGTAGCCACGCCTGCAAATACCAAACTTCCGTAGCCAAAAATCAAGCCCGCTTTTTTTTTGTAGCCATTTAGCACAATTCCCCGATGGAAAATGGGGGGTTTTGAGAATGGGAAATTGGGCTGAATAGCTAGAAAAAAAAAAAAAAAAAGGGGAATTGTGCTAAATGGCTATAAAAAATAAGCGTTCTTGATTTTTGGCTACGAAAGTTTGGTCTTTGCAGGCGTGGCTACCGGAATAGTAGGAACCGTTTTCCTGGATTTTTTTGGACGTTTTTACCCCTGGTATATACGGCTATATACAGACAACCCTAACGTCCGTTTTTGTTACACGCAGGTTGCTCGCCTTTTTCTTGCCCGCTGGGTGTATTCCGGTTTACACGGGATTTGGTCCCTTTATTGCGCGCTGGATGTATCCCTATTTACACGAGATTTTGGGGGGCGGTCTGTTGTGATCTGTTAGGGACTACCTACTGTTCAAGCGTAGGTAGTTTCCAACAATTATTTTTTTATTCCTTCACATTGTTGCCCCTCATATAAATGTCATAGTGTATTATCTTTTTGTTTCATATCACGATCACATTGCGACAGTAATTTTTCGTCCTAATCTAACATGGCGACAGTTCAACATGTCACAATTTTGTTTGGTGGTGTCTGGAGTGCTGAGGGTATTTACAGTGATTTCAAGTCCGGAAGCGTGGATGTTAGAAGTCATTCGAATCTCCAATAGTTTAAAGTATGTCTGGCGAAATACCTTCAGCTTCAGGACGACAATATGATTACTCGGCTAACACTCTTCAGGAGCTGGTCGAATAACCCAATTAACATAATCATTTCTGAGGACAAAGATGTTTTTTGGATGGTCAACGGATTTCAAAACGGTACATACAGGGGGTGCTGTATAGTCGTTGACACCCCGGGGGTCAATACTGGTATACACCCCATGGGGACAGACGGGTATACACCCCTCATATACGGTTACAATCAAAGCGGGACATTATCGGATTGCAAGGAAGAAACAAACCCCTAAAATCTCGGGGGTAATGAATCTTTCTGTTGCAAATATAATGGAGGGGGAATGAATCCGTTACCTTATTTCAATTTTTTTGGTACAGGTCTCGCGTAGAAGAAGAAAGGATTGAGCATGCAAGAGGTTTTCGTCGGCGTACCGGATGAAGGTCGTGGGGACGACGGAGGGGGGGCGTCGACGTGATGCGAGAGGTAGGTAGCGATATCCACTATGGTTGGCAGTGGGAATGCAGTTTTTTTTTTTGCTCTCAAGGGGTTTGTCAAGGTGGAAGATGAAGGATGTTTTGGAGGTGGTAATGGAGGTTTTTTGGGTATCGAGGGTTGTGGGGGATGGAGACGAGCAGACGGGGCTGGTGCACCGGGGGGGGGTTGGTGGGTGGGGCGGTGCTCATAATTGCAGCAGGTGTGTCATAATTACTGTTTCTTTTTTGTTTCTTAATTTTTCAGAGGTTCTTAGGTGCAGGTAGTAAATATTCAGATGGACAAGAATATTGTTCCCGATCAACATTGCAGCAGGTGTGTCATAATTTCGGTTTCTTTTTTGTTTCTTAATTTTTCAGAGGTTCTTAGGTGCAGGTAGTAAATATTCAGATGGACAGGAATGTTGTTCCCGATCAATGGAGTTCGGAGGTGTTTCTCTCTACTGAGGGGGTGGTTGAACTTTGTACTCATTGCCCAACAAGGTATTTACGCCTATTTCCGGGGAACAACTAGAGTATGGTACATTTGGGTTTCAAAATAGTTGTGTGTGTTTTTTATTTTCAGATTTTCAAACCTCCTAAAATGTCTCCAACTAATTTTAGGGGTGTTTTTTTATCTCTCTTAAACTCTGATTTTGGTTTTAAACGTTAACAACACGTTAGGAAGTTTGTTGAGGGGCATTTTTGTCTTGTATAATTAGGAAATTATTAATTAATAAATGGTTTAGCTATCTATTTAATTTACAAACGTTTGTAGCCATTTTTCAAACCACCTTTTTGTTTTTAGTCATTTTTCTTGTTGCCCCAAAAAAAAAAAAGAAATTATGTCTGACCATCTTCAAGCCCCATTTTACAAAAATGTCTAAGATAGGAAATTTTTTCTGATTTAGAATTTTCAATTTTTTTTGTGACAAATTTTCCCTTTTTTGCTTCCTCTCTCATCAATAAGTTTGCTTCATATTATCTCTCTTCATTCATTGTTATATCATTCTTGGCTTCATCTCTCCTCAATAAGTTTGGTTCATATTATCTCTCTTCATTCAATAATATCCCACCAAATTTTTCTGTTTTTGAGGCATTTATGGAATTTTTAATAAATACATTTTTGTCTTTTTGCCTTCCATTTTAATGCATTCCTTTAACCCTAAATTTATCTATTCTCCTCCCTCTCCTTCTTCCCCAAATTTCGACCATCCCTCCACCACAAAGCGCCGCCATGAACAACCTGACGTCGTTTCCATTTCCAAAGAGTTGAACGAAGTTGATCCACCGCCCACCGGACAGAGGTTATATCGCCGTCGTCGTCGAGCACGGCACATCCGTCTTCCCCAAGTTCGCTGGCTGCAGTGTGTTTGGTCGCACCACCGGCGAGCCTCGCCAAGAGAAACCCAACAAGCGTCGATCGAAGTAATTTTGTTAATTTTCTTTGAGAATTCTTCTTTTTTTTTTCTCATGTGATTTATGGGATTTTCATGTTTGTTGGAAAAGAGAGAAATTACCGAAAGAACAGAAATTAATTGATCTGAAAATGAAAAAAAAAAGTTCTTGGTATATGCAAACATATCTTGGTATATGCAAACATAGGTATATGCAATTTTTTTTACTCTAGCCATAACCTAATATATTTAATTCATATACACTGGGATATAATATGCATGTAGAACACTAAGACATATATTCATGGAAACAATCTCAGCAATTATATATATATATATATATATATATATATCAACATACAATATATAATGAGTATAATAAAACTATACATCTGTATTTATCTGATATCGAATGTTTGCAAATTTTTTTACTCTAGCCATAACCTAATATATATAATTCATATACACCGGGATATAATATGCATACAGAACACTAAGGCATATATTCATGGAAACAATCTCAGCAATCACACATATATATATATATCAACATACAATATATAATCAATATAATAAAACTATACATCTGTATTTATCAGATATCAAATGTTTGCAATTTTTTTTACTCTAGCCATAACCTAATATATATGATTCATATACACTGGGATATAATATGCATACAAAACACTAAGGCATATATTCATGGAAACAATCTCAGCAATGATATATATATATATATCACCATATAATATATAATCGGTATAATAAAACTATACATCCGTATTTATCTGATATCAAATGTTTACAATTTTTTTTACTCTAGCCATAACCTAATATATATAATTCATATACACCGGGATATAATATGCATATAGAACTCTAAGACATATATTCATGGAAACAATCTCAGCAATCATATATATATATATATCACCATACAATATATAATCAGTATAATAAAACTATACATCAGTATTTATCAGATATCAAATGTTTGCAATTTTTTTACTCTAGTCATAACCTAATATATATAATTCATATACACTGGAATATAATATGCATACAGAACACTAAGGCATATATTCATGAGAACAATAGATAATAGGAGATAATGCAAAATGGCAAAAAGGGAAGAAAAAAAAAACTCAATTTCCCAAAAACGAAAAAAAGGAAAATATTGATGGGAGAGAGAGAAAATATTCAGTCATTATTGATTGGAGAGAGATGTTTGACCATTATTGATGGGAGAGAGAGAAAATGACCATTATTGATGGGAGAGAGAGAAAATGATCATTATTGATGGGAGAGAGAGAAAATATTTCGTCATTATTGAAGAGAGATGAAACAAAGGACTCTTTGGTAAAATGACCATGACTTTTATGTAAAAAATGGAGGCCCAATGTCTATTCTTGAAAAAAATAGTGTAGTTGGACAAATTTGAAAATAGAGGGCCCAATTTAGGCTATATGTGTACTTATCTAAAAAAAGAAGTCTTCTTGTTTTTTAGCTACAGATGGTCAGAATTGGTAGGGGTGGTTACCGCATTTTCTGGAACTTTTTTCCATATTTTTTTTGACATTTTTACCCTTAGTATATACGACTATAGACAAACGTCGTTAACAGATTTTTTTTGTTTTCATTCAGTTTCTCCCCTTTTTTCGAGATGAATGAATCCCAATTTATAGGGAATTCAGTTGGCGATATGTGTTCAACTATATAAAAAGATCTACCTATTTTTTAGGCTAAGGTTTCAATGTTTTCAACGGTAAAAAAAAAAAAAAAAATTATCCCTCACATTTTGCCCTTCATTATGTTGGATTGGTATGGCAACCCTAGAGGGGGGTGAATAGGGTTTAATAAAACTTTTTCCTAAAATGACTCAATTAAACTAATTAACACACTTTTTATAAGCAATAAGAGAAATTTCAATATATGCAACAAATAAGAACAAACTAAAGCATGCAATAGATTGCTTAAATTAATTGCAAAAATAAAAAGGAAAGAGTTAGAGAAGAAGACACCGTAATTTTTATAGTGGTTCGGTCAAACTCGACCTACTCCACTCCCCAAGCGCCTCTTGGGAATTTGAATAAAAACCTTTTGACTCTTTCCACGGATTAGAGCCCAACCGTTACACCACTGCTCCTTTTACGGGTTCAAGAGCAAACCCGATCCTTTCCACGGGTTAGGATCAAACAGTTACAAGTGTTGGAATTTTTGAATAATACAATACAACTCTCAATAGAGTGGATTTACAAATTTGAGCACTCAACAAATATATCCTCAGAATACAATATCACTCTCTCAAGAATAAGATGAAAAGAAAAATTTGGGAGCTTGGAGAGAGCAACAATGGAAACTTTTGAGTTTTGGAGGATTGTAAAATTGTAAAATTGTTGGTAAAATTTTGGAGAGGAAGATGAGTTTAAAAAGAGAGGGAAATGAGGTAAAAAATGAATTTAAATTTGGACCATTGGATTTGAAGATAAAGAAAAATAAAGGGTGGAGATTAAAAGAAATTTAAAAGAAAAAATAAATATAAAATATATAATTAAAATAAATAAATAAATAATTTTTTTTTTAAAAAAAACAAACGGTAATTTTTTTTTAAATATATAATAATAATAATAATAATAATAATAATAATAATAATAATAATAATAATAAAAGTAAATAAATATATATATATATATATGAGTCTTAACGTTAATAAGGAAAATATGATTTTGATTTTTTTTTTAAATAAAACCTGACAACATTTAATGCTAGTTTTTTTTTTTTTTTTTTAAATTACCGTTACACACATTTTTTTTAAAAATAAATTATATATATATAATATATATATATTTAAATAACCAAAAATGTCCATGTGTTGCTCTCCCATTGGTCCACATGTTAGCTTCGGATTGGTCCATTGATGCTGACTTGGCCGCCACGTCATCCCCACCAGTATTTTTTCGTTGAAGCTTGTTTCGGCTATAATTTCTTCATTTTAGCTCCGATTTGAGTGATTCAAGAGGCTTTGGAATCGTTATTCCGAGCTCTACGCTATGGGCATATTAAAACACTGAAATTTTCAGTAATTAAAATGTGAGTTTGTTATCATCAAAACATTGATTAATTAATTAATTAAAATTAATTAATTTGAGATTAAGAGTCAAAAAGCCAACAATCTCCCCCTTTTTGATGATGACAAACCATACAAGAAAAATAACTTGAAATACATGTAACCTTATGTAGCACATAATAAATTTCAACATATCACCATAAAGAACACTCTTGAAATTCACTCAAAAATAAATTATCCCCCTAATTAATACAATCAAAATCATAACAAAATTATAGCATATTTTTCTTAATCTTCTCCCCCTTTGGAATCATAAAAAAGAAATAATTAAGAAAAATTTAGAACTACATAAATGATTCCTTTATAAACATCATCATAAATTTAGCACAACTCCCCCTAAGAAAATTAACACATGCTTTTCATATCTCCCCCTATCAAAATGCCTTCTAAAAGATTTAACAAGAAAGATTATAAAATCAAGAGGCATCACAACGAATAATACCGAGCTCAAGCCTATTTTTGCAAAAGCTTTCTTCATTCAAAGGTTTGGTAAAAATATCCGCTAATTGATTATTAGAGCCTACAAATTCAAGAGTAATATTACCATTTTGCACATGCTCTCTAATAAAGTGATGCCTAATATCAATATGCTTAGTCCTAGAATGATGTATAGGATTTTTAGTCAAATTTATAGCACTAGTATTATCACAAAATATAGGCACATTATCAAACTTTAATCCAAAATCACAAAGAGTTTGTTTCATCCAAAGAATTTGAGCACAACAACTAGCGACCGCAATATATTCCGCTTCCGTAGTAGATAAGGCAACCGAATTTTGCTTTTTACTAAACCAAGAAACTAAAGAACTACCAAGGAATTGACAAGTCCCACTAGTACTCTTACGATCAAGTAAACTACCCGCAAAATCCACATCGGAATATCCTACCAAATTAAATTCAACATTTCTAGGATACCATAAGCCTAAATCAATAGTACCAAGCAAATATTTAAAAATTCTTTTAACGGCATGCAAATGTGATTCCTTAGGACAAGATTGAAATCTAGCACAAAGACATACACTAAACATGATATCGGGTCTACTAGTAGTTAAATAAAGTAAAGATCCAATCATACCTCTATAAGATTTTATATCCACACACTTACCTTTTTCATCCTTGTCAAGCTTAGTGGATGTGCTCATAGGAGTTTTTGCAATTTTACCTTCATTAAATTTGAACCTTTTGAGCAAATCCCTTGTGTATTTCTCTTGACTTATGAAAATACCATCCTTGAGTTGTTTGATTTGAAGTCCAAGGAAGAAGCTAAGTTCTCCCATCATACTCATCTCAAATTCACTATGCATAAACTTAGAAAATTCTTCACACAAAGATGGATTAGTAGAACCAAAAATAATATCATCCACATATATTTGTACCAAAAGCATATCATTTTCTTTAGTCTTAATAAAAAGAGTAGTATCAATTTTACCCATTTTAAATCCATTCTCAAGCAAGAAATTACTAAGTCTATCATACCAAGCTCTTGGAGCTTGTTTTAAGCCATAAAGAGCTTTTTTCAACTTATAGACATGATTAGGAAAATCAAAACTTTCAAAGCCCGGAGGTTGTTCTACATAAACTTCCTCCATGATATAACCATTTAAAAAGGCACTTTTCACATCCATTTGATACAAAATGAAATTCTTATAAGAAGCAAAAGCAAGCAACATTCTAATAACTTCTAATCTAGCAACGGGTGCAAAAGTTTCTTCATAATCTATTCCTTCCTCTTGACAATAACCTTGAGCTACAAGTCTAGCTTTATTTCTAATAATATTTCCATTTTCATCCATTTTATTTCTAAAGACCCATTTAGTACCAATTATAGAAGCATTAGAGGGCCTTGGGACTAATTCCCAAACTTTATTCCTTTCAAATTGATTTAATTCATCTTGCATAGCCAAAATCCAAAATTCATCATTTTCGGCATCTTTAAAACTTTTTGGTTCAATTTGAGAAACAAAAGCAAGATTATTAAACATATTAAGAGAAGAACGAGTTTTCACACCTTGTTCGGGATCACTAAGAATTAATTCTTTGGGATGGGAAGGAGCATACCTCCACTCTTTAGGTATGGATGAAGAACCAACTTCGTTCTTTTCGATTAAGCTCACCTCTTGCTTACTTGAAACAATTTCTTTGCCTTTGTCACTAACAAGCAAATCTCCAAAATTTCCTTCTAAAACATCACTACAAATAAGCTCATTAGAAATAACATTGCAAGATTCATCAAATACTACATGCATAGATTCCTCAACTACTAAAGTTTTTTTATTGAAAATTCTATAAGCTTTACTAGTAGAGGAATAACCAAGGAAAATACCAACATCCGTCTTAGAATCAAATTTTCCAAGTTTTTCTTTGTTATTCAAAATAAAACATTTGCAACCAAAAACTTTGAAATACCCAATATTTGGAATTTTGTTATGCCAAAGTTCATAAGGAGTTTTATCCAAAGAAGGTCTAATTAAAACTCTATTTAAAACATAACAAGCGGTGTTAACGGCTTCCGCCCAAAAGTATGTAGGTAAACCATACTCATGCAACATTGATCTAGCAAATTCTTGCAAAGTATGATTTTTCCTTTCAACTACACCGTTTTGTTGAGGAGTTATTGGAGCGGAAAAATTATGAGAAAACCGTTTTCTTCACAAAAAGATTCAAAAGCATTGCTATCAAATTCTCCCCCATGATCACTCCTAATTTTAGAAATCAAAAATCCTTTTTCATTTTGAACTCTTTTTGCAAAATTAGCAAAACTTTTCAAAGCATCATCCTTATGTTTTAGCATCAAAACCCAAGTAAATCTTGAAAAATCATCAACTATCACAAAGGCATAATAGTTCCCTCCAAAACTAGCAATTCTAGAAGGGCCAAATAAGTCCATGTGTAATAGTTGAAGGGGTCTAGTTGTAGAGATCACATTTTTAGATTTGAAAGAGGACTTAGTTTGCTTACCCATTTGACAAGCATCACAAACTTTGTCTTTTTCAAATTTAAATTTAGGAAGACCTCTAACCAAAGAATTCTTGGAAATATTTGAAATTAAGTGCATGCTAGCATGTCCTAGTCTTCTATGCCATAACCAAGAATCATCATGCAAAGCCGATAAACATTTATCACTAATAGGACAATCATTCAAATCAATAGTATAAACATTTTCATCTCTATTTCCAACAAATATAACTTTTCTATCACTAGCATTTTCAATGATGCAATTCTTTTTATCAAACACAACTCTAAATCCTTTATCACACAATTGACTAATACTAAGTAAATCATGCTTCAAACCATCAACTAAAAGTATATTTTCAATTAAAATAGAAGATTCATTACCTATACTACCCTTACCAATTATTTTACCTTTCTTGTTGTCACCAAAAGTTACAAAACCTCCATCCTTTTTGGAGAGAGAAACAAACTTGGATGGGTCTCCCGTCATGTGCCTCGAGCAACCACTATCCAAGTACCACTTGTTTTTCTTGGAGGCTTTCAAACATACCTACAAACACAAATGTTCAAGTTTGATTCTTTGGTACCCACACTTGTTTGGGTCCTAGATGGTTAGCATAGACAAACTTGGGAATCCATTTCATTTTTGCATAAACATTTAAGGCATTGGATTTAGACAAGTAACAAGAATAGGTTGTATGTCCAAACTTGCCACATGAGAAGCAAACAACATTATGCAAAGATTTATCTCTTACAACAAATTTATGCACTCTACTTTTCTTGGAGAAATTATTCCTTGGAGCATTGTGAAACTTTTCTCTTTGAGAAAAATTTCTTCTTGGAGAAGTAGTATGAGCATATTTCAATTTAAAACACTTAGGTCTAATATGCCCTTCAACACCACAATAATGACATATAGGCACAAAGTTAGATTTAACATGCCTGGACACAACCTTAGGCATATTAAGCTTAGCCATATTATGAGATGCTTTAACAAAGATAGTTTTAGAACTTGAAGGAGTAGAACATTCATCAATATAGCCTAAACCTCTTTTATCACCAAAAGGCTTGCCTATTTCAATTATCTTATCTAATCTTTGAGCACCTATTGTCAACTTTTTAATAGATTCTTTAGCCTTATCAAGCTCTTGCAAAGCACTAAATTCCTTTTCTTTGAGTAATTTAATCAAATTATCTTTTTCACAACTATCATGCTCAAGAAATTTAACTTTGTCAAGCAAGACATTTTTCTCATCACAATCAAAAGCATGCTTGTCACAAGAGATATTCATTTCATCAATATGCATAAACATCATGCTCATTCTCTTTTAAGCAAGCAATTTCTTCAAATAAAGACTTATTTTTACTAGATAAAACATCGTATTTCTTTTTAAGCACAACATACTTAGAACTAAGCTTTTCTAAATCATTTTGCATATTTTCAAAAGCTTCAAATAACTCATCATAAGAAAGGGGTTCTAGAGTTACCTCATCATCTTGTTCATCCTCTTTGTCACTATGAGCCATGAAGCAAAAGTTGGCCACTTCTTCATTATCACTTCCACTTTCGCTTTCATCGCTATCATCCCAAGTAGCCTTCATTGCTTTCTTCTTGGATTTCTTGGATGATTTGAGAAGAGGACAATCGGTTCTAATGTGACCCGGTTTCTTGCATTCATAGCAAAATTACCTCATCCTTTTTGCTCTTTTCACCTTTTGACTCTTTTTGGTTGGAGAAATGTTTCTTGAGTTGTTTCTTTCTCTTTATGAAATTTTTATACTTACGTGAAAGAAAGGCAACGTCTTCTTCATCAAGAGCATCTTCATCTTCGGAGTCAACTTCCAAGGAGATGGTCTTTAAGGCAATACTCTTCTCTTTCTTTTTCTTCTCATCCTCCATGTTTTTCTTGATCTTCATCTCATGTGTCAACAACGTGAAGGATTTGAAATTCCCAATTCCGTTACAGTGGAAGCAATTGGACCGTTTGTAAATTAATTTTGTTCTACAAAATATCAATACATTGGCAAAAGGTTAAGCGATGAGAAACATACCTTTGTTGACGACTCTGAATACTTCAAATTCTTGATTGCTCTGCAACAACGAAGAACACCACCATTTGATCTTCCCCGCTATAACTCTGAGATTAGGAACGTAGTTGTGGGACTACCTAATCTTGAATGGGAAAAACTCTAGAGAGAAAATTCTCCCTAGAGTTCTTGAGTTGAGAGAATATGAGAGGGTCTTATGGTGGCCATATGTTGTGGTACCTAAACCCTAGGGTTAGTGTTCTATTTATAGGAGAAAGGCCATGAATAAAATATTCATTTAAAATCAATTATTTCCATAACCGATTTAATCTTTTCCATTAATCAATTCCATGACCAATCAATTCCATAATTGATTAATCTTTTCCATAAATGATTGATCACTTCCATAAGTGATTAATCATTTCCATAATTGATTAATTTCCAATTAATTAATTCTTTAATTAATTAATCACCAATTAAATATCATATATTTAATTTCAGACCTTCTATTAGTTAATTAATTAATTACCCAATTAAATATCATATATTTAATTTCAGGCCTTCAATTAATTAATTCTATAATATGAATCAAATTCATATTAAAATTTGAACTCCTTCAAATTCTCTTATATCCTATAAATTTAATATGAATCAAATTCATATTAATATTTGAACTTCTTCAAATATTTATTTCTCTCATAGACTATAGTTTAATTAAATCTCATTTAATTTAAACTAAATTGAATAATTAATTAATTCATCTTCTAATTAAATACCTTATATTTAATTAGACATATATTTGAACTCTTTCAAATATATCAATCTCTCAATTTAATAAAGTTTAATCTCAAATTAGACTTTATATTTTAATGCATCATTATACATTATATTAATTTGTATCTCATATAATTAACTTAATTCCCAATATGAATTTGAACTATTCAAATTCTCTCAAGATATATTTGTTCCTAATTACTCTTTACGAGCTAGCAGGGGACCTAATGGACCTACAGATCAGAAGCTCCAATGATATGAGGTTAATAGATTAAACTCATTAATCAGGTTAACCAATATTCATTAACTGTGGGTCATTCCACTAAAGACCCACAGCTGAACTCTTCTCACTGTAGAACATTTCTGTGTCCATGGATGTAGACCTATACCGGTAAGTCAATCCTTCACGAGTGTTCGTAATCACGGCTGGGTCAAATTACCGTTTTACCCCTGTGTTACATCTGTCTCCTTAAGTACCAGTGCCCCTCTAATGAATAACCTGTTTATGGTCCAACCATTAAACAGAAAGTTCCTCTCGGGCTAGTGAGAGGACGAGATCCCTTTGTTCAAGTCTCGGAGTCACCTCTTAAGGGAACACTCATCTACTTCTCCTAGAAGTGGGAAGGAGTGAATTCCTTCTTGTGTTGTCATGTCCCCAACCTCCCACTCGGTCTTGTCCCCAAAAAGGAAGACATATTGAGTCGGCGTATTGACCACTCTCACCCATGCTAATCAAAGGACAATCCCTCATGAGAAGGAGTTCATGACACACTCAGGATTAAGACTGAGTTACCTAGGTCATCGTATTGAAACAGTAACCTAACTAGTTAACGGTGTTACATCTAGTGGTTTACTATTTCGTGGTCCGGTCTTATGCAAACTCATTGCATAGGATACCCCCGCTTGCATGCCTCCTACATGGACGCCTTGGATTAATACGTCTGTATCGAATACAAAGCGGGCCGTATCACATAGTGCTACCAGGATAAGGTACCCAACCTTATCCTTGTACTATAGACCTTTTAGGTTGTTACTTGAACACCAATCCCCGTATGTCCCCACATACTAGTTCAAGTCACATGTAAACAACCTTGGATCTTAGTTTATTGGATTTGGGTCAATGTGCAATATTTAACAATAACACTTTATTGTAGAAACTCAATTACACTTTATTGAAACAAGTATACAATTTGTTTACATTCACTATCTACGAGTTTTAGGGCATAAAACCCAACACAACGAACCCATGAGTTCATCAATGGAGAGAGATTTGAGATCTTTTGCCTCTTGAATGGCGGTGACTTTAGGCTCCCATTGTTTAGGCAAAGTTCACAATAGCTTCTTTACCTTCTCAAGATTTGAGTACTTTTTCCCAAGTCCTTCTAAAGCATTGACAATGTTAGTAAATCTAATAAACATATCGGAAAGAGCTTCATTTTCATCAATTTTAAACATTTCATATTGATGAACTAACATGTCAATCTTTGTTTATTTTACTTGACTAGTTCCTTCATGAGTAATTTCTAATTTATCCCATATCTCTTTAGCGGTTTTGCAAATAGACACTCTATTATACTCAATTTCATTCAAAGCACAAAATAAGCAATTAATAGCTTTGGCATTTAAAGAGCATGTTTTCTTTTCATTTATTGACCATTCTTCCTTAGGTTTTATAAAGCTAACACCATCAACATCTTTTGTTGGAATTTTAAAACATTCTTCAACAATATTCCATAAATCATAATCAATAGAAAGCAAGAAAAATCTCATTCTATTTTTCCAATAACTATAATTAGTACCATTAAAGAAAGGAGGCTTTGTAATAGATTGACTATCGGTAAAAGGGATAAAACCCAAAGTTGCCATAGCTCAAAAACAATTAAGTTTATCAAGAAATAAATATTTCAAGATGACCAACCCGCTCTGATACCAATTGTTGGATCGGTATGACAACCCTAGAGGGGGGGTGAATAGGATTTAATAAAACTTTTTCCTAAAATGACTCAATTAAACTAATTAACACACTTTTTATAAGCAATAAGAGAAATTTCAATATATGCAACAAATAAGAACAAACTAAAGCATGCAATAGATTGCTTAAATTAATTGCAAAAATAAAAAGGAAAGAGTTAGAGAAGAAGACACCGTAATTTTTATAGTGGTTCGGTCAAACTCAACCTACTCCACTCCCCAAGCGCCTCTTGGGAATTTGAATAAAAACCTTTCGACTCTTTCCACGGATTAGAGCCCAACCGTTACGCCACCGCTCCTTTTACGGGTTCAAGAGCAAACCCGATCCTTTCCACGGGTTAGGATCAAACCGTTACAAGTGTTGGAATTTTTGAAGAATACAATACAACTCTCAATAGAGTGGATTTACAAATTTGAGCACTCAACAAATATATCCTCACAATACAATATCACTCTCTCAAGAATAAGATGAAAAGAAAAATTTGGGAGCTTGGAGAGAGCAACAATGGAAACTTTTGAGTTTTGGAGGATTGTAAAATTGTAAAATTGTTGGTAAAATTTGGAGAGGAAGATGAGTTTAAAAAGAGAGGGAAATGAGGTAAAAAATGAATTTAAATTTGGACCATTGGATTTGAAGATAAAGAAAAATAAAGGGTGGAGATAGGAGTGATTACAGAAGACCGAAAAACCGAGCCGACCGACCGAAACCGACCGAACCGACGTCGGTCGGTCGGTTTTTGGACAACATCGGTCGGGGTGCAAAACCGACCAGTCGGTCGGGCGACTCGTCTAAAGGGACGAAAACCGACCGTTTCCGACCGACTTATGTTAATAAAATTAAAAAAAAAAATAGTAAAGAAAGGATGCTGGTTGCCGTGTGCATGGGGAAGGGACAATTGTGTGAAAAGACTTTTCACAGTTTTCGAGTGTAGGTAAGTGTTAATAATTATACCTACTATCTAGGTATAATTATTACCTCTTTAAGTTTAAAAAAAAATAATTTCTTTATTATTTTATTTTTCTCTCCCACTTACCGATTCTTTTTACTCCTCTTCTTTATTTTTACTTTCATTCTTTCTCCTCTTTTTTCTCTCTTCTTATTCTCTCTCTCTCATCAAACTCTACCGGATTTTGTTTCGCCGGATTTTGCTCCGCCGGAGTCCAGTTAACACGAATGGAACCAACGACAGACCAGCTCTCGCCGGCGTCCAGTCATCACGAACCAACGAAAGACCACTTCTTTTCTTTTCCCCTTCTCCCTCTCTCTTTCTCCTATTTTTTCTTCTCTTTCTCTCAAATCTCTTTTTTCTCCAGATTTTTTTTTGTCAAAGTTCAATACCACCACCAACCAGTCCTTCTTCTTTTTTAATAGATCCGGTGAACTTCCAAAACCGACCGAAATCGACCGATTTTTGCATGAGGTCGATCGGTCGATTTCTTCAACATTTCCAAAACCGACTATCACCGACCGATTAAAACCGACATGTCGGTGGTCGGCATCGGTTTGGGTCTAAAACCGACGCCGACCGACCGATGATCACCCCTAGGTGGAGATTAAAAGAAATTTAAAAGAAAAAATAAATATAAAATATATAATTAAAATAAATAAATAAATAATTTTTTTTTTAAAAAAAACAAACGGTAACTTTTTTTTAAATATATAATAATAAAAATAAAAAAATAATAATAATAAAAGTAAATAAATATATATATATATATATATGAGTCTTAACGGTAATAAGGAAAATATGATTTTGATTTTTTTTTTTAAATAAAACCTGACAACATTTAATACTAGATTTTTTTTTTTTTTTTAATTATCGTTACACACATTTTTTTTAAAATAAATTATATATATATATAATATATATATATTTAAATAACCAAAAATGTCCATGTGTTGCTCTCCCATTGGTCCACATGTTAGCTTCGGATTGGTCCATTGATGCTGACTTGGCCGCCACGTCATCGCCACCGGTATTTTTTCGTTGAAGCTTGTTTCGGCTATAATTTCTTCATTTTAGCTCCGATTTGAGTGATTCAAGAGGCGTTGGAATCGTTATTCCGAGCTCTACGCTATGGGCATATTAAAACACTGAAATTTTCAGTAATTAAAATCCAGGAAGATCAACAAGCCAACAACCCGATCCAAAAGATCATCACGCCAACAGGCCGATCATCCAAGAAGATCAACAAGCCCAATAGGTCGATCCAGGAGATCATCAACCTAACAGGTCGATCATCCAAGAAGATCAACAAGTTCAATAGGTCGATCCAGGAGATCATCAACCTAACAGACCGATCATCCAATAAGATCAACAAGCCAATAAGCCGATCCAAGAGATCATCAAGCCAACAGGCCGATCCAAGAGATCATCAACCTAGCAAGCTGATCATCTAAGAAGTCCAAAAAACCGGCCCAAAAAGAGCAACAAGCTAGAGGCCAAAGTTTATATATTTAAGAGAGAGAATCAGAGGATTAAAGTTAGAGATTGTACACCCACACACATATTACATTAATACAAATATATTATTTATTCCATGTGTCTCCATCTCCGAAGTTACGTGTGAACAGATTGGCACGCCCGGTGGGACAATCTCTACCTCTCATCTCTCTCTCTTATCTCAAAACACAAGTGTAAACATGTCGTTCAAGACTTCTTCAATGGTCGTTGTCATGAACAAGTCTTACATGGGTTCTACTGCCCATTGTTGCCTCAGTGAACTGACGTTGCAAGAAGATAAAGCTTCTATCGCTGGAGGCCAAGAAACAACCTTGCATGGGGCATATACTAATGACAAGTTTTTTGTCAAATATAAACCTTTGTTTGAACCTGATTCTGACGTAGTGACTGTCATGATGACTGAGACAAGAACTATGGAAGAAAGAATGGCTGAGATGCAGGAACACATCAACACCTTGATGAAGGCGATTGAAGAAAAAGATTCTCAAATCGCGCAACTAAAGAGCCAAATTGAGAACCAACATATCGCTGAATCAAGTCAAACCCAAGTCATAAAAAATCATGAAAAAGGAAAGACTACAGTGCAAGATGATCAGCCACAGTGTTCTGCTTCAGCCGCTTCACTATCCATCCAACAGCTCCAAGATATGATCATAAACTGTATCAAAGCTCAGTACGGTGGACCTACTCAAGATTCCCTTTTATATTCCAAACCTTATACTAAGAGGATTGATAACTAGAGAATGCCAATCGGGTATCAGCCACCAAAATTTCAGCAGTTTGATGGAAAGGGCAATCCTAAACAACATATTGCTCACTTCGTTGAGACATGCGAGAACGCTGGTACTCGAGGGGACCTACTAGTCAAACAGTTCGTTTGAACACTTAAAGGAAATGCTTTTGACTGGTACACTGATCTAGAACCCGAGTCAATAGACAGTTGGGAGGAACTCGAAAGAGAGTTTTTGAATCACTTCTACAGCACTAGACGGACCGTTAGCATGTTCGAGCTCACCAACACTAAACAACGAAAAGGTGAACTCGTTGTTAACTATATAAATCGTTGGAGAGCTATGAGTCTAGATTGCAAAGATCGTCTCACTGAACTCTCTTCTGTTGAGATGTGCATTCAAGGCATGCACTGGGAACTTCTCTACATCCTTAAAGGTATAAAGCCTCGCACCTTTGAGGAACTAGCAACTCGCGCCCACGATATGGAGCTAAGTATTGCTAGTCGAGAAAACCAAGACCTTCTCCTCCTTGACATGAGAAAAGAAGGAAGGAACGACGAAGAGACTATAGAAGAATCCATGGTTGTCAACACAACCCTTCCCAAGTCGTCTTCGAAAGAAAAGCGACAAACAAATGGAGCGCATCACTTAACTTTAAAGGAAAGACAAAAGAAAATATATCCTTTCCCTGATGCCGACATCCCTGATATGTTGGAACAACTACTGGAAGCGCAACTGATAAAGCTTCCTAAGTGTAAACGACCAGAAGAGATGGAGAAAGTCGATGATCCCAAGTATTGCAAGTATCATCGAGTTATTGGTCATCCAGTGGAAAGATGTTTCGTCCTAAAGGACTTAATTCTAAAGCTAGCTATGGAAGGAAAAATTGAGCTCGACCTTGATGAAGTAGCTCAATCAAATCTTGCTACAATCAAAGGAAAGAGCAAACATCAAATAAAGAAGAATCCTAAGAAACTTCAACCCAAGAGGAAGAGAAGTAAAAAGTTTTCTCAACCTCAACAACTGGTGATGTTGAATAAATCATTCTCCAAAACTTTCCACAAAAAGAAAAAAAGAGAACCTTGCGACTTCCTACTGCATCAACGTAGAAGAAGTTGACAATTCTAAGAAGAGTGAACAAAGGACTTCCGTCTTTGATCGCATCAAGCCTCCAACTACTCGTCCTTCGGTATTCCATAGAATGAGTATGGCCGCGACAGAGGAAGAAAATCAATGTTCGATGTCCACCTCCACTCGACCTTCAGCTTTCCAAAGGCTAAGTGTCTCCACATCGAAGAAAAGTCGATCTTCAAAATCTGTCTTTGATCGTCTCAAAGTAACAAACGATCAACCTAAAAGAAAGATGAACAACTTGGAGTTGAAACTTTTCGATGAAGTAAACAGTGACAAGAAGCTTCATAGTAGCATCCCGTCACGTATGAAGAGGAAGTTTTCTGTTCTCATAAATACGGAAGGTTCCTTGAAGGTGAAGCCAAATCTCATTATCTTGACCAATCCTGCAAATGAAGGATCTGATCAAGACCATGACAAAGATAAGAGCTTTTAAATGTAAAAGCTCCTTATCGCAAGAGCCTAAACTGCATGATGCTCCTAGCCCACACGAGCTTAAAAGGTGAGTGCAAAAAATCTTGAACTACGTTATGACTTGATCCCTATTCCATAAGGGTACGTAGGCAGCTTAAAGAAAACTTTAAGTTCAGTCTCTATAAACAAAAAAAAAGGTTCTTCGCTGCAGTTCCTTCTCTCCAAGTTCGAGGGTCCTTACACTGTACGCTATTGCGTTGTTCTTCGTTGTATCCTGCTGCGTTGTTCCTTCTCCAAGTTCGAGGGTTCTCAGTTGTACGACTGCTACGTTGTTCCTCCTCCAAGTGCGAAGGATCTTATGTGGTGCGTTGTTGCATTATTCCCTCTTCTCTCAAGTTCGATGGTTCTCACGCAGCTTTGCTGGAGTTTCTTCTCCCCAAGTTCGAAGGTTCTCACGCGCTCCGTTGTAGTTCCTTCTTTCCAAGGTCGAAGGTTCTCACTCACTGCGTTGCAGTTCTTTCTCCCCAAGTTTGAAGGTTCACGCACTTCGCTGCAGTTCCTTCTCCCAAATTCGAAGGTTCTCACGCGCTTCGCTGCAGTTCCTTCCTCCAAGTTCGAAGGTTCTCCACTGCTGCAGTTCATTCTTCCAAGTTCGAAGGTTCTCACGTCGCTTCGCTGAAGTTCCTTCCTCCAAGTTCGAAGGTTCTCACGTGCTTCGCTGCAGTTCCTTCTCTCCAAGGTCGAAGGTTCTCACGCGCTGCGTTGCAGTTCTTTCTCCCCAAGTTCGAAGGTTCACGCACTTCGCTGCAGTTCCTTCTCCCAAATTCGAAGGTTCTCACGCGCTTCGCTCTGCCATTCCTTCCCCTAAGTTCGAAGGTTCTCACGCGCTTCGTGCAGTTCCTTCCTCCAAATTCGAAGGTTCTCACGCGCTTCGCTGCAGTTCCTTCCTCCAAGTTTGAAGGTTCTCACGCGCTTCGTTGCAGTTCCTTCCTCACAATTCGAAGGTTCTCACGCGCTTCAGTGAAGTTCCTTCCTCCAAGTCTGAAGGTTCTCACGCGCTTCGCTGCAGTTCCTTCCCCCCAAGTTCGAAGGTTCTCACGCGCTTCGCTGCAGTACCTTCCTCACAGTTCGAAGGTTCTCACGCGCTTCGCTGCAGTTCCTTCCCCCCAAGTTCGAAGGTTCTCACGTCGCTTCGCTGCAGTTCCTTCCTCCAAGTTTGAAGGTTCTCACATCGCTTCGCTTCGCGCTGCGCTTCGTTGCAGTTCCTTTCTCCAAGTTCGAAGGTTCTCACACGCTTCGCTGCAGTTTCTTCTCCCTAACTTCGAAGGTTCTCACGCGCTTCACTGCAATTCCTTCCTCCCTAAGTTTGAAGGTTCTCACGTTGCTTCGCTGCAGTTCCTTCCTCCAAGTTCGAAGGTTTTCATGCGCTTTGCTGCAGTTCCTTCTCTACACGTTCAAAGGTTCTCACGCATTTCGCTACAGTTCATTTCCTCCAAGTTCAAAGGTTCTCACGTGCTTCGGTGAAGTTCCTTCCTCCAAGTCTGAAGGTTCTCACATGCTTCGGTGAAGTTCCTTCCTCCCAAGTTCGAAGGTTCTTACGCGCTTCGCTGCAGTTCCTTCCTCCAAGTTCGAAGGTTCTCACGCGCTTCGCTGCAGTTTCTTCTCCCTACGTTCGAAGGTTCTCACGCGCTTCGATGCAGTTCCTTCCTCCCTAAGTTCGAAGATTCTCACTCGCTTCGCTGCAGTTCCTTCCTCCAAATTCGAAGGTTTCGAAGGTTCTCACGCGCTGTGATTCGTTGCAGTTCCTTCCTCCAAGTTCGAAGGTTCTCATGCGCTTCGCTGCACAGTTCCTTCCTCCAAGTTCGAAGGTTCTCATGCGCTTCGTTGCTACCTTCCTCCAAGTTCGAAGGTTCTCTCACGCGCTGCTGCAGCTCCTTCCTCCAAGTTCGAAGGTTCCCTCACGCGCTTCGCTCGCTCCTTCTCCAAGTTCGAAGGCGCTTCTCTCCACTGCTCCTTCTCCAAGTTCGAAGGCGCTTTTCTCCGTTGCTACATTCCTCCAAGTTCGAAGGTTCTCTCACGCGCTGCTGCAGTTCCTTCCTCCAAGTTCGAAGGTTCCCTCACGCGCTTCCCTCGCTCCTTCTCCAAGTTCGAAGGCGCTTCTCTCCACTGCTCCTTCTCCAAGTTCGAAGGTGCTTCTCTCCACCCCTCTTTTTGAAGGTTCGCCACTGAGGTTCTCCTTCTCCAAGTTCGAAGGTTCACCGTTGCTCCTTTTCAAATGTTTGGCGGCGGTTGACGTCCTCGTTCCGCTTCATCTTCAAATGTTGGTAGTTGACGGCGTCCGCTGTGCTTCATCTTCAAATGTTGGCAGTTGACGGCGTCCGCTTCGCTTCATCTTCAAAAATTGACTGTTGATAACTTCACTTCATATTCAAAAGTTGACGGTTGAAGTCTTCGCTACATCTGCAAAGATGAACAATTTTAGTGTTGCCTTTATCTTGAAAGTGTCCAGACTGGAAGATGCATCTTAGCTGCAAGTTAAAAAAATGCTTGATATCAAACCACAAAAAAAAAAAAAAGACAATAAAAGTGTTGTTAAAAAAATGATGACCACCCCTGCAGGAAACTACAGTCATCAAAGTGACTGGTCTAGACAGGTGGTGAAGTCACTGCAATTGAATCTGATGACGACCGTTGTAGGCGAATCGGGTCTGGTGACCACCCCTGCAGGTTACTCATATCACCCAATAAAATGGGGACTGGTCTAGCAGGAGTGCATCACTGAAGGCGAATCTCGTGACTACCCCTGCAGGTTACTCAGATCACCCAATAAAATGGGGACTGGTCTAGCAGAAGTGCATCAGTGTAGGCAAATCTGGTGATTACCCCTGCAGGTTACTCAGATCACCCAATAAAATGGGGACTGGTCTAGCAGGAGTGCATCACTGAAGGCGAATCTGGTGACTACCCCTGCAGGTTACTCAGATCACCCAATAAAATGGGGACTGGTCTAGCAGAAGTGCATCACTGTAGGCAAATCTGGTGATTACCCCTGCAGGTTACTCAGATCGCCTAGTAAAATGGGGACTGGTCTAGCAGGAGTGCATCACTAAAGGCGAATCTGGTGACTATCCCTGCAGGTTACTCAGATCACCCAATAAAATGGGGACTGGTCTAGCAGGAGTGCATCACTGTAGGCAAATCTGGTGACTACCCCTGCAGGTTACTCAGATCACCTAATAAAATGGGGACTGGTCTAGCAGGAGTGCATCACTGAAGGCGAATCTGGTGACTACCCCTGCAGGTTACCAGATCACCCAATAAAATGGGGACTGGTCTAGCAGGAGTGCATCACTGAAGGCGAATCTGGTGACTACCCCTGCAGGTTACTCAGATCACCCAATAAAATGGGGACTGGTCTAGCAGGAGTGCATCACTGAAGGCGAATCTGGTGACGACTGTTGCACGAAGCTTACACATTCAAGGAAGAAAGAAACAAATTGAAAAAAAAAAACAAAAAAACAAAAAAAAAAACGAAAAATTAAAAAAAATAAAAAAACGAAAAGTATAAAAAAAACGAAAATTAAAAAAAAAATAAAAGAAAAGAAAAAAAGAAAAGAAAAAAAGAAAAGAAAAGAAAAGAAAGTTTTCTACTTGGATCCCTTCTTGAATGCTCTCTGCAATTGATGTGTGCTCTCCCCTACTGAGGTTCAGTCTTATTTATAGGGGGAGTTTTAAGTTCAAATCAAAAGTTTAGATAAATATTTGACTCAAATGAAATCCTATCTCCTGTTCAAAATTTTATGGGATAATCTTTATCTTTATCTGAACCAACTTAATTAAATTGAAATTCCTAAAAGATAAGTGTTTCAATTCAAATCAATTTGGGAATTCAAATTTTATCTAAATAATTTTATTTGCGCATACTCCAAAATTTTCTTCCAAATCAAAATTTGAGATTCAAACATCAAATTCTATTCCAAATGTAAGTTTGAATTTGGTAAAATTTTACCTCAAATTATATTTTGGGCGTAATCCAAATTTTATCCCAAATGGACCAAAGTCCAAACCTCAAGATATATTCCATATGCAAGTTAAAATTGGGTAGGATTTTACCTCAAATCAAACCAAATTTTGCCCAAACTTGAAATCAAAGTTTGCTGCCAAACAACGAAAATCAAAATTTTGACCAAACCCCAAATTTTGATTAATTGGCAATAAAAGTGTGTCAAATAAAAAAATCAAAATTTTGACCAAAATTCATATTTTGATTAAATTGACGCACCAAATGGAGTCAAAGTCAAGAACAAATACCTTGCATTTTAATTCCAAAATATATTTTTCGAGATTCATTCACACATAACTTGTGCCTAAATCTCGAAAAGGGGGCATTTGTTGAAGGAGAAATTTTGGCCAATCACAAATTGGCACGTCATTAATATAAATTAATGATAAAATAAATTTGGGACCAGTTACACATTTACACGTGTGCCTAAATTAAATTAATAGACATTAAAATTCGGCAAATCAAAGAATGCCACTTGTCTATTAGTGATCCATCAGATAACATCAGCCAAGTTCAATCAGATTATGCCACGTGGCAATTGGACCCAAGCCCAAGCCCATATGAGGTCCATCAAACTCTATAAATAGAGGAGACCACCATTCATTCTGGGGATTCAGCCAGAGGCAGAGAGGGCAGAGTTCAGAGCATTCTCCCAAGATCCAGAGTTGTTAGAATCCAAAGAGTCCAGAGAATTCAGAGATCCGATATTCAGAATTCAAAGGATTCAAGACTTATAAGATTTGAAGACTAGAAGACTCTAAAAAGAGATCAACAAGCCAACCGACCGATCAAGAAGATCAACAAGTCAGCAGGCTAATCATCCAAGAGGATCAACAAGCTAACAAGCCGATCCAACAAATCAACAAGCCAACAGGCCGATCCAAGAGATCATCAAGTCAACAGACCGATCATCCAGGAGGATCAACAAGCTAACAACCGATCCAACAAATCAACAAGCCAACAGGCCGATCCAAGAGATCATTAAGTCAACAGACCGATCATCCAAGGAGATAACAGGCCGATCATCCAAGAAGATCAACAAGCCAATAGGTCGATCCAAGAGATCATCAAGTCAACAGACCGATCATCCAGGAGGATCAACAAGCTAACAACCGATCCAACAAATCAACAAGCCAACAGGCCGATCCAAGAGATCATTAAGTCAACAGACCGATCATCCAGGAAGATCAACAAGCCAACAAGCCGATCCAAGAGATCATCACGCCAACAGACCGATCATCCAAGAAGATCAACAAGTCCAATAGGTCGATCCAGGAGATCATCAACCTAACAGGTCGATCATCCAAGAAGATCAACAAGTCCAATAGGTCGATCCATGAGATCATCAACCTAACAGGTTGATCATCCAAGAAGATCAACAAGTCCAATAGGTCGATCCATGAGATCATCAACCTAACAGACCGATCATCCAAGAAGATCAACAAGCCAATAAGCCGATCCAAGAGATCATCAAGCCAACAGGCCGATCCAAGAGATCATCAACCTAGCAAGCTGATCATCTAAGAAGTCCAACAAACCGACCCAAGAAGAGCAACAAGCTAGAGGCCAAAGTTTATATATTTAAGAGAGAGAATCAGAGGATTAAAGTTAGAGATTGTACACCCACATGCATATTACATTAATACAAATATATTATTTATTCCACGTGTCTTCATCTCCGAAGTTACGTGTGAACAATTATTTTTCAAAAAAAAAAAAAAAGAAATTTAAAAAAAAATGATAAAGAGATATATCATTTTTTTTTTCTGAAAGATAAAGGATATATCATTTAATTATTGTACATAAAAAGTGCCAATGCTTGAGAGAAATTAAATTACATTCTAAGTATTTTACTTTTTTCTTTTAACAAATATGTACAAATTCCTGTCAGTTATTACTTATTAGAACTAGAAGACAATTTTACTTCTCATTTACCAGTAAAAAACAAGTAAATTCATGACAATACCCAAAAGATAAGTTCATTGCAGCAAAGAGTTTTGAAATGACAAAATCATAGAAGTAAGCCTCACCACATTTCTAGAAGAAATAACAAAGTATCCAGCCTTTTTGAGAAGATCTACTCAACCAAAAAAAAAAACAACAATAAGACCAAAATCCCAAAAACAGATATTTCAAAACAATGTGCTTCAGGCCCTTCCATCATGACTACACTACACTACTCTCTTAAGCTGTAACTGCTGCTTGGCTTGCCAGCCTCTTCCTGGCCTCTTCAATGATGGACAATTTAATACCCTTGCCCTTAGGAAGAGACACCCATGGCTTAGTCCCTTTGCCAATTGTAAACACATTCCCCAGCCGAGTAGCGAATTCATGCCCGGTCGCATCCTGGATGTGGATTGTCTCAAAGCTTCCCTTATGCTTTTCCCTGTTCTTTATTACTCCGACTCGACCACGATTTCTTCCACCTGTCACCATCACAACATTTCCTACATCAAACTTGATGAAATCAGCAATCTTGTTGGAGTCAAGGTCCAGCTTGATGGTGTCATTCGCCTTGATCAAAGGATCGGGATAACGGATTGTACGTCCATCGTAAGTGTTCAGATAAGGGATGCCTTTTTGCCCGAACTGCACCGAACGAACTTTGCAGAGCTTATACTGCAAGAAATAATATGAAAGTCAATCATGAATCATCCAATTAGATCATGGACAAGAACAGTTTCCAGCAACTCCTCCAGAGGGTTTAGGATATCGATTCACTACATGAACATCACATGATAATAATCCAAAAAGAGCAGCTAACTCAAAAAAATCATGATGAAAAATGCAGAATGGTTTTAGAATATGATATTCCATCTGGACAAATGTTAAACCTCCATGATTTATAGGTGCCAAAAATCTGTCTGTAATTGCATCTATTTTCCTCTGAATCTTGTACACTTTATACAACAAGTTTGTAACAAGTAGCAGGTATAAGTTCAATATCAAATGAACAGTAGCTAACCTTAGCCTCTTCGTCCCGGACTGAGTGAAGACGGAATCGACCTTTTGTGTCATAAAGAAGCCGGAAATTCTCGTTTGTCTTGGGAATCGACACAACATCTAAAGTGGAAGCAGTGACAAAAAGAAGTCTTGTGGTTAAAATGTATATAAAAAATAATAAACAGAACATATATTAGGAAACTAATAGATAAAGAAGTTCCGAGCAGGGAATGTTTATAATCAAATCATTGAACATATTATCAGTAACATGTTATCAATCCATTCCCTATTTTTTGTTCCTTTCCTATTACAGACAATACTTTTTGTGGTAAAAGAATAGATTGAGAAGGATCTTTCACTGAGAAGAGTGGGAAGAAAGTGCTAAAACAAAATGATGGCAAAACCAACACTCAAGCCAACAAAAACGCATAATATACAACTAATGAGAAGGGTCCCACCAGTCATCAGTAATAGCCTATTAGGAGGATGGGGGAGCACTAGAACAAAAAGAAGACTGTGTCTATATGGAAGCATTGAAATGACGAGTTAATACTCTTACTTCCCTAATTCAGTTCATGAAATCAACAGCAAATTCCAATAGAAAAATACCAATTTCGACACGCTTTTTTTTAACAACTCTGCAATAGTGGCACTTACGTAAAAGGGTCAGAAAATATTGGAATTCAAACAACAGTATAGTTACAAAGTTTAAAATAAGCATACCCATGAAACCAGCCGGATATGTCTTGTCTGTCCTCACCTTCCCATCAACCAAAACATGTCGTTGCATTAAAATGGCAATTACCTCACGGTATGTGAGAGCATATTTAAGTCGGTTTCGCAAGATAAGGATCAAGGGGAGGCATTCCCTTGATTTATGAGGTCCAGATGAAGGTTTAGGGGCCTACAAAGAGATTTAAGAGGCAAACTAAAGATCAGAAACAAGTGTGAGGCATAAGCACTAGAGAATAAGTACACTGATATTAAACTACAAATTTGACTCACAAATGCACCACCAAGCTTGTCGAGCATCCAATGCTTTGGAGCATTGAGCCTCTTCAAATGCTTCTTCAATCCTCTTGCCTGTCAATGACATAGACATGAATTTCAAAGGCAAAATTATCAATTTTGAATACCAAAATCCAAGCATATACACAGTAAACAAATGATGGTGGAAGAAAATGTGCTGATGAGCATATTGCAAAAATTATCATGCCATGCATATTTTTGTGATTGCTAACCGTCTTGATTATAGAATACGGTCTCACACAAGGACATATACATCAGGAGATTCAGGACGCCAATATTCATCGTGCTTTTAGAAACAAAACAACTAATCTTTTCTATCAATTAATAAGGAGATTATCACAACACTCAAATAGCCAACTTAAATTACATGATGGATGCCAGCAGAACCCAACTCAACCACACACACTAAGATACATACTATCAAGAAAAACAACTTGTGCAAGCGGTGGGTAGACATTTGTTATCCAACAGAAAAAATTAATTCATCTATAAAGAAAAACTTTCACACAAAAGAATAAAACCAATATATTGTCTCAATTTTCATGTCTTCAACACGTTGCCAAAATGAAAATTGTCATAAAAATAATTCTATGTTATGAAACTCCGGGGAGAAAACAAAGAAAATGCAACAAAAATACACGGTTGAAAACGCAATCGAGGAAGGCAATCATACTTATACAGAATCAACCCATTGGTGAAAATTTTCGCATTTTGATGCCCAAAAAATTTCGTCTCAGACAAATAATAAAAGGAACGCATAGTTTCATCACAAAGTGCGCAATCTACAGACTGACGAGTGACCCAAAACAGATACAGAAGTATGAAATTTCACAAGGATAGAAAGAACAATACAATGGACAAATCAAGCAGAGGAAGAAAGAGTTTAGAAAGATCTCACTGACCATATCTTCAAAGCGAAGCTCGAGGGAGCTGAACTGAGGTTGCCGGCGGCGCCTGTGGAGAGAGAGAGAGAACAAGGGCTTCGGCTGATGGAGAGAAAGTGCGTTTGAGAACGAAAAATAAACGGCTTGGAGAGGGAGAGAGTGAGGGAGTTTTATTTTATTTTTTTAATCGAAGAGAATTTTATTTTATTTTTTTAAATAATAATAATTCGATTACAAATTTGGTCCATATTTTCATTTGGTTTTCATAGTTTTAGAAGTTTTTTATTTGGTTTTTTATAGGTTTAAAAGTTTTTATAGTTTGAGTGCTTATCATTTGGGTTTAATTTTAATTTAATTCATAAGATTTTAAAAGTTGTAATTGGTTTTATACTTTGGTTAAACCCTCACAAATTATACTTAAACTATTTTTTATCTACCCGTAAAAAAACTTATGGGTGAGAGTGTTCGCTGACTAAATAAGTGGACAAGATCGAGTGAAGAGTTGGAAACATAACAACAAAAGATGGAATTTACTCTTTTTCGACTTTAAGTAAGTAGATGAGTATTTCCTTAAGTGGTGACTTCGGGAATTGAACAATGGGCCCCACTTTCTCACTCGTCTGAGAGTAACTTTATATTTATTAGTTGGACCATAAACACGTTATTCATTGGAGGATCACTAGTACTTAAGGAGACAGAGGTAACCTAGGGGTAAAACGGTGATTTGACTCAGTTGAAGTTACGGACATTCGTAAAGGATTGACTTACTGCTAATGGTCAATATTCGTGGACACATAAATATTCTATGATGACAAGAGTGTAATTTTAATAAATAATTAATTAATTACCCAATTAAATATCACATATTTAATCTTAGGGACTTTATTAAATTATTTATATTAATATGAATCCAATTCATATTAATTATTTGAACTCTTTCAAATATTTTTCTCAAGAATTAATTTTGAAATTAATTCAAAATTATATTATAAAGTTTCATAAACTTTATATTATAATGTATCAATATACATTATATCATTCCCCTAAATAAATTGAACACTTTCAATTTACAATTTATACTTAATTGCCTCAAGTCTCTTTACGAGCTACCAGTGGGACTTAATGGACTACAGATCAGAAGCTCCAACGATATGAGACTAATTGGCTAAACTCATTAACCAAGTTAGTCAACATTCGTTAACTGTGGGTCACTCTACTAAAGACCCACAGCTGCACTTTTCTCACTGTACAATATTTCTGTGTCCACGGATATCGACTAATGCAGTAAGTCAATCCTTCACGTGTGTTCGTAACACCAACTGGGTCAAATTACCGTTTTACCCCTAGGTTACCTTTGGTTCCTTAAGTACCACTGATCCCTCTAATGAACAAGTTGTTTAGAGTCCAACCATTAAACAGGAGTTCCTCTCGGGCCAGGAGAGGACGACGCACCTTTGTTCAAGTCCCGAAATCAGTCCTTAAGGGAACACAAATCTACTTACCCCAATAGGGGAAGGAATGAATTCCATTAGCCCCCATTCGGTTTTGCCCGTGAAATGGTAGGATTATTGAGTCGACAAACTGACCACTCTCACCCATACAAATCTAAGGACAATCCTTCTGAAAGGAATTCATAACAAGCTCAGGATTGAGATTGAGTTACCTAGGTCATCCTATTGAAATAGAAACCTAAACTAGTTAACGGGGTTACATCTAGTGGTTACTATTTCGCGGTCCGGTCTTATGCAAACTCATTGCATAGGATACCCCCACCCGCATGTCTCCTACATGGATGCTTTGGATCATTGCATCTGTATCGAATACAAGGCGTGGGCCGTATTACATAGTGTCACCAGGATAAGGTACCCAACCTTATCCCTATACTATAGACCTTTTAGGTTCTTACTTGGACATCGATCTCCGTATGTCCCCACATACTAGTCCAAGTTTTATTTAAAACAACTTTGGATCTTAGTTTATTGGATTTAGGGTTTATTAATGCAAACTCGATTATTCAATAACCAAATTACTGAATCACTCAAATAATGCTTTATCGAGATCGATTAATTTGTTTCATTTACTATCTACGAGTTTTAGGGCATAAAACCCAACAGAATTATAACCCTCCCACTGCGTCGAGGCATTCTCATATCTTGAGATGGTTTTGAAGGACCAACTTTACTAACAATTTTTGTTTGTTTTTTGTAGTTTCCCTAGAAATTTCATTAAGTATTAGATTGCTACGTGTTTGATGATTTTTCATATGATCTTCCTCAAGGAACGTGACATTGGTCAGAACAATTACCTTGTTGTCTTGAGGATCATAAAACAAACCTCCTTTTGTTTCTTTAGGGTATCCTAAAAAACGACATATTCTTGAACGTCGTTCAAATTTCTTTGGTTTTTGTACCAACACGTGTGCTGGGCATCCCCAAATTTTGAAGTGTCTAACTCCCTTTATGTCCTCTCCATAAATCGTAAGGTGTTTCTGGAACACTTTTAGAGGGAACCATGTTCAGAATATATGCAGCGGTTTCCACTACAAAACCCTAAAATGATACAGGCAGTTGTGCATAACTCATCATAGATCGAACCATATTCAATAAGGTTTCGTTTCTTCTTTCTGACACACCATTCTGTTGTGGTGTACCAGGTGATGCGTTGTCGGTACTGAATGATGTAGAGGTTAGAAAAGATGGTAGATAAAATGATTAAGATAAATTCAGCCAAACCTAGTGCAAGTATACACTATCGCACGTAGTAATAAAAACCTTAGAAGTATTCTAAGGGTATTGATCCAACGAGAACTAATTGGAAACACAAATTTGAAGAATAAACTGCTTATAGATTGCTTGAATAAGGTAACAAAAGGAATAGTTGATGATGATTTTTTTTTGGAAAATAAACAAAATAAACAAGTAAGAAAACAATAATAAATAAACGAAGTGTTCAACATAGTTTCATCCCTAAGGTAAAATAACTCTAATTCTTTCTTATTAAACTTAAGTCTATTCATGCATTGGGTCAGATTTAACTTCTATTTGGCCTTGCTCCCAAGAACCGTTAGAAGGCTAAGCGAGTACCGTTATGAACTTGTCTGTGACTCGACTTCGACATAGATAATTCACGAATGCAATCTATAACCCTATAGTTTAACACCGAATAAACTCTTTCGAGCCTTTTCTCCTATATCACCTTTACGAGAACTGATAACTGCCCAAAAGGTAGTTATTTAGGCCTCATTTATATAAGGATTTGTGTGTCTTTAATGCTTAATAGGGTTGGTTTTAGAGAGATATGGATAGCTCTCTCTAGTTTCAGGGATGATTTAGAGAGTGTGTGACAATTCTCCACACTACGATCATTGTGTATTGGTGAACGCCAGTGACTGAGCTAGGGATAGCCAGTTGCCTAGTGCTTGATCGGTCGCTCTTCATTGGGTTTGAAACATATCCCAAAAGATCCGGAGTTCCGGGAGGAATCCGCTAATAATACTGCGAGAAATGCATGATCAATAATATTGCTAGAACATATCTTAGAATAATCACTAAGCCTAACCAGCGCCTGTCTTTAATCTGTCTATCTATTTGTTTACTCGTTGTTCTGTCATTTGTTTTGCTTCAGCATAATTCCGATAAAACCCAACATTTTTATTATCTTCGAAACCATTAGAAAGTTATACAAAATAGATAAAGTGGAAACTCATTCAGACCTTGGATTGATAATATTACTTGCTGCAGACTGTGTATACTTGCACAGGAATTCTAGAGTATTTCATATCATATTTTTACTCACTCTAGGAACCCAACAAGAATCGATACCGTTCATCCCTTTAGGGTATCAAACTCACATATCCGGCAAAGTCTAAGTGATCAAGTTACACTCAGCAAGATTTAGAATGATATTCAATAAAGAGTGACATGCAATGAATAAAACTTAAGCAAATAAACACTTTCAAGCTAAGTTAACCATAAGGGAATTCACTATATTGAACCCTTCAATGGGATTTAGCTACGCATGATGGGATAAAGTGCAAATGAATAACTTTCCATTGAAATAAAGAATAAAGAATACAAGTAAATGAAAAGTAACAAGTGCTGGAAATAAGGTGCAGTAGCTAAAACTAGGGTTTTTTCTTTTAACCAATCCTTCTAGAGTTCGCTCGACACTCTACTCTCCTTTACAAATGAGAATAGGGTGAAAATCCCTACAAACACTCAAGTTTGATGTCTGACTAAGGTTAGAATTTAGTCATCTTAGAAGGACCTCGGGCATCCCTACTCATGGGCGTCTACTAGGGTTCTGTCACCACCCTCTTCTTCCCAGTGAGTTCTACTTGAATTTCCCTTCAAATCGAGGCCTTTAATAGTGTGAAGAGTGGTTAAGGAGTCACGAAAATGGTGTTGTTAGGTAGTCCAGTCAGTTTCGAAGTAAAAACAGTCTGTTAGTTGCGTGAAAAGCTCGTTAAAAATGACCCGCGACGGACTCAAACTTTTCTGTTTCTGCCCAGAAATGCGGTCGCATTTCAATAGCATTTCAACAACATTTCTCTATTTTCCTCTGTTTTCTGCAAAACACCAAAACTAAGTCAAATTCACACCAAAATGAGTTTACGCACAAATATGTATAATTTTACACATATGACTCTCAAAGACCTAACTTACCAACTTCCATTTCCTTAAGTACCAGTTCTCCTCTAATGAACAACCTGTTTGTGGTCCAACCATCAAACAGAAAACCCTCTCGTGCTATTGAGAGGGTAAGACCATTTGTTCAAGACTCGGAGTCACCACTTAAGGGAACACTCATCTGCTTTTCTAAAGTCAGAAATGAGTGAATTCCATCTTGTACGATTATGTTCCCAGCTCTCCACTCGGTCATGTCCCCTAAATGGTAGGCTTATTGAGTCGGCGTATTGGCCACTCTCACCCATACAAATCAAAGGAAAATCCCTCATGAGTAGGAGTCCATAATCAACTTAGGATTAAGACCAAGTTGTCTAGGTCATCCTAGTGAAATAGAAAACCAACTTAGTTAACGGTGTTATAACAAGTGGTTACTATTTCGTGGTTCGGTCTTATGCAAACTCATTGCATAGCATACCCCCACTCGCATGTCTCCTACACGAACGCGTTAGATCATAGCGTTTGTATCAAATACAAAGTAGGTCGTATCCTTAGTGTCACCAGGATAAGACACCTAGTCTTATCCCTATACTATGGATCCTTTAGGCTGTTTCTTGAAGAGTGATCCTCATATGTCGCTACATATAGTTCAAGATTCATATTACAGCCTAGGATGTCTAGTTTATTGGATTATGGTTATTTTAGGCAAAGACAAATATAAAATAACTAATAACATTTTATGGAAAAATATATCAATATTATTTCATTAATATCCTGTCAACGGTTACATTCACTATCTACGAGTTTTAGGGCATAAAACATTGCCATAATATATTATTGTACATCCTACTAAACTAGAGTTTTAGTTGAAGTGGGAGTTGTTGGGTTTTATGCCCTAAAACTCGTAGATAGTGAATGATGACAAATTGTCCACTTGTCTCAATACGTTGTTATTGAGGTTTGTACAATAAAGAGTTATTGTTACTAAAATTGCACAATTTGACCCAAATCCAATAAACTAAGATCCTACGTTGTTTAGATGAAACTTGAACTAGTATGTGGGGACATACGGGGATTAGTGTTCAAGTAACAACCTAAATGGTCTATAGTATAGGGATAAGGCTGGGTACCTTATCCTGGTGACACTATGATATACGATCCACTTTGTATTCGATACAGATGCAATGATCCAAAGCATCCATGTAGGAGACATGCGAGTGGGGGTATCCTGTGCAATGAGTTTGCATAAGACCGGACCGCAAAATAGTAACCACTAGATGTAACACCGTTAACTAGTTTAGGTTTCTATTTCAATAGGATGACCTAGGTAACTCAATCTCAATCCAGAGTATGTTATGAAACCCTTTCAGGAGGGATTAGCCTTAGATTTGTATGGGTGAGAGTGACCAGTTCGCCGGCTCAATAAGCCTACCATTTCAGGGGCAAGACCGAGTGGGGGCTAGGAACATAACATTACAAGATGAAATTTACTTCTTCCCCTATTGGGGTAAGCAGATGTGTGTTCCCTTAAGGGCTGATTTCGAGTCTTGAACAAGGGCGCCCATCCTCCCCTGGCCCGAGAGGAACTGCTGTTTATTGATTGGATCATAAATAGATTGTTCATTAGAGGAATCAGTGGTACTTAAGGATCTAGAGGTAACCCAGGGGTAAAACGGTAATTTGACCCAGCTGGCGTTACGAACACTCGTGAATGATTGACTTACTATTATTGGTCAATATCCGTGGACACAGAAATATTCTGCAGTGAGAAGAGTGCAGTTGTGGATCTTTAGTGGAATGACCCACAGTTAACGAATGTTGTTTGACTCGGTTAATGAGTTTAGCTGATCAATCTCGTATCGTTGGAGCTTCTGATCTGTAGGTCCATTAGGTCCACCTGCTAGCTCATAACGGGTTCTGAGATAATTTAGTCTTGATATGAAAGGGAATTAATATAATGTATGGAGATACATTATAGTATAAAGTTTAATTAAAGAATTAAACTTTATAATTAATTTTGGATATGATTCAAAATTAATTATTGAGAGAATAATGAATTTAATTAAATATGTGATATTTTATTAATTCATGAATTAATTAATTGAGAAATTAATTAATTAAGTTTGGTTGGTTAAATGTGATTTAATCATATAAATACTATAGTTTATATTAATGTACATTATGATGCACATTAAAACTATAGGTTAAATGAGTGAGATTAAAATTGAATATGATTCAATTGTAATATTAATTAAATATTGAATATTTAATTAATGTGGATTCAATTAATGTGATTAATTGAATAACCAATTTAATTCAATTGAATATGATTCAAATTGAATCAAATACCTTATGTTATAATTGATTTAATTAATATTGTTTTAATTAAATTAATTATAATTAAATGATGATTATTATTATTTAATTAATAGACGACCAAGATCGCTTGGATTTGATCCAACGATCTAGATTGAGTAGGGTTTTAACTCCCTCCCCACTTATCATTAAGTGGAGAGGGGGTTACCCAACACATGACAGACTCTCTCATTTTTCACGATTACAGAGAAGTGAATTCTCTCAATTTTCTCTCTTCCTCTCTCAAAATTCCAGCAATCACTTTGTTGAAAATTCCCTTCCAAGACTAATTTTGGTTCCCACCATCCCTATCTCAGTAATCCAAGAGATATAGCAAGTGTTCGCTATTGGTGGTGTCGATTGGAAGATCAAGATCGTGATTATTGGAGCATCGTACTATTTGCCTCCAAATTCAAGTAAGTTTTCTTGATCTAAAATATGTTTTAGATCTCTTTAATGCATGCTTAATCTTATTTAGAAAACGTTTCTTATTTTGTCCAACGTATTGGTTTTCTTTTAACTAAAATTAAAATCACTATCGGTGAAAACCACTTCCGCTGGAAAAATCGGGCAAACGTCTGGATGTTGTGCCTTCAACGTCTCGACGTTGATGGAAGTTTTCGGATTTGTGGAGCGTTGAACGCATCGTGCGCAGCGGTTACATGAGCGGTTACAAAATAATATTATTTTGCGTAATCTAAGTTTCGAACGTGGGTTTTGGTGCAGGTGGTGCACCCGCGTGCCTAATATCATCGAGGTCGGTTTGAGCTGGACGTGTGTCATTTTTTTTTTTAAATTTCGCGTGCAGCTGCTGAGTGGTCGGTTATGGTTTGGTTCAGGAGGTTAGCTTGATGGTTCGATCCGGTTCGCTGGGCAGTTGGTCCGGTTCGAGAGTTATGGGTCCGATTCGGACCATTCTGACACGGTTCAGGCTGGTTTTGAGCGGTTCGAGGTAGTTCAGACCTATTACAAGGCCGTTTAGGGCTAGATTTTGAATTATTATTGAAAATTTTCATTATTTTTGCCCTAGGATGCCAAAATACCGGTCTTTATAGCTATTTATTGCTTTATGAATGTCATTTAGCTAGATCCCACCATAGGTTAAGCATGTTTTCATGTATTTTTATGTTATAAATATTATCATAAATGAGAATTATGCATGAATTTTAATTTCATGAGTTATTTAGTATAATTGTTATATTAAATATATGAAATTTGAGAAGCATGATGCATGACATTAATAAGATAAATATAAAATGTTATATTATATTAATGTAACATGCATGCTTAGATTTATTTTCATAAGTATTAATATAATAGTTATATTATGAATGGAAATAAATTTCAATGATTGACTTTCATGTATAATTTTAATATAAATTGTTATATTAATTTAATGAAAATGGAATAGCATTGAGCATGACATTAATTAGATTAATATAAATGTTATATTCTATTAATGTCAAATTTCATGTATTTTAATTTCGTGGATGATTAATTAATATAATCGATATTAATTAAATGAAATTGAAATTGCATGATGCACGACACCACTTTAGATTAATATAATCGTTATATTATCGGCGTCATGAGCGTTATGGTGTTTAATAATTTGAATTAAATTTTTATTTGGAAACAGAACCATAAAAGCATGTTATAGGGCTAATTATTAAAATTTTATAATAGTTATAAAATTGATTAGAAACCGTCAACCTATAACAAAGAGTTGCATGCAAACATAGAACCTTAGGTTAAAATGAATTAATTTTAAATTATTTAAAATTAATTAGACTAAGCTCATTTTAATTCTAATAGGATTAGAATTATATTCTTACTTAGGATTAAAGTAGTTTTAATACACTAAGTAGGAAAAATATTACTATGGTTATAAGGGAACTCTCCCAGTGAAGTTCTGTCTAGGTTGGGGGTATTTAAGTTGACGGTTACAGAACACCTCCTACCTGGGAACAGATCCGGAACCTGAGTTGAACTAATCATAGTCTAATGTTAGCATGCAATGTCACTAGGAAATTAAAAGGGTTTAATTCACCCATACATTAGTGTAAAGACCTTTTTATAAGAGTTATATACAGACATAGACTTAGATAGATTCATTTAGCCAGAATTTACCTAAGTAATAGACCCTTTAATTATAAAAATACTTAGTGGGAGGAAATATATCAAAACAAGATTTTCATAAATCAAGTTTTGCTCTCACGTCCTCAAGAGTTCACAACGTGAGGTCCATGCTTGGCCTCGAGTCACCCTGGGAATGACCCCCTACGGAAGGTGTTTGCATGGATCAATATCAAGGTGAATGAGGGAGTATTTTATACTAAGTGGGAGCAGGACACGTGTCAACGAATCCTACGGTCTCCTCCATTAGGTTGCACCATGAGATTCCTATGATCTGCCTGCGAGTCGCCCTGGGAGCGATCACCCTACGGAGGGCTTGATCATGGAAATCGGAACAACGCAAACTCCAGAAATGGATAGGGTTTCTTAGGTCCATTCCAAACTTTGACTTTTCCTATGGTAGCATTGTTGGGGTTGACCTCTGGAATCTGAAAATGGAGGGTCACACTTACAATAAGTCGTTAAGGTGTTAATGATTTCCCGACTGAAAAAAAAACGGTACATAGCTAAGAACTATTAGAATATGAGTTATTTTGGTAATAAGGATTGACTGAGATTGTCTTAATTCAGAGGAGTGGCTGACTGCCCTACGGTAGCTGTTGCTCTAAACCTTTGAAGTATCGTTGCAAATATGTATCATACATTTGGGTCGATGATTACTTTTGCTAAATTGATTGGATTAAAACAATATTGTTTTGTGTAATGGGTTTAGTGCATAACAAGTAATTTGTTGTTTCAGTGATAATTCCTATGTGCATTGTCTTACGCCAATTTATTAATAACGGTTTTAAATACAACTAGCTTAAACCACAAACTTGTGGTAAATGATTTTAGATTAATCTTTAGTGAGGAATGTCTTCAAGCCCAAATGTCTAGTTCATCTTGAATCGTTCACGATGATCATGACATTAACTGCCTAACCAATATCGATGACAATGAATGTGATTCATTGGTCATTGAAACGTGCATAATGGAAAATGAGGATACAACCTGAATTTTTAATTCAGTTGCCACTTATCACGTTTGCTTTTCCTTTCAAGGAAAATAAGCTCATGGCAACTGTTGCAAGTAGGTGAGATGACTCTCAGATTTTGATCTGGAGAGTATGTCTCGGCTATGGCAGAGGGACACATTAAGTTATTTTATCCAGTGGGAGAAAATTCACATTATTAGATAATGTGTATGAATTTCCTAAAGATTAACATAAATTTGATTTCTGTATAGTATATGCTGGAACAATGTTACTCTATACCTTTCTCTGCTGACGCAGTTTTATTTTAAGAAAGGGAGTTGACATTTGTTCAGCTTTACTGGAAAATAACCTATGTGTTTTAAGACTAATCGAGAGTAAAGCAAGTCATGAGCACTGAGTTGCTTAAGATTACTTATACTCAGAGAAATAAAGGCAAAGGATATCTCCTAAAGCAAATACCTTTCTTTGGTTCTTAAGGTTAGTACATATTGATCTTAATATGATTGGGAGTGATAACTGCCCAAAAGGTAGTTATTTAGGCCTCATTTACATAGGGATTTGTGTGTCTTTAACGCTTAATATGGTTGGTTTAAGAGAGATATTACATGTTTTAACCCATTTGGAAGAATGGAAGCTTTGGAAATCATTTTGTGCAGAATCTGTTGCTGGGCGACTGGAGGGAGCAAATTCTGTGCTGCAGCAAAACTAGGAGCAGAACTGCCACATCACAGCTCGTTAGCCAACTTCATGAACCGACTTCTGTTGAGTTATTTTCGGGATAAAGGAGCAAGGAGAGCCCTACACGTGTCCAAGTTGACTTAATTCAAGCCTCCTATCCTTCTATAAAAGGAAGTAGCCGTCCAAGTCAAAAGTATTCCAACTATCCTTGGAAGCCGAATAGTATAGAGAGATTGGAGATTATCAAGAACACCGTCATCCGCAAGTTGATTTAGGAGATTGTTATTTTCTTTATTATCTTGTGACTATGGACATTCCTACTCAGATTGTAATTCATGTTTCCATGTTTATTATGAACTAAGTAGCTTTAGGTGTTGGTTAGGAACATGTAGTTGCCGTGCTTAAACTCTAGTAATATATTCATTATTGCATCTTGGTTAATTGTTGTGCCTACTTCCATTTTATGCCCGCCTGGCCAGCCAGTGTGAATACCTCTTTCTAGTTTCTGGGATGATTTAGAGAGTGTGTGGCAATTATCCACACTACGATCATTGTGCATTGGTGAACGCCAGTGACTGAGCTAGGGATAGCCAGTTGCCTAGTGCTTGATCGGTTACACTTCATTGGGGTTGAAACACATTCCAAAAGATTCGGAGTTTCGGGAGGAATCCGCTAATAATACTGCGAGAGTTGCATGATCAATAATATTGCTAGAGCATCTTTTTAAACAATTACTAAGCCTAACCAGCGCCTGCCTTTAATCTGTCTATCTATTTGTTTATTCTTTGTTCTGTCATTTATTTTTGCTTCAGCATAATTCTTATAAAATCAAATCATTTTTACCATCTTTGAAACCATTAGAAAGTTACACAAAATAGATAAAGTGGAGACTAATTCAGACCTTGGATTGATAATATTACTTGCTGCAGACTGTGTATTCTTGCACAGGAATTCTAGTCTTTTTAGATCATATTTTACTCACTCTAGGAACCCAACAAGTTTTTGGCGCCGTTGCTGGGGACTTGAATAAGTTTTTATCTGATTTGTTTTGTGTATGTGTTTTAGTGGTTTGGTTCTAGAACTTTTTGATTGTTTCTTTTGTTTTTGCAGGTGTGAGCTTGGTGCATGAGCGATCCGCCTGGGGTATGGTTCGAGCTTGATCCATAAATCGAGAGGACATTCAGGATCAGAAGAAGAGAGCAACGCAGGAACCAGAACCAGATGGAGAACGTGTCGCGCCTTCCGGAGGGTCCTGAAGGTCCAGCAGACCCCAGAATCGTTTGCTGCAGCAAAACCCGCTGTTTGAACAAAATGAGCAGAAAAATAATCAGGCTGAAAATCCTATCTTGATAGCGAACGATAGGACCAGAGCCATTCGAGCGTATGCTGTCCCAATGTTTAATGAGTTGAATCCAGGGATTGCACGTCCCCAAATTCAAGCGGCGAATGTTGAAATGAAACCGACAATGTTTCAGATGTTGCAAACCGTGGGACAATTCCATGGTTTGTCATCTGAAGACCCTCATTTACATATTAAGTCTTTTCTAGGAGTTAGCGATTCTTTTGTAATTCAAGGAGTGCCTAGAGATGCTCTGAGATTAACTTTGTTCTCGTATTCTCTTAGAGATGGAGCAAAGGTGTGGTTGAATTCTTTTGCTCCAGGATCAATTAGGCCATGGGATGAGTTAGCTGAAATTTTTTTGAGTAAATATTTCCCACCTAATAGAAATGCTAAATTAAGGAGTGAAATAGTAGGGTTTAGGCAACTTGAGGATGAGACTTTTAGTGAGGTTGGGAAAGGTTTAAGGAGCTTTTGCGAAAGTGTCCCCACCATGGTTTACCTCATTGTATTCAAATGGAAACATTTTTTTAATGGTTTAAATGGAGTAACCCAAGGTATGGTCGATGCTTCGGCTGGAGGGGCCATTTTGGCAAAGACTTTTGATGAAGCTTATGAAATTTTAGAAAGAATATCGATTAATAGTTGTCAGTGGTCGGATGTTAGAGGCACAAGTAAAAAGGTTAAGAGTGTATTAGAGGTTGATGGTGTGTCCACCATTAGGGCTGATCTTGCTATGATTGCTAATGCTCTTAAGAATGTGACAGTGATTAGTCATCAGCAGCCACCAGCTATGGAGCCTGCTGCAGTGGTGAACCAAGTCGTAGAAGAAGCATGTGTCTATTGTGGTGAAAATCACAACTACGAGTTTTGCCCCAGCAATCCAACTTCTGTGTTTTTTGTAGGTAATCAGAGGAATAACCCTTACTCTAACTTTTATAATCCAGGTTGGCGCAACCACCCCAACTTCTCATGGGGAGGACAAGGAAGTAATGTGCAAGTACAACAAAAGGTGAACCAGCCGGGATTTGCTAAAGTGCAGGTATTGCCCCAGCAAAATAAGCAAGCTTTGCCCCAGCAAAATTCGGGAAGTTCTCTCGAGGTGATGATGAAAGAATTTATGGCTCGTACAAATGCCATAATTCAAAGTAATCAAGCTTCGATGAGGGCTCTAGAGTTGCAAGTGGGTCAGCTAGCTAATGAGCTGAAGGCAAGGCCTCAAGGGAAACTTCCCTCGGATACTGAACACCCTCGAAGGGAAGGTAAGGAGCAGATAAAAACGGTAACTCTTAGGAGTGGTAAGCCATTAGAAGAGCCTAGTAAAACCCAGGTTATAGATATAAATGGTGATAAAAATGTTGTCGTTGAGAAAGAGTTGGAGTCTGGTTAGGGTGCTGGAGGCAGCAATAAGGATGCTGGAGCATCTGGTTCTGTTCTAGATGTGGAACCACCTTACGTGCCGCCCCCACCTTATGTACCACCTCTACCTTTTCCCCAAAGGCAAAAGCCTAAGAATCAAGATGGTCAATTTAAGAAGTTTCTAGAGATTCTTAAGCAATTGCACATAAATATCCCTTTAGTAGAAGCTATTGAGCAAATGCCTAATTATGCTAAATTTCTTAAGGATATTTTAACTAAAAAGAAAATGTTAGGTGAGTTTGAAACTGTATCTCTTACTGAGGAGTGTAGTGCTATTCTTAAGAATGGGCTGCCACCCAAGGCTAAGGATCCAGGGTCATTTACCATACTTGTGTCTATAGGTGAAAAAGAGTTAGGTAGAGCACTCTGTGATTTAGGTGCAAGCATTAACCTTATGGCTCTTTTGGTCTATCGAAAGTTAGGTATTGGTGAAGCTAGGCCTACCACAGTCACAGTCCAACTAGCTGATAGGTCTATCACATATCCAGAGGGTAAAATTGAGGATGTCTTAGTAAAAGTGGATAAATTCATATTTCCTGTTGATTTTATTATTTTAGACTATGAGGCTGATAAAGATGTTCCAATAATTCTAGGTCGTCCATTCTTGGCTACTAGTAGGATGTTAATAGATGTTCAGAAAGGGGAGTTAACAATGAGAGTCTGTAATGAGGAAGTTAAATTTAACGTGTTTAAAGCCATGAAATATCCAGACGAAGTGGAGGGTTGCTCCTTCATTAGGATTCTGGAGAGCACAGTTATTGAGACAACAATACAGGATTCGGCTAGTAAGCATTCAGAAGAGCATGAAGAGGTTAGTGTAGAGGATTTGCGAGTTTGTTTGTTAGAAAGAAAAAATGAAAAAAAGTTGTTTAGGTGTGAGGATGTTTTTGAGTCTTTAGATTTTAGATCAAAGAAAAGGCTTCTCCTATTAAGCCATCCCTGATTGAGGCACCTACTTTGGATTTGAATCCCTTGCCAGATCATCTAAAGTATGTGTATATTGGGGAAGGCGAGACGTTGCCCATTATTGTTGCATCAGTTTTAATGCCAGAGCATGAGGAGGCGTTAATAAAATTGCTGTAGCAATACCGCAAGGCGATAGGTTGGACATTGGCTGACATTCAGGGAATTAGCCCATCTTTTTGTATGCACAAAATCACTATAGAGGAGGGATCCTTTAGGAGTATTGAGCAACAAAGAAGGCTTAACCCTGCAATGAAAGAGGTGGTTAAAAAGGAGGTGATTAAATGGTTGGATGCTGGGATCATTTATCCAATTGTAGATAGCAATTGGGTGAGCCCTGTCCAATGTGTTCCTAAGAAAGGCGGGTGTCAGTGTGGTGAGCAATAAAGATAATGAGTTGATCACAACTAGGACAGTAACTGGCTGGAGGGTTTGCATGGATTACAGGAGGCTTAATAAAGCTACCCATAAGGACCATTTCCCTCTACCATTCATTGACCAGATGTTGGATAGATTGGCTGGTCAGGCCTACTACTGTTTCTTAGATGGTTACTCTGGGTATAACCAGATTACTATTGCTCCCGAGGATCGGGAGAAAACCACTTTCACCTGCCCTTATGGGACGTTTGCTTTTAGGCGAATGCCTTTTGGCCTTTGCAATGCTCTAGCAACATTTCAGCGGTGTATGTTAGCAATTTTTTCTGATATGATTGAGTCCACTGTTGAGGTATTTATGGATGATTTTTCAGTTTTTTGAGGGTCTTTTCAGAATTGTTTAGATAATTTAGGCAAGGTGTTAAAGAGATGTGAGGATACCCATCTAGTTCTTAATTGGGAAAAATGCCACTTCATGGTGAAGGAAGGCATAGTGTTAGGTCATAGGATTTATAAGAATGGTCTAGAAGTTGATAGAGCAAAAATAGAGGTGATTGAAAGACTAGAACCACCGAATTCAGTGAAGGGAATTCGGAGTTTTTAGGACATGCTGGATTTTATAGGAGGTTCATAAAGGATTTTTCCAAAATCAGTAAACCTCTTTGTAACTTATTGTGTACTGATCATGTTTTTGACTTTAATTTAGATTGTAGGAAGGCTTTTGAGACTTTAAAGGCTGCTTTAATCTCAGCACCCATTCTGTGTGCACCTAATTGGAGTTTACCATTTGAGGTAATGTGTGATGCGAGTGATGTTGCAGTAGGTGCTATGCTGGGGCAAAAACAGGGCAAATTTATCCATCCTATATATTATGCAAGCAGGATTTTAAATGAGGCACAAGTCAACTACACAACTACTGAAAAGGAGTTGTTAGCGATTGTGTTTGCGTTTGAGAAATTCCGACCATATTTGGTTGGATCCAAAGTCACGGTGTTTACGGATCATGCAGCAATAAGGTATTTGATGACTAAGAAAGATGCAAAGCCTAGACTAATTCGTTGGGTTTTATTGTTGCAGGAGTTCGACTTGGAGATAAAGGATAAGAAGGGATCAGAGAATGTTATTGCAGATCACTTATCTCGTCTTGATCCATTATCATCTTTGCTGGAGCAATCTGCAATTTCAGATTCTTTTCCAGATGAACAACTTTTTACTGTTGAGGTAAAGCTAGTCAGGGATGTCCCTTGGTATGTTGATATTGCCAACCTTTTGGTAAAGAGAGTCACTCCTATTGATATGGATTGGAGGCAGAAGAAAAAGTTTAAGCATGATGCAAAATTCTTCTATTGGGATGAGCCATTTATGTATAAGCAATGCTCTGACGGTATTATTCGTAGGTGTGTTTCAGGTGCTGAAGCAAAGGAAATCCTGGAGCAATGTCACTCTTCGCCGTATGGAGGTCATTTCAGCTGTCAGAGGACAGCTATGAGGATTTTGCATTGTGGATTTTTCTGGCCTACCTTATTCAAGGATGCCCATTGGTTTTACAAGCAATGTGATGCTTGCCAAAGGAGAGGAAATTTAGGGCCTAGAGATGAAATGCCTCTTACTTATATTTTAGAAGTTGAATTATTCGATGTATGGGGTATTGATTTTATGGGACCATTTCCCCCTTCTAATGGCAATGTTTTTATCTTATTGGCAGTTGATTACGTGTCTAAATGGGTGGAGGCCATTGCATGCCATCAGAGTGATGTCAAGACAGTAGCAAGGTTTCTTCAATCGCACATCTTTGCGCCGTTTGGAACACCTAGGGCTCTAGTGAGTGATGAGGGTACACATTTTGTTAATAATATCTTAACTAAGCTGTTAGCTAAGTATGGGATTAAGCATAGGATAGCTACCCCTTATCACCCACAAGCAAATGGACAAGCTGAAATTAGTAATAGGGAAATAAAATCTATTTTAGAGAAAGTAGTCCATCCATCTAGAAAGGATTGGTCTTTTAGGTTGGATGAGGCTATTTGGGCTTATAGGACAGCCTATAAGACTCCTCTAGGTATGTCTCCCTATAGGTTAGTATATGGTAAAGCTTGCCATTTACCACTAGAGTTAGAGCATAAAACATTTTGGGCTTTGAAAAAGTTAAATTTTGATTTGAGTAGTGCAGGAGCAATAAGAATGCTGCAGCTTAATGAATTAGAGGAATTTCGCCAATTTTCTTATGAAAATGCGAAAATGTATAAAGAAAAGACTAAGTTGTGGCATGACAAGAGAATAAAATCTAAAGAGTTTGTCAAAGGACAGAAAGTCTTGCTTTATAATTCTAGATTAAAATTATTTCCTGGGAAGCTAAAATCTAAATGGTCAGGACCGTTCACTGTGATTGAAGTTTTTCCCCATGGAACAATTACTTTGCAGGATGAAAAAGATGGGAGAGTGTTCAAGGTGAATGGACAACGTGTGAAGCATTATTGGGGTGAGGAGTTTCAGTCGAGATATCCTTCCCTAAGGTTGGTTGATGATTGAGAGAGCAGGATTTTTGCGGGAGCATTTCACAGAGCAAAAATTTTGAGCTCCCAGTGTTTGTATTGGTTATATTTCGCTGATTTGTTTTTAATTTCGAATAGGTTAGATTTGATTTTGCGAGGTTTATTAGATTTTAACTTTAAATATTTGTTTAGATTTTATCTATTTCGTTTTGAATTTGATTTGATTTTAGTATTATTTATTTGGATTATCTTTGAATTATCTTTGAATTAATTAGATTTCATTAGATTAGATCTAGATTTTATTTTCAGTTATTTTAATTCTGTTTAGTTTAAATTAATAAAGATTTTCTCTAAATTAATTCGACGTCAAGAAGGATTAAATTTGATTTGATTTGATTGGTTATTTTTAAATTTTGAAGATTTGATTTTCTTGTTTTTAAATTTGAATTTCGTATCCAAGATTCTTCAGGTTCAGTAGGTTGTTGCGGCAAAGTTATGGCTGGAGAAAAATCATCCGAATCAGAAGGGATTTTGTTGAGAATTTATTATTTTAACCGTTGGGATTTTCTTTAAATTTTCGCAGGTAAATTTGCTTGTCCCACAGAGATCATCCGACGGTCTGGTTAGTTGACAGCGCATAATGATTTACCATGGGCGATTAAAATTCACCACTTTACCGTTGATGGTTTAAATTAAACGGTAATATAATTTAATGGGAGCAAATCTTTTGGGTTAAGATTTCAAACTGCTGGAGCCCTATTTATTAACATCCTCTGGTAGGTAAGTTTCACTTCGTCTTCTTGTTTCAATCTTGCCATCTGCATTCTTTATTTTCCTATTTCATTCTCTGTAAAACCCTTTGAACCTTTAATGGCTAAAACGAGAGAGAGAAAAGAGAGGGATAATGAGGAAGAAGAGATACCAGTTACTCCCGAGGTTCAGAAGCGAAAACGAAAAAGAAGAGGACGCCAGAGGAAAAAGAAGCGAAGAGAAGGAGAAGGCAGCAAAGGGCTGCGGATCAAGAAGAGGTCTAGGAGGCAGCAGATGAGGTTGCTGCCACAGTAGTGGAAGAAGACCCAAGAGAGCCAGAAGAACAAAACCTAGAACAGGCTGAGCAGGGAGTTGCGGATATAGAGGAAGTTTGGGTGGAGGATCAAGAAAGTGCGCAGACAGAGGTTGTAACTGAGAATGAGCCAGTTCAAGAGGCTCGAGTGGAGTTGATCATGCCGGAGGTACCTAAGCGTCGCCACATTAAGCAGGAAGACAATACAGAGAGAGAGGAACAAGAGAAGAAGGAAGCTGAAGAGAAGACGAGAGAAGAAGAAGCAAAAAGGGCTGAGGAAGAGATTCTGCCCAAGCGAAGAGAAGACAAGGGCAAAGGAATTGCTGAGGCATCGGGTGAGACTGGCGAGATTGAGGAACCAAGGTTGCCTTTTATTCGCTTCGACAACGACCTTGCTCGAGCAAAATACCAGGAGGTGCTGAAACGTGACTTCTTGTTCGAACGAGGATTTGGCAGTGATTTGCCCAGGTTCTTAGAGTCTGGAATAGCGAACCTTGGGTGGAGGCAGTTTTGTGCGAAACCAGAACCTGTCAATTCCAACATTGTTCGGTAATTTTATGCTAATCTTGACGTTAAGGATGACTTTGAGGTCATAGTTCGAGGAGTGCCTGTATAGTGGAGCCCATAAGCCATTAATGATTTGTTTAATCTCCAAGATTTTCCGCATGCAGTTTTTAATGAGATGATGATTGCACCATCTAGCAACCAATTAAGTGCGGCTGTCTGAGAGGTTGGCATTGAGGGTGCTCAATGGAGGGTGTCGCAGACGCGGAAGCACACATTTCAAGCTGCTTATTTGAAGAGTGAAGCCAACACTTGGATGGGTTTCATTAGGCTACGCTTACTGCTGACAACTCACGACTCCACAGTATCTCGGGACAGGGTATTGCTTGCCTTTGCCATTCTTCGCTCGATGAGTATTGATGTAGGAAAAATAATTTCTTCTGAGATTGTTGATTGTTGGAAAAAGAAGGTGGGGAAGTTGTTCTTCCCAAATACAATTACTATGCTGTGCAGAAACGCAGTGGTTCCAGTGGATGAGAATGATGTAATTTTATTTGATAAGGGGATCAATAATACGCCCAATTTGGCGCGGCTCCAGCGTACGCAGGAGATACGACAAGGAGGGCTAATCTACGACATGAATACGATTCTAGAACAACTGGCACTGTTGGCCAGTAGGCAGGAGTTTGCTGAAAGGCAAACTTTAACCTTCTGGACCTATGTTAAGAATCGTGATGTTGGTTTGAAGAGGGCGCTATAGGAGAATTTGTCAAAGCCATATCCAACCCTCCCTGCATTCCCCGAAGACTTACTGAACCCCTGGATTCCACTGCCGCCTGCTGAGAAGGAAGATGAAGAAGAAGATTTAGGTCAGGAAGATTGAAGGAGGATTTGAGTGCGCAATATTTTTGATGACATATTTTGTTTGCTGGCGCATTCCTGACCACATCTTCTTATATAATTGCTTATCTGTTTCTTTTTAATTTTTCTGATGCTAAAAAATATTTGCTTTGTAATGTTTTTCTTAATGTTTTTAATGAAATTTCTAGATGTTTCCATTCCATGAGCACTGACTAACTCTAACTTAACTATTTTCTTCTGAATTTTTGAAGCTTGGACTGATTTTGCTTAATTAGGTCAAGGTATTCTGATCTCCAGAAACCTTTTGCTTGAGCATTTTGATAGCGAGCATAGCTAGCTACTTTTACTTATTTAATTTAGCTAGTATTTTACGATATTTGGACCATTTTATTGTGCTTTATTGTTTATTTTGTATGAAATGGTTGATTGGAGCTATAGCGCAATATTAGAGCTAATCGGGTGCTCGGGACGTGAAAAGATGCAAAGGAATGAAAAGAGTTAAAGAGGAAAAAAGTCAAATTTCGGTCAACAGCAGGCTAGCGTCGAGACGCTAGCTCTTGAGCGTCTCAACGCTCACATTCCATATCTGATTAGGCGTGTAAAGGTTACAGCGTCTCGACGCTGCAACCTTAGCGTCTTGACGCTGTGTTATTTCGCTTACTGAAACGCGCGTTTTGAAGGCAGCGTCTCGACGCTAAGACTATATAAGCTTCTTTTCGGCTAGGTTTGAGGGGACTTCGATTGGGGACTTCTTGGAGCTGAAAAACAGGGCAGAACAGAGGCTTGGAAGGCTGAAACAGAGGGAGCGAAGTGGAAATCAACCCTTTGTTCGTGGGGATCGTGACGGGAACGTTCGGTCTCAGCCTACAACGAGTCTATTTCTCTTTTCCCTTACTTTAGATAGTTTTTATGGCTTGTTTAGACTTAGTTTATATTGTAACGAGGATTATGTGTAGCTAGGTTTAATTCTTAGGGATTGATGTAGCCGTTGGGCACGTTTTGGATTGATTTACGGTATTTATGCTGTTGATGTCATTTATGCATATGTTGTACCCTTAATGCTTTCGATTTACTGGCCATAAATTGATTGATATTTATATTTGAATCTAACTCGGGAGAGAGGATTTAAATTAGTAATCAATATGCATAACTAGAATTTAGCTAAAAATCGGGAGATTAATGTTAATTCTAGGAATTGTTAAAAAAGGTTAGCCTTATTGCCTTGTATGTTTATTGGATTCAGATAGGGATATCGGGTTCAATTGCATATGGGAGAATCATATATGCTCGGGAGAGATATGTGTGATTTTAGTTGCCAAGATTTATGAATCATAGCATGTGTTAATCCGTTTATTAATCCATAACTCCAATTGGTGAAATCAAATCCCTAAGACCAATTCTTCCCATTCGATTGTCACTTTTTGCTTTAGTTTTGTATTTGATTAATTCATATTCTCATTCAATTTGATTCCCTAAATAAAATTGGTCAAAAGTATTTTCGATAATTAAAATTTGGCTAGACACCAATCCAGAGGACGACATTCGATTGAAAAATCACTATATTATTACTTGACCCGTACACTTGCGGTTAGCAAATTGCACATCAAGTTTTTGGCGCCGTTGCCGGGGATTGGCATATTTAGTCAATTTTAATATTGAAGAAAAATTGTCCGGTCTTAGTTTAGGGTGTATTCTATTTTGTTGCTATTTTTGTTATTTTTGTTTTTAGGTAGATTGCATTCTTCCTTTATTGTTTTTCTTTTCCATTCTTAAATTTTTCCATATTTAGATTTTTCCATATTTGTTTGAATTCTCCAGTGATAGATTTTTAGTTTTTCCTTTTTAGATTAGTTTTTCCTTATTTGTTAGTTTCCTTATTCGTTTTAATCTTATCTATTTTTGCATTCCATTTTAGTTTATTTTCTTCCTTTTATAGATTATATTTTCCTTATTTAGATTTAGTTATTTTCATTTTCTTGTTTCTTTCCTAATTTGTTTTATTCCCTTTTCTTTGCCTTTTTAGGTTAGTGTAGTCGGTGTATGCGAAAGGTTAGAGAATTGGCCTTAGTTCCCTTAGATCCAGAGATCGAAAGAACTTTCAATAGACTTCGAAGGGAAAATCAAGAAAACATCCAAATGGCCAATCCAAATCCTGAAGAACCTAAGCCCATCAGGGACTATTTTCAGCCGATCTTTCACGAGCAACAGTCGGGGATTGTCTATGCCCCAATTAATGCTAATAATTTTGAGTTGAAAACAGGTCTCATTCAGATGGCTCGAGACTGTGCTTACAGAGGATCACCCATGGAGGATCCAAATTCTCATCTGAAATCCTTCCTAGACATCTGTGGGACGGTAAAGTTAAATGGTATTTCTGAAGATGCCATTCGCTTACGTTTATTTCCTTTTTCGTTGCAGGATAAAGCGAGGGACTGGTTACAATCTATTCCACCTGGGAGCATTACCACTTGGGATGCTTTGGTCCAGGCATTCTTAAAGAAGTTCTTTCCTCCTGCCAAGACGGTCAAGCTGAGGACCAAAATTGGGACATTCCAGCAACAATTCGATGAGCAGCTGTTCGAGGCTTGAGAGAGATTTAAAGAGCTGCTAAGGAAGTGCCCTCAGCACGGATACCCTGACTGGCTACAGGTTCAATTATTTTACAATGGATTAACTCCTAGCACGAAAACTATTGTTGATGCATCTGCAGGTGGGACTCTGTTGTCCAAGACTGTTGAGAGTGTTAGGACTTTGTTAGAGGATATGGCCACCAACAGCTATCAGTGGCCATCTGAGCAGTCGGGACCCAAAAAGATTGCTGCTGGAGTGTTCGAGGTTGACAACGTAAGTGCACTTCAGGCTCAGATGTCTTCCTTGGCTAATGCATTTTTAAAGTTTTCAGGTTCAGGGAATGCTCAATCAATTGAGTCTGCAGCCGCCCTTGCATCACAGACTCAAGGGGAAAATCTCGAGCAGGTTCAGTATGTTTCGAATTATAATTCTAGGGGGTATAATAATAATTCCACACCTACACATTATCACCCTAGCAATAGAAATCATGAGAATTTTTCCTATGCTAATAATAAGAATGTTTTGAATCCTCCTGGCTTCACTCCTCAAAGTCAAGAAAATAAGAAATCTTTAGAAGACCTTGTTGGAGCTTTTATTGCAGAATCAAGTAACAGGTGAAATAAGCTTGAGGAGGCCGTGATTGCAATAAACACTACTGTCAATGGTCATTCTGCAGCAATCAAGAATATAGAGACTCAGTTGGGACAACTGGTAAGTGTTGTCAACTCTATGAATAAAGGTAAAGCCCCAGTTGAACAGGAGAAATCTTCTTTGGAGTACTGCAAGGCCGTATCTGTGCATTATGAGGAGGAGACTAAATTAGCTGAATAGGAGAAAACTACTGCAGCAGAGGAACTCGCAGGAGGAGTTGAAGAAGGCACCACCTCAAACGAAGCTGAAAAGCTTAATCCTGAGCCTTCTATTCCTTCTCCTACTGTTTTAGTTCCTAAATCAAAGAAAAAGAAAAATTCTAAAGTTAAGTTTGACAAGTTTTTAGATGCTTTTATGGGTTTGCATGTTAATATTCCTTTTTTAGATGCCTTGGAGTAGATGCCTCACTACAGAAAATTCATGAAGGAATGGCTCAACAAGAAAAAAAAGGAAAAGCAGTTGGAGACTGTATATTTAGCATCAACGTGCAGTGCTCGTGTCCAACAGGGAGTACCAGAGAAATTGTCTGACCCAGGGAGTTTTACCATTCCTTGTAATTTTGGTACTTTTTCATGTAGAGCACTATGTGATCTGGGGGCTAGCATAAATATAATTCCTCTATCATTATGTAAAAAGCTTAACATAGGAGACATAAAATCTACTTCTGTTAGACTTGAGTTGGATGACCAGTCTGTGGTTAGTCCATATGGGTTTGTTGAGAATATTCTGATTAAAGTAGGTAGATTTTTCCTTCCTGTTGATTTCTTTGTGCTAGATATTAAAGAGAATCCTGCTATGCCTATCATATTAGGGAGACCATTCCTTGATACAGGGAGGGTTATAATTGATATTGAACGCAGGGAGTTAATCATAAGAGTTCAACAGAAGAAGGAAGTTTTAAAAGCTTTTGAGGACCCCAAGAACACATCAGATACAATGATGGTGGGCTACAGGAGAGGTGCTAGGAAGAGCACCAGTGATGGAAAATCTGATAGGAGACCACCCTGATGCATAGTTGGTCAACACGTCGAGTTAATGACGTTAAACAAGCGCTTATGGGAGGCAACCCAAGTGAGTTAGTTATTTCGTTCTTTTGAGTTTTATGTATTGTTTGTGTCTGTTTTGTAGGTCTTGTTTTCTTTCTCTCCTTTGCTTTCATGCGATCAAGATTCCAAGCAGTCAGTCAAGAAGTCATCATCATTCCAGGCCAGTATTGTTCACTCCTTTCATTCGTTTATTGTTCTCATGCTTGTTTATGCTTTATTTTTGTTATACATTGAGGACAATGCATATTTTAAGTTTGGGGGTGGATTAGCATGTTTGTGGAGCCCTTGAGCATCTGAGTTCGGGCTATAGTTCTGAGCTTTCTTTGAATTGAGCATATGGTTGTTTTCTGGATGCTATTTTTGCATGGCTATGATGTCCTAGGATAGGCTTTCTTGTCAATTTTCAAGCTTGTGATGAGTTGTAAGCATGAGTGCCCAAAAAGGGAGACTTTTTAAAATTTTTCTAGGAGATGGCTTGCATGAGTAGAGTATTTGTCTTGGCTAGAGTTGGATTTGAATGCTTAGGAGTGAATTATTGGGTTCATATGCTTGTTGTCACCTCGATAGGTGTAGGGTAGAGCTAAAGAGTTAATTTTTTGCAAATTAGCATGTTTGATCTTGCTTAGGAGAAAAGAAAAGAATATATGCTTATCATGTTCATAACGAAAAATCATTCTTGTTGTTATTGTTGAGAAAAAAATAATAATGCCATGGCTTGTGCACAATATGCAATGGTTAATAAAGATTAAGGCAAAAAGAGCTACCCCTGTTGTGATCAGTTAGGCCAACAAGAGAAAACTCAGGTTAAGGGTCCCTGCAATAGGTGTGTGAAAGCTAGTGCCACATATAAATGCTAAATTCAATTGTTAATTAAAAGCACCTAAGTATGGAGATAAACAAACTAATTTGTTCCATTAACTCATTAGTGAAACCTTAGTGCCAGTGTAGAGGGAAGATGAGCTGAGAGTTTAATAATCCAATCCCGGGCTAGTAGAGTCTGATCTCGTTGAGTTAGATCTCGCTTGTGCAAGTTAATTTTGGAAAAATTTTAATTTGTCTCCCTCATTGGTCCTTATGTGCATGTCTTTTGCTTGCTTGACTATTAACTTTTGAGCCTTGAGGATTGAGTTATGATTGTTGCATCCATTCTTCCATTGTATGTTTGATTTGTAGTTTGCTCGAGGACTAGCATAAGCTTAAGTTTGGGGGTATTTGATAGCGAGCATAGCTAGCTACTTTTACTTATTTAATTTAGCTAGTCTTTTACGATATTTGGGCCATTTTATTGTGCTTTATTGTTTATTTTGTAAGAAATGGTTGATTGGAGCTATAGCGCAATATTAGAGCTAATCGGGTGCTTGGGACGTGAAAAGATGCAAAGGAATGAAAAGAGTTAAAGAGGAAAAAAGTCAAATTTCGGTCAACAGCAGGCTAACGTCGAGACGCTAGCTCTTGAGCGTCTCAACGCTCACATTCCATATCTGATTAGGCGTGTAAAGGTCACAGCGTCTCGACGCTGCAACCTTAGCGTCTTGACGCTGTGTTATTTCGCTTACTGAAACACGCGTTTTGAAGGCAGCGTCGAGACGCTGTCTTGACAGCGTCTCGACGCTAAGACGAAAAATCTGCTATATAAGCTTCTTTTCGGCTAGGTTTGAGGGGACTTCGATTGGGGACTTCTTGGAGCCGAAAAACAGGGCAGAACAGAGGCTTGGAAGGCTGAAACAGAGGGAGCGAAGTGGAAATCAACCCTTTGTTCGTGGGGATCGTGACGGGAACGTTCGGTCTCAGCCTACAACGAGTCTATTTCTCTTTTCCCTTACTTTAGATAGTTTTTATGGCTTGTTTAGACTTAGTTTATATTGTAACGAGGATTATGTGTAGCTAAGTTTAATTCTTAGGGATTGATGTAGCCGTTGGGCACGTTTTGGATTGATTTACGGTATTTATGCTATTGATGTCATTTATGCATATGTTGTACCCTTAATGCTTTCGATTTACTGGCCATAAATTGATTGATATTTATATTTGAATCTAACTCGGGAGAGAGGATTTAAATTAGTAATCAATATGCATAACTAGAATTTAGCTAAAAATCGGGAGATTAATGTTAATTCTAGGAATTGTTAAAAAAGGTTAGCCTTATTGCCTTGTATGTTTATTGGATTTAGATAGGGATATCGGATTCAATTGCATATGGGAGAATCATATATGCTCGGGAGAGATATGTGTGATTTTAGTTGCCAAGATTTATGAATCATAGCATGTGTTAATCTGTTTATTAATCCATAACTCCAATTGGTGAAATCAAATCCCTAAGACCAATTCTTCCCATTCGATTGTCACTTTTTGCTTTAGTTTTGTATTTGATTAATTCATATTCTCATTCAATTTGATTCCCTAAATAAAATAGGTCAAAAGTATTTTCGATAATTAAAATTTGGCTAGACACCAATCCAAAGGACAACATTCGATTGAAAAATCACTATATTATTACTTGACCCGTACACTTGCGGTTAGCAAATTGCACATCACATTTCTTCTAGCCTGGACTGTTGCTGCGGCAAAGAAGATTTTTGAGGTAGTATTGACTTATATGATCCACTTTAAGCTTAGTTCTAGTCCCACGCTTAGTTTAAAATTCAGAAAGAAAAATTTAAGTTTGGGGGTATAATTTGCAAAATTAATGATTCATTAGGTACAATGAATAATTCAAGTTTGGGGGACTTTTTGCTACTCCAATTGTTTTGCTCGAGCATTCCTCTCCTTCAAGTTAAAATTTGCTAGGTTGTTGAGTAACCGGGGACATTTGTGATACCCACAGTTTGTCTTCGCGTCAAAAGATGACCTAGGAAATATGAAAAAAATGAGAAAAAATTATTTGCTGAAAAAAGAATTAGTTGTTGAAGATTTTGCTGAAAAAAATTCATGGAGCAAAAGTTTTGAAGGATGAATGATGATCCAGCAGTTTTTCTGTCTCCCAGAACTTAGGTGAGCTTCATCATAAAATGTCGCCATTCTGAGGGGCAAGAGATGGAATAACTAAGGATTCTTGAGCTTTATAATGAGTATTGAGCCTAGTTGGTGATGAGCTTGAGGCAAGGGTATACTGCACCATAAAGTGGGTCATCCCTTGCTTAAGAGCTTATGACTGTAGGGCTACTTAAAGTCTGAAAAACAAGAATATAAACCCATTGAAAATGTGTGATCTAATGTGTCTGATAATAGAGCTAAGCTGTGGTGAGTTCTTAGAATTGAGTTGAAAGTGGTGATTATTGGTCCCTACTAAAGGAATAATTTTGCTGCAACAAAGCTCGGTTTTGCAGAGTGCTCAGGTAAAGGTTAAAGGCAGTATTGGATTGTCTGATTTAATTAAGCTAATTCTTTGTCTAATGTTTTAAATTCTTAAGGGAAGGTGAGTTAGTATTGCTCGGGACGCGCAATAGTTCAAGTTTGGGGGTGTGATAACTGCCCAAAAGGTAGTTATTTAGGCCTCATTTACTTAGGGATTTGTGTGTCTTTAATGCTTAATAGGGTTGGTTTTAGAGAGATATTACATGTTTTAACCCATTTGGAAGAATGGAAGCTTTGGAAATCATTTTGTGTAGAATCTGTTGCTGGGCGACTGGAGGGAGCAAATTCTGTGCTGCAGCAAAACTGGGAGCAGAACTGCCACATCACAGCTCGTTAGCCAACTTCATGAACCGACTTCTGTTAAGTTATTTTCGGGATAAAGGAGCAAGGAGAGCCCTACACGTGTCCAAGTTGACCTAATTCAAGCCTTCTATCCTTCTATAAAAGGAAGTAGTTGTCCAAGTCAAAAGTATTCCAACTTTCCTTGGAAGCCGAATAATATAGAGAGATTGGAGATTATCAAGAACACCATCATCCGCAAGTTGATTTAGGAGATTGTTATTTTCTTTATTATCTTGTGACTATGGACATGCCTACTCATATTGTAATTCATGTTTCCATGTTTATTATGAACTAAGTAGCTTTAGGTGTTGGTTAGGAACATGTAGTTGTCGTGCTTAAACTCTAGTATTATATTGATTATTGCATCTTGGTTAATTGTTGTGCCTACTTCCATTTTATGCCTGCCTGGCCAGCCGGTGTGAATACCTCTCTCTAGTTTCAGGGATGATTTAGAGAGTGTGGCAATTATCCACACTACGATCATTGTGTATTGGTGAACGCCAGTGACTGAGCTAGGGATAGCCAGTTGCCTAGTGCTTGATCGGTCGCACTTCATTGGGGTTGAAACACATTCCAAAAGATTCGGAGTTTCGGGAGGAATCCGCTAATAATACTGCGAGAGTTGCATGATCAATAATATTGCTAGAGCATCTTTTTAAACAATTACTACGCCTAACCAGCGCCTGCCTTTAATCTGTCTATCTATTTGTTTATTCTTTGTTCTGTCATTTATTTTTGCTTCAGCATAATTCTTATAAAATCAAATCATTTTTACCATCTTTGAAACCATTAGAAAGTTACACAAAATAGATAAAGTGGAGACTAATTCAGACCCTGGATTGATAATATTACTTGCTGCAGACTGTGTATACTTGCACAGGAATTCTAGAGTCTTTTTAGATAATATTTTACTCACTCTAGAAACCCAACAGAGAGCTTGGTCTAGAGTAAACTTCTAAGTTAGTTAGAAGAAGACTCTTTAATACCAATTAGGTCATGCCTTATGGGCAATATGACCGATGGATCTTTTATTGGAAAAGAACTAAAGAGCCAAAGAACCCTTGGAGCTTGTACATTTGGATCATTGTGGTCTAGTATGTTAAAGCAGTGAGAGGGTATGGATAATTTATCTCTGTTATAGATAATTATTCATAGGTATGAATATCTCTACCTAACGCAACTTAAGTCTGAATCTCTTGAGATATTCGAAGGGCTTAAGACTAAAGTTGAAAACTTGTTAGGTGAGATAATAAAAACACGTTGATCTGATCAATGTGTTGAGTATAGGGACTTGAGATTCTAGGACTATTTGATAGTTCATGGAATCACATCCTAAATCTCATTTAGGAGTAATAGAATCCTATTGGATATGGTTTAATCCAGGTTGAGCTATGCTCAATTGTCTAACTCGTTTTGGGGTCATGTAGTGTGACTGCAACGTGTATTTTGAACAACGTTCTATCAAAAGTGTTTCTGAAACACCTTTTGTGTTGTAGATAGGACGTAAAGATTGTTTACGTTCCTTTAAATTTTGAGGTGTCCAGCACTTGTGCTTGTGACTAACCCAAAATAAATTGGAATACTATTCAAAATAATGCCTAATTGTAGGCAATCCCAAAGGAAACGAGGAGAGTATACTTCTTCAATCCATAAGATAATAAAGAATTTGTTTTGACAAATGCTTCATTCTCAGAATAAGAACATATGAGAAATCATAAGACATAAAGTAAGGTCGGTTTTAAGTGAATTAACTAATAAAGCTACGAAAACATTAACAAGAGTTGTTGATGAATCAACAAAAGTTGTTGATAAGTTCTTTTGGTCAATCAAATCCATCTCAAGAGTTGAGAATTTCTTGATGTAGTGGGAGGGTTGTTTTATAACCTGACCGTTACATGGGCTAATTTGAAGCTCAAGTCGCCATTCTTGATGATGACATAGAGGATTCATTATCTTTTAGAAAGAAAATGAATGATGTTGACAAGGACCAATGGTTTAAAGCCATGGACCTGGAAATGAAGTCTTTGCATTTCAATTCCATCTGGGATCTTGTACATCTGCTTGATGGGTAACACCTATTGGTTACAATTGGATATATAAGAGGGAATGAGACATTAAGGTCTTAACCAGAAGTGTTTATACAACAAGATCAAAAGCAAAAGGGTTTGCAAGCTTAAGTGATCCATTCATGGATTGACCTAAGCAATTTGATCTTGGAATGTAAGATTTGATACGGTGATCATATCTTTTGGCTTTAATAAGGACTTTGATGAGTCTTATGTCTGCAAGAAGATCGTCAATACTTTAGTAGTTTTCTTCATGTTGTATGTGATTGATATCCTACTCATTGGGAATGAGGTAGGTTAACTTATTGACATTAAAGGTAACTAGCAGCTCATTTCCAAATAAAAGTTGGGAGAAGCTTAGTTTGTTCTTAGGTTCTAAATGTTTCAAGCGTCTTATATCTATAAATGTCATTAGATATGAGATGCAGAATTCTAAGAAGGGTTCACGACCTTTTAGGGTAGAATTCTTTTGTCTAAGGAATTGTGTTCTTAGACACCTCAAGGAGTTGAGGAATGCCCTATGCAATAGGCATTGTTAGTGAGTATCAATATAATCCAGGATATGATCACTGTAGAACAGTTACTTATATTCTCAAGTATCTATATCTATAAATGTTATTAGATATGAGATGCAGAATTCTAAGAAGGGTTCACGACCTTTTAGGGTAGAATTCTTTTGTCTAAGGAATTGTGTTCTTAGACACCTCAAGGAGTTGAGGAATGCCCTATGCAATAGGCATTATTAGTGAGTATCAATATAATCCAGGATATGATCATTGTAGAGCAATTAATTATATTCTAAAGTATCTTTGGAGAATGAGGAACTATATGCTCGTGTATGGCGCTAAGGGTTTGATCCTTATAGGATACACTGACACAGATGTTTTAACTGGTAAGGATTTGATGAAATCTACATCAATGTCTGTCTTCACTCTTACATAGAGAAGATATAGTATGACAACACATTAAGCTAGGATGCAGTGCAGCCTCGACCGTATAGGTCGAAGACTACGCTGCTTGTGAAGCAGCGATCGAGGCTGTAAGACTTGGAAAGTTCATGGTTGATTTGGAAAGTGTTCCAAATATGCACATACCTAATATAAGACAAGCATGCACATTGAATAGGATGGAAGAATTACTGATTCAATCACGAAGGCTCTCTCGGCTAAGGTGTATGAGGGTCATCTAGATGGTCTAAGTCTACGAGATAAGTAGAAAGATGTAATCTAGGGCAAGTGGGAGAAATATAATGGGTATAGTGGATGCCCTAGTTTATTGTATTTGTACATTGTATATATACGTTTTATGTATTTTACATGTATCGATTGAAGGGGATGAAAGCCCCTATGCAGCGGAAGTGCATCTAAAGGACCTTACGCTGTATATTAATTAACATTAAAATACCATTACGAAAAAGCAAAATAAAGCTTTAAACATGCTTTATAGTTGCTGGAAATTGCTATAAACATGCTGGAAAATTAAATCTAAATTTATTTTCATGCTTTTCTAAAGAAACTGGAAAGAACCGTTACAAACCTTCTTTGTAGACTTGACCGTTCTTCGCCAACGATGCTCCAAGGAACGAAAACGCCGATTCCTTCTTGATTTCTTCGCTGGAAATTTCTTCTTCAAAGACACAATAACCACAAAGGTTACACCGGTATGTATCTAAGTCTATGAGGCAAAAGACTTGTGGGAGTCTTTCTCTAAGAGGGAGGCTAGAGAGAATTCTAGGGTCTTGTCTTGTGAGTCTAAGAGCAAGAAGACTACTAAACCAATTAGGTCTAGTGTTTATTTATAGAAGAGTGGTCATGAATAAAATATTCAATTAAATCAATCTTTTCCAAAATTGATTCAATCTTATTCCTTATTTAATCAATCCAAGATCAATCAATTCCATAATTGATTAATCTTTTCCATAAATGACTAATTACTTCCATAAGTGATTAGATCATTTCCATAAATGATTAATCACTTCCATAAGTGATTAATTATTTCCATAGTTGATTAATTCTTGATTAATTAATTCTTTAATTAATTAACCCACCACCAGCCTTGAATTAATTAATTTGCCCAAATAGATCCTAGAAATGCGGTCGCATTTCATTTTTGCCTTCCTAGAAATGCGATTGCATTTATGAGGAATTCCAGCTTTTCCTCTATTTTTCTACACAACAACAAACCAAGTCAAATTCTCTTAAAAATAAGTCTTTTTAAGCACAAATGAGTCAATTTTGACAAAAGTGATTCTCAACACCCTAACTTATCAATTTAAGTATATTTGAGCTCGAGAATAGTAAATTGATCACAACATACAACATTTAACCAAGAAATGAGCTAAATATAAGGGCAAAATAGGTATATTTTTTACCCTTATCATTTGTTCAAGACTCGGAGTCACCACTTAAGGGAACACTCATCTGCTTCCCTAAAGTCGGGAAGGAGTGAATTCCATCTTGTACGATTATGTTCCCAGCTCCCCACTCAGTCTTGTCCCCAAAATGGTAGGCTTATTGAGTCGGCGTATTGACCACTCTCACCCATACAAATCAAAGGACAACCCCTCATGAGCAGGAGTCCATAATCAACTCAGGATTAAGACCAAGTTGTTTAGGTCGTCCTAGTGAAATAGAAAACCAACTTAGTTAACGATGTTATAACAAGTGGTTATTATTTCGCGGTCCGATCTTATGCAAACTCATTGCATAGGATACCCTCACTCGCATGTCTCCTACACGAACGTGTTAGATCATAACGTTTGTATCAAATACAAAGTGGGTCGTATCCATAGTGTCACCAGGATAAGGCACCCAGTCTTATCCCTATACTATAGATTCTTTAGGCTGTTTCTTGAACAATGATCCCCATATGTCGCTACATATAGTTCAAGACTCATATTGCAACCTAGGATGACTAGTTTATTGGATCAGGGTTATTTTAGGCAAAGACAAATATAAAATAACTAATAACATTTAATGGAAATTTATATCAATATTATTTCATTAATATCCGATCAACGGTTACCTTCACTATCTACGAGTTTTAGGGCATAAAACCCAACAAACTCCCACTTGAACTAAAACACTAGTTAGTGGGATGTAAATGCAATAATCTAAAGCTAGAAATGTCATGTATACTAAAATAATACAATGAACTAGGGCATCTTTATACCCATTATACATTTCTCCCACTTGCCCTAGATTAGATGGCATACATATCTCGTAGACCTAGACCCTCTAGATGACCCTCAAACACTTAAGTCGTGAGAGCCTTCGTAAATGGATCAACGATGTTTTGATCTGAAGCGATCTTAGTGACGATCACATCTCCTCGTTGCACAATCTCCCGTATCAGGTGATACTTCCTCTCGATGTGTTTTCCTCGTTTATGGCTTCGAGGTTCTTTTGAGTTGGCTACAGCCCCACGATTCTCACAGTATAGTGTTATGGGCACGTTCATATTTGGAACAACTTCGAAATCAGTCAAGAACTTTCTAAGCCAAACTGCTTCCTAAGCTGCTTCACAAGTTGCTACATACTCAGCCTCCATGGTTGAGTGTGCTATGCATCCTTGTTTGATGCTTCTCCAAACTACTGCTCCTCCATTGAGGGTGAAAACTGACCCTGATGTGGATTTCCTTGAATCCTTATCAGCTTGAAAGTCAGAGTCAGTGTATCTAGTAAGAATCAAATCCTTAGCTCCATACACAAGCATGTAGTCCTTCGTTCTCCGAAGATACTTGAGGATATTGTTAACCGCTCCATAGTGGTCAACCCTGGATTAGACTGATACCTACTGACTACTCCCACTGCATAACATATGCCAGGTCTTGTGCAGAGCATAGCATACATTAAGCTGCCCACAGCTGAGGCGTAGGGAATGGGTCTCATGTTCTCAATTTCTTGAGGTGTATTAGGAGACTGTTCCTTAGACAGGTGTACCCCATGTCTGAAGGGTAATAATCCCTTTTTGGAGTTTTGTATCGAATATAGAGACAACATTTTGTCAATATACGTTGCTTGAGAAAGTGCTAGCATTTTGTTCTTACGATCCCTAATGATTTGGATTCCAAGAACATATTGAGCCTATCCCAGATCTTTCATTTGGAATTGGGCTAATAGCCATTTCTTAATGTCAGTGAGGTATCCTACATCATTCCCAATGAGTAGGATATCGTCTATATAAAGTATTAGAAAAACTACTTTCTTTTTGTTGATTTTCTTGTACACACAAGGCTCATCAACGTTTTGGTCAAAACTAAAAGATTTGATCGCAGTATCAAATCTAATGTTCCATGATCTGGACACTTGTTTCAATCCATAAATGGATCGATTGAGCTTACAAACCTTTTGTTCCTGACCTTGGGCTATGAACCCTTCGAGTTAAGACATGAAGATATTCTCTTCAAGATTACCATTCAGAAAGGCAATCTTGACGTCCATTTGCCATATTTCATAGTCATAATATGTGGCTATGGACAAGAGAATTCTTATGGACTTTAACATGGCTACAGGAGAAAAGGTTTCCTCATAGTCAACCCCTTCCTTTTGGGTATAACCATTTGCAACTAGTCTAGCTTTGAAGGTTTGTACCTTCCCAGTTGCATCTCTTTTTCTCTTATAGATCCATTTACACCCTATGAGTTTTACCCCATGTGGTAGATCTGCGAGTTCCCATACAGAATTGGAGTGCATTGACTCCATTTCCAGGTTCATGGCTTTGACCCATTCATCCTTATCTTCGTCATTCATTGCCTATTGATAAATCTCCAAAAGGGAGTTATTTAGGCCTTAGTTCTATAGTATTTTGTGTGTCATTTGTGTCAAATAGGGTTGATTTTAGATGAATATTATATGTTTTAACCCATTTGGAAGAATGAAGGCTTTGGAAGTTATGTTGTGCAGAAAATATTGCTGAGCGACGTGAGGGATCAAAATCTGTGCTGCAGCAAAGCAGGGCGCAAAAACTGCCACGTCACAGCTCGTTATCCATTTTAATAAAGTGGCATTAGCTGAATTATTTTCGGATCTAAGAAGCTTGGAGAGCCTGCCATGTGTCCAATTTAACCTAAACCTCATCTTATAAAAGGAGGAACCGTCAAAGATAAATTTATTCATGATTTGGAGACCGAATCAATCGGTCGGAGGCCGAATTGACGGCGGAATGGAGATCTAAGAAGACCATTTGCGATTCAACTCAAGTAGACGAAGTTCTTCCATGTTCTTGGTGGTTTGGAGCAGCCGTTTCATCCCCATTTGCTGAAAAAGGGATTAGTATTTCTTGTGTATTTCGTAATATGGATGTGCTTATCGAGATTGTAACGTATTTTATGTTTTCAATCATGAACTAATTGCTTTGTAGGCGTAGGTTAAGAATTATGTGATTGTTATATTTATAAATCTGGAAATTCTATTTGATCATGATCATGTTGAATTATTGTTGATCTTTAATTTCATTATGTGCCCGCCTAGCGAGCCGGTATGTATAGCTTCTCCTAGTTTCAGGGATGATTTAGGAGTTGTGTGGCAATAATTCACGCTAGATCATTGTGTATTGGTGAACGCCAGTGACTGAGTTAGGGATAGCCAGTTGCCTAGTGCTTGATCGGTAGAAAAGTTCATTGGTTTTGAAACATATTCCAAAGAATCCGGAGTTCCGGGAGGATTCCGCAGATAATACTGCATGAGATTGACGGATCAAAAGAATTGTTGGAGCATCTTTATAAACAATTACAGAAGTCTTAACCTGTGTCTGTTTCCATTATGTTTTCTCTGTCGTAATCATTTACTGCTTTCTCATATCTTTTGTTTCAACATTTTAAAAACCCAATCAATTTAACCAACCTTTTGAAATTACTAAAAAGGCAAATTAAATCAATAGAGGTAGGCATTTCAAGACCCTGTGGATAGGATAAATACTTATCACTTGTTGCTAGATTGTGTATACTTGCACAGTATTCTGGAGTTAATTTATCTCATATTTTTAACCACTTCAGAATTGCAACACCTGTCAATAGGACAATGGATCCTTAATGTCATCATTAGGTATGACAACCTGAGTTTCAGTTAAACCCAAGTAGTGGTCAAGTTGTAATACAACCCTCACACTACATCGAGGCATTCTCAACATTTGAGAAGGATGGGATGGATCTGAAGAACTAGTTCCTTCATCAACCTTTGTTGAAGGTCCAACTTCGTCAACAACTTTTGGTGATTGTTCAGTAGCTTCTCCTAATATTATTTTGCTACGTGGTTTATGATCTCTCATGTGGTCTTCCTCCAAGAAGGTGGCGTTTGTCGATACAATCAGCTTATTTTCTTGTGGGTCGTAGAAATTACCACCTCTCGTTTCTTTAGGGTAACCAACAAATTGACACAGTCTTGAACGAGGTTCCAGTTTCTTAGGATTTTTCACAAGCACGTGTGTTGGACAACCCCAGATGCGAAAGTGATGCAAACTAGGTTTACGCCCCTTCCATAATTCGAAAGGTGTTTCATAAACACTTTTCGGGGGAACATTGTTCAAGATGTGTACTGCAATCTCTACTACATACCCCCAAAACGAGCTAGGCAATTGAGCATAGCTCATCATTGATCAAACCATGTCTAACAAGGTTCTATTTCTCCTTTCTGATACACCATTTTGTTGAGGCATACCGGGGGCTGAGAGTTGAGATTGGATTCCATGTTCTATCATATAATCCTGGAATCTTGATCCATATACTCTCCCCTCCTCGATCAGATTGAAGTACTTCAATTGATTTACCTAATAGGTTTTCAACTTCAGCCTTAAACTCCTTAAATTTCTCAAGGGCTTCAGACTTATGTCCCATTAGGTACAAATAACCATATCTTGGATAATCATCTATAAATGAGATGAAATATTCGAACCCTCCTCGAGCTTTTACATTCATTGGACCACAGAGATCCGAATGTATTAACTCTAAGGGTTCTTTGGCTCTGTAACCTTTTCTAGTAAAGGGTCTTTTGGTCATTTTGCCCTCGAGACAAGATTCATAAGGTGGTAGTGAATCATATTCTAACTTGCTTAGAAGTCCATTCTTTACCAAACGACCGATTCTATCGATGTTTATATGACTAAGTCTAAGATGCCAAAGATGAGTATTGTTACTTGTTGGAGAAATCTTTTGCCTTTTTCTTTGAGTTTCAACAGTTTTAAATAATTCGTGATTTAAGAGTGCATTGTTTTCGGTTGGTCTTAATACATACAAGTTATTTTCTAATTTGGCTGAACAAATAAGTACACCATTCTTATAAATAAACGCTTCATTCATATTAAAAGTAACTGTATACGATTGTTCAATCAAACATGAAATATAAATTGAGTTCCTGTTAATCTTGGGAGCAATTAACAAACTTTCTAAAAGTAAGAATCTATTTCTAAAAAATAACTTTGCAGCTCCCACTACTTTAGCTGAAATGACTTCTCCAGTTCCGACCCTGAGTGTCATTTCCCCATCGTTCAACTGCCGAAAGGAATTATTTTCCTGAAAAGAAGAGCAAACATGATTAGTTGCTCCTGAATCAAGTATCCAGGTAAGCTCATCATGTTCTACTAGACATGTTTCTAAAACTAGTAATCAAATTTACCTTCCTTTTCATTCTTTTTCTCAGCAAGGTACTTTGGGCAGTTTCTCTTCTAGTGCCCATCTACATTGCAGTGGAAATACTTGCCATTGTCTGCCACAACTTTGGCTTTTCCCTTGTTTTTAATAGCAGTAGCGGGAGCCTTCCCCTTGTTTCCTTTCTTCTTCTGAATCTTTTTCGAAGAAGTGGCTACAGATTTAGTTCCAAAGGATAAACCCTTCTCAAACTTTCTTTTAGAGTGAACAACGTTTGCCTCTCCTTCTACTTGTCCCTTGTTCTTAAGAAGAGACTGATAGAGTTGTAGCTCATTCAGGAGGCTAGTTAGGTTGAATACTATTTTGTTCATCATTGCATTGCTTCGAAACTGTAGAAAACTCTTCGGAAGAGATTCTAAGATGAATGCAACCTGACTACGCTCATCTATGATCGCCTCGTTTGCTTCTGCCACGTTGAATTGGACCATCATATCTAGGACATGTTCCCGAACAGACGTGCCCTCTTTCATGCGACAACTATAAACGTATTTGAGAGCGTCATGGTGGAGTTGGTAGGACGGTTGTCCAAACATCTCCTGGAGAGAGTTCATAATCTCCCTCGCTGTGACCATGCCCTCATGCCTTTTAGCCAAAACTTCAGATAAGCTGGCTAGGATATAGACGCGAGCCTTATCATTGGCCATTGTTCAGCGGTCATAAGCATCTTTAATTACTTGGGATGCATTACGAGCAGGGACTAGAGGACAATCCTCCGTTAAGACGAACCACAGATCATCAACAACAAGAATCGTATTCAGGTTCGACTTCCACGTAGCGTAACTTTCGTTGGTTAATTTCTATTTTTAAGTAGAGAGACTATTGAGGAAGACATGGCTGAAATTTAAACAAACAATGACCGTGTTAGTTATCTTTGCCTTAACCCATCATACAAGCAAACAATTGCACACAATCCAATCAATTTAGATAAACAACCAATCACAGAACCCTAAAATTATTGATTTAGTTTTTCAATGATGTTTTAGAGGTTTAGAATATCAGCCACCGAAGGGTGATCAGGTACTCCTCCTCTTAAATGAGACATTTCTCACCTAATTCTAATTCCAGAATAACTCATATTTCTATAGACATTAGCCACCGTTGTTTGGTCAAGGATTTGTTAACACTTTTAACTCATCCTTGTAAGTGTAACCCTCCCACTTTCAGATCTCAGAGGCACGCACCAATAGGCTACCGAAGGGAAAGACAACTAGGGGTGAGCAAGTAAAGCCAAAAAACCGAGCCGACCGAACTGACGTCGGTCGGTCGGTTTTCTTATTATTTCGGTTGGAGTCGGTTTTATGTAGTGTAAAACTGACTTTTCGATCGGTCGGCTCGCCCAAAATGGCGAGAACCGACCAAACCGACCGACTTTCATAAAAATTAAAAAAAAAGCCTCTTTTGCGCTGCTGCGCAGCAGCAAGTAACCTTCCCATCAGTCTTGGGAAGACCATCAGTCCATGGTCTTCCCAAGACACATTTAAAATAAATATATTCTTTTTTTTTAAAAAAAATATATGATGGTCTTTCTGACTTTCTCAACTTCCAAGATACTTTTTTTAAAAAAATTAATTTATTTTCTTCTTTGTTTTTTATTCTCTTTCATTCTCCTTCTTCCCTCAATTTTCCTTTCTCTCTTTTCATTGTTTCTTTCTTCTTCGTGACAGGTAAGTTGCTTCTCTTCCTCTTCTTTCTTTTATGTTTCTTCTTATTTTGGTTTTCGTTTCTTTATTTTTTCTTTCGTTGTTTTCTTTCATTTTTTTTTTAAATTTTCTTCTTTCTTTACTTGTATTTTCTCTTTCTTCCTCTTTCTGTTTTTTTTAATCTTCTTCATTTACTTTGTTCTTGAAATCGAGCTTTCTTCCACGTTTTTCCCTTTCTTCTCCTTTCCTTTTTTCCATCATTTTCTTTTATCTTCTTCTTCACTTCGCCGGAACCTTTGAAACCGAAAAACTGACCGACCGTCGGTGTAGTCGATCGGTCGGTGGAACAAACCACTCCCAAACCAACGAAAATCGACTGCCGGAAACCAACATGTCGGTGGTCGGTGTCGGTTTGAGCCTAAAACCGACCCCGATCGACCGATGATCACCCCTAAAGACAACTGTTGGTAATTAGCCTAAGAGTTCCTATCCTTTTTCAGGAGTTCATGATGTTCCAAATCCTATGATCAGGCCCTCCTAAGGGATGGTTGTGCCAGGACAACCTGCAGGCGGATCATAGGACTCTCACGGTGTGAACTAGGGGTGGAGACCGAGGGATACCTTGACACATGTCCCACTCCCACTTACTCTAGAAAATTTTCCCATTCACCTTGTTATTGATTCATGCAAACACTTTCCAAAGGGAGGCCGCTCCTAAGGCGACTCGAAGCCGAACATGAACCTCACGTTGTGAATATAGGGACGTAGGAGCAAAACTTGATTTAAATCTCGTTTTGTAATTTTCCTCCCACTGAAATGTCCTAAGGTTAATTTAGGGTTGGTTAACTTAGATAAAATTTGGCTAAGTCAATCTATCTAAGTCTGATCCTATTATAACAATTATGGAAAGGATTCAACCGCAATGTTTTAGGTGAATTAAACTTCTTTTAATAAACCCAACATTGCAAGTCAACATTACTATGGTTAATTCAACTCAAAGTTCGGGTCAGTTCCCAAGTAGGAGGTGTTTCGTAAACCGTCAACTTAGATACCCCCAATCTTATACAGAACTTTGCCGAGAGAGTTCCCTTATAACCACAGTAATGTAAGGTCTTTACTCTAAAGATCTAGGTGCATTAAACACTTTTAACAAACCTAGTGACATTGCATGCTAACATTCAACTATGATTAATTCAACTCTGGTATTCCGGGTCAGTTCCCAAGTAGGAGGTGTTCCGTAAACCGTCAACTTAAATACCCCCAACCTTAGACAGAACATTACCGGTGGAGTTCCCTTATAATCATAGCAATGCTTTTCATACTTAGTCAATTAAAACTATTTTTAATTCTAAGTAAGAAATAATTCTAATCCTATTAGAAATTCATCTAGGTCTAATTAACTTTAAATACTTTAAAATTAATCCAATTTATCCTATGATCTTATGTTTGCATGCAATTCTTGATTATAGATTGACGATTTCTAATCATTAATATTAAGGAACTATTTCAAATTTTAATGATTAATCCTATAATCAAGAATCTAGGGTTTAATTCATTTAACAATCTCATTCAAATTAAATAATTAAACCATACTAATTGCATCGCATGAATAATATAACAATTATATTAATAACTATGGATGTTTCATGTTTCTAAGGAGCGCCTTTTATAGGCTCGG